>CM077671.1:137333273-138551273 GCA_039707655.1 Elymus sibiricus
GAGAAATTAAACAATCTATGAGTTAAAGAGTTACGATCATCATAAGGTGGGCATGGGTGATCAATCCGCTCTTCCTCCTTTTGTTCTTCGCTCTCCTTCTCATCTTTTTCATCTAATTAGCTCATAGTTTCAGCAATTTCTTCTTCCATAGATTCCTGCAAAATATTAGTCAATTCTTGGGCAACGGAGACTTTCTCAATAAATTTATCAATATAGGCATTGTATTCATAATTATCATAGCAATATTTAAGCATGTCATAATTTTTACATCTGTAGACAGCATCATCAAAGTTATCACACTTTTCAAACAAAAATTCAATTTCATAATCACCCTTAAAAGCAACAAATTCTTCTATTATTTCCACATCATAGTAATCATATATAACATTAGCATAGGAGGGCAAGGTTTCATTATCATTAAATTCACATTGAAAGGGAAGGTGTGGAGCCTTCATCTTAGAGCAACAAGTACATCTCAAGCATAAATTCTAAGCATACCAACGCAAATTTTAATTTGATCCCATAAGTGTTTCCCTTTTTTAGTCAAGCGATAATCCCGAAGTACTCACGTTGATCCAACATGACTACCATTATCAAGCTGAATGGGAATTTCTCAGGATTCTCAAAGTAGTATTTAATGTTTTTTCATAACCAGCATCGAGGGTTTTAGGAGGTTCCCCATCTCCATGAGTAGCAAGTACAACTATCATTTTTGGTATTTCGTGTCCCATATCCATAACTAAAGATATAAAACAACTTAGAACAGAAAATAAATACTACTTAGAGGTAGAGCAAACAAGCACACACGAGAATATCAACCCCACGCTATTGCTCCCCGGCAACGGCGCTCTTAAAAGGTCTTGATAACCCACAAGTATAGGGGATTGTTTATAACCATTTTCGATAAGTAAGAGTGTCGAACCCAACGAGGAGCCAAAGGTAGAATTTATATTCTCTCAAGTTCTATCGACCACCAATACAACTGTACGCACGCTAATGCTAACTTTACATAGAACAAGAATAAAGACTACTTTGTGAGAATAAAACTAGGAGTACATTGTGAGAATAAAACTAGGAGTACTTTGCAAGATTTAAAATGGGAGTACTTTGTGAGATAAGAAAAGTTAATACTTTAGTAGAGAGCTTTTTGTAACACAAGAGAAAGATTGTCCATAGGCAATTGAATATAACAGGATGTATACTTATCATATGCAATGAGGGAGTGGCATACGCTAACACACTTTCCATACTTAGATCATATGCACTTATGATTGGAACTCTAGCAAGCATCAGTAACTACTAAAGGTCATTAAGGTAAAACCCAACCATAGCATTAAGAAATAAGGCCTCTTTTCTCCCATACGCAACAACCCCCATACTCGGGTGTAAGCTTCTATCACTCTAGCTACCCACTATAAGCGAATCATGAACGTATTGCAACAACCTACAGAGGTAATCCCACATGCTTGCGCTACACGGAGGGCACCATAGGACATCACCATATTAACATACAATTCATATCAATCACACCATACCACAATTAACCTGTAGGACAAAAAGAATCTACTCAAACATCATAGGATAGCCACACATCATTGGGTAATAATATATAGCATTAAGCACCATGTTCAAGTAGACATTACAGCGGGGAAAATAGTAGTTACACTGCTGCATAGAGGGGGAGAGAGTTGGTGATGACGGCGGCAAAGTTTTTGGTGTAGATCGCCATCATGATGGTTGCCCCGGGGGCATTCCGACGCCATCGGGAGAGAGGGGGAGAGAGCCCCCCTACTTCTTCTTCCTTGGTCTCCCCCATAGATGAGAGGAGAGCTTCTTCTTTGTTTCATGGCCGCCATGGCTCCCGGAGGGCAGGGCCCCCTCCGAGATTGGATCTCTCTCTCTTTTCTCTTCTGTTTCGTGTTCCTATTTTCTGGCTTTTCACCGTTTCTTATAGTCCCGGAGATCCATAACTCTGATCGTGCTGAAATTTTGAGGGGATTTTCTCCGGGAATTATATTTCTTGCGGTGAAAGAAGGGCCCCAACTGACGTTCAAGGGAGTCACAATGGAACCCGACACACCCAGCCCCCTGGGCGCGCCCCGTTTAGCTTCTGGTCGTTGATGATGTTGATGGGGGAGGTGCCATAGGGGGCGCCACCATTGGGATAGGACGCTTATCTGCGCGCCATTTTTTATTGGGAGGAGGGAGATGATGACTATCAACATATCGTGTGGGAGGCTGCTAATGATGTCTAGGCCCACCGGAGCCTCTTGCAATTCTAGTTCGATGCGCCTCCAATTGTTGGCAGCCCCATCCTCCACCTCAGCTGGTGGCGACAAAGGCGACTCCGAAGTCTCCTCGGCGATGGTGCTTTCTTATAGGAGTGGAGGAGTGGTAGGACAAGCATTATTTAGTTAGAATAAGGCAGAAGAATAGTGTACTAATAATTATAAGTCACTATGTAGGAATAGACTTAACAGAGTTAGGAAATGAAATCGAAATCGGTTGCTTAAATACTACACAATTACTTTGACATTGATGCGTAAATCAACATGCAAATACTCGAAAGAACACCTACTTCGAACAATGTCTGGACGGATGATGTCGTCGGGGAAGATAGCATCTATGGTATGACCAGGCTCCTTTAGGTGCAGTATAATTTCAATGCCAGCTTTCAGTACATAAAACTTAGAAATGTGTCCCCAAAAGCCCGCGTGAAAATAGGAGGGACCATCTCAATCAAGTTGTACACGGACAATGATTGTAAATGCTTGGTTAATGGCCAATATGATATCCCTGGAGTCTTCAGTTATGTGAAGGCCAAGATTTTGTACTACACATTTTGTTGCAAAGCAAGGGATGTACTACAGGAAATGATAAGATTGTTAAAGAACAGGGTTACATGATTTTGTGAGAGTAATTGAAAGAACAGTACGGTAGTTGAAATCAAAGCCTCAAAGGGTAAAACTCTATAAGTAAACAGATAATGTAACCATGAATCCTTGATGTCATGCAAATATGACAGTAGTCGAAAGAACAATACAACACTATTCTCCCTAGTATAAAAGGGGAAAATCCCCTTTGATTTCAATGCTTGATACGTCCCAAACATATCTACTTTTCCAAACACTTTTGCTCTTGTTTTGGACTCTAATTTGCATGATTTGAATGAAACTAATTTGGACTGACATTGTTTTTAGCAGAACCACTATGGTGTTGTTTTTGTGTAGAAATTAAAATTGTCCGAATTGGACAAAAAACTTGAGAATTTTTCAGAAATATATAAAAAATATTGGAGCGTAGATCTACCAGAGGGGGACCACCTGTGGATGCCCAGCCAACAAGGCGCGGCCACCCCCCTGGGCGCGCCCTGATAGTTTGGGAGTGAGTAATTCCTTCGTAGGCTTGCTGGACGGTGATGGGATTCGATGAGATTGACTGTCGGGACCCTGATCCTATGCCATACGAATCCAGCATGGAACACATCATATCACTTTGTAGCCTCACGCACGGTAAGCTCCACGGCTGCCACCTTACCTTGGCCGGGACCGTTTGCGCCTTTTGGCTCACGAATATGAATATGTCGCTAGCAATCATATGTCAGAGAACCCGGGTCGGCATGACTAGTTATAGACCCAAGTGGCACAACCGTACAGGGTCAGGCATACATAACCCAACAATGCAGGTGTCGGTCATCAACGTGTGTAGACGAGTCGTAGCAAGCTAAATGGACTCCATTACACCGCGTGACATTTCCCCGTAGGGACAGACACAACAACAAAGAAGAATACATGCTGGTCAATTAATGTGTCCAAAGCAGTAGCAAGCTACCAGGGCTCAATGGAAGCACAAAGAGGCATTTCCCTGTAAAGAAGGCTACCATAGGCATACGACTAGGTGTCGAATCCCACACATACCAATGCATTTCAAACATACACGCAATATGCACGATATGCGTAGATACAACATGGAATCACAACATAACTCTATGACTCAAGTATTTATTAAAGACTCATAAGAGCAAACATAGTGCGATATTACAAACAGGGGTCACATGACCCAACACTCAAAGCTATACAAGCAACAAGCGGAAGCATAACATGCCTGGGTACATACATCTACTAAAAGTGGCCGGAGGAGCCTGAAAATCTACAATGACCCTCCCAAAGGAGCCAGACCTCTGTTTGGGATTTCCAAGCTAATCTGATCAACATCGAAGACATTGCTAGTGAGACGGAAGTCTCCTCTGCAAAAACATAAATTAAGCAGCCGTGAGTACAAAGGTACTTAGCAAGACTTACATGAGAACTATCTACATATGCACCATTACCAACAAAGGGGGGCATGGAGTTTATTGTAGCAAGCCAGCTTTGACTCTTGGCTAACCTATACTACGACTCTGAGTACTTTCTTTAAGGTGAGAGAGCGCACACGAGTTCACATATTCACCACATCAATACACCACTATGGATCCTCTCCCGTCTCCCTACGAGAAGGCCATCCATAGCACTCACACTTATCTTGCGCATTTTAGAGTATCCATTTAAAGTTGTCTATGAACAATGCAAGTCTCCAAGTAGTCCATATCTGAGGACGCGGCTATTCGAATAGATAGTTTGCCCTGCAGGGGTGTACTTCATCACCAACGCTCCCACCACTTAACACATATACACGTCATGTATTGCGGCAACCTTCAAGCGGAACCCTGGCGTGGGCATTGGCCACATACGTTAACTTACAACGACTCATGTCCAAGGTAGTCGCCTATCTGAGTTGGAAGCTATAATGGAAGTTCGGCCGAGGTTTCCAATATATCATCAAATCATGTGAGCAGGGCCCCAAGCTGGTCCCGACTTGCCCGTTCATCCACTTTGCAGGTCGTGCCACAACCTATACACGTTTCGAACTACTGTGACTCCTGGACTGAGAACATGGAAGTTAATAGGCCAAGAGTGTCAATTAAGGATCCAAATCTGCGGTAGCAGGTAGTCTTGGAACACCAATACAAGATCTCATTTCCTAAGTGCGTCGTCAATGAGACAACCCCCCATGTACTCCTACATGGCCTCTCATAACTACCTTTACCAAATCGGATTCACACACTTAGCTTTCACACAGTAGGACATGATCACAACCATTCCAATTCATCGCCCAGATGGATTAGACCCAACACGACTCTAAGCATAGGAAGCATAAAAAGAAAGCATGGATGAGTATGTGACGTGGCTTGAGACTGCGTTGGTATTTCCCAAAAGAGGAAGGGATGATGCAGCACAACTACGGTAAGTATTTCCCTCAGTTTATGAAACCAAGGTTATCGAACCCGTAGGAGAACCAAGCAACACTATGTAAACGGTACCTGCACACAAAGAACAAATACTTGCAACCCGACGAGTAAGAGAGGTTGTCAATCTCTCCATGGTAAAAAGATAGATTGGTTTGTATGAGATTGGATAAATAGATCGCACAAGAACACAAAATAAAAAGTGCAGCAAGGTATTTTTGGGTTTTTGGAATAATAGATCTGAAAACAAATGTGGAAAAAGATAGATTGGAAAGCAATATGTTAAAAGAATAGACCCAGGGCCGTAGATTTCACTAGTGGCTCCTCTCAAGAAAATAGCACATGGTGGGTAAACAAATTACTGTTGGGCAATTGATAGAAGATCAAATAATCATGACGATATCCAAGGCAATGATCAATACATAGGCATCACGTACAAGATTAGTAGACCGAAACGATTCTGCATCTACTACTATTACTCCACACATCGACCGCTATCCTGCATGCATCTAGTGTATTAAGTTCATGGAGAAATGGAGTAATGCAATAAGAACGATGACATGATGTAGACAAGATCTATTCATGTAGGAATCGACCCCATCTTGTTATCCTTTATAGCAACGATACATGCATGCCTTGCTTCCCCTTCTGTCACTAGGAGAGGATACCGGAAGATCGAACCCATCACAAATCACCTCTTCCCATGGCGAGAAAAATCGATCTAGTTGGCTTAACTAAACCAAAGATTCAAGGAAGAAATACGAGGCTATAAATAATCATGCATATAAGAGATCAAAGAAGACTCAAATAATATTCATGGATAGAAACTGATCATGAAATCAAACTTCATCGGATCCCAACAAACACACCGCAAAAAGTCATTACATCAAATAGATCTCCAAGAGACCATTGTATTGAGAATCAAAAGAGAGAGAGGAAGCCATCTAGCTACTGCCTACGGACCCGTAGGTCTATGGTGGACTACTCACGCATCATCAGAGAGGCACCAATGAGGATGATGAACCCCTCTGTGATGGTGTTAGATTGGATCTCGTGGTTCTGGAACTTGCGGCGACTGGAATTGTGTTTCGTCTCGTCCTCTAGGGTTTTTGGAATATCTGAGGATTTATAGAACTGAGAGGCCGTGGAAAAGACCTCCATGGGCCCAACGATACATCAGGGCACGCCAGGGGCCTCCGGCGCGCCCTGGTGTATCATGGGCCCCACGGGCCTCCCCCCAGGTGCTTCCTTGGCTCCCAAGTTGTCTTCTGGCCCAAAAAAAATCTCCAAAAGATTTCGTGGCATTTGGACTTCGTTTGGTAAGTAAAAAACAAGCAAAAAATAGCAACTGGCACTAGGCACTATGTCAATAGGTTAGTCCCAAAAAATTATATAAAGTTGCTATAAAATGATTATAAAACATCCAGGAATGATAATATAACAGCATGTAACAATCAAAAAGTATATATACGATGGAGATGTATCAACATCCCCAAGCTTAATTCCTGCTCGTCCTCAAGTAGGTAAATGATAAAAACAGAATTTTTGATGTGGAATGCTACCTAACATGTTATCACATATTCTTTTTCTTTGGTAGCATGGACATTTGGACTTTTAGATGGTTCAAAGCAATAGTCTAGTTTTGACATGAAGACTTTGATACTCAAGCATACCAACAAGCAACCATGTCTTTCAAAATATCAACACAAAAGAAAGTTACCCCTAGCCCATCATGCTCAATCATTAATCCATTCATGAAACACACTCGAATATTAGCTACACCCAATGCACAAGTATGATCATAGTGCCCCGTAGTTGGTGCTTTATAAGAGAAGATGGAGACTCAAATAAAAGTAAAAATTGCATAAAGTAAATAGATAGGCCCGTCGCAGAGGGAAGTAGGGATTTGTAGATGCCAGAGCTCAAAGCTTAAATTGAGAGATAAAAAAAATTGAGAGGCATGCTTTTGCTATCAACGAAAACGACAGAGTAGTTCCCAATACTTTCCATGCTAGATATATCATAGGCGGTTCCCAAACAGAAAATAAAGTTTATTCCTTTTTCCACCATTCTTTCACAATCCATGGCTAGCCGTATCCACGGACGCCTTCCATACCAACACTTTCCAAGGAATTTATTATTTCACAACATAAAGTAAATTTCTTTTTCATTTCGGGACTGGGCATCCCTATTACCGCCGTACTCTCGTGCAATGACAAGTGAATAAACACTCATCTTGAGAATAAGACATCTAGCATGGAAAATATTGGCCACCCCCTGCCGCTTCATGAGCGGTATGAGCACACAAAAAGGAAATTCATTTTGAAAATTAGAGATGGCACATACAAATTTGCTTAGAACGGTACAGAAATACCGCATATAGGTAGGTATGGTGGACTCATATGGCAAAACTGGGTTTAAGGATTTTGGATGCACAAGTAGTATTTCTACTTAGTACAAGTGGAGGCTAGAAAATAGATTGAGAAGCAACCAACCAAGAAACAAAAATTCACATAAATGGGCATTAAGCATAACTAACACCGAATAATGCACCACAAGTAGGATGTAATTTCATTACATAACTATTGACTTTCATACTTGCATAGGGAATCACATACCTTAACACCAATATTCTTACTAAAGAATAATTACTCACCAATATGACTCACATATTACTATCATCATGTCTCAAAACTATTACAAGGAATCAAGGTTAATTTGTCCAATGATCTTCATGAAAGTTTTTATTATATCCCTCTTGAATATCTATCACTTTGGGACTAGTTTCATATATTGCCATTGCTTTTGACAAGCTCAAATAAATTTAAGTGAAGAACATGAGCATAAAAATTTCATCTCTCAAAATAATATAAGTGAAGCATGAGATAATTTCTTCCAAATTTACTAACTCTCAAATTAATCTAAGTGAAGAATGAGAGTATTTCTTCAAAAAATTTAAAGCATACCATGCTCAAAAAGATATAAGTGAAGCACAAGAGCAGTTCCATAGCTCAACAAAAATTTAAGTGAAGCATATAGAGCAATTCTAACAAATTATAGCATAATTTTGGCTCTCTCAAATAGGTGTCTCCAGCAAGGATACTTGTGACAAACTAAAAAGTAAATCAAGCAAAGACTCATATAATACAATACGCTCCAAGCAAAACTCGTGATACGTGACAAATAAAAATATAGCTCCAAGTAAAATACCGATGGTCGTTAGAAGAAAGAGGGGATGCCACTCGGGGCATCCCCAAGCTTAGTTGATTGTTTCTCCTTGGATATTATCTTGGGGTGACATAGCATCCCCAAGCTTAGGCTATTTTCACTCCTTATTCCTTCATCCATCGTGATCTCACCCAAAACTTGAAAATTTCAACCACACAAAACATAACAAAACCTTCGTGATATCCGTTGGTATAATAAAGCAAATCACCACTCTAAGTACTGTTTCAAACCCATTCATATTTTATTATTGCATTATATATACTGTATTCTAACTTTACCATGGCTTATACCCTCCAATACAAACCATAGATTCATCAAAATAAGCAGACAGTGCAAGGAAAACAGAATCTGTCAAAAACAGAAAAGTCTGTAGTAATCTGTACTCTATCCATACTTATGTAACTCCAAAAATTGTAAAAAATTAGGAAAACGTAGGAAATTTGTATATAAATATTTTGTAAAAAATTCAGAATTTTTCGTCGCTTCTGTGAACTTTCAAAATTCTGGTACTGTATGCAAAAGTTTCTGTTTTTCAACTGGATCAAATCAACTATCACCCAACATGATCCCTACGGCTTTACTTGGCACAAAGACTAATTAAAACATAAAAAACACAATCATAACAGTAGCATAATTTTTCAAACACTTAAGAACATAAAGAAAAATGTAAAAATAAATTTTATTCATTGGGTTTCCTCCCAACAACCGCTATCGTTTTATGCCCCTAGCTAGGCATAATGCGTAGATTCAAGTGTTGTCATCTTTCTTCTTATTTTCCATAGAAGTATTTTTGTCAAGAGGTTCTGCAAATATAACTTGAAACACATTATCTATGGAAATCTTAACACTATCAAGTTGTCCATGTACGTACCCACTTTGATTCCCGGCCACAATCCAAGAATATTGTTGATTAACATCATTGAAAACTTGTTGGATCATATCTAAAACGGGAATTTCCTTTTTAAGGTTCTCATCAAAAATTTGATTATTTCCATGTAGATGTCTCAACGTGTAGTCACTATTGTAAACGATCTCATCTATTACTGGTTTTTCATGGCTCATACCAAAAAAATGAAAAAATTCCCTAGCTTCTCGTACTATGTGATCAAATTCATTCATAAGAACAAGGGTAGCAAACTTTTTAGCTTTAGGATCCTTTATAACGGGTATGTCGGCGTTCTGGGAACGGGGGTACCCAGACCTGCCTGCCTGTGGCCCAGGGCATGGCCCACTTCATCAACCAAACATAGCCGGGCGTGGCCCCACTCAAGACAATGCCCTCGCGAGGGCCCAAGCCTTGCGAGGAGGAGCGGCATCAAGACCAACAAGGGAGGGGCCTCCCCAGGCCCCCTCCGGAGCGGCGGAGATCTCAATACGAAGCCCGGCCTCAGGAGCCCAGGCGGCGTAGTTTCCCCTTTGGTGCAAAGGGAGCAAGGACGTACGCGGGTTCCCAAAGCACCACCCAAAGGTTTCGTTCTGGTGCAACAAGACCGCAACCACCGGCCCCGCAGGGTGGATGTCATCGCCGAGCCCACCTCTGCGCCGTCGACAGTTACTTTGTAGGCGGAGAACGCCTTTGGGCAGGGAGGACATGTACTCCTGTCCCCTTTCAAAATTGGCCGTTGTGGGATCCCTTCCCGCCATTGCGGTAAGGGAAGAGGACCCGAGCCACCGCTATATATAGAGGGTAGGCTGCACCGTAGAAGGGGGTCGGGGATCCATTCCACCACTCGTCCACCACCAAGCCACAGAGGGCCACGAATACCTCAAGGGGAGCCCTCATGAGGCTCTAAAACACCGTACTAGTTCATCCGCCCCACCTCCTCGAGAGGCAATCCACCAAAGCAGGAGTAGGGTATTACGCTTCGCAGCGGCCGAACCTGGGTAAACTGTCGCGTTCATCTTCTTCCTCGTCATCGTGCGAGTTCATCGTTGTATCCATCGAGTAGTGAGCTAGGTTGGGCAAAGCCGCTGGGGATCTTCGCACACGCCCCTGTGTTCGAATCTTAAGGGTTTTGCGGAGCCCGAAATCCGACATTTGGCGGGCGCGCCAGGTAGGGGGCGTGTCGGGATCACCTCCAAGCTCCGCCCTCCCCGCGCTTCACTGCTCTGATGGCCGGCGCTCAGCAAGTCTCCCCCGGCCGCAGCGGATCAGCTCACGCCGACCCCGCCGCTGCTGCCGGAGGCCCACGCCATGGCAGCGTCGACCCGGCCGGTCGGTACGAGGCCACCAGCATCGTCTCCACCGTCACCGCCTCTCGCTCCGCCCAAGCGCACGGCGGGCGGGTGGCGCCCTCGGCACCAGCAACGCACCACACCTACGTGGGGGACCTCGACGCACATGATGCGTTACTACTGGCAAGCGAGATGCTCCGCCACCATCCAACGCACGGGGGCTTCGACACAGAGGGCGTTGGCCCTCCACTCTTCTTCAAGACCACAGGCGCCAGGCGCTGGGGGCTCATCTGCCACGCCCGTTCCCCAGCCCGCTGGCGGTGTGACCCTTCCGGCACCAGGCGGGCCTGAGCGAGGCCCGCCGCACGCTGTGCTCCTCCTCCTCCGAATCCCGGTGACCGGTTTCGGGGCGCAGCCCAGCTACAACGACCAGGCGCACAGAGGAAACAACGGGGCGCCCCACGCGCGCACCGACACGCATCTCCAAGACTCGGCGGGCCCTCAACAGCCTGGGTTGACCAGGCGGGAGCGCGCCATCCGGTGCAGTGAGCAGGCGGCGCAGGCATCCGGGCAAACAAGCAACAACAGCGAAGGCGCAACAGGTCGCCAAGGAGGCAACCCACACCAGGAGACACGCGGCCTACCCAACGGCGGTGGCAGAGGTAAGCAACTTCGCTCTGAGGCCGCCGCCAGGAGGGACCGCCCCCGGCGCACCGGCAGGCGGCTCAGGAGGCGAACCGAGCACCTACGTGGAGCCCTATGTACCATGCTACGTCGTGCCGCCTGGCGGGGGGATGAGTCAGGTGCCCGCCGCAGGCGCCAGCACCCCCCAAGAGTAAGGAACACCCTGAGCGTCGTCCCCGAGCCGGGCCTGGGGGCCCCCGTCGGCGGAGCACCAGGCCTAAACGGCGCAAGCAGGAGGGCGCCCCCAAGCCGCGGGGCGCGCACCAGCCGGCGCCCCCGCGGGCAAGCGACGACAGACCAAGCCCCTAGGCCTCAGGAGTGATGGCCTGGGGGGAGCAGCAAGACACGGATAGCGCGGGCCACCTGCAGCAACTACAGCGTCGGCACGGCCTCGGGAGGCCGGGCCTCGTGAGGGCATCGGGACGCGGTCTGGCCGGCGCATGGACGCCTCGCAAGACGACTTCATCGACAAAACACCCTTATGGCTGCGCCGATGCATCGTGCTCATGTTTGGGCCTCGGGAGCGACACCGCCGCCAACGGAACCAGAGAGGAGGACCGGAGACTCAACTACGCCAGCGCCCGGGGGCTCGTGCAACTCCAGAACAACCATGTTGCCACGTGCCCGGGCGACGGAGAGAGCGGCCCCGGCTACCACGGTGACAGGAGGAGCACACGCGGCTTCGCGAGCAGCCCCCGCGCGGATAGGTATATGCAACCTCGTGGGGGTGGCTTGCGCAACTGGCCTCTTGAGGGTGCCCGGTGTGGAGACCCTCGCGAGGCACGCCCGCTGGTAGGGAGCTGCCTTGAGCAGGCGTCTGGGTCTGGGGACCGGGGGCCTCTTGCCTGGGAACGGAGGGTAGAACACGCGCCCTCGCTCCCGGGCCGAGAGGCTCCAGCTTGGGGACGGAGGGTGGAACACACGCCCATGACCCCGGGCCAGACGATCCCAACCTGGAGACAAAAGGTGGAACATGCGCCCGAGTCTCCGGGGCGCGCGACGCTCGCTTGGAGACGGAGGGTGGAACATACGCCCATGTTTCTGGGACGGGTTTCGTTCGATCACCAGCGGGCGACCATGTACTCGCCCATGTCCCCAGGCCCGGCACGGCTGCCCTGGGGGCAGGGTCCCGGGTACCAGCATGGGAACCCCGGGTACCCCAGCGAGCTGTGCTGGGGCACCGCCCGGGGAGCCCAAGGCCTTCTTCTGGGGTGGGCCTTCCCGCCAGATGGCGCAAGGGGCTCCCCCTACGCTCGAGGGCCCGCCCAGGGCAGACCCTACTTTGCCGCGACGAGCCCGGGGGCTGGGAGTGGGCTTCGTGCCCGCGAGGCATGGAGCTCCCTATACACCCCCGGGACCAACACCGACCCGTGACACTCTCACGTAATAATGAGTGGGCTGTATACGCCTGGAGCCCCCCGAGTTCGCGGAGGGGTTCCTCCCACGCAATGTGGCAGCCACAGCTCCGCGCTGTCGGAGAAGTCAACACTGCCCTCCAATGGCTATGCCCATGCAACGTGGATGCCCTAAGCTCAGCGCTGGGGGAAGATGAAGACTAGCCTAGGGGCCGGACGCGGCATTTGCTTGCTTCTTCTTTGGTGTTCAAGTTGCCATTTTTTGAAATGAAGTCAAAAGACTTTGAAACTCTATGTTTAAAAGAAAAAGGGGCTGGAACTTTTCTCTCTGTGTTCTCTCGTTTTACCAAACTTGGATTCTTTCTTTCTGGATGGTGTTTCGCAAGGGGCCAAATGCCCCGCTCCGCCTCAGGGGCACGCATCTTTTAGCCGTCTACCCCCGCTCGGGGGCTCAGACCCCAGCATGGAATCTAGGGAGGCCCCGGGGCTTCCCGAGGCAGCAGCCAGCAGGACGGAATGGGGGATCGCCCGAGCGTCAAAGGGGGCTCCTGAGCATCACGCCTCAGGAGCCTTACCGGTCAAATAGCCACTCATCTCCCTAGACGTCGTCCTTGGTGATCCGGTCGGCGTCGAGGGCGACGGGGCCTGACACCGTGGTTGCGTCCTAGTTATCCGGTCATACATTACGGTGGACGGGAAATGCGCGGGACTGGGACCTGACGACGTAGGGCGGCTTGAGCGTTAGGAGGGGGGCTCCTGAGCATCACGCCTCAGGAGCCTTACCGGTCATATAGCCACTCGTCCCCCTTGACGTCGTCCTTGGTGATCCGGTCGGCGTCGAGGGTGTCGAGGCCGGACCCCGTGGATGCGTGCTGGTGGTTCAGCCGTACTTTACGGTGGTCTGGAAATGTGCGGGACTGGGTCCTGTAGGCGCTGAGTGCCGAAAGGGCTCCCAAACCATCCCACGAACAAGAAGGGAGCATCTCAGGAGGAGTTGCGGACGAGGTCGTCGCCGCCCTACGAGCTAAGTGCACTGCAGAACCAAGCAAGAGCCTCCTGGCCTCATAACGACTCGAGGGCGGGATAAAAATGGTGCGCACTAATGTAAGGATGCAGGTATTACGGACACCCACGCACGGTCGCCAAGGCCCCCGAGGCCGGAGGCGCCGGGAAAAATTGCACGAAGGAGAGGACCAAGCCACGGCAAGCAGCAAGGCCACCGACCAGCCAAACAGTGGCGCGAGCGGTGCCTCATGAGGAGACACTTCGCGGGGGCCCTGACGGCCGCCGTCGCAGGCCACGGCGGAACCATCACCAAGCCCTGCGCAAGGAAGCTAAGCTACGACAACGGCAAGCGAGCAACCAGCGATTCAAGGAAGGAAGACAAGAAAGCTAAGGTAACATGCAAAAGATTAACGCCCATCAGGGCGGAGTTCTTCTTCGAACATTACAGGAACCGGGGAAGGGAAACAGAGGACGCCTAGGAGGAGAAGCCGCCGTCGCCGCCTGTGAGGGAGTCCTGGTTTAAGGGGTCCTCGGGAGGCCGGCCTATGTCTTATGGGCCGGGCTGTATGGGCCACTTGCCGAATACTGGAAGAATTGAAGATCTCACCTCCAAGAAGCAAGCTTCGGGAATCGTGGATTGTCCTCCACGTTTGGAGTAGCGAATAGGCATGATTATCCCTTCGATGTGTAATCGACCATGTGTAAATCCTAGAGCCCCCGGCGTTTATATAAGCCGGAGGGTTTTAGGATGTAGAACAACAAAACTCATCTAGGGTTTTAGTCATACGATCTCGTGGTAGATCCACTCTGTAATCCCCATACAATCAATATAATCAAGTAGGACGTAGGGTATTACCTCCATAGTAGGGCCCGAACCTGGGTAAAACCTTGTCCCCTTTGTCTCCTGTTACCATCGATCCAAGTATCACAGTTCGGGACCTCCTAACCGAGATCCGCCGGTTTTGACACCGACATTGGTGCTTTCATTGAGAGCTCCGCTGTGATCGCCAGAAGGAATCGATGGCTCGCCTAGTCGTCAACGAAGAGGTCCACAATACAGGCACTTTTGTCCCTGGACAAATCTTCGCTTTCGGAAGCATAGTACTGCACGCCGGCCCAACCGGCCGTCTAGGCCGCGTCGAAAGTTTCGCCCCTGATCAAGAGGTCAGATTCGGGAACTTAGAGTTCTCCGTAGACTCTCGAGGCGATCTATCACTATCCGGGCTCGCAGTCTCGCCTGCCATGCCCGAAGGCTCTGAGGCTTTAACCCCAGACCCACTACTCGGCCCCTCCCCTGGGATCTATCCCGGCGAGGGCCCGACGCTCAGTCTGGATCAGGTCATAGCGCCCGGTGTCCGGACACCAGTTTTGCCGAACACCCCCCCCCCCCCCCGCACGGACGCATCGGAGGTTCACTCCGGAAACCCTGTGCAGGCCGGCCCGACCGAGCTCTCGACACTCAATGAGGCTCTGGATCGGATCTCGTCGATGAAGATCACCGACGATCCAACTCCGATCTGTTCTCAGGCCGGATTTCAGACGGATCAAGACAAATTTTTTGTCCCACCCACCACCCACTTCATAGCCACTGTCGAGGATTTAACCGACATGCTTGACTATGCTTCCGAGGAAGCAGAGTATATGGATGAGGAGGACAACGCCCTCACCCCTGCTAAGACCGGGTAGTGGACTGCCACCTCTACATACGACGTCTACATGGTGGACACTCCGAAGAACAACGGTGATAAGTCGAATGAGGCGCCATCAAGACGCCGAAAGCCGCATAAACGGTCAAAAGGAAAAAAGGGGTGAAAGTCTACAGATGGCACCGGGGACGGAGATACCCCGGAAGACATTGGCGGCCTCGAAATCCGTGAACACCCGCTAGAGGGTCAGGAGAGACCCGAAGACCGTCACAACCCCGAAGATCCAGATGATCCCACGGACGACGACTACCTCCGCTCTATTGAGGGGGAGGATAATGCGGATGCCGATGACTTCGCCATTCCCGACAATCCTGAAGATCAGGAATTGTTCAGGCAACAGCTCATATCCACAGCTCGCAGCCTGAAAGCAAAGGAGCGGTAGCTCAGAGCCGAACAAGACAACCTCAACGACCGCTGGACGAGAGTCCTCTCGGCTGAGGAAGGATACGGCACCGGTCTATCGGACCAACCTAAGAGCTACCCACGCAGAAGGCTGCTGCCGCAATTCGATGACGAGCTCACTGATACGCCATCTCCCAAGCATACCCCATATGACAAGCCAGACCAGCCCCCTCGAGGACGAGACAGGACGGCTGATGATACCGGCTACAGGCCGACGATACCCCATAGACGGGGAAAGGAGCCTTTAGAGCCCGATGACAGGTTTGACCTGCGACACGACCTGGACTATAGATCAGGCCGCACGCGATCCATTTACGGATCCAGAGGATACTCACCCGATAGACGGGACGGGTACCGGCCTCGGTTCGACCACGACAATGAAGATCGGGAACATCACCGAACTAGGGCAGACGCCGATCATCGGCGCAACATAGCTCGGGTTAGAGGGGCTGCACACCCACTGTGTTTCACAGATGAGGTAATGCGGCATTAGTTCCCGGAAGGGTTTAAGCCCGTAAACATAGAGCAATACGATGGGACAACTGACCCAACCGTATTGTAACAGCCCAAGTGTAATCCTTGCCATTTGTATAATATTTCTCATGTGTGACCTTCTATGGATGTTATCAATGCCATCATGAGTTTGAATTCTCTTGCCATTGTCATTTCATGCATCATGCATCATGCCATCATGATCATCATATCAAATGCATAATATTTTTGCCATGCTTGTGCTTGTGGTTGAAATGATGGTGTTGTGGTGTTGGTATGTCTGAGGTTCATGTGTGGTTTTGGGTGTGATGAATTTCCTCTCAGCTTCCATTAAAAAACTATGCCCACCTCTCCTATTTCAAACAAATGCAATAGGTGAATAAATTACTTGCTGTTTTCACCTATTAAAAATGTTGCACTCCTTTCTAATATTCTGGTTGTCATTGTTAACTAACTCTCATACTGGTTTCTACATGTTGGCATTTTGCAACCTTGCAAAAACAGATCCCACATAAATAAAATTGGTTTATTTTATTCGCCCTAAAAATGCTCAAACCATTTTTATTAAATGAAAAACTGGAATTTTCACTAAGTCCCTAAAAACTGATTCAACATGCCATCTTGTGTCTTTCATTTCTATTGATATATGCTTCCTTTTTAGTTTGTGTAGTTGGATGTTTTGATAAGCTTGTCGTATAGTTTCTGCACATGCCTTGGTTGTGATTTAAAACCTGCTGTAGCTCTGCCTATGTGTGTGACAAGATGCCATGTTGCTGTTTGTGGCCAGATTGTGTGTTTGGTTGTTTTGTGACTTGTGGGAGCTATACTCCATTGTTTTGCTTGATCCTTAGCTCTATTCTTGTTAGATTTTCATTACCTATCCAGTGGCATCCTTGGAATACCAAGGTATAGCCCATGGATGGCCTCATATTGTGTTTTGTCTCCGTTAACGTTCGTACCTTGCCGTGAGCATACCGTGAGCTTCGTTACTCTGTTTGCAGCGTTCTACATATGCATTTGCATCGTTTTTGCATGAAGCATCCATATTTGCCATGATCATGCATGACCAGATAAGTAATATTGAGGTTCTGTCCAGAATACTAAACAACTTAATAAATGCATGTGAAACATGACTAGCATAGGCTTGCCATGCTATATTTCTTAACATGACCATGCATCATCTTGTTTGTGCATTGCACCTCGCTGTTTGTTTATTTGGTGCTGTTCTCTTTGGGTAGACGCGAGTGTTGAGCCTGAGTACGAGGATTCCGGAGAGTACAACTACGAGGACCCAGCTCTTTGTCCCTCTGAAGAACCAACAGGCAAGATGATCATACCCGGATCCCGACACTATTTTTGCCTAGCTAGATGTCTCGTTTTTACCGTTATGTTACGCTACCTACCACTTAACTGTCAGCCTCCTAAATTGCCATGAAAGCCTCTAACCCTTCCACTACCTAGCAAAACATTGATTGGCTATCCTACCGCTGCTCAGCCCTTATCTTATAGCGTTGCTAGTTGCAGGTGCAAGCTTTCCATGTGTCAACATGGATTTTGTTACATCACTCTATTTACTGTTATTTAAATTAATGCACATATATATCTGGCAACGGTGGAAGGCTTGGCCTTTTGCTCAGTGTTTTGTTCCGCTTTTGCCGCACTAGTTCCGAGTACCGGTGTTATATTCCATATTTTGCGCTCCTAACATGCTCGGGGTTGTTATGGGGACCCCCTTGACCATTCGTTTTAGATAAAAACTTGTCTGGCAAGACCCAACTTTGGTACTACATTTGCTAAACAACTTAATAAAATTGCATAGGGCATAGCTACCTAGTGGATAATTAATCAACAACCCGGGCCAGTGCTCCTCATGAGTGTTGGTCCAACCCAGAGCCACTTGCGGGGCCACCTCGGGGCAACTCGAGGGATTTCTATCAGGTCGCCGTACGTAGTGTTCATCCGGTCGTGTCCTGAGAACGAGATACGCGGCTCTTATCGGGTTCGTCGACACGTCGGGCGGTCTTGCTGGACTTGTTTTACCTTTCTCGAATGTCTTGCACGTGGGATTCCGGTTTTTCTTCGGGCTATCTCGAGGTTGCGGTTTTCCAATGGAATTGCCAAGGAAGATCACGAGATTCGTGGTCGAGGTCATTCTCGCGGCGTGTGGTTAGTTTGTGATGGATGAGTTGGAGCACCCCTGCAGGGTTTAATCTTTTCGGAAAGCCGTGCCCGCGGTTATGTGGCAACTTGGAAATTTGTTTAACACCCGGTTATAGATAACTTGAAGTAAACTCCAATAAAATACACCAACTGCGTGCGTAACCGTGACTGTCTTTGCTCGTGAACATGAACCGAGAGAGAACACGGTGGGGTTATGATTGACGTAAGTAGGTGTTCAGGATCACTTAGTGATCATGCTAATTCACGATCGTCAACGTATGCCACCATATTTACATTCATGTTCTCGTAAGTTAGCCACCAAATATATGCTTAGCGCTTGCTGCAGCCTCACCACTTAACCAATTCCTTACCCAATGGCTTGCATAGTTTCGGTACCCGGGTTATGAGATTGCTGAGTCCCTGTGGCTCACAGATTACAACAATACAGGTACAGGTCTTGATGAGAATGTGCCAGAAGATGTGACTCAGCTCCAGTGGGAGTACGACGAGGAGAGTAGACGTATGTATGTTACGTATCCAGACGAGTAGGGAGCTTCATGGTGGTGATCCTGGGATAGCGAGACAGTTTTCCATTGCTTCTTTTATCGTTTGTTTCCGTCCGTAGCAGGACCCTGTCTTCTGAATGATGTATGAATAATATTTGTGTGGACTTGTAAGAAAGCTTGTGGCGAGTGTAAGCCAACTCATATACTCATATCTTCCTACATGTATTGCAATGTTTATTGTGCTTGCGAACGACGAGATGCGCTTTTATCCCCGTCGAGGCCACAAGCCTTAATAGGGATAGGACCGCATCTTGGGCGTGACACGTATGGATTGAGGATTTCCTCCTCCACATCCACATGGCACGAGGAGATGATCTCCACGCCATCAAATACCTACCCCTGAAGCTCAAGGGGCCAGCTCGGCACTGGTTAAATAGCCTCCCTGAAAACTCCATTGGGTGTTGGGAGGACCTAGAAGAGGCATTCCGATGTAACTTCCAGGGCACTTATGTTCGGCCGCCGGACTCCTCCGATCTAAGCAACGTCGTTCAGAAGCCCGGAGAGTCCGCACGGCTTTTCTGGAACCGTTTCCTGACCAAGAAGAACCAGATCGTAGACTGCCCGGACGCCGAAGCTATAGCCTCCTTCAGGCATAATATTCGGGATGAATGGCTGGCTCGACAGCTCGGCCAGGTCAAGCCAAGGACAATGTCCGCCCTCACGTCACTCAAGACCCGCTTTTGCACAGGCGAGGATAATTGGCTAGCTAGACGTAGCCATAACCCCGAAGACCCCGGAACCTCTGAAGTTTGGGATGGCAATGGGAAACCGAAGCGCAACAAGAACAAGCGCCGGCACAATAATAGTGATGCCGATGACACGGCCGTCAACACTGGCTTCCGCAACTCCCGCTCTGGGCAGCGGAAGAAGCCTCCTAAAGGCAAACACGACAGACCCACCCCGCTGGACAAGATTCTGGAGAGGCCTTGCCAGATCCATGGCACTCAGGAGAAGCCCGCCAATCACACCAACCGTAACTGTTGGGTCTTCAAACAGGCCGGCAAACTCGCAACTGAGGACCAAGGCAAGAGCCCACGCAGCGAGGATGAGGATGAGCCTCGTGGTCCGATCGGTGGCGGTCAAAAGAAATTCCCTCCAGAGGTAAAAACAGTAAACATGATCTACGCCACTCATATACCCAAAAAGGAGAGGAAGCGCGCCCTTTGAGATGTCTACGCCATAGAGCCTGTAGCCCCGAAGTATAACCCATGGTCGTCATATCCGATCACTTTCGACCGGCGCGACCATCCGACCAGTATCCGTCACGGGGGTTCGGCCGCACTCGTCCTAGACCCGATAATAGATGGGTACCACCTCACTAAAGTCCTAATGGACAGTGGAAGTAGCCTCAATCTGATTTACTCAGATACGGTGAAAAACATGGGCATAGATCCGTCAAGGATCAAGCCCAACAACACTACCTTCAAAGGAGTGATCCCAGGCGTTGAAGCCCGGTGCACAGGCTCCGTAAGCCTGGAGGTTGTGTTCGGCTCGCCCGATAACTTCCGAAGCGAGGACTTGATCTTCGATATCGTACCTTTCCGCAGTGGCTATCACGCCCTGCTCGGCCGTACATCGTTCGCTCGCTTTAACGCCGTCCCGCACTACGCATACCTCAAGCTCAAGATGCCTGGCCCTAGGGGGTCATTACTGTAAACGGCAACACAGAGCGCTCCCTCCGCACTGAGGAACATGCGTTGGCCCTGGCGGCCGAATTCCATTACACCGATGATTGGCAAACGCCGACATCTGCCATAAAGGCACCCAAAGCTGGGAAGAGAGCTCGGTCTCAATCCGAGGTAAATAGGGACTCACCCGCCATCGCACGGCCCTAAAGCCGGCAAGGTACGTGCCACGGAGGCACAACTTCGCGCTCAAAATTCCATGGGCAGCGGTGGGGACAAATTACTAGAGGGTAGGTGTTCGGCTGGACCGAACTATTACCGTCAACACGTCTCCGGACACTCTACAGGTACCATAAAGTGCCTGCCAAAGGCGTCAAGCTCATCCATACCTCGGCAACTTCTCAAGACCCTTTCTTCAAGGTCCGTTCGCCGAACTAACAAAGCCCATAAAGGCATTCACCTCTTTAGGAGCTGCAGGAGCAGATTATCGACAGGGCACATCAAGGACGTCAGGTCATCTATCGAAGGCCCTTGGTACAAACACTCCTGTAGAATTTATATTTCCTTTATCAAATACCTGTAAATAGTTGCATCGGCAAATTGAATAATAAGAGTTGTTGAGTAAAATACAGATATATCATTTTCTCTTTGATGTCCCTTTTCGGAACACTTTCTGTTTTCTCCCTCTTCTTGCGAGCCTGTTTGGTATGTTGTATGATGCAACCGGCTAATAGACCAGGGGCTCGACTTTAAAAATCGCCCTAATCACAATTTCTTTAAGTGTTCGGCATCTTGGAATTCCGCTTTATATGCATTGGTTCCGAACTATGTCTTGGGTCAATAGTTGGGTTGCCCGGCTCCTATGCTTGCCCCTTTATGTTCCGCTCGTTCGGCTAAAAGGGCAAAGGGAGCAACGCTGCGATTGCGCTTCCGGCTAGCCTGGTCAAGCGCCTCAGCGGAGAAAGCCGAAAACTGACTGTCATGGTATGCGAGAACTGGTCTGCGAATAATAGCTTAACTAAATCTCGTCAGAGGTTATTCTGTGTCATACGATGGGTTTGGTGTTAGCACAAACCAGGTGATATAGGCTTTGGCCACGTTTCATCCGAACATCACAAACACTTGGGGGCTAGTTGTCAGCTCCCGCACTCCTTTCTCGCGCCCCTATGGCTAAGTGAAAGCAATAAAGCATTATGGTCCGATTGCCTTGTCCGCCCCACACTACCGCCTTCGGGTGCCGATAGTTCGGCTAAGGGTTATAGTGCGGTTGGAAGAGACACCTTGGGTAGTATCTACACGGGGGCTGAAGCCGACGACTCGCAGCTTTCAGGGTTAACGGCCACAAAGGAGTTATAAAGGATGCAAAACATACAAGACATGATAAAACCATGCATTTTAAAATTATACACGCTGACAAGTCTTCAGACATATTACAACATTCTATTCATACTCATTCTCTCTCGTACACTGTGATTCTATGGCCCGAGCACCCTCCATAACTCTAGAGAAGTACAGCTCGGGGCGCCTATGACCCTTTCCAGGAGGCGGAGGAGCTGTGGCTACCTTCAGCGGATCCAGCCCCGGCCAGTGCACCTTGGCCCTCGCAAAGGACATCCTTGCTCCCTCGATGCAGGAAGACCGCCTCAATGCGTCGATCCGAGGAGTAGCGTCGCTCAGCTTCTGCACCAGGCCAAAGTAACTGCCCGGCAATGGCTCGTTGGGCCACAGCCGGATACAGAGATCCTTCAAGGCCGGTTCCGCCATCCGGTGTAGCTCCATCAGCTGCTTCAGCTACTCCACAAGGAGAGGAGAACGCTCGGGGGCTTCGAATTGCGCCCAGAATAGCCGAGCTTCATCTCCTTCTCCCCGCGAAGCATAGAACTGCTTCGCGTCCGCTAAGCCCTTCTGGAGGTCCGAGCAGGCGCCTGAGGAAAACCATACTTGGGTAAGCAACTTGAACTTGCTGTCCCCGAAGATACACTGCAATGAATACGGCTTACCATCCATGATAGATTTGGCTTGGTGGAGCTCCTCTTCAAATGACCGCCTATCCACCCGCTCCTTTTGGAGATTGGTTTTCAGGGTGGATAGTTTGGCGGCTTGATCCTTCCCTTTCAGCTCAAGGACCTCGCACTTTTTGCTGGCGTCCTTGAGCTCCTGTTGAATCTCTTCTACCCGAGCCTCCTGCTTGTCGCTGGAGGCTCTCAGGGTGGATAGAGCGGTGGCCGCTTCTTTGGTCGCCGCCTTCTCAACTAAAGCTTCCTGCCTCGCTTTCTCAAGCTTGGCTTTGAGCTTCTCTATCTCTTTCGCCGAGGCTGCGTAAGCATCAACTTATATTAAGAAACCGTGTTGATAGAGTGGTAAAGAAGAGTTTCGATACTCTAATTCGGCTTACCTTGCGCCTCGTCGAATCTCTTGTTTAGAGCATCAAGCTCGTCTTCGGAGCTCTTGAGCTTCCGATTCAGCTCCTCTAGCTCGGCGGTGTTAGTAGCCGCTGCTGTCGACGAAGCCTGTATCACAGAGTTATATAACCATTAAAGCGGTTTACAACCTTCGAACTGTCACTAAAACTGACCCTGTGTCCGGACCGCTATAGTTACAACTATCCGAACACATATTGTCTGGTGCACAGTCCGGATAAAAGGCTATGTTGGACCCCCAGGCAAGTTTTTTCAAACTCACTTGGGGCTCGGGGGCTGCCATGTGTATAACCATAATACAAAGAAAATAGCATTTCAAAGGACAGAACATTACGTGGCTCCCCTGAAAGCCCGTCAGGAGACCACTGAAGGCCTCCTTCAGTCCGTGGTCTACGGACTGAATGCTCTGCAATACCGCACCCATAAGGATGGGGTGCTCCCCGGAGATAGAGGCGCTGGACAGAGCCTCCCCCATGGCCGGCCACCCAGTGGTCGGCGGAGCCGGTGGGGATCGGGTAACCCGATCTCCAGCCGGAGATTGAATCGGTACCTCCGGAGGCATTGTGTGCTCCGGAGATGGCCTTGGAGGAGACTGGGCACCTCCATGTCCAGCCTCCTCGGTGTCCGGGAGAGTCTTCTCCCTCGGGTCTTCGGTGGCCGAGGTATTAGCCTCGACCATGACTTCGTCGCCCCTGCCTCCAGAGTCCGGCTCCAAAGGAGCCTGTTGGGAGGACGCCTCCCCGGTGTCCCTCGCGGCGCCCGGAGGAGAGGGGTGCGACGTAGACCCGCTCTCCGCTAGCTCGGCGGGTGGGGTCTCCCCCTCCGAAACTTGATCGGTGGGGAGAACACGTGGTGGGCTACAAGTCAGTAAACGCTCACGTGCTAATAACATTCGAAGATTTGCATCAATAACACGGAAGGGTCTTCGGATCTATACCTTCGAGGAGGGGGCTTGACCCTGAGGTTCCTCCGCGGAACCCTCTCGAAGTCCTTGGACTCGGTGTTCGAGTCCGAACTGTCGTCGGACGAGATTACCTGTGTCCGGCGCGGTTTCTTCTGGGCGGGAGGAGCTACCTCTTCCGAGGCATCCGATGACGCCACCCTCTTTCCTGTGAGGGGGGAATCGCCTCCCCCCTCAGCTTCGTGCTCCTCCTCTTGATTTGAGGAGGGATGAGTCTCTTCAGACGCAGCCCCTGGCTGGTCCCTATTGCGCAGGCCAGTTCGGCCTGGCTTTTTCTTCTCCTTCTTCTCTGGCGCCTTGTAGGGCGCCACGACGAGCATCTCCAACAGCAGCGGAGACTTGGGGTCTTCGGGCTGTGGAGCCGGACACTTGATGCCCGTGGCTTTGCTCAACCATTCCTATGAAAGGTAATCGGAAAATGCTTAGACTATCTCTGAGAAGGTGGAACCGGTGAAATAACACTATGCTATACCTCGGGTGCGGGCTTGATGGCGCTCAAGCCCTTGTCCTCCTTCTTGCCTGGCCAGTTCTCCTGCGCCTTGAACAGCGCCTTCCATAGTTTCTCCCGCGTAGTGCGGAAGAGTCGACGAACTGTAGGGTCGTCGTCAGTCCGGTAATCCCACATAGGAGAGCTCCGGCGCTAGCAGGGGAGGATGTGCCGCCGAAGCATGACCTGGACCATGTTGGTCAGGCCGACTCCCTCCCTGATTAGGGAGGTGATGCCCCTCTGCAGGTCCTCCACCTCCGTTTCCGACCCCCAGTCGAGACCCTTTCTGACCCATGAGGTCAATCTGGTCGGGGGGCCAGACCTGAATTCGGCAGGAACAGTTCTGCATTCAGCAGGAACAGTTCCGCCCTCCTCCTCCTTTGGCTCGGTGATATAAAACCACTCCCTCTGCCAAGTTTTGATGGTGTCGATGAAGGTGCCGGATGGCCACACTGCGCGTGGAAGCTTGTCGATGACTGCCCCGCCGCAGTCTGCATGAGTGCCGGCGACGCACTTCGGCTTGATGTTGAAGATCTTGAGCCACAATCCGAAGTGTGGTTCGACCCATAGAAAGGCCTCGCAGATGATGATGAAGGCCGATATATGCATGAAAGAGTTCGGTGGGAGGTCATGGAAGTCGAGCCCATAGAAGAACATAAGACCCCTTACAAAGGGCTGAAGTGGGAAGCCTAATCCCCGAATGAAGTGAGGGACGAAGACCACCCTCTCGCCTGATTTGGGGGTGGGGATCACCTGGCCCTCCTCTGCAGCTCGATGGAAGACGTTGGCGGGGAGATAGCCGACGTCCTTGAGATCTCGGATGTCCTGGTCTTTGACCGTGGAAGCCTCCCACTTGCCGCTGGCCATGGCTGAGCTCGGAGGGGGAAGAATGGAAGACCTAGATCTGGGCTCGGGGAGCTCGGAAAGATGGGGAAGCAGGGAGGTGAATGGGAGATGCGGATAAGCCTTGGGGTTTTCTTCCCCTTTTATTAAAGATTATTGCCGGTTAGCCTCCCTTCACGGAGCCGTGAATCCCTCCGCTTCCCGAGACATGCGTGCCGTTGTGCGCGCGTGATTAAACATATCCCGTGTAAAACGGGGCACGATCTGTGCATTGATAGATCGTGCTGGTGGAAACGGCCTCGAACCGCGAATCGAGTCTTCGCGACTGGTTTAGAGGTCGTGGTGGGCCGTGGCCTTTCATCTGAAAAGTTGTCAGAAGACGCTATTGGTTCTCTGACGTTTGGCCTTCAAGGCCGAACTACTCATGGTATACGGACGATCTATGATCGGAAACATTACACGTCGACAGAGGCCGAACTTAGCTCGGGCCGATCACTGTTTGGAGAAAGGAACTCGCCTCGCAAGCCGAAGACTCTGATCACTCGATGCAGCTGGAGCATGGACCCTTGGCGTTGGAGGCTAGTTCGGGGGCTACTGAGGGAGTCCTGGTTTAAGGGGTCCTCGGGAGGCCGGCCTATGTCTTATGGGCCGGGCTGTATGGGCCACTTGCCGAATACTGGAAGAATTGAAGACCTCACCTCCAAGAAGGAAGCTTCGGGAATCGTGGATTGTCCTCCATGTTTGGAGTAGCGAATAGGCATGATTATCCCTTCGACGTGTAACCGACCATGTGTAAACCCTAGGGCCCCCGGCGTCTATATAAGCCGGAGGGTTTTAGGATGTAGAACAACATAACTCATCTAGGGTTTTAGTCATACGATCTCGTGGTAGATCCACTCTGTAATCCCCATACAATCAATATAATCAAGCAGGACGTAGGGTATTACCTCCATAGGAGGGCCCGAACCTGGGTAAAACCTTGTCCCCTTTGTCTCCTGTTACCATCGATCCAAGAATCAAAGTTCGGGAGCCCCTACCTGAGTTCCGCCGGTTTTGACACCGACAGCCTGCGCCGCCGGCCGGCTCGGCATCGGAGTCGTCCTCCTCACTGGAGGCGGGCACCTGGACGAACCGCTCCACCATGGCCTTCACGTGCGGACGCACCTCGTCCCAAAGGGGGCACTGAAGCCCGTCGGGCACCGGCTCCCCGATGCGCCGGAGGTCGAGCTACGGGGCGAGGCAGCGCAGGTTGGAGAAGACGAGCATCAAGGCAAGGTCTAGAAGGTCGCGCGCGTCGGACTCGCTGTTTGCATTCACGCGGGAGACGCCGGTCTCCAGCGCCTCCACTAGCTTCTGGAAGAATTCAAGGTAGCCCCCGTCGCCGCGCACGTTCGGCAGCGCGGGGGCGTCCTCAACGAACCGGCTCACCGCGCCGGCCGCGCGGCTGGCGATGCCCAGGAACTGCTTGGCGCGCTGGGATTCCAGCAGCCTGGCGTGCACCACCTCGTCCTGGGCGGCCTGCACGGCGTCGGCCGCCTCCTGGACCTGGGTCTGAAGGGACGCCAGCTCCGCCCTGGCCTCCGCTTCGCCCCGGAGGGCAGCTTGGAATGCGGCCTCGGCGGTCGTCAGCCGGGCCCGCAACGTCTCCGCTTCCTCCTGAAGCTCGCCAAGCTTGCGTTTCTTGGCCGCAGGCGCCCTGGGAAAGAAGAGGATCATGCTCGGAACGGCGGATGAGGCAGCTAAGGAAGAGGGAGGTAGTGGTATACTCACTCGTCGACCAGGGCCCAGCGCCGGTGAATCTTGCGCCGGCCCTGAGGGCCCCCCGCCGCTGCCTCCTGAGGAGGACGAGGGAGCCGGCGGAGCCGCGCGCTTCCCCGCGCCTGCGCTGCTTCCACCGGACTCCATGGAGGACGAGAAGATGGGAAGGAGAAAGGGTTTCCTTGACGGAGCGGAGGAAGCAGGAGGATGACTCAAGATTGCAATGCCCTCCCCTGTCGGGCGCATGGCGGATTTATAGGTGTGACCGCAGCCGCGAGGCATCGTGGGAGGGCAGGCGTCGTGCGCCTCTCGGACGCCGCAAGGCGGTTCGATCAATGCAGTACCATCCACGTCGCCTCCCCTGGCAACTGAAGGGTCACACCCGCGTGGCCCGAGGGGTAGAGGCCCGAAGCAGCGGCATCATTCAATGGGAAGCAATGATGGCCGGCGCAGCACCCGGGTGTCATGTCAGTTTGACTGGAAGTAGTTCCGGACGCCCTCGGGGAGCGGGGGCATCGCCGCCCGGGCATTCGACGTGTCTAAAGCCTGGCCCGCAGGCAATTGGGGCCCACGGCGCTTCGGGCCGTCCTCAAGGCTTTGCCCAGAAGCCAGCTCGAGCGCACCTTGGGCCCGGGGGATACTATTGGCGTTCTGGGAACAGGGGTACCCAGACCTGCCTGCCTGCGGCCCTGGGCATGGCCCACTTCATCAACCAAACAGAGCCGGGCCTGGCCCCACTCAAGACAAGGCCCTTGCGAGGGCCCAAGCCTCGCGAGGAGGAGCGGCATCAAGACCAACAAGGGAGGGGCCTCCCCAGGCCCCCTCCGGAGCGGCGGAGATCTCAATACGAAGCCCAACCCCAGGAGTCAAAGGTGACGCAAGGAAGGACAGGCGGGCGCCAGCACGCCAGGCGGCGCAGTTTCCCCTTTGGTGCAAAGGGAGCAAGGACGTACGCGGGTTCCCAAAGCACCATCCAAAGGTTTCCGTTCTGGTGCAACAAGACCGCAACCACCGGCCCCGCAGGGCGGATGTCATCGCCGAGCCCACCTCTACGCCGTCGACAGTTACTTTGCAGGCGGAGACCTCCTTTGGGCAGGGAGGGCATGTACTCCTGTCCCCTTTCAAAATTGGCCGTTGTGGGATCCGTTCCGGCCATTGCGGTAAGGGAAGAGGACCCGATCCACCGCTATATATAGAGGGTAGGCTGCACTGTAGAAGGGGGCCGGGCATCCATTCCACCACTCGTCCACCACCAAGCCACAGAGGGCCACGAATACCTCAAGGGGAGCCCTCATGAGGCTCTAAAACATTGTACTAGTTCATCCGCCCCACCTCCTCGAGAGGCAATCCTCCAAAGCAGGAGTAGGGTATTACGCTTCGTAGCGGCCCGAACCTGGGTAAACTGTCGCATTCATCTTCTTCCTCGTCATCGTGCGAGTTCATCGTTGTATCCATCGAGTAGTGAGCTAGGTTGGGCGAAGCCGCTGGGGATCTTCACACACGCCCCTATGTTCGAATCTTAAGGGCTTTGCGGAGCCCAAAATCCGACAGGGTAGCTCATAAAACAATCTTTGCAAGGTAGGATGGGTGTGGATAAACCTATTTTCGAGTTTCAGAACTAGTGCTGAAATAGATTCCGCATTAGTTTTAGTTCTTTTAAGTATAGGAGCATCATCAAGAGTCAAATTTCCAACACAATTGAAGAATTCTTGGATAGTTTCTTTTCCTATAACATTCCCTTGCCCCCAAAACAAAAGTTTTAGCATCCAGATTATCAGAACGTTCAATTTTAGGTGTCCTACCATCATCTATTTCTGCCATACCGAAATCACTCATGATGACAAGCAAACAAAAGATCGAACAGGAAATGGTGAACGAAAGAGAGGGCGAGTAAAACGGCAATTTTTTGTGAAGTGGGGGAGATGAAAACGAGAAGCAAATGGAAAATAATGTAAATTGTAAGGAGATGAGATTTGTGATTAGGAACCTAATAGATGTTGATGATGTCTCCTCGGCAACGGCGCCAGAAATTCCTTTGACGTGGCTTGAGACTGCGTCGGTATTTCCCCAAAGAGGAAGGGATGATGCAGCACAACTACGGTAAGTATTTCCCTCAGTTTATGAAACCAAGGCTATTGAACCAGTAGGAGAACCAAGCAACACTATGTAAATGGTACTTGCACACAAAGAACAAATACTTGCAACCCGACGCGTAAGAGAGGTTGTCAATCTCTCCACGGTAAAAAGATAGATTATTTTGTATGAGATTGGATAAATAGATCGCACAAGAACACAAAATAAAAGATGCAAATAAAAAGTGCAGCAAGGTATTTTTGGGTTTTGGAATAATAGATCTGAAAACAAATGAGGAAAAAGATAGATCGGAAAGCAATATGTTAAAAGAATAGACTCGGGGGCCGTAGATTTCACTAGTGGCTTCTCTCAAGAAAATAGCACACGGTGGGTAAACAAATAACTGTTGGGCAATTGATAGAAGATCAAATAATCATGACGATATCCAAGGAAATGATCAATATATAGGCATCACGTCCAAGATTAGTAGACCGAAATGATTCTCCATATACTACTATTACTCCACACATCGACCGCTATCCAGCATGCATCTAGTGTATTAAGTTCGTGGAGAAGTGGAGTAATGCAATAAGAACGATGACATGATGTAGATAAGATCTATTCGTGTAGGAATAGACCCCATCTTGTTATCCTTAATATCAACGGTACATGCATGCCTCGCTGCCCCTTCTGTCACTGGGAGAGGACACCGCAAGATCGAACCCATCACAAAGCACCTCTTCTCATGGCAAGAAAAATCGATCTAGTTGGCCTAACTAAACCAAAGATTCGAAGAAGAAATACGAGGCTATAAATAATCATGCATATAAGAGATCAAAGCAGACTCAAATAATAGTCATGGATAGAAACTGATCATGAACTCAAACTTCATCGGATCCCAACAAACACACCGCAAAAAGTCATTACATCAAATAGATCTCCAAGAGACCATTGTATTGAGAATCAAAAGAGAGAGAGAGGAAGCCATCTAGCTACTGCCTACTGATAACCCACAAGTATAGGGGATCGCAACTGTTTTCGAGGGTAGAGTATTCAGCCCAAATTTATTGATTCGACACTAGGGGAGCCAAAGAATATTCTCGAGTATTAGCAGCTGAGTTGTCAATTCAACCACACCTAAAAGACTTAATATCTGCAGCAAAGTACTTGGTAGCAAACTAGTATGGAAGTAACGGTAATGGTGGCAAAAGTAACAGTAGCGGTTTTGTAGCAATCGTAACAGTGGCAACGGAAAAGTAACTTAGCAAAGATCAATATGTGAAAAGCTCGTAGGCAATGGATCAATGATGGATAATTATGTCGGATGGTATTCATCATGCAACAGTTATAACCTCGGGTGACACAGGACTAGCTCCAATTCATCAATACTAGTTAATTGCACGTGCGTTGCTACGGAGGCATAATAAATAGTATAGTGGTTTAACACGTGTTGTGTCCTTGTGAATCCTTTTACACATCAACTGATATTGTCAAACTTTCTCCACATCCACATCTACTACCATGGTGGCCATATTGATACACAATAAACAAATAAATAATAATCATTTTATTCTAGAACATAGAATATGTATTTACCCTTGATTTATTTGCACCCAAACTAATCTTTCAAGCGATATATGTCTTTGGCCCTATCACACAAGAAGTTAAGGCATCATAACCTCCTCCTTCTCTTCTCATCCCGTAGCTTTTAATGGATGTAGATCCCAAGGAATATTTTTTTGCAAAGATACTTTTGAACATTGGAACAAAATAGCTACAAATAACTCTAATATGATACTTGATTCTATATGATTACAATGTCCACTTTTCAAACGAGAACGGGTGACACCACCGCCATTGCCAACCGTGAACTCCCATATGTAATATTGCTAGTGAAGACGACACGAGAATGGCAGGCTATCGCTATTGACATGAGGTCACGAGTAGAGCACCGCGTCCAATCCGGCCCCGGTGGTCTCTTTCTGGCCGACCCCATGCAGTTTCTGTACACCACACATGTTATTTCCGTCGCTTGCGCCGTACTGAGCCGGATGGGCCGCTGGTTTCATGGCAACCTGAGCGATAGATTCTCTCCAGATTTCATTGTTGTCAGATGTGGCATGGACTGCTGGGTAATGGACGTCCCTCTGACTTGGACTCAGCTAAGTCAGATGATCTCGCTCCAACAAATTGGCAGGCCGAAATCACTGTTCTGACCTTATCAGCAATCTTTGTCACAAACTGAACTCGACATGGAAGTATTTCACAATCTAACCCTTTTGGCAACGCCATAGCCCGTGGCGTTTCCACCCAACATAGAAACACCAAGCTAGATAGTGTTTCTACCCCCGCCCACTGCCAGACCGAGCACGCGTACGTGCCAGATCAGAAGCGCCGAGCTAGCTGCCGTTTCTGGAAATGCCATTGACCCTGGCGTTTCCATGTAGGGCAGAAACGCCAAGGGCCTTGGCGTTTCCAAAGTGGCCATCTTAATTGTTATTTTGTCTGGTAATGGGCGAGGGTAGACACGCTATCTAGCTTGACGTTTCTATGTTGGGAAGAAACGTCACGGGCTATGGTGTTGCCAAAAGGATCAGATCGTGAAATACATTCATGTCGAGTTCAGTTTGTGATAAAGATCGTTGATAAGGTCAGAATAGTGATTTCGTCTAAATTGGCATGGGTAGACTGCACAACGTGGAAACAAATTTGAAGTGGTAAAGAAGACAAAAACATGTGAAAGAAGATTACTATCTCATCACCTGCATGTAAGTTGGATCATAGTATTTAGACAGAGGTAATCATGTCCATTTGTAAATCCATCAGGAAGAACACAATAGGATGCACCTCTACCCTACATGCTCGCACTACAGCCTCTGTCATTGGTTAGGGCATAACATACAGTGCCTAAAAAACCTAAACATAATTAGTTAGATGAACTAATCTAGTCATAATATTATCTGAGTAAAATTCTTGGAAAACTATATTGTGTGTTCTTCCTGATGTTTGCATAGAATTATCTCGCTCACTGGCGGCAGATCCAGCGTCATCAATCCATGTATGTTTGCATTGATCCATCACAAGTTTTTACTACCCTAACGTGTGTATTTGCTCATCTCCACGGTGGTGGTGTTCACAGCTCCCCGTGTCGTTTCCTATTTCATCCAGCTCACAGCTCCATGTAAGGTCAGTAAGTTTGCATTGGTTTTCCTAGGACTGGAGATTGCAATCAGCAACAGTGAGTTAATTGTATACCCATCTATCCGTAATTTTCTCCTCAAATCATATGAGAATTATCAAATACCTGATTTGGATTTTCATATGTAACCTATTTGGATTGTCATCAAATACCTTGTGGACAAATAAAATATGTACATAGCAAGAATATTGTCAGGTTGAATTTCCATCAAACACCATGCCAACATCTGACGAAACGAATTTGCACGGCCAAGTATTAGAAGAAAACAGAGGGCTCAAAAACCTGACGGTGCCGCGGGTGTGTGGTCCGTGAGGCCGAATTCCCAGAAGACGACCGCGAAGGCACCAGGAAGAGGAGGTCGTCGGCCCCAATGTTGGGCTTCCCCGGCACGTACTCCACCTCCACCTGCAATAAACATGGCGTTAGGCGTAGCTCGAGCGGTTTACGGGGCGGCGGAACCGGAGCTTGCCTGTGGGAGGGGGTCAGGTTCAGCGCGGGCGCTCTGCTCGGAGCCCTCGCCGGTGCCTGCATCCCTGCTCTTCCTGCCCTTGCGACGGTGGCGGCGGTACTGGTCGCATCGGGTGTCTCCGCGGCTTGGATCGCGTCCGCCGCGGCGACGACGGCGGTGGGGGTGGCGGTGGGGGTGATCGTCGTCAGCAGAAGCGAGCGAGGCGACCCTTCCTCCTCGGCGCCTCCTCTGCGCTCCTTCCTCTCTTTGGTCGCGACGGTTTTTGACAGGAGAAAGACGAGATCGGGAGCGAGTGGTTGGGGAGAGGTGGGGGCGGGACGTGTTCGTGTAGCGTCACTTCATTCTGTTTTTTTAGCGACGATGGGTGGGAGGAGCGTGGGCTGGTTTTCCGGTTTTTTCGTGCTGGCGGGATTGAGCGATTTTTTTTACTGCGTGCGATCAAAGGTGGAAGGGAAGGTCGAACCATCACAATGTTCGATTGTCCTTTAATAGTAGAGATAATGTAGGCATGTATTCCATATATAATCATACGTGCTTATGGAAAAGAACTTAGATGACATCTTTTGTCCTACCCTCCCATGGCAGCGGGGTCCTAATGGAAACTAAGGGATATTAAGGTCTCCTTTTAATAGAGAACCAGACCAAAGCATTAGCACTTAGTGAATACATGAACTCCTCAAACTACGGTAATCACCGGAAAGAATCCCAATTATTGTCACCTTGGTGTATGCGGATCATAACACATAATAGGTGTCTACAACTTGCAAGATAGGATCAAGAACACATATATATTCATGAAAACATAATAGGTTCAGATCTGAAATCATGGCACTCAGGCCCTAGTGACAAGCATTAAGCATAGCAAAGTCATAGCAACATCAATCTCAGAACATAGTGGATACTAGGGATCAAACCCTAACAAAACTAACTCGATTACATGGTAAATCTCATCCAACCCATCACTGTCCAGCAAGCCTACGATGGAATTACTCACGAACGGTGGAGAGCATCATGTAATTGGTGATGAAGGATGGTTGGTGATGACGACGTCATCGATTTCCCCTCTTCGGAGCCCAAAACGAACTCCAGATCTGCCCTCCCGAGGAAGAACAGGAGGTGGCGGCGGCTCTGTATCGTGAAACGCGATGAACTCTTCTCCTTGATTTTTTTCTCCCCGAATAGGGTTATATGGTGTTGGAGTTGAGGTCGGAGGAGTTGCAGGGGGCCCACAAGCCACCAGGGCGCGCCCTAGGGGGGGGCGCCCCCTGGCTTGTGGCCAATAGGTGGACCCCCTCTGGTTGATTCTTTCGCCAGTATTTTTTATTAATTCCAAAAATATTCTCCGTAAATTTTCAGGTCAATCCGAGAACTTTTATTTCTGCACAAAAATAACACCAAGGCAATTCTGCTGAAAACAGCGTCAGTCCGGGTTAGTTCCATTCGAATCATGCAAATTAGAGTCCAAAACAAGGGCAAAAGAGTTTGTAAAAGTAGATACGATGGAGACGTATCAACTTCCCCAAGCTTAACCCATTGCTTGTCCTCAAGCAATTCAGTTGACAAACTGAAAGTAACAAAGAAAAACTTTTACAAACTCTGTTTGATCTTGTTGTTGTAAATATGTCTAACTGATGTTCAGGTTTTCAGCAAAGATTATGGGCTAACCACATTCACAATAACATTTAGGTCTCATATTTACTCATATCAATGGCATAATCAACTAGCGAGCAATAATAATAAATCTCGGATGACAACAATTTTATCAAAACAATCATGATACAATATGATATAATGGTATCTCGCTAGCCCTTTCTGTGACCGCAAAACATAAATGCAGAGCACCTCTGAAGAACAAGGGCTGACTGGAAATTGTAATTCATGGTAAAAGAGATCCAGTCACAGTCATACTCAATATCAATTAATAAACAAACATACAAATGACGGTGGTGCTCTCTAACTGGTGCTTTTTATAAGAGGAGGATGACTCACCAGTAAAGTAAAATAGATAGGCCCTTGGCAGAGGGAAGCATTGATTTGCAGAGGTGCCAGAGCTCGAGCTTTTAAAACAGAGATGAGTAAAATTTTGAGCGGTATGCTTTCATTGTCAACATAACAACCAAGAGTTCTCGGTATCTTCCATGCTAGATACATTATAGGCGGTTCCCAAACAGAATGATAAAGTTTTAACTCCCCCTCCATCAATCAAACACACTCCATGGCTGGCCGAATCCACGGGTACCGTCCATACAAACAACAATCCTAGGGGAGTTTTGTTTCATTATGTTTTGATTTGATTTTTTGAGCATGGAACTGGGCATCCCGATTACCAGCCACTTTCTCGTGAATAACAAGTGAATAAACACTCATTGTGAGAATAACCCACCTAGCATGGAGGATACCGACAGCCCCTAATCACTACATGAGCGATTCGGGCATACAAAACAGAATATTATTTGCAGGTCTAGAGTTTGGCACATGCAAATTTACTTGGAACGGCAGGTAAATACAACATATAGGTAGGTATGGTGGACTCATATGGAACAACTTTGGGTTTAAGGAAGTGGATGCACAAGCAGTATTCCCGCTTAGTACAAGTGAAGGCTAGCAAGAGACTGGGAAGCAACCAACTAGAGAGCGACAACAATCATAAACATGCATTGAGATTAACCAACATTGAATGCAAACATGAGTAGGATATAAATCACCATGAACATAAATATCGTGGAGGCTGTGTTGATTTTGTTTCAACTACATGTGTGAACATGTGCCAAGTCAAGCCACTTGAATCATTCAAAGGAGGATACCATCCTATCATACTACATCATAACCATTTTAAAATTCATGTTGGCACTCAAGACAAACTATTATACACTCCTAGCTAATTAGGCATGGCATGAGCAACTACAATCTCTAATTGTCATTGCAAACATGTTTCATCCATAACGAGCTGAATTCAGAATGATGAGCTAATCATATTTGCAAAAACAAAATAGGTCGAGTTCATACCAGCTTTTCTCCATCTCAATCATTTCATCATATATCGTCATTATTGCCTTTCACTTGCACGACCGAACGGTGTAAATAATAATAAGAGTGCACATGCATGGGACTAAGCTGGAATCTGCAAACAATAACTCAAAGGAGAAGACAAGGCAATATGGGCTCTCCGATAGATAAACAATAATGCATATGAGGGCCACTCAACATTTTCATTGTGGTCTTCTCCTTACGACCCAAAGAAGAAAAGAAAACTATTTACACGGGAAAGCTCCCAACAAGCAAAAGAAGAACGAGAAATCTTTTTGGGTTTTTTTAATGCTACAACTAAACAAAGTAGAAAGTAAAACTAGAGCTAATTTTTTTTTCTTAAGGTTTTTCTGACACACAAGAAGAAAGCGAGAAAAAGAAATAAACTAACATGGATAATACAATGAAAAAGTATGAACACCGACAACTGGAATGAGTGTGTGAACATGAATGTAATGTCGGTGAGAAATACGTACTCCCCCAAGCTTAGGCTTTTGGCCTAAGTTGGTCTATGGCCACAGCTAGCCTGGTTAATATCCAAAGTCATAGTTGGGGTTGTACTGGGCTGCGGTGGCTACTGCCTGAACGGCTGTAGCGCGGAGGCGAGCGGCTTCCCCCTCTCTCTCGCACTCGTTTGCCTCCTCTCTGGTTATAAAGTGTCTCCGTTTTTCCTGAAAGTTAAAGAAGGCAGGAGCAGGAAGGGTAATATGGACAGCACGCTGTCTATCAAAAATTAGTCAGTACAGGAAGGGCTGTTCGTTCCTCTCAAGAAACTGGTAGCGCACCATAGCCTCATAATCAAGAAAAGCAATAGGTAATTCAATGTCACTTCCCTTTATGGGTACCCCAAGATAATTAGCTACACGAGTGGCATAAATCCCGCCAAAGAAATCTCCTTTCTTAGAATTTTTATGTAGCCTCCTAGCAATAATAGCCCCCAAGTTATATCGTCTATCACCCATTACCGCACTCTTAAGAATACTAAGATCAGGTACACAAAGGTGGCTATGATCATGTTTACCGTTAATACATCTACCTATGAAGAGAGCAAAATAATGTATAGCAGGAAAGTGAATGCTCCCAAAGGTAGCCTGTGTAATGTTTCTAGTTTCTCCCACAGTGATCCTAGCAAGAATATCATTATATTCAGTTTTGTGAGGATCACTATGGCAGCCCCATTGTGGAATTTTGCATGCATGGTTAAAATCTTCTAGGTCCATAGTATAAGATTCATCATAAAGATTTAATAAAACAGAATGCGCATTATGCCTGGATGAAAATTCAAACCTCCGCACGAAGGAATCAGTGAGTTGACAATATTGCTTGCATTGGTCTGAAACAAAATCTTCAAGGCCATCATTTCGTATGTACGCGTAAAATTCTTCCTTGAAACCTGCATGAACCATGAGTTGATCCGACGGCCATTCACAAGGCCGCACTTGAGCTTCCCTCGGTGGTTCAAAGTCGGGCTCACGTATCGCGAGTCTCGGGGCCTTCTTGCTCGAGGAACCACCTTGGTATATTCTCCTCAACATCTTTCTTTCTCTGAAAAATTTCTAAAATTTTAGTAACTCAAAATAAAGGTGAACAAAACTCAACAAAATTCAAAGCAACCACTCCCATAAGTGCCTAGAGGCTAAATCATGCATCTAAACTACTTGGGACCATACAAATTTAACATGCAAGCTCAAGAACAAGGTCACCACAGCAGCAAAATTTTGCAATATATAAAGCACTAGAACAAAAACTAATTGGACCATTGGAGGAGTCACATACCGAAGAACAATCCCCCAAAACAGTTTTGCAAATGGAGCTTTGCACAAGGAGATCGAAAATGGCAGCAAGATGAGCTAGGACACAGGTTTGAGCAATGGTGGGATTTTTATGGAGGAAGACAAAGTGGATGGATGCTGGAATAAGTGAGGGGGGCCTACGTGGGACCCACAAGCCACCAGGGCGTGCCCTGGGGGGTGGACACGCCCCCTGGGCTTGTGGCTCACTGGTGCAGCCCCCTGGTGTGTTCTCAGTGCCAAATATTCTTAAATATTCTATAAAAAATCATACTAAATTTTCAGGGCATTTGAAGAACTTTTATTTCCAGGTCATTTTTTGTTGTACGGATAATTCAGAAAACAGAAGTATAATAGTATTTTTACTTTATTTATTCTAAACAACAGAAAGTAAAAGTTGGGTACAGAAGGTTGTGCTTTCTAAATTCATCCATCTCATGCCCGTCAAAAGGAATTCGTTAACAAGGTTGATCAAGTCTTATTAACAAACTTCTTTCGAGTAACATGAAACCGGAGAATTTTCGAATAACACTAAGTTACCTCAACGGGGACAGGCATGTCCCCTACCATTATTATTTCATATTTCTTCTTGACAGTAGGGAGAGGGAATTTAAAACCTCCAATAGCAATTGTTGGAATTTCTCCAATAGAGTTGATACTATGAACTTGAGGTTGTTTCTTCGGAAAGTGCACCGTATGCTCATTACCATTAACATAAAAAGTGACATTGCCTTTCTTGCAATCAATAACAGCCCCTACAGTGTTCAAAAAGGGTCTACCAAGGATGATCGACATGCTGTCGTCCTCGGGAATATCAATAAAAACAAAGTCTATTAAGATAGTAACGTTTGCAACCACAACAGGCACATCCTCGCAAATACCGATGGGTAAAGCGGTTGATTTATCAGCCATTTGCATAGAGATTCCAGTAGGTGTCAACTTATTCAAATCAAGTCTACGATATAAAGAGAAAGGCATAACACTAACACCGGCTCCCAAATCACATAAAGCAATTTTAACATAGTTTCTTTTAATGGAGCATGGTATAGTTGGTATTCCTAGATCTCCTAGTTTCTTTGGTACTCCACCCTTAAAAGTATAATTAGCAAGCATGGTGGAAATTTCACCCTCTGGTATCTTTATTTTATTAGTCACAATATCTTTCATATACTTAGCATAAGGAGACATTTTCAGAATATCAGTCAAACGCATACGCAAAAAGACAGGTCTCAGCATTTCAACAAAGCACTCAAAATCCTCATCATCCTTTTTCTTGGATGGCTTAGGAGGAAAGGGCATGCATTTCTGAACCCAAGGTTCTCTTTCTTTACCATGCTTCCTAGCAACGAAGTCTCATTTATCATATCTTTTATTCTTAGATTGTGGGTTATCAAGATCAACAGCAGGTTGAATCTCCACATCATTATCATTACTAGGTTGAGCATCAACATGAACATCATCATTAACATTATCACCTAGTTCATGTTCATCACCAGGTTGTGTTTCAGCATCAAAAATAGAAATATCATTAGGGTTTTCATGTGTATCAATAACAGGTTCACCAGCAGCATGCAAAGTCCTATCATTATTCTTTTTCATTCTTTTGCTAGAATGAGTAGGTGCATCAGTATTAATTCTCTGAGAATCGTGCTCAATTCTCTTGGGGCGGCCCTCAGGATATAAAGGTTCCTGAGTCATTTTACCACCTCTAGTCACTACTCTAACAACATTATCATTCATCTCATTAAGCAAATCATTTTGTGCCTTAAGTACTTGTTCTACTTGAGTAGTTACCATGGAAGCATGTTTACTGATAAGCTTGAGATCATTAACAGTTCTACTCATATATTCACCTAAACGATCAAGCATGTAAGCATTATGTTTCAATTGTCTACTAACATAAGCATTGAAATTTTCATGTTTAACAATAAAGTTATCAAATTCATCCAAGCATTGGCTAGCAGACTTATTATAAGGAATATCACCTTCATCAAATCTACGAAGAGAATTTACCTCTACTACCTGTGTCGGGTTATCAAGACCATGTATTTCTTCAATAGGTGGTAGATTCTTAACATCTTCAGCTTTAATACCTTTTTATTTCATAGATTTCTTTGCCTCTTGCATATCTTCAGGACTGAGAAATAGAATACCTCTTTTCTTCGGAGTGGACTTTGGAGGTGGTTCGCGAATAGTCCAATCATTATCATTGCTCAATATATTATCCAATAATAGTTCAACTTGTTCAATAGTGCGTTCCCTGAAAACACAACCAGCACAACTATCTAGGTGGTCCCTAGAAGCATCGGTTAGTCCATTATAAAAGATATCAAGTATTTCGTTTTTCTTGAGAGGATGATCAGGCAAAGCATTAAGTAATTGGAGAAGTCTCCCCCAAGCTTGTGGGAGACTCTCTTCTTCAATTTGCACAAAGTTAAATATTTCCTGCAAGGCAGCTTGTTTCTTATGGGCAGGAAAATATTATTCAGAGAAGTAATATATCATATCCTGGGGACTACGCACACAACCAGGAGAAAGAGAATTAAACCATATCTTAGCATCACCCTTTAATGAGAAAGGAAACAACTTAAGAATATAGTAATAACGAATTTTTTCCTCATGAGTAAATAGGGTGGCTATATCATTCAATTTAGTAAGATGTGCCACAACAGTTTCAGACTCATAACCATGGAAAGGATCAGATTCAACCAAAGTAATTAACTCAGGATCGATAGAGAATTCATAATCCTTATCAGTAACAAAAATAGGTGAAGTAGCAAACTTAGGATCATATTGCATTCTAGCATTCAAAGATTTTTCCTTCCACTTGCATGGTAATTTCTTAAGATCATCTCTATCCTTACAAGCAAGAAAGTCCCTAGATACCTCTCCATCCATAACATAACCCTCAGGTATAACAGGCAATTCCTATCTAGGAGAGCTAGGTCTAACAGGTGTCTGAAAGTGTTCAGTTTTAATAATTTCATCAGTTTCAGAAATATCAGCAGTTTCAGTGATCTCATTCTCTCTAACCCTAGCAAGTTGTTCATCAAGAAATTCATCCAAAGGCACAGCATTATCAAGCATAGAAGAAGTGGCATCATCAATTACTTGCGACATATCAGAATTACTAGCAGGTGGTGGTGTCGCAAATTTACTCATAACAGAAGGTGAATCAAGTGCAGAGCTAGATGGCAGTTCCTTACCTCCCCTTGTAGTAGAGGGATATATCTTGGTTTTTGGGTCTTTCAGATTCTTCATAGTGATCAACAGATATAGATCCCAAGTGACTCAGAGAATAGAGCTATGCGCCCCGGCAACGGTGCCAGAAAAAGGTCTTGATAACCCACAAGTATATGTGATCGCAACAGTTTTCGAGGGTAGAGTATTCAGCCCTAATTTATTGATTCGACGAAAGGGGAGCCAAAGAATATTCTCGAGTATTAGCAGTTGAGTTGTCAATTCAACCACACCTGAAAGACTTAATATCTGCAACAAAGTATTTAGTAGCAAAGTAGTATGGAAGTAACGGTAACGGTGGCAAAAGTAACAGTAGCGGTTTTGTAGCAATCGTAACAGTGGCAACGGAAAAGTAACTTAGCAAAGATCAATATGTCAAAAGCTCGTAGGCAGTGGATCAGTGATGGATAATTATGTCGGATGGCATTCATCATGCAACAGTTATAACCTAGGGTGACACAGAACTAGCTCTAATTCATCAATATAATGTAGGCATCTATTCCATATATAGTCATACGTGCTTATGGAAAAGAACTTGCATGACATATTTTGTCCTACCCTCCCGTGGCAGCGGGGTCCTAATGGAAACTAAGGGATATTAAGTCCTCCTTTTAATATAGAACCGGACCAAAGCATTAGTACTAAGTGAATACATGAACTCCTCAAACTACGGTGATCACCGGAAAGAATCCCAATTATTGTCTCGTTGGGGTATGCGGATCATAACACATAATAGGTGTCTACAACTTGCAAGATAGGATTAAGAAGACATATATATTCGTGAAAACATAATAGGTTCAGATCTGAAATCATGGCACTCGGGCCCTAGTGACAAGCATTAAGCATACCAAAGTCATAGCAACATCAATCTCAGAACATAGTGGATACTAGGGATCAAACCCTAACAAAACTAACTCGATTACATGGTAAATCTCATCCAACCCATCACCGTCCAGCAAGCCTACGATGGAATTACTCACGAACGGTGGAGAGTATCCTGAAATTGGTGATGAAGGATGGTTGGTGATGACGACGGCGTCGATTTCCCCTCTCCGGAGCCCAAAACGGACTCCAGATTTGCCCTCCCGAGGAAGAACAGGAGGTGGCGGCGGCTCCGTATCGTGAAACGCGATGAATTCTTCTCCTTGATTTTTTCTCCCCAAATAGGGTTATATGGAGTTGGAGTTGAGATCGGAGGAGTTACAGGGGGCCCACAAGCCACCTGGGCGCGCCCTAGGGGGGGGGGAGGGGGGGCGCCCCCCTGGCTTGTGGCCAATGGGTGGACCCCCTCTGGTTGATTCTTTTGCCAATATTTTTTATTAATTCCAAAAATATTCTCCGTAAATTTTCAGGTCAATCCGAGAAATTTTATTTCTGCACAAAAATAACACCAAGGCAATTCTGCTAAAAACAGCGTAAGTCCGGGTTAGTTCCATTCGAATCATGCAAATTGGAGTCCAAAACAAGGGCAAAAGAGTTTGGAAAAGTAGATACGATGGAGACATATCACCTACAGACCCGTAGGTCTATGGTGGACTACTCACGCATCATCGGAGAGGCACCAATGAGGATGATGAACCCCTCCGTGATGGTGTTAGATTGGATCTCATGGTTCTGGAACTTGCGGCGGCTGGAATTGTGTTTCGTCTCCTTCTCTAGGGTTTCTGGAATTTCTAAGGATTTATAGAGCTGAGAGGCGGTGGAAAAGACCTCCGTGGGCCCCACGATACATTAGGGCGCGCGAGGGGCCTCTGGCGCGCCCTGGTATATAGGGGTCCCCATGGGCCTCCCCCCCAGGTGCTTCCTTGGCTCCCAAGTTGTTTTCTGGTCCAAAAAAATCTCCAAAAAGTTTCATGGCAGTTGGACTCCGTTTGGTACTGATATTCTGCGAAGGTAAAAACAAGCAAAAAACAGCAACTGGCACTGGGCACTATGTCAGTAGGTTAGTCCCAAAAAATTATATAAAGTTGCTATAAAATGATTATAAAACATCCAAGAATGATAATATAACAGCATGGAACAATCAAAAATTATAGATACGTTGGAGACATATCAGTAGGCACAACAAGGCTCAAGCAGTTTCTACTCATACCGAGTGGTTTCAACTATTTACTGTGACAAAGACAGGTCATGCAAAAAAGAATGGGTTCAACTACCGAGAACATGTAACAATTGAATCACTAATGTCCTAATGCAGTAAAAGAGAGCATGAGGGAGAGAGAGAGTTTATATCAGTATGCTCAAGGGGGGGTTGCTTGCCTGGCACTTCTGAAGATAAAAATGAGTCTTCATCGGTGACATCGATCTCAACATCGGAACAACGTCTACCGAGAGGGAACAAACACCGTCAAAATAAGAAGGACCACAATCAATGCAATGCACAATTAAGTGAATGGCTTGACATGTTAAGGTACTGGATTGACCTAATGCAATAGCTAGTCATATTAATTGAAGTGGAATTCAAACCTAGTTCAAATTCCAACTCCAATGTTATTTCATAAATTGCCCTAATCATGAAACGTCCTAGTTGGTGATGTTAACTTGTTCAAACATGCATGAACATGGCATAAACAGATTCATTGGTTTTTTCTGATCATTTTTCATATATAAATTATTTCCATTTGAGTTATAGTTTAATTTCTATGATTTTTAGAAGTTTTAAACTTTTTATGAAATGATAATATTTATTTAAATTCCATAAATGAATTACTGCGTCAGCAGTGCGTCATTGTGACGTGAGCAGGTCAACGGCTTGGTCAAAGTGAAACCTGACCAGCGGGACCCGCTGGTCAGTGACACATTGGGTTAACTGGGGTTATTTAATCTAACTAAAATATTTTTCGGCTAATTAATCCTGCAGGGCCCACAGTCAGTGACTCGGGGGGAGGGGGGGTTAACTAAATACGATTAGCCTAATTAAGCAAGCGCCACATCATCAGGCCGGCGACGACCATAATCCGCGGTGGAGGCTCACCGGAGTGGCTCGGGATGGCGCTACAGGCTTCGGCTGGGCGTGCGGCTTGGGCCTACGGGCAGCTGGTGCTCGCGCGCATCCAGGAGAGGCACACGGGAGTCCTAGGAGTGGCCGGAGCGATAGCGGCAGCAGGCTAAGCGGCGGCCAGAGCTCGTGCATGCACGGCACGGTGATGTAGCTAGCAATCGACGTGGGGAAGATGGGAAAGGGACCCAGGGCTCACATCAGGGTCGGAGGCGGTCTCAGCAAGCTCGTGGGAGGCTCTGGGGCGGCGAATCGACGATGGCATCCGGTGGCCGTTAACGATGAAGACGGTGGCGATCGAGGGGTTGTAGTGCGTCAGGGCTCGCGTGCTTCTGAGCAGAGGTCTTGGGAGACGCGGGGAACCTCCTGGACATCGTGGCGGCTCTTGGGCACGACGATGACCACGCGAACGACGGCGGCTGGCTCTCGGTGGTGCTCGAAAATGTGAGCTGGAGGGCGAGAGGAAGACCAGAGAGCGAGGGGAAGGAGAGAAGGGGTTGCCGGGCACCTCCTCGCGAGAGCATTAAGACGGAGAGGAAGCAGGAGGTGGCAAGCAGGTGGTGGCACCGTGGGCGGGCGCGGGTGTCGGTGCACTAGTACAGGGGTACCCAGTGCCCCTGACTTATGCACAGGCGGTAGAAGCAAAGAACCCCACCAACAATCAAGACCAAGACTCCAGCAAGATCAACACGGCAGCCGACCTGCCAAGCACGTCCCCGATGCTTGCCGGGGACCAAGACGTACACACCTCCCAGAAGACCCGGCAAGCCATTTCCCGGCAGGCGTGAGCTACCCAGCCACCGCTCCACCGCATCGCTACGCCTGTCACTTATCGATGCGGTGTCAAGCCCTCAGGCGGCTAATCAGTTCTCGCTAAGCACGTAGCGACACATTGGAAGGCAAGTTACACTCGGTTGACACCCGCCCTGCAGCGTGTCAAGATGTTAAGCAACGACCGGCCAAGCGGTGGCAAGAGCTTGCCGGGGATGCACCCTCAAGCGCCACCTAGGCAGGTAATCATCGCATTTTGTTCTAAATGCCAGAGTTAGGTATGATAGCTCTACTTAGCTATCTAATCGATAGATAATGTCTGTTTTGCCATTGTGGTAACCCCTTGCACTATAAAAGGAGGCCCAAGGCAACCTAGCTCAAGGTTGGCAATTCGAACCCCCGAACACTTGTACTCGCATAGCCGCTCTTTCCCCGACAGTAGTCCTTCCTGGGGTTAGGCGCTCTGCGTTCTTCGTGTTCCTCCAATTAATCCACCAAAAAGCAGGAGTAGGGTGTTACACTTAGCAGCGGCCCGAACCTGGGTAAAATGCCTATGTCCTGATCGTTGCGCCATCTCATGCTCTCCGCTCTTCGTGCAACATGACCCCCCTTGCCGAACCACAAGGGACCTCTGGTCCCATAGGTGATCGTGAGCATCCGTGCTCCGACATCTTTGGCGCGCCAGGTAGGGGGCGTGCATCATTTGCGCGAACCCAAGTTCGTGAACGGCGAATCAATCTTCATCGTCATCTTCTTCAACAATGGCTCTGAAGAAGAAATCCAGCGTGACTGCGCATCCTTCCACTTCAAAGGCTCCCTCACACGTGGCCGCCGGTGCCGTAGACACCGTGGCGGATGCTGACGAGGCGGGCATCGTGGACAGCATGGTCGGCGCAGGCGGCGCCCCCGTCCAGCCTTTCGTGGCCGGAAATGGAGTAGGAGGCACCGGAGGGGAGCAACTACAGCAACAACATGGCAAGCTCGGCCTCGACGCCACGGGCGGATGGAACATTCGTTCATCACCTCCCCGCCACGTGGATGGCCGAAGCCGCCTCAACGGCGCCCAGTCCGGTGCGAGCCGTGACCTTCCGGTCGCACCCGTGGCCAGCGAGATCGTTGGGCGTGCACCTCGTGCGGAGCGAGATGGGGCGCCCAGCGGGACCGCAGCCCCGCAGGATCGGCCAGCGGCCCACCTGAAAGCTCCAGCAAGTGGCGCGCGGCATCAAGGCCACGGCAACGCTTCTCTTGGTCCTACCAAGAGTCGAGCAACGTCGCGGTCCGCCTCTTTCACCATGTCTGGCACCACAGAGGAGGCCATGGCGAAAGTCCAGATGTTGCTCAACTTCATGCCAGCAGCTGATAAGATGGATGAATGGAGAGCCACCACTCAGAGTTTGATTTCCTTCGTCGAAGCCAACAAGACCCAGCATGCGGAGCCGTCGCGACGTACGCGAACACCGGCGGCAGCCCGGGGTGGCGAGCGCGTTGAAGGGGCCACCCCAACGGTGCAATCCCCTCCGCGACAACAGGCCCAGAGGCAGCCGCAGCAAGCTTTGCATGCTGATGACCGCGACGAGGCGTCCATAGTCTCGTCTGGCCCGCACGACCGCCAGGATCAATGGAGTGTCCTTGAAGACCGGCGGAAGGAAGACGCGCGCATCACCATCAAGCGACGCCGGGAAGCACACCGCCAATCCGATAAGCGCAACGATCCAGACGTCGGCGACCCCGCGCCCAGTGTTGGTGGGTACCTTCCTTACGAGGTTGGTTGCCCTGCCTTCACTAGCGAGCTGCGACGGGTCCGCTGGCCGCCGACCCGAGCTTTCAAGCCTGAGCTACCAGAGAAATATGACGGGAAGCTAAACCCTGCAGAGTTCTTGGGCATTTACACAATAGTTGTTAAGCTGCGGGAGGGAGAGATGAAAAGGTGCTCGCCAACTATTTCCCTTTGGCGCTCAAGCCAAATGTGAGTTCATGGCTGATGCACCTGCCGGAGAATTCCATTTCCTCTTGGGCTGATCTGTGCAACGAGTTCGTTGGCGCCTTCACCGGTGGTCATCAAGAACCAGGCAAGCCCAGCGATCTCCAAGTCCTCCCGCAAAAGGAGGGAGAAACTTTGAGAAAGTATATCCAGAGATTCAGCTGAGTGCACCGCAACATCCCGAGATCCATCCTGCAGCGGTGATTGCCGCGTTCCACTCGAACGTGCGCAATAGAAGGAAACAGATGATATGAGTGAAGATGAGGATGGTGATGAGGATTCCAGTGACAGGGAGTTCCAGAAAGCAACCGAAGCCATGTGCGTTGATGGGGGCGCGTCCTTGCACTCCTCTCGCCGCCAGCTCAAGCGGTGGGCACGCGAGGTCAATGCTGTGGAACCAACTGCAGAATCTAGGAAGCCACTCAGATGGTCCCGCACACCTATCATCTTTGACGAAGAGGATCACACTGACCGTACCACTACGGTTGGGTGTTTGCCATTGTTGGTTTCCCCGACAATCCGCAACCTCAAGGTGTCGAAGATGTTAGTTGACGGTGGAGCAGGATTGAACTTGATCTCTCTTAGAGTGGCTAAGAAACTACAGATCCTTGATGAAGAGCTCAAAGCCACGGGTACGTTCCAAGGAATCAACCCCGGCAGGAGCCGACCCAAGAGAAAGATCACTCTGCCCGTGACATTCGGCGGGGAGTTGAACTTCCGAACAGAGAGGATAGTGTTCGACGTCGCCGAGATCCCACTGCCCTACAACGGAATCCTTGGTCGCCCAGCGCTGGCAAAGTTCATGGCCGCATCCCACTATGCCTACCATACTTTGAAGAAGCCAGGGCCCATTGGGGTCATTTCCATCCCATCCGACAAGAAGAACGCGGTTATTTGCGTGGACCAGATGTATCGCGATGCGGTAGCAGCTGAAGCCACAGAAACCCTAGCTCCCGCAAAGAGCGCAGAGAGAATGAAGAAGACTAGCAAGAACACCGGCAAGGACTCCAGGAAATGCGCCTCTTCGGAGTGCGCCGCACCTGACATTGACCTGCCGGAGAGTTCCACCAGCAAGAAGACCAAGGTCACCTATCCTGAGACGAAGAAAGTCCCGGCAAGGGTGGATGGCACTGGTGGTACCTTCACCATCAGTGCTACCCTTACTGACAAATAGGAAAGCGCGCTCGTTGCCTTCCTGCGGGAGAATGTCGATGTGTTTGCCTGGCAACCATCTGACATACCCGGTGTTCCCAGGGAGGTAATTGAGCACCACCTTGCTGTCTGCCCTCATGCCCGACCCGTCAAGCAAAAGGTTAGGAAACAGGCCTTGGAGCGGCAGCAGTTCATTGCCGAGGAAATCAAGAAGCTTGAAGCAGCTGGTTTGGTCAGAGGGGTACTGCATCCAACTTGGCTAGCAAACCCAGTGGTGGTACGAAAGGCAAATGGGAAATGGAGGCTTTGCATAGACTTCACTGACTTGAACAAAGATAGCCCGAAGGAACCATTCCCCTTGCCGCGCATAGATCAAATTGTTGATTCCACCTCCGCATGTCACTTGCTCTCCTTTTTGGATGCCTACTCCAGCTACCACCAGATATTTATGAGCAAGGAAGATGAGGAGCAGACCACATTTATAACTCCCTGCAGCACGTACTGCTTTGTACGTATGCCCTTCGGGTTAAAGAGTGCTAGTTCGACCTTCGCCAGGGCTGTTCAAATTGGTTTTGGACCTCAGCTGCACAGAAATGTGGAAGCCTATATGGATGACATCGTGGTCAAAACCAAGGATGAAGCCACTCTCATACAAGATCTTGAGGAAACTTTCGTAAACTTGCGCAAGATCAACCTGAAGCTCAATCCTGAAAAGTGTGTGTTCAGTGTCCCATCCGGCAAGCTGCTTGGGTTCTTCGTATCTTAGCGAGGAATAGAAGCCAATCCCGACAAGATCAAGGCGATCAAGAAGATACAGGCACCCAAGACCATCAAAGATATCAGACGCCTGACCGGATGTGTTGCCGCGTTGAGTAGGTTCATCTCCAAATCCGCTGAGCGCGCCTTGCCGTTCTTCAAAATCCTGAAGAAGGCTGGCCCGATGAAGTGGACCCCAGAGGCAGATGCAGGGCTGCAAGACCTAAGGGAATACCTATCCTCTGTTGCCACCTTGGTTGCTCCTAAACCGCGAGAGCCGTTGCAGCTATATTTAGCGGCAATGAATCAAGTGGTTAGTGCAGCACTGGTGGCACAGTAGGGGGTGGATGAAGATTCAGCAGCCGCTGCTGGTGCTGCCGGGAACGAGAAAGAAACATCCGCGGCAGGGCTCGACACAGGTCAAGGGGGATCTCAGCAAATGGTTGACAGTGAATCCAAGGAAGTGGCAAAGAAGAAAATGGTGCAGCGGCCCATGTACTTTGTCAGTTCCCTATTGCAGGGGGCTAGGTCAAGGTACTCCGGAGTACAAAACTGATCTTCGGCCTCATCATGGCCTCGAGGAAGCTGCACCACTACTTCCAATCCCATGAGATAACAGTTGTCACCCGTTTCCCGTTACAACGCATACTGAGGAACCCCGAAGCCACTCGCAGGATAGTTGAGTGGGCACTGGAGTTGTCAAGCTTCGGATTAAAGTATGAGAGCACTTCCACCGTTCAAAGCAGAGCCCTGGCGGAGTTTATTGCGGAATGGACACCCACGCCAGATGATGAAGCTCCGGAGACAATCCTCCCCGGCAAAGAGGCGCCAAAGGATTGGATCATGTACTTCGACGGTGCTTTCTCACTCCAAGGCGTTGGAGTAGGCAGGCAACTCATCGCCCCCACCAGAGAGCACCTCAAGTACGTCGACCAGATGCACTTTCCCCGGGAGGAAGCCACCAACAATACCGTTGAGTACGAGCGGCTTCTTGCAGGACTCAGAATCACAGTAGAGTTGGGAATAAAGAGGCTGATCGTCCAAGGAGACTCCCAACTTGTCATAAAGCAAGTCAACAAGGATTACCAGAGCCCGCTGATGGAATCCTATGTGGAAGAGGTGAGGAAATTGGAGGAGCACTTCGATGGACTGCAAACAGAGCATGTGCCACGAGCAAAAAACAACATTGCTGACCACCTATCGAAGTGCGCTGCGCAGAAGCTTCCTTAGGAACCAGGAACCTTTGTTCTCCACCTCACCCAACCATCAATGTCCCCATCTGCGATGTCCAAGAAGAGAAGACAGCTGAACTCCGGCAAGCATTTCCCGGCAGAGCTCCCCGAAGCCACTGGTAGAGAGGCTGCTGGGGAAAATCCCGTTCCGGTTGACGAGCAGCTCCCTCCCGCAGGACCTCAGGGTCTAGCAGTTGAGACAAGCGCTGTCGGAGACGTGGATATGCCTTTAGTCCTACCATATGGCTGCCGGAGACAAGCGCTGCCGGAGACGTGGATATGCCTTTGTGTTATCCCACCATATGGCTGTTGGCTCTTCTAGGTAATGAGTGGCAAACGGAACCTTGTCTGAATCCTCACAATGGGCTATTTCCAACTTCTTTTCTATGGTCCTAAGCCAATCGTCTGCTTCTATCGGATCCACAACTTGACCAAAATTTGGTGGCTTTGTGCGCTGGAAATCAGACAGCCTAGAGTGCGGCCCATTATGATTGTGGTTCTGACCTACCATAGCCTGCATACTCTTCAGGAATTCCATAAGATCCTGGTTCCTCTTTTCCTCAAACAGTCTCATAATTTGATCCGTAGTAGGTGCTTGAGGTGGTGGGGGTGGTAAATCTTCTGGTGCTTGACTTGCTTGTCTGGCGGATCGACGGAAGGGGGTTCCATCGCCGCCTTGGCTACAACTTCTCTTCATCCTAAATTTGTTCCCATTGCAAAATACCGGATCGATGATCAACATCCATAAGGGAAACGCAGTTATGTGACACCAGAAGGAAAATATGCGAAAAAGGCGAATAAAGCAAACCGCATAATTATACAAGATAACCCAACCTCATACATGGCAAGCTAGTAGGGAAATATCATGGCTAAACTGCTCATACGGCAGTTGACATATGCAAAGATGCATGCTCAATAACTTAAGCCTCCACTCTAGTGGCGCTGATGGCACGAACACTGCCAAACCACGGACTCCTCGTCATCTGATCCTGAGTCGGAGTCAGATCCTCCGGATCAAAGGAAACACGACGACGCAGCTGGGACGGTTCTCCTTCTGGGGTGGAAGGAGCACGATGCCTCGGCATCGGAGCAGCTGGAGTGGCAAGAAGTGAGGCCCACTCAGCCGGGGTCTCACGACGGCTACCAGACGGAAAGCCTGGTGGCACAGTGGAGGTAGAAGGAGCCTCAAATCTGGGTGGAGGTGGAACTGGTGGGGGATATATGGGTGTATGGGTAGTCTGAGGTGGAGGTGGCACTGGGGCTACGGCTGCAAGCGCCGCTAAGACACGAGACAGCTCCTCAGCCAGGGATATGATCGTACGATAGCTGGCGTTTAGGTAGCGAGACAACACAGCAGTCGCACGGTCACATGCCGGGTCAACAGGAGTGAAAATGACTCGCCCTGTCGTAGGCGACACGGTGGGATAATAGAGGAAACCTGGATGAGTCTGCATCTCAACCTCGTGGAAGCGCAAGTCAGTGAGAGCCTCCATTGCGGCAAACTCAATCGCCAACTCCGGAGTGGAAGCCGTTCCGCCCTTGGTAGAGCGAGAGTAGCAACCAAGGTCCGAGCTCGCGATCATGAAAGCCTCTGCATGATACTCGTACACCGACTCAGCAAGCTGCTCCCGAAACACCTGGTACACTAGATCTTCACCGTGAGGGTACAGTCGAAGCCAGACGTTCCGGAGCAGAACTGGAAAGGTGGATGGTGCAGGCTCAAAATGATAATGGAATGGAACTGGTGCCATCTACACTCACAAGACCACCGTTAGTGGAGTAATGATTTATGATGCATGCTATGCAACAATCAAATGCAACAATCAAATGCAGCAAACAGATGCATACTCAGGATCCTATACTAATCGCGGTGCTAGCGCTGACTAACTAGGGTGTCCTACAGTCAACACGGCTCTGATACCAAGCGTTGTGGCACCCCGGCTCAGAGAACCGGATTACCAGTGTTTCCAACCCAGAGATCAAGTCTTCTGGAAACACACAACAACTTGGTACAGAACAGAACTGAACTTTATTGATAGGAGTCGAGTACAAGCGCATATCTTACATGGCGGCGAGGCCAAAGGCACCCTCGGTGCTATGACAGTATCTACATTATTTATGTCACATAGCAGGGCCTCGGAATACTAATACTTCTACTGCGTAGCAGAACATAGCGCAACTCCATCCACAGGGACACTGCTGTGGACACATCCTAGTTAGTATAGCCAGCACCTTCAGGACCTCCGTCCTCGGATTCTCCTGCATCTGGCATGATACGGCAGGTGAGTACCTTGAATGTACTCGCAAGCTCACGACAACCAAATGATGCAGCAAAACAATAGCATAGCAATCAACCAGACATCATCAAGTTATTTACTTACTGTACTGATCATCAACTTACTCTCCTCCGGGTTGTTCCACAACCCTCGGAATACTCATACCCAGTGAGTACTTCCGAACACAAGACGAGTTCTTCCATCATTAACACCAATACTATGATTGATCACCTACTGAGGTCTGGACGGGCTGTCCAATACCGTGGACACGGCTATTCGAATAGATTTGACACTCTGCAGAGGTTGCGCACTTTACCCACACCATGAAGCACCTGGCCTCGTGATCCCACTCGGGTGGACCAGCGTTGCTTCAGCAAAACCTGCCTGACCCATGACTCTTTCATCATACCACCGGCACTCTTCCTCCCCCGGAGGTTAGCCTTGGGTGGCCCCTGTGTCCTCATGACACCAGCCACCGTCGTGGCCAAACTATGTAGACCCAAACAGGGCCTACTGTCCCAAACGGGGACACCGGCATAAACTCAACTATCAATTGGACTCACAGGGTTACCGCTGCTTACCTGATCAGGGTAGCACACCGCGCATAACCCTCCCTCTTTGGAGGTACCGGTGAAAGATCACGCAGTCAGGCCCGGTCAGGGCCATCCCATACCGGCAAATGTGGTTGCACGAGTATGCCCGGACAGGTGAGTCAAGATCAACCACTAATTCCATTTGTCAACTATAGTGGTTCAACACAATGCTCAAGTATTTAATTATTACTAAGAATTAACTATGTCAAATAATCAACCTAATGCATATAAAAATGCAATGCTATGGAAATGCATGCATGAATTGAGTATCATGGCTTGCCTTGCTCTGTTGGGTGGTTCAAACACTCTGGATCTTCACAAGCACCAAAGTCTCCCTCTGAAATTATTTTCAAAACATAATTGGAAATGTCACATAAAGAAATTATGTTAAACAGAAATTCTGTGAGCATTGGAAAAATATCAAAATTTACTAGAAAATAAAGGGGCTCAAGACAAACACAATGCAAAAAAGAATCAACTGTATTGGAGTTATAAATAAAAAGTTATTCAAGGTCAAAGTTTAGTCAAAATTCCGTTTTAAAATGGATTTAATAGAAAATCAGAAATTCCTAGCGGGCTGACGTCGAAGGCGTATTTCCAAAATACGCTTCCACTTACCCCTTCGCCCGCGCGCAGCAGAGCCGCTGACGGGTGGGGTCGCCCTTTTAAAAACAGAGAGGGAGAGAGGGGAACAGAGGAGGGGTGGAGCTCCGGCGACGGTCGCCGGCGATAGAGACGGCGGCGGCGCTCGGAGATGATGGGAATGGATCGGGCGCTCAACGGTGAGCATGCACGTACCCGCAAAATGGAAAGAAATGGCCGGACGACGTCGTCCCCTTCGTCTCCGGCGGCGGCGGCGCTCCGGTGGGATGGAAGATGCCGGTTCCGGCGAGGGGAGGCTCGGGCAGGAGGTCGAGGACCACCAGGGAGCTACCCTGAGCTCGATGGAGGGGTCAAATGGGCTCGGGAAAGCGAGGAACTGCCGGCGACGAGGAGGCTACCGAAGGCGGAGCTCCGGCGAGGTTCGAAGCAAGAGGGCCTCCCGGCCTTGGCTCGTTGCTCGGGGAAGCAATTGAGAGGAGGAGGAGCTGGCTGATGAGATTTGGAGGGACGGGGAGGGCCTTAAATAGGCGGAGGGCAAGCGCGGGGATCTCTCCCGAAGCGGCGAGGCTCAGCCACGTCGCTGGCGCCCGTACGCTTCGCTGGCTGGCCGGGAGCGTCGACGAGATGGAAGAGAGCAGGCAGGGGCGACGGGACGGGTCCGGAGCCATTAATGGCGTGCGGACGACCACAGTGGCCGAAGCCCACTGTTCTGCCCGTGGCGATGCTTGGCCGGGAGCGACGGCGGCCTTCTCCGGCGACCGGGAGGGTTCGAGATGAGCCACGTGGCTACCTGCGACGATGTCGACACCAGAGGACAAGGGGGGAGCGGTGATGGACGGCTCGGGCGAGCTGACCCGTCTCTGGCGCTGCGCAGAGCACGCGCTGTGGCATGCCAGCCCCGTGATCACCACTGGTGTGGCCCCCAGGAGGACACGCCTGCCTGGCACACCTTGTCCATGGGGTCGACCCTTGTCCATTTAGCCTCCTTGGGTCACTGGCTCGACCAGGTTCACCCTGCCATGAAGTGTAGCCTCAGCTACAGCTTCTGCCAGCTATCTTGAGGAGATTCTGGAGGGAAAAAGAGATAAGGATGGAGCCAGAGGAGATGTCTAGGGCCATCAGGGTTGGAAGGACTTCAATCTGGCAAAATTTGAGAAGGTTTGAAGAAGAAATGAACATGGTTGCTTTGAAAACCATCATTCTGGTTCATAATACAAATGAGCTTGTGGCCCTCACATAGTTGCTCTGCTAGTGATGAAACTTTGTGGAAGGGAGTTGTTTGGTGGCACACACATGCTATAAAATTTGTAGATTCATTGTGCAGCTCTAGATGGTACTTCCATCACAAAGGTTCATAACTAACAGGAACTTAACAGGGTCCTGCTGCTCAAAATTTGAACTGGACCAGATGATGTTTTTGGATATTGGGACTGGATAAGATCCCTAGAAGCTTGGGAAATTTATTGTGAATTTTCTGGAATAGAAATAATAGGGTTGCTTCACAATGGACAGATTCTGGTCAGAAACAAAATAATTATTCTGGCCAAAATTTCCCATTGGGCAATAAAATATTTTTGGCAAATATGGAATCCTATGATGATAAGAAGATGAGGAAAAAGTTTGGGAATTATTTGACCACCCAAACTATAGGTTGCTTCACAACCCATAGTGATGACCTAAATTCCCAAATTAAGAAAATGATTTTATAGAAAAGATTAAATATTGAAAAATTATCCAAGAGAGGTATGGAAAGGTTTTATCAAGATGACAAAGGTTTTGGAATGCTTGGAGAAAAATTTTGTAAGGCATAAGTCAACTCAACTGAGGAGATTTTGAAAACTGCGAATAAAATCCAAATATTTTTGAAAAGAAAAAGTTGCCAAAATCAGGGTGTCACAGTGTTCCTCCAATTAATCCACCAGAAAGTAGGAGTAGCATTTTACGCTTAGCAGCGGCCCGAACCTGGGTGAAATGCATGTGTCCTGATCGTTGCGCCGTCTCATGCTCTCCGCTCTTCGTGCAATGTGACCCCCCTTGCCGAACCACAAGGGACCTCTGGTCCCATAGGTGATCATGAGCATCCGTGCCCCGACAACGGGCGACACGCCTTTTGCCTACTGGCAGAGGTCGAAGAAGGCATAGGTGGGCTGGGCCTCGTGTGCTGCTACAGGTAGGTCGGCTATGTAAGGTTTCTTCTTTCTTTTTATTTTCTTCTGCTTCTCTTTATAAATGTCCACTGTTTTAAAATTCCAAAACAAAATCAAAATAGTGCCAAACTTACTAAATAATTTTATGTGGCTTCTCTGGATCCAAATACACATACAATATTTCAGCAAAATTTGAAAATATATTAAATATATTATGAATATAAATCCAAATTCAAATACAATAGTGATTTAAATTCAATGCCAAATTAATTCTTAAAATTTTCACAATGTTTGGTATGATTCATAACTCATGCCAAAATTATCCAACATTATTTAAGAACATTTTGGAATCACTGAATGAGGCTTTTAAGTTCCCTCAGTTCATATGTATTTGAAAATAAAATGATGCATGAATGCTCACACAAATAAATATTTACGGGTAATATTCTAGGGCTGTGACAACTCACCCCCACTAAACAAGAATCTCGTCCCGAGATTCAGGCTAGGGTAAGAGGACAGAGGGGACACTAAACGATCACGACCTTCACGATCCGATTGCCCTTCTCGAAGATGTGATTCATTGCGTCATGTTGATCTTGACATCTTTGCTTTTGAGATGTTCACCCAACACGACGATGAAGAGAACGAAAAAACTCTACAAGGATCGATCTTTTTGAAGATCGAGCAACTCATGATCAACTCATGGAATGAGACGTAAGAACGTCTCCTGAGCTGAGACACAAAACACATATCGAGAACGATGGACTGAGGTAGATGACGGAGGTTCAATTGGTAGGCAAAAATTCCATTCTAGAACAAATGGTGACGAGGTTTCAATGTAGCGAGGAGTTAAGTTGCCCTTGATACCATAACGGGGCACCTTAGGAATGTGTCTCATAGATCTATTCCCTTAAGTGGCAAAAAGAATTACTTTTGGTACAGAGATCATAGAAACTCTTCATACCAGGCTAAGGCAATCCACAAACGATTGTTTGTAGGAACACGAAAGAATGGCATACTCAGTTCGGAAATGAAACTAGGGTTATATAACAACTCGGCAAACGGAAGGCACATTCCAATTGATACCGAGGATATAACCCAGTGTCTAAGCGTTCTCTCAAGAACTTGAGGTTTTCCATATTCATCAGGGTTCTTACTAAAATCTATGCCAAGGATCTTGGCAACACACCATACTACCATGATGAAAAATGATGGAGGATGAATATGCAAAGGAAGACATCATTTTCTCAGATTTCACCTTAGCTACGCCAAGGGAACGAAACCTGGATGATCGACCGAGAGACATATAGCACCCCGCTTCTAGTGTTCTCCTTAATGAAATAGCGTAATCCAATTATAGGTAACGTTTGGTATCGAGAACATCAAGTAAAGGTCAGACTTCGAGAACACAAGAGTCCATAAGGAACAACTTTTAGAATAAGTCATACAAGGTCCTCATGGGAAAGTGGCTAATGTTGTTGATACAAGATACTCTAACAATAGGTCTTCTGGCTAGGTGTGTTAGCCACGACATTACTTTACCGGTTACCAAGAGACCAATATTATAATTTCTGGGAAACATTCCAACCATTATATCTGCCTGAGATTCAGACTATGGTTGGTGTTAGGATATTCCATACTCAGCATGTTTGAAATGGAAAGGTTGCAACACAAATCGAAGAGATGATGTTACGAGATTCCCAGTAATGAGTTGCGGAAGCTAACTCCAAAACATGAGCTAGATTGCAAGACCTATGTGGACACACTGCCCAAGGCAAACGTGACCACATAGTAATCTTACAACAAAACACTATCGAGTTCTCGTTCGGGAACCATATCGAGGATATTGAAGTCCTTGCATAAGTCTTGCTCTTAAGAAGGAACTTCTTTTCATTGAACAAATCAATCAGTTGCTTGGTGTGCTTGGAGATACATATGGAATGGAGGTAGCTAATCTCTCAAGCCATTGAATACTTCGCACATGCATGACTAACTTGGGATGACTCCAAAGAAAGCAAAACAAATTCTCAAAGTCACGGCGGAAACTTGCAACAAATGCACATGAACTTAGAGTAAGTCACTTCTTACACCCAACATATACTTCATGTACAAGACACGAAGATATTGCCTACAAAGTTTCCAACACTAGCTTAATGTCCAACATGAATCATGGAACAAATGAAAATGTTGCCAATGGGCTCAACAACATTCATCTAGATATCAATATAAATGGAATTCCACAACTATGTGAGCAAGGTAATAGCAGTACTCAGGCTAAAGATATAATGGTGTATGCTCGAGGAGAAATCCACGAGTAAGACAATATTAGGAAAATCTTTGGTTCTGATTTTGATTGACGATAGCCCACACTAAAATCAAAGATTGGACAAGATAATAAATGCAACAATTGATCACAAGGATCAACCGATGACGATATCATGTTTCTTCAATAGACACAAACACAAAAGATATCCCTTTGACATGAACTGAGTTAGATCAAGCTTTTATCTTTCAACTCTCATGTTTCTTCAACTGACATGAACTAGAGAAGGGGTGGCTTATAAATAAACCAACTTGATCACAAACTTAACATAACGGTCATGGAACAACATGGTAAAACTTCCGAGAAGATATTCAGAAAATCCAGAACCACGGATATGTTATTAAGCTCGAGAACAATCTCGCTTTTCAGGCAAGATGATATGATCAAAATAGCTTGGCACAAACCTGACTCATTGATCGAAGAGTGCACCATGAAAGATGGACTAGGTAGCACGATCAATCTTAGAATGCTAATTCAATAACCAATATCCTAAGAATGAAATTATTGTTCATCAACTTCCAAGCAATAGGGTTGCTAGGAGTATCGATTTCACACATCACGATTCACTTGTCGGCGTTCCGGTTACAACCAACACAGACACCGAGAAATGAATAATGCTAGCGAGAAGTACTACTACATCAAATTTCATAAGACGTGTGCAATTCTCATGACAATCTTGACATGAAGAGGGTAATACTTCAAGGTAGAACAAAGCAAAAGCTAGATTGGCATTTGATCTGCGGAATACAACTGCTTTGACCCAATCCAAGAAATGGACGAGGTACCGGAGTTTGTTTCTCCTGGTCACTCTGGAATAGAATGGCTCGTCGAACCACAAGAGCAATAGGCATCAATGAAAATGTCTACCCGATTACACTTGACTGTCGACTGACAGATAAGGTCGGAATACGATTGAAGAGGAGCAAATCAAGAGCACATAATTTTTCTGAGTTGTGGATTCATATATTGAATACGTTGAACAAAGTTTAACATGTTTCTTTCAGATAATCCATGTAGAAAGGCTGTGTTGGCAGAGCCACGATGTGAAATGGAGAACTCATCACGAGCACTCTGGTTGTGATGTTTTAGCTCGGGAGAACTTCTGTCATAACTGGACCTCGAAGACTAGAACAATGTTGCTAATACCCTAAGGGAACGAGCAAACACTATCAACAGGAATAAGTAGAACGAATCTTGGGTTGAAGAACCCAGACATAGAATACCTACTACTATATAACATCATGGGATGTTTTCCAGCATGATGACTAGAATTATCACACTGGAAACAAAAAACACAACTAAACTATTGGGTGGTTCACTGGAATAACATGGTTTCCTATTAACTTCAACAGATATGTCAAGGTAATTGTGTACATCAACACAACAATCAGTGTGCCTAGTTTGGTCAAAAAGACATCGAATCAGGATGAAAGGATTTGCAATTGCATTAGATTATGTAGAAACCTTGGATAACTCGAACAACATAACGACTATACGGGCATGAAATATGATCCAACCTGCAAGACAATAGATAACATAACAATTGAATTCTTATGGTAACAACGATACAAGAAGACAACACCTTTCCTATAACTCTCCATCATAGTAAATCGTCATCCTGCTAGATAGATGAGAAAGCATAGTTCTTAACCCCGTAGAAAAGATGAGGGTGACTCAGAATGGGACTCAAGGTCAGGAGTAAAAAGAATCTTACGTTCCCTTCCACAATTAATTCCCTTATATAACTAAAGGACTTCTACACTCAACATCGACCAGGTTGGCTTGGTAATCCTACAGGCAGTGAGGCTCTGATATCTATTAATGAAAGTAAGGAGAGGACCGCTAAGTTAAAATCTAAGCGGGAATTCTTAGAAAAAGCTCCTCCACCCGGTTTTTACCGGAATCATGATGAAGATATCAAAATGGTTGGCACTTCTCCCATTGAATCTTTATTTACTTCTCTAAAAATAAATGATAAAGGGACTGGAGTTGAGTTAACTCTAGCTAGAGAGAGTCCCGTTTGCTTGGAGGGTGATGATTCTAATGTTAAAATTGAAAAAGTGGGTTTGGAGAGGTTAAAACTTTAACTAGTGATGTACCCACTATATTGGATTACAAGGACTGTATTTATGAAAGTTGCTCTTTAGTAGAATGTATTTCCTTGTTGCAATCCATTATTATCTCACCCAATGCTTATGAACAAAATAAAGCTTTTACTTAACATATAGTAGAAGCGATGATAAAATCTTATGATGAGAAACTTGAGCTAGAAGTTTCTATTCCTAGAAAATTGCATGAGGAATGGGAACCTACTATCAAAATAAAACTGGAAAAATATGAATTCAATGCCTTGTGTGACCTTGGTGCAAGTGTTTCAACAATACCTAAGTCTCTTTGTGATGTGCTTGGTCTCACTAATATTCAAGATTGTTCCCTAAACTTGCATCTTGCGGATTCTACAATCAAGAAACCTTTACGTAGAATAAATGATGTTCTTATCCTTGATAATAGGAATTATGTGCCTGTAGATTTCATTGTGCTTAATGTTGAATGCAATCCTACTTGTCCAATACTTGGAAGACCTTTCTTACGAACTATAGGTGCAATTATTGATATGAAAGAGGGAAACATAAGGTTCCAATTTCCATTAAAGAAAGGGATGGAAGGCTTCCCTAGGAAGAGAATTAAAACACATTATGAATCAATAATGAGGGCTACTTATGGGTGCAGTGTCCAAGATGACAACACTTGGAAATATGCATTATAACTACCTAGGGGCGTAAAACAATAGCGCTAGTTGGGAGGGAACTCAATAGTTATCTTTACTTTCTGTTTGTGTGTGATAAAATGATTATTTCCTCTGTAATGATTGTGTTTTTATGTTTAAATTAGCATTTGTGCCAAGTAAAGCCTTTGGGATGACTTACAAGATAAGTAGAATTGATACGGTGGAAAAACAAAAACTTTAGCGTTCAGTGCAGAATTTATCTGATTTCATTGGAACGCCTTTTCAATCTGAATTTTTTTCACAGTATTTCTATACAAATTCTCCAGGATTCCCTAATTGTTCAGAATTCTAAGAGTTACAGAAGTATAGGTCCTTTACAGATCTTTTTAGACTGTTCTGGTTTAGACAGATTGTGTTTTTGCTTGCATAGTTTGCTTGTTTTGATGATGCTTTTGATTATATCGGGGGGTCTAAGTCATGGAGAAGTTAGAATACAGTACCTTATGATATAATAAAATATGAATCAATTTATAACAGTACCTAAAGTATTTTGTATGTTTATTATACTAACGGATCTCACGAGTTTTCTCTTGAGTTTTGTGTGCTGAAGTTTTCATGTTTTGGGTATTATCGCGATGGAAGAAGGAATAAGGAGCGGCAAGAGCCTAATCTTGGAGACGCCCAAGGCAACCCAAGGTAATATTCTAGGAAGACTCAAGAATCTAAGCTTGGGGATGCCCCGCAAGGCATCCCCTCTTTCGTCTCAATCCATCGGTATGTCACTTGGAGCTATATTTTTATTCATCACTGTAACTTCCCAAATTTTTGGAATGCTATATTAATTAATTGAATGATTGATTGTTTGATTGAGTGATTGCATTTGAGTGAAATTTGAAACTTATTGAAACTTTTGAATGAGAGGGAATAACAGGACTTTCCCAAAACTTTCAGTCTGTATTTATCCCCTTATATTCAAATCCATTTCAAACACAAAACCCTAGAGAGAAGATGAAATGACTTCTTCCATTTTTTTGAAAAGGGGTTTGAAAGGATTTTGAAAGTGTATTTTTGGAAACATTTGAATTTCAGAAACTTAATGCAACTCAATGAGTTTCAATGAGAGGAGATAAGATGACTTCTTCAAAACAAAAGAAAGAGAGTTGGGAGTTTCAAAGAAATGATTTTGGAAGCCCCTTTCAAAGTTTATGACACCTAAGGATTCCATTTGAAGTTATTTGAGTTTTCAAATTTCAAAACCTATGGGAGTTATACATAATGAGAGGAGGAATATGACACTTCAAAATTTCCAAAGGGGAATTGAAATATATTCGACAAAAACAGAAAAGAAATTGGAAAAAATTTAAATTTCAAATTCAAAGCCATTCTTAAAGTGGTTTTCAAATTATTTTTCTCCCAAAAGTAAAATATATGGAAAATAGGGTAAAATGACTCCCTCCAATATGAAAATGGAGAAAAATGAATTTGAAATCATTTTGGTATTTTTAAAATGTTTTATTGGCATTTTTATTGCAACAGTAGCACTGTTTGTAATTTTTGTGGACATAGTTTGACCTTGAAAAGATGAACATGTTGTAGAGTTTCATTTTCTGAAATTTTTGATATGTAATATGTCCATAGAAAAAATTGTATTGTTTTTATTTTATTTAGTTTTCTCTATCTGTTTATTCAAAAATAGGAAAAGTTTCTTGTATAAGGAAACAAATCCCCGGGACCCAATGGCCCTTTCGACCCAGCAGCGCCGCCCGCACCCGAATCATTTCGAATCAGCTGCTTGCCCCTTTCCCCTCTGTCTCTCTCTCTCTCACTGACGTGGGGACCCCACCGACCACCGGATCTCCTGCTTCCTTCTTCTCCCTTCTTTCCTTTCTTTGCCAGACCAGCCGCCGGAGTCGGATCCCGCCCTGTTTCCCTGCCATATTTTGGCCTTTCCCCTCCCCCATGCCTTGCCACCTATAAAAGACACCCCCTGCCCCTCCCGTTTTGCCCTGAAGTCCTCCTAAAAACCCCCTGCCCCACCGCTATTGCTCACCGGAGACCCCTTCATCACCATCTGAGCCCACCCTAAGAACCCCTCGCTCCTCTACTTCCTCCCGACGAGCGCCTCGACCTCACCGATGTCTGGCGCGATGCCCTCGAGCTCACCCGAGCCGCCGGAGTAACCGAGCTCCACCACCCCCTGCAACACCTCGTCTGGTCGTCCCAGAGCTCCAACGACATCACCACCAGAAGCGCAACTCTCTCCCGCACCTACCCGTGACCTCGCCCAACGCCACCGACCACCGGAGCGCTCCCGCCGTCGACACCCGAGTTCTTCTCCGCCAACGACCACAACCACCACCGCGGTGAGCTCTCCCTCCTCCTCGACCGTTCGATCTAAAGTTGACGACGTAGATTAGATCTAGCATACCCCTTCGATTAGTCCAGTTTTGGTATATTAAACCGGCCGGTTTTTTTCCTCTGTTTATTTAAAATGAATCATTTTCTTTTATTTTTCGGCCGTCCGCATGTAGCACTCGCTCGCGCGCCCCCCGTAGCCAATCAGAGCATGCCACGTAGACTAGTGACCGCTAGGTTGTTTTTTTCCTTTTTTCTGTGTATGTTTTTTTACAGAATTGATTGTGTTTTTACTTTTGCTATATCTTTTATGTTTTTAATTTTTTTTGAGTGATTCATTTTGCATTAGGTTAAGAAAATTATATAGTTTATGTAGATATAAAGTTTGGTTATATTTGAAAATTTGAAATTTGAATTCAAACAGATTTTCTTCAAATCTTGTTTTGTGAATAACTTTAGTTTAAAAGTTGATTTTTGAGTGATTCTTTTTCCTGCTATTTTATATTAGTTTGCTTTATCAATAGGTAAAATTCGGGAATTTTGAGTATATTTTAAATAGGTGTTTTAAGCAAATCTGAATCTGTCAAGTTCTTTTAGTTTTATGCCTTTTTCCCTTGTTTTAATTATTTTAAATTTTGTTCTCTTGTTGTTGTTTTTACCAAATCATATTATGTTTTTTTAGACAACAGAGGAGTTTTTATTTTCTGTTAATAAAAATAACTTTTATTTTTCTTGTTATTTGTTTAGTAGGAAACATTGTTTGCTTCATAAGTAGAGTTTGATAAAATCTTTTCAATTAGTTCTTTTGCAAACAAAGTTTTATGAGAAATATTTTCTGTTAACTCAGTTGTCTTATTTTTTCTGTTATTTTATTATTTTAGTGTTTCTTGCTGTTAAGTTTTTTAGGATAAAAACTTATGTTGTTTAGTGTGTTGTTCCTTATAGTTCTTAGTTGTTCTTCAAAAGTAATTCGTTTTGCTAGTAAAAGATTTACTAAAATATTTTTATGTTAAGTTTTATTTGCATTGTTTTGTTGCTGTTGATAATAGGATATCTATAGAAAAACTATTCTTAGTTGCATTGATGAAGTTTTGTTGTATATATGAGTGCAATGTTTGATTATATAAATTTTCATCGATGAGTGACGAATAGTTCTATCAAGTTATTTTCTGAGAGCGATATTGACGGGGGGATAACCCCGGGGTAGGCTCACCCAGGCCACAACTCCTTTTTTGAAAACAAGACATGGGGCGAGGCGAGCCCCTCATCGACCGCCTCCCCACGGGCGGCTAGCCGGTACGGCCGGCTCGGGGCGATGCCGCCAGCCGTCCGGCTCGAGGGCGACCCGCCAGCCAGTGGGTCGGCGCCCTTCACATCACCCTTCCCGACGGGACAGGGGCGACATGGCACGACATGGCACCAGGGACCAAGTACAGCTGGTCAGAGCACGCGTGGCTACAGTGACGCCTGCCGTACCACCGGTAAGCACCGGCATGGCCACAGTGGAGGCAACAGTGCCGCTGACCCAGGCCGACTACGACCAGGCAGGCGGCACAATACCCGCACGCCTCCAACCACTCCATTACCTGCCCCCGGATGGCTACAGTGCGACTGGCCGTACCGCTGACCGCGGCCGGCTGCCGCAAGATGACGGAGTACAGGACGGTCCGTGCCGCGGTTTGATGGGCACGCACCAACGGCGACGCCGAGCCAGCGGGCCCCTGTGGGACCCTTCAGCCGGCGGGCCCTACAAGCGACAAGACTCTTCGGCTGGTGGCCCCCCTGGCCGGCTAGAGAGGCTGCCAGCCGGGTCCCCCCAGTACCATATACGCATATTGTATGCCAGGGGGTTAGCCTATAAAACCACCTAGAGCCACCCCGCGCAAGGGGTCGGCCATATTCACACTCACTCACACACACATACAGCAGAGGAAGGAGGGCTAGCAGCTTTCCCTTCCTCCTCTGTCGAACAGCTCAAGGAGCACCATTGTAGCCCTCTTGGTTCAACAACTAGATCAGCAGGACTAGGGGTATTACTTCCCTCGGAGGGCCCCGAACCTGGGTACATCGCGTGTCGCGCACCGCTTGTCCCCGATCCCATTTTCGAAGCCCACCGGTGTTCTTTCGGCCCCAACCACTCTCGATAAACCACCCCATTGCATCTGTCGTGAGAAAACGACGATAGTTGGCGCCCACCGTGGGGTCGTCCGAGGCACCGGCCGGAACCATGCTCCGGGCGGGACCCTTCGCCGACTCCGCCGGGCGCCTCGCGTTCGGACCAATCATCATGTCCGTGGAGCCTGCCCCCGCGGAGGCTTCCGCGGCACCGAGCCTTGGTTCCGCCTGCTCCGCAGGCATCGCCATCGACTCTTCCATCGAGCCGGGCCTCGACGACATTTCGCTCGGCGTCGGCGGCCTCTGCATGCTCCTTGGCGGGCTGCGCCTCGGCAACGCGCCAGCCCCCGACGAGTACCTCAACGAGGTGCTCGACTGCAGCAACCCACCACAGTTCGCAGGTATGGCCGCCTCAAGCGGCGCTGACGGCCTCCGCGTCCTCGTGGAGGTGATGGCCACCGGCTCCACGACGAGCTCCGGCCGCGCCAGAGCTGAGGCAAGTGCAAACGCCGCTATGGCTTGCGCTAGGGCGGAGGCAGACTCGGCAGACGCCGCCGCCCGTCCAGGCACCTCTGACCTCCTCCGCTCCACCCTCTAGAGGTTGAGCACCCCTATCGCACCAACGGCCAACCCAGCCACCGCCACGGCTGAGCTGGAGGCGGCCCGCAAACAGCTGTTCGCGGAGGCCAGCTCCCTCGCGTCCGCTCGACATTGGATGGAGGCCGTGCAGTGGGAGCACAACTCCGCCTACGGCCTCACCCCGGCGGGCGTCGAACCCAGCCGGCATGGGGATGTCCGCAACCGCGGCCGCGTGGTTGCGGAAATCCTTGGCGGCAGGCTGCCCACCTATGACACCCCCGCGGCCAACATGAGAGCCGCCCAAGTGGCCTACAATGATATGGCCACCCTGGAGGGCAAGGAACGCACGCAGCAGGAGCGGCACATCCATTACCTCATTGCCGCTGCCAACTCGCAGCAGGCCCGCCTCGACATGGCCTGCGCCGGCTCAGAGCTCCCCCACCTTGAGGGTGAGGGCCAGCGGGCCGCTAGCGGCCTCCTGCAAGCCCAGCACACTTCCACCCCTTGCGGCTCCGGCAGGCGAGCCGGAGGAAGCCGCACCCGGTGTTCTCAGCACGGGAATGAGCAGCCGGCAGTCACCAGCCAACATAACGACGCCCCCGAAGGCGGCGGCTGACGCGATCGCGCCCACACCCCGCCTCCACGGCAGGAGCATGATCGCTCACCCGCCCCGGCCGTTCGCGCCGAGCTCGCGGCCCGGCTCGGGCCGCGAGCTCGCACAGCGAGAATGACGCCCGTCTTCGTATCAACCGGCTGCGCAGTCTGCTCTACTGGAGGAAGAGGGCCCGATCGGGCCGGCGTGCTTCGGCCCCCGGATCCGCAATGATCCGTTTCCCGCCGACTTCTCCCTTCCCCGCGACACTCCGAAATACAACAGCACTGCCAAGCCGAAAGACTGGCTGATAGACTACACTACCGCAGTTGGCATCGCCAGAGGGAACAAGTGTGTGGCTGTGCGCTACGTACCCCTCATGTTGCTCGCCTCGGCCCAAACATGGCTGAACAGCCTGCCGGTCGGCTCAACGCCTGGGTGGACTTCAACGAGGCGTTCGTCCGCAACTTCACCGGCACCTACAAGCGCCCCGGCCACCCCCGCGAGCTCGCCATGTGCGTCAAGGGGCCGGAGGAATCCCTCCGCGACTACCTCACGCGCTGGACCGAGCTGCGCAACTCCTGCGAAGGGGTGCATGAGGTGCAGGCCATTCAGTACTTCTCCGAGGGCTGCAGAGACGGCACCCTGCTCAAGCACAAGCTCATGTGCTCTGAGTCGGCCACCCTGGCGGAGCTCATGGCGAAGGCGGATAAGTACACCATAGCCGACTCCGCGATGCGGATCAAGGTCAGCGCGACCGGCAAAGCCGTTCAGCCGCCTGCCGCATCACAGCCGGCCGGCGACAACTGGCAGCAGCAGAATAACAAGTGGATGGCCGACCAGCTGGAACCCTGTTACGGGAGCAAGCAAGTCGCCACCGTCGAGGAGGAGCAGCCGGATGCCCAGGCCTCTAGCCAGCGCCAGCGGACCGGCAAGGCCACCTGGCAGCCCAAGCTCACCTTCGAGAAAATGCTCGACGCCCCGTGCAAGATGCACTCCGAGGCGAAGCCGGCCACGCACACGCTCCGGCAGTGCAGCTTCTCCCAGCGTCTAGCCCGGGGCGAGGGCCTTCCGGCTTCTCCGCCACCGGCTCCCCACGCTCCAGCGCCCGCGCCGGCTCCGGCTCCACCAGCGGCTCTGGTTCCCAATGACGGCCGTCTCCATGACCAGTTCCCCGACCAGGACGGGGCCTACGTCGTTTTCGCCAGCGAGGGCACCGACAAGCATAGCCAGCATCAGTGCCGGCACAAGGTGAATGGCATTGTGCCCTCGGTCCCCTAGTTCATGCACTGGTCTGAGAAGCCGATCACCTGGAGCCGAGCAGACCACCCGACCATGATGCCGAACCCGGGCAGCCATGCCCTCGTTCTTGATCCCACCATTGCCTCGGAGAGGCTCACCTACCGGTTCTCGCGGGTGCTGATCGACGGGGGCAGCAGCATCAACATCCTCTACCGCGATACGCTGCTCAAGCTAGGGCTCAAGGAGAAAGACCTGCAGCGAGCCGGATGACTTTCCACGGCATCGTGCCGGGGGAATCCTGCTCCCCCATCGGCAAGATCCGGCTCGACGTCCTCTTCTGCAACAAGAGCCACTTCCGCCGGGAGCCTGTATGGTTCGAGGTGATGGACCTCAACAGTCCTTACCACGCGTTGCTGGGCAGGCCTGCGCTCGTCAAGTTCATGGCGGTCCCCCACTACGCCTACCTAAAGATGAAGATGCCGGGTCCCAAGGGCATCATCACCGTCGACGGCGACTAAAAAAAGTCGATCGAGTGCGCGCGCGACAGCAGCCGGCTGGCTGAGGCACTGGTGATCGTGGAGGAGAAATTCTAGCTCGACCGGCTCGTAGCCCTCGCCAATGAGAAGCCGGTCGTGCCAATTCCCCCATCCCAGCCGACCAGCGAGGTGACGTTCCAGCCGTCCAAGGATACCAAGCAGGTGCCACTCGACCCGGCCAACCCCAAGCAGTACATCACTATTGCGCCAACCTTAGCAGCAAATAGGAAGGCGAGCTCGTCGACTTCCTCCGTGAGAATCGGGACATCTTTGCGTGGTCTCCCAAAGACATGATGGGTGTTCCGAGGAAGTACGCCGACAAGGCATGTGCATCTTCAAGCCGAACGACATGGTGATGTAGCAGTAGGCCCCGAAGGGGATGATGAAGGAGGTCTTCAGCCGGTCGGCCGGATCCAGCTTGATCTGGTGGTAGCCGGAGTAGGCGTCCAGGAAGGACAGCAGATTGCAGCCGGCCATGGAGTCGATCACTTGATCTCGCCGAGCACAAACTTCATGTATGGCCGGACGTGAAGCCGGTCAAAAAACCCATGTGCGGCTTCTCCGAGGAGAAGCAGCGCACCATAGGAGAAGAGATCGCCCGGCTACTAGCAGCCGGCTTCATCATGGAAGTTTTCCACCCGGACTGGTTGACCAACCCAGTCCTGGTGCTGAAGAAAAACAAAGACCTGGCGCATGTGCATCGACTACACCAGCCTGAACAAGGAATGTCCCAAGAACCCTTTCGCCCTGCCCCAGGTAGATCAAGTGATCGACTCCATGGCCGGCTGCAATCTGCTGTCCTTCCTGGACGCCTACTCTGGCTACCACCAGATCAAGCTGGATCCGGCCGACCAGCTGAAGACCTCCTTCATCACCCCCTTCGGGGCCTACTGCTACATCACCATGTCGTTCGGCTTGAAGAACGCAGGCGCCACCTTCCAGCGCTGCATGCAGAAATGCCTCCTGCCCCAAATCGGCAGAAACGTCCACGTCTATGTGGACGACATCATCGTTAAGACAAAGAAGCACTTCAGCCTCCTTGACGACCTCCGAGAAACCTTCTCCAACCTGCGCGAGTACAAGATCTGGCTCCACCTAGAGAAGTGCGTCTTCGGCGTGCCAGCTGGCCAACTCCTGGGCTTCTTCGTATCCGCACGTGGCATTGAGGCCAACCCCGAGAAGATCAAGGACATCGAGCGCATGCACAAGCCGGTCCAGCTACGCGACGTTCAGAAGTTCGCCGGCTGCCTGGCCTCGCTCAGCCGTTTCGTTAGCCGGCAGGGCGAGAAGGCATTGCCCCTCTACCAGCTCATGAAGAAGGCGACCAAGCTTGAGCCGGGCCATGACCCTACGACGAAGCCGGCCAAGTTCGAGTGGACCGACTAGGCAGACGAAGCATTCCCCGACCTCAAGCGAGCCCTCTCCAGCGCTCCCGTCTTGGCCGCGCCGACTGAAAAGGAGCCTATGCTCGCGTACATAGCGGCAACCACGCACGTGGTCAGCGTCGTTGTCGGCGTTCTGGGAATGGGGGTACCCAGACCTGCCTGCCTGCGGCCCAGGGCATGGCCCACTTCGTCAACCAAATACAGCCAAGCGCGGCCCCACTCAAGACAAGGCCCTCGCGAGGTCCTTAGCCTCGCGAGGAGGAGCGGCATCAAGACCGGCAAGGGATGGGCCTCCTCAGGCCCCCTCTGGAGCGGCAGAGATCTCTACGCAAGGCCCGGCCTCAGGAGTCAAAGATGACGCAAGGAAAGACAGGCGGGCGCCAGCACACCAGGTGGTGCAGTTTCCCCTTTGGTGCAAAGGGAGCAAGGACGTACGCGGGTTCCCAAAGCACCCCCCAAAGGTTTCCATTCCGGTGCAATGAGACCACGACCACGAGCCCCGCCGGATGGATGTCATCGCCTTGCCCACCTCTGTACCGACGACAGGTACTTTGTAGGCGAAGACCGCCTTTGGGCAGGGCGGGCATGTACTCCTGTCCCCATTCAAAATTGGCCGTTGTGGGATCCCTTCCCGCCACTGCGATAAGGGAAGAGGACCCGAGCCACCGCTATATATAGATGGTAGGCTGCACCACAGAGAGGGATCCGAATCCGGTCAATCCACTCATCCATCACCAAGCCAACAGACGGCCAAGAACACCTCGGGAGCGCCCTCACGAGGCTCCGAAACACTGTACTAGTTCATCCACCGCACCTCCCTGAGAGGCAATCCACCAAAGTAGGAGTAGGGTATTATGCTTCGCAGCGGCCCGAACCTGGGTAAACTATCGTGTCTATCTTCTTCCTCGTCATTGTGCGAGTCCATCGTTGTGTCCATCGAGTAGTGAGCTAGGTAGGGCGGAGCTGCAGGGGATCTTCGCACACGCCCCTGTGTTCGAATCTTAAGGGTTTTGCGCAGCCCGAAATCCGACATTTGGCGCGCCAGGTAGGGGGCGTGTCGATATCTTCTCCAAGCTTCGTTCTTCCCACGCTTCACTGCTCCGATGGCCGGCGCTCAACAAGCTTCCCCCGGCCGCAGCGGGTCAGCTTCCGTCAACCCCGCCGCTGCCGTCGGAGGCCCACGCCCCAGCGGCATGGTACAGAGCGGTCAGTATCAGGTCACCAGCATCGCTTCCACCGTCACCGCCTCTCGCACCGCCCAAGCACATGGCGGGCGGGCGGCGCCCCAGGCACCGACGACGCATGTTTATCCCTTCGACGTGTAACCGACCATGTGTAAACCCTAGGTACCCTCGGCGTCTATATAAGCCAGAGGGTTTTATGTTGTTGGCCAACGGAACTCATCTAGGGTTTAGCTATTTGATCTCGAGGTAGATCAACTCTGTAATCCTCATACTATCAATATAATCAAGCAGGACGTAGGGTATTACCTCCATAGGAGGGCCCGAACCTGGGTAAAACCTTGTCCCCTTCGTCTCCTGTTACCCTCGATTCTAGTCTCACAGCTCGGGACCCCCTACCCGATAGCCGCCGGTTTTGACACTGGCATTGGTGCTTTCATTGAGAGTTCCGCTATGATCGCCAGAAGGAATCGATGGCTCGCCTTGTCACAAGCAGTGAAATCTGCATCCGGGGGGCTCTCGCCCCGGGGCAGATCCTCGTGAGCGGCGACATCTCGTCGCGCGCTTACCCGATCAGCCACCCATGCCAGATCGGAAACTCTTCTCCCGATCAAGGAATCAGGTTTGGAACCCCAGAGTTCGTCACCGATTCACGGGGAGAACTCGTCTTGGTAGAACCCTTGACTCCCACGGAGGAGCCCGCAGATCTCGACGCCTCGACGCCAATGACATCGGGCCCTGCCTCCGATGATGACGGGGAACCCAATTCGGTAGTTGTGACTGGGTCTACCATGGTGGAGCAGAATCTGGGACCGCTCTCGCTCGACTCCAGAACTGCGACGCCACATACCGACCTCACTCGCTTCGGCGACACGCATCCTACCATCGCCTCGTTTCTCAACGAGTTATTTTATCGGATGGAGACCATGCGTAGGACCGATGACCAGATCCCGTTCTATGATCGGCTCGGGCATAAACCCGACGATAGGGAAATTCACATCCCCACGGTCACCCACCTTGTCGCCACCGTCGAGTGTCCGGATGGGGGCTTGTCCCCCCAGCAACCGGAATTAAAAACGGTTTATATCCCACTCTCCGATCATCAAGACCTCGCCTACAACCCGGACCATGGCGTTCGCCCCGGAAACAATCTGGCATTGGTCCCTAACCCATTGCACAGTTCGGAGTCTGTAATTCCGAATCCCACCGTGGTGTGGAGTCAAATCTTTGCCCACCCACCTCCCAAGCCGATCACTCAAGCATCGCAACAGAGCCCAAGTCTTCGGACTTACCAGACATTGTACATTTATCAGGAGAGTCGGTCCATCATTACTGGGCCAGACTCCTCCTCGATCGAAACAAAGCACTGGGCTTCAGTGATCAAGAGATAATGGCAACCTTCATTCGTAACTGCCATGACAAAGGGATTCTCAATGCCTTGGCGCGGCGGCACATTCGTGACTTCGCCGAGCTGTCAGTTTTGGTACAGAAGTATTGTGCCATGGAAAGCGCTTGGCAAGCCGAACGGCTGTTTACGGAACCAACCTTCACCAAATACCCTAGAGGAGATCGGAAAAAGAGGATACTTCCAAAGCGACCAGACAGACTCGAACCCGCTGAAAAGAGAAACAGGCCCCTTCCAGGGGTAAGCACCGTCCATGATTGACTACTGGATAAACCTTGCTCCATACACTCCGTATTGCTGAACACAGCTCCGACTCACAGCCTTAGAGCTTGCTGGGTCGTCAGGCAGATCGCCAAAAGCGGTGAAGCCATTCTTGAGACACTACCGCCAAGCAGGCGCTCTACATCGCCACCAAAACACAGTGCCGAAGTCCTGACGATCTACGAAATGTTTCCCTCTAGGAACAGGAGGAAAAGATCTCTTAAAGAACTCGAGCAGGTATATCATGTGGCAGCAACAAGTGCATGGGCAGACATACCCATTACCTTCGCAGATACTGACCGACCAGCCATCCTTCCCGGTCATTCACCGGCCGCACTAGTCCTGCACCCCATCATCGATGGCTTCAGGTTACACAAGGTGCTGATGGACGGCGGCAGTGGTTTAAACCTGATCTACGAAGACACCCTAGAAAAAATGCAGTTCGACCGGTCTCGTATCGAACATAGCAACCCAACTTTTTGGGGAATCATAGCGTGGAAAGAGGCGCGCTGTTCAGGACACATCGTCCTGGACGTAGTATTCGGCACGCCCGATAACTACCGATCCGAAGAACTCCTCTTCCATATCATACCCTGTTGGGACGTGACGCCTTCAAAAAATTCCAGGCTATACCACGTTACGGGTATATGAAACTTAAGATGCCAGGACCAAACGAAGTGATCACAATTGCCGGTGATCCGAATATAGCCCTACGGGCCAAAAACAAGACAGCAGCGCTTGCCCTCGAGGCTCTAGCTGAGGCCTTTGCTGCAGAAGAGCTGACCGCACTTCGGTCAAAAGTAGACAAAGATGATGTAATCCTCAGCAAGAGGCCCAAATCCACGTCCTTCAAACCGGCAAAGGAAATCGTTAAATTCCAGGTGCACCCGACGGACCCCAACAAGACAGCGTCCATCGGAGCTCAGCTCGATCCCGTAGTGGACGAAGCGTTGCGAGCATTCTTACGAGAAAACTGGGACATCTTCGCCTGGCATCCTTCTGATATGCCCCGCATCCCACGGCGGCTGGCCGAACATAGTCTGGACATCATCGCAGGCTTTAAGCCCGTCAAGCAGACTCTGCGCCGCTTTTCCGAGCACAAACAAGCTATGGGTGAAGAACTAGCTAAATTGCTAGAGGCCGGATTCATTCAGGACATTAAGCACCCCGAATGGTTGGCAAACCTGGTTATGGTACCAAAGAAAGATAAATCCTGGCGGCTGTGCGTCGACTTTAAAGACCTCAACAAGGCCTGCCCTAAGGACCCTTTTCCTCTACCACGCATAGACCAGATTATTGACGCCACAGCCAGACACGACTCGCTGTGTTTCCTTGATACTTATTCCGGATACCATCAGATTAAAATGAAGGAATCCGATCAAGCGACAACCGCATTCATCACCCCTTATGGGCCATTCTGCTTCAACACGATGCCCGTCGGGCTTAAAAACGCTGGGGCTACTTACCAGCGCATCATCCAGACTTGTCTCTGAAAACAAGTCGGTAAAACAGTCGAGGCATACGTGGACGACGTGGTCATCAAAACCAAACACGTCAGCCACCTGATCGACGATCTAAGGCAAACCTTTGCCAGCCTACGCGAGTACGATATACGGCTCAATCCGGAGAAGTGCGTATTCGGAGTTTCCGCTGGTAAATTGCTCGGATTCATCGTTTCCCATAGGGGAATAGAAGCGAATCCGGCAAAGATCTGTGCCCTATCAGAACTTGCAATTCCCACAGAGCTAAAGCATGTCCAGAGGTTGGCTGGGTGCGTGGCGGCGTTAAGCCGCTTTATCTCCCGCCTCGGCGAAAAGGCTTTACCGCTCTATAAATTGCTGAAACGAACCAAGAATTTCGAATGGACCGATGAAGCAAAGGTGGCGTTAAAAGAAATCAAAACACTCCTGGAAATCAAATGCCATACTCACAGCACCAGGCGCGGGTGAGCCCATGTTATTATACATATCGGCCACCAACCAAGTCGTTAGCACAGTGCTCATCGTCGAATGAGAGGAGGAGGGACACAGATTCCGGATACAGAAGCCGGTCTATTACGTGTCAGAATTACTAATGCAATGCAAGTGCAGATACCCGCACTACCAAAAGATAGCCTATACTGTATTTATGGCATCACGGAAACTACGACACTACTTCCAAGAGTGTTCGGTCACGGTGGCATCCAAAGTACCCCTGAATGATATAATCAATAACAGGGATGCCACCGGCCGCATAGCCAAATGGGCCATCGAGCTCCTTCCTTTTGAAATTACCTACAAACCACGACGAGCTATTAAATCTCAGGTGTTGGCAGATTTCCTCGCCGAATGGACAGAAGCCGAGCTCGCCAGGGAATATAGTACATACTCCCATTGGACGATGTACTTCGATGGATCCAAAACTTTGGCCGGATTGGGGGCTGGAGTTGTTCTCACATCCCCCACAGGCGACAACGTTTGATACGTGTTCCAGATCATGTATGCCCACTCCACCAATGCAGCCGAATATGAACCCTCTTGCACGGTCTTCCGATAGCAGCCTCAATGGGCATACAACGGCTGGAGGTACGGGGAGACTCCAACCTGGCCATCTCTCAAATCAACGGTGAGTTCGATGCCAGGAATCCAAAGATGGCGGCATACAGAAACGTTGTCCTCAAGATATCTGCACGGTTCGAGGGGCTGGAATTTCACCACGTCGCTAGAGACGACAACCAAGCTGCCGACATACTGGCTCGCATGGGAGCCAAACGCGACCCTGTCCCACCAAACACTTTCCTGGAATGGCTCTTTAAGCCATCCGTGGTTTGGCAGGATGATCAAAAGGGCGCCGATCTAACCAGAGCAGACGAGGTTGTTCCCCCTGTAAACGAACTAGACGATCAAATCATCGGCGGCTCCGTAATGGACGAAACGCCCTCGGCTCACGAGGTCATGGCAATAATCGTGCCATGGACCGAGCCCTTCCTCGCCTACCTCCTTCACAAAGAACTCCCCGACGATCAGACGGAGGCGCGGCGCATAGTTCGGTGCTCCAAAGCCTACAAGGTACACGAAGGTGAGTTATACAAGAAGAGCACCACCGGAATACTACAGTGGTGCATATCTAAGGAAGAAGGGCGGCAGATCCTAGCCGAAGTCCACGCAGGGATGGGCGGTCATCACGCCGCAGCAAGGGCCTTAGTAAGCAAGGCCTTCCGGGCTGGGTTTTTCTGGCCCACAGCTTGGGCAGACGCCCAGTCACTTGTCAAATATTGCGTGGGGTGTCAACTTTTTGCAAATCAAAGTCACATGCCCCCAACAGCTCTTCGGACTATTCTGATCACCTGGCCCTTCGCGGTCTGGGGGCTGGATATGGTCGGACCACTTAAAGGGGGGACCAAGAATAATAAATACTTACTGGTCATGGTGGACAAGTTCACCAAATAGATAGAGGCAAAACCTGTCAAATCAGCCAAGTCCGGACCAGTAATCAATTTTATATCCGGCGTGGTACACCATTACGGTGTTCCACACAGTATAATAACCGATAACGGATCCAATTTCACGGCCCAAGAGGTCAAAGACTGGTGCGTGAAGATGGGCATCAAGCTTGATTACGCACCGGTTTATCATCCGCAGACCAATGGACAAGTCGAATGAGCAAACGGCCTCATTATGAGCGTTATTAAGCCACGTTTGGTCCGGTCTCTTCAAGAGTCCGACTGTCATTGGGTTGAGGAGCTCGACTCCGTTCTATGGGGCCTGCGCACCACCCCGAATAGATCGACGGGATACACACCGTTCTTCATGGTCTACGGGGCCGAAGCAGTCCTCCCCTGCGACATTATTCACGACGCGCCGCGGTTGCGCATGTACAAGGAAAGGGAGGCCAAGTTAGATCAACAAGACGACTTGGACGCCTTGGAAGAGGAGCGCGACATAGCTCGGGCCCATTCTACCTTTTATCAACAGCAGGCCCGGCGTTACTAGAGCGGGGAGGTCAGGGCACAAGCATACAACGTGGGCGAACTCGTCCTACGGCTCCCGGAGAAGCAGAAGCATAAACTCAAGCCCAAATGGGAAGGCCCCTTCATCATTGACGAAGTACTCGCAGGAGGAGCTTACCGTCTTCGGAACCCGTCGGACAACCGCCTTGAACCAAACCCATGGAACGCAGCTCGTCTTCGGCGCTTCTACGGCTAGACCGGTGTCGTCATACTCCCTACCCTCCCTTTTATTTTTCTTTTTTCTTTTTTCTTTTCCGTCCTACCTTAATTATTGGGCAGGTTTGCATTCTTTTCTCTTCCCAACTCTATGTTCGGCTCAACCGATCTGGTACTACAAATTTCTGGCTTACACCCTTAAGTGTTAAATCCGAACACAGTACCTGGGGGCTTCTTTTCCGAAGCCAATATTTTATATTATAAACACTTATGCACACTTACTTGTGTTTGCATGATTCCGTTGTCGTTTTAAGCCATCATATGCATCAATTCGAACTAAGACTTTGCCAAGATGGGTTGCCTCGCGATTGTTCGGCTAGAGGGTAAAGGGAGCACCTCTGCGATTGTTACGACCTGGTCATCCGGATACGTACCTCAGACGGGTGAAGCCAAAAGCTAGCTATCTTCAATAGACAATTGATCGGCCATGACTGAATCAACCAATAATACTATGGTCGTCACAACCATTACTCGGGCTTCTTCCCTTGCGAAGGCCCTTAGTCGCATACTAACAGTGTATGGCTTTCTGCCTATGATTTACGTAGCACCCTGAAGAAAGGTATCGATAGAGATACTATTTTCTTTGGAAGATGTTTCTTACGCTAAGCGGTAATATAACATATCTCCCTGTGTGCTTTCTGTCTGTTCGCACCACATAGCCAGATTGCCTGGTTCCCCAAACATAATTCACTCCCCTAGGGTGATAATTTGCAGGGAACACTCCCATGCTCTTAGCATGGGAGGCCGAAGCCGATGGCCGATTAAGACAAAGTTTACAACACAGATGGAGCAATTCCTTGATTATTAGTACAAAATTACATATAATCATACATCTGGCTGCTGGTCGAGATTGTCGATTATAGTGTCCAGGGAGCAATCTTCTTGTGAGAGACGGGCGGTGGGCATCACCTCATCGTATACTAGGTGGAGCGGCACTTCTTGTCCATCTGACCCTACGGGCCTAACCTGAGCCATACGCTCGGGGTTAAGTCCGGTATAGCGGGTCTTGATCATCGCCCACGCCTCTCGTGCTCCCTCTCGACAAGCCGATGTCTTCCACAGCTCGAACCTACTTCGGGCTCCCTTGAAGCGATTGACTAGTTCGGTCATCCCCTCCGGAGGTTGCTCGGCAGGCCACAATGCTTTTACCATGCTCTTCATGGCCTTCCGAGCTCGCTCATGAAGGGCGGACAGCTCTTTCAAAAGTCTTCCCTAGTAGGATCCAATCTCCTCTTCGGGTCGCCCAGATAGGAGACCTGTACATGAGTCACGGCATGCTTGTTATGCATTATTCATAGGAAATACCTTCTGATGTTAGAATCACACTTACCGAATATGCCCCTCTGTAATTTCTGGTTTTCTCCGTGGGCCGCGGCCAATTGAGCCTTTAAGCTCTCAATTTTTTTGGCATGCTATTTGTTCTCCTCCTTGAGGCGGTTCTTCTCTTCAAGGTGTCGTTGCAAAACACGACAACCACCCTCCTGCTGGGACTCGGCATATCGCTGAGATTCTCGGGCTACATCCAAATCTCTTTGTAATTGCCCTATGGATTCAACTGCTACATAGTACCCTCGCGTCAGCTTGGGGATATACTAAGATTAGCAGAACAGATAAACTCACCATGTGCCTCCCGAGTAAAGCTCTTCACTTGCTCCAACTCGGCATTCACAACTTCGACCTGTGTTCGGCTGGCTTCCAGTTCCTTGGTCAGTTGCTCGCTTTGTTGCTTCGATGCCTGCATTTGCAGTAAATAAAATATACAAGGATCCTTAATTCGGTCGTGCCAACCAAATTAAGGCTCGGGGGCTACTGGGTTTACACAAGTGTTCGGACTTTAATAACCGACTACTCACCTGCAGACTGGACGATATCAATTTCATGGCTTCCCCGAACCCAGCTCGGGCGGCTCCGAGGTGCGCGTCCGCCGTACGCAGAGCACCGAACTCTTGTTCGGAAAAGGCCGGATTACACAAGGCCTCTCGTCGCCGCCGATGATGCATAGCACTCCCAACCTTGGATTTGGTAATGGATATGGCGTCACCGGAATCGGCGGGGGCTGGATTGACGGTGGGAACCCCCGTAGCAGGATCAGCATGGGCGGAAGACCCGAAATCTTGAACACCACCGAACGTCTTGGCGACGTCCTCGCGGGTGACGGCCGAACCCTTTGCCTGAATATTTTGACAAAGAGGTCTCTGGTGAGACTTTATCAATCATGATACTGAATCAGACGATCGAGCGAAATACCTTTGGGATGAACTCGTAAGCGGACTCGCCCTGACGACCGGCTCATTTGCCGGATCCTTGTTGCTTTCCAATCCAGACATTGCCGCCGCTGCCGATGTGTGACGCGCGGATCTACGGCGCTTGGGTGTAGGAGCCGGCACATTGGGGTCAGTGGAGGATACTTGCCTCTTGCGGGACGACTTCTTCTTCCTGCTTGTTGTAGGGGAAGGGAAGGATCCAGGGTAATCGACAATGATGGCCACCTTGGTGCCGTCAAGGCCCTCCTGGTAGAAAACCCCACCTTGGTGATAGGTCTGGGTCTTCATGATAGCCCGGATCATCATCACGGGAATAGTCCTCGGGCTGAGGGGCCGGACAGTTAACTGTCTCAATAAAGCTCCTCCATTCCTGCTCACATAAAGTTAAAGGCTTCGGTCAAAAAGGGACAAACCGAGAAACCGAACTGTGGTCACAGGGTAGAAAGGCTTACCCATTCGATGGGGTTGTGGCTCGAGTATCCCTCCTTTGTCGACCGCCGAATAAAATCTTCTTGCTCCCCTTTGTATAGGTCGGCAAGAGCGGCGGCTAATGCTGTCTGATCGGCAGAGCCCAGTCTTCGGGGGCGAGTAGTGTCGCTTGTCCTGTTGTAGCACCACAAGGGGTGTATCCTCTGTTGAAGAGGCTGGACGCACCGAGTAATGGCGGCGGCCATGACGTCTATCATGGTTAGCTTATGATGGGCTAGTACCCTCACGCGGGCTGCTAAGCGCTGTACCTCAACGCTGTCCTCTTGGGACAGGCTCTTCGGGCGCCAGTTGTACCTTTTCTTCAAAGGGGCGTCGGAGTGCTCGGGCAGACCTCTCCAAGCTGGATCGAAGAGAGGGACGTCTTCGATATAAAACCATTCCGAAGTCCATACTTTGGACTCCTTCGGCGTCCCCACGGGATATCCCGTCCCTGCTATTCGGCATACTTCAGCTCCCCCGACCTCGAAAATTGTCTTGTCTCGAGTGCGAGGAACGAGGCAGAAGTATTTCCTCCACAAATCGAAGTGCGCATCGCAGCCCAGGAACATCTCGCAAAGGGCGGCGAAGCCCGAGATGTGCAGTATAGACCCTGGGGTGAGGTGCTGGATTTCATAAAACACCAGTAACCCTCTTAGGAACAGATGAATGCGAAACCCGAGACGCCGCAGGAGAAAGGGGACGAGACATATATGCTCCCCTTTTCGAGGATTGGGGAAATTCTCTGCGAGGGCCTCGCCGTTGAATGAAGACAAATCGGCGCGGACAGCTACCAGATCCGAGTTGGGGAGGTACCCTTGGGTCTCGAGCTCCCGTAGGTGAAGGAGAGACACGGAGCAGCTCGTCCAGTCCCTGGGACGGGATCCATAAGGATGCAAGGACGAACAGGGGGTGCTCGCCATTTTTGGTGGAGGCCTTTCGCTGGAGGCTTTTTCCGATGGGGAAGGAGAAGGTGTGGTTTGGTCCACGATTCAGTTTGTTTAAATGGGTGGTGCCTCCCTTGTTGAGGGGTAGTTTTGTCAAAGGCTGTTGAGCCACTCGTCTCCCCACAACGCGCGAAGATCGAGAAACGCTATTACTGTGGACCCAGCAATCCCGTGACGTTTGGGATTTCACCAATGACAGGATGGTTGCCGAACAAGAAGGGATGGAGGGACTCGCCTCGCAAGCCGAAGACTTCGACGTTCAAGATTATCCGGATATACCTCGACGTTGGAGGCTAGTACGGGGACTACTGAGGGAGTCTTGGATTAAGGGGTCCTCGGTAGGCCGACCTATTTCTTATGGGCCGGACTGTATGGGCCGTTTGCCGGACACTGGATGGGTTGAGGATCCTGTCTCTAGGATGGAAGCTTCAAGGATCATGGCATGTCCTCCAAGTTTAAAGTAGTGAATAGGCATGTTTATCCCTTCGACGAGTAACTGACCATGTGTAAACCCTAGGTACCCTCCGCGTCTATATAAGCTAGAGGGTTTTAGGTTGTAGGCAAACGGAACTCATCTAGGGTTCATGTTGGAAATATGCCCTAGAGGCAATAATAAAAGTAGTTATTATTATATTTCCTTGTTCATGATAATCGTTTGTTATCCATGCTATAATTGTATTGATTGGAAACTCAAATACATGTGTGGGTACATAGACAACACTGTGTCCCTAGTATGCCTCTAATAGACTAGCTCGTTGATCAAAGATGGTCAAGGTTTCCTAGCCATAGACATGAGATGTCATTTGATAACGGGATCACATCATTAGGAGAATGATGTGATGGACAAGACCCAAACTATAAACATAGCATATGATCGTGTCAGTTTATTGCTATAGTTTTCTGCATGTCAAGTATCTGTTCCTATGACCATGAGATCATGCAACTCACTGACACCAGAGGAATACCTTATGTGTATCAAACGTCGCAACGTAACTGGGTGACTATAGAGATGCTCTATAGGTATCTCCGAGGGTGTCTGTTGAGTTGGCATGGATCAAGACTGGGATTTGTTACTCCGTGTGACGGAGAGGTATCTCAGGGCCCACTCGGTAATACAACATCACAATAAGCCTTGCATGCAATGTGATTAAGTGTTAGCCACGGGATCTTGTATTACAGAACGAGTAAAGAGACTTGCCGGTAACGAGATTGAACTAGGTATAGAGATACCGACGATCGAATCTCGGGCAAGTAACATACCGAAGAACAAAGGGAACAGCACACGGGATTAACTGAATCCTTGACATAGAGGTTCAACCGATAAAGATCTTCGTAGAATATGTGGGAACCAATATGGGCATCCAGGTCCCGCCATTTGTTATTGGCCGTAGAGGTGTCTCAGTCATGTCTACATAGTTCTCGAACCCGCAGGGTCTGCACACTTAAGGTTCGGTGACGTTTCGGTATAGTAGAGTTATGTATGGTAGTGACCGAAGGTTGTTTGGAGTCCCGGATGATATCCTGGACGTCACGAGGAGCTTCGGACTGGTCCGGAGGTAAAGATTGATATATAGGAAGTCCTGTTTTGGTCTCCGGAAAAGTTTCGGGTATTTCGGTAGTGTAACGGGAGTGTCGGGAGGGGTACCGGGGACCATCGGGAGGGGTGTCTCGACCCAAAGGACCTCATGGGCTGTGGGAGGAGTCAAACCAGCCCCTAGTGGGCTGGCCTAACCCCCCCCCCCCCCACTAAGGCCCATGTGGCTTTGGGTGGAAAAATCCAAAGGAGGAAAGGTGGAAAGGGTTTCCAAGTGGAGAGGAGGAATCCTACTCCTAATAGGATTGGAGTAGGACTCCTCCACCTCCAATTTCGGCCAAACCTTGAGGGTTTGAGGCTGCCTCCTCCCCTCCCTACCTCCTATATATATACTAGAGGATTTAGAGGGAAGAGCTAACCCTAATTGCCACGTGCTCCCTCTACTTCATCTAGATCGATTTCTCCTCTAGTCTAGTTTCGGCGGTGCTTAGGCGAAGCCCTGCCGGAATTGTTCCACCACCATAGCCGCCGTGCCATCGCGCCGCCGGAGAACTCTTCTACCTACCCTCTCCCTCTTGCTGGATCAAGAAGGCGGAGATCATCATCAAGCTGTACGTGTGCTGAACGCGGAGGTGCCGTCCGTTCGGCGCTAGATCGGAAGGACCGTGATCAGGATCGCGAGACGATTCGTGATTTGATCGCGGGACGGATCATGATGGGATCGCAGGACGGATCGAGATTGGATCGCGAGATGGATCGTGATGGGATCACGGGACGCTCGGCTATTTGGATCGCGAAGACGTTCGACTACATCAACCGCGTTTCTTAACGCTTCCCGCTTAGCGATCTACAAGGGTATGTAGATCCACTCTCCCTCTAGTAGATGCTCATCACCATGGATAGATCTTGCATGTGCGTAGGAAATTTTTTGTTTCCCATGCAACGTTCCCCAACAGTGGTATCAGAGCTAGGTCTATGTGTAGATGAGATCTCGAGTAGAACACAAAGGAGTTTGTGGGCGTTGATATTCAGATTGCTTCTTCCCTTGGTCTTTTCTTGATTTGGCGGTATTGTGGGATGAAGCGGCCCGGACCAACATTACTCGTACGCTTACGAGAGACTGGTTCCATCAACTGACATGTAATTTCGTTGCATAAAGATGGCTGGCGGGTGTCTGTTTCTCCCACTTTAGTTGGATCGGATTTGACAAAGGCGGTCCTTGAGAAGGTTGAATAGCAATTTTTGTATCACCGTTGTGGTTTTTGCGTAGGGAAGAATTGTTCTTGCTAGATACCCGTAGCAGCCACGTAAAACTTGCAACAACAATTAGAGGACGTCTAACTTGTTTTTGCAGGGTATGTTGTGATGTGATATGGCCAATTACATGATGAGATATATGTGATGTATGAGATGATCATGTATTGTATAGAATATCACGACTTGCATGTCGATGAGTACGGCAACCGGCAAGAGCCATAGGGTTGTCTTTAATTATTTTTGCCATTTTTTCTTTACTTTATCGCTATGAGTTAGCAATAGTCGTGGAAGCAACAGTCGGCGCGACAACCTCATGGCGACACATTGATGGAGATCAAGATGATGGAGATCATGGTGTTATGCCGGTGACGATGGAGATCATGCCGGTGCTTTGAAGATGGAGATCAAAAGCACAACTTCATGGCCATATCATGTCACTTATGATTTGCATGTGATGTTAATCCTTTTATGCATCTTATTTTGCTTAGGACGACGGTAGCATTATAAGGTGATCCCTCACTAAAATTTCAAGATAAAATTGTGTTCTCCCCAAGTGTGCACCGTTGCGAAAGTTTGTCGTTTTGAGACACCACGTGATGATCGGGTGTGATAGACTCTACGTTCACATACAATGAGTGCAAGCCAGTGTTGCACGTGCGGAACACTCGGGTTAAACTTGACGAGCCTAGCATGTACAGACATGGCCTCGGAACACAAGAGACCGAAAGGTCGAACATGAGTCATATAGTAGATATGATCAACATCAAGATGTTCACCATTGAAACCACCTCAACTCACGTGATGATCGGACTTGAGTTGGTGGATTTGGATCATGTGTCACTCAAATGACAGGAGGGATGTCAATTTGAGTGGGAGTTTTTAAGTAACATGATTAACTAAACTCATTATCATGAACATAGTCAAAATGTCTTTGCAAATTATGTTGTAGATTAGTAGCTCATGCTGTAGCTCCCTTGAAATTTTATATGTTCCTAGAGAAATAGAGTTGAAATATGATGGTAGCAATAATGCGGACTGGGTCCGTGATCTGAGGATTGTCCTCATTGCTGCACAGAAGGCTTATGTCCTTAATGCACCGCTCGGTGCGCCACCCCCTCAAGCGTCGTCTGTAGATGTTGTGAACATCTGATAGGCACGTTCTGATGACTACTTGATAGTTCAGTGCGTCATGCATTACGGCTTAGAATTGAGGCTCCAAAACGTTTTGAACGTCACGGAACATATGAGATGTTCTAAGAGCTGAAATTGGGATCTCAGGCTCGTGCTCGTGTTGAGAGGTATGAGACCTCCAACAAGATTCTTTGCCTGCAAGATGAAGGAGAATAGCTTAATCGGTCAGCATGTGCTCAGATTGTCTGGGTGCTACAATCGCTTGAATCGAGTGGGAGTTGATCTTCTAGATAAGATAGTGATTGATATAGTTCTCCAAGTCACTGTCACTAAGCTACTAGAGCCTCGTGATGAACTATAAAATGCCAGGGATAGAAATAATGATCCCTGAGCTATTCGCAATGTTTGACACCGCGAAGGTAGAAATCAAGAAGGAGCATCAAGTGTTGATGGTTAGTGAAACCACTAGTTTCGAGAAGGGCAAGGGCTAGGAGGGAAACTTCATGGATGGCAAGTCAGTTGCTGCTCCAGTGAAGAAACCCAAGGTTGAACCCAAACCCGAGACTAAGTGCTTCTATTATGAGGAGAACGGTCGCTGAAGCGGAACAACCCTAGATATTTGGTAGATAAGAAGGCTGGCAACGTCGATAGAAGTATATTTGATATACGTGTGTACCTTGCTAGTACTCCTAGTAGCACCTGGGTATTGGATACCGGTTCGGTTGCTAAATGTTAGTAACTTGAAATAAAAGCTACGGAATAAACGGAGGCTAGCTAAGGGTGAGGTGACGATGAGTGTTGGAAGTGTTTCCAAGGTTGATGTGATCACCATCGCACGCTCTCTCTACCTTCGGGATTAGTGATGAACTTAAATAAATGTTATTTGGTTTTTGCGGTGAGCATGAACGTGATTAGATCATGTTTATTGCAATACGGTTATTTATTCAAGTTAGAGAATAATGGTTATTCTGTTTACATGAATAATACCTTCAATGGTCATGCACCCAATGAGAATGGTTTATTGAATCTTGATCGTAGTGATACACATGTTCATAATATAGATGCCAAAAGATACAAAGTTAATAATGATAGTACCACATACTTGTGGGACTGCCGCTAAATGTCATATTGGTGTAAAACGCATGAAGAAACTCCATGCTAATGGATCTTTGGATTCATTCGATTTCGAATCGGTTGAGACATGTGGACCATGCCTCATGGGCAAGATGACTAAGACCCCGTTTTCCGGTATGATGGAGCGGGCAAGTGACTTATTGGAAATGATACATGTTGATGTATTCGGTCCAATGAGTGTTGTAGCGTGCGGTGGATATCACTATTTTCCTACCTTCACTGATGATTTGAGTAGATATGGGGATATTTACTTAATGAAACACAAGTCTGAAACATTTGAAAAGTTCAAACAAATTCAGAGTGAAGTTTGAGATCATCGTGACAAGAAGATTAAATTCCTACGATCTGATCAAGGAGGAGAATATCTGAGTTATGAGTTTGGCAGTCACTTAAGACAGTGTGGAATTGTTTCACAATTGACACCGCCTGGAACACCACAGCGTAATGGTGTGTCCGAACATCGTAAACGAACCTTATTGGATATGGTGCGATCTATGATGTCTCTTGCCAATTTGCCACTATCGTTTTGGGGTTATGCATTTGAGACAGCTGCATTCACTTTAAATAGGGCACCATCAAAATCCGTTGAGGCGACGCCATATGAGTTATGGTTTGGCAAGAAGCCAAAGTTGTCGTTTCTTAAAGTTTGGGGAGGTGATGCTTATGTCAAAAAGCTTCAGCCTGAAAAGCTGGAACCCAAAGCGGAGAAATGCGTCTTCATAGGATACCCAAAAGAGACAGTTGGGTATATCTTCTATCTCAGATCCGAAGGCAAAGTGTTTGTCGCTAAAAATGGAACATTTCTTGAGAAAGAGTTTCTCTCAAAAGAATTGAGTGGGAGGAAGATAGAACTTGATGAGGTTGTTGAACCTTTACTTGGGAGGAAGATAGAACTTGATGAAGTTTACGGAGAAGCTTGTATTTACAAGAAAGGGAGTGGGAGCTCTATAGCATTTCTAATATTATATGTGGATGACATATTACTGATTGGAAACAATATAGAAATGTTGGAAAGCGTGAAGGAATATCTGAACAAGAGTTTTTCAATGAAGGACCTAGGAGAAGCTACTTTCATATTAGGCATCAAGATCTATAGAGATAGATCAAGACGCTTAATAGGACTTTCACAAAGCACATACCTTGACAAAGTTTTGAAGAAGTTCAAAATGGATCAGTCCAAGAAGGGGTTCTTGCCTGTATTGCAAGGTGTGAAGTTGAGTAAGACTCAATGCCCAGTGACTGCAGAAGATAGAGAAAAGATGAGTGTCGTCCCCTATGCTTCAGCCATAGGCTCTATCATGTATGCAATGCTGTGCACAAGACCCGATGTCAGCCTTGCCATAAGTATGGCCGGAAGGTTTCAAAGTGATCCAGGAGTGGAACACTGGACGGCGGTCAAGAATATCCCGAAGTACCTGAAAAGGACTAAGGACATGTTTCTCGTTTATGGAGGTGATCAAGAGCTCGTCGTAAAGGGTTACGTCGATGCAAGCTTTTACACTGATCCGGATGACTCTAAGTCACAGACCGGATACGTATTTATTCTCAACGGGGGTGCGGTAAGCTGGTGCAGTTCCAAGCAAAGCGTGGTAGCTGATTCTACATGCGAAGCGGAGTACATCGCTGCCTCGGAGGCGGCGAAGGAAGGTGTCTGGATGAAGCAGTTCATGACAGATCTTGGAGTAGTGCGTAGTGCACTAAACCCAATGACTCTGTTCTGTGACAACACTGGTGCCATAGCTCTAGCCAAGGAACCAAGGTTACACAAGAGGACCAGACACATAAAGCGACGTTTCAATTCCATCCGCGATTACATCAAGGAGGACGACATAAGTATTAGCAAAGTACACACGGATCTGAATGTTGCAGACCCGTTGGCTAAACCTCTTCCAAGGGCTAAACATGATCAACACCAGAACTTTATGGGTGTTAAATTCATTACACTGTAAATCACATAGTGATGTGAGCTAAATTATTGACTCTAGGGCAAGTGGGAGACTGTTGGAAATATGCCCTAGAGGAAATAATAAAAGTAGTTATTATTATATTTCCTTTTTCATGATAATCGTTTATTATCCATGCTATAATTGTATTGATTGGAAACTCAAATACATGTGTGGGTACATAGACAACACTGTGTCCCTAGTATGCCTCTAATAGACTAGCTCGTTGATCAAAGATGGTCAAGGTTTCCTAGCCATAGACATGAGATGTCATTTGATAACGGGATCACATCATTAGGAGAATGATGTGATGGACAAGACCCAAACTATAAATATTGCATATGATCGTGTCAGTTTATTGCTATAGTTTTCTGCATGTCAAGTATCTGTTCCTATGACCATGAGATCATGCAACTCACTGACACCGGAGGAATACCTTCTGTGTATCAAACGTCACAACATAACTGGGTGACTATAAAGATGCTCTACAGGTATCTCCGAGGGTGTCTGTTGAGTTGGCATGGATCAAGACTGGGATTTGTTACTCTGTGTGACGGAGAGGTATCGCAGGGCCCACTCGGTAATACAACATCACAATAAGCCTTGCAAGCAATGTGACTAAGTGTTAGCCACGGGATCTTGTATTACAGAACGAGTAAAGAGACTTGCCGGTAACGAGATTGAACTAGGTATAGAGATACCGACGATCGAATCTCGGGCAAGTAACATACCGAAGAACAAAGGGAACAACATACGGGATTAACTAAATCCTTGACATAGAGGTTCAACCGATAAATATCTTCATAGAATATGTGGGAACCAATATGGGCATCCAGGTCCCGCTATTGGTTATTGGCCGTAGAGGTGTCTCGGTCATGTCTACATAGTTCTCGAACCCGCAGGGTCTGCACACTTAAGGTTCGGTGACGTTTCGGTATAGTAGAGTTATGTATGGTGGTGACCGAAGGTTGTTCGGAGTCCCGGATGAGATCATGGACGTCACGAGGAGCTCCGGAATGGTTCGGAGGTAAAGATTGATTTATAGGAAGTCCTGTTTTGGTCACCGGAAAAGTTTCGGGTATTTCGGTAGTGTACCGGGAGTGCCGGGAGGGGTACCGGGGACCATCGGGAGGGGTGTCTCGACCCAAAGGACCTCATGGGCTGTGGGAGGAGTCAAACTAGCCCATAGTGGGCTGGCCTAACCCCCCCCCACTAAGGCCCATGTGGCTTTGGGTGGAAAAAATCCAAAGGAGGAAAGGTTTCCAAGTGGAGAGGAGGAATCCTACTCCTAATAGGATTGGAGTAGGACTCCTCCACCTCCAATTTCGGCCAAACCTTGAGGGTTTGAGGCTGCCTCCTCCCCTCCCTCCCTCCTATATATACTAGAGGATTTAGAGGGAAGAGCTAACCCTAATTGCCACGTGCTCCCTCTACTTCATCTAGATCGGTTTCTCCTCTAGTCTAGTTTCGGCGGTGCTTAGGCGAAGCCCTGCCGGAATTGTTCCACCACCATAGCCGCAGTGCCGTCGTGCCGCCGGAGAACTCTTCTACCTATCCGCTCCCTCTTGCTGGATCAAGAAGGCGGAGATCGTCATCGAGCTGTACGTGTGCTGAACGCGGAGGTGCCGTCCGTTCGGCGCTAGATCGGAAGGACCATGATCAGGATCGCGAGACGATTCGTGATTTGATCGCGGGACGGATCGTGATGGGATCGCGGGACAGATCGAGATTGGATCGCGAGATGGATCGTGATGGGATCGCGGGACACTCGGCGATTTGGATTGCAAAGACGTTCGACTACATCAACCGCGTTTCTTAACGCTTCCCGCTTAGCGATCTACAAGGGTATGTAGATCCACTCTCCCTCTCGTAGATGCTCATCACCATGGATAGATCTTGACGGGGTTATTACCCCCATGTAGGACAAAGCTGTGGGGTCCTCCCCCCGCTCGAAGAAATCGATACCACCGGCCGGCCCGGAGCCGGCTGGGCCACGGCCGGCTGGTGGGCCGCCGGTTGCCTCAAGACTGGCTGGCGAGGAGCCGGATGGCGAGGAGCCGGCATGTCCGTTGCCGGCTCACCTACGGCCAGCTGATCAAGGAGCCGGTCATCTGGCTTACGGCCGGCTGCCTCTAGGCCGGCCCTTTCCGCTGACCTTCGGATGGACCAGCTCCCGTCCCGTCTCTCTGCGCATCAGTACGGCGACAAGACAAGACCCCCATGACCAATCCCGGCGTGGCCACAATGGCCGCTGACACACGGGCGCGCAGGGCCACACGGACTGCTGACCTCGGCCGACTACGACAGGGCTTCCAACAGTGCCGGCACGCCTCCAACCACTCCATTACCTGCCCCGGCATGGCTACAGGGCAGCCGGCCGTACCGCGGACCTCGGCCGGTCACCACGAGACGACGCCCCCGAAGGACGGCCCGTGCCGGGACGTGACCGTCGCGGGGACCCACCGCGCGGGCCCCGCCGGCTCCCGACGGGACCCTGCAGCTGGCGGACCCCACCAGCGACGGGACCCCTCAGCCAGGGGCCCCACAGCCAGCCCGAGAGGCTGCCGGCTGGGGCCCCCTGAGATCTCTTATTCATATTGTACTCCGGGGGGTTGGCCTATAAAACCCCCCGGGCCTCCCCCATGCAACGGGGTCGACGGAACACACACACACCACACACACATAAAGAGGTAGCAAGGGCAGCCCAGCCCTTTCTTCCTCCTCTAGCCATACAGCTCCAGGAGCACCATTGTAACCTCACCATTGTCTCAACTAGACCAAGGAGGACTAGGGGTGTTACCTCCCACGGAGGGCCCCGAACCTGGGTACATCGTGTGTCCACCACCGCTTGTGCCTAACCCCGCTCCCGGAGCCCGTCGGCGTCCTTCGGCCCCAACCACTCTCGATAAGCCTACCCATGGCATCTGCCGTGACAAAACGACGACATTTGGCGCCCACCGTGGGGCCGTCCGCGGCGCCGGCCGGAGTCACGCTCCGGGCTGGGCCCTTCACCATCTCCCCCGTCCGCCCCGCGCCCGGGCGGAACTGCGTGCTCGTGGGGCTTGCTCCGGCAGGCCCTGCGGGCGACGTTGCGCTCGACGTCGCCGCGCTCGCCGTGCGTCTCGGCAAGCTGAGCCTCGCCGGCGAGCTAGCGGCCGACGAGTACCCTAGCTTGGTGCTCGACTGCACCGATCCACCCTCGTCCGTGGGCGCGCTTGCCACGGGCGGGGCCATTGGCTCCCACCACGGCGTGGGAGTCTTCGTCACCGTTTCCAACACCGCTTCTGGTCGTGTGCGGGCCGAGGCCGACGCGGCCGCCGCCCGCGCCGGTACCTCCGACCCGCTCGCCGCTACCCTCCGGGGTCTGGGCACTCCCATCGCCCCGACGGCGGACACAGTCACCGCCGCAGCCGAGCTGGAGGCGTCCCGCCGCCTGTTGTTCGAAGACGCCAGCGCCCTCGCTGCCGGGCGGCGCCGGATGGAAGCCGTGCAACGGGAATACGCCTCCGCGTATGGCCTCACCCCGGCTGGCACCGAGCCCAGCCGGCGCGGGGCTGTGCGTGACCGTGGCCGCGTGGTCGCGGAAATCCTTGGCGGCCGCCTTCCCGTCTACGACACCCCCGCGGCCAACCTGCGGGCCGCCAAGGTAGCCTATGAGGACCTGGCTACCTTGGTGGGTGAGGAGCGTGCCGCGCACGAGCGTCACATCAAGGACCTCATTGACAATGCCAACGCGCAACAAGTCGGTTTCGCCCCAGGAGGAGCCGTCTCCGAGATTCCCCATCCCGAGGGCGAGGACGCTGGGGCTGCTGACCGTCGGCCGGCTCAGCACTCCAGCGCCCCTCGTCCCTCCGGCCAGCACGCCTAGGGAAGCAACGTTCGGCGTTCCCAGTCGCGCGGGAACGAGCAGCCGGCTGTGAACAGCCGGCGCAGCAACAACCCGGCTGGCGGCAACCGCCGCGACGAAGCGCCGGCTGGCGGTATCCGGCGCAGCCGCGGACACACTCTGTCCCCACGACAGGAACCGGCGTGGTCCATCCCGCCGGCCGTCCGCCCTGAGCTTGCGGCCCGGCTCGGGCCGCGGGTCCCCCACAGCGAAAACGATTTGCGGCTCTGCCTCGACCGGCTGGCGCAGTCGGCCCTCCTCGAGGAGGAGGGCTCGATTGGCCCGGCGTGCTTCGGCCCCCGGATCCGCAACGAACCGTTCCCGCCCGGTTTCACGCTTCCCCGCGACACCCCGAAGTACAATGGGGCTGCCAAGCCGGAGGACTGGCTGGTCGACTACACCACAGCCGTCGGCATCGCCAGGGGGTACAAGCGCATAGCCGTTCGCTACGCCCCCCTCATGCTGACCGGCTCGGCCCGCACCTGGCTGAATAGCCTGGCAGCCGGCAGCATCAACACCTGGACGGACTTCGAAGAAGCGTTCGTCCGCAACTTCATCGGCAACAACAAGCGGCCCGGCCGGCCCCGCGAGTTGGCCAGGTGCGTCGAGGGGCCGGAGGAACCCCTCCGCGAATACCTCACGCGTTGGACCGAGCTTCGCAACTCCTGCGAAGGAGTGCACGAGGTGCAGGCCATCCAATACTTCATCGAGGGGTGCCGAGACGGCACCCACCTTAAGCACAAGCTCCTGTGCTCCGAGCCGGCTACCCTGGCGGACCTAATGGCCAAGGCGGACAAGTACGCCACGGCCAACTCCGCCATGCGGATGAAGGTCGCCAAGCCAGCCAAGCCGGCTCCTCCGCCCGCTGCGCCGCGGGCGGCCGCCGACAAACGGCAGCAACAGAACAACAAACGCAAGGCCGACCAGCCGGATCCCCGCTACGGGAGCCGGCAGGTTGCCTCGATCGAGGAAGAGCAGCCGGCTGCCCAGGCATCCAGCCAGCGTCAGCGCACCGGCAAAGCTGCCTGGCAGCCGAAGCTCACTTTCGAGCAGATGCTCGATCTCCCCTGCAAACACCATTCCGGCGCGAAGCCGGCCACGCACACGCTCCGGCAGTGCAGCTTCTCGCAGCGGCTGGCCCGGGGTGAGGGTCTTCCGACTCCTCCCCCGCCGCCTCCCCGCGCGCCGGCTCCGGCTCCGGCTCAGGCCCCGGCTCCGGCTCAGAACGACGGCCGGCTGCTCGACCAGTTCCCCGCCCAAGACGGTTCCTACGTCGTCTTCACCAGTGAAGAGATGGACAAGCACGCTCAGCGCCGGCTCCGCCGTGAGGTGAATGCCACTATGCCCGCGACTCCCCAGTTCATGCACTAGTCCGAGAAGCCGGTCACCTGGAGCCGGGCTGACCAGCCGGCTGTGATGCCAAGCCCGGGCAGCTATGCCCTCGTCCTCGATCCCACCATCACCTCCGAGAGGCGCTCGTGCCGCTTCTCGCGGGTGCTGATCGATGGGGGCAGCAGCATCAACATCCTTTACCTCGATACGATGCACAAGCTGGGACTCAAGGTGGAGGACCTGCAAGCAAGCCGGACGGTTTTCCACGGCATCGTGCCGGGAAAGTCCTGCACCCCCGTCAGAAAGATCAAGCTCGACGTCCTCTTCGGCAACCACAGCCACTTCCACCGCGAATCGGTGTGGTTCGAGGTAGTGGACCTTGACAGTCCTTACCACGCACTGCTGGGCCGGCCGGCTCTCACCAAGTTCATGGCGATCCCCCATTACGCCTACCTCAAGCTCAAGATGCCGGGTCCCAAGGGCATCATCACCGTAGCCGGAGACTACAAGATGTCAATCGCGTGCGTGCGACACGGCAGCCGGCTGGCCGAAGCCCTGGAGATAGCGGAGGAGAAGCGGCAGCTCGACCGGCTCGTGGCCCTCGCCTCGGCCCAGCCGGCCGAGCCGGCTCCTCCATCCCAGTCGGTCGGCGAAGCCTCGTTCCAGCCGTCCAAGGACACCAGGCAGGGGGGAAGCACCGGGGAGCTCGAGGTCGAGCAGGGCCCGAACAATGGTGGGAGGTGGTCATGGCTATGGAGGGGCTTCACCTATGGTGGCTCCCGAGCACCATTGAACAGGGGAAGGGCCTCGGGGTGGCAAGAGATACCAATTCCAGGGGACGGAGGGGAAAAAGGAGCTCGGGAGGCTTCGGATTTAGCAGAGGGCGGCGGCGGCCGAACTGACCGGAGACGAGGAAGATGACCTCTTTCGGTCGTTCCGGTTGCTGCGGGGGCTTGCTAAGGATGTGGGAATGACTCTGGAGTGCGCTGCATCTCGATGCTGGGCTATTTATAGCGCCGGGAGGTCGGTTCGACGGTGGCTGTGGATAAGTTCGGCGGTCTGTAGCAAGGGAGCGACGTGGCGGAGGCTGGCGCTAGCGGACGAGCTCGCGGATGAACTCGCGCTGTTACAGGGGGCAGCTGGCGCGCTGGGGTGGCTCGGGCAGCGCCGGCCATGGCAGAGGCGAGCTGCGGCCGAAGGCATGCCGCCATGAGCGTCTGATGGCGGCGCTGCACGGCGCCAGGGGGCGGTCGGGGCGACGCTAGCGAGTTGGAGAGGGTGGGGCTGTGGCTCTGCGAGAGGGGAAAGGGTCAGGGGCGTGGTTAGGCGAGTGCGGTGGCTCGATTGCATGCGCATGCAAAACGTGCGCTCTGGCCGCGCTCTGGTCATGCCCGGCACGTGCTTGACGAAATGCTAGCACATACTAGGGGTCTCGCATCATGCTGGGAATCAACAGGCTCCCTGGTGTGGTTGCTCTAGTTATGTTGGACATGCTGGTTTGGCTATAATATCAGGTTCACAATACAAACTAAAATTCATGACAATCCTGTTCATGCACACCAGGTGTTCGACAGAATGCTAGGGTTATCTAGGGAACTATTCTGGCCACCAAAATTTCCAGCTTGGGGTCTCTTTAGGTACATAACAATATTGCAGGGTTAGTTTGGCCAAATAAGAAACTTGTTAATGCAAATGTTTTCAAAACTTGTTTCTGGACAGAAACAATAGGGCTTTATTGCATGTGTTTCAAATATCCTAATGAGTCTCATCTCCTGGACTTAAGGGTTTGGTAGGGATAACTACAAGCAGGAAAAATTCCAAGGCCATTAGAGCAAAATAAAGTAGGGTTGTAGTACAAACTACCAAACTGGACCAGACTGAAAATGATATTACTCCTACCGCACGACAATCTTAACCTGAAAAACAAATAATCCACACACACAATATGATGGGGTCACAGTAAAATTGCTGACAATTGGTGCATCTGTTGTGTACTAGCGAGGTGATCGGTTAGGTGATAAAAGAGCGCGCGGTCTTGCATTTAATGGGCGTGGCCTGTGAGTCGTATAACACGTGGACATGCAAATCAAACATTTGATGGGAAAGCATTTTTTGTTGTGGTGGTTTCTTAATAAAATCTCACCCTAAGATTTGCTACGACGAAAACACTCCAATTTTGAATCATAGCAAACAACTGCAACCAACACAATACACTTATACAGTAAATTATAAAACACAATACAGATATAACATCAGGCAATTGCTATGCTAATTTATATAATCACGGTGCCTACGGTACTGGTAAAAATCTATAGGTCATGAGGAAATATTCCCCAATGAAGGAAACTTTCGTGGGGTCTTGGTTTGGGTCTACTGATGAGATGTGCATAACTGCCCAATATTTCGAGGCGGTGAAAGTGATCCTCGATTTGAACAGCTCATCCTGAGATGGGTGGGGAGAACCCATGATACTGTGGTTAAAATCCCACCATTATATTAACAAAATTCCCCATGGTTGCATCTGGGGTCCTCATATGAATCCCAAGGCGCGACATGGAAAAAAAGGTTGTGGAGGCGGTGCACAAGGTGAGGGATGCTTGGTAAGGTCACGGAGTGGCCTCTTATATAGCATCTGGCTAGGGGTTATATTGTGGTGTGGGGGCAAATTTTGGTTGTCGATTCTGCTCTAACGTGGTCGGGTCAAAGCCACATATAGGATTCACAAAAAGCGTCATAATGTTGTGGTTGTTGACTAGGTTGGTTCCTGGTAGTCTCATCCATAACCGTATTCTACAGTTCAAATGTATACGCATAGCCATAGGTGATACTATTAAAATTAATGGCACATGAATAGTCTGCAATTTATTTATGGCCATATACGGTCATACTATTACACGGCGTAGGAATATTAAGACTCGGCACTACTTGAGTGACTTAGTCTACTTCGTTCATATCTAGTCGAACGTGTCTTGCGGATGTCGAGGCTTCTCCTTGGGCTTCAGCGTTGGGGCTGACTGGGTTAGGGTGCGGAGTTGCAGGGTCGGGGTAGCGATGATGACCATCACGGGGGTTCATGGTCACAATCCCGTTGGAGCATGTCCTCAAAAGGCGACGAAGCTCTTCCGAGGATACAATTATATTACGCTCAGTTGCAGGGGCAGGCCTCGATGACTCTATTGGTTGTCCGAACAACACGACTAGGTTGTCGGCGTTGGGTACAGCTTCTCTTCTTATCGGGGCTCGGCGAGCGAGTTCTCCACGAGTTGTAATCAGATCAAGGGTGACCTGATCAAACAACTTCTCTTGTGCCCTTAAGTAGCGCACAAGATGCAATAAGGCAGGGTCTGCTTCATGGTCTCCATTAGCGACTTGGGGCGACCTACTAAATCCTTCATGGCTGGGGTAGTAGTAGAACGAGCGACAGTTAACTCTTGGCGACAGATGTCGGAGTTGAACTATAGCCTCTCGAGCTGCTAGCTGGATGGCTTGCGGCTCGCGGGAAGTTGTCCTTCCGGTGAACCAATAGGGGCGTTCAGGCGAGGTACCCCTGTCGAGTACGTGCACCGTGGCCCAAAAGAGATGAATGGCATCACTCGTGTGCTCCTGGAACACAATATACTCCGGGGACTCTTCTAACGCAAAGACACGATGGGTGAGGTTGGTGAGGATGGTCACAAAACGTCCAAGGTCGGTCGCAGTGGTTCCATTGCGAACAATGGTGTCAGGCATCTTGGCTTGGTTTTAGATAGGTGGCTGTGGTGTGCTGGGTTGGGCAAATGTTTACTTTATATAAAGAAAACGGAGTCTTGCTTCGCACGCTTGCGAATGGAACAACTCAGGTGTCGGTCACGGGCGTGTGACCTACTGGGCTGGTCTGATAGGTTGGGCACCGACTGCCAAAAGCTGTCGGGGTCACTGTGTGGGCTATAGCATAGGATAGGCTTGGTTGTGGTTATGGTAGGTTTGGGTGGTTGGTAACCTAGGTTTTCTTGACCCGGCTAAGATAGGATTAGCCAATGGTCAGCATGGCTCTGATACCAAGGTTGTCAGGACCGGTTTTCCTGGATATTAATTTACCAGCGAATGGTCCTTGTGCTCACCAACCCCAGGATTACTGTTAGCTGGTGAGGCACATTCTTGATACAGAAATTCCAAGCAAAATACAAAATCTGAAGTACAAGACCATTGTGGTCTATGAGTACAACAAAAGTTTCTAGTGGTTCATGGCGGAAGCGGTTTGCGGATCATCAACGTCTATGGGACTCCATTTCCCACAGGAACAGCTGGCCTGGATAACTCCTATCTTCGCGTGGCTGCTATCTTCGTTGCCTAGGTTCCGGTACTGCCGTCATTGCGCTCCTCTCCAAGCAAGGAATCTGGCCAAGACAATAGCCAGGGACAAGCCGGTGAGTACTTTGAATGTACTCGCAAACATCAAGAACACAGGTATAATATAGCAGGTGATAATCATGCACTGAAATAATCCACGATCACTCAGTTAGTCACCAAATAAAATTCATGATGCAAGCAAGCAGGTCATTCATGTTAAAATGAGTAAGCAAACAGGGAATAAAATTCATGACGCAAGCAAGCATTTCAAGTTCATTAGCAAGAAGTCCTCAATATGCATTGCAAGCATGGCCACACCTTCACATGAAATAATGCGCACTTCATTTGTTGTAGTTTCATTTGTCACACCAAACATCACACAACAAATACTATACCAGGGTTCAGAATGCTTGCCTTCAATGTGCAGAGGTGTAGGGTGCACTCCAAAAAATTTGAAAGTTTTCTTCTCCTCCCAAATCCTATTTTGAAAATATTCGAATCAACACGCAAATTCAAAATAGTACAAAATTTTGTCTTGAATATTTTTCAAATAAATCCTAAAATAAACTAGGTGAAATTTGAGAGAGGCAGGAAAAAGAATTAAATCAATTGGGGTTTTATTTTAAAAGTTATGACCAGTCAAGGAGGGGTCAAATTCCTGATTTTAATAAATTAGAGAAAAGGAAAATGAATCGGGTGGGATACGCTTACCGAAAGCGAAGGCATACTTTTGGCAGTACACTTTCCCCGAGGAAACGCGCACACGAGGGTACGTGCCACTCGGGAAAACTGATGCCTCACCGACAGGTGGGGACCACCTGTCGGGTTCGTCCCCTTCCCTCCCGCGTTCCTGGCCAGAAACAGAGGCTTATTCCGGCGATGCTCGCTGGCGGTAGGGGGCATCAACCTCGGTGCTAGGCACACCGGCGTGCTCAGGATACTTGACCGCCTCGCTTAGGGATGGGGGGAAGTGCCGGGGAGCTCGAGGTCGAGCAGGGCCCCAACAATGGCAGGAGGTGGTCACGGCTATGGAGGGGCTTCACCTATGGTGGCTCCCGAGCACCATTGAACAGGGGAAGGGCCTCGGGGTGGCAAGAGATACCCATTCCAGGGGACGGAGGGGAAAAAGGAGCTCGGGAGGCTTCGAATTTAGCAGATGGCGGCGGCGGCCGAACTGACCGGAGACGAGGAAGATGACCTCTTCCGGTCGTTCCGGTTGCTGCGGGGGCTTGCTAAGGATGTGGGAATGACTCTGGAGTGCGCTGTGTCTCGATGCTGGGCTATTTATAGCGCCGGGAGGTCGGTTCGACGGCGGCAGCGGATAAGTCCAGCGGTCTATAGCAAGGGAGCGACGTGGCGAAGGCTGGCGCTAGCGGACGAGCTCGCCCTGTTACAGGGGGCAGCTGGCGCGCTGGGGTGGCTCGGGCGGCGCCGGCCATGGTAGAGGCGAGCTGCGGCCGAAGCCATGCCGCCAAGAGCTTCTGACGGCGGCGCTGCACGGCACCAAGGGTCGGTCGGGGCGACGCTAGCGAGTTGGGGAGGGCGGGGCCGTGGCTCTGCGAGAGGGGAAAGGGTCAGGGGCGCGGTTAGGCGAGTGCGGCGGCTCGGTTGCGTGCCCGTCCAAAACGTGCGCTCTGGCCGTGCTCTGGTCGTGCCCGGCACGTGCTTGACGAAATGCCAGCACATACTATGGGTCTCAGATCATGCTGGGAATCAACAGGCTCCCTGGTGTGGTTGCTCTAGTTATGTTGGACATGCTGGTTTGGCTATAATATCAGGTTCACAATACAAACTAAAATTCATGCCAATCCTGTTCATGCACACCAGGTGTTCGACAGAATGCTAGGGTTATCTAGGGAACTATTCTGGCCACCAAAATTTCCAGCTTGGGGTCTCTTTAGGTACATAACAATATTGCAGGGTTAGTTTGGCCAGATAAGAAACTTGTTAATGCAAATGTTTTCAAAACATGTTTCTGGACAGAAACTATAGGGCTTTATTGCATGTGTTTCAAATATCCTAATGAGTCTCATCTCCTGGACTTAAGGGTTTGGTAGGGATAAATACAAGCAGGAAAAATTCCAAGGCCATTAGAGCAAAATAAAGTAGGGTTGTAGTACAAACTACCAAACTGGACCAGAGTGAAAATGAAGATGGTTTGCTCAAATTTACCAAAACATCAAGTTGGGTTTTTGCATAAAAGTGGTCCAGGGACATCACATGTCATCTACAAATTTTTGTGGAATTTTTTATTGAGTTTATGAAGAGGTTGTAGTGCAACAGGAGCCCTTAAAAGGATGAAAATGCTATTATAAGAATTAAAACTTGGCAAGTTTTATTATAAAAATAATTCCTCTGGTTTTACTAAATGAAATAAAATGAGTTAATATAACATTCAAGTCACACAACATTATTCAAAAGTTTCAACTAGGAGAGATTTTTTTTTGAAATCCAGACAAAAGGAGTGGCTCTGAAATCAATAGAAAATCCAGAAAATAGAAAATAAATATTCTTGGCTAAATTTTAATTAATAAAACATTATTAAATTTTTGGGGTGTTACACCTAGTATCCAGAACGGCGACAGTAGACCCCGGGCCCGAGGCGCGCTCGAGTTAGCTTCGGAGCGAAGCCATGGTGGATGGGCCGAAGCGCCGTGGGCCCCAATCGCCTGCGGGTCCGACTCGACGCGTGGTGCATCATGAGACGTGGGCGTCTCGGCTCCCCGAGGACGTCGGCAACTGCCTTGAGCCGAGCTAGCGCCTGGCTTGCGGGCCTCCTTGGCCATCATTGCCTTTCTTTGAATGTTGCTGACCCCTTGAGTCCTCCCTCTCCTCGGGCCACGCGGATGTGACCCGATGGGGTAGACAAAGCGATGTGAGGCATGACAGCACGCCGAACGAGTCTGGCACGTGCCGCCCGAGGCGCATGCCGACCCCACTTCCCACGTCGCCTCGGCAACCGCTAGAGCTGGCCTTCAACCATCGCACGTTGCGGGGCCATCAATGCCCGGGGCTGGGAAGGCGCCGGTTGGCCTCCATCCAGCTATAAATAGACGGGGGAACTGAGCCCCCTGCCCATTCCTTCTTCTTGCTCCCCCGTCTTTGTCTTACATCTGCTCCACCATGACGCCGGTGAGGAGGTTCTCCGCCGCCGAGAAGGGGAAAGCCAGCCAGGGGAAGCCGGGCCAGCAACCTCCCAAGAGGGGTAGAGGTCGCCCCCGCAAGTATGCCGGGATGCCCTCGGTGGCACCCTGTGGGTGCGGGCGCCTGTCCGCAGGGCCCGGTGCTTCCGCCGGCACAGCTGGAGGCGGCGATCATAGTGGCCGTGACAGGGGGGAGAGACTTGCAGTCGGTGCTCGCCCATCGCGTCCGCAAGCCCGCACAGTCGACGCGGGCTCGGAGTTCCTGGTGCCGGTGGAGAGGGTGACAAGCTCCTAGTTGCAGCTCCCACGCGCCTTTGCAGAGGCGTTGCCGGCTGGCGCGCCCTTGGGCCTATGGCTGCAGGCCGACGGGTGCTGCAGTGGCGCGTTGTGGGTGGAGGTCGAGGTCACCCCTGCGGGCAACGCTTTCTTGGGCCGTGGGTGGCAGACCTTCGCCCGCGCTCACGACTTGAAGGGGAGGCCCATGCTCCACTTCAAGAACGACGGCTCCGCGGCGCTGTTCGTCAAGATCTTTGGCGAGGACGGGAGGCGTTTGGAGTGCTGCCCGGTGGGTGGCGGCAGCGGCGATCTTGGAGATGAGCTTGCCCTTGGCGATGGCCGCCATGTCTCCAGTAGCAGCGACACATCCTTCGAGGGGAGCCCGAGCGACGACAGCTATGACGCCCTGCCACGCCGTCGCGCCTAGACTTCTGGGGGAAGCCAGCCGTGGCGGCGCCGCTCCCCCGCCCGGGAAGCGACCACGCCGACGTGCCACCACGGCACCATCAAGGAGGAGGAAGGCTCTGACTGAGCACCGGCGCACCAAGGCCGGGGCCTCGGCAGTGGCGGCCCCCTCAGGACGGGGGCCCCTTCGCCTTATTTTCTTATCTTCTGCCTATAATAAAAAATCATGGGGTACCCTTTCGGGTGTATGACGAACCTTGGCGCTTGCGTCCTCTTATTAGCACCCTCGTTACGCGTTATGGTCGGTGTGTTACTGTTAACTGAGGCCTCCTTTCGATTGTAGTTAGAGCGCTTAGCTTGATGTCCCGTCGCGAGGTTTTAGCAGTAGCGTTCCGCGGGCTGATGGCGCTTGGAGAGCTCGGTGAGGTTCTTCTTTCCTGAGAATGAGGAGGCTTGGGGGGAGCCCCTCTCGGCGCTCTACGTCTGCAGGGCCCGATCCCGTGCACGCCACACCACCGTTGGGGCCGTCCGGATCGCCAGGACAAGAACAAAGGGGGTGGGGCCTCGATCGCCATTGGAGCCGTCCGGATCGCCAGGACGAGACCAACAGCGAGCGAGTAGCCACGCGACCGGTGAGGCTCCTGAGGTGCATTGCTCAGGAGCTCCCTTTGACGCTCAAGTGGCACTCTACGTCGGCAGGGCCCGATCCCGTGCATGCCCCCCCTCCGTTGGGGCCGTCCGGATCGCCAGGACGAGACCAAAGGAGGCGGGGCCTCGCTCGCCACTAGGGTCGTCCGGATCGCCAGGACGAGACCAATGGTGAGCGAGTAGCCACGTGATCGGAGAGACTCCTGAGGTGCAGTGCTCAGGAGCCTCCCTTGACGTTCAAGTGGCGACCTATCCTTACTGCCGTTTCTGGTCCCCAAGAGGCGTGTGCCTCCAGGGGTTTTTAAGATAACGCACCGAGCCACGGCGGAGCCCCCGAGCGAGGGTGAGACGGCGCGCGCCTGCTAGCTTTCTCGGGAGTGCCACGCGAGGACCAGGACGCCAAGGCCACGCGGGGACCAGGACGCCAAGGCCTTGGCGAGGTGTGCGCACCGTGCCAGTAGCCCCTGCTCGCGGGGCACGAGAGGGAGAGGCTGGCAGGCGTTATTCCGAAGAAAGAAATTTCAAAAGAGAGAGCTGCAAGAAGAAAATTCCCGCCCCTTTACCTTTAAATAGAGTCAACAAAAAGCCTCAGACTTCTTTCTAGGGGAAAGGAAAATTCGAACACTAGAAAGGCAGAGAAAAGCCGCGTCCGGCACCTAGGCTAGTCTTCGTCTTCCCACAGCGCGGAACATAGGGCATCCACGTTGCGTGGGCATAGCCATTGGAGGGCAGTATTGTCCGCCAGCGCGGAGCATGGGGCTTCCACTTGGGCGTGGGAGGCAACCCCTCCACGTCCACGGGGGGCTCCGGGCATATACAGTCCACTCATTATTACGTGAGAGTGTCATGGGTAGAACTTGCGGAGGTGCTGGATATTCCAGGCATTCTGGATGGGAATGCCGTCTTGAGTCTCCAGACGCACGGCGCCAGGTCTGGAGACGCGGGCGACCTTGAACGGGCCCTCCCACATGGGCGAGAGCTTGTGCAAGCCTTCCCTGGAGAGGACCCGTCTCAGGACGAGGTCTCCAACTTCGAGGGTCCTGGAGTGAATGTTACGGCAATGGTACCGCCACAGCGCCTGCTGGTACCTAGCTGCTCGGAGCAAGGCTCGACGCCAGGCCTCTTCCCCGAGCACGAGGTCCGTTCCCCGCGAGGCATCCTGACGCTCCTCGTCAAATGCCAAGACCCGCGGGGAACGGTGCTTAACTTCGTGCGGGAGGACGGCCTCGGCTCCGTAGACGAGGAAGAACGGGGTCTCGCCGGTGGGCTTAGTCACGGTGGTGTGGATAGACCACAACACGGACTGAAGCTCGTCGACCCAACCCTTGCCGCAGGCCTCAAGCTTCTTCTTGAAGCTCCTTGCCTTGAGGCCCCGCAGGACCTCTGCGTTGGCGCGCTCTGCCTGACTGTTGCTCCGTGGGTGCGCCACCGAGGCATAGCATATCTGCGTTCCAAGCTTAGTGCAATATGTCCTAAAGAGATTACTTGTGAACTACGAACCGTTGTCTGTGATGATGCGGTTTGGGACGCCGAAGCGGCTCACGATGCCCCTGATGAACTTGATGGCTGACCCGGCGGGGATGGTGCGGACGGGCTCCACCTCCGCCCACTTGGTGAACTTGTCGATGGCGACGTAGAGGTAGCGGTACCCACCTGCTGCCCGCGGGAAGGGCCCCAGTATATCCAGCCCCCAGACCGTGCAGGGCCAGGAGAGCGGGATAGTCTCGAGGCCTTGCGCAGGCTGATGAAGTTGCTTGGCGTGGAACTGACAGGCCTCGCATGACCGGACCAGCTCGGTGGCGTCGTTGAGCGCCGAGGGCCAGTAGAAGCCAGTGCGAAACGCCTTCCCTACAAGGGTGCGTGACGAAGAGTGATGCCCACAGTCTCCCCCATGGATGTCAGCCAGCAGCTCGCACCCCTGCTCCCTGGATACGCACCGCAACGCGACGTCGTTCGGGCGCCTGCGGTACAGCTCGCCGTCTCGAAGACAATAAGCCGTGGCCTGTCGTTCCACGCGCTCTGGGTCTTCCTCCTTTTCGGATAACGTGCCATGAAGCAGGTACGCCTTTAACTCCTATGTCCAATCGTCGGCTTGGGGCTCTAGCTCCAGGAGCAGCCGGGCTCCTGAGGCTAGACCACAAGTCGGAGCTCCTGCGGGTGGTGCTGGGGGCAACTCTTCATTTCGCGACGCCTGGTCATCAGTTGAGGGCGTCGCGGATGGCTTGAAAAGCCGCTCCTCGAAGACGCCCGGCTCCTGAGGTTCACGGCGGGTGTGGCGCCCCGCCTGATTACCACTGTAGCCAGACGGTCGCCACGCATACCAGCCCAGGAAATCACTCTGGCATGCGCGTTTACAACAAGAATCATGAACACAGGCATTTCTATTAATGGATATATAAGTCTTACATGATCTATTACAAGAGTGATGGCAATGGAAAGGCTCTATCTAGGGCAGCATGGTCTTGGTGCGGCACCAATCCACAGGGATCTGACTGGGTGACTCTTCTAGCTCGCGAACACTCCGGCTGCTCGTCGACGGACGATGGATCCTTTTGTGAACCTGGCCATGTTAAAGGCCGCTGAGTACTTTTGAATGTACTCACAAGCAAACCAAACTAACATATACACCAAGCAATGCAATCCATGGCATTCAAGCATGCATTTGTTATTAGAGCAATATTAATCATCATGACATAGCATACCTATCTGGCAATATTAATTATCATGTTGTAACAGGATTATCCAGTGTGATACTACTAGAGTAAAGTAAAGCATGGCAAGTAAATAATCCATACTCCGAACATTCTCAGGATCCAATCCAACTCTTAACCAGATCCAACTTACTCTCTTACGGGTTGTCCCACAACCCTCAAAATACTCACAAGTCATTGAGTACTTCTGATCATATGACAAGTTCTTCCATCATTATTATCACTATTATGGTTGACCACCTAGTGAGGCCTGGACGGACTGTCCAATACCGTGGACGCGGCATTTCGAATAGATTCTTCACTCTACAGAGGTTGCGCACTTTACCCACACCATGGAGCACCTGGCCTCGTGATCCTATTCGGGTGGACCAGCGTTGCTCCAACGAAACCCGCCTGACCCGTGACTCTGCCATCGTACCACCGGCATTCATCCTCCCCCGGAGTCCTGCCCTGGGTGGCCCTTGTGTCACCTCATGACACCTGCCACCGTCGTGGCCACACAAACTGTCCCAAACGGGGACTCCCGGGTTAAACAATCAACTGGGCTCACAAGGTTATCGCCGCCTACCGGGCCAAGGTAGCGCGCGCGCATAACCTTCCCTGTCTGGAGGTACCGGTGAAAGAGCACGCGATCAGACAAAGTCAAGGCCATCCCGTACCGGCAAATGTGGCTGCACGGATAAGTTCGGACAGGTGACTCTAGATCAACCGACTAAGTTTAGCTTTAGCCATCAATTAGCAAGTATGGTTATATATCACAACAAGATGAAGTGGCAACAACTATGCACTTAAGTAAACTACATAGCAAACTATGTAAGTAATGTAAACAGTAAGTGCAATCTAACAGAGGTTTAATTATTTCTATCACAGGCTTAATTACAAATTAAACATGCAAGAATAACACAGAGCAATGCTTTAGGGAATATATCAGATGGTCAGCTTGCCTGGGGTCGAAGAATACTCCGGGAAGAAGTGCGGAGAGTCCGTGGAAAGGATCGCCGGAAATCGTTCTCTCACGGAGGGAGCTCTTTAGAGGCAAGGGCAAAATAGTCATTTTCACAGTGTGCAAACATTATGAAAATGATCTCATCGGAACGGGCTCGACGCACTAAAGACGTGAGCGTTGGTTTCACCTAGATCGGAGTTACGAGGAAGAAGTTACAAGGGTTTTTCTGTCAGGGACCTATTTGAAAAAAGAATATTTCCACCGGGGTCCCTGGCAACTCAGCGGGTCGTGCACTTCGGTGAAATACGTTTCCCAGAGGGGAAAACATATTCTGCGATGGGCGCCTCCACTTATATGACGTGGCCGGCTCCTCTCACTGACTGGTGGGGTCAGGGCCCACCTGTCAGATCTTTCTCTCTCCTCCTCCTCTTTCTCCTTCCTCCTCCCCTTCTCTCCCCGATGCCGCAGCAGGGCACTGGCTCCGGCGTGGCCGGCAGTGCTCCGACGAGCTTCTCGGGCGGCCGAGGCCACCGACGCGGTCGCCGGAGAGCACCGCTCCCAGGGCAGGTAGCACAGGTAGCGGGGGTGGCTGGGAGAGCGGCAGTGAGTGGAGGCAGTGAGCGGTGGGTCGGGTGGAATCCGGCGACTCGGTGGTCGGTAGGAGCAGGCAAGAGGCTGGGCGAGGTCACCGGAGGTCGGCGCGCTCGGTGGCAGGCTCGGACGGAGCCGGGGACGGCCGGAGAGAGACGATGGGCGCGGAGGCCGTGGGCGAGGTCCGGCTAAATTGCCGGGCTCCGCCAGAGGATTCGGCCGAGCGCGGCGCTGGCGAGGACTAGATGGAGTGGGGAGGAGGCTGAAGGGATTTGGTGAGCTCGGGGAGGCTCCGGCCTCGGCTTTTTATAGCCGGCCGAGACGTGCAAATAGGCACGGCCGCGGTGGCGTGCTTATCACCGTCCTGGAGCTCCGGCGAGGTGGCAAACGGGGAGAGGTGCCGACCTGACGATATTCAGAGGGGGGGGACGTCTCGGGGAGCTCAAGAGGCTTCGGGGAGGAAGAGGACAGCGAAGGGGAGGCGACAGAGGGGTTCACGCGCGGGACAGTACCGCGGCGGCGACCGCCGTGGCGCGAGTAGAAAGGGAGAAGAGGGGGAAGCTGCTGGAGAGGGTTGGCATGGACGCAGGGGAGCCACTAGACACTCTCAGACAGGCGGAGGCCGTCCGAAGCTAGCTGGCAAACGAGGACAGCACGCGGAGCGCCGTTTCTGCGTGACCACTGCGTGGTCACCATGTGCATGGTGTGCTCCCGAAGGCTTCTGCCTGTCTAGGCTTGTCCAACAGATCCCTTGCTGCTCAAATATATGAGATGTGAAGCTAGAATCAACTGGAAGGTTCTGTGGTGAGGGAAACTTGCTGAAGAAGATTCTAACAGCACCTGTTTGTAGAGATTTCTGGAGAGATCACTGAGTGAAAGGAGCTGGAACATGGCATGGAGCAATGATCTACCAAGGTGACTACCCTGGTAAATTTTGGGGCCATTTGGATAAGAATTGAGGGTACTTCCTGTACAACTTGGCAAACTGGACAGAAATGAAAGGGATGATTCTGGGGTCAAATGGCTAGATGGAAATGGCCCAAATTTGGTGTAGGATGATGGTTTGAACATATGAAGATACTGGAAAACTTTCAGATCATTTGGAAGTGCCTACATGGTACTTCCTTCACAGAGCTTCCAAATGGACGGAAACTTAGGAAAAATGCTATGGGAGAATGGATAGAGGGATTGAGCTGGTTTTTGGTTTCCATGAGTGATTTATCAATGTTAATCACCATGAATTTTTTTAGCTCAAATAGATCAAGGGTTCAAGCACTTCCTTTGCAAATTGCCCCACTGGACAGAATTTGCAAATTGATGTTGTGCTCAAAATTTGAACTATGGAACATGGGTTCTTGGTGGAAATGGTGAATATATGGATAGGAGAAGCTCCAAAATTATTTGGGATTTTTCCTGGCTACCAAAATGGTAGTTCCTTTAGAAACTGTCCAAAATGCAATATTGGCATTAAATAGGAAAATGCCATTTCCCTTATTTAATTATGTCTAATATTTTTATGGGAGCTCATTATGATCACAAAGAATATCTCCACAAGTTTTCATGAACTTTGGAGATGGATAGATATTTTCCTGGATTTAATTCCTTTAACTGGCAGAAAAAGGAATTAATTATAAATGAAAAATATTGCAAATGACTTGGCAATATTTTTACATATCCAGGGTTTATAGATGTGGGATGATCACTTGGAAAGGTTTGGGAGGCAGAAGATCAAAGGAATTTGGGGTTCCTTTGCAACGGAAGAAATTAGGGTTTCCCTTCCGGCAACTCGGAAGGTAGGGTTTCGGTGGCAAAGCCCTGAGCAAAGATCTTGGGTGGCAATGTTGGTCTGGAGAGAATCTCTGGTTGGATAGGGAAGGCAAGGTTAATTGACCATCTTTATATACCCAAGAACTAGAGAAATCCGATAACACCGAGAAAAAAGACGGGAGTCGAATCCCGCAAAGGAAAAAAAACAGGAGCGAAAACCAGGGTGTTACAAACCTACCCCCCTTAAGAAAATCTCGTCCTCGAGATTTCCAGGCTTACCTCCCGGGGAAGGGAACTTACCTGTGTGTGACTTTTATCCATCAGTTGTCCTGTCTTCGTTGGTTCACTGACCCCTTTAACTGCCTCTTCTGATGGACCATGTGTTGTATTTTCACACAGTTTCCTTGAATCCTTTTCTTTCCTGTCAGGTGTACCTTTTGTCCTGGTAGTGGTATTGCTGGGTGGGGTAGCGGGTAATACCAACACACAGCTCGATTTCCAGGGCCTGGAAGTATCTGCTTCGGGTTTTATTGTAATACTTCGTACCCTGACTGTTATGGGCAAGACATCCTTTTCCTGGTACCAGGCTTACGTGCTCGTATGGTCTTGAGTGAGTGGGAGTGGCTTTCCTTTTTGCTGTGTCAGAATGCTCAGTCTGGCTGTGGGTTCCATTCTGATGTTTCCTTCTGGCTTATGCATCCTGACTTCGCCATTTGGTGATCCATAATTCAAGGAATCAACATGACTGAACTATGGCTGCTATATCCTCAACTGAAAAATCAGGCATGATCACAAACTAATCATAGATAGTAATCTCTTATTCCAATGATGTCATGATGTCTCTGAGCTGTTGGTGCTGACGTGCTTTGAGCCATTCTATCTGAATGTCTTGTTTCAAACTCTATCGCTCGTGGAGATGGCTCTGTCATATATATAGCCTCTGTAGTCCTTGCTGCGACCACTGAGCTAAGCATAGTATTGCTATCATCTGGTGTATCTTTCGGAGCATAGCCTTTTACCTTGGTTGGTAGCCCATATTCATGAGGAGTGTGGCAAGCTCGTTTGTAGCCGCAGGTAGGGCATTGCTGTGACCGCATATGCAAGAGTCTGACAAGGGTTGGTAATACCACCCTATTCGTGAAGCTGTATCTTGTTGACCGTCACGGAGGTTGTTTGTCCACAACTTCTTTGTGCTTGTGGACTCCTTTGAGGGACATATAATGACCTGCCAACATGGCTCCTTGATTGTTTTCCCGGTTTGTCGGCCTTGTTCTCAGAACTTACTATTGCATACCTCGTAGGGACTGTTGTGCTCATATCCTTCCTTGAAGTATGGGGCCACTGTTTCTCCAGACACAGTCATTCATGTGTACGAGTGGCTCACATGAACTGATCCATTGGGCTCACAACACATGCAGGGGTAAGATAATTCCTTTCATAACCACTGAGTTCTGAGGCGGATGTGTGTCTAGACTAGTTCGTGCTCCTGACAAGCTTGTTGTAGGCATGATGGCGTGTTGAAGAAGACTGAATTCCTTATGCTCGAAGCTTCTTCCAGGGTAGTGTGCTGAAGAAGGCTGGGTATCGTGCCTCGAAAGTTTTCCTTCATGTGGCTTACTACGGAAGGTCGGGTGCCTTATGCCGGAAGTTTTCCACGGTAGCATGCTGTGCAAGATGGGAGTGCCGTATCCTAGAAGGATCTCTCACCGAGTGGCGTACCGAGGAAGATTGGCAGTCTGGTATTGTAAGCTCTTCTCGGTAGCTTGCGGGGGAAGGCTGGGTTCCTCATACCAGAAGCCTTGTGTACACAGTCGGATCTATGGCCGATTCTGGCTTCCTTCCGAAGTATCCGGAATTTTACCCATAGCAGAGCCAAAACTTGATATAGGCCATACCTTGACTGAAGATATTCCATTGGTCATGCACATCGCTTGTCCTTCTGCTGGTCTGATTATTGTTGCTATAAAGGTTGCATGACTGATGCAGACCTCATGTTCACAATTAATCCTGAATACCATATGTTGCCGGTAGTACATAGTCGGCGGATAATTCCATTTGATTTAGTTGAACTTACAAGCATTTGAAGTTCTCATTGATTCTAGGCAACCGTAAACTTATTCATATTTCTCGCAAACCTTGTTCACAGTGCCTAGAAAATTTTGTATTTGCATCGCTGAATTCCAACATATGTTTTGAAATTCGTATCATGATACCAGAGTTTAGTTGTTGCTCTCGGCACCTTCACATTCTTGAAATATGTCTTCTGTGGGTAATAAATGATTCTTGGGTCCATTGAGAGAAGACTCAGGGTTCACTTCACTGAGTGAAATAATCCCTGTATCGCGGACGGAATAATTTGTCCTTACTGATGTTCATTCTTAGTAGCTTATCTGCCTGTTCCTTAGGCGTGATTTGTTCTAAGGCAAACTCTCTCAGGTATATTCTGGCCTTGTCTGTTGCACACGGATTCTGCTTCTGACCCATTCTTCATTCTTGACAAATCCGGTGGTAATGTTCTGAATATCAGGTAGTTGGCTAGACAGGACTCTTGCTGAATTGGGATTATTGGGTATTATCCCAGTTGCATGCTGGTCTTCTTAGGCAACTCTTGCGGATGGATCCACTCGGAGCGGAGAGACGGAATCGACAAAAGAAACAAGAACCGCGAAAAACCTAAAAGCAAATAAAGCTCAAATTTTTGCGGACCTTACACATGTGGCCAAGGATCCACTAGTATAACTAGTATAGCGCACTTGATCCACTTCTAAGGATTTAGAAGCGAAACCACACAATACTCCTGGTAGCACTGGTGTCAAGCTCCTACTACTTCCTTAGGGAGCATCACAGTCGACGCAGGACCATAGCCAAAGTGGCTTAGTCAACATTCCTAAGGTTGTCGAGGAGAGATAGAATTTATAAGCGTTTCCCAAAGGAAACTAGAGTAAGAAAAGAAATGCCATGGTTAGCAAGCAGGGTAAAGATATCTGGTTTACCTAGGGGTTTCAGGGCTCACAGGTCGTTGCCCGGTGCGAGCGTTTCACACCGGAGGCAAGGGCCACGAGAGTTGGGGTCTGATGGAGCCAAAGACCTATGGGGTTGCCTTATGATCAATAGTAGTCGTGCCAGGTGGCAAAGATGGCTGAAATCCATCTGGGCTTTCTACTGAACACAAGACAGTGAAGTCTGGCTAGGGTAACCTATAATCAGCCTTGGTGCTCTGATACCATCCATTCTGGCGCCCCGCCTGATTACCACTGTAGCCAGACGGTCGCCACTCATACCAGCCCAGGAAATCACTCTGGCACGCGCGTTTACAACAAGTATCATGAACACATGCATTTCTATTAATGGATATATAAGTCTTACATGATCTATTACAAGAGTGATGGCAACGGAAAGGCTCTATCTAGGGCAGCATGGTCTTGGTGCAGCTCCAATCCACAGGGATTTGACTGGGTTACTCTTCTAGCTCGCGAACGCTCCGGCTCCTCGTCGACGGACGACGGATCCTTATGTGAACCTGGCCATGTTAAAGGCCGCTGAGTACTTTTGAATGTACTCGCAAGCAAACCAAACTAACATATACACCAAGCAATGCAATCCATGGCATTCAACCATGCATTTGTTATTAGAGCAATATTAATCATCATGACATAGCATACCTATCTGGCAATATTAATTATCATGTTGTAACAGGATTATCCAGTGTGATACTACTAGAGTAAAGTAAAGCATGGCAAGTAAATAATCCATACTCCGAACATTCTCAGGATCCAATCCAACTCTTAACCAGATCCAACTTACTCTCTTACGGGTTGTCCCACAACCCTCGGAATACTCACGAGTCATCGAGTACTTCTGATCATAGGACAAGTTCTTCCATCATTATTATCACTATTACGGTTCACCACCTAGTGAGGCCTGGACGGACTGTCCAATACCGTGGATGCGGCTATTCGAATAGATTCTTCACTCTGCAGAGGTTGCATAGTTTACCCACAACATGGAGCACCTGGCCTCGTGATCCTATTCGGGTGGACCAGCGTTGCTCTAACAAAACCCACCTGACCCGTGACTCTACCATCGTACCACCGGCATTCATCCTCCCCCGGAGTCCTGCCCTGTGTAACCTCGTGACACCTGCCACCGTCATGGCCACACAAACTGTCCCAAACGGGGACTCCCGGGTTAAACAATCAACTGGGCTCACAAGGTTATCGCAGCCTACCGGGCCAGGGTAGCGCGCGCGCATAACCTTCCCAGTCTGGAGTTACCGGTGAAAGAGCACGCGATCAGACCAAGTCAAGGTCGTCCCATACCGGCAAATGTGGCTACACGGATAAGTCCGGACAGGTGACTCTAGATCAACCGACTAAGTTTAGCTTTAGCCATCACTTTGCAAGTATGGTTATATATCACAACAAGTTGAAGTGGCAACAACTATGCACTTAAGTAAACTACATAGCAAACTATGCAAGTAATGTAAACAGTAAGTGCAATCGAACAGAGGTTTAATTATTTCTATCATGGGCTTAATTACTAATTAAAGACGCAAGAATAACACAGAGCAATGCTTTAGGGCATATATCATATGGTCGGCTTGCCTGGGGTCGAAGAATACTCCGAGAAGAAGTGCGGAGAGTCCGCGGAAAGGATCGCCGGAAATCGTTCTCTCACGGAGGGGGCTGTTTAGAGGCAAGGGCAAGATAGTCATTTTCACAGTGTGCAAATATTATGAAAATGATCTCATCGGAACGGTCTCGAGGCACTGAATACGTGAGCGTTGGTTTCACCTGGATCGGAGTTACGAGGAAGAAGTTACAAGGGTTTTTCTATCAGGGACCTATTTGAAAAAAGAATATTTCCACTGGGGTCCCTGGCAGCTCAGCGGGTCGTGCACTTCGGTGAAATACGTTTCCTAGAGGGGAAAGCGTATTCTGCGATGGGCACCTCCCCTTATATGACGTGGCTGGCTCCTCTCATTGACTGGTGGGGACAGGGCCCACCCATCAGATATTTCTCTCTCCTCCTCCTCTTTCTCCTTCCTCCTCCCCTTCTCTCCCCGACGCCGCGGCAGGGCACTGGCTCCGGCATGGCCGGCAGTGCTCCGACGAGCTTCTCGGGCGGCCGAGGCCACTGACGCGGTCGCCGGAGAGCACCGCTCCCAGGGCAGGCAGCACAGGTAGCGGGGGTGGCTGGGAGAGCGGCAGCGAGTGGAGGCAGTGAGCGTCGGGTCGGGTGGAATCCGGCGACTCGGTGGTCGGTAGGAGCAGGCGAGAGGCTGGGCGAGGTCACCGGAGGTCGGCGCGCTCGCTGGCGGGCTCGGACGGAGCCGGGGATGGCCGGAGAGAGATGATGGGCGCGGAGGCCGTGGGCGAGCTCCGGCTAAATTGCTGGGCTCCGCCAGAGGATTCTGCCGACCGCTGCGCTGGCGAGGACTAGACGGAGTGGGGAGGAGGCTGAGGGGGTTTGGTGAGCTCGGGGAGGCTCCGGCCTCGGCTTTTTATAGCCGGCCGAGACGTGCGGATAGGCACGGCCGCGGTGGTGTGCTTATCACCGTCCTGGAGCTCCGGCGAGGTGGCAAACGGGGAGAGGTGCCGACCTGACGATGTTCAGAGGGGGGGCGGCTTGGGGAGCTCGAGAGGCTTCGGGGAGGAAGAGGACTGTGGAGGGGAGGCGACAGAGGGGTTCACGCGCGGGACAGTACCGCGGCGGCGACTGCCGTGGCGCGAGGAGAAAGGGAGAAGAGGGGGAAGCTGCTGGAGAGGGTTGGCGTGGACGCAGGGGAGCCGCTAGACACTCTCAGACGGGCGGAGGCTGTCCGAAGCTAGCTGGCCAACGAGGACAGCATGCGGAGCGCCGTTTCTGCGTGACCACTGCATGGTCACCACGTGCATGGTGTGCTCCTGAAGGCTTCTGCCTATCTAGGCTTGTCCAACAGATCCCTTGCTGCTCAAATAGATGAGATGTGAAGCTAGAATCAACTGGAAAGCTCTGGGGTGAGGGAAACTTGCTGAAGAAGATTCTAACAGCAACTGTTTGTAGAGATTTCTGGAGAGATCACTGAGTGAAAGGAGCTGGAACTTGGCATGGAGCAATGATCTACCAAGGTGACTACCCTGGTAAATTTTGGGGCCATTTGGATAAGAATTGAGGGTACTTCCTGTACAACTTGGCAAACTGGACAGAAATGAAAGGGATGATGCTGGGGTCAAATAGCTAGATGGAAATGGCCCAAATTTGGTGTAGGATGATGGTTTGAACATATGAAGGTACTGGAAAACTTTCAGATCATTTGGAAATGCCTACATGGTACTTCCTTCACAGAGCTTCCAAATGGACAGAAACTTAGGAAACATGCTATGGGAGAATGGATAGAGGGATTGAGCTGGTTTTTGGTTTCCATGAGTGATTTATCAATGTTAATCACCATGAAAAATTTCAGCTCAAATAGATCAAGGGTTCAAGCACTTCCTTTGCAAATTGCCCCACTGGACAGAATTTGCAAATTGATGTTGTGCTCAAAATTTGAACTATGGAACTTGGGTTCTTGGAGGAAATGGTGAAGATATGGATAGGAGAAGCTCCACAAATTATTTGGGATTTTTCCTGGCTACCAAAATGGTAGTTCCTTTAGAAACTGATCAAAAAGCAATATTGGCATTAAATAGGAAAATGCCATTTCCCTTATTTAATTATGGCCAATATTTTTATGGGAGCTCAGTATGATCACAAAGAATATCTCCACAAGTTTTCATGAACTTTGGAGGTGGATAGATATTTTCTTGGATTTAATTCCTTTAACTGGCACAAAAAGGAATGAATTATAAATGAAAAATATTGCAAATGACTTGGCAATATTTTTACATATCCAGGGTTTATAGATGTGGGATGATCACTGGGAAAGGTTTGGGAGGCAGAAGATCAAAGGAAATTGGGGTTCCTTTGGAACGGAAGAAATTAGGGTTTCCCTTCCGGCAACTCGGAAGGTAGGGTTTCGGTGGCAAAGCCCTAAGAAAATATCTTGGGTGGCAACGTTGGTCTGGAGAGAATCTCTGGTTGGATAGGTAAGGCAAGGCTAATTGACCATCTTCATATACCCAAGAACTAGAGAAATCTGATAACACCGAGAAAAAAGACGGGAGTCGAATCCGCAAAGGAAAAAAAACAGGAGCGAAAACCAGGGTGTTACAGCTGGATGCCCTCTTGGCGATGTCATCGGCCACCTTGTTCGCGCCGCGCGGGATGTGCTGCAACTCCAACCCCTGGAAACATTTTTCTATCTTACGTACCTCCGCCAGGTATGCCTCCATGTGCTCGTCCTTGGGCGTGTACTCCTTGTTGGAGAAGTTGACGAGGAGCTGGGAGTCACCCTTGATGGTGAGGCCTTGAATCCGCAAGGCGGCCGCAGCCCGGAGGCCGGAGATTAGGCCTTCGTACTCTGCGATGTTGTTGGAGACTTTTTCACCACGCTGGAAACAGAGTTGCACGGCGTAGTAGAGTTTGTCCCCGGTCAGGGAGATGAGCACTACTCCGGCCCCCGCTTCCCTGCGCGCGAAGGCCCCATCGAAGTGCATGATCCAGCCTTCAGGCGCCTCGTCGCCGGGGGTGAGGGACAGGCCCTTGCCCAGCCCCCGGTCGGGAGCGTCCATCCATTCAGCTACAAAGTCTGCCAGGGCCGCTCCCTTGATGACCCTGGTCGTGCTGAACTCTATGTTGAAGGCTTGCAGCTCGATGTTCCATTCCGCCACCCTTCCTGCCGCGTTGGGGTTGCACAGGACCTTCTCCAAGGGGTACGCTGAGACGACCCTGATGGGATGCCCTTGCAAGTAATGGCTCAGTTTCCTTGAGGCGACAAGGAGTGCAAGCAAGAGATTTTGCTGCATAGGGTAGCGTGAGCGCGCGTCACGCAACACGGTACTGACGTAGTACACTGGTTGTTCGACGAGAGAGAGGCCCTCGGCACCACCTCTCTCCTCTGCGGGCTCTTGAGGCTCGGGCGCCTCAGGGGTGGCCGGGGCGACCGGGGCCTCGGGAGCGTTGTCTTGAGGGGATGGAGGTGTTTTTGTGTTTGGCAAGTCGCTCTGCCCCCCGCCTGGGGGCCCGTCCGCGCCCGAGGGCGTAACACGCTTGTGAGCACACTCCTTCCTGACAGCCACAAGCGCGGCACTTGCGGAGTGCGGGGTGGCGGCCAGGTACAGCATCAGGGGCTCCCGAGGGTAAGGTGCAACCATTACTGGTGGGCTCGTGAGGTACTGCTTGAGGTCTTCGAATGCCGCGTCTGCCTCCGGAGTCCACTCGAAGGGGCCCTTCCTCTTCATGAGCTTGAAGAACGGTAGGGCCCTCTCGCCAAGCTTCGAGATGAAGCCCCCTAGGGAGGTCACGCAGCCCGCCAGCTTCTGCATTTCCTTGAGTGTCTGAGGTGGGCTCATCTTGCTTATAGCCTTGACCTTTTCCGGGTTCGCCTCGATCCCCCGGTGCGACACCAAGAAACCAAGCAGTTTGCCCAACGGGACCCCGAAGACACACTTCTTGGGGTTGAGCTTCAGGTTCACTCACCTCAAGCTGGTGAACGTCTCCTCCAGATCCTCGATCAAGGTCTTGGCTTCTCGTGACTTGACCACGATGTCGTCGACGTAGGCTTCCGCGTTCCTCCCGAGCTGTGGCCCCAGGGCGATGTGCATCAGCCGCTAGAAGGTCGCACCCGCATTCCGCAGCCCGAAGGGCATGCAAGTGTAGCAGAACACACCGCACGTGGTGAGGAAGGCTGTCTTCTCAACATCCTCCACCGCCATCTTGATCTGATGGTAGCCCGAGAAGGCGTCCAGGAGGCACAGGAGGTCGCATTCGGCGGTGGAGTCCACGATCTGGTCGATGCCCGGCAACGAGAAGGGGTCCTAAGGGCAGGCCTTGTTGAGGCTCGTGAAATCGACACACAAGCGCTCCTTCCCGCACTTCTTCGGGATGACCACCGGGTTGGCGAGCCATTCCGGGTACCGCGCCTCTCGGATGACCCCTGCATCCTTTAGTTTGCCAACCTCTTGGGCAATGAACGCCTGCTTCTCTTGAGCCTGCCTCCTCGCCTTTTGCTTCACCGGCCGCGCGTTGGGACATACCATGAGATGGTGCTCGATCACATCCCTCGGGACTCCCACCAGGTCGGATGCGTTCCACGCGAACGCATCCTTGTTCGCGCGGAGGAAAGCTATCAATGCCTCCTCTTGCTCCTGAGGCAGGCCGGCGCCGATAGTGAAGGTGAGGCCAAGGTTCTTGTCGCCTACAGGCACCTGCTTCGTCTCAGCCCGGTTCTGAGAGAACAGTTGCTTCTTCTTCGTCGGCGCGACGTTAGTGACCTCCTCAACGCCTTCCAAGGCCTGCGCGGCGTCGCCCGTGCTTGGGCGCGCCGCGGCCGCAGCTTCGTAGGCGAGCTTGAGTGCGTGAGCCGCGTCCTTGGTGTCTCCGGCGACGGAGAGGATGCCACCGCTCCCGGGCATCTTGATGACGTTGTAGCCCGGGTGCGTTGCTGCCATGAACTGGGCGAGGGCGGGGTAGCCAAGTATCGCGTTGTAAGGGAGGTGGATGCGGGCGACGTCGAAGTCGACCTGCTCGGTGCGGTAGTTGGAGCGGGTGCCGAAAGAGATGCGTATGCGCACCCACCCCGAGGAGGCGACGGAGCCCCCAGCTACCCCGAAGAAGGGCCTTGAAAGTGCGAGCTGACCTTGAGGCTCCTGTAGCGCGTTGAAGGTCTCCACGGAGAGGACGTTGAGGCCGGCCCCGCCTTCTATGAGGGTTCTGGTGACTGCCGCCCGGTTTATGGTTGGCGTGCACAGAATGGGAAGCGCACCGGCGGCGGCCGTTGTTCTGGGGTGATCGTTGGGGCCGAAGGTGATGTCGGTCTCTGGCCACGCCCGGTGCGACGGGGCCTCGGATGGTGGCCGGACCGCGCCTGCCTAGCGGAGGAACTGCTTGACCTGGCGGTCGGAGGCGGGTGCCTGAGATCCGCCGAGGATGCAAGCGACCGCTTGGCCGACCCTGCGAGACGGGGCGCCGCCGCGCACCGTGGGCTGCCCTGCCTCAGGGGTTGCGTCGGCCATCGACGCGATGGGGCGAAGAAGAAGCGAAGCTTGCTGAAGGCTTCGACACGCCCCCTACCTGGCATGCCAAATGTCGGATTTCGGGCTCCGCAAAACCCTAAGGAATTCGAACCTAGGGGCGTGTGCGAAGATTCCCCAACAGCTTCGCCCCCTTCAAGCTATCAACACAATACCCCGCTCGATGGCGAGGAAGATGATGACACACGAGAGTTTACCCAGGTTCGGGCCGCTGCGAAGCGTAAAACCCTACTCCTGCCGTTCGTGGATTGCCTCGCGAGGAGGTTTGTGGATGAACAAGTACAGCGGTGTGTTTGTGTCGTCCCCCTTTCTACCGAGCTGCCTAGCCTCTACTTATAGCGGCCTGGGTCCTCTTCCCTTATCTCAAATGGAGGGAAGGGATCCCACAATGGCCAATTTTGAAGGGGAACAGGAGGTACACCCTATCCTGACGAAAGGTGGTCTTCGCCTGCAAAGTAGTCGACGATGATGCAGTGGTGTGCTCGGTGATGACGTCCGTCCTGCGGGGCTTGGGGTCTTGGTCTTGTTGCACCGAAGTGGAAACCTTTGGGGGGCGCTTTGGGAACCTGCGTGCGTCCCTGCCTCCTTTGCACCAAAGGGGAAACTGTCCCCTCTGGCGTGCTGGCGCCCGCCTGGCTTGGCTGGCGTCACCCTCGGCCTCCTGAGGTTATGTGTTGCATAGGAGTCTCCGCCGCTCGGGAGGGGGCCTGGGGAGGCCTACATCCCCGCGGGTCTTGGTGCTGCCTCCCTCGCGAGAACGGGGTCTCGCGAGGGCCTTGTGTTGAGAGGGGCCTCGCCAGGCCATAGTTGGTGGTTGAGGTGGGCCACGCCCGGGACTGCCGGCAGGCAAGTCTGGGTACTCTGGTATCCAGAACTGAGCGATCACTAGAAGAGTGTCTAGAGGGGGGGTGAATAGACTACAAGCAGGAATTAAAAACCTTACCTTTTCCCAAGTTAACTGGTTGGCAGATTTTAGCATTTCATGACAAGATGGCAAGTCTAACAGCCCTACACATGCATGTCAACAGATATGGCAGCGGAAAGTAAAGACATTGCACATGAAGTAAAGAGTAGAGATATGGAGATCAAACGCAATTGGAGACACAAGGATTTTTTCCCGTGGTTCCGATAGGTGGTGCTATCGTACGTCCACGTTTATGGAGCCTTCAACCCACGGAAGGTAACGGTCGCGAGAGTCCACGGAGGGCTCCACCCATAAGGGTCCACGAAGTAGCAACCTTGACTATTCCATAACGGCTTCCGTCCACGAAGGACTAGCCTCACTATGGGTAGATCTTCACGAAGTAGGCGATCTCCTTGCCCTTACAAACTTCTTGGTTCACTCCACAACACGAAGTAGGAGGCTCCCAAGCGACACCTAACCAATCTAGGAGGCACCACCCTCCAAAAGGTAATAGGCTCGGTAATGATGATGAACTCCTTGCTCTTGTCCTTCAAGATGATAGACTCCTCAACACACAATCACTATCTCACAGATTTGGCTTGGTGGAAGAGATGGGATTGGTGGAAAGCAACTTCGGGAGGCTAGAAATCAAGAACCATATGGTTGGAGTGGAAGATCTTGACCTCAACACAAGACTAGGTGCTTCTCTCTCAGAAAACTGGATGGGGCAAGTATGGAATAGTTCTGAGTGCTTCTCTGTCGAGTAGGTGGTGGTGAAGGGGTATATATAGGCATCCCCAAAAATCCAACCGTTACACACAAAATGACCAACTCGGTGACACCGATGTGTTAATCTCGGTGGTACCGAAGTGACCAAAAGGTGGCAACTTTTGAATCTCGGTGAGACCGATATAGGAAACTCGGTTGCACCGATAAGGTGACCAACGGTCAGATTGACAATCTCGGTGACGCCAATCCAACAATCTCGGTTGCACCGATATTGTGAATTTGCATAACAGAGAGTTGGCAACCCAAACTCGGTGGCACCAGTAGGGAATCGGTTGCACCGAAGTGGCTAGGGTTTGGCTGAGTCTGTCTGAGGTGAGAATCGGTGGCACCGGAATGGAAAAGTTGGTTGCACCGATTTTGAGTATTTGGCTATGACAGACTTTGGTGGGAGAGCTTGTGGGTGTTTTTGGTGGCTATCACTTGTGCACGTATCAACATTTTGTTCACCAACAAAACCTTACCCCCTTTTAATAGTATTGGCTTTCCTATGGACTCAAAGTGATTTTTCACAAATATAAAATGTAGAGTCCTCTTGCTTGAAGCTTTGCCAACCTATTTCCTTGCATCTTGGGGTATTTCCACAATCTCCTCAATCCTTTTGCCAACCCTCTCTGTGGACTTTATCTGAAATACACTAGGTAAAAGTATTAGTCCAAGAGACAATGTATGTTGTCATGAATTATCAAAACCACCAAGGGAGCATATTGTGCTTTCAATCTCCCCCTTTTTGGTAATTGATGACAACATACAATCAAAGCTTCAAATAAAGATATGCATGGATATAATGAAGACTTTGAAAGACACATGACTTAGATTTGCTCCCCCTAAATGTGTGCAGTCCTTTAAAGGATAGTAGCTTTGGAATGCATGGACACACATATGGATGAAGGGATATAATAAGTCATGTATATCTTGGCTATATGCATCAAATATATATGAATGAGATGTATCCTTGTTCAAGACTTCACTCTTGCAAGCAATATGTGCAACAAGCGAGAGATCATCTTGATCAAGGGTCTGATGCATATACTTACTTTGAGTTCTTGAGCATTCTAGTAGTAGAAACACACTTGAGAAAACAGTGTTAGAAAACACAAGAGTATTCTACCAAACAACAAGGCAATATAACTCAACAGTACCAAGATATGGAGAACATATAGAAGATAGCATTTCTTAAGATTGATATGTCTCCGAAATTATTTCTTTCTCCCCTTTGATATTTTCTCCCCTTGTTTAAGTGAGTATGAATGTTGATATTTGCTCTCCCCCTTGATCATATCTCCCCCTTTGCATAACCATGTATCTCCCCTTTAGCATGAAGCTTTGTTCTTCTCCCCCTTTGGCATTAATTTCCAAAAAGGTCAAAAACAGGGATAGACTAGTAGAATGCCCGTGCGTTGCCACGGGCTAACAAAATTATATATGAAGATAGTATCGGTCAAATAAACTATAATTCAGCATGGTGTCCGTTGCATGCGACTTATGGTTGTATCGCTATGAATATCTGAATACTACCTCTTTTTCGATTTATTAGGCCAACGCATATCTCTAGATCAATGATTTGATCAACATAATATAAGTTGTATATTTCATAAAAATTATACCATTAGAAACTTCAAATGTTCTACTTTGAATGGCACAACTTTTTTTATGTATAATTCATATTACAGTAGTAAAATTACCGACCTAAAGATATAAAAAGATTCGCATCAGGGAATGTCTTTTACTGTATCATGGGTTAAGGATTCGAGAGAAAAAAGGCTATAAAAGGTACTATTCACGCTATATTGTCGTTATAGATTTGTTCTTTTTGTCTGGAGTCAATTGGAACATTCGCTGGTCAAACTTTTTATGAGAGTATAATACTTGATTATATTTGATTCGAAAAAATTCTCAAAAAAAGAAATATTCGACTTATTTTTAACCTTGTTTGAAATTACTAAATTATTTAAAGCACCGAAACACAAGAAGAGCCAAGCTCCCGTGTAATTAGTCTTAGGATGGAAAAAATCTAGTCTCACCCTCTTTCCCCACCTCATCCCATCTAAACTTCACTCCACAGCCACTCTCTTCCCCACCTCGCACGCAGCCACGGTCAGGGCCGCCGCCGCCTCTCCCGGCAGCCAACAAACAATCGCCGAGCTGCCGTATTTCCCCCATCCCCAGTATGTATTCCCCTCCTTCCCCTTTCGCCTTACCTTCCGACAGCCGACCGTGGGCAGCGGAGAGATCCAGTGAACCAGCTACCGCCCCCCTCGATCTCGTTCTGCTCCCATCGCTGCAGCCGTCCGTCGGCGTGAAGGATGGGCACGGCAAGCGAGTTGGGCTTGGAGCTTTTGTCCGCTGCCTTGTCTCACCACAGCGGTGGCGCCGCTTTCGTCCGAGATGTCGGCCTTCTCCTGCCGCAAGACAGCCTCCGCCTCCTGGTTCGTTCTCGCGCCAAAGGTTGGGTCTTGGAGTTGCCTATGATGGGGACGGTGATGGTGGAGCTCGGGGCGGGAATAATGGAGGTGGTGACAGTGGAGGTCGTGGCGGCGGCGTCAGGGCGGGGGCCGTGGCGAGCGAGGAGGGTGTCCCCCATCCAGCGGCTCTTCCAGGCGTGTGGCGCCGTCTTCGGGACCCCTGGCACCATTCCCGTGCCTGCCGAGGTTGCCTTGGCCCGCTCCCTCTATTCCCCCTCTGTACTATTTTCTGCACAATTTAGATGTCTCATCTGATTTGTTCGCCATTTAGTGTTTCATCGAAGCTATTTTGTATTTAGCTATTTTTATTTGAGCACACAAGCACAAGGGGATATTGCAAATTAATTTGGTCCATACAGAGATTTCTTAAAAGCTCAAATTTTGTTGTGCAAAATTGTAGATCGAAATTAGTTTCTACATGTCCTGGATACCTAGCTAGCTGTGTTTAAGTTGACAATTAATTTCTATCATTGTTCTGTGCGTACAGAAGGTGCTCAGTTTGATATTTTCTTCTAAGAAGATGTTTAATTTTTGGATGGAACAAAAAGAAAGCATAGTTGAAATGCAGTGGATTCAGACCTGGAAAGGTCTTGCATTGCACAAAATGCTAATGATGTCGTGTACTGATTGAATAAACTGAAATTTAATTAGCTGCCAGTGGTGATGTTTGCATACAGGATGAGGCCAGAAGACGGTTCAATGAAGTGAACAAATTACTCCTTACTTGGTTTGCATGCAAAGTCATATGGGGTTGATAGTTGATACTGATCTGGGTGATAGTGGCGCCCGCAGTGATCGACTACTGGTCTGCTTGCCAGGTTAGGCCAAAACAAAATGTTGTTGGTAATATTACAGTTTGTACCTGATGCCCTTGCCACAAGAAATTTATTGATGTCGCAATTTTGTAGTCTAACCCTTCAGTCTTCATAGTCATACTACAAGTTGTGTCTACATGGCCACACTACTGGAATACTACATGTAAACTAAATTATTCTACAACTCTCAGAATCTAAATTAATTGCAAAATATCATAATGTTGATTTTGTGAGACTAATATTGATTATGAATAAAACATAAATTAGACATCTGATTTTATTATGTATAGTAGGCCTCGAAAGAATAATAGATTCTTCTACATATAAGGGTGAAATAGCATGAATGACCTGACAAAGTAAGTTGTGCTACAGCTTTGTGGTTTGCACACTTATTTTTGCTGTTAATTTGCAAGACGTACGTCGAATTCCTAGTTAATTAGCAGCACTATACTGCCTAGCTGTAACTTTGTAGATGCTTTTCTACTGTTACTTGCATCTTGCTTGAATTTTTCTTCTTCTTGCAGTTGTTTTGTTTCCCATATCATTTGCTTTGTAGAAGCTGCTACATCAGATTAAGTAAGTACACAATGTTTGTCTAAAATTCTGGTTCAAGAGGCAGCCGAAACAAAATTTCGTACACAGAAAAAATCTACAAGTACACATCTGTCTGGTAGAGTACTATCCTTTTTGGAGTAAAAGAAAGTGTACTTATGTCCTTTTCTCCGTGAAAATTGATATGGCATTTGAGTATATGGGCAATAATCCAAATTCAAGGCTCCCGTAATAGAAGGCTATAACAGCAGATTACTGCAAACAACAACTCAAGCTGAGTTCAGCTAAACGACAAGTCAAGTAATAGAAATCAATAAATCAGAACTTCCAACTGGCCATAGGCAATCAAGTTAAGATTATATAACCACAAGCCCATACATGTATATATTATTGAAATGCACATAATATCCACGAAAGAGAATGCCAACACGACATTAATAGTAGAGATTATCCAGCGAGACTATGAAATGCATGTATGTGAAGTCCAATATGTTTACAGCCAGTAACACTTTCATAGGCAATAATTTCATAGCCGCTACCAGCATGTTAAACACTTCCATATGTTGATAGTAATGCAAGCTACTTAAGTTTGATAAGTGGAGACTTCAGCTTGTAAGGATTTCCTTGTAGACGATGTTCTTCATGGTCATTACTAAGGACTCGGGTCTTTTTCGCTTCTTTGATTTATTGGTCTGCTTCTTGCCCTTCTCCTTCTCCTTCTCCTTCTCGATGAGGATCTTTATGTTTCTCTTCGCGGTGGCTCGAGACAACGCGACATAGAGTTGACCATGAGAGAACACCGGATTAGGTAGGTACACACCGACAATCGGGATGGTCTGCCCTTGAGCCTTGTTAATCGTCATGGCAAAGCTAAGCCTTACAGGAAATTGCTTCCTCTTGAACTTGAATGGAAACATGTCGTTGTCAGACGGGCATAGGGGTATTCGAGGAAGGAAGACCCTCCTACCCGCGTGTTGTCCAATCACGATTTCTGCGTCAATGGCGTTCCTCTCGAAACCTCGGACCACAAGCCTCGTCCCGTTACACAGTCCATTAGTCGGATCAATGTTCCTTAGAAGTATGACAGGGCAGTTCAGCTTCAGTTTGAGTGCATGCGGGGGCAGACCGTTGGGAGTCAATCCGTTCAGGAACTCGGGAGCGTAGTAGCCATATGGGTCGTCCTCCGCACTATCAAAGCTATGGTAGATTACTTCTTCTCCCTGAAAACGCTCTATCATGCGTATGTTTATCTTGTCGACGTTGTCGTTTGTCGTGGAGAGGATTGCGCGAGAAGTCATGTAATTCGGATCAGTCATGTTGTCATCTAGACTCAGAAATACATGGTCAATCAGCTTCTCCAGGTCGTCAACCTCGCCTGTAGACGGCACACAAATATCTTCAGGGAGTCGTATGTTGCCTTGATCGTCAGCTTCCTCGGTGCCATTGCCAACCCTTAGCAAGTAATCCGCAAACCACGTGTCATTATGAGCCCTCATGTTGGTGACGAGCCTTAGCTGGCGCATACCCTTCCAGAGATGAGAACTTCGAAGGGTTGCATCGATTATCTGACCCCGGGACCCCCTCCTGACGACCGGAAGCACCTGCCTGAAGTCTCCGCCAAAAACAACAGTCTTTCCTCCAAAGGGTCGGTCCCGTCATCCCATGATGTCGCGCAAGCTGTTGTCCAGTGCCTCGACCGCCTATCGCTTAGTCATGGTGGCCTCGTCCCATAGTATCAATGAGTCCATCCTTAGCAGCTTGGCGGTCCCACTCTGCTTGGTGAAGCTGCATGAGGCACCATCGTCGCAGCTCAATGGGATCTTGAACCTCGAGTGGGCAGTCCTGCCTCCAGGCATGATAGAAGCGGCGACGCCCGACGTCGCGGTAGCAATAGCGATGTTTCCCTCGCTTCGAACCTTGGCGAGTAGCGCCCTGTACAGGAAGGTCTTCCCTGTACCTCCCGGGCCATCAACAAAGAATACACCCCCATCACCGCGGTCAATTGCCGCTAGTATCTCGTCGTATGCAACCCTCTGCTCGAAGTTTAGCGACGATGCCAATTTAGTGTCGTTCACATCAAACTCGACGGTGGATTCCTCGATCACCTCTCTGGCCTCGCCCCCGGTTGGGTCGAACGCATCGTCGATGCTTGGAAGAGTGAAATCAACTATGTCTTTGCCCATGGACTGCAACATACCCCTAATGTCAAGCAACACCATCTGCTCCACCTCATTTGGGCATGTGTGTGATCGACGGTAGTCATCAGACATAGGCTCAAGGTGCCTATCCCATAAACCGCGCACGTCGCTTGGCTCACAATGCACCAAGATTGTTGCGAAGAGCCTCCTAAGCGAACATGGCATCGCCCACTGCTCTGCCTCAGTAAGACAATCGTCGAGCGTGTTGTCTGCCTCGATGAGTCCCAACCTCTCAGCAGCCTCTCGAAAGCTCCCACATAGCCTGCCGTCCACGGTGAGCAGGTCCTCGAAGGATGTCTTCCCCGGAACATGGTTTAGCAACACACGCAGATAGTATCGCTCCCCCTCGGCAGGATTGGCAGACACGATTCGACCTATTTGATAACGCTCCCCCGCGGCTTCCAATACTTCTTACCCTTCTGCCATGTGAAGCTTCCAGGAAAATCCTTGTACAATATATGCCTAGCCCACGGATGGTCCTGGTTAGCCTTGAAATACTCTGTCAACATGGATTTGGAAGCATTCTCAGAGGCGACGACGTCGGACAAGTCAGCTTGCTCATTGAATGCCACCCTGTGCATATTCGGGAGATGAAGAGGCAACTGTAGGACAGACGGGGAGTTGGCACACAAGGGGAAGCCAAATATCCTCCACATCGCCTCCGGAGGAGTAACCCACCTCGCGTCTACGTATCTTTTGATCTCATCAATGTTACCATCGGCGTCGGGCTGGTCGATGCTGAAAGAAGCCCTATCATGGCCCTTGTATACGTACTTGTAAAGGTATTTGACGGCCTTTATGCTGGAGCAGACCTCAACGTTGATGTGGCAATTGAACATCCGCAGAAGGTAAGGGTTATAAGGCACAACCCATCTGTTGTCCAACATTTTGCCCCGGACCTTAGCCTGCCGACCATCGTCTCGACGACGATAACCTTGGTATGAGTCCTTGCCCTGTGCCGTGTTTTCATTGAACGGGCGTGGGTATCTGCACTTGCACTCGTTCTGCTGCATGCACACATTTTTGGGGTTGAGAGCACCGCATGGTCCGTGCATCATATGTTTGACCACCAAGGCGTGGAGTTCAGGATACTTCTGCTTGTCTGGGAGCTCGGCGGAAATGAGTCGGTCGTACTGCTCCGGAACGACAAGCTTATATGTAGAATCCATGATCAACAGAAAGTGTGCGTGGGGGAGGCCCCTCTTCTGGAACTCGACTACGTATACATACGCGACAACAACACCCAGGATATTCTTCTTGAACAACATCTCTTTCATAGCCTCTAGCTTGCCATGGAACACACGGGCCACAAGATCAGGTCGGTCTTGCGCTGTCTGACCAGGAAACAACTCATTCGATATCTCTTCCCAGTTAGGGTTGCAGGTCATGGTCAAGAAGATGTCAGGCTTACCGTAGGTATGGACAATTGCCATGGCATCCATATGCCTCCGCTTCATGTCGCGGTCGCCACCTGGGTACGTTCCGGGGAGCACTATCCTTACTCCAACAGCGCTTGCTCGGGTCTCCCCGGATGTGATTGCATCAACAACTCCTTTATATAGGTCGGCACGGATCTTCGTCTGGTTCTTCCTGTACCATTTCAACCTACAACTCTCAATCTTAATGTACATGTCCACCCCCCATTGCTGGAGCAATCGTGCTCCACAGAGTATGGGATTGAATATCGCAGGCTGTGTCTGCAGCCTGTAACAGTAGTAGTCTCTTACGGAGACGCACAACCTGCTATTCCCTTCTGCACATGGATGAGTATCGCGAAAATTAGGATTCATATGAGAATTATACTATTCGTCGAAACGACAGTATACGCATAAGGCATACCTGCATCCTCATCATCATCATCACGGCTACCTCTTGGTTGTTGCACAACCGGCCAAGGGACATCACGTTTAGGTAGTTTCGGATGCCAACCGAGCTCCCCCCTTGGGTAGAAGAGTGGGTAAGAGAGCGGGTCATATGAGCCATCCGTCACATGTATACTGTGCCTCTGGTTGTTGTTCCCGCAAAGTGTAATTCTACGATCGAACCTCTTTGCTAGGTCAGTGCCCTCCACCCAGATTGCAGCGACCTCAGATGACACTGGTCTATTATACTTCCGTTGGTCTAGCCTCTGGTCCGTGTTGAGGTCTATCCTGTAATCGTCGAGGTTGTCCCTGTGTGCACCCAAACTCCTAAACTGCTGGGAGTACGGGTTTTCCCTGAGTATGTCCACTAACTTTCTGACGACATTCTGGTCCAATTGCTTGGTGGCAGCCTTGCGATGGGTTAGGCCAGGGTCGTCGTCGTAGAAGTACAACTGTAGATGCTCTGGATGGGATGTTGGTCCAAAGGAATGAACGTTGTGGTAGATGGTGCCGTGCGCCCGGAACGTGTACACCCCAGACTTCATGTTTGTGTAGTTTTCATCGAGGCTGACGCCGAGGGTTGTGAAGGAGAAGTGGCCGTTGAAGAACCGTATGTTCTCTCGAAAATGCCTAGAGTCCGCATCCGTGCTGGACCAAAGCCTCATTAGCTCCGGGATGGGCTCCGGTTCCTTCAGTTCGATCTGCCCATTGCGACAGCAGAATCCCGGGGCCTCGGACTCAAACTTCTTGGCCTTGCAGTGCTCGCAGTTCGCGGCGTGCTTCAGGATGTGTGTTCTCTGGGAGGTTTGAGTACACATAGTCCAATGGATCAATGTCGATACACTCAGCGCCAGACATGCTCGCGTCTTCGTCTCCATCTATGCTATCAACATCGGATCCTGCGGGCATTTGTTGAAACATCACATTGAGAACATTTTATACTAATATTTGTAATCAAAAGAAAGTTACACGATGTGCTTGTTCACGTTGACCATACCTTCGCCGCGAAATAGATAGTACTCTTCATCCATGAAGTCGGGTGGTATCGGATCATCGCCCATGATGCCGCTTAGGAATGCCTCCATGTCATCTGTGACATTGTTGAGAAGTTTGTGACAGTAGCCAACATTGTGACAAAAAAGGGTACAACTGAATTTTGTGCAGAAGATTGTGACAACCTTCATTTCTTACCATCGGTACCGACAGTGCAAGTCGGTATGCTCGTCGAAGGGCCGCCATCAGGTGAAGCAACTTCTTCGGTGGCCTGAGAGGCGGGTGATGCGTGAGAGGTGAAAGCTCGAGTGTCTGAGGTTGTGGTAGCTAGATCTGGACGTGGCATTGCGATGGATTCTTTGCACGGGGTGTTTTTCCTTCTAGCATAATTTGCCTTTTTCTGAGCACTTGACTCCCCCTTCTCAAATGCAGTCATGCTTTTGCGGCGTTGCATGCGCTTCTCTCGTAGCTTTTGATTAAGTTTTTCTTTAACATCGACAGTTCCCTCATCCTTTTTCTTCAGATAATATGCTCGGCTACGCGCATTTCTCTGCTCCCTCTTCTCGTCTGTCAACTTACACTTGGGTTCATTATCACGTGAGATGACACCAGACGCGAGTGTAGTTGAAGTAGGAAATGTTGCATCATCATGTGAGAATGATGTATAGATGGAGCTAGTTGGGTTGGCTAGTTGAACAACAGTGTGAAAACATACTCAGAAATTCATGGATCAACAAGAATGAAGCTAGCGACATCGCGTCAATATATGTAACAACTAATTTATACATATATAGTATTATCGTAACCATGGAACATAAAAAAATCTTACCTGATATCCTAAGGGGAGGCAGATTTTCATCTTGGATAAGCTGCTCTTTTTTCTTCCGGTAATTAGCTCGCCTCTGGGCGTTTTTGTGCTCCCTTTTTTCGTGTGCCAAGCTATTGGAGTCATCTTCTACACGTTTTTGCCTAGTTTGTTTGGTGTCATTCAGGACAGCTCCTGGTGTCATTCAGGACATACTCAGATTGTAATTGTTCAAGAAGAATGAAGCCAGGCTCCAGACTGAATATATGGACTATCGTTGGTATATCATCGTAAAGATGAAACATAAAACAATCTTACCAGATACCGTAAGGGGAGGCAGATTTTCATCTTGGGTAAGCTGCTCTTTTTTCTTCCGGTTAGTAGCTCGCCTCTGGGAGTTTATTTGCTCCCTTGTTTCGTGTGCCAAGCTATTGTTGCCCTCTTCTACACGTTTTTGCCTAGTTTGTTTGGTGTCAGTCAGGACAGCTCCTGGTGTCATTCATGCGATAATCAGAACTTAAATGTTGAACAATAATGAAGCCAGAAAAAAATTCACGAACTGTACCTGATATCGCATGGGAAGGTCGATGAACATTCGTGATATCACCGAGAGGGGTTTGGGGAACACTTTGCACATCATCCTGTAGTTTCGTGATACCCTCCTCCTTTTTCTTCCGATAAGATGCCCGCCTCCGCGCGTTTATGAGCTCTTTTTTTTCTTCCTTATCACGTTGCATGCTAGCAAGTTCTGTGTCATCAAAGGAACCAGATATGAGATACGTTGAAGTAATGATAAAAGTATGAGATACGTTAAAGGCTGGTTTAACGCATGGGCAATGGAACTTAATCTATGCGTATTCACTGATTATCGCAGCACTTAATCATTAAATGGTATTACCAGACATCGTAAGGGAAGGTTGATTTTCATCTTGGAGCTTGACCGCACCCTCCTCTTTTTTCTTCCGATAATCAGCTCGCCTCCGGGCGTTTATCTTCTCCCTTTTATCATTACTCAAGACAACCCCTGTCTGGTGCTCGGATGCTGGATTAGACACTGAACATTCCCTCGCACGAGCATTAAGCCCTACCTGGTTACCCTCGTCGATATGGGAAGATTCTACAGCTAATGGAAAAACACAAAAGCCATAAGCTGTCCAAATATATGGAGTTGAACAGCCATAAGCACAAATTCTTTCAGATGAAAGACAGATCAAGCGTAATACCTTCTGAACTTTGTGGTAGATCTGTGGCATAAACCAGTGTGAGATTACTGGGAGCTGGCAACGAAGCATCATCATGTAGCACGCTTGATCCATCTGGTGTGTTGTTGCCCCCCTCGTACTCTGCAAGGTATGATTGATCACATACATTCGTCTCGTATAGGTCAAAAAGTATGTTTACGATATTTACAGACTTATACCTGGACCCATTGAGTAATTATCGTCAAGATTGCCAGCCACGGGTATAAAACCAGAGGGTTTTGTATCCTCAGTTGCCTTGCTTTTTGAATTCCCCATACATACTTTTGAAATGCCTGTACGAGACGAAACAAATTTAATTTGGTACTTATCACATGGTATGTGTTACAAATTAAACTCCACAATGTTTGGTACTATCATCATTTTACAACTCTCTAGTGAACTTCAGCATGTGGACTTTGCTTTTCAGGAGGGTGACAGCAACGTCCACATGGACTCTGCAGCGTGCGAGTAACAAGCAGCAGGGCAAGTTCATCGCCATGGACAACTCTCCTGTCGCGAGGAACAAGCACGAGGCCAAGTTCACTGCAGCCAGCATCATCGCATCCATCACGACCTCAACCGGCATGGCGATCGCCGGTGAGCACCCCGTCGAGCAGTACAACAACACATTCGCAAACCTGGCACCGCTTCATTTGCCTTGCTTCTTGAATTTCCCATACGTACATCAACTGCTATGTGTTACAAATTGAACTCCAAACAGAACATATGCTATTTAGAAAAAAGTGTATTAGTTCCTGACTCCATTTTGTTACTCTCATCATTTTGTACACTTATCAGACTGAGCATGGACCAAGTGTAGAAATGACAGATGGAGGGGGGCGACACATTAGCAGAAGCGACATATGGAGGGCGTCGACAAATTAGCCAGCAGGTATCACAACCTATACACTGAGTTCCTGAGGTTACAGATCTGGGAAATCGGGATAAATGTTGGAAACCTGATAGGTCCGACCCAAGACAATCTTGATTTGCTAATTGTATAATTGGACATTTTGGTCTCCTGTATGAACTGAAAGATTGTCTAGCACATCAGCGCCCACCGAGTTTCTGACGTTACAGATCTGGGAAATCGGGATAAATGTTGGAAACCTGATAGGTCCGACCCTAGACAATCTTGATTTGCTAATTGTCTAATTGGACATTTTGGTCTCCTGTATGAACTGAAAGATTACAGATCTGGGAAATCGGGATAAATGTTGGAAACCAGGTCCGACCCAAGACAATCTTGATTTGCTAATTGTATAATTGGACATTTTGGTCTCCTGTATGAACTGAAAGATTGATCGTACCTCAAAGATTGTATGTACCCGCAACGAAGGTGCCGGCGCCTCCCGTAGGACCTCGGCGCCGGCAGAGGGATCTGCGATGGTCCTCGCTCCCAGGCCGATCTGCGAGGGATTTGCGAGGGAGGCTACGTCCACGATGGCGACTGTGGCGAGGGTTCGCGATGGCGGCTGTGGCGATCGCTCCCAGGACGATTTGTCTTTTTTTTTCGTGCGAGTGAGGCTAGGGTGTCTCGCCCGATTTTTTGTTCGTAACGACTGGGAATTGCTTCGTGATCGTTCTCCGTTTTTTTTACCGCAGATCGGATCGGGGGAGGTGGGAGGAGGACGAAAAAAAACCAGACGAAGGTGGGAGGTGGGACTAAAAAAACCCGGAACGGAGACTACCAACTGCTCCATTAGGAGTAGAGATACAGGGATCATTGACTGAGAAGGGATCCTTGAGAACTAGGGTCACTGACTGTAGGAATCATAGAAATGAAAACTGAGGGAATCATGGAAAATAGTTTCTCTCCATTTGAGATGTTGTAAGACTTTGTTATTCTCCCCCTTCTTCCGTTAAGATAGGAATCCTTGAATAAAGAAATTTTATCCCTAAGACCAGCTTTGTTATTCTCCCCCCTTTTTTTTTGTATATAAACGGGATCATCGAAGTAACAGAAGTATTGCTAGAGAGATCACTAAGGAAACACAGAATTGCAAAAGAACGCAAATAAGAAAAAGAAACAAATCGGTGACTCCGAGAAAGATACACCGGTGGTACCGAGATTTTATGGTGCAGCTAATCTGCAATGTCGGTAGAACCGAGATGTTTGTATCCGCGGCACCGAGTCAGAAACAGAACAAAGGACAAAGTTTCTGATTTCGGAGAAACAAAGGAAAAATAAGGGAATGCAAATGATTTTACAAAGAGATATCAACTAGATAAAATTTGAGTGGTTCCGAGAAATCTTACAAAAAGAGAATGAACCACACAAGATTCTTAACTAGATGATGGGCGGTGACTAGGTCACCTATATTAGACTATATTGACATAGGAGCCAAGCAAGAATACTTGATCATAGGTCATACTCTACGTTAAGCTCAGAATGGGGTTACCATTTTTTGATTAAGCATTTTAATGTCTTCATATCACTTGAGTTGCTTTACCTCATTACTTGGAGTAAAGCCTTTTCAAGGATATGAGTACATACCTTTGAGTGATGTTGATGATGTAGCTTGTAGATGAACTTGTTGAGGATGCTCGAGGTTGATGAAGATCATCTTGAGTTTTGGAGCAATCCTTCTCCTTTTAGTACACTTGTCACCTACAAGGGTTAGTCATGCAAGGAAGGGCAATAGATATATCCATTTGACATGATACCAAATTAAGAATTATAAATGTATGTCAAGGATATGGTTGAGGTATCTTCTTCCTTCCATCATCAAGAGGGGTTGTGGATACTTGGTCATGACAAGATTGCTTATGATTTGAGTTGAGGGCAATCTTGTGGAATAAAAATCTTCCAAGTACCTACAGAAGGTTAGATGCAATACAAGGGGGCATAGAATTCCATGGCATAAGATAACATGTTAAGATACATGGAAATATCGAGAAAACTCATGCCCTTGCATGCATCCGAGCGAGTCTAGCTCAAGTTTGAAGCATCAATGATGTTCAACTCACTCCTCAAGTGACAAAACGTTTTCTCATCAAGCGGTTTTGTAAAGATATCGGCCAATTGCTTGTTATTGCGAACATGCTTAAGATTAATATCTCCTTTGGTAACATGATCACGAATGAAATGATGTCTAACTTGAATATGTTTAGTTCGAGAATGTTGCACGGGATTATGACCAATCTTAATAGCACTTTCATTGTCACAAAGTAATGGAACATTTCTAACATGGATTCCATAATCCTTAAGAGTTTGTGTCATCCATAGTAATTGCGCACAGCAAGATCCAGCAGCAATGTATTCAGCTTCGGCAGTAGATAGAGATACCGAGTTTTGTTTCTTGGAGGACCAAGATACAAGAGATCTACCCAAAAATTGACAAGTACCCGAGGTGGATTTGCTATCAACCTTGTCACCGGCATAGTCCGAATCGGAATAGCCAACAAGGTTAAAGGAAGATCCCTTGGGATACCAAATGCCAAAGTTTGGTGTTTGTATCAAATATCTCACAATACGTTTCACGGCCAAAAGATGACACTCTTTAGGTGCAGCTTGATATCTTGCACACATGCAAACACTAAGTATAATATCGGGACGAGAGGCACATAGATATAGCAATGAACCAATCATAGATCGATAGACTTTTTGATCAACCGGTTCATCCTCTCTGGTAAGATCAACATGTCCACTAGTAGGCATGGGAGTTTTCATACCTTTGCACTCTTGCATGTTGAACTTCTTGATCAAGTCCTTGGTATACTTAGTTTGTGATATGAAAGTTCCTTCTCTTGATTGCTTGATTTGCAAGCCAAGAAAGAATTTCAGCTCACACATCATAGACATCTCATACTTCTCGGACATCAACCTTCCAAATCTTTCACTAAATTGAGGGTTAGTGGAACCAAAGATAATATCATCCACATAGATTTGGCACACAAATAATTCACCATTAACTCTCTTAGTGAACAAGGTTGCATCAATTTTACCAATCTCAAAACCCTTTTCAATAAGAAATTTCGTTAAGCATTTGTACCAAGCACGAGGGGCTTGTTTAAGACCATAAAGAGCTTTACGAAGCTTTTAGACATGATTAGGTTTCTTAGGATTTACAAAACCAGGTGGTTGATTAACATAAACCTCTTCTTCAATTTCACCATTTAAAAAGGCACTTTTAATGTCCATTTGATAAAGCGTGATATCATGGTGATTAGCATAAGCAAGAAGGATATGAATAGCTTCAAGTCTAGCGATGGGGGCGTAGGTCTCACCGTAGTCCATACCTTCGACTTGTGTATATCCTTGGGCTACGAGACGAGCCTTGTTCCGTACGACTTGACCGTCTTCATCTTGCTTGTTTCGAAACACCCATTTGGTTCCGATGATGTTGTGCTCATCCTCGGGCTTCTCCACGAGTGTCCACACTTCGTTCCGTTCGAAGTTGTGAAGCTCTTCATGCATCGCGTTCACCCAATCAGCATCTTCTAGAGCTTGTTCTACCTTCAAGGGTTCAATGCTAGAGATGAAAGAATAATGCTCACATAAGTTAGCTAGGCGAGTTTTAGAGCGAGTGATTCTCCCAGTTTGTATATCACCAAAGATTTGGTTTAGGGGATGATTCTTGGTCACTTGTGCTTGAACTCGGGTAAGCTTCCGATTGTTGGATGGTGGAGCTTCTTCTTCATCATCATCTCCTTCTTCTTCATTGTTGTTGAAGGTGTCGTTCCCTTGAGGTGGTGGTGAAGGAGGTTGTGGTGGATCTTCATGATGCACTACCTCCTCTTCATCATCTCGTCGTGTACCGCTTGTGGATGCCTCCATGTCATGTTGTGGTTCACCTTGACGTGAAGTAGGGGCTTCCACTTGAGTTGATGAAGTACTTTCCTTCACCTCCATGGGACGAATCTTGCTGATGGGCAAATCTTGGATAGCTTCCGAAGGGTCCTTATCACCTACATCATTTGGCAATTGTTCGACTTGCGAACCATTAGATTCATCAAACTTCACATCTACCGTCTCTTCAACTTTTCGAGTGAAGTTGTTGTAGACACGGTAAGTGTGAGAGTTCGATCCGTAACCGAGTAGGAATCCTTCATGAGATTTAGGAGCAAATTTAGTACGACGATGCTTATCAAGAATGTAGCACTTTGAGCCGAATACCCGAAAGTATCCAACTTGGGGTTTGTTACCGGTGAGTAGCTCGTATGCCATTTTACCGAGAAGCTTGTGCAAGTAGAGTCAGTTTGTGGCATGACATGCTGTTTCCACGGCTTCTGCCCAAAAGTTTCTTGGCGTCTTGTATTCGTCAAGCATCGTTCTTGCCATCTCAATAAGCGTCCGGTTCTTCCTCTCAACAACTCCATTTTGTTGAGGCGTGTACGTAGCCGAGAACTCATGTGAGACACCTTCTTCGTCAAGGAATGTATCCACATGGGTGTTCTTGAACTCCAATCTGTTATCGCTCCGAACCTTCTTGATCTTCACTTCAAACTGATTTTGCGCTTTGCGAGCGAAGTTCTTGAAGATCTTTTGAACCTGCGACTTATCATCAAGAAAGAATACCCACGTAAATCTGGAAAAATCATCAACTATAACTAGACCATAGGAATTTCCACCGAGGCTCTTGTAAGCATTGGGAATAAAAAGATCCATATGAAGTAACTCGAGTGGTCTCCTAGTAGTCATGATTTTTTAACGGGATGACTTCCACCTACTTGCTTTCCGGCTTGACAAGCACTACAAAGTCTATCTTTGTCAAAGATAACATCTTTAACACCAAGTATATGATCACCTTTGATAAGCTTGTCTAAATTACGCATGCCAACATGCCCTAGTCTTCTATGCCAAAGCCAACCTTTAGAGGATTTAGCAATTAAACAAGTGCGAGGTTTGGATCTCTTAGTGAAGTCAACAATGTATAGATCACCTCTACGGAAACCGGTAAAGACCATTTTATGATTATCTTGACGAAACACTTGGCAATCTACTTTCGTGAATAGCACATTAAAACCAAAGTCGGCAAGTCTAGATACGGAAAGAAGATTGTAGCCAAGAGATTCAACAAGCATAACATTTTGGATAGAGCTATCATGGGATATGGCCACCTTACCAAGACCAAGTACCTTACCCTTGGAGTTGTCTCCAAACGTTACGTACCTTCGCGGTCCATGGTTTGGTTTGATCTCTTCAAACATTTCTCTATCTCCGGTCATATGATCGGTACATCCGCTATCGAGAATCCACTCTTTTCCTCCGGACATGTAATCCTTGAAGTTTGCCATGAGACTTAGATTCTTCATGATCTTCTCATACTCAATGTCGAACAGCTCATCTTCATCATAGTAGCCATGTTCCACATTGTCATCATCAAGTGGAAAATCCTCGTCATAAAGAACAAGAGATTCGTTAGGATGGTGAACATGACAATGTTCAAGTTTATGAATGCGAAGGGCCTCTATAATGATATTGTTGATAGTTGTGACATCTCCTTCAGCACGCATGAGGTCTCTAAGCTCAAATAGACAATCATCAAACTTGGGATCACTAGGCGTCATTTTGTGGAAGGCAATAGTTTTATGAAGAATTTCATCAAGATTACTCAATGAATAACTTGGATATGGTTTCTCCAAGTCATTCCACAAAGTGTAAGCACAAACAAAATTCTTCATTTGATTGAGCACATTTCTAGGCAACGCTCTAACAATAAGATTGACAGTTCTAAGATTGCATAGCATATCAATTTCCTCTTCGTATGTGGGATGCAAAGGATCAATGGGAGGTACATAGGGGCACTTGACATATTTGCTCAATTGAAATTCATTAAACAGCTCAAGCATCAAGGTTTTCCATTGACTATAGTACTCTCCATCAAGGATAGGCACTCTACAACTCAAACTCCCTATACTAGACACATCCATCTTCCTCCTCGGTGATTAAACCGAAACAATGGAGACCAAGGCTCTGATACCAATTGAGGGATCACTAGAAGAGTGTCTAGAGGGGGGGTGAATAGACTACAAGCAGGAATTAAAAACCTAACCTTTTCCCAAGTTAATTGGTTGGTAGATTTTAGCATTTCATGACAAGATAGCAAGTCTAACAGCCCTACACATGCATGTCAACAGATATGGCAGCAGAAAGTAAAGACATTGCACATGAAGTAAAGAGTAGAGATATGGAGATCAAACGCAATTGGAGACGCAAGGATTTTTTCCCGTGGTTCCGATAGGTGGTGCTATCGTACGTCCACGTTTATGGAGTCTTCAACCCACGGAGCGTAACGGTCGCGAGAGTCCACGGAGGGCTCCACCCATAAGGGTCCACGAAGTAGCAACCTTGACTATTCCATAACGGCTTCCGTCCACGAACGACTAGCCTCACTATGGGTAGATCTTCACGAAGTAGGCGATCTCCTTGCCCTTACAAACTTCTTGGTTCGCTCCACAACACGAAGTAGGAGGCTCCCAAGCGACACCTAACCAATCTAGGAGGCACCACCCTCCAAAAGGTAATAGGCTCGGTAATGATGATGAACTCCTTGCTCTTGTGCTTCAAGGTGATAGACTCCTCAACACACAATCACTCTCTCACAGATTTGGCTTGGTGGAAGAGATGGGATTGGTGGAAAGCAACTTGGGGAGGCTAGAAATCAAGATCCATATGGTTGGAGTGGAAGATCTCGACCTCAACACAAGACTAGGTGGTTCTCTCTCAGAAAACTGGATGGGGCAAGTATGGAATAGTTCTGAGTGCTTCTCTGTCGAGTAGGTGGTGGTGAAGGGGTATATATAGGCATCCCCAAAAATCCAACCATTACACACAAAATGACCAACTCGGTGACACCGATGTGTTAATCTCGGTGGTACCGAAGTGACCAAAAGGTGGCAACTTTTGAATCTCGGTGAGACCGATATAGGAAACTCGGTTGCACTGATAAGGTGACCAACGGTCAGATTGACAATCTCGGTGACGCCGATCCAACAATCTCGGTTGCACCGATATTGTGAATTTGCATAACAGAGAGTTGGCAACCCAAACTCGGTGGCACCGGTATGGAATCGGTTGCACCAAAGTGGCTAGGGTTTGGCTGAGTCTGTCTGAGGTGAGAATCGGTGGCACCGGAATGGAAAAGTTGGTTGCACCGATTTTGAGTATTTGGCTATGACAGACTTTGGTGGGAGAGCTTGTGGGTGTTTTTGGTGGCTATCACTTGTGCATGTATGAGCATTTTGTTCACCAACAAAACCTTACCCCCTTTTAATAGTATTGGCTTTCCTATGGACTCAAAGTGATTTCTCACAAATATAAAATGTAGAGTCCTCTTGCTTGAAGCTTTGCCAACCTATTTCCTTGCATCTTGGGGTATTTCCACAATCTCCTCAATCCTTTTGCCAACCCTCTCTGTGGACTTTATCTGAAATACACTAGGTAAAAGTATTAGTCCAAGAGACAATGTATGTTGTCATGAATTATCAAAACCACCAAGGGAGCATATTGTGCTTTCAAGAACGCCGACAGGATCGATGTCTCTATAAGAATTCAGTTGTTTTGTTGTCTGTTTCATGCAGGTTGCCTCATATTTCATGCCCGTACAGCCGTTATGCTGTCTGAGTTATCGAAGGTTTCTAAATTATCTGATGCAATTGCAAATTCCTTCCTCCTGTTCCCGATGTCTTTGGGCCAGACAAAGCACACTAATTGTTGTGTTGGGGTACTTTATTACCTCGACGTGTTTGTTGAAGTGATAGGAAACCAGGTTATTCCAGTGAACCACCCAATAGTATAGTTGTGTTGTATTCCGGTGTGAAAATTCTTGCCATCGTTATCAAAAGCATCCTGTGATGCTACTTAGTCAGTAGGTATTCTATTTCTAGGCTCTTGAACCCAAGAATCATTTTGCTCACTCCTGTTGATAGGGTTGCTTGTTCCTTTAGCATGATTAGTAACCTTGTTATAGTCTTCAAGGTTCGTGGTTTATCATTCTTCCAATACCATGAACCAGTCATGACAGAAGTTCCTCGTGTACTGAAGATCACGACAAGAGTGCTCTTCATGAGTCCTCCATTCCATAGTTGTGAGACTGCCAATTCTTTCCTTTCTGCATGGGTTATCTGGAAGAAACATGTTGAACTTCGTTCAACGTATTTAATCTATGCATCTACAACTCAGGAAAATCAGGTGCTCTTGAGTTGTCCCTCTTCAATTGTATTCTGACCTTTATGTATCAATGGAGAGTCAAGAGTATGTCATGCATTTGTGTTATCGATGTCGACTATTCTTGTGGTCCGTCAAGCCATTCTATTCCCGAATGACTAGGAGAAACAAACTCCGGTACCTTATCCATTTCTTTGATTGGGTCAAAGCAGTTGTATTCCGCAGATCAAAATTCCAATCCAGCTTTGTTCTGTTCTACCTCGAAGTATTACCCCCTTTAAGTCAGGATTCTCATGGGAGTTGCACCACCTCTTATGACCCCTTGATACAGTGATACTTCTCGCCATCATTATTCATCCCTCGGTATCCATGTTGATTGTAACTGGAATGCCGACAAGTGAACTTTGGTGTGTGAAATCAATACTCCTAGCAACCCCGTTGCTTGGAAGTTAATGGACAATAATTTCATTCTTGTTATGTTGGTTATTAAATCACCATTCTGAGATTAACTATGCTACCTGGTCCATCTTTCATGGTGCATTCGTTGATCAATGAGTTCGGATTGTGTCAATCCCTCGCTCTGTTGATCATATCGTCTTGCCTTGAAAAGTGATATTGTTCCCGAGCTCAGAAACATATCGGTGGATCGTGATTTCCCGAATATCTTCTCGGAAGTATTACCAGGTTGACCCTGACCGTTATGTTTGAGCTCATGATCAAGCTGGTTTATGTATAAACCAGCCCTTCTCCAAGACTCTGTGTTGGATACCCCCGAACCAGTTGGTTAAGCTAAACAACAACTTGGAGAGTTGGATATCTTGTGTGTGTGTGTGTGTGTTGAAGAAAGACAGTATCTGCATCGATTGATCCTTGTGATCAATTGTGGCATCTATTGTCTTATCCAATCTTTGATTTGAGTGTGGGCTATCGTCAAGTCAAAATCAGAACCAAAGATTTTTCCTAATGTTGTTTTACTCGTGGATGCTTCCTCGAGCATGCAACATTATGTACTTTGGTCTGACCAATGCTATTACCTTGTTCACATAGTTATGGACTTCCATTTTCATGGAAACCTCGAGGAACTGTTGTTGAGCCCATTGACAACACTGTTTATCCTCCCCATGATTCATGATGAACATAACACTAGTGTTGGAAACTTTGTAGGCGATATCTTCATGTCTCGTACATGAAGCATATGTTTGGTGAACGAAGTGACTTACTCTTAGTTCACGCGCATATGGTGCAAGTTGCTGATACGTCCATTTTGCATCATGATTTCCTACTGTTATTTACTTTGTTTTGTTGAATAATAATGCTTTGGGGAGTGATTCTAATGCATTTTCTCTCATAATATGCAAGGTTTACACAAAGAGGGAGAATACCGGCAGGTGGAATTCTGGACCCAAGAAAAGCACGCGAGAGATACCTATTCTGCACAACTCCAATGAAGCTGAAACTTTACGGAGATTATTTTTCGAATTAATAATAAATACTGGAGCCAGAAACCACCGGAGAGGGGCCCAGGGTGCACAGCACCCACCAGGGCGCGCCAGCCCCCTCCTGGCGCGCCCTGGTGGGTGGTGCTCACCCATGCCCACTTCCGGAGCCCATCTTTTGGTATAAATTCCCAAAAACCCTAAAAAAACTAGGAGGAGGACTTTCGGGATGAAGCGTCGCCGCCTCGAGGCGGAACTTGGGCAGGAGCACTTTTGCCCTCCGGCGGAGCGATTCCGCCAGGGGAACTTCCCTCCCGGAGGGGGAAATCGAAGCTATCATCATCACCAACACCCCTCTCATCTTTGGGAGGCCAATCTTCATCAACATCTTCAACAGAACCATCTCCTCTCAAACCCTACTTCATCGCTTGTGTTCAATCTTCGTACCGGAACCTCAGATTGGTACCTGTGGGTGACTAGTAGTGTTGATTACCTTGTGTAGTTGATTACTATATGGTTTCTTTCGTGGAAGATTATATGTTCAGATCCTTTATGCTATTCAATACACCTCTGATCTTGAGCATGCATATTATTTGTGAGTAGTTACCTTTGTTCTTGAGGTCACGGGAGAAGTCATGTTGCGAGTAATCATGTGAATTTGATATGTGTTCGATATTTTGATGATATGTATTTTGTGATTCCCTTAGTGGTGTCATGTGAACGTCGACTACATGACACTTCACCATTCATGGGACTAAGGGAATGCATTGTGGAGTAGTTATTAGATGATGGGTTGCTAGAGTGACAGAAGCTTAAACCCTAGTTTATGCGCTACTTCGTAAGGGGCTGATTTGGATCCACATGTTTAAGGCTATGTTTAGACTTTGTATGAATACTTTTCTCGTAGTTGAGGATGCTTGCGAGGGGGTTAATCATAAGTAGGTTGTTAGTTCAAGTAAGAACAGCACCTTAGCACCGGTCCACCCACATATCAAATTATCAAAGTAGCGAACACGAATCAAACCAACATGATAAAAATGACTAGATGAAATTCCCTTGTACCCTCAAGAACACTTTGCCTATTACTAGTGATTGTTCTGGCCTGTCCTTTGCCTCAAAAGGATTGGGCTATCTTGCTGCACCTTGTTTACCGTTACCGTTACTTGCTTGTTACAAATTACCTTACTATCAAACTATCTGTTACCTACAATTTCAGTGCTTGCAGAGAATACCTTACTGAAAACCGCTTGTCATTTCCTTCTGCTCCTCGTTGGGTTCGACACTCTTACTTATCGAAAGGACTACGATTGATCCCCTATACTTGTGGCTCTAGCTTGGGGGAGGCTTAATTCAATGTTATATTCATGCCCCAATCATGACATTCCGAGGGAAGTAATCATTCAGAATTTTTATGCTCGGCTTTCTCATAATGATCAATCCATGCTCGATACTTCTTGTGCTTGTTCTTATATGAAGAAAACTATTGATTTCAAGTGGGATCTCTTGGAAAGAATTAAACGCAACTCTGAAGATTGGGAACTCGACGAAGGTAATGAGTCAGGTATAAAGCTTGAATTTGATTGTGTTAAATCTTTTATGAATACCGATACTTTTCATAAGTTTAGCACTAAATATGGACTTGACTCTGAGATAGTAGCATCTTTCTGTGAAGCATTTGCTACTTACGTTGATCTCCGTAAGGAGAAGTGGTTTAAATATCATCCCCCTATTAAATAAGAAATTAAAGAACCAGTCATAGCTAAAGAAGAAACCATCTTTTACAATGTTGACCCAGTTGTGCCTACTGCTTATATTGAAAAACCACCTTTCCCTGTTAGGATAAAGGAACATTCTAAGGTATCAACCGTGGTTCGTAAGAGTAATATAAGAGCACCAAAACCCCCTGAGCAAATTAAAGTAGAACCTAATGTTGCTATGGTTAAAGATCTCTTGGAAATAAATATTGATGCACATGTCATCTATCTTTGTGATGAAGCTGCTAGGATCGCTAAGCCTGATAAGAAAGATAAACATAGACCTATAGAAGGCTTGCCCGTTGTCTCAGTTAAAATAGGAGATAATTTCTACCATGGTTTATGTGATTTAGGTGCTAGTGTGAGTGCTATACCTTTTACCTTGTACCAAGAAATTATGAATGAAATAGCACCTGCTGAAATGGAAGATCTTGATGTTACTATTAAACTTGCTAATAGAGATACTATCACACCACTTGGGATTGTTAGAGATGTTGAAGTCTTGTGTGGGAAAGTAAAATACCCTACTGATTTTCTAGTTCTTGGTTCCCCACAAGATGACCTTTTTCCCATTATCTTTGGTAGTCCCCGAGCATCGTCAATGCTATGATAGATTGTGAAAAACAAATTGTCGGTGTCAGTTTTGGTAATGTGTCTCATGAGTTTAATTTTTCCAAGTTTAGTAGACAACCTCGTGATAAAGCGTTACCTAGTGAAGATGAAATAATTGGTCTTGCTTCTATTGTCGTGCCTCCTACTGATCCACTAGAACAATATTTGCTCGACCATGAAAATGATATGCACATGCGTGAAAGAAATGAAATAGATGGAATTTTCTTCGAACAACAACCTCTCTTGAAACACAATTTGCCTATTGAAACTCTTGGAGGACCTCCTCCACCTAAAGGTGATCCTGTGTTTGAATTGAAACAATTGCCTGACACTTTGAAGTATGCTTATCTTGATGAGAAAAAGATATATCCTGTTATTATTAGTGCTAACCTTTCAGAACATGAAGAAGAAAGATTATTGAAAGTTCTAAGGAAGCACCGAGCTGCTATTGGATACACTCTTGATGATCTTAAGGGCATTAGTCCCACTCTATGTCAGCACAAGATCAATATGGAACCTGATGCTAAACCCGTTGTTGATCACCAACTGCGATTGAATCCTAAGATGAAAGAAGTGGTAAGAACTGAAATATTAAAGCTTCTAGAAGCAGGTATAATCTATCCCATAGCTGATAGTAGATGGGTAAGTCCCGTTCATTGTGTCCCTAAGAAAGGAGGTATTACCGTTGTTCCTAATGATAAGAATGAACTCATTCCACAAAGTGTTGTCACAGGCTATAGAATGGTAATTGATTTTAGAAAATTAAATAAAGCTACTAGAAAGGATCTTTACCCTTTGCCTTTCATTGATCAAATGCTAGAGAGATTATCTAAGCACACACACTTTTGTTTCCTAGATGGATATTCTGGTTTCTCTCAAATACCTGTGTCACAATCCGATCAAGAGAAAACCACCTTTACTTGTCCTTTTGGAACTTATGCTTATAGACATATGCCTTTTGGCCTATGCAATGCACCTGCTACCTTTCAAAGATGTATGACTGCTATATTCTCTGATTTTTGTGAAAAGATTGTAGAGGTTTTCATGGATGATTTTTCCGTTTACGGAACTTCTTTTGATGATTGCTTAAGCAACCTTGGTCGAGTTTTGCAGAGATGTGAACAAACTAATCTTGTCTTGAATTGGGATAAGTGTCACTTTATGGTTAATGAAGGTATTGTCTTGGGGCATAAAATATCCGAACGAGGTATTGAGGTGGATAAAGCTAAAGTTAATGCAATTGAGAAAATGCCATGTCCTAAAGATATTAAAGGTATTCAAAGTTTCCTCGGTCATGCTGGTTTTTAAAGGAGGTTCATTAAAGATTTCTCTAAAATTTCTAGGCCTCTTACTAATCTTTTGCAAAAGGATGTTCATTTTGTTTTTGATGATGATTGTGTGGAAGCCTTTGAAACACTCAAGAAAGCCTTAACCTCTGCACCTATCGTTCAACCACCTGATTGGAACTTGCCTTTTGAAATTATGTGTGATGCTAGTGATTATGTTGTTGGTTCTGTCCTAGGACAAAGAGATGATAAGAAATTGAATGTTATCCATTATTCTAGTAAAACTCTAGACAGTGCCCAACGAAATTATGCTACTACTGAAAAAGAATTCTTAGCAGTTGTGTTTGCTTGTGATAAATTTAGATCCTGTATTGTTGACTCCAAAGTTATTGTTCACACCGATCATGCTGCTATAAAATACCTTATGGAAAAGAAAGATGCTAAACCTAGACTCGTTAGGTGGGTTCTCTTGCTTCAAGAATTTGACTTACATATCATGGATAGGAAAGGAGCTGAGAACCCCGTAGCTGATAACTTCTCTAGGTTAGAAAATATCCTTGATGACCCACTACCTATTGATGATAGTTTCCCTGACGAACAACTAGCTGCAATAAGTGTCTCACCCAACACACCTTGGTATGCTGATTATGCTAATTACATTATTGCTAAATATATACCACCTAGTTTCACATACCAACAAAAGAGAAAATTCTTCTATGACTTGAGACATTACTCTTGGGATGACCCACGTCTTTATAAGGAAGGAGTAGATGGTATTATTAGGCATTGTGTACCTGAGCATGAACAAGAATAGATCCTACGGAAATGTCATTCTGAAGCTTATGGAGGACATCATGCGGGAGATAGAACTGCTCATAAGGTATTACAATCTGGTTTTTATTGGCCTACTCTCTTCAAAGATGCTCGTAAGTTTTTCTTGTCTTGTGATGAATGCCAAAGAATTGGTAATATCGGTAAGCGTCAAGAAATGCCTATGAATTATTCACTTGTTGTTGAACCATTTGACGTATGGGGTTTTGATTACATGGGGCCTTTTCCTTCCTCTAACGGGTACACTCATATTTTAGTTGCGGTTGATTATTTTACTAAGTGGGTAGAAGCTATTCCAACTAGTAGTGCTGATCACCACACTTCCATTAAAATGCTTAAAGAGGTTATCTTCCCGAGGTTTGTGGTCCCTAGATATTTAATGACCGATGGTGGTTCACACTTTATTCATGGTGCTTTCCGTAAGATGCTCGCTAAATTTGATGTTAACCATAGAATTGCATCACCCTATCATCCTCATTCTAGTGGTCAAGTAGAACTTAGCAATAGAGAAATAAAATTAATATTACAAAAAACTGTCAATAGGACTCGTAAGAATTGGTCTAAGAAATTAGATGATGCACTTTGGGCCTATAGAACAGCTTATAAAAATCCTATGGGTATGTCTCCATATAAAATGTTGTATGGAAAAGCTTGTCATTTACCTCTAGAACTAGAACACAAAGCATTTTGGGCAATTAAGGAACTCAATTATGATTTCAAACTTGCCGGTGAGAAGAGGCTATTTGATATTAGCTCACTAGATGAATGGAGAACCCAAGCATATGAGAATGCCAAGCTATTCAAAGAAAAAGTGAAAAGATGGCATGACAAAAGAATCCAAAAGCAGGCATTCAAAATAGGAGATTATGTCCTTTTATTCAACTCTCGTTTAAGATTCTTTGCAGGAAAACTTCTCTCCAAATGGGAGGGACCATATATTATTCAAGAGGTTTATCGTTCTGGAGCTATCAAGATTAATAACGCCGAAGGTACTAACCCGAAGGTGGTCAATGGCCAAAGAATTAAGCATCATATCTCAGGTACGCCTATTAATGTTGAAAGCAATGTTATCCAAACCATGACACCGGAGGAGCACATAAAAGAAACCTTCCAGAATACTCCAGAACAATTAAAAATAGGAGGTACATGACACGGTAAGTAAACGGACTCCGAAAAATCCGTAAAAATATTTTCTGTCAGTTTTGGAATATTTTAGAATTTTAGGAATAAAAAGATAAACCGAAAGGTGATCGAGGCGGGCACGATATACCAGGGCGCGCCAGGCACCCCTGGGCGTGCCCTGGTGGGTGCTTCCCACCTCGGATGCCTTCCCGACTCCGTTTTCCTTCCAAATACTTGTTTCCCAAGAATAAAAATTCTCTATATATACCCCCGACTGTTTTGACGACCGCATCGCAGAAAAATCCTATGTTCTTGTTTCTTGCTGTTTTGACAAGGATCTAGATTTCCATGGCTCCACCAAGCTCCTCCAAGGACTAGTTCTTCGAGAAGGTCATCAACTCGTATTTGCCGGAGGTGATGAAGCACCCTCGAGCCATTGAGATGCGTGAGGGGGTGCTCCACATCCGCGATGTTCAAGGACCTAAGAAGACCGGGAGCGTGGAGGTTAGGCTTGAAGCGGTGGAGCAGGAAATCTTCAAGTGCCAGAAGATGGTGGAGCATGGACTTAGTGCCAATCACTCCATGATCACGGAATTCACCCGTGATCAGACGATGGATGGCCGGTCTGTGAAGGACATCATCTCCACCCTCAATGAGCAAATTAATTTTCTGCAGAGCCAAGTCTATGATCTTCAAAACCAAGTCTTCGAATATGAAGCGAGATTTAAAGGTATGAGTTTAGCTGCCAGTTGCAGGACTCAGGGAACTCTTGCATCAACCATTGATGGGGAGCCCTTGCCCTGGAAGCTGGAGGACAAGCTTACTACATCATCACCACCACCTACATCAACACCACCACCTTCTTCATCACCACCACCAAAGGAGACTTGAGTACATGGGTATGGGCACTCCCCTTGGCTTGAGCCAAGCTTGGGGGAGGTGCCCCGGTATCGTATCACCATAACTTTTATTCACCTTTACCTATTCTAGTTTTATCTTTAGTTTCCCTTTGCCTTAGTCAAATAAAAGTTTAGCGAGATATATTTTCGTGTGTTAGTTTTGTGGCCTACATATCTATGTAATCGTGTGAAAGTTATATAATAAAGTTTAGTTTGAGGTTTTGCTTCTCTACTCTCTTGTTGCAATCACATAAAAGAAAGACAAATAAATGAAAAGAATCATATGCTAATCTTATGGTGAGTAATGACATCACATAAGGAAAAGTATAAGTAGTAAAATTTGTTGGAGATTGACAAACATAGCATTGGTCAATGATGCAATTCATGAAATAATTAATTAGGGAAGAGAAGATTCACATGCAAATACACTATCTTGGACATCTTTTATGATTGTGAGCCCCCATCAAATATTATGTGTCAAAATTGTTGACGTTGGACAAGGAAGACAACGTAATGATTTATGTTTGTTCATATCCACATAGAAGTTATATTGTCATAGATCCTTTAACATCTGGTGCTTGCCCAATATCTTTGCTAGCCAAAAATTCCGCACTAAGTAGAGATACTACTTGTGCATCGAAAAACCCAAACCCAAACTCTTTCCTTGAGTGTACACCATACCTACCTATGGATCGAGAAAGATCCTTCAAGTAAGTTGTTATCGGTGCAATAAGGCAATAAAAATTGCTTCTAAAAGTGTTTTGATCAATTAGTGTAAGAGAAAATTGAGCGTTATACGAACTTATGATGGCAAAGTAATAAAAGCAACGGACTGCATAATAAAGGTTGCTATCATAGGGGGCAATATAGCGTGACGTTCTTTTACATTAAGGGATTGGGCATACAAACAAATAAGCGCTTGACAACCTCTACTTCCCTCTGCGAAGGGCCTATCTTTTACTTTTATGTACTTACTTTTATGCAACAGTCAAAGTAGTCTTCCCTATTCCTTTTTACTTTTTATTTTGCAAGCATCATGTGGTGAGGAAAGATCTAGGCACATATATCCGGAGCCCATCTTCTGGTATAAATTCCTAAAAACCCTAAAAAATTAGGAGGAGGACTTTCGGAACGAAGCGCCGCCGCCTCGAGGCGGAACTTGGGCAGGAGCACTTTTGCCCTCCGGCGGAGCGATTCCGCCAGAGGAACTTCCCTCCCGGAGGGGGAAATCGAAGCTATCATCATCACCAACACCCCTCTCATCTTTCGGAGGCCAATCTTCATCAACATCTTCAACAGCACCATCTCCTCTCAAACCCTAGTTCATCTCTTGTGTTCAATCTTTGTACCGGAACCTGAGATTGGTACCTGTGGGTGACTAGTAGTGTTGATTACCTTGTGTAGTTGATTACTATATGGTTTCTTTGGTGGAAGATTATATGTTCAGATCCTTTATGCTATTCAATAGACCTCTGATCTTGAGCATGCATATTATTTGTGAGTAGTTACCTTTGTTCTTGAGGTCACGGGAGAAGTCATGTTGCGAGTAATCAAGTGAATTTGATATGTGTTCGATATTTTCATGATATGTATTTTGTGATTCCCTTAGTGGTGTCATGTGAACGTCGACTACATGACACTTCACCATTCATGGGCCTAAGGGAATGCATTGTGGAGTAGTTATTAGATGATGGGTTGCTAGAGTGACAGAAGCTTAAACCCTAGTTTATGCGCTACTTCGTAAGGGGCTGATTTGGATCCACATGTTTAAGGCTATGGCTAGACTTCGTCTTAATACTTTTGTCGTAGTGGCAGATGCTTGCGAGGGGGTTAATCATAAGTAGGTTGTTAGTTCAAGTAAGAACAACACCTTAGCACCGGTCCACCCACATATCAAATTATCAAAGTAGCGAACACGAATCAAACCAACATGATAAAAGTGACTAGACGAAATTCCCGTGTACCCTCAAGAACACTTTGCCTATTACTAGTGATTGTTTTGGCCTGTCCTTTGCCTCAAAATGATTGGGATATCTTGCTGCACCTTGTTTACCATTACCGTTACTTGCTCGTTACAAATTACCTTGCTATCAAACTATTTGTTACCTACAATTTCAGTGCTTGCAGAGAATACCTTGCTGAAAACCGCTAGTCATTTCCTTCTGCTCCTCGTTGGGTTCGACACTCTTAATTATCGAAAGGACTACTGATAACCCACAAGTATAGGGGATTAGTTGTAGCCTCTTTCGATAAGTAAGAGTGTCGAACCCAACGAGGAGCTAAAGGTAGAACAAATATTCCCTCAAGTTCTATCGACCACAGATACAACTCTACGCACACTTAACGTTTGCTTTACCTATAACAAGTATGAAACTAGAAGTACTTTGTAGGTGTGATAGGATAGGTTTGCAAGATAATAAAGAACACGTAAATAAAATCTAGAGGCTGTTTAGATGAAGAAACAACTAAGTTAGTTTTAGTAGAGAGCTTTTTGTCACAAGAAAGTTATTTGTCCCTAGGCAATCGATAACTAGACCGGTAATCATTATTGCAATTTTATATCAGGGAGAGGCATAAGCTAACATACTTTCTCTACTTGGATCATATGCACTTATGATTGGAACTATAGCAAGCATCCGCAACTACTAAAGATCATTAAGTATCAAGTCCTCTTTACTCCCATATGCAACAACCCACCTACTCGGGTTTATGCTTCTGTCACTCAAGCAACCCACCATAGGCAAATCATGAACACATTGCAACACCTAATAGCGGGGATCCCTCACGCTTGCGCGACACGGAGAGCACCATAGAACAGCACCAATAATAAAACATGCAACTCAAACCAATCATGATCATCAATCAACCCATAGGACAAAATGGATCTACTCAAACATCATAGGATAGCCATACATCATTGGGAAATAATATATAGCGTTGAGCACCATGTTTAAGTAGAGATTACACCAGGGAGAAGGTCTGTTACACTGCTGCATAGAGGGGGAGAGAGTTGGTGATGACGGCGGCGAAGTTGTTGGTGTAGATCGCCGTCACGATGATGGCCCCGGCGGCGTTCCGGTGCCACCGGGAGAGAGCGGGAGAGAGCCCCCCTCCTTCTTCTTCTTCCTTGGCCTCCCCCCAAGATGGGAGGAGGGTTTCCCCTCTGGTCCTTGGCCTCCATGGCGGCGCAGGGGCGGGAGCCCCTCTGAGATTGGATCTCTCTCTCTGTTTCCTTCTGGTTCTGCCTTCCCGATTCTGGCCTTTCACCGTTTCTTATATTCCCGGAGATCCGTAACTCCGATTGGGCTCAAATTTTAACATGAGTTTTATCCGGATATTAGCTTTCTTGCGGCGAAAGAAGGGAACCAAACGCCTTACGGGGTGGCCACAAGCCAGCCTAGCGCGCCCTAACCCCAGGGCGCGCCCCCCTGGCTTGTGGGCCCCTCGGGCACTGCCTTCTGTTGATTCCACTTCCCAAAATTCACATATATTCCAAAAAAAATCTCCGTAAGTTTTTATCCCGTTTGGACATCGTTTGATACGGATTTTCTGTGAAACAAAAAACATGCAACAAACAGGAACTGGCACTGGGCACTGGATCAATATATTAGTCCCAAAAATAGTATAAAAAGTTGCCAAAAGTATATGAAAGTTGTAGAATATTGGCATGAAACAATCAAAAATTATAGATACGACGGAGACGTATCAGCATCCCCAAGCTTAATTCCTGCTCGTCCTCGAGTAGGTAAATGATAAAAAAGATAATTTTTGATGTGGAATGCTACCTAGCATAATCTTGATCATATAATCTAATCATGGCATGAATATTAAGACACGAGTGATTCAAAGCAATAGTTTAATATTGACATGAAAACAGTAATACTTCAAGCATACTAACAAGGCAATTGTGTCCTTTCGAAATAACATGGCCTCAGAAAGCTATCCCTACAAAATCATATGGTCTGGCTATGCTCCATCTTCCCCACACAAAGTATTTAAATCATGCACAACCCCGATGACAAGTCAAGCAATTGTTTCACACCTTTTATGTTCTCAAACCTTTTCAACTCTTACGCAATACATGAGCGTGAGCCATGGATATAGCACTATAGGTGGAATAAAATATGGTGGAGGTTGTGAGGAAAAGGAGAAGATAGTCTCACATCAACTAGGCGTATCAACGGGCTATGGAGATGCCCATCAATAGATATCAATGTGAGTGAGTAGGGATTGCCATGCAACGGATGCACTAGACCTATAAGTGTATGAAAGCTCAAAAAGAAACTAAGTGGTTGTGCATAATGATGAAAAATTCCACTAGTTATATGAAAGTGACAAAATAGAAGACTATCTATCATGAAGATCATGGTGCTACTTTGAAGCACAAATGTGGAAAAAGATAGTAGCATTGTCCCTTCTCTCTTTCTCTCATTTTTTTTGGTGGGCATCTTTGGCCTCTTTTTTTTATTTAGGCTTCATTGGCCTCTTTTATTATTTGTAAAGTCTGGAGACTCATCCCAACTTGTGAGGGAATCATAGCTTCCATCATCCTTTTCTCTCACGGGACAATGCTCTAATAATGAAGATCATCACACTTTTATTTACTTACAACTCAAGAATTACAACTCGATACCTAGAACAAAATATGACTCTATATGAATGCTTCCAGTGGTGTACCGGGATGTGCAACGATCTAGCCTAGCAAATGACATCAAAAAACTGACAAGCCATGAAAACATCATGCTAGCTATCTTACGATCATGCAAAGCAATATGAAAATGATGGTGCGTGTCATGAAAAACGGAACGGTGGGAGTTGCATGGCAATATATCTCGGAATGGCTATGGGAATGCCATAATAGGTAGGCATGGTGGCTGTTTTGAGGAAGGGTATATGGTGGGTTTAATGCACCGGCGAAAGTTGCGCGGTACTAGAGAGGCTAGCAAAGGTGGAAGGGTGAGAGTGTGTATAATCCATGGACTCAACATTAGTCATAAAGAACTCACATACTTATTGCAAAAGTCTATTAGTTATCGAAGCAAAGTATTAGATGCATGCTCCTAGGGGAGAGGTTGGTAGGAGTTAACCATCGCGCGCTCCCGACCCTCACATAAAGGATGACAATCATTAAACAAATCATGCTCCGACTTCGTTACATAACGGTTCACCATACGTGCATGCTACGGTATCACAAACTTTAACACAAGTATTTCTACCAATCCACAATTACTCACTAGCATGACTCTCATATCACCATCTTTATATCTCAAAACTATTGCAAGGAATCAAACATATCATATTGAGTGATCTACAAGTTTTATGTAGGATTTTATGACTAACCATGTGAATGACCAACTCCTGTTAACTCTCTAAATAGATATAAGTGAAGCATGAGAGTTTAATTCTTTCTACAAAAGATATGCCCACGCTCTAATAAATATAAGTGAAGCAAAAGAGCATTCTACAAATGGCGGTTTTCTATGTGTAGAGAAACAGGCAATCCAAACTTCAAATGATATAAGTGAAGCACATGAAGCATTCTATAAAGCCATGCTCAAAAGATATAAGTGAGGTGCAAAGAGCCTTCTATAAATCAACCAAGGACTTTCTCATACCAGCATGGTGCATTATTAAAAGAAAAATAAAAAACACACGCCGCTCCAAGATTTACGCATATCATGTGACGAATAAAAATATAGCTCCAAGTAAAATTACCGATGGTTGTTAGAAGAAAGAGGGGATGCCTTCCGGGGCATCCCCAAGCTTAGTTTCTTGGGAGTCCTTGAATATTACCTTGGGGTGCCTCGGGCATCCCCAAGCTTAGTCTCTTTCCACTCCTTATTCCTTCATCCATCGTGATCTCACCCAAAACTTGAAAACTTCAATCACACAAAACTTAACAAAACCCTCGTGAGATCCGTTAGTATAATAAAGCAAATTACCACTTTAAGTACTGTTGCAAACCCATTCAAATTTTATTTTTGCATTGTAGATACTGTATTATAACTTCTTTATGTCTTATACCACCGATAAAATCGATAGTTTCATCAAAACTAGCAAAACAATGCATCAAAAACACAATCTGTCTTAAACAGGACAGTCTGTAGCAATCTGAACATTTACTATATTTCTGTAACTCTAAAAATTCTGAACAATTAGGAAAAAATGAAAAATTTGCATATCAGTACTGTGTAGAAAATTCAGAAACTTTTGACATTCCAGTAAAAAATGTAAATTCACGCACTACAGCCAAAGTTCCTGTTTTTGCACTACACTCACCAAACAAGCAATCTAATCATCCTAAAGGCAAATCTTGGCACATTATTGTTATAATACAATGGATTTATACAAGGGGATAATTAATTTTTTTTGAAAAGTTTCTGTAATTAAGATTCACAAGGTTTCCATGGGCATGAACAAAGTTCAAGGCTAGCTCCCACTTTCACAATGCTCGTCCCTCTCACTTTCACTTTTCTTTTTGAAAAAGTTTTAGGTTCCCCTCTTTATTTTTTTGGTTTTGAACTATAAAAAAGCACACAACATAATAAAATGACTCTCAAAAATCTCCGGGTTGTCTCCCTGGCAGCGCTTTCTTTAAAGCCATTAAGCTAGGCATAAATTGCTCAAGTAATGGATCCACCCGGATCCCAAGGTATATCAAAGCCAATTTTAATTAACAATGATTTGTAATTTAGTAGTGAGCACAAAGTAACATATATCGTGCAACAACGAAGTCTAACTCTCTTCCTATGCATCGGCATGTCATAAAAGAACAATTCATGCACACAAAGTAAAGGCCGATACATAGCATAAGCAGTTTCTTGCAATTCTATTGTGTTGGAAACATAGAGAGGTGGAGATGTAGTTCCTCTCTCATAATAATTGCAAGTAGGAGCAGCAAGCACATGCATATTATATTTATCAAAATCATCATGTGTAATAGTAGAAGGCAACCCATCAATGTAATCCCTAATAAGAGCAAACTTCTCCGATATAGTGTAGTTGGAGAATTCAAAAAGATAATAGGACTATCATGTGTGGGTGCAATAGCAACAATTTCATGTTTAACATAAGGAACTATAGCAAGTTCATCTCCATAAGCATAATTCATATTGGCATCATGGCCACAAGCATAGCAAGCATCAAGTTCATCAAAAAGGGATATTTCAAACGAATCCAAGGGATCATAGCAATTATCATAGCATTCATCCTGCGGTAAGAACGAAGGGAAATTAAACAATGTATGAGTTGAAGAGTTACTCTCATTAGAAGGTGGGCACGGGTAGCTAATCCGCTCTTCCTCCTTTTGTTCTTCGCTCTCCTCCTCATCTTTTTCATCCAATGAGCTCACAGTGTCATCAATTTTTTCTTCCATAGATTCCTGCAAAATATTAGTCTCTTCTTGGATAGCGGAGACTTTCTCAATAAATTGATCAATATGGGCATTATATTCATAATTGGCATAACAATAACGAAGCATAGCCAAATTTTGAGATTGGTAAACAGCATCATCATAATCTTCATACTTTTCAAACAAAGCTTCAATTTCATAAGCACCCTTAAAAGCAACAAACTCTTCTATTTGTTCCACATCATAGTAATCATATATACCATTAGCATAAGAAGCCAAGGTTTCATTATCATTAAATTTACATGAAAAGGGAAGGTGTTTAGCCTTCATCCTAGAGCAACAGGTAATATCATATCTCAAGCATAGATTCCAAGCATACCATTTCAACATATGAATTTGATCCCATAACAATTTCCCTTTGTGAGTCAAGCAATAATCCCTAAATTATTCACGTTGATCCAACGTGTGTCCCATTATATAATTGAATGGGGTTTTCTCAGGATTATTAAAGTAGTGCATAATATCTTTCACATAACGAGCATCGAGGGTTTTAGGAGGTTCACCATCTCCATGAGTAGCAACTACACCTAATTTTTTTGGTATTTCGTGTTCCATATCCATAGCTAAAGATAGAGAACAACTTAGAACAGCAAATAAAATCTACTTAGTGATAAAGCAAACAAGCACACACGAGAATATTCACCCCATGCTATTGCTCCCCGGCAACGGCGCCAGAAAAAGGTCTTGATAACCCACAAGTATAGGGGATCAGTTGTAGCCTCTTTCGATAAGTAAGAGTGTCGAACCCAATGAGGAGCTAAAGGTAGAACAAATATTCCCTCAAGTTCTATCGACCACCGATACAACTCTACGCACGCTTAACGTTCGCTTTACCTAGAACAAGTATGAAACTAGAAGTACTTTGTAGGTGTGATAGGATAGGTTTGCAAGATAATAAAGAACACATAAATAAAAACTAGGGGCTGTTTAGATGAAGAAACAACTAAGTTAGTTTTAGTACAGAGCTTTTTGTCACAAGAAAGTTATTTGTCCCTAGGCAATCGATAACTAGACCGGTAATCATTATTGCAATTTTATATGAGGGAGAGGCATAAGCTAACATACTTTCTCTACTTGGATCATATGCACTTATGATTGGAACTCTAGCAAGCATCCTCAACTACTAAAGATCATTAAGGTAAAACCCAACCATAGCATTAAGTATCAAGTCCTCTTTACTCCCATATGCGACAACCCACCTACTCGGGTTTATGCTTCTGTCACTCAAGCAACCCACCATAGGCAAATCATGAACACATTGCACCACCCTACAGCAGGGATCCCTCACGCTTGCGCGACACGGAGAGCACTATAGGACAGCACCAATAATAAAACATGCAACTCAAACCAATCATGATCATCAATCAACCCATAGGACAAAATGGATCTACTCAAACATCATAGGATAGCCATACATCATTGGGAAATAATATATAGCGTTGAGCACCATGTTTAAGTAGAGATTACACCAGGGAGAAGGGCTGTTACACTGCTGCATAGAGGGGGAGAGAGTTGGTGATGACGGCGGCGAAGTTGTTGGTGTAGATCGCCGTCACGATGATGGCCCCGGCGGCGTTCCGGTGCCACCGGGAGAGAGCGGGAGAGAGCCCCCCTCCTTCTTCTTCTTCCTTGGCCTCCCCCCTAGATGGGAGGAGGGTTTCCCCTCTGGTCCTTGGCCTCCATGGCGGCGCAGGGGCGGGAGCCCCTCTGAGATTGGATCTCTCTCTCTGTTTCCTTCTGGTTCTGCCTTCCCGATTCTGGCCTTTCACCGTTTCTTATATTCCCGGAGATCCGTAACTCCGATTGGGCTCAAATTTTAACATGAGTTTTATCCGGATATTAGCTTTCTTGCGGCGAAAGAAGGGAACCAACCGCCTTACGGGGTGGCCACAAGCCAGCCTGGCGCGCCCTACCCCCCAGGGCGCGCCCCCTGGCTTGTGGGCCCCTCGGGCACTGCCTTCTGTTGATTCCACTTCCCAAAATTCACATATATTCCAAAAAAAATCTCCGTAAGTTTTTATCCCGTTTGGACATCGTTTGATACGGATTTTCTGTGAAACAAAAAACATGCAACAAACAGGAACTGGCACTGGGTACTGGATCAATATGTTAGTCCCAAAAATAGTATAAAAAGTTGCCAAAAGTATATGAAAGTTGTAGAATATTGGCATGAAACAATCAAAAATTATAGATACGATAGAGATGTATCAACTACGATTGATCCCCTATACTTGTGGGTCATCAGTTGCCACCGTGAACTTGAGAAAGGTCGTTTTGTTTCTTTGGAATCATCCCAAGTTAGTCATGCCCGTGCGAAGTATTCTATGGATTGATAGACTGATCATCTTCATTCCATATGCAATCCCTAGCACACCAAGCCACTGATTGATTTGTTTAAGGAAAAGAAGTTCCTTCCTAAGAGCTAATCATATGACTTATGATGGGACTTCGCTACCTCCAATGATGGTTTACACCCAGAACTCGGTAGTGTTTTGTTGTAAGATGTCTATGTGGTCACAATTGTCTCGAACAGTGTGTTCACATGCATCTTGCAATCCAGCTCAAGTTTTGGAGATGTCTTTCGTAGTTCCTCTCCCGAGAATCCTGCAACGTCATCTCGCCGATTTGTGTTGTGACTTTTCTTTTCAGACATGCTGAGTTTGAAACATCTTGTCTCCAATCAAATCCGAATCTCAGGCAGATATGATGGTTGGAACATTTCCCAAGGATTATAATATTGGTATTGGTAACCCGGTAAGTGATGTTGTAGCTAACACACCTAGCCGGAGGACCTGTTGTTGTAACATCTTGTATCTGCAACATTAGTCACTTCCCCATGAGGACTCCGTGTGACTTGTTCTAAAAGTTCTTCCCCATGGACCCTTGGAACCCACGAAGTCCGACCTTTACTTGATGTTCTAGATACCAAGCATTAACTGTGGTATGTTAGTACAACAAGGAGAACATTAGAAGCGGAGTGCTAAATGTCTCTTGCTTGATCATCTAGATTTCGTTCCCTTGGCATGGCTAAGGTGAAATCTGAGAAAGTGTTGTCTTCCTTTGCATGTGCATCCTCCATCGTTATTCATCATGGTAGTATGTTGTGTTGCCAAGCTCCTTGGCATGGACGTTGGTAAAACTTTGATGAATATGGAAATGCTCAAGTTCTTGAGAGCACACTCAGACACTAGGTTATACCCTCGGTATCAATTTGAATGTGCCTTCCGTTGCCGAGTTGTTTATAACTCTAGTTCCCTTCCGATCTGAGTATGCCATTCTTTCGAATTCCTTCAAACGATCGTTTGTAAATTTCCCTAGCCTAGTATGAATAGTCTCAATGATCTCTGGATCAAAATTAATTCTTTTTGCCACTTAAGATAATAAATTTACGAGTCACCCCCCTAAGGTGCCCCGTTATGGAATCATGGCAATTAACCCCTCGTTGCTTTGAAACCATGCACCATCTTATTTAAGCGTGGAATCGTTGCGTACCAATTTGAACCTTCGTCATCTGCCTCATTCCATTGTTCTCGATGTGTGTTTTGAGTCTCAGCTCAAGAGACGCTTTTACGTCTCATTCCATGAGTTGATCATGAGTTGCTCGATCTTCGAGAAGGTCGATTCTAGTAGAGCTTTCCATTCTTTTGTTGTTATGTTGGACAAAGATCCTGAAGGAAAACATGTTGAGATCGACATGATGCAATGAATCAACATCTTCGAGAAGGGCGATTGGATTGTTGAGATTGTGTGAGTTTGTGTCCCCTATGTCCTCTTACCCTACGCCTGAATCTCGGGACGATATTCTTATTTAGTGGGGGTGAGTTGTGACAGCCCTAGCTTAGTCATTGCTTGTCATTGCAAAATCATCATGTCATCGTGTTTATTTTCTCTGAAAGTGAATCGAGGGAATTTTCAAATCCTCAGAAATCAATAAAAAGAAATGATCAAGTTCAAATCTTTCAAAAGTGTCCAAGAAAATGTTCCTGTTAAACTATCAAATTATTGGCAAGGGTTAAAATTCAAACCAATAATTTTGGAATAGAAGAAGCATTTATTCGGTGGCCTTTGATTTAATTCATAGCTATTTGAATTGGATTTGTATTTGTTATAAAAGAAATATAAGTCCAATAATTCTGAATCTTTTTGTGGGGCTTTGGAATAGTTCATATTGCATCCACAATTGTTTTTAGAAGCAACAAAAATGATTTGGTTTGAAAACCAAATCCAAAATAAATTTGCAAAAAAATAGAAAATAGAAACAATTAAAAAAATATAGAGGAGATGCCTACCTGGGCCACTTACCTGGCGGCCCAGACGAACTGGCCCAGCCCAGCTGGTGCGCCAGTCGTCCCCTACCTTGGACATGAGGACGAGGGCATGTGCCCCGCGCCCGCACGAACGTGCCAGGACAGCACCACCCTGCCTGCCTGCCCCCTCGACGGCCCGGACTCCCTAGATGACGCCACGCACCCCCTGGTCTCTCTTTCACTCTCCCCATCCTCATCCCCCTCCTCTTCCCTCTTCCCCGCAGCCACCGAGCGGAGCTCATCGCCACCGTCGCCGTTCATTGCGGCCACCGAGCCCCTCTCGCCCAGAGAGTGTGTTCCCTAGCACCACCATCGAGCAAGGCGTCCCCAAGATGAAGATCGAGCCGCCGGGACGCCAAGAATCCTCGCCATCGACCATGTCTTCAAGCTCGAAGCCACCGGCCGCCATCGTCAAATTCGTCGGCTTCCGGCCACCCTCGGCCTCTCCGTCGATGCTGATAGGTTCGCCGTGAGCCTCCGTATCAGTTCCCCCACGCCCCGTAGCCAATCCCATTCCGTAGCCACCGTCCCCATGAGCACCGAGAGCTTCCGCCTCTGGCCATGTCGCCGTCGCAGGCAGAGCTAGCAGAGCTCTCGTCTGAGCACTCTGCTGTGCTCAGTGGTGCACCAGGAAGCCATAGCAGTCTTCACTTTGTCCTGTTGCATGCCGTAGCTCCACTTTCGTGCACACCCGTGTTTCGGCCGCCGCACAAGTTCCCGACGCCGTCGTTTTAGACCCCCCCGGCTCGAACTGATTGCACCGTTGGACGCACGCGATGACTAGCGTCACATAGGGCCAAACCGTCGTTCAATTGGTTGTCGGAGGGCGATTTCCGAGCACCTCCACTGTCTTGGGCCTCGCCGGCGTTGAGCCGCCGGTGGGTTTGACCGCCTCCTGACCAGGTTTGACTCCCTGGAGTCAATGACATATGGGGCCAAACCCGTGACTAATTAGCGGATAGGATTAAATTAACGCTAATTAACCAAGTTAACCAGCTAGACACTGACTAGTGGGCCCCTTTCACTAATCAGTCAATTAACTGACCGGTTAGGATTAACCTAACACTGATTAGCCCCTGTGTCCATGACAGGTGGGGCCCGCACGTCAGATTTGAAGAGGAACGGCTCAGTTGACCCGCTGACGTCATAGTGACCTCAGGCTGACGCAGTAAAGCTTTTCTGGATTTTAAATAAATCAGAAATGATTTAGTAATTTCAGAAAATGTTTAAAACTTCTAAAAATCATAGAAAATAATCTATAACTCAAATGAAAATAATTTATATATGAAAATGATCAGAAAAATCCAGTGAATCTGTTTATGCCATGACGATGCATGTTTGAACAAGTTAACATCACCAACTAGGACATTATATGATTAGGGCAATGTATGAAATACCATTTGGAGTTGGAATTCAAACTCGTTTGAATTCCACTTCAATTAACTTGGTTAATTATTCCTCTAGATCAATTCAGTACCTTAATTTGTCATGTCATACATCATGATTGTGCATTGCATGAATTGAATGTTGTTCCTTCTTGTTTGCCGGTGTTTGTTCCTTCCCGGTAGACGATGGTTCCGACGTTGAGATAGTTGTCACCGATGAACACTCATTGTTATCTTCAGAAGTGTTAGGCAAGCAACCCCTCCTTGAGCATCCCGATAATATCCTACACTCTCGCTCCTGCTCTCTTCTACTGCATTAAGACAATAATGATTCAACTGTTACCTGTTCTCGGTAGTTGAACCCATTCCTTTGCATGACCTATCTTTCCCACAGTAAATAGTTGAAACCACTTAGGATGAGTAGCAACTTCTTGAGCCTTGTTGTGCTTACTCATTCATGTTTGCTTACTATGCCTTCTATCCTTAGAGTCGTGTCAGGTCTGATCCATCTGGGCGATGAATCGGAATGGATGTGTTCATGTTCTACGGTGTGAGAGCTAAGTGTGTGAACACAATTTGGTAAAGGTAGCGATGAGAGGCCATGTAGGAGTACATGGCGGGTTGTCTCATTGGGACCGTCCTTAAGAACTGAGTTCTGTGTATGTTATCCAAGACAAGATACTACCACAAATTGTGTTCCGGTAACTCGACCCCTCTCGGCTTATTAACTGCCTAGATCTCTGTCCAAGAGTTGCAACTAGTTTCTGCTGTTTGTAGGAAAAGTGCTGGCGGCCGTGCTTAGCGCTGCCCGACGGGGTGGGCTTTGATGCGGTAGATGCACAGTGGCACGGTGTACCAAGGGTCACCCGGATGGTGGGCTTGGGAACCCTGCGCACATCGTTTGAGGCCGTAGAGGAAACTTCGGCCGGACTTCCTTGTGGTTTCAGTCTCAAATAGGTGATAAACCTGGACTAGGGTCTTGTGTGATTAACGGTCGTGGCCGACTCCCTCGCTGGGCTTCCGCTTGAAGGTTGCCGAGGTGCCTTTTTACGTGCACATGGCGATAAGTGGCGAGAGCGTGTGTGAAGAAGTGCACACCTGCAGGGTTATGAATCTTTTCGAATAGCCGCGTCCTCGGATATGGACTACTTGGAGAACTTATGTGGTTCATAGACAAGTGAAATGGATACTCTAAAATACGCAAGATAAGTGTGAGTGCTATGGATGGCCTTCTCATAGGGAGACGGGAGTGGATCCATAGTGGTGTATTGAGTTGGTGAATATGTGGACTCGTGTGCGCTATCCCACCTCAAAGAAAGTACTTGTAGTCGTAGTACAGGTTAGCCAAGAGTCAAAGCTAGCTTGTTGCATTAAACTCCACAGCCCCCTTCATTGATGCTGATGCATATGTAGATAGTTCCGATGTAAGTCTTGCTGAGTACCTTTGTACTCCCAGTTGCTGAATTTATGTTTTTGTAGAGGAGACGTCAGTCTCGTTAGTGATTCTTACGATGTGAAGTTCGATGTTGACCGGATTAGCTTGGGAATCCCAGATAGAGGTCTGGTTCCTTTGGTAGGGTCATTGTAGCTTTTCAGGCTCCTCCAGCCACTTTAGTAGATGTCTGTACCCAGACATGTCTTGCTTCCGCTTGTTGCTTGTATGACTTGAGTGTTGGGTCATGTGACCCCTGATTGTAATATCATACTATGTTGACTCTTATGAGTCGTTAATGAATATTTTAGTCATAAAGTAATGTTGTGATTCCATGTTGTATCTACACATATCGTGCATAGTGCATGTATGATTGAAATGCATTGGTATGTGTGGGATTCGACACCTAGTCGTATGCCTATTGTAGCCTTCTTTATAGGGAAATGCCTCTCTGTGCTTCCGTTGAGCCCTAGTAGCTTGCTACTGCTCCGGACACATTGATTTACCGGCATGTATCCTTCTTTTCTGATGTGTCTGTCCCTTCGGGGGAAATGTCACGCGGTGTAATGGAGTCCATGTAGCTTGCTACGATTCGTCTACACATGTTGATGACCGACACCTGCACTGCTGGGTTATGTATGCCTGTCCCTGTACGGTTGTGCCACTTGGGTCTATAACTAGTCATGTTGACCCGGGTTCTTTGACATATGAATGCTAGCAACATATTCATATACGTGAGCCAAAAGGCGCAAACGGTCCCAGCCAAGGTAAGGTGGCAGCCGTGGGGATTACCATGCGTGAGGCCACAAAGTGATATGATGTGTTACATCCTAGACTTGTATGGCTTAGGATCAGGGTCCCTACACGGGGACTCGGACCTCGTGGTGCAGGAAGTCTCTTGCGAGTGGGATGCCATGGACGCCAACATGGCCAGTTATCGATTCGTCATCCAGCAGCTCACCGGCTCCTTCGAGGGCTGCGAGTTCCATCACGTCCCCCGAGCGGACAACGAGGCGGCGGACGCTCTGGCAAAAATTGGCTCCACCCGCCAGGCTAGCCCAGCCGGCGTCTCCCTCGAGCAGCTGCGCAAACCGTCGATCCGGCCATCCACCGAGTCGGAATCCATCTTCGTGCCCGTGGATCCCGCCGGCTCCTCCTCAGGGCCGGGGACTCCACCGCCTCCTCTCGTCCCGCCGGCTTTCCCGACTGCGACCGGTTCCGCCTCCATGGCGGCCGACTCTGAGCCCGTAGCCGTCATGATGATAGTGGACGCGCCCTCCACTGACCTGGTCCCGGGGACTAGCGAGCCAGTCCCGGGGGATCCAGCGACTGGCCCGGGGGCTCCGCCTGCCCCCAGCCCCCTGCCCGAGCTAGCGCCGGCTCCCGTCTCGGCACCATCGTGGGCCCAACCCACCCTGGCCTTCCTCCTTGCGCGGCGAACTCCCTCTGGACGATGCCGTGGCCCGGCAAATCTAGCGCCGGTCCCCCACCTACGCCATCATCAACCACGAGCTAGTGCGGCGCAGTGCAACCGGCGTTTTCCAGCGCTGCGTCGAGTCGGAGAAAGGGCAAGAGATCCTCCGGGACATCTAGTAGGGCGAGTGCGGTCACCACGCTGCCTCAAGGGCCCTGGTGGCCAAGGCGTTCCGTCACAGGTTTTACTGGCCGACTGCCTTGGAAGAGGCGACACAACTCGTCGACAAGTGTGAGGGCTGCCAGCGCTTCAGCACGCAGAGCCACCTGCCGGCTACGGCCCTCAAAACCATTCCCCTCTCATGGCCTTTCGCCGTCTGGGGACTTGACATGGTGGGCCTATTCATGACCGCGCGAGGCGGCATGACGCACCTGCTGGTAGCCATCGACAAGTTCACCAAGTGGATCGAGGCCAGGCCCATCAAGAAGCTGGACAGCCCCACGGCCGTCCGGTTCGTCAAAGATATCATGGTCCACTACGGAGTCCCCCATAGCATCATCACCGACAATGGTACCAACTTTGCCAAGTGCGCGATGGCGATCTTCTGCTCCAAGGAAGGCAGCCGGCTCGACCTCGCATCAGTGGCCCACCCACAGTCGAACGGCCAGGCAGAGAGGGCAAATGGCCTGATCTTGGCCGGCATCAAGCCCTGGCTCGTGGCACCGCTCGTGCGCTCAGCCGGCTGCTGGATCTAAGAGCTGCAGGCCGTCTTGTGGATCCTTAGAACCACGCCCAACCGATCAACCGGCTTCACCCCTTTCTTCCTCGTGTATGGGTCCGAGGCGGTCATCCCCACGGACATTGAGTTCGACTCGCCTCGTGTCGCCCTGTACATGGAGGCGGATGCAAAAGAAGCAAGAGAAGATGGCGCCAACCTACTCGAAGAGGCACGCGAGCTAGCCCTGAGCCTAACGGCCATCTACCAGCAGAAGCTCATGCACTACCACAGCAAGCGGATCCGCCCCCTTTCCTTCCGCGAAGGAGACTTGGTGCTCAGGCGGATCCAGCGGACCGCCGGCGAGCACAATCTGTCCTCCCCATGGGAGGGCCCGTTCATCGTCAGCAAGGCGCTGCACAACAATGCATACTATCTGATAGACGCCCAGAAGTCACAAAAGCGCAAGAGGGACGCCTCCGGCGAGGAGACGGAGCGCCCGTGGAACGCGGAGCTCCTCCATCCGTTTTACTGCTAAAACAACTAGTGTATGTATGTATCGCCCACCCTTTTGGGTCTAATGAATGTAGCGGGTGTCCCAAGCCAGCACTTGGGGCTTGCCTTTTCAATTCCGTCAAATCATATCGCTCCTCGAGCAGGCTCCGGGTCCGGCACCCCGGACCCGGGGGCTCGTCGGCTGGCCTAGCCGCCCCTCACCGAAGCCGGTCAAGTAATGTGGGATAAGCCAACCTCTCCCTCCCCGCCAAGCCACAGACCGGCTCCCTCCTGTCTGGCTAGCAGGATCCTGGGACGGGAAAGTTACCACACACGAACGCTGCCTGCAAGGGGGTGGCCGGCTCGGTCTAGCCGGATCATTTACAACTTCTAGCCGGCCACTACCGAACCCGCCCTAGCTAAGCACCCCACAACCCTAAACCCCATGACTGACTCCCCTAAGGCAGACGCCTCGTCCCAGCCACAGACCGGCTCCCGGCTGTCCGGCTGGCGGGGTTGAAGCCGAAGGGGACGAAGTTTTGGCAACACAGGGGTCAAAGCGGCGAAGAGCCATGGATGAGTCGGCACGCAGAACTCGTTCATTTCAGCAAGATGCAAAGCTTGAATTTATACACAAAAGCATAAAGGCCCACGGCCACTTGTTCATCATATTACACCCCCAGTGGGTGGAACTGCAATGTAATGAAAAGAGAAGCAGGAAAGCAAAAGCAAGCCCTAGCTAGTGGAGGACCCGTCCTTGGCCTCCACGCGGCCCGAGGCAGCCGAGGTGGAGGCTCTGTCCTTAGCACTGGCTCTCCCCGCGTCGGCCTTTGGGCCTGTGTCTTCCTCTGTCTGGATGTCGGCATAGGCATCGGTGCTGGAGGCGGCATCCTCATCGTCAGTCTCGCCGGCGCTACCGTCCGGGTCGTCAAAGGCCAGCGCGTACTGGTCCTCCGGGACCACCTCGCCGCTAGTCATCCGCTTCGGAAAGTACTCGTCCCACAGAGTGAAGGATGCCAGGTCGCTGGCACGAACGGCCAGCGCATCAGCGCCGGCCTCCAGCTTCGCATTCGTACGAACACGCTAGGTCGCAAGCAACTCTAGGTCCAGCCCTGAGTACCAGGACTTCGCGACACGGAGCGCTATGGCCGCGCAGGCTCGAGCCGCGGAGGCCCTCCAGGCATTCACCCGCGTGGTACTGGCCTCCAGCCACCGCGACAGCCGGCTCATGGAGCTCGGCTCCACTGCACCCGGCCAGAGGGTGCGAACCAGCACTAGGCCAGCCTTCTGAAGCTGCTCCATGGCCCGGACAATCTCATTCAGGTGGACCTTGGCGACGATCCCCACCTCATCCACGGTCCAGGCGGCAAGCATCCCGACGTGGACGCCCAACGCCCGCTGCTCCTCACGGTGGTCCTCCACGGTCGCTGCCGCGCCTTCCTGAGTATCGGGGAAAACCCCTGAGAAAGAGGGGAAGCGCGCGCGGCGTAAGACGAAGGAAGAGGCGGCCCCAAGACGACACAAGAAGAAAAGCAGATCGGAGTAAACTTAATGGCTAAGAGCTGATCCACCGCATGCGCCTCCTCCTGCAGCTCCGACTCCCTGGCCGACCAAGCCTGGACACGGCGGTCGTGCTCCGCCTGCGCCTTCCATGCATCCTCCGCCGCCTTCGAGCAGGTCATCCTTGGCCTTCAACGCTTCGCGATGGCTCGCCTCCCGCTGCTCCAGCTCTACGCGGTGGGCCGCCTCGCGCTCCTCCTGGCCCGCCCACAGAAGGTCCGCCTCCAGGCGCAGCCGGGCGCACTCCACCTGCAGAAGGTCCCGCTGGTGGCCGGCTCGGGCCAGCTGGCATCCGATGCCCGCCAACTCCTCGACGGAGGCTGTGAGGCCCGGAAGCGCCGTCATCAGGAGAATGGAAAACAAAGAAGCAAGAAGCTAAAGGATTCGACCCGCCTGCAGCGCAGTCGTCTCGAATCCCGGGGGCTACACCCAGTGGGTGCGCTCGCGCGCCCCCATTGGAAAGAGCGCAACGACACCATACCTTTCAGATCCGCCCCAATGCTGGACAGCCGGCCTTCGGCCTCCCGGAACCGGCCCAACAGCATGTTAAACACGACCCCCCGGCGATCATGATGGGCCTACAAAAAGACAAGGTCAAGGGCCGCCGCGATTAGACTCGACCCGGCTGCCTCCCAGTCGGCCCGACTCTGGGGGGCTACACCCAGTGGATGCACTTGCGCGGCCCAACTGGAGAAGTGCAGAAGAGAAAGGGCAGGGTTCGGGAGCCTACCGTAACGGACTGCTCGAGGCGGATCAGCCGACCCCGGGCCGCCTGCGCCGCTTGCAGCTCCTTGTCGCGGCAGTCGGCGAACTCTGCGATGAGGGCGTTAACGCCAGCTCCCAAAGAGCTAGTGGCCCCTCCATTGGTGGCCACACCAGCCGTCCCAGCTCTCCTGCGGGCAGGTCCTGGAGCTGGAGCCGGTCCTAGTCGCGACAGAGCCCCATGCCGGCACGACAACGGCGCCGGCTCTTCTCGACGGCGCGCTCCCGAACGGCGTGGCAGCAGTCCCGGCCGGCTCATTTGACGAGTCGGTCCCCAGTGGGCCTTTCGGGGCTGGGACCTCGATCTCTGGCACCCCGCCACCTGTTGCTGCGCCCATGCCGGCTCCACCGTCGGCCGGATTGTTGGCATCTCCTTCCTTACCCTCCGGGGCAGTCGACTCCGTCGGTGGGCCGTGGGCCTTGGGCGGCGCGACGTTGGGCCCATCGGCACGTCGGCGGCCCTCCGTGCCGTCTCCTTCGCCGCCACTGCCGCGTGCGCGGCTGCGTGCTCCTCCTCCTCCGTGGCCTGGGCGTTCGCCTCCGCCTGCCGCGCCGGGTCATGCACCCCCTTCGATCTCTTCTCTTGGACCGTCTGGTCCGGGGTCGAGCCGTCCCCTCTGGACGTCCGGCTCGCCGCCCCCGCGCAGGCTTCCTCCAATGTCCGCTTCTTAGCGGCCTTCTCCCACGGGCGCTGCTGCTGCTCCTCCAGCGCCCTCTGGGCCGCCTCCAGCTCGCTCCACTCGGCGTGCTCCTTCTCAGCGTGCTCCTTCTTAGCATGCTCCTTCTCGACACTCCCGCTCGCCTCCGGGGCCGTCTTCCCCAGGGCGCATGGTGCCCTGTCCGGCGTTGCCGCGAAGACACGAGTAAGAGCAGGGAAAAGTGAAGAAAACAGGGGAAAGCGAAGAAAGCAGGGGAAGCAATCACAAGACTTACCTGACGCTGGTGGGGACCGCCCGCGTGACGGGGCCTACCGGGGCAACCCGCGGTTTCTTACCACCGCCTCCGCGGTCGACACCCGGCTGCCCTCCAGCCGCGCGCTTGGGGGCCGACCGAGAGTTGGCCAGTTGTTTCCCCCGTTCCGCCGTGTCCGCCCGGTCCTGCGTCGGCCCGCGGCAGGCCTTGCGGAGGCATCTCTGGGGCGCCGTCGCGTCATCCCCAGAGGCCTCGAGGTCTTCCACGACCACTACATCATACGCTCCGTCCGGCTCAGCATCGTCATCGGTCCAGTCCCGCAGTAGGGATTCGGGAGGAAACTCACCGGCCGACTCGGACCCCTCCGTCTCCGCCCCGCCGGTCCCCGACATCCCGGCCTGAACCGTGTCGTTCGGCTCCACGTCCTCGACGTCATCAATCTCCTCGGCGTCCGACTCCGCTACGTCGGCTGCCGGCTCGCCCTAAGCCAGCAGCAGAGGAAACAACTGTGGACGGGAGGGCCCCTCGCATCGTCAAGAACGGAGGAAGGCATCGGTAACCAAAAACAGGAGCGCGGCTCATCACGTACCATAGGAGCCGGGTGCGCCCGGTCATATGGGGCCTTGCCCCATCGCCACCCGTCCTCGCTCAGCTTGGTGGCGGAGACCAGGTTCACCCGTCTCGTCACGTGCACGGCCTTCAACTCTTTGGTGGAGAGTCGGCTCGCGTCGTACCGGCCACCCATCTGACAGATGAGGTGCGGCCGGTGCTGCAGCGGTTGCACCCGGCACGCCACCATGGTGGTGATTAGATCCACGGAGCACGGCTAGCCGGGCGCAGAGCTGGTCCGCCGTCTTGGGAGACTCCTGCGGCGGAACGCTCCAGTTCTGCATGGTGTTCGGTGAATGGTTGATGAAGGGTGGCAAGTTGATGCAGTCCAAGTTCGCCTCCACGTTCTTCACGTAGAAGAAACCCATCTACTAGCTCTTCACCGAGTCCTGTAGCGGGAGTTGGGGGAAGCCGGCTCCCGGGCCGTGGTTGACAAGGGTGGCTCCGCAGGCGGTCATCTCTTTCTGATTCGTGGCCTTGTTCAGCACCATCTTCCGCTTCAGGAAGAAGAGTCGGCACCAGAAATCCACGCGCGACTCCACCCCCAAGTAGCCCTTGCACAGGTAGGCGAAGGCGCCCAGCTACAGGATGGCGTTGGCGCTGAGGTGATGCGGTTGCAGGCCGAAGTACGTGAGGAATCGCCGGAAGAAGGTGCTCGCCGGCAGCCCGAGCCCGCGGGCGAAATGCTCGGCGAAGACCACCACCTCCCCTTCCCGCGGCGTCGGGGCATTTTCCGCCCCCGCGATACGCGCCTCCAAGAGCCCCGCCGGCGGCAGCTTGCAGCAGTGGCGAAGGTGCTCGATGTAGTCCTCGTCCACGTCGCTACCGTCCCAGGCACCCTTGCTCGCCATCAGGCCCAAGAAGGGGTGTGTGCGGCGATGTGGCGAGTGAGCACCGGCGGGGTGTGGCCGGCGTCGGTTGCGAGCGGCGGCGTGGCGAGCACGCGAGTTGCGCTCTCCCCCTCTCTCTCTCTCTCTCTCTCTCTCTGCGAAGGTAGAAGATGGCTCGGGGAGGGCGGCAGGGAGGGCGAAGGTCAGGCCCCGGAAATGCGAATGGCCCTTTTCGCTCCCATCCTTTTCCATTTAAACCCCGTGTGGGGTAGTAGGGAGGGGATCCGACGCGCACGATTCCCACTAACCCCGCTCCGCGCGGGCGGCATCATTACGCGCGGGGAACGCCAACCGTCGGCCCCTACCGCAGAGGATCGCCGCGCGTGGGCCGAGGCCGTGGCCAGGTGGGCCCCGCCCCACGGTCCTGTCCTATCCACCGCGTGGCCTGTCAGGCCACGGCCCGCTACGCGCCACACGTGGCGTTCCCCTTCTGCATCTCGGAGATTCCGAAGCCGCCCGCGGAGCGCCGACCGGCTGCTGCTTCATCCGCCAACAGCGGTTCGGCATTCTGGCATGGGGCCCAAGGACCCGCGGGCACATGGTTCAAGCCGGCGAGGTCCGCTGCCTCCAACCTGCGGGCCTCCCCTGCTTCGGGGACTGTTGATGGGGGATAACCCCGGGGTAGGCTCACCCAAGCCACAACTCCTTTTTTTAAAACAAGACGTGGGGCGAGGCACACCCCTCGTCGACAGGTTCCCCACGGGTCGGCTACGCGGTATGGCCGGCTCGGGGCGATGTCGCCAGCCGGCGGGTCGGCGCCCTTCACATCACCCTGCCCGACGGGACAGGGGCGACATGGCACGACATGGTGCCAGGGACCAAGGACAGCTGGTCAGAGCACGCGTGGCTACAGTGACGCCCGGCGTATCACCGGTCAGCACCCGCATGGCCACAGTGGAGGCAATAGTGCCGCTGACCCAGGCCGACTGCGACCAGGCAGGCGACACAGTGCCCGCACGCCTCCAACCACTCCATTACCTGCCCCCGCGTGGCTACAGTGCGACCGGCCGTACAGCTGACCGCGGCCAGCTGCCGCAAGACGACGGCGTACAGGACGATCCATGCCGCGGTGTGACGGGCACGCACCGACGGCGATGCCAAGCTGGCGGGCCCCAGTGGGACCCTGCAGCCGGCGGGCCCTACAAACGACAAGACTCTTCAGCTGGCGGGCCCCCTGGCCTACTAGAGAGGGTGCCAGCCGGGTCCCCCGGTACCATATACGTATATTGTAAGCCAGTGGGTTAGCCTATAAAACCCCCTGGAGCCACCCCGCGCAAGGGGTCGGCCATATTCACACTCACTCACACACGCATACAAGAGAGGAAGGAGGGCCAGCAGCTTTCCCTTCCTCCTCCGTCGAACATCTCATGGAGCACCATTGTATCCTTCTTGGTTCATCAACCAGATCAGCATGACTAGGGGTATTACCTCCCTCGGGCACCGCCTGTCCCCGATCCCGTTTCCGGAGCCCACCGACATCCTTTCGGCCCCAACCACTCTTGACAAGCCACCATATGGCATCTGTCGTGACAAAACGATGACATATATTATCTTCATCGACCTTACCAGGAAAGTTCACTTTGACCATTCATTAAAGGCCTATGTTTTATTGCATTTAGTGACATCATTCAACAAATCCCTCCAGTTGTGATATTGAATTATAATGGTTGACTAGAATGCATGAGGTAGGAACCCACCCCTTGTTACTAAAGGCCCGGGAACGTTATTTATTTTAATGCCATGCTAAAGTAGACGGGGTTTGGTATGAGTGTTCGTGAGTGGTGTGAGAAGGAGGACTCCACGTCAAAGACGACAACTTCATGATGGCATCTTCAAGGCCTGCATCTTCAAGACCTCAAGATTTCAAGACTCGAGACAAGTTTTCAATACACACTATTGGTGAAGGATGGATTTGATGGGCACCCTGGAGTAACCTGTGGATGTCCAGGATGCATGGAGAAGAGCCATGACATCTCGCGGAAAGCTTCACCCAAACTCAAAGAGACAGATGAATACTCCATGCCCGGAAGCTTACCTATGCAGCCGAGTCATTATGGGCTCTGGCTTGGTCGATCATCGTAGTGACTCTGACTAGTCCAGTGCTACGAGGTGTAGAACTACGGTAAGATGGATGGGCACTGGCCGTAGTTAGGGAAGCTCCTTGAAAGACCATGTTTCGTTGGTCCTGTTCTCAAACACCCGGCAGTGCGAGGACTTACATGGAGGGAACGATTCTTGTGGGTAAAGTGGACAACTCTCCGCAGAGTTAAAACCTAATCGATTAGCTCTGTCCTCAGTTACGGAAAATTTGAGCCTCTAGACTTGGATCTGTCTCTAAACTCTCAACACCAAACTAATAAATAATTGTGGGCAACTTATGTTACTTGTGGGCCATGAGACATCAGTTGGCGGAACCATGTCATATCTAATGATTCTGTAGTGAAAACTCCTGACATTCCTTTGTTGTAGGAAAAAGAAAATAAAACCAGCTTTGATGCAAAAACTCAGACCCAGAGCCACAAAGCCTTATTGCATTTAGTATAGACTTTTTCATCTGCTTTCTATTGTGATCTTGCCGGTACATTCAATGTACTGACCTACACGGCTGCAACGTCTCATGTTGCTGATATTTTTCTACGTCGAGTAAGAGTATTATATAGGGTTACGGTCTACACTCAACATGTCGTTGGTGTTGTTGGGACTCCACTACCGTTTGACTGTTTCCGCTGATACTCTTGAGGTATATATTAGTTTTACATTATTTACATGTGATTGCACTTTGATATATACATTGATGTACTGTGTGAGCCAGCATACTGATCTAGGGATGGCACAATCAAACAGAGGCTTGACTCGTTTTGAGTCAGGTCGCTACAGAAATGGTATCAGAGCACATGTTGATTGTAGGATGTGACCCTGGTAAATGGCTCAGAAATAGGAAGACCTTGATAGGAACAACTTTTATTTTTTATTACTCTCGTAACCTCTTAAATTCTTTTTACTGAACCTTCCTTATTTGAAACTATAGATGGAGAGCTACACCCTGAACGCCAGAGAGCACTACGAGGATGTTCTCGGAGGCCCATTCCTCATGGAGCTGATCCAGATGATGAAGCTGCGTATACCTAAGATCAAGGTGTGTAAAAGGAATTCTGGAACATGGGGCATCAGGACTCAAGTATTTGGACATGAAGAAGACCCCAAGACTGAAGACATCAACTATGGGATGTTAAACCATGACTGTGATATGGGCATAAACACTACCGTCCATGATGCTATCGCACGCTTGAGCTATCGTCATCGTGCTGAGTTAGGCACCCACTACTTTGGGAGGTTTGGATGGCAGAAGGCTGATGGAGCACACATCATCCTAACAGACGAATAGAAGATGAAGTTTTCACCTCTGCTGGTGTATAATCAAGAAGTAGAGCATTACATAAAGAACCTTCAAATGGACCTTCTAGCAGCTTTATTTGAGAAGGAAGCACTTCGTGAGGATCTCAAGGCCGAGAAGCTGAAGGTAGCCAATCAGGAGAAACAATGTCCCAAAAACCAGAAGCTTCGCCGAGCACTGAAGGACAATCAGGCCATGGCACATGCCGGTGATGTGGAAATCCAGAAGCTCAAGAACCAACTTCTGGAACTACAGGGACGACAAAGGAAACTTCACGTCAACAGGGATAATCTAGCAGAAGAACTTGAGAAAATCAAGCACGACCAGAAGAAGCCACTGAAGATGAAGACATGGAATAAGCTAGCTTTGTAGTAGCCCCACCATGAGAAAATAAATATGAACATCTTTGTGATTAGAGTAATCGACCACACCAACCTTATGTGGGTGGTGATACTATAGGATTGATTGAACTTTATGAATGTGTGGACTTGATATATGTTTTAACTTTTGTGCCATTGAGTTGTTTATTTAGTATGCATCCATCCCTCTCCCTCTCTATCTTACCCATCTCACCTCAAAACCCTTGGACCCAATAGATGATGAATGAAGATGGACTCGTGTTTTCTGGATCAATGACTCACTTGGAGACGGAACAATGGATTCAGAACATCGAGGATCACCCGAGGAATAACTTTGTTGCAAGGAAATAAATGGTCCAGTATGCTCTTCATTACTTTGCAAAAGGTGCTACAACTTGGTGGAAGATGCATGAAGCTATCCATGGAAGGCAAGGAGCAATCACTTGGGAAGAATTTAAGATGACTCTGCAAAAATCTCATGTAGTCACCAACACCCAGAAGCCCCGTTGCAATGATGTGGAAAATATTTTTGCATGCAAGATATATGGGGAGATAGGACACACCCAGGAAGAACACAAGGAGGGATGCCCTCATTGTGAAGGAAATCACCCAGTTGAGGAATGCCCGACTGGGCAGGTGACATGTTTCTTGTGTGAAGCAACTACTCATTACCCGGCTCAATGCCAAATTTACACCAGGGTACAAGAAGTCATGAAGCAGCAGGAAGAAGCAATGAAAGAAGCCCTCCTGAAAAATTTAGAAGAACCCATAATGACAGAAGGTGTACCAGACCCACTTGGAGATACCTCAATGGAGAACAACACCAAGTCATGTTATTCATGTGGACAAGAAGGACATATCTCCCAGAATTGTCCGAAGGAGTATCTAGGAGACTTCCCGACAGCAGAAGTGCAATATGACCCTCAGGAGATAGAAGGAATGATCAACCTAGAAAAGAAGAAAAGCCAAGTAAGTGGAGGCATCAGATGTTTGCATTGCAGCTTGGAGAGATCTCATTGATATTTCAAGAAGTATGAGCCAAGCATCAGGAAAGGAGCCCAACCCAAGAAGAAGAGGAAGACTCCGTGGTTTTCTACATGGAAGGATCTGAGCCACATCACATGTCATTGGTGCAATAAGACAGGACACTACTCCAATACCTGCCCGGGGAAGAAGGCTAAGTATGAGTAGTTGAGTTTTGGATCTTGGAAGCAATAAATGTAATAGGAAGCACTCTTATTTTCTTGAGGTTATGGCGTTGACTTATGTAACGGAAGTCTCAGATATTGTAGTGGTTCATGGATAAATAAAGTTAATGTGACTGGAATCTCATATGTTGAAATGTTATGAGTTGTTCTTCTATAAACAGAGATTTGACCATTTTCAAGGATATGAGAAAATATGGTCTATGCATGCAGGGGTACATTTCATTTTAGGTGAGGTAGTAATTGGTAAAACCACAGGAATCCAAGGAAAAAAGAATGTACCATTCATGCCAAGGAGTCTGGACCAATAAATACAGGTGAAGGTAATGTTGGACCATAACAAACTGTGTGGATGGTAGCATTTGTAATAAGGAACTCTTTGAAATTGGAAATTTGATAAGTGATTAAGGATGAAATAAAGGATTGAATATGATGAGCCAATACCTTTATTGGTAAACAGACCAATTGGAAGGAAAATGTACTCCACGGATTGGAGTCTAGACAAAAATAAGTCTAGGAATTATTTAATATGATGGATACCATAAGAGTATGATGGAATGAAGCACAATTGGATTCAAAGGAGGAGTAATGTTCGAATATGGAACACTGGTAACTCCAAAGATGAGTTAAAGTCGTACAAGTACTAAAGTGGGCCCACAACCCATAGACCTTAGTATTAACAAGGATCAAGCACTACCTCTATGAAGGAAGAAACTTGGAAGAAGCTATGACTGAACAACAGACGTTTTCTTAGGAGGATACGAAAACCCGAGAGTTGTGAAGAAACGATAGATTTTTGTTACAGCTTGCAGACTCAGTGGATTTATCCTAACTTCGTTCGTGTACGAGAGAAATTCTGCAACGCTTGTGAGAATGCCCAAGTGTTAGAATACGAAATTCGCTAAACCTTATACAGAGTAATGATTTGGGTGCGTAATGGATTGATCACCATGACGACTTACTCATAACATCCGCTCTTGTTATTTGGAATGGTAAAATATGAGTGAGTTACCCATAGTAAAGTGATGACGATCATTGTAACCTTTGTTTTAAGCCTTAGAGTGGTATGATGATGAACCCTTGTACATGGCAGATGTTGCCAAACGTAGGAATTTTTATGGTGAGGATGAAGCCAAGACCCATTTCGCAGCAGGGTGACCTTTAACTGATGACCACCATGAGATCACCGATAAGTTGTTAAGAATTGTCATAAGGCCTGTCCGTTAAGACCCAATATCGAAAGAAATTTACCTTGATATAAGAACACAAGATTTTGGAAGACACATTATGACTATAACGGAAGAGCATTAACGAAGGAGTTATTGTGAGAAATGTGAAGAGATAGATATTGCCAAGACCCCATAGGAATGTCATGACTTTGAGGGACCAGTAACTGTCATTTTAAGTGTGGTAGCACCCATACTTTTCAGGTTAATGGATTTGCTATAAGACCCCCAAACCATAACCATTTCTTTCTAGCCTCTTCGAATCTCGAGGATGAGATTCATTTTAAGTGTGGTAGGTTTATAATATCCCAAATTTTTGTAATGTTATATTAATTAATTGAATGATTGATTGTTTGATTGAGTGATTGAAATTGAATGTAATTTGAAAGTTTTTGTAACTTTTGAATTAGAGGGAATAACAGGACTTTCCCAAAACTTTCACTCTGTATTTATCCCCTTATTCAAATCCATTTCAAATACAAAACACTAGAGAGAAGATGAAATGACTTCTTCCATTTTTTTGAAAAGGGATTTGAAAGGATTTTGAAATTCCATTTTTGGAAACATTTCAATTTCAAAAACTTTATGCAACTCAAGGAGTTTCAATGAGAGGAGATAAGATGACTTCTTCAAAACAAAAGAAAGAGGGTTGGGAGTTTCAAAGAAATGATTTTGGAAGCCCCTTTCAAAGTTTATGAAACCTAAGGATTCCATTTGAAGTTATTTGAGTTTTCAAATTTCAAAACCTCTGCGATTTATTCATAATGAGAGGAGGAATATGACACTTCCAAGTTTCCAAAGGGGAATTGAAATATATTTGACTCCCAAAAATAAAATATATGGAAAATATGGTAAAATGATTCCCTTCAATATGAAAATGGAGAAAAATGAATTTGAAATCATTTTGGTATTTTTAAAATGTTTTATTGGCATTTTTATTGCAATAGTAGCACTGTTTGACTTTTGATAATTTTTGTGGACATAGTTTGACCTTGAAAAGATGTTCATGTTGTAGAGTTTCTTTTACTGAAAATTTTGATATGTAATATGTCTATAGAAAAAATTGTATTGTTTTTCTTTTATTTAGTTTTCTCTCTCTATTTATTCAAAATAGGAAAAGTTTCCTGTAAATGGAAACAAATCCCCGGGGCCCAATGGCCCTTTCGGCCTAGCAGCGCCGCCCGCGCCCGAATCCTTTCAGATCGGCTGCCCACCCCTTTCCCTTCTCTCTCTCTCACTAACGTGGGGACCCCACTGACCACCGGATCTCTTCCTTCCTTCTTCTCCCTTCTTTCCTTTCTTTGCCGGACCAGCCGCCGGAGTCGGATCCCGCCGTGCTTCCGTGCCATGTTTTGGCCTTTCCCCTCGCCCAAGCCTTGCCGCCTATAAAAGCCACCCCCTGCCCCTCCCGTTTTGCCCTGAAGCCCTCCCGAAAACCCCCTGCCCCCCCGCTATTGCTCGCCAGAGACCGAGCCTCCCGCTGCTGCCATTGACGCCCGAGAGGTCGCCCCCGACCCCCTCACCACCATCTGAGCCCACCCCGAGAACCCCTCGGTCCTCTGCTTCCTCCCGACGAGTGCCTCGACCTCGCCGACGTCTGGCGTGATGCCCTCGAGCTCACCCGAGCCGCTGGAGTACCCGAGCTCCACCACCCCCCGCAACACCTCGTCCGGTCGTCCCCGAGCTCCGAGGACACCACCACCGGACGCGCAACTCTACGTCGCACCCACCCGTGACCTCGCCCGACGCCACCGACCACCGAACGCTCCTGCCGTCAACACCCGAATTCTTCTCTGGCAATGGCCACGACCACCACCGCGGTGAGCTCTCCCTCCGCCTCAACCGTTCGATCTAAAGTAGATGGTGTAGATTAGATCGGGCATACCCCTTCGATTAGAACGGTTTTTTCTCTGTTTTATTTAAACCGAATTGTTTTCTTTTATTTTTCGGTCGTCCGCCCGTAGCACTTCCTCGCTCGCCCCCGCTAGCCAATCAGAGCATGCCACATAGCCTAGTGACCTCTAGGTTGTTTTTATGCCTTTTTTCTATTTCTGTTTTTTTACAGAATTGATTCTCTTTTTTACTTTTGCTATATCTTTTATGTTTTTAATTGTTTTTGAATGATTCCTTTTGCATTAAGTTAAGAAAATTATGTAATTTTTGTAGATATAAAGTTTGGTTATATTTGAAAATTTTCAATTTGAATTCAAACAGATTTTCTTCAAATCTTGTTTTATGAATAACTTTAGTTTAAAAATAGATTTTTGACTGATTCTTTTTCCTGCTGTTTTATATTAGTTTGCTTTATCAGTAGGTGCAATTTGGGAATTTTTTGTATATTTTAAATACACTACTGGAATCAGCTTCTTTGCCGTCTGCCATAACAGACGGCAAAGGCCTGCCTGGCGGACGGCAAAGCCATTGCCGTCCGCCAGCAGACGGCGAACAGTCCGGCCGAACGGGTGCCGGTAAAGGCCACTTTGCCGTCTGCTGGCAGACGGCAAAGAAGCCAAGCTCTTTGCCGTCTGCTAGCAGACGGCAAAGCCCCTAGACGGCAGACAAAAGGTGCCAGCCCCGTTAGGGGGCTAACGGCGCTCTTTGCCGTCTGCCAGCAGACGGCAAAGAGCTGCAGCTGACGTCAGGCGTCAGCTGGGCCAGCGCAGGCTCTTTGCCGTCTGCCAGCAGACGGCAAAGAAGAAAGCTCTTTGCCGTCTGCTCGCAGACGGCAAACAGGCCAAATAGGCGAGCCCAGATTGCACAGGCTGCTGCCACGTGGCCTCTTTGCCGTCTGCTAGCAGACGGCAAACCTCTTTGCCGTCTGCTAGCAGACGCCAAAGTGGCTATATAGCCCCTGTTTTTACTGTTTTCTCTTATATCAATTCATTTGCACATAAATTCACACACACATATATATATATATATATTCAGAATCACATAATAAGGCAAACATTATGTCTAGTCCATCACATAAAATGTCTCATCCACCACATAATAAACAACACATATGCAAATAATATGCAAGCCATATGGATATGATCATCCAACACATACCAAATCAAAACATATGCAAGTCTCATCCATACATATGCAAGTTTCATTCATCTATACATACATAAGCCAGTGTCAATTGTTGATCCTACAAAATCAAAACAAAATGGAAGGACAAGGACTCCATGAACGCAAGCTTCCGTGAAGTGAATCAAATCTGCAAAATGGGAAAGAAGGAAGTTAGAAGAAGAAGAAGAAGACTAGAAGAAGAAGAAGAAAAAGAAGAAGAAGAAGACTAGAAGAAGAAGAAAAAAAAGAAATCTTCTTTTTCTTCTTCTTATTGCTTACTTGTGTCATTTTAGAGCTAACCTAGTTAAATAGGCCATTTTTGACCTAAATATGCTAAGTATGTCATAAATGAACTAAATAAGCTAAGTATAGGTCATTTCAGAGCTAACCTAAGTAATTATGCCATTTTTGAGCTAATTAAGCATATTAAGTCATTTTGGAGCTAAATAGGTCATTTCTTAAGCATATTATGTCATTTTTGAGCTAGCTAAGCATATTGAGTCATTTTGGAGGAATAAATGCTAAGTATAGGTAACTTTAGAGCTATCCTAGGTTAAATAGGTCATTTTTGAGCTAATTAAGGTTATTATGTCATTTTTGAGCTAGCTAACCATATAAATTCATTTTTGGAGGAATAAATGCTAAGTATATGTCATTTTAGAGCTTTCCTAGGTTAAATAGGTCATTTTGGAGCTAAATAGGTGATTTCTTAAGCTAAGCTAAGTATAGGTCATTTGAGAGCTATCCGTGGTAAAATAGGTCATTTTGGAGCTAATTAAGGTTATTATGTCATTTTGGAGGAAATAATGCTAAGTACAGGTCATTTTAGAGCTAAATATGTCATTTCTTAAGCTAAGCTAAGTATAGGTCATTTGAGAGCTATCCATGGTAAAATTGGTCATTTTGGAGCTAAGTAAGGTTATAATGTCATTTTCGAGGAAACTAAGCTAAGTATACGGCATTTTGGAGATAAATAGGTAATTTCTTAAGCTAAGTACGCATTTGTTATGCTAAACACTTGCGAAAACTTAGCGTCATCACGGAGGTGTAGTTGTAGGTGTAGTTGTAGGACCGGTCGCGCCAGTGGCTGACGGAGGAGGATCGGTCGATGCTTGTCGGGAGTTATGCTGCTCCAAAGATCATTTCCAATGTATCGTTAGCATGATGCAACTCAAATGTGAAGACTAGTAACTAATGACAATTCAAATGAAACTCACCGTGCCCGCCGGAGCAATGACTGGCATCGGCGGAGGGGTCGTGCCGCTCTTCTCGCACAGGGTCTGCACATTTTGTTTTGACGAGTCAGTCATATTAGATACTACTGTAAGGAACATTACGTGCATGATTTGGCTAATATGCAGAAGAAACTTACCGCGAACATCTCGTATAGGGCCCGGTTAGCCATCATGTTCGGGTTCCTCTCCTCCTCCAACGCATTAGCCGTCCTGTCCTCAAGCTCCCTCTCCCTCTCCGCCGCCTGCCGGTCCCTCTCCTCTAGAATCGCCTGGGTCTTCGCTCTCTCTTCCTCAATAGCAGCCTGGGTCTTCGCTCTCTCTGCCTCAATAGCAGCCTGCAACACCACTCGTTAGCATTGTAATCATCGACGGCCGCACACACAATGTAATGAAGGAAAGGTATCTGAGTCCGTATAACTAACCTTGAATTCGAGCTCCACTGGCCGTGCACGAGGCAATATCTCAGGATCGGAGCCGGTCTGGCGCTTCTTGATCTGCGGGAGAGTGCTACTACAACGTATCTGTCCATCCCCAATGGCTAACGAGCCATGGGGCCTCCCGCCACCAGATATCATCACCAGCTCTGGATCAAGAGGTTGCTGGCTCGGGTTGAAGTCCGGCCCTTTCCTCGCCTTCCCCTCGTCTCTGTAGCTCACAAGCTTGTGGTGGGAGGCGCGGTTGGTGAATTTCTTTGGATCATCGAGGTCAGACTCAGAGAATGCCTTGGCCTTCTTGTACGAGGCAGTATTGGACATGGCATAGAGGTCGAACAGCTGTGGCACTGGAGCCTTGTTCTCTCGTGCCTAAAAGAGAGGAACAGAGTATTAGTTGAGGGCTCAAGCTAGCATGAAGAATAAATTTGCATGAACCACATACCCAGTTTTCCCCGTACTGATGTAGGTTGACGCTGCCTAGATGGTGTGGGACACATTTCATTTTGCCACGCTTGTCCTTTGCAGTGTCGTGGGTGGAGCGCCATTGGGGAGAGCACCACTCATCCACCAACGCCTCCCAACAGTCCATCCTATCCGCACACCATCTCGGGGGCACCTAAGTTAAGCAAGAGAAATTTGAGCGCTACGCCTACGAATCAAATCAAGGAAACTAAGTACAAGGCCTTAAGAATAGGTAATTACCTTCATGTACTTCTCCTTACTCAGAAACTTCTCGCGGCACTTCTCTCTTTTCCTCCTAATACCAGCCGAGGCGAAGTAGTCTCGAATAGCCTGCGTCCGAGCCTCGTGCCGAAAGTTTTGAAGTAGGCGCCTGCACTCGTTGTCGATAACCAGAGCTGCGGCCTCCTCCTGTCCCTCAGCACACCTGTAGAAGGTCTGCAATAAAACAAGAAAACACGAATTAGTACAATCACTAGGGTTGCCAATCAAAGATGGAAACACAACGTAGACGGCAAAGGAGAAATTACCCAAAACGTCTGGATCACAATGTCGGCCACCTTGTGGCACTAGACATCGCCGATCCTATGCCCCGGCGGGGCCGGGGCTGCCAAGTAGTGCTCCCAGGTCATTCCTAACTCGGGAACCCGGCCCTCACCGGGCAACGTGACCCACCCTGGGAAGCTCTGGCGACAAATCACACCAAGGACACTGTTGGGCCTGCGGACATGAGGCTCGTGTGTCCAAGACCTGCAGTATGACAAGGCCAACGCATTAGATATTCGAAGAAACGTGAAGGCAAAAAGTTAAAAAAGAGAAAATGCACTTACTTGGCCCCGTTAGGCGCAATCAACCACCTCTGGTCGGGGGTCGCCGGGGTGGGCGGGAGCTTTGTACCACCACGCTGGTAGACTTTGCGCCCCTCAACCCACTCACCCTCGCTATAGCTATCAGAACTATAGCCACCCTCAGCACGGCCACTCGACTCCGTCGAGTTCCGCTGCGACTCAGCGTGATCCCTGCTGAGCTCCGGAGTCTCGTGGGACGGAGTCTCGTGGGACGAAGGGTCGTCGGCCCGACGCTCGTCGGCCCGAGGCTCGTCGGCCGTAGGCGCGTCTGTCATAGGCTCGTCGGCCCGAGGCTCGTGGACCGGAGTCCGAGACGGGTCCACCTCAGGCGGCTCCATCTCAGACGGAGCACTCCTGTGGTCGGGTGAATCAGCTGGGGGTGGCGGCGAGGAAGGCGTAGTAGCAGCCTTCCTACCTCTCCCGCCGCCACGTCCACCTCTACCAGCCTTCTTCCCCCCCCCCCCCCGACCTCTCCCGGCCGAAGAAGAAGCGACCGCCGGTGGTGTCTGCATACTGAGATCCAGCGCTCTCCGGAGGCTATGGGGTGGAATGGAACTACCCCTCCCACCACGCGCCGAGGTAGGAGCCTCGGAGCGCTCTCGACCCGCGCCCACCATCTGTCAACACCTGCAATGACAAAGAGTAAACGAAATTAGTACAACATAAAAAGAATGAATACCTGACATGAATAATATGTATATAATTTAAGTGTATCATCATCATGAACATAATAAAAAATTGAATACCTAAAAAATTGAATATATACCTAATTTAAGTGTCGGGGTGTCGTGTCGGGGTCGGGGTGTCGGGGTGTCGTGTCGGGGTCGGGGTGTCGTGTCGGGGTCGGGGTGTCGGGGTGTCGGGGGTGTCGTGTCTTGGTGTCGTGGTGTCGGGGTGTCAGGGGTGTCGGGGTGTCGGGGTCGGGGTGCCGTGTCGGTGTCGGGGTGTCGGGTCGGGGTCAAGGTCGGGGTGCCGTGTCGGGGTCGGGGTGTCGGGTCGGGGTCGGGGTGTCGGGGTCGGGGTGTCGTGGTCGGGGTGTCGGGTCGGGGTCGCGGTCGGGGTTTTTCCTCTTTTTTTCTTTTCTTCTTCTTCCTCTTCTTCCTTTTCTTCATTTTCTTCCTTTTTTTCCTTCTTCTTCTTCTTCTTCCTCCTTTCCTTTTTCCTCTTCTTCTTCTCCTCCTCTCCTCTTTTTTCTTCTTCTCCTCCTCCTAACCTAATTAACCTAATTGATGTCGAAACCAGTAGCATCTAACTAATTAACCTACTCAAAAAACCTAATTAACAACATCTAACTAATTAACCTAATTGATGCATCTACTATCTACTAACAGTAGCATCTATATATATCTATAATCATGATATTAAAAAAAGGAAAAAAACAGAAAAACAGAAGTGGAATCAGCTTCTTTGCCGTCTGCCATACCAGCAGTTTTTAACAAAATTTTAATCTTATCAACTCTCAAAAAACAGAAGTGGAATCAGCTTCTTTTCCTCCTTTCCTTTTTCCTCTTATTCTTCTCCTCCTCTCCTCTTTTTTCTTCTTCTTCTTCCTCTTCTTCTTTTTTCTTCTCCTCCTCCTCCTCTTCCTCTTCTTCCTTTCCTTTTTTCCCCTTCTTCTTCTCCTCCTCTCCTCTTTTCTTCTTCTTCTTCTTCTTCTTTTTTCCCTCTAAGTTTTTTCTACCTAATATGTACTAACTAATATGAACTAATAACTAACTAATATAAACTAACTAATATGAACTAATAAAAACAGAAAAAAACATAAAAAGGGGGGGAGGGTGGAGCTCTCCGGAGGGGGGGTCGAGGCGGCGGCGCGGGGCGGCGGAGGGGGAGGGGCGGAGCTAGGTCGTCGGGGGTGCCTGCTCGCCGGCGACCCGACGCGGCGGAGCGGCGGGGCAGGGGGCGGCGGGGGCGACGGGGCCGAGGTGGTGGAGGAGGGCCGCGGGGAGGGGTCGGGCGGCGCCGCGGCCTGCCTCCGGCGGTGGTGGAGAAGGGCCGCGGGGAGGGGGCGGTGGTGGAGGAGGGCTGCGGGGAGGGGGCGGCGGCGGGAGGGCGGGGCGGCGGCGCTGAGAGAGAGAGGGAGAGAGAGATGTGAGAGAGAGAGAGAGGCGCGCGGCGCGGGGCCGAAAGTTAAGTTCATTTCTTTGCCGTCTGCTGGCAGACGGCAAAGAATTCTTTGCCGTCTGCCAGCAGACGGCGACCGTTAGCCCGCCCCCGCCGTGACATTGTGGGCCCCACCCTCACATCTTTGCCGTCTACTGGCAGACGGCAAAGAGTTCTTTGCCGTCTTCCAGCAGACGGCAAAGAAGTGGCAGATGGCAAAGAGCTTGACCTAGCCAGTGCCGTGCCCCGTGGGGCCCACTTTGGTCTTTGTCGTCTGCCAGCAGACGGCAAAGAAGTGCAGATGGCAAAGACCCTCTTTGCCATCAGCCAGATCTTTGCCGTCTGCTTTGCCAAAGCAGACGGCAAACAACCTGTTTGCCATCTGCCAGCAGACGACAAAGAGCTGGCAGATGGCAAACAAGCTGATTCCAGTAGTGATAGGTGTTTTTAAGCAAAACAGAACCTCACTAGTTCTTTCAGTTTTATGCCTTTTCCTTTGTTTTAATTATTTTAAATTTTGTTCTCTTGTTGTTCTTTTTGCCAAATCATATTTTGTTTTTGTTAGACAACAGAGGAGTTTTATTTACTGTTAATAAAAAATATTTTTTTCTTGTTATTTGTTTAGTAGGAAACCATGTTTTCTTCATAAGTAGGGGTTGATAAAAGCTTTTCAATTAGTTCTTTTGCTAACAAAGTTTTATGAGAAGTATTTTATGATAACTCAGTTGTCTTATATTTTGTTTTATGTTATTTATTATTTTATTGTTTCTTGCTGTTAAGTTTATTAGGACAAAAACTTATGTTGTTTAGTGTGTTGTTCCTTATAGTTCTTAGTTGTTCTTCAAAAGTAATTCATTTTGCTAGTAAAAGATTTACTAAAATGTTTTTTATGTTAAGTTTTATTTGCATTGTTTTCTTGCTGTTGATAATAGGATATCTATAGAAAAACTATTCTTAGTTGCATTGATGAAGTTTTGTTGTTTTTAACTTTTGTCTTAAGTATTTCCTTCATCACAACACCATTGTGTTTAGTAATTGTTTTGCTTTTGATTGATACTATTGATTGCTAGAATTGTTTTCTTATATGAGTGCAATGTTTGATTATATAGATTTTTCATCGGAGAGTGACGAACAGTTCTATCAAGTTACTTTGTGAGAGTGATATTATCATCATCAACCTTACCAGGCAAGTTCACTTTGACCATTCATTTCATACCTATGTTTTATTGCATTTAGTGACATCATTTAACAAATCCCTCCAATAGTGATATTGAATTCTTGTGGTTGAGTAGAATGCATGAGGTAGGAACCCACCCCTTGTTACTAAAGCCCCGGGAATGTTATTTGTTTTAATGCTACGCTAAAGTAGACGGGGTTTGGTATGAGTGTTCGTGAGTGGTGTGAGAAGGATGAAATGGGGCACACCCGTGTGCGTTGATGTTTCACGAATTGGAGGTGGATTTGGGGATGAACATGAAGAACACGGAGTAAAACGCGAGGAAATCACAAGAGAGAACACAAACACTCAAGACACAATCTCCAATTACACATCCACTAGATCCACTCGAACACACAAGTCTCGAAACGAATTCAATGAACGGATACAAGTACCGATAGCCTCCACTCTAAAGGAGGGTCTTGAAATCCACTAGGGATCTTCCCTTGATAGGGGCCTTGGCATCCACTAGGATCTTCTCATGGAGAGGTCATCTCCAAGGAGAGGAGGAAAGTAGATGGATCTATGCTCAACAAATCTAAGTGCTAAACATAAGCTAACCCTAGCAAATGGTCCAAGGGTGTCGTATATAGGTAGCAAGAGGTAGGAGACGAAGTGGGGGTACAAAGATCATCTTCTCACGAAACAGCCTGGAGGGCCCGTGCGAACGGCCTAAGTCACCCCCATGCGCACGGGGGTCCCGTGGGCACGGTACACGCCCGTGCGCACGGGGTGTCCAGGGACTTCGGGTACCCTCGTGCGCACGGGGTCTTTTGGGCCCGTGCACACGGGGCCGTCTGGAGCTAGGCTTCTTGGCTGCAGCTTGGACTCCATCTTCCGTGCTTCTTCACGTTCCTCCTCTTGGTCTTGTTCATCCTTCCTAGTCCTTCCTTGGGTGTCTTCCTCGTGCCTAATGATGCATAGGGTTTCGTTGTGAGGTAGCATCCAAGTTCCATTGATATCCATGTGTATCTCAAAGAGGAGGGAGTTCACCTTTGTTTCGATGGCACGCGCTCGAGCTCTAGTTATAGGGCCACTTGGTTCTTGTAGTGGTGGTGTAGACTCCATGGGGCTGATGGTGGGATGCTCCGCATCATCTCCCCCTTTGGGAAGATCCGTCCTCGGATCAAGACCTTCATCACCATGGAAAGGGGAAACATCCTTGACGTTGAAGATGTCGCTCACATTGTATTTGTCGCGTGGAATGTCGATCTTCTAGGCATTGTTGTTTTAGCATGCCAACACCTTGAAAGGTCCGTCGGCACGAGGAAGTAACTTGGACTTGCGCTCGGCGGGGAAGCGATCCTTGTGTAGGTGTAGCCATACAAGATCACCGGTCTTGAACACCATGGGGTGCTTGCTGAGGTTGCGCTTATTGGTGACGCGTTCCAATTGATGTTCCTTCGTGCGCCTTGTATCTTCATGCATCCTCTTGATGTAGCTTTATATTTGCACTTGCGTCCATGTTGACGTGCTCTTGGAGTGGTAGAGGAAGGATGTCCAATGGGGACAAAGGGTTGAAGTCCTAGACCACTTCGAAAGGAGACTTACCGGTGGTGAAGTGACGCGCGCGATTGTAGGCGTACTCGGCGATGGGGATGCATTCTTCCCATTCCTTGATGTTCTTCTTGATCAACACGCGTAGGATAATAGATAGCGTCCGATTCGTCACCTCCGTTTAGCCGTCGGTTTGTGGATGATATGCCGAAGAGAATAGAAGCTTGATTCCGAGCTTTGCGCATAGAGTCTTCCAAAAGTAGTTTAGGAACTTGATGTCGCGATCGGAGACAATGGTCCTGGGGACGCCATGCAGTCGTAAGATGTCCCTACAAAAGAGATTTGCAACATGTGCAGCATCATCGATCTTGTGGCATGGAATAAAATGAGCCATCTTGGAAAAACGATCCACAACGACAAAATGGGAATCATGGCCATTTTTAGTTCGTGGCAAACCAAGCACAAAATCCATACTAATGTCTTCCCAAGGTTGGAAGGGTATAGGAAGAGGCATGTAAAGACCATGGGATTGAGCTTTAGACTTAGCTTTGCGGCATGTAGAGCATCGGTTAGTGAAGTGTGCAACGTCACGAAACATCTTTGGCCAAAAGTACTTGTTGGATAGGGTGGCGTATGTCTTGTCGCATCCAAAGTGACCCATAAGTCCTCCACCGTGTGCCTCTTGCAAAAGCAACAAAGATCTTTGGCCAAAAGTAATTGTTGGATAGGGTGGCATATGTCTTGTCGCGTCCAAAGTGACCCATAAGTCCTCCACCGTGAGCCTCTTTTAAACGCAACAAACGAAGCGAAGACTCGGGTATACAAAGTTTGTTAGCACACATAAGATAGACATCTTTGATGTAGTATTTTTCCCAACAAGGTTTCACTTGGCACTTAGCATATGGAGTAGCAAAGGAAACATCATGCTCATACAAGTCTTTGATATGCTCAAAACCGATGACATTCAATTCAAGTTGAGTAACTAGCATGCATTTGCGGGAAAGAGCATCCGCCAGAACATTTTCTTTACCCTTAATGTATTTGATGACATAAGGAAAAGACTCAATGAATTAACTCCATTTGGCATGCCGTTTTTTCAACTTAGTTTGACCCTTAAGGTACTTGAGAGTTTCGTGGTCGGTATGAATGACAAACTCATGAGGTCATAGATAATGCTCCCAAACATGTAACATTCTCACCAAAGCATACAATTCCTTGTCATATATGGGATTGTTAAGTTGTGCGCCGGAAAGTTTCTCGCTAAAGTACGCAATTGGGCGCTTCTCTTGCATTAGCACACCTCCTATGCCATTACCACTAGCGTCACAATGCACTTCAAATGTTTTATCAAAGTTGGGTAAAGCAAGCAAAGGTGCGCGAGTAAGCAAATTTTTAATCTCATGGAATGCGGTGTCTTGGGAAGGTCCCCAAACAAATGGTGCATTCTTCTTGCTCAAAGAATGTAGAGGAAATGCAATAGTGCTAAAGCCCTTGACAAAACGACGATAGAAACCGGCTAGTCCTAGGAAACTATGCACTTGTTGCAAATTTGTGGGTGTAGGCCAAGTTTTAATAGCATCAATTTTCGTTTCATCAACATGAACACCCTTAGAAGATACCACAAATCCTAGGAAAACGACCTTGTCAACACCAAAAGTGCATTTTTCCATGTTCGCATAAAGTTGTTCTTTCCTAAGAATTTGCAAGACTTACCTAACATGAGTAGCATGCTCCTCGAGAGACTTGCTAAAAACAAGAATGTCATCAAAATAGACCACAACACAATATCCAATTAGGGGTCATAAGACGTAATGCATGACACGCATAAATGTACCCGGTGCTTCGGATAAGCCCATGGGCATAACTAGCCATTCATAGAGACCAAACTTAGTCTTGAACGCCGTTTTCCATTCATCACCCTCTTGTATGCGTATTTGATAGTAACCACTTTCCATGTTTATCTTGGAAAATATAGTGGCACCACTAAGTTCATCTAGCATATCATCTATGCGAGGAATAGGGTGTCGATATCTAATGGTTATAGCATTGATAGGACCGCAATCGGAACAGATGCGCATACTACCATCTTGCTTAGGTACTAGTATCACCGGGACCGCACAAGGACTCAAACTCTCACGTACATGTCCTTTATCTAGGATTTTTTGGACTTGCCTTTGTATCTCCTTTGTTTCTTCGGGCTTGACGCGATAGGGTGCCTTGTTAGGAAGTGGTACTCCGGGCATGAGGTCGATGCGATGTTCGATCCCTCGTTTTGGTGGTAGTCCCGGAGGTAGCTCATCGGGGAAAACATCTTGGAATTCCTGCAACAAACGAGATAACACAAGAGGAAGATGTTGTGAAGGGTTAGTCCGTACAACGTCATCTTTGCACACAAGTACATAGCGAAGAACGGTCGATGGGCTCTCACTCAGATCCCTCAATTCTCTTTTGGTGGCTAAAAGAACTATATCTCTAATGTCCCTCATCGTGGAGTCACTCAAATTTGGCTTGTGGCGCTTACTCTCTTTTAGGTGGCTCACTCTCTCACTTTTGTATCCACGGTGGGATAAGTGTGCTTTTCGACGATGACTTGACTTGGAGTCATTGGTCGAAGGATATATTGCTTGCCCTTCATCTTGAAGCTATAGTGATTGGTCCGACCGTTGTGGATGATGCCACGGTCGAATTGCCACGGCCTACCAAGGAGAAGGTGGCAAACGGACATGGGAACCACATCACACTCTAAGGTGTCTTCATAAGCGCCTATCTTGAAGGAAACTTGCACGGTGTGTTCAACTTGGAGGGTGCCGGAATCACTTAGCCATTGCACCTTGCAGGGCGCGAGGGTGCTTCTTCTTGACCAATTGGGGCTTGGAACAAAGGTCCTCACTAGCCATATTGTGGCAGCTTCCGTCGTCGATGATTACCTTGAGAGAATTTCCTTGTATGCCCGCCATGGTATGGAAAATGTGGCAACGTTGGTCCTCGTCTTCTTGTTGTTGAAGCGTCAAAACCTTGGAGACAACGAGAGTGGGGCTCAGATCGTTGTCGCAAAAGATTTGCAAATCTTCATCTTCATTAACTTACGATGCATGGCCACGTGCTCCAATGCTTCCATCAAGCCGTAACTCATTGTCGGGGCACGGATGCACACGATCACCTACGGGACCAGAGGCCCCTTTGTGGTTCGGCAAGGGGGGTCACGTTGCACAAAGAGCGGAGACCATGAAGCAACACAACGATCGGGATCAGAACACTGGCATTTTTACCCAGGTTCGGGCCGCTGTGAAGCGTAAAACCCTACGACTCCTGCTTTTGGTGGATTGATCAGAGGAACACGAAGAACACGCAGTGCTCAATCCCGGCAAGGGTTGCTGCCGGGAGAGCTACTACATGAGTACAAGTGTCCAAAGGTCCGAATCTTGAGCTAGGTTGCCTTGGGCCTCCTTTTATAGTGCAAGGGGCAACCACAGTGGCAAAACAGTCTTTATCTTGTGATTAGATAGCTAACAGAGCTATCATACCTAACTTTGGCATTTAGGAAAAAATACCATGATTCCTAGACTAGGTGGCGCTCGGGGATGCATTCCCGGCAAGCTCTTGCCACCGCTCGGCTGGTCGTTGCTTACTGTATTGACACACTACTGGACGGGTGTCATCTGGGTATAATCTATCTTTCGGTGCGTCGCCACGTGCTTAGCGAGAGCCACTTAGCCGCTTGTGGACTCGACACCGCATCGACAAGTGACTGGCGTCGTGATGCGGTGGAGCGGTGGCTGGTCAGCTCGCGCCTGCCGGGGGATGGCTTGTCGGGTCTTCCTGAGATGTGCGCGCCTCGGTCCCCGACGGGCTCCGGGGACGTGGCTGGCGCGCTTTGGGCCCCTCCTGGGCTGTTATGCTGGTCTTGCCAGCGTTTGCTTGGCCTTCTGTAGGTTGTTGCTGCCGGGGTCTGGTTCTTGAATGCTCGCTTGGTGGTGTGGTAGCTTTTCCCGATGGGCTCAGGCCATGAAGGCCGGCGACTTATTGTCCGTGCACAAGTTAGGGGAGACGAACACCCCTGTTTGTGTACCCCTACACTCATAGAGTCATAGGTGCCATCATCTTGAAGTATCATGGTGCGTTTGTTGGACACTCATATGTCTTGTGGCCTTGGCCTTGGCACGTGAAACACTTTATGGAGCTTGATTTAGCGGTAGCATTCGGTGTCGGTGTAGAGGATGAAGCTCTCGATTTGTAGTTGCTTGTAGGAGGTCAGCTTGACGAAGTCGTCTTGTCCTTGTAACTTGAGTTGTCGCCGGTAGTGGTTCTAGTTTTCGTAGTCCAAGGCGTCATGGCTGGAGAAGCTTGAGCACTTGAACCGTAGGTCTTGGGAGAGAACTTGGAGTACTTGTAGTCATCTTGCACTTGGCGTTCCGCCTTGGTCGCTTGATGCACTAGCTCAAGTAAGTTGGAGTATGGTTGGAAGTCCGCGATTTTCTTGACTTGGTAGTTGAGGCCATTCAAGAAATGTGCCATTGTTTGCTCGTCATCTTCCTTGACATTTGCGCGGATCATTGCGATTTCCATATTTTGATAGTATTCTTCCACCGACTTGGTACCTTGCTTGAGTTGTTGTATCTTCTTGAAGAGATCCTGGTTGTAAAGTGTAGGCACAAATCGAGCTCTCATGAGATCCTTCATTTGGGCCCACGTGTTGATAGGAGGTTCACCTATTTCTCTTTTTTGCACAATCACTTGTTCCCACCAAATAAGAATGTAGTCTTGGAACTCGAGTGAAGCCATAGCTATCTTCTTCTCTTCGTCATAGTTGTGGAGATGGAAGATCTTGTCAACTTTCAGTGCCCATGAAAGGTAATCTTCGGGATCATTGCTTCCGGAGAACTTTGGCATTGTGAACTTGAGCTTGCCGAAGCGTTGTTCATCGTTGTGGTGGTGAGGCCGAAATCCTTGTCTTGGATGTGAAGCCTCGTTGTCGTGGGATTGTTCACGATGTTCTTGTCCTTGTTCGTCTTCGTCCTCGGATTCGTAGTGATGAGCTTGAGGATGGCAACAAGGTGGACGCGCTCGGTTTCGCAATTCTTGGTGCTCCTCTTGGCGATTGGCTTCTTCTTATCGTTCGCGGTGAAGTTCTTCTTGTTCTTGACGTGCTTGACGGTTGCGTTCCTCCAAAGCATGAGTAGCATCACGGAGTGCATGTTGGGCTTCTAGCGCTTGTTCTTCGCGGTGGCGTAGTTCTTCTTCACGGCATTGTTGTTGGCGTTCTTGTTCCAATGCTTCTTGTTCTTGTTGGTGACGCCGAGCACACTCGCGAAGTCGATCTTGTAATCCATTGCCATGGAAGGGATTATCCGAAGCTTGACATTGGCGATCTTGGTGTGAACTTGGACCGGAGCGGTTTATCTCGGTGATGAGAATGAGCTCGAGGTGGACTCTCGCCGGAAGAGTACTCCGATGAGTGCGGCCTTGAGTGGCACCTTCTTGACGATGTAGATGTAGAAGAAGCGCGCTTGACCATCAAGGAGCGAAATTCCTCCATTTGGCTTGAGAGCTTGGTGTCGAGGTAGTCCCTTGTTCGCACTTTGGATTCGCGGACGTCGGTGGCGAGTTGCTCGATGCGGTCGTTCAAGACGTCGTGCAATTGGCGCATTGCCTTTTATGGGCCGAAGAATTGTAGCTTGGTGACATAACAGGTTGCGTCGTCCTCTTGCTCCTCAAATGCTGGGTTGTGAATGCTTGACCTATCCATATCACTCAAGTAGATATAAGTGGAAGAGTGAAAGACAATAACAAGTACCGTTCCGTAAGTTGAAAATGGATCAAGCACTCAATGTGCCAATGTGGAAATAGTAGAATTGGTACCGGAGATTGGTCTTCTCACACCTACACAAGTAAAGCTTATGGAGTGGCTCGGTTAGGACAAGTGGCACAAAATTCAAGCAAACGAGATTCAAGATATCGCAAATGTTGAGAAAGATTCACAAAATGGCAATGCAAAGCAAATAGATCAATAGCTATGTGGTAATAGGAACACACAAATGAATAGATAAATGGGATCCACGCAACCATGGGATGAGCACAAGATGTGATGCCACGGAGAGGCTCGTGTTTCACGAATACAAGAGAGACAAATAGCTCGATTGCTCAAATGGTGTAGATACGCGCTTGTGCACCAACCTATGAGAGTAACGTGCCATCTTCAATCCCAAATATGCTATGTATGTATGAGTATGCAAAATGGCTCAATGCTATCTCTATTGCTTACAAGCTCTTTTGTATCTTCTCTTTTGCTTAAAAGCTTTTGATTGTTTTTTTTAAGTTCGATGCTCGAACCAAGATATGAGACAAGTATGATGGATATGCACGGCAGAGACTTATGGCACAATGTAGATATGAAGATGTACTAGAAAAAGTCACACTGCGGTGCACAAGTAACGTGGCTCGGCAATTCTCAACTCGCTAGTCTCAATGGGTAAGGTACGCAATAGGCTCGAAGCGATCAATGTAATGGCAAGGTATGGAAAAAGATGTCGTCAAGGTTACCGTCCTTGCTTACGGTTGTGGTGTCAAAAGGCGAAGTGGCCGATGTCGATGTCGAGGCCGGAGCGATGATGACTGGCGGTGATGTCGAAGTAGTACCGTCCCTAATTAGCCGAAACACCTTAGGAAACGGTAACTGCAACTCAAATCTCCAAAACAAAATTATAGGAACAATGGCCGAAGGGTGTGTGTGGTGGGGATTGCCAAATGCAAAGAAAACAAAAGGTGTGGCTGCTCTGTATAGCCCATGCGCACGGGGTCTTTTGAGCCTGTGTGCATGGGGTGGTCAGGAAGTTGCCCGGGGGCCTATGCGCATGGGGTCTTTTGAGCCCGTGTGCACGGGGTAGTCAGGGAGTTTCACGGGGGCCCGTGCGCACGGGGTCTGGAGGCCCGTGGGCACGGGGTGGCTGAAATTTTCGCGAAAACTCTAGAAATCGGTGGCTATGAGAAAAAAATTGGGGATTCCTTTAGATAGAACTCTAGATCCACTTGCTAGGCACACATTCCATGGATCAAAATCAACAAAACCTCACTAGAATCAACAATTGCAAAAAAAATGGTATGGCTATTTTTGGGGGATTTGTGAATTGGGACAAAATCAAACAAAATTAGGCTAGAAAATGAAGAGGGGGGCTCCAAATTCGTGATCAACGTGGCTCATGATACCAAAATGATACGGGGCACACCTGTGTGCGTCAATCTTTCACGAATTGGAGGTGGATTTGGGGATGATGTGGGGGACCCCGACTCATATGTCGTGATCACCAAACGCACGTGTACAGTGATCCCAGAGATCAATGCTCACTGAACACACAGAAGCTGAATAACAAGAGTCTTACATCCATACTTAGCGTCTTACACAAATAAAGACCATGAAGGTCAAGTCTTACATAGATAGGGCCATGTAGGCCAAATAACAAACACAACTAGCAGCGGAAAACTTGAACGAAAGCGAGAACCCATGCCATCTGCCTTAACCCTACAGGCATTCTGACTGGGAAGCGTCCTAGTTCGCATGTTCGTCACCATCGAACTCTTCACCATATTCTTGCTCTTCCATGCCTGGCCAATTAAAGAACCAGTGGCAAGCCAATGAGTACTTTGAATGTACTCGCAAGCAACCCATGTTTGGAACAAAGTAATAACAATGCATGATATAGCACTAATTAGGTAAGTTTTGTGGAAAGCTAATTTTGAGTGCAATGTCGTGTTCAAAATAATTTGTGATAGCATGCATCAACAAGTAACAAGTATCCATATGAACAGGTTACAAATATCAACATGAATCAAGGTTTGAACATCTCATGTTCAGTCATCATGGCAAGTTATCTGACTTAACTCATGTATTATTTCTGTGTCACCCACACACACACACACCAAGTTTAGTGAACACTAGACGTAGCACAAGAGTGGTCATCCAACTATCCTTCACCGTGGACACGGCTATTCGAATAGTTTTACACTCTGCAGAGGTTGCACACTTTATCCACAAGACTCATGAAACTTCCGTGTCAAGCTACGACTCGCGATATTGTTCATACCCGAGGTAAGTACCCAAACATTGCCTTTCCCCTAGCGATACTAGACAAAGGGTCCACTCTTTGGTGCCATCCCTCATGATATACATCACACGTATCATCCATGAGGGCACGTAACGGTGTGCCCGGTACTTGTGAAGACAGCGCATGGTCGCCCTACCAGGCACGACCCCGTATCGAGAGTGACCACATCGCTCCCGCCACTAGTAATGTGGGCTCTATGGTAGTACCCACCAAGGTAGTCAACAATGCCCCATCCCATAAGGGGTATCGTGGTTGTACATGTAAGGTTGGAATAACGGTCCCAACTTATACCAATCCGTTTTCGAAAACCACACACACTCACTTGCTCCGGTACACCACTTCTTTATCAAGTGGTTACCTAGCTCAACATCATCTCCCTCGGGCATTAGTCACACCCGACGGGGTTTTCGAAAAGTCTTTGAAAGCATTTGTTTCCAACACCATGTATATCCCCGTCCCATTTGCGTAGCAACTGCTTAAGCATCATATCTACCTCCTACCCACACAACCCTCATAGGAAGGTAGGGTCATGCATGATGCAAGTATCAACGGAAAAGTAACAGAGGCATCCACCAAAGTGGTCACCACATAATCATGATCAACATAACAAAATGAAGTGCTATATGCCATGCCATAAAATGGTTTCTTAAACATGGCCAAAGGGTTGCTTGCCTAGCTCAACAAAGTCTTCAGGGTCTTCAAAGTCTTCTGGTCCAACTCCCTCGTCAAGTGAGCAATCTATCGTCGCGATAATAACGACAATAATAAGAATCATCACAAAAACAGAGCACAAAACTCACTTCGAAAATGTTACCCTACTCTGTAAAATACTAAAATATAAACTAAAAATATTTGCCTAAGATTTTGTTGTGAAAAATATTTTGAAAACTAGTTTTAACAAAGGTTAAAAACACTAAAAAAGGGGTTTTAAATAAAATAGTACATAAAATATTTTCAAATATTTTCCCAAGTCGCACTATTAAATTCTACAGAATATTCTAAGATTTATGGTGGAGGAATTTTTTAATTTGGAAAAGTATTTGAACCAGTGGAATTTTTTGAACACTGATCAGAAAAAAAAAAGAAAATGGGCACTGTGCCCTGGGCTAGATCTGGCCGCAACTGGGCCGGCCCAGAGCAAAGCAGCCCTAGGCAAACCAGTGCCCCCGCGCATGCCAGGATCAAACATGACAGGTGGGGTCCGGCGGCCAGAAACAGGGGGAGAGAGGCGCGGGCGGGGTAGAGGCTGACAACCTAGCCCCACTAGCAGGTCGTCATCCACCTCTATCCAGGGAACGGCGGTTCTCACCGGCGGCGATGCTGGGCACGGCGACGACTGGCGGGAACGAAAATGGGACCAACGTCGATTCGCTGATCCGGTGGAGGTGGAGGGGAGTGCCGGAGAGCAAGGAGTCACCGGCGACGAGGTACCCGCGGCGGGGGCACTTCGGTAGGAGCTCGCTCCGGTCGTCTCCGGCTGCAAAACACAAGCAGGAGGAAGGGGGTCGCATTAGGAGTTCCTTCTGGTCACGGATCGGGCGAAGGAAGGGGCGGAGGAGGCCCTCACTGTGCGAACGCCGGTGGCCCGAGGCGGCGCCGCTCGGCTCGATCCCGAGCATAGGGGCTTCGGGAGCTCGCTGGGGTGGTTTGGGCATGCAATTGCGAGTGGGAGAGGAGCAGCAGAGGGAAGAGAGGAGTCCGGGGCGGCCTTATATAGCCTGCCCACGGTCCACCGTGCGCTGGTGCGCTGGCGAGGTTGTGGCCGAGGCCAGAGGGCATGGGGGTTCGAGGGGAGGTGTCTGGGGCGTTCTTGGGATGGGTCTAGAGCTAGGGAGAGGAGAGAGGAGGCGGGGCAGCTCGCACGTGTGAGGCCCGCGGTTGGCCGAATCGGGCGGCGTCGGCCACGTGTGCGGGAGGGTGAGAGAGAGAGCGAGAGGAGGCTCCTGACATGGCAGCGTGTCCCGGACGCCGAGGTGCCTCGACTGGCGCGAGGGGGCGGCTCGAGGTGGCCAGAGTATGGCAGGGCACGAGGTCAACCCTCTCCCTGTTCTGTGGCGCGCTCCAGAGCGCGTCTTTGGCCGGCATGATGGGCTTTTGGCGCGCTCTGGCGCGTCCACCAGTGGCCATCGACTGCGCAGGGGCTAAACAAAGGGGAAAAGGGGCATGGGCTGCCCTGGAGCTTGCCAGGAGGGAGAGAGAGCTGAGAGAAGGGTAAAAAGTGGTTGTCCAGGGGGTGCAAGTGGGCGTCCCACCCATGCAATCATGCATTTGGCCGCCAGGGCTTTTACCAGAGGTGAGCAGGGGTGGTATGGTGATGTGGTAAAATTTTGGGCTCAAGGAGAACAATGGAAGGGGTCCAATCATTGATATTTGCTTCCCACCAGAAGGTGTTTGACCAGGGTTTGGGCTTGCTAAGCTCATCTACTAGAGATGAAACTTAACAGGATAAGATGGTGAGTTAAAACAAGGGTGTTCACAAGGTTTGGGGTGGTTTGAAGAAAGTTGGCAATCGAAACTTTGTAAACCCTAGAAATCAACAGAATTAGGTTTCTGTAGATCTAACCATGCAATTCTATTTTCCTAAATGCACCACTTGGTGTGGTGGCTTTATTTGGGGATTAGAACATGCCCACAAAGTTTGGGGGCAATAGGAGATACTTCACAATGTAAAGTTGCTCAAACTTGACTCTGGACAGGAATGGTTTTGGATTAATTTGGTGGATCAAATCAATTGGGATTGAGATGAAACTTTGCAAGATCATCACATATAGCATGTGTGACTTACTGGAATTTTCCTGGATTTTATTGAGAATATTTCTTATGGAAATATTTCAAATGTTTGAAACAGACAGAAAGGGTTTTGAAAGTTGTTGTCCAATATTTTTAACATGACCATGTGTTGAAACTCTTTTATATGGAAAATATATGTCCACTGAGTTTCCCTAAATTTTCTCAAATATTTGTAAAGCATTTAAATATTTTTTCCCTATGAAAAAACATTTCTGGCCTTAAGAAAAATCCTTTAATTAAAATAGTAAAATAATATTTAAAAATAATATTTGGTGGTTTTGGGAAGTCTTATATATAGTAGGTTCCAAGTAGAGTCTTTGGGGAAAAAGGATCCACCCAATTTGAGGACTCTTAGTACAAACCTCAATTCAGGGTTTTTTGAAAACCTAATTTGAATAAGTCCTTTTTTGCCAAAATAATATTTGATAAAAATACTTTTCGGTACTATACACGTGGTATGATCATTGGGCAAGATGTTTGGATCAACGAATATGAGTATGGAGAGGAGTAGAATCTATGAGTGCCATACACAATCAACCAAGCAAGCAAGCATCAAACAAATCAAACAAGCTCATGCACTCAAAAGTTTTAATTGGTTCCAAATTTTGTAAATCCATAGAATAGCAAAGTGATACAAACACAAGGTGTGACAGACCTACCCCCTTTACAAGAATCTCGTCCCCGAGATTCCTAGGCTAAACGCTAAAAAGATAAGGGAACTCTGATTTAAGGTAGTCTTCACGCTCCCAGGTTGCTTCTGCTTCAGTGTGATTGCTCCATTGGACCATGAAGTACTTGATGGTGCGGCTTCGGGTGTAACGCTCCGCTTCATCCAAAATACGAACGAGCCTCTCACGATAAGTGAGGTCTGGCTGAAGATCGATGGCTTGATGGTCGATGTCCTTGTAGAGGTCGGGGCGGTTGGGAACTTGGAGACACTTCCGGAGTTGTGACACGTGAAAGACTTTGTGCACATCAGATAGCTCGGAAGGTAGCTCTAGCTGGTAGGAAACTTCTCCTCGTCTGTCGGTGATCTTGAAGGGGCCGATGTATCTTGGTGCAAGCTTTCCCTTGACGTGGAAACGCTTGGTTCCTTTGAGAGGCGTGACTCGGAGATAAACATGGTCTCCAACAAGGAAACTCATGTCCCTATGGTGGGAGTCGGCGTAGCTCTTCTGTCTGGTCTTGGCGGTCTTGAGACGCTCTCGAATGAGTTGAACTTGCTCTTCTGCTTCGCAGAGGATGTCTGGGCCAAAGACTAGTCCTTCTCCGGTTTCCGACCAATTTAGGGGAGTGCGGCACTTGCCTCCGTACAACACCTCAAATGGTGCCATCTGAAGACTCGACTGGTAGATGTTTTTGTAGGAGAACTCGGCGAATGGTAAGCAATCTTCCCACTTGGCTCCATATGCCAGAACACAAGCACGGAGCATATCCTCGAGTATCTGATTTACTCGTTCCGTCAGTCCGCTAGTCTGGGGGTGAAAGGCAGTGCTGAAGGATAACTTGGTTCCCAAGGCTTCTTGGAATCTATTCCAGAACCTTGAGGTAAACTGGGTGCCTCGGTCCGATACAATCTCCTTAGGAACTTCGTGGAGGCTTACGATCCGGTTGATGTAGAGGTTGGCCAGTTAGTTTCCATTGTAGGTCGTCTTGACGGGAATGAAATGGGCTACCTTGGTCAGGTGATCGACAATGACCCAAATAGAGTCATGTCCCTTGCTTGACCTAGGCAATCCGGTGATGAAGTCCATCCCGACTTTGTCCCATTTCCATTCAGGCACTTTCAGAGGTTGCAATAGTCCAGCGGGTCGCTGATGCTCAGCTTTGACTCTCTGGCATATGTCACACTTAGCAACAAAGGTGCCTATCTCCCGTTTCGTGCCATGCCACCAGAATCTTGCTTTGAGGTCTTGGTACATCTTGGTTCCTCCAGGATGGATGGAATACGGAGTGTCGTGGGCTTCTTGCAAGATCAAATTCTTGAGCTCCATCTTGTTGGGTACACAGATGCGCTTCCCGAACCATACAACTCCTTCATCCACTGAGAATCCTGGGGCCTTGCGTACCTTGATCTTCCTCTTGATGCCTTCAATGCTCTCGTGTCCCTTCTGAGCTTCCTTAATGTCATCCATCAAGGTAGGCTTTGCTTCGAGGTTGACTAGGAATCCAGGTGCAACTAGTTCCAAGCCGAAGCTTTCAAGTTTTTCATACAAGGCGGGTAGCCTTTCCTTAATCATAGTATTCAAGGAACAAGCCTTTTTGCTTAAGGCATCTGCTACCACATTAGCCTTTCCTGGGTGGTATTGAACACTGAGGTCATAATCCTTGATCAACTCCAACCATCTTCGCTGCCTCATGTTCAATTCTTTTTGAGTGAAGATATACTTCAAACTCTTGTGGTCTGTGTATATCTCACATAGCTTCCCCAGAAGGTAATGTCGCCATGTTTTCAAGGCATGAACTACGGCTGCCAACTCGAGATCATGAGTGGCGTAGTTCTCTTCGTGAGGACGTAGCTGTCTGGATAGATATGCTACGACTCTGCCTTCTTGCATCAGAACACCTCCAAGCCCGGTTCTCGACGCATCACAATATATCACAAACTCCTTGTGAATATCGGGGGTGGCCAAAACTGGGGCTGTGGTCAATCTCTTCTTGTGCTCTTGGAAGCTTTCTTCACACTTCGGCGTCCATTCGAACTTCTTGTCCTTCTTCAAAAGCTGGGTCATGGATCGGTCAATGCTCGAAAATCCTTCGACGAACTTGCGGTAATATCCCGCGAGTCCGAGGAAGATTCTCACTTCCTTCACATTGGTTGGGGATCGCCATTCAGTCACGGCTTCAATCTTGGCAGGATCCACTGACAATCCTTCTTCAGTCAACACATGACCCAAGAATCCAACTTCATGCAGCTAGAATTCACACTTGCTGAACTTGGCATAAAGCTGGTGCCCTCGAAGCTTGTCCAGGACCAATCTCAAGTGTTCCTGATGCTCTTCTTCAGACTTGGAGAAGACGAGTATGTCATAAATGAAGACGACAACAAACTTGTCCAAGTACTCCATGAAAACTTTGTTCATGAGGTACATGAAGTAGGCAGGGGCATTGGTCAACCCAAATGACATGACCGTGTATTCATACAGGCCATACCGGGTCACAAATGCTGTCTTCGGGATGTCTTGGGATCTGATATTCAGCTGGTAGTACCCAGACCTGAGGTCGATCTTGGAAAACACCTTGGCACCATTCAGCTGATCAAACATGTCTTCAATCTTGGGAAGTGGGTACTTGTTATTTATTGTAACTTCATTGAGGGAATGGTAATCGACACAGAGTCGGATAGTTCCATCGCTTTTTGACACAAATAGAACGGGTGATCCCCAAGGAGAGGCACTAGGGCGAATGAATCCTTTTCTGAGCTGCTCTGCCAGCTGCTTCTTCAATTCAGCCAATTCTTCAGATCCCATTCTATAGGGCTTCTTATAGATGGGTCCGGCTTCGGGCATTAGCTCAATGATGAACTCAATGTCGCGGTCAGGAGGCATTCCGGGCAGCTCATCAGGGAATACATCTGGGTATTCACATACCACTGGCACTTGATCCAACTCAATTCCCGACAGATAGTTAGCCTGAGGGGCTTGAGCGGAGACAGGGTTGGGAACATACTTGACTTCCACTCCTTGGCTATTGGTCATGGTAACAATCCTCTTGGCACAGTCTAAGAAGCCTCTGTGCTTGGTTAACCAGTCCATGCCTAGGATCACATCCAAGCCTTCCGACTTCAGGATGATAAGGTTTGCTAGGATCTCTACCCCGTTGATGTTAATCTCAACTCCTTTACAGCCTATCCCGGACTTCATAACTGATCTCGGGGTTTGTAATAACATACGACTACTGAGGGGTGTAGGCTTCATCCCACTCTCTAGTGCAAACTTTTGAGTAACAAAAGAATGCGAAGCTCCACAATCAAACAGTACGGTTGTCGAGGTAGAGTTGACGAGGAACGTACCCAGTATGACGTCCGGGTCTTCCTGGGCTTCCTCAGCGGTGACGTGATTCACATGACCCTTGCCATTGTTGGGCGGGTTGCGGGGAGCTGGGTTCCTTGGTCGTGCTCCATGGCCTTGACCTTGGTTGGGCGCATTGGGGCGCGGTGCATCTGGCTTCTTGTTGGGGCACTGCTTAGAGATGTGTCCCGGCTGACCGCACCCAAAGCAAGTGACCTGACCATAGTTGTTATTGTTGTTGTTTCTGCCATCGTTGTTGCTATTGGGGTTGTTTGTAACAGCCCGAGACCGACGCTCCAGAAGATTCCCGTTTTATTCCCATTCTCGTCGTGTGATTCGTTTGTCTGTCACATTCATCATCGCATCATCCGCATTGCATCGGCACTCCATTGTCGTCAATTTTCAAACTCACATCCGTTCGTAGTCGCCGGTTCTCTCTGCGCTTTTCGTCGAACGTTTCGAGACCAACCACACACACACGCGCCCGCGGCATCAATAATATATTGTTTTTATAGTGTGCGAAAAATATTCTCGGATTGGGTCGAAAGTTGGCATGCGGTCTTGTTATATTGTAGGTAGACCGCCTGCCAAGTTTCGTCACAATCAGAGGTCGTTTGATTCCCGAACGGTCGACCGTAGCGGCACCGTCTTCGGTTTATTATCGGACGTTTTCTGTGTTTTAAAACCATGCAACGGGCTGCCATCCATTCCCTCTCATCCCCACCAAGCCCCTCTACACAGCCCATCGCAGTCCACTAGCCCAACCTACACCAACCCCGCGTCCGGAGCCATCCGATCGAGATCGAACGGCTCAAAACCGGAGCAAACCCCCCTCCTATTGCCTACCTGCTATAAATAGCAGATGAACCCTAATCTAATCAGTGCAAACCTAGCCTACCCTAGCCTCCGAGCCGCCCTGACCACCTCCTCCCTCGGATCCAGCGCCGCCAGCCTCTGCCTGCCACTTGGCGCCGCCGCCGTCGTCGTTTCAGCCAATTGTAGGGCGCCACTTCACCCCAAGCCACCTCCCAGCCGCCGTGGCCTGCCAGGCCCATCGCGGGCCCGCGCGAGCCCGTGCAACCCACTCGCCGCCGTCTAGAACTTGCCGGAGGAGCCCGGATCCGGCCACCCCAAAGCCTCCTGTCGGCCTCTGCCCCCTCGCCCCCGGGACCATCGCTGCAGCCGCCGCCCTGCTCCCGCTCGGGCACGGGAGCGAGGAGGAAAACGACCCCCCTACCTGCATCCGCTCGTGGGCCAGCCCATCCGTCGCGTGGGCCCGCTGGCCCAGCTCTGCCTAGCCCTGGTGGGCCTCTCCACCGACTGGCCTTTTAGGCCCAAGGTGAGGCCACCGCGTCCAAGCTATATCGCGCCCGAGGGCGATTTATTATATGTTGCACTCTGCATGTTTAGCCCGTTAGAAGAATCGGCCTATATTGTTTTTTTCCTCTGCCGCGAATTATGTATTATCCAGGATTTGCACAATTTCAGAAAAACCCATATTTTGCATTTGCTCATAGATAAATAACCGTACATCGCATGTAATAGTTGTATATATGTAAAACGTGTAGAATTTCGTGTAGATTCGCAATATCCAATTTTCATGCATGTTTAAAATGTTTAACTTGTTGTTTTCTTGTATTTTGCATAAATGTCATGAATTGCATTGCGCATTAATATTTAAGCGTGCATCCGAATTAAACAAACCTTGCATGTAAAATGTGTAGATTATTATATCGCATTCTCGTGCATGCTAAAAATGTTTGATGTGGTGGTTGCATTTATTTTTCATACGTGACTTGCTAAAACGGTTTATGTCCTATTCTCGCCTATATGTTGTGTCATTTGTTTTATAGTAAAAACCCACATATTATATATGTTTTCGGGGTAGAAAATTTCATAGAAATTATCTGTGCATTTAGTTTTGTCATTTGAGCAAATTTGTGTCCATGTCATTTTTGCTATGATGCCCTTTTGTTATTTTCGTGTGATTTAATCCATGCATGATATGAATTGTTGTTGAATATGAGATATGCCCTTGGACATGTGTGCTAGGCCCTGGTCATTTTGGTTGCTATAGAAATCCATGTTTAGGTGTTATTTTCTTGTTGCCAACATGCCATAAAAATGTGCTATTTTGAGGGTCCAAAATATTTCTAAGTCTGAAATCTGTGTTATTTTGTTGTTGTCTTGCCATGTAGTTTGCTATTGATCTATAGCTCTTTTGGTGTTGCCACAATGGGATGTATTGTTAAGCATGTTTTTCTCTATCATATTGTGCCAATAGTTTTCATGAATAGGTTTAGAATCATAATTAATTCTGTTGTTCAATATGTCAATCTGTTAAAAAACTGCTGCGCATGACTACTCTAATTTTCACTAAGTCCGAGAATCTGTTTTCTTCATAATGCCATGTTGTGATGATGCTAGCCATGATTCTATGCATAATTAGACCTTGCCACCATGGAATGAATTGTAGTGCATCATGTCTACTACCATGCTGTTAATTTTCATGCCATAATATGCCCGGTAGCATATAGTTTTATTGCTGCCAATATGCCTTCGTGAAAATCTGCTATGCTAAAACCTGTTATTTTCACTAAGTCATAATCTGCTATATTTTGTTGCCATGTTGTGAGCTTCCTACCGTGTGATCCATGACTCTTTTGAGTATGGTATATGAAGATGAAATGAAGTGTGTGTTATATGCTACTGCCCCATGCTTAGTTTGTGCATTTTAGAATATTGTAACTTGTTGTTTTCATGCGTGCAATATTTCATGTTGCTCCTTTCGGACAGATTTGAACAAAAACTTGTGTTGGTTGTTGTGGTTGAACCGTAGCTCCGTTTAACATGTTGCATATGTAACTTGCTTATAATTTCATGTAGTTTCATAATATCTTGCGGCATGCATGATTTGGTATGTTTGTGGTTGTCATTTTCATGCATTTGGCATTCATGGCATATAATCTTGTGATTGTCATATCTTTTAGACCGTAGCTCCGTTTGAGATGTTCCATATATGTAAATCAACTAGAATGACGTGTAGAATCACATGGTTCACTTTGTTTTCCTGTTCAATAAGTATAAGACCTGATTAGTTCAGATCTGGACTAATGTCGAAAATAACATATGGGGTCGTTTCGAAATGCTATATGTTGTTTCCGGCCCCATTTAAACTCGCCTAGATAGTGTAGTTTCATTATGCTTCACCTCTTGCCATGTTTAAAACATTTAATATTGTCGTGTACCTAACGAGAGTGAACCAAGTAATTCGAATGTGGAGTTTCATCAATATGCAACCCGTTGCATATTGAGCTTCACTTAATGTGTAGAAGTTGATTGTTGTGCTTGCCATGTCATGAATATGCATCATAGTTGAAGTGCATCATGCCATGCATATGTTGTGGTGTATCATGAGTTGATTGCTTGTTCCGGATTGCTTCTTCTCGGTAGAGTTCCGAAAGCGTTTGGAGTGTGAGGATTCGTTCGACTACGTTGGCTCGTCTTCTTCATGGACTCGATCTTCTTCCAAGCGGGATCTCAGGCAAGATGACCATTTCCCTGGATACCATTACTATCATTGCCATGCTAGATGTCTTGTTTCTATCGCTGTCTCGCTACCTACCACTTGTATGTCAAGCCTCCCAAATTGCCATGAAAAGCCTCTAACCCCTCCACATCCCAGCAAAACATTGTTTGGCTATGTTACCGCTTGCTCAGCCCTTCTTATAGCGTTGCTAGTTGCAGGAGCAATTGTTTCCAGCTATCACAATATTATTGCTATTTAATTTAATGCACATATATACTTGGTAAAGGGTGGAAGGCTTGGCCTTTTGCTCGGTGTTTTGTTCCACTCTTGCCGTCCTAGTTACTTGTGTACCGGTGTTATGTTCCATAATTGAGCGCTCCTAACATGCTCGGGGTTGTTATGGGGACCCCCTTGATTTTGGTTTTAGGATAAAACTTGTTTGGCAAGGCCCAACATTGGTACTACATTTGCTCAACATAATAATACTGAACACCGTTAGTAATGCATAGGGAGTTAGCGCTACCCGCGGATTAATCAACATAATACAGGGGGGGCCAGTGCTGATGGTGTTGGTCCCAATCGGGCTACCCGCGGGGCCGCCTCGAGGAAACTCGGGGATTGGTTTTTTCCCCGTAGCTAGTCCCATCCGGTTGTGACCTGAGAACGAGATACGCGGCTCCTATCGGGATTGTCGGCACGTCGGGCGGCCTTGCTGGACTTGTTTTACATTTCTCGAACGTCTTGTGCGAGGAATTCCGAAACTTTGGGCTATCTCGAGATTGAGGTTTTCCAATGGAATTGCCTAGGAAGATCACGAGATTCGTGGTCGAGGTTATTCCCGCTGCGTGTGGTTAGTTTGTGATGGATGAGTTGGAGCACCCCTGCAGGGTTAAATCTTTCAGAAAGCCGTGCCCACGGTTACGTGGCAACTTGGAAACTTTGTTTAACACCCGGTCATAGCAAACTTGAAGTAAACTCAAATAAAATACACCAACCGTGTGCGTAACCGTGACTGTCTCTTCTCGGGAGTCCTTATCCGAGAGAGAACACGGTGGGGTTATGTTTGACGTAAGTAGGTGTTCAAGATGTCTTAGAGATCATTACTAGATCGCGTCCGTTTATTCGACAATCATCCCCCTTTATTCTTGTACTCGTAAGTTAGCCACTCAAATAAATGCATAGTCGCTTGCTGCAGCCTCACCACTTAACCATACCCCACCCATTAAGCTTTAATAGTCTTGATACCCTTGGAAATGAGATTGCTGAGTCCCTGTGGCTCACAGTTTACTACAACAACAGTTGCAGGTACAGGTAATGCGATGATTTGACATGAGAGCGATGCTTGTTTGATTTGGAGTTCTTCTTCTTCTTCTTCGATCATAGGATGGGTTCCAGGCGGCAGCCTGGGATAGCAAGGATGGATGTCATTTTATCGTTTGTTTTCGTCCGTAGTCGGACCCTGCTCTTATGTATGATGTTTGGATATGTTGTTGTATTGATGTGATATTGATGTAACTTGTGGCGAGTGTAAGCCAATTCCATATACTCATCTCTTATTTACATGTACTTGTAATGATATCCATTCTTGCAAAACGACAAGATGCGCTTCTGTCCCTATCGAGGCCCTCGTGCCAAAATAAGGATAGGATCGCATCTTGGATGTGACATTGTTGTAGGTTGGCCTGGGATTCGCATACTGCTGAGGCTGGTAGCTCGGACGAGGTGCTGGAGGTCTAGCTTGATGCGGCTGATAGGTCGGCTTGGCTAGGGTTGGCTGCTAGGGGCGAGGATTCTGGTTGCTGGAACTACCCTTTCTAATCATCTTGCGCTGGCGAGTGTCGTCCATGGCACGGTGCTTGTCTTCAAGCATGAGGGCCTTGTTCACCAGGTCGAAGAAGATCCGACAGTCACAGGCAATGAGCTGATACGGCATGGTCTGCTGAAGTCCTTCCATGAAGCGTTCCATCTTAGTAGCCTCCATGTTGACATCTTCAAGAGCGTACCTTGACAGTAGGTTGAACTTCTGCATGTACTCCTTGACAAAGCCACTTCCGTGCTTCAGCGCTCGGAATTCTCTCTTCTTGATAGCCATGATCCCAGAAGGAATGTGGGCGGTACGGAATCCTTCCTTGAAGTTATCCCAGGTGATCACACGATCGCCTTGCATGACCTTGAATCCATCCCACCAAGCTCTGGCGGTACCTCCGAGGCAGTGAGAGGCATACAACACCTTCTCACGATCCTCCTTGCAATTGACCAGTGGAAGGAGGTCCTCGATGGTGCAGATCCAGTCATCAGCATCCAGTGGTTTGGCAGTCTCGGTGAAGGTTGGGGGCGAATTCCTCATGAACTCAGACAGAGTGGAGAGGCCATTGCCATTCCTGCCTTGCTGCTGGTTGTTCAAGGACTTGAGCCATCTGTTGGATAGCAGCAGTGTTGGTCTAGCGTTCCTCCCGGAGAACTTGGAGAAACTGAGCTATGGCCATGTTCTCCGGTGGAGGTGGTGGCGGGGGAATGTCGCCTTGTGGCTGCTCCGGGTGATTTCCAGCGTGAGCTACCCGACCATCTCCCTGTTGCTGGCTGGAGTTGCCAGCTTCAGGATTGGCGAAGGAGCTGTTGCGGGTTGCAGTCACCATCCTGTTTGGATCAGCCAAGTCAAACAACTGGGATAGACGAGATGGAAAGCGGTAATAGAGAAAGCGCGCCTAAGGGGGTTGGTATAGTGCAAGTGTGGTAAAACAAAGGTCGAAAGACCAACACATATGTTAAGATAAGATAGACGGTGGAGTCGCTTACATGTTGCCTAAGGCAAAAGCGCGACTTGCATCGGAACACAAAGAACAAAAGCAAACAACAAGCACACATGGTTTCATATGAACCATTACACGGACTCGACTTCGCATGAGGGATACATGACTGATCCTACCCTAGGGGTTCTCGGACTTCAAATGGTGGAGTGCTCGGTCTCGTACTCACACTCCTCAGGATCTTCCTCCTGATCAACATCTGTATGGGCGTCGTCTCCGGTCGAGGGGGTCGGAGAACAAGGAGGTCCATCCTGATGGCGCTTCGCCGGGGGTGCGGTGAAGAGCTCACGGTACTCCTTCGCACTCATGCGACGACGACATGTGGGTGTATCTCTAGCTGGGGGTACTCCTCCTTAGTAAGCGACAGCTGGTCGTCCCTCGGGGGCTCCATCTTTCTTGATCCTATTAGGCTTCGTCTTGGCTTGACGAAGTAGCTCTCGGGTGTTGTGAAGTTCCTCGCGGAGCTTCACAGACTCCTTAATCAGGTTGTGAGCCAGGCTGTTGGCGGAGAGGCTGAAGTAGGTCTGGAACATGAGTGGCATCCCATCCTCCTTGGACGGAATCAACGTCCAACTCTCACCATTCTCATCCTTCTTGAAAGGGAGGTGGCGAGTGGCTGGCTCGTCAGCCATCTCTGAAATGATGTCTCGAAGGTGGATAAGTGCCTTGCGTGCAGCCGTCTCGACTACGAGTGACAGGGTCTCCATCTGTGGTCCCTCAAAGAACCAACTCGTTGGGGAGTCGTTTGCTATCATGACCACATCAACGTGGTACTCCTTTGTGACGGCATCGACCCAGTGCTCATGGTAGAGGAAAACGGGTGATCGGCGATAATGGCACTTCTCCAGGCTATCCTCAAGGAGTAGGGGAAAGTCGGATGCTAGGAGGGCTTCAGGTACGATGGCCATCTACAAGGTTTGAAGGTAGGAGAGTCAGTATAGTGCTGTGAGAAAACTAGAAGAGGTAAGAAGTGCAGAACTCCCAAGTATATGTGTAGTTTTGAAAACGGTTTTATCCTAGCTAACGTCCATGCTAACTAAGGGCTTCCTAGAGTCAGGATGGCTCTGATGCCAGCTCTGTGGGGGACCCCGACTCATAAGTCGTGATCACCAAATGCACGTGTACAGTGATCCGAGAGATCAATGCTCACTGAACACGCAGAAGCTGAATAACAAGAGTCGTACATCCATACTTAGCGTCTTACACAAATAAAGACCATGAAGGTCAAGTCTTACATAGATAGGGCCATGTAGGCCAAATAACAAACACAACTAGTAGCGGAAATCTTGAACGAAAGCGTGAACCCATGCCATGTGCCTTAACCCTACAAGCATTATGACTGGGAAGCGTCCTAGTTCGCATGTTCGTCACCATCGAACTCTTCACCATATTCCTGCTCTTCCATGCCAGGCCAATTAAAGAACCAGTGGCAAGCCAATGAGTACATTGAATGTACTCGCAAGCAACCCATGTTTGGAACAAGACAATAACAATGCATGATATAGCACTAAGTCGGTAAGTTTTGTGGAAAGCTAATTTTGAGTGCAATGTGATGTTCAAAATAATTTGTGATAGCATGCATCAACAAGTAACAGGAATCCATATGAACAGGTTACATATATCAACATGAATCAAGATTTGAACATCTCATGTTCAGTCATCATGTCAAGTCATCTGACTTAACTCATGTATTATTTCTGTGTCACCCACACACACACACACACACACACACACACACACACACACCAAGTTTAGTGAACACTGGACGTAGCACAAGAGCGTTCATCCAACTGTCCTTGACCGTGGACACGGCTATTCGAATAGTTTTACACTCTGCAGAGGTTGCACACTTTACCCACAAGACTCGGGAAACTTCCGTGTCAAGCCACGGCTCGTGATATTGTTCATACCCGAGGTAAGTACCCGAACATTGCTTTTCCCCTAGCGATACTAGACAAAGAGTCCACTCGTTGGTGCCATCCCTCATAATATACATCACACGTATCATCCATGAGGGCACGCAACGGTGTGCCCGGTGTCTGTGAAGACAGCGCATGGTCGCCCTACCAGGCACGACCCCGTATTGAGAGTGACCACATCGCTCCCGCCACTAGTAATGCGGGCTCTATGCTAGTACCCACCAAGGTAGTCAACAAAGCCCCATCCCATAAGGGGTATCGTGGTTGTACATGTAAGGTTGGAATAACAGTCGCAACTTATACCAATCCGTTTTCGAAAACCACACACACTCACTTGCTCCGGTACAACACTTCTTTATCAAGTGGTTACCTAGCTCAACATCATCTCCCTCGGGCATTAGTGGCACCCGACGGGGTTTTCGAAAAGTCTTTGAAAGCATTTGTTTCCAACACCATGCATATCCCCGTACCATTTGCGTAGCAACTACTTAAGCATCCTATCTACTTCCCACCCGCACTACCCTGATAGGAAGGTAGAGTCATGCACGATGCAAGTATCAACGGAAAAGTTACAGAGGCATCCACCAAAGTGGTCACCACATCATCATGATCAACATAACAAAATGAAGTGCTATATGCCATGCCATAAAATGGTTTCTTAAACATGGTCAAAGGGCTGCTTGCCTGGCTCAACAAAGTCTTCGCGGTCTTCAAAGTCTTCTGGTCCAACTCCCTCGTCAACAGCACAATCTATCGTCGCGATAATAACGGCAATAATAAGAATCATCACAAAAATAGAGCACAAAACTCACTTCTAAAATGTTACCCTACTCTGTTAAATACTACAATATAAACAAAAAATATTTGCCTAAGGTTTTGTTTTGAAAAAGATTTTCAAAACTAGTTTTAACAGAGGGTAAAAACACTAAAAAAGGGGTTTTTAAATAAAATAGTACATAAAATGTTTTCAAATATTTTCCCAAGTGGCACTATTAAATTCTACAAAATATTCTAAGATTTATGGTGGAGGAATTTTTAAATTTGGAAAAGTATTGAACCAGTGGAATTTTTTGAAAACTGATCTGAAAAGGAAAAAGAAAATGGGCACTGTGCCCTGGGCCAGATCTGGCCGCAACTGGGCTGGCCTAGAGCAAAGCAGCCCTAGGCGAATCGGTGCCCCCGCGCGCGCCAGTTTCAAACCTAACGGGCGAGGCCCGACGGCCAGAGACAGAGGGAGAGAGGCGCGGGCGGGGCAGAGGCTGACGACCTGGCCCCACTGGCAGGTCGTCGTCCACCTCTATCTAGGGAGCGGCGGTGCTCACCGGCGGCGATGCTGGGCACGGCGACGACTGGCAGGCACGGAAATGGGACCAGCGTCGATTCGCTGATCCGGTGGAGGTGGAGGGGAGTGCCAGAGAGCAAGGAGTCACCGGCGATGAGGTACCCACGGTGGAGACGCTTTGGGAGGAGCTCGCTCCGGTCATCTCCGGCTGCAAAACACAAGGAGGAGGAGGGGGATCGCATCAGGAGGTCCTTACGGTCACGGATCGGGCGAAGGAAGGGGCGGAGGAGGCCCTCACCGTGCGAACACCTGTGGCCCGAGGCGGCGGCGCTCAGCACGATGCCGAGCACAGGGGCTTCGAGAGCTCGCTGGGGTGGTTTGGGCATGCAATTGGGAGTGGGATAGGAGCAGCAGAAGGAAGAGAGGAGTCCGGGGCAGCCTTAAATAGCCTGCCCATGGTCCACCGTGCGCTGGTGCGCCGGCGAGGTTGTGGCCGAGGCCAGAGGGCACGGGGGTTCTAGGGGAGGTGTCTGGGGCGTTCCTGGGATGGCTCTAGAGCTAGGGGAGAGGAGAGAGGAGGCGGGGCAGCTCACGTGTTTGAGGCCCGCGGTTGGCCGAACCGGGCGGCGTCGGGCACGTGTGCGGGAGGGTGAGAGAGAGAGGGAGAGGAGGCTCCCGACACGGCAGCGTGTCGCGGATGCCGTGGCGCCTCGACTGGCGCGAGGGGGCGGCTCGGGGTGGCCAGAGTATGGGCAGGGCACGAGGTCAACCCTCTGCCTGTTCTGTGGCGCGCTCCAGAGCGCATCTTTGGCCGGCATGATGGGCTTTTGACGCGCTCTGGCGCGTCCACCAGTGTCCATCGACTGCGCAGGGGCTAAACAAAGGGGAAAAGGGGCATCGGATGCCCTGGAACTTGCAAGGAGGGAGAGAGAGCTGAGAGAAGGGGAAAAAGTGGCTATCCAGGGGGTGCAAGTGGGTTTCCCACCCATGCAATCATGCATTTGGCTACCAGGGCTTTTACCAGAGGTGAGGAGGGGTGGTATCGTGATGTGGTAAATATTTGGGCTCAAGGAGAAGAAGGGAAGGGGTCCAATCATTGATCTTTGCTTCCCACCAGAAGGTGTTTGATCAGGGTTTGGGCTTGCTAAGATCATCTACTGGAGATGAAACTTAACAGGATGAGATGGTGAGTTAAAACAAGGGTGTTCACAAGGTTTGGGGTGGTTTGAAGAAAGTTGGCAATGGAAACTTTGTAAACCATAGAAATCAACAGAATCATGTTTCTGTAGATCTAGCCATGCAATTCTATTTTCCTAAATGCACCACATGGGGTTGGCATTATTTGGGGATTAGAACATGCCCACAAAGTATGGGGTCAATAGGAGATACTTCACAATGTAAAGTTGCTCAAACTTGACTCTGGACAGTAATGGTTTTGGATTATTTTGGTGGATCAAATCAATTGGGATTGAGATGAAACTTTGCAAGATCATCACATATAGCATGTGAGACTTGCTGGAATTTTCCTGGATTTTATTGAGAATATTTCTTTTGGAAATATTTCAAATGTTTGAAACAGAGAGAAAGGGTTTTGAAGGTTTTTGTCCAATATTTTGAACATGACCATGTGTTGAAACTCTTATATATGGAAAATATATGTCCACTGAGTTTCCCTAAATTTTCTCAAATATTTGTAAAGCATTTAAATAATTTTTCCGTATGGAAAACCATTTCTGGCCTTAAGAAAAATCCTTTAAATAAAATAATAAAATAATATTTAAAAATAATATTTGGTGGTTTTGGGAAGTCTTATATATAGTAGGTTCCAAGTAGAGTCTTTGGGAAAAAAGGATCCACCCAATTTGAGAACTTGTAGTGCAAACCTCAATTCAGGGGTTTTTGAAAACCTAATTTGAATAAGTCCTGTTTGGCCAAAATAATATTTGATAAAAATAGTTTTAGGTACTATACACATGGTATGATCATTGGGCAAGATGTTTGGATCAACGAAGATGAGTATGGAGAGGAGTAGAATCTATGAGTGCCATACACAATCAACCAAGCAAGCAAGCATCAAACAAATCAAACAAGCTCATGCACTCAAAAGTTTTAATTGGTTCCAAATTTTGTAAATCCATACCATAGCAAAGTGATACAAACACAGGGTGTGACAGACCTACCCCCCTAAAAAGAATCTCGTCCCCGAGATTCCTAGGCTAAGTGCTAAAAAGATAAGGGAATTCTGATTTAAGGTAGTCTTCACGCTCCCAGGTTGCTTCTGCTTCAGTGTGATTGCTCCATTCGACCTTGAAGTACTTGATGGTGCGGCTTCGGGTGCAACGCTCCGCTTCGTCCGAAATACGAACAGGCCTCTCACGATAAGTGAGGTCTGGCTGAAGGTCGATGGCTTGATGGTCGATGTCCTTGTAGAGGTCGGGGCGGTTGGGAACTTGGAGACACTTCCGGAGTTGTGACACGTGAAAGACGTTGTGCACATCAGATAGCTCAGGAGGTAGCTCTAGCTGGTAGACAACTTCACCTTGTCTGTCGGTGATCTTGAAGGGGCCAATGTATCTTGGTGCAAGTTTTCCCTTGATGTGGAAACGCTTTGTTCCTTTGAGAGGCGTGACTCGGAGATAAACATGGTCTCCAACACGGAAACTCATGTCCCTATGGTGGGAGTCGGCGTAGCTCTTCTGTCTGGTCTTGGCGGTCTTGAGACGCTCTCGAACAAGTTGAACTTGCTGTTCTGCTTCACGGAGGATGTCTGAGACAAAGACTAGTCCTTCTCCGGTTTCCGACCAATTGAGGGGAGTGCGGCACTTGCATCCGTACAACACCTCAAATGGTGCCATCTGAAGACTCAACTGGTAGCTGTTGTTGTAGGAGAACTCGGTGAATGGTAAGCAATCTTCCCACTTGCTCCATACGCCAGAACACAAGCACGGAGCATATCCTCGAGTATCTGATTTACTCGTTCCGTCTGTCCGCCAGTCTGGGGGTGAAAGGCGGTGCTGATGGATAACTTGGTTCCCAAGGCTTCTTGGAATCTATTCCAAAACCTTGAGGTAAACTGGGTGCCTCGGTCCGATAGAATCTCCTTAGGAACTCCGTGGAGGCTTACGATCCGGTTGATGTAGAGGTTGGCCAGTTGGTTTCCATTGTAGGTCGTCTTGATGGGAATGAAATGGGCTACCTTGGTCAGGTGATCGACAATGACCCAAATAGAGTCATGTCCCTTGCTTGACCTAGGCAATCCGGTGATGAAGTCCATCCCGACTTTGTCCCATTTCCATTCAGGCACTTTCAGAGGTTGCAATAGTCCAGCGGGTCGCTGATGCTCAGCTTTGACTCTGTGGCATATGTCACACTTAGCAACAAATGTGCCTATCTCCCGTTTCATGCCATGCCACCAGAATCTTGCTTTGAGGTCTTGGTACATCTTGGTTCCTCCAGGGTGGACGGAATACAGAGTGTCGTGGGCTTCTTGCAAGATCAAATTCTTGAGCTCCATCTTGTTGGGTATGCAGATGCGCTTCCCGAACCATACAACTCCTTCTTCATCCACTGAGAATACTGGGGCCTTGCCTGCCTTGATCTTCCTCTTGATGCCTTCAATGCTCTCGTGTCCCTTCTGAGCTTCCTTAATGTCATCCTTCAAGTGTAACAGCCCGAGACCGACGCTCCAGAAGATTCCCCTTTTATTTCCATTCTCGTTATGTGATTCGTTATTGTCGCATTATCATCGCATCATTCGCAGCATTTGCATAGCATCTTCACTTGTTTTCGAAAACTTGCATCCGTTAGCAGTCGCCGGTTCTTCCCGTCGGCCGTTTCGAGTCCTACCACACACGCACGCGCCCGCGGCATCGGTAAAATATTGTTTTCAAAAGTGCGTGTAAAATGTTATCGGATTGGGTCGAAACTTGGCGACCGGTCTTATTATATTGTAGGTAGACCGCCTGTAAAATTTCGTCGCAATCAGAGGTCGTTTGATGACCGAACCGTTCAACCTAGCGCAGCTCTATCGCCGGTTAAAATCATCGGATGTTTTGTTTTAAAATATGTTGCCGGGCCGCACACTCCCTCTCATCCCCACTGAACCCACTCTACACAGCCCACTAAGCCCAGCCTGCCCACCTAACCCTCCACCCCGATCCGACCATCCGATGGCAATCGCACGGTCGAGAAACCACCCCTAGACCCAAACCCTAGCCAAAACTGCTATATATGGACACCCCCACATCCAAAACTAGCTTTCTCCCACCTCTGCCTCGTTTTCCGCACCGGCCAGCCCCGCCGCAGCCACTTGTCGCCGCCAGTCACCACCCGCGCCGCCGCCTGCAGCCACTCAGGGGCTGCCACCCGCCCCCGCGCAGCCTCCCACCACCGCAGCCCGCAGCAGCCCAGATCGAATTGTGCCCCGGCGAGCCCACAGCCGCTCGTGCCAGCAGCCCGCGCCCGAGCCGCCTCTCCTCCGCGCCGGAGCGCCGGGCCGCCGGAGCTTCGCAGGCCGACGTGGCCAGCCATCGGAGCCGCCGCCGGGCCCTGGCCGCGGTGCCCCGAACCGCCGCCGGAGCTCTCTCTCCTCGCGCCCCGCCTCAACCCCGCTGCCATGGATGGCCTCCCGCTGCTCGAGCTCGTCCCCGACGCGCTGGAGGTCACCAGAGGTCAGATCCGAGGCAGCCCTCGCCGGATCCGCCTCCCCGCGCGCCATTTCCGTGTCCCCGGCCGCCGCAAGACCTCCTCACCTCGCCGCCTGAGCTCAAGGCCGCCGCCGCCAGGCCTCCTGCTCGTGCAGGAGCACGGGAGGGAGACGGTGGCACCGCCCGCTCGCGTTGACCTGTTGGTAGGCCGCGGCCAGTTGGGTCTCGGCCGGCCCAGCGACCCAGCATCGAGCCTGCCCAGCCGCTCCTTCGACCGGCCTATGGGCCCAAAGTGAGGGCCACCTCCCTGTCCTGCGCCTGTGCATATTTTAGCTATCCGACGCTCCCTCGCTTGTACGGCCCATGGTTCAGATTCGGCCCGCGTAGTGTTTTTTTTTAGTCTAGCGTATTTTCATTAAATCCGGGAATTGCAAATTACAGAAAACATGTATGTTTTTAGAATGCCAATAAATAATTAACCGTGCTTGATATGCAAATGTTTCATAAATGAAAATTGTTTAGAAAAATGCATAGATTATGAATATGACGTTTTCATCCATGTTTAAAATACCTAAGCTCGCTGTTTGCACCATTTTGCATAATTGCCATCATTTTGCATTGTCATATTTAATTAACGTGCATCGGAATTTAATCCAATCATATATTAAAAATGTTCATATTATCGGCATTGCATTTTCATGCATGACGAACCTGTTCATTAAAATAACTGCATTTAACTTGCATTTATATCGCTAAAAGGGGATTAGGCCATAAACTTGCATAATTAATTGTGACATATTTCCCTACATGAACCTACGCATATTATATGTGTTTTCGGGGTAGAAAAATCCATAGAATTTAACTGTGCATTTAGTTTTGTCATTGGAGGAAGTTCGTGTGCATGTCATTTTTGCCATGATGCCCGTTTGTCTATTTTGTGGGATTTAATCCGTGCATCATATGAAATAATTTTGAACACGAGATATGCCCTTGGACATGTGTGCTAGGCACCGGTATTTTTGGTTGTCATAGAAATGCATGTTTAGTTGTTATTTTCTTGTTGCCAACATGCTATAAAAATCTGCTGTTTTGAGGGTCCAAAATATTCCTAAGTCTGGAAATCTGTTATTTTGTTGTTGGGTTGCCATGTGATTTGCTAGTGTTCTAGGAGTCTTTTGGCGATGCCACAATGGAAGGCTTTGTTAAGCATGTTATGCTCTATCATGTTGTGTCAATAGTTTGCATGAATAGATTTTTCATCATAATTAATTCTGTTGCTTAATGTGTCAATCTGTTAAAAACTGCTGCTCATGACTAGCCTAATTTTCACAATGTCTGAGAATCTGTTTTCTTCATGATGCCATGTTGTGTTGATGTTTGCCATGAATCTGAGCATAATTTGATGTTGCCACCATGGTATGATTTGTAGTGCATCATGTATACTACCATGCTGTAAAGTTTCATGCCAATATATGACCTGTAGCATATAGTTTTACTGCTGCCAATATGCCTCCATGAAAATCTGCTATGCTAAAACCTGTTATTTTCAGTCCTAATCTGCTATATTTTGTTGCCATGTTGTGGGCTTCCTACCATGTGTTCCATAACTATTTTGAGTATGATATGTGAAGATGAAATGAAGTGTGTGTCATATGCTACAGCCCCATGCTTAGTTTGTGCATTTTAGAATCTTGTAGCTTGTTGTTTACATGTGTGCAAAATGCTATCTTGCTGTTTTGGGCAGATTTCAAATAAAACTTGTGTTGGTTGTTGTGGTTGAACCGTAGCTCCGTTTTGGACATCTTGCATATGTAACTTGACTAGAATTTCATGTAGTATCATAATATCTTGCTGCATCCACGATTTGAAATGTTTGTGGTTGTCATTTTCATGCATTTTGCATTCATGTCATGATCATCTTGTGCAAGTCATATCTTTTAGACCATAGCTCCGTTTGAGATGTTCTATATATGTAAACCGACTAGAATGACAAGTAGACTCGCATTGTGCACTTTATTTTCCTGTTTAATAAATATAAAACATGATTAGTTCAGATCTGGACCAATTTCGAAATTAACATATGGGGTCGTTTCGGAAATGCTATATGTTGTTTCCGGCCTCATTTAAACCTGCCTAGATGTGTAGTTTACTTATGCTTCACCTCTTGCCATGTTTAACAACATTTAATATTGTCGTGTGCCTAAACGAGAGTGAACTAAATATTCAAATGTGGAGTTTTGTCAATATGCAACTCGTTGCATATTGAGCTTCACTTAATGTGTAGTATTTGATTGTTTTGATTGCCATGCCTTGCATATTTAACCGGACATGCATCATATTTGTTTGCGCATTATGTCATGCATATGTTGCGGTGTTCTCGTGTGTTGATTGTTGTTTTCGGATTGCTTCTTCTCGATAGAGTTCCGAAAGCGTTCGGAGTGTGAGGATTCGTTCGACTACGTCCCGTTCGTCTACTTCACGGATCGTCTTCCTCATGGTTTCGTTCTTCTTCCAAGCGGGATCTCAGGCAAGATGAACATTTCCCTGGATACCATTACTATCATTGCCATCCTAGATGTCTCGTTTCTATCGCTGTTTCGCTACCCACCACTTGTATGTCAAGCCTCCCAAATTGCCATGAAAATCCTCTAACCCTCCACATCCCAGCAAAACATTGTTTGGCTATGTTACCACTTGCTCAGCCCTTCTTATAGCGTTCCTATTTGCAGGTGCTAATTCTTCCATGTGCCAACATGGATATTTTGTTATATCACAATATTCTTGCTATTTAATTTAATGCACATATATACTTGGTAAAGGGTGGAAGGCTTGGCCTTTTGCTCGGTGTTTTGTTCCACTCTTGTCGCCCTAGTTACTTGTGTACCGGTGTTATGTTCCATAATTGAGCGCTCCTAACATGCTCGGGGTTGTTATGGGGACCCCCTTGACTTTCGTTTTAGGATAAAGCTTGTATGGCAAGGCCCAACATTGGTACTACATTTGCCTAATAACAACTAAAATTGCATAGGGACCCGCCGGCACCCGCGGATAATTAATCAACAACCCGGGCCAGTGCTCCTCATGAGTGTTGGTCCAAACTAGAGTCATGTGCGGGGCCAACCCGGGGCAACTCGGGTGATGTCTATCAGGCCACTGTACGTTGCGCTCATCTGGTCGTGTCCTGAGAACGAGATACGCGGCTCCTATCGGGTTTGTCGACACGCCGGGTGGTCTTGCTGGACTTGTTTTACCTTTCTCGAACGTCTTGTGCGAGGAATTCCGAAAATACTTCGAGCTATCTCGAGGTTGCGGTTTTCCAGTGGAATTGCCTAGGAAGATCACGAGATTCGTGGTCGAGGTTATTCTCGCTGCGTGTGGTTAGTTTGTGATGGATGAGTTGGAGCACCCCTGCAGGGTTTAATCTTTTGGAAAGCAGTGCCCGCGGTTACGTGGCAACTTGGAAACTTTGTTTAACACCCGGTCATATCAAACTTGAAGTAAACTCAAATAAAATACACCAACCGTGTGCGTAACCGTGACTGTCTCTTCTCGTGAGTCCTTATCCGAGAGAGAACACGGTGGGGTTATGTTTGACGTAAGTAGGTGTTCAGGATCTCTTAGAGATCATTATTAGATCACGTCTCTTATTCGACAATCACCCCCCTATATTCTTGTACTCGTAAGTTAGCCACTCAAATAAATGCTTAGTTGCTTGCTGCAGCCTCACCACTTAACCATACCTCACCCATTAAGCTTTAATAGTCTTGATACCCTTGGAAATGAGATTGTTGAGTCCCCATGGCTCACAGATTACTACAACAACAGTTGCAGGTACAGGTAATGCGATGATATGACGTGAGCGCGATGCTTTGTTTGATTTGGAGTTCTTCTTCTTCTTCTTCTTCATCGATCTAGGATGGGTTCCAGGCGGCAGCCTGGGATAGCAAGGATGGATGTCATTTTATCGTTTGTTTTCGTCCGTAGTCGGACCCTGCTCTTCTGTATGATGTTTGGATATGTTGTTGTATTGATGTGATATTGATGTAGCTTGTGGCGAGTGTAAGCCAATTCCATATACTCATCTCTTCTTTACATGTACTTGTAATGATATCCATTCTTGCAACACGACAAGATGCGCTTCTATCCCTGTCGAGGCCCTCGTGCCAAAATAAGGATAGGATCGCATCTTGGGCGTGACAAGTTGGTATCAGAGCCTGTACCGACCTAGGAGCCCCCTTGATTGATCGAACTTTGGCCGAGTCGAGTCTAGTGAAAAAAAAGCTATTTTGAGTCTAGTTATATCGGAGAGTAGGATTCTTTTTACTCCTCTTCTATGCTTTGGTGAGGTATTCGACTTAGGAATTTTGATTCAACTCCTCTTCTCGCTCAAATTTTTTTTTAGGATCACGCAGGTATTTTGGAATCTATATGATACCGATGTGACGGAGTTCTGTCTTGGTGCCTCCTGTCTGACTAGATTTCTTCTGGGGAGTTGAGCTCTAGGGGATTCTTGACACATTGTTATCATTCGGTTTCCTTAGTATCTCAGGACGGAGGATATTCGAAATAGCTTCAATACTGATAGTGGCGAGAGGAGGCCGGCATCCCCAGTACTGGTGGAGAGAGTTCGGATGTACTGCCATACTTAGTATCGTTGTGATTACGAGTGTCTGAGGTAGATGAATTTCCGAGACCTTTGGTTGTGTGTTGAGGGATGTGATACACTGGAGAGTAGTATTATTGCTAGGAGTTGAGTGATCATGTAAAAACTCCGTGTATCCGTGTACCCGATTGCATAACCGAGATTTCGGAAGTTCTTAGGTGGGAATTCAAGTAGTTACCTAGGTTATCTTTCAACAGATGCATGATGTGAGGTTGGGGTTCGACATCTAGTGGTTTGTTTGTTCACGGTCTTTCTTACAGAGGACAGTCTCGGTATGCTTCGTCAAGCCTTGTAGTTCGCTACGCCTAGGGAGCATATTCAAGCGTCATTTCAATATGACAATCCAATGTACGATCGAGCCCGTGTGAGCCTCACCACGAAAATATCGGACGGAATCTATTTCATGGGTTTGTTTCCGGCTTGTTTCAGAAGCCTCATCCTTTGTTTTGTTGGAATAGGGTAATTCGAGTTGCTTCGATGTCAAGTGGTGATTTCATATCTTTCCTAACCGGTGTGTTTCTCATCAAGTTAATTCAACCCTCTCTAATATTTGCAAGATCAATCCTCATATTTCCTTCCGGAGATCGTCTCATCTGTATCAAGTTGTCTTTGTTTTTTCCCACCCTCCCGCCCTTTTGCTTCAAGGATTAAATTCTCATTCAAGTGCCTTTTCTATTCACGTGATGCTTCTGCTATCTTCTCTTCCGTGATGTATCCTGTGATTCTCATGAAGATCCTCAAGTTTTAAGTTCATCATTTCTTCGTCTCGTTTTCTTTCCCGGTGGATTCAATTCAACCTCTCTGTGTCGTCATATCCTTTGCATTCGCTAAATGCTTTCCTATGTTGGAGACTCTCATCCAAGCCTCTCTTGTTTAGTCATCTTTGTTTGTCATATCCGGATGTTGAAGACATCTCAGAAGACTCGTGTTCCCATTCAAATCCTTTAAATTATTTCGAGGTTCTCACCTCATCAAGTTTTCATTTGTACCGGTGCAAGCTCTCTTTCTAAGCATTCAATTCAAGGGAGTTTTCCTTGAGTGGGCTCATAACCCACAGGTTTTTCCCCAGGATCTTACCTGGCTCTTCTAATCTTGTCCGGAGATCTCAAGTTCTTTTCAATATGACGTAAGAACGAATTTCATCAGTCATATTCCTTCTCCAAGATTGCTGCTAAATCATTCTCATCATTGGCTCAACCTTTTCTTATTCATTATTCTAGAGTATATCAGTAATTCTTGGTGGTGTTTCTCGTCATTATTCTCAGCATGAAGACCGAAGGAGAGTTTCTCTTAAATCTGGTTCCATTCTCAGATATTCATGGTTTCAGCTTGATGCTATTCTTCCAAATTGTTGACAATCATGAGTAATTCCTTCCCTATCTATCCAGAGCATTTGAGTGTTGTTTTCATTTCTCGATCCTCCGAAGGCCATCATTTCAGAAGATTTCTTCGTTCTCAGCCTTCACCTTTCGTTCTCAAATTCTTCTCAATTGTTGTCTTTTCGTTCGTCTCTCAATTAGTCCAGTGTTTCGTTGAAGACTTCTTTCAGTTTGTGCTCTATATATCTCTGTCCAATCATTCTCAAGAAGAATAAGTGGTATGCCAAATCTGTTGCTTGTCATCAATTTAACTTGATGAAGGGTAGGCATAACATAATTCTTATTCTTGTTTGATCAATCGAGTCAATCCTTCTTCCGGAGTTGTTCATGATATCAAATTCTTGGATTTCAAGTGTTTCATCTTTTCTTTTCCGGTGTTCCAAGTTTCTCAAGTATCTCGTCGCGAATCTTCATCTAAATCTTAGCAAGGCCTCAATCTTTTTCGTTTGCAACCTTCAATTCTTTTCTATCTTCCTTCTGTTCCGGAGTTCTTTGAAGGTTCTTCATGGTGGTTCATCAAGATTTCTTTCATTGTCAAGTGTTCTTCAAGATTTTGTTGGAGGTCCTCAAGTATTCTCATCTTGCATTTCAAAGTGCAATTCATTCTCCCTCATCTTTTGAGATGGTATATAGCATTATTGATTCATGAGGGGTCTCGAAGAGAATTTGTCAAGAATGAGATATTTAAACCCATCTTTTCTTCTCGTAGTTATCTTGGATTGGATTGCACCCAAAGCACTTCCTAAGGATTGTTGCTATCATGGTGTTTATCAATGATCCAAGTTTTCTATGTATCCTCTTGGTGAAAGAAGTTTTCATATCTAGTTGCTCCCAAGCAATCAATTGTTTTCGTTTGTGGCCGGTTGTCACCTCATAATCTGAGATGGTTTCCATAAGCCCACAACAAGCTTATTCTTTTCGTTGTTGTTTTTTCAACAACTCCGTGCAATCCTTCTTGGTAAGGTTGTTTTTCATATTCAATTGTGGTAGAAGTTGTCATTTTCTTCTCCGTTCTCTTCTCTCCAAGATCTAGTTCCTATTCTTTCGTTCCGGAGGCATTGTGATGTTGCTCTATTCATCTCATCATCTCGTTGTATCAAGATCATGTTCTTTCTTGCTTATCCATTTAGCCAGAGTGTTGTGTTCTCTTTCAAGTTCTCCAATCTCATCATATTTTGTCCCTCTATCCTACCGAAGTGCTGCCGAAATTTCTTGTGAATTCTTGCCTGTTCCTCATGTCATTCTTCATCTCTTTGCAACCTTCAAGATTCGTTGGTTTCACTCGTTTTCAAAGAAGCAACTAAGTTTTACCTCTTTCTCTTCTCTTTCTCTTTCCCTTTTCATTCTAAGATCTCGGGTCGAGATCTCTTGTAAGTGGAGAAGAGTTGTAACAGCCCGAGACCGACGCTCCAGAAGATTCCCCTTTTATTTCCATTCTCGTCATGTGATTCGTTATTGTCGCATTATCATCGTATCATTCGCATCATCTGCATAGCATCGTCACTTGTTTTCGAAAACTTGCATCCGTTAGCAGTCGCCGGTTCTTCCCGTCGGCCGTTTCGAGTCCTACCACACACGCACGCGCCCGCGGCATCGGTAAAATATTGTTTTCAAAAGTGCGTGTAAAATATTCTCAGATTGGGTCGAAACTTGGCGAGCAGTCTTATTATATTGTAGGTAGACCGCCTGTCAAATTTCGTCGCAATCAGAGGTCGTTTGATGCCCGAACCGTTCAACCTAGCGCAGCTCTATCGCCGGTTAAAATCGTCGGATGTTTTGTTTTAAAAATATGTTGCCGGGCCGCACACTCCCTCGCATTCCCACTCAACCCACTCTACACAGCCCACTAAGCCCAGCCTGCCCACCTAACCCTCCACCCCGATCCGACCGTCCGATGGCAATCGCACGGTTGAGAAACCACCCCTAGACCCAAACCCTAGCCAAAACTGCTATATATGGACACCCCCACGTCCAAAAATAGCTTTATCCCACCTCTGCCTCGTTTTCCGTGCCGGCCAGCCCCGCCGCCGCCACTTGTCGCCGCCAGTCACCACCCGCGCCGCCGCCTGCAGCCACTCAGGGGCTGCCACCTGCCCCCGCGCAGCCTCCCACCGCCGCAGCCCGCAGCAGCCCAGATCGGGCCCGCCCCGGACGAATCGGGCCCCGGCAGCCCGCAGCCGCTCGTGCCAGCAGCCCGCGCCCGAGCCGCCTCTCCTCCGCGCCGGAGCGCCGGGCCGCCGGAGCTTCGCAGGCCGACGTGGCCAGCCATCGGAGCCGCCGCCGTGCCCTGGCCGCGGTGCCCCGAACCGCCGCCGGAGCTCTCTCTCCTCGCGCCCCGCCTCAACCCCGCTGCCATGGATATCCTCCCGCAGCTCGAGCTTGTCCCCGCCGCGCTGGAGGTCACCAGAGGTCAGATCCGAGGCAGCCCTCGCCGGATCCGCCTCCCCGCGCGCCATTTCCGTGTCCCCGGCCCCCGCAAGACCTCCTCACCTCGCCGCCGGAGCTCAAGGCCGCCCCCGCCAGGCCTCCTGCTTGTGCAGGAGCACGGGAGGGAGATGGTGGCATCGCCCGATCGCGTTGACCCGTTGGTAGGCCGCGGCCAGTTGGGTCTCGGCCGGCCCAGCGACCCAGCATCGAGCCTGCCCAGCCGCTCCTTCGACCGGCCTATGGGCCCAAAGTGAGGGCCACCTCCCTGTCCTGCGCCTGTGCATATTTTAGCTATCCGACGCTCCCTCGCTTGTACGGCCCGTGGTTCAGATTCGGCCCGCGTAGTGTTTTTTTTAGTCTAGCGTATTATCATTAAATCCGGGAATTGCAAATTACAGAAAACATGTATGTTTTTAGAATGCCAATAAATAATTAACCGTGCTTGATATGTAAATGTTTCATAAATGAAAATTGTTTAGAAAAATGCATAGATTATGAATATGACGTTTTCATCCATGTTTAAAATACCTAAGCTCGCTGTTTGCACCATTTTGCATAATTGCCATCATTTTGCATTGTCATATTTAATTAACGTGCATCGGAATTTAATCCAATCATATATTAAAAATGTTCATATTATCGGCATTGCATTTTCATGCATGACGAACCTGTTCATTAAAATAATTGCATTTAACTTGCATTTATATCGCTAAAAGGGGATTAGGCCATAAACTTGCATAATTAATTGTGACATATTTCCCTACATGAACCTACGCATATTATATGTGTTTTCGGGGTAGAAAAATCCATAGAATTTAACTGTGCATTTAGTTTTGTCATTGGAGGAAGTTCGTGTGCATGTCATTTTTGCCATGATGCCCGTTTGTCTATTTTGTGGGATTTAATCCGTGCATCATATGAAATAATTTTGAACACGAGATATGCCCTTGGACATGTGTGCTAGGCACCGGCATTTTTGGTTGTCATAGAAATGCATGTTTAGTTGTTATTTTCTTGTTGCCAACATGCTATAAAAATCTGCTGTTTTGAAGGTCCAAAATATTCCTAAGTCTGGAAATCTGTTATTTTGTTGTTGTGTTGCCATGTGATTTGCTAGTGTTCTAGGAGTCTTTTGGCGATGCCACAATGGAAGGCTTTGTTAAGCATGTTATGCTCTATCATGCTGTGTCAATAGTTTGCATGAATAGATTTTGCATCATAATTAATTCTGTTGCTTAATGTGTCAATCTGTTAAAAACTGCTGCTCATGACTAGCCTAATTTTCACAATGTCTGAGAATCTGTTTTCTTCATGATGCCATGTTGTGTTGATGTTTGCCATGAATCTGAGCATAATTTGATGTTGCCACCATGGTATGATTTGTAGTGCATCATGTCTACTACCATGCTGTGAAGTTTCATGCCAATATATGACCTGTAGCATATAGTTTTACTGCTGCCAATATGCCTCCATGAAAATCTGCTATGCTAAAACCTGTTATTTTCACAAAGTCCTAATCTGCTATATTTTGTTGCCATATTGTGGGCTTCCTACCATGTGTTCCATAACTATTTTGAGTATGATATGTGAAGATGAAATGAAGTGTGTGTCATATGCTACAGCCCCATGCTTAGTTTGTGCATTTTAGAATCTTGTAGCTTGTTGTTTACATGTGTGCAAAATGCTATCTTGCTGTTTTGGGCAGATTTCAAATAAAACTTGTGTTGGTTGTTGTGGTTGAACCGTAGCTCCGTTTTGGACATCTTGCATATGTAACTTGACTAGAATTTCATGTAGTATCATAATATCTTGCTGAATCCACGATTTGAAATGTTTGTGGTTGTCATTTTCATGCATTTTGCATTCATGTCATGATCATCTTGTGCAAGTCATATCTTTTAGACCGTAGCTCCGTTTGAGATGTTCTATATATGTAAATCGACTAGAATGACGAGTAGAATCACATTGTGCACTTTATTTTCCTGTTTAATAAATATAAAACCTGATTAGTTCAGATCTGGACCAATTTCGAAATTAACATATGGGGTCGTTTCAGAAATGCTATATGTTGTTTCCGGCCTCATTTAAACCTGCCTAGATGTGTAGTTTACTTATGCTTCACCTCTTGCCATGTTTAACAACATTTAATATTGTCGTGTGCCTAAACGAGAGTGAACTAAATATTCAAATGTGGAGTTTCGCCAATATGCAACTCGTTGCATATTGAGCTTCACTTAATGTGTAGTATTTGATTGTTTTGATTGCCATGCCTTGCATATTTAACCGGACATGCATCATATTTGTTTGCGCATTATGTCATGCATATGTTGTGGTGTTCTTGTGTGTTGATTGTTGTTTTCGGATTGCTTCTTCTCGATAGAGTTCCGAAAGCGTTCGGAGTGTGAGGATTCGATCGACTACGTCCTGTTCGTCTACTTCACGGATCGTCTTCCTCATGGTTTCGTTCTTCTTCCAAGCGGGATCTCAGGCAAGATGAACATTTCCCTGGATAGCATTACTATCATTGCCATGCTAGATGTCTCGTTTCTATCGCTGTCTCGCTACATACCACTTGTATGTCAAGCCTCCCAAATTGCCATGAAAAGCCTCTAACCCTCCACATCCCAGCAAAACATTGTTTGGCTATGTTACCGCTTGCTCAGCCCTTCTTATAGCGTTGCTAGTTGCAGGTGCTAATTCTTCCATGTGCCAACATGGATATTTTGTTATATCACAATATTCTTGCTATTTAATTTAATGCACATATATACTTGGTAAAGGGTGGAAGGCTTGGCCTTTTGCTCGGTGTTTTGTTCCACTCTTGCCGCCCTAGTTACTTGTGTACCGGTGTTATGTTCCATAATTGAGCGCTCCTAACATGCTCGGGGTTGTTATGGGGACCCCCTTAACTTTCGTTTAGGATAAAGCTTGTCTGGCAAGGTCCAACATTGGTACTACATTTGCCTAATAACAACTAAAATTGCATAGGGACCTGCCGGCACCCGCGGATAATTAATCAACAACCCGGGCCAGTGCTCCTCATGAGTGTTGGTCCAAACTAGAGTCGTGTGCGGGGCCAACCCGGGGCAACTCGGGTGATGTCTATCAGGCCACTGTACGCTACGCTCATCTGGTCGTGTCCTGAGAACGAGATATGCGGCTCCTATCGGGTTTGTCGACACGCCGGGCGGTCTTGCTGGACTTGTTTTACCTTTCTCGAACGTCTTGTGCGAGAAATTCCGAAAATACTTCGGGCTATCTCGAGGTTGCGGTTTTCCAGTGGAATTGCCTAGGAAGATCACGAGATTCGTGGTCGAGGTTATTCTCGCTGCATGTGGTTAGTTTGTGATGGATGAGTTGGAGCACCCCTGCAGGGTTTAATCTTTCGGAAAGCCGTGCCCGCGGTTACGTGGCAACTTGGAAACTTTGTTTAACACCCGGTCATAGCAAACTTGAAGTAAACTCAAATAAAATACACCAACCGTGTGCGTAACCGTGACTGTCTCTTCTCGTGAGTCCTTATCCGAGAGAGAACACGGTGGGGTTATGTTTGACATAAGTAGGTGTTCAGGATCTCTTAGAGATCATTATTATATCACGTCCGTTATTCGACAATCATCCCCCTATATTCTTGTACTCGTAAGTTAGCCACTCAAATAAATGCTTAGTTGCTTGCTGCAGCCTCACCACTTAACCATACCTCACCCATTAAGCTTTAATAGTCTTGATACCCTTGGAAATGAGATTGCTGAGTCCCCGTGGCTCACAGATTACTACAACAACAGTTGCAGGTACAGGTAATGCGATGACATGACGTGAGCATGATGCTTTGTTTGATTTGGAGTTCTTCTTCTTCTTCACATCGATCTAGGATGGGTTCCAGGCGGCAGCCTGGGATAGCAAGGATGGATGTCATTTTATCGTTTGTTTTCGTCCGTAGTCGGACCCAGCTCTTCTGTATGATGTTTGGATATGTTGTTGTATTGATGTGAATTGATGTAGCTTGTGGCGAGTGTAAGCCAATTCCATATACTCATCTCTTCTTTACATGTACTTGTAATGATATCCATTCTTGCAACACGACGAGATGCGCTTCTATCCCTGTCGAGGCCCTCATGCCAAAATAAGGATAGGATCGCATCTTGAGCGTGACATCAAGGTAGTGTTTGCTTCGAGGTTGGCTAGGAATCCAGGTGCAACTAGTTCCAAGCCGAACCTTTCAAGTTCTTCATACAAGGCGGGTAGCCTTTCCTTAATCATAGCATTCAAAGAACAAGTCTTTCTGCTTAAGGCGTATGCTACCACATTAGCCTCTCCAGGGTGGTATTGAACACTGAGGTCATAATCCTTGATCAACTCCAACCATCTTCGCTGCCTCATGTTCAATTCTTTTTGAGTGAAGATATACTTCAAACTCTTGTGGTCTGTGTATATCTCACATCGCTTCCCCAGAAGGTAATGTCGCCATGTTTTCAAGGCATGAACTACGGCTGCCAACTCGAGATCATGAGTGGTGTAGTTCTCTTCTAGAGGACGTAGCTGTCTGGATAGATATGCTACGACTCTGCCTTCTTGCATCAGAACACCTCCAAGCCCGGTTCTCGACGCATCACAATATATCACAAACTCCTTGTGAATATCGGGGGTGGCCAAAACTAGGGCTGTGGTCAATCTCTTCTTGAGCTCTTGGAAGCTTTCTTCACACTTCGGCGTCCATTCGAACTTCTTGTCCTTCTTCAAAAGCTGGGTCATGGGTCGGGCAAGGCTCGAAAATCCATCGATGAACTTGCGGTAATATCCCGCGAGTCCAAGGAAGCTTCTGACTTCCTTCACACTGGTTGGGGATTGCCATTCAGTCACGGCTTCTATCTTGGCAGGATCCACTGACAATCCTTCTTCAGTCAACACATGACCCAAGAATCCAACTTCATGCAGCCAGAATTCACACTTGCTAAACTTGGCATAAAGCTGGAGCCCTCGAAGCTTGTCTAGGACCAATCTCAAGTGTTGCTCATGCTCTTCTTGAGACTTGGAGAAGACGAGTATGTCATCAATGAAGACGACAACAAACTTGTCCAAGTACTCCATGAAAACTTTGTTCATGAGGTACATGAAGTAGGCAAGGGCATTGGTCAACCCAAATGACATGACCGTGTATTCATACAGGCCATACCGGGTCACAAATGTTGTCTTCGAGATGTCTTGGGGTCTGATCTTCAGCTGGTAGTACCCAGACCTGAGGTCGATCTTGGAAAACACCTTGGCACCATTCAGCTGATCCAACAGGTCTTCAATCTTGGGAAGTGGGTACTTGTTCTTTATTGTGACTTCATTGAGGGAACGGTAATCGACACAGAGTCGGATAGTTCCGTCCCTTTTTGACACAAATAGAACGGGTGATCCCCAAGGAGAGGCACTAGGGCGAATGAATCCTTTTCTGAGCTGCTCTGCCAGTTGCTTCTTCAATTCAGCCAACTCTTCGGATCCCATTCTATGGGGCTTCTTATAGATGGGTCTAGCTCTGGGCATTAGCTCAATGATGAACTCAATGTCGCGGTCAGGAGGCATTCTGGGCAGCTCATCAGGGAATACATCCGGCTATTCACATACCACTGGCACTTGATCCAACTCAATTCCCGATAGAGAGTTAGCCTGAGGGGCTTGAGCGGAGACAGGGTTGGGAACATACTTGACTTCCACTCCTTGGCTATTGGTCATGGTAACAATCCTCTTGGCATAGTCTAACAAGCCTCCGTGCTTGGTTAACCAGTCCATGCCTAGGATCACATCCAAGCCTTCTGACTTCAGGATGATAAGGTCTGCTAGGATCTCTACCCCGTTGATGTTAATCTCAACCCCTTTACAGCCTATCCCGGACTTCATAACTAATCCCGGGTTTGTAATAACATACAACTACCGAGGGGTGTAGGCTTCATCCCACTCTCTAGTGCAAACTTTTGAGTAACAAAAGAATGCAAAGCTCCACAATCAAACAGTACGGTTGTCGGGGTTGAGTTGATGAGGAACGTACCCAGTATGACGTCCGGGTCTTCCTGGGCTTCCTCAGCGGTGACGTGATTCACACGAGCCTTGCCATTGTAGGGCTGGTTGCGGGGAGCTGGGTTCCTTAGTCGTGCTCCATGGCCTTAACCTTGGTTGGGCGCATTGGGGCGCGGTGCATCTGGCTTCTTGTTGTGGCACTGCTTAGAGATGTGTCCAGGCTGACCACACCCAAAGCAACTGACCTAACCATAGTTGTTGTTGTTGTTGTTTCTACCGCCGTTGTTGCTATTGGGGTTTTTGTAGGTTGGCCTGGGATTGGCATACTGCTGAGGCTGGTAGCTCGGACGAGGTGCAGGAGGTCTAGCTTGCTGCGGCTGATAGGTCGGCTTGGCTGGGGCTGGCTGCCAGGGGCGAGGCTTCTGGTTGCTAGAACTACCCTTGCTAATCATCTTGCACTTGCGAGTGTCATCCATGGCACGACGCTTGTCTTCAAGCATGAGGGCCTTGTTCACCAGGTCGAAGAAGGTCCGACAGTCGCAAACAATGAGCTGATACTGCAGGGTCTGCTGAAGTCCTTCCATGAAGCGTTCCATCTTAGCAGCCTTCGTGTTGACATCTTCACGTGCATACCTTCACAGCAGGTTAAACTTCTGCATGTACTCCCTGAGAGAGCCACTTCCATGCTTCAGCACTCGGAATTCTCTATTCTTGATAGCCATGGTCCCAGAAGGAATGTGGGCGGTGCGGAATCCTTCCTTGAAGTTATCCCAGGTGATCACACGATCGCCTTGCATGACCTTGAATCCATCCCACCAAGCTCTGGCGATACCTCCGAGGCAGTGAGAGGCATACAACACCTTCTCAAGATCCTCATTGCAATTGACCAGTGCAAGGAAGTCCTCGATGGTGCAAATCCAGTCATCAGTATCCAGTGGTTCGGCAGTCTCGGTGAAGGTTGGGGGCGAATTCCTCATGAACTCAGACAGAGTGGAGCGGCCATTGCCGTCCTGCCTTGCTGCTGGTTGTTCACAAGGACTTGAGCCATCTGCTGGATAGCAGCAGTGTAGGCCTGGCGTTCCTCCTGGAGAACTTGGAGAAACCGAGCTATGGTCATGTTCTCCGGTGGAGGTGGTGGCGGGGGAATGTCGCCTTGTGGCTGCTCCGGGTGATTTCCATCGGGAGCAGCCCCACCATCTCCCTGTTGCTGGCTGAAGTTGCCGGCTTCAGGGTTGGCGAAGGAGCTGTTGCGGGTTGCAGTCACCATCCTGTTTGGAGCAGCCAACTCAAACAACTGGGATAGACGAGATGGAAAGCGGTAATAGAGAAAGCGTGCCTAAGCGGGTTGGTATAGTGCAAGTCTGGTAAAACTAAGGTCGAAAGACCAACACATATATTAAGATAAGATAGACGGTGGAGTCGCTTACATGTTGCCTAAGGTAAAAGCGCCACTTGCATCGGAACACAAACAACCAAAGCAAACAACAAGCACACATGGTTTCATATGAACCATTACACGGACTCGACTTCGCATGAGGGATACATGACTGATCCTACCCTAGGGGTTCTCGGACTTCAAGCGGTGGAGTGCTCGGTCTCATACTCACGCTCCTAAGGATCTTCCTCCTGATCATCATCCGTACGAGCGTCGTCTCCGGTCGAGGGGGTCAGAGAACGAGGAGGTCCATCAAGACGGCGCTTCGCGGGGGATGTGGTGAAGAGCTCACGGTACTCCTTCAAACTCATGCGACGACGGCATGTGGGTGTATCTCTAGCTGGGGGTACTCCTCCTCGGTAAGCGATAGCTGGTCGTCCCTCTGGGGCTCCATCTTTCTTGATCCTGTCTGGCTTCGTCTTGGCTTGACGAAGTAGCTCTCGGGTGTGATGAAGTTCCTCGTGGAGCTTCATGGACTCCTCAATCAGGTTGTGAGCCAGACTGTTGGTGGAGAGGCTGAAGTAGGTCTGGAACCTGAGTGGCATCCCATCCTCCTTGGACGGAATCAACATCCAACTCTCGCCATTCTCATCCTTCTTGAAAGGGAGGTGGCAGTGGATGGCTCGTCAGCCATCTCTAGAATGATGTCTCGAAGGTGGATAAGTGCCTTGCATGCAGCCGTCTCGATTGCGAGTACCAGGGTCTCCATCTGTGGTCCCTTAAAGAACCAACTCGTCGGGGAGTCGTTTGCCTTCACGACCACATCAACGTGGTACTCATTTGTGACGGCATCGACCTAGTGCTCGTGGTAGAGGAAAACGGGTGATCGGCGATACTGGCACTTCTCCAGGCTATCCTCAAGGAGTAGGGGAAAGCCGGATGCTAGGAGGGCTTCAGGTACGACGGCCATCTACAAGGTTTGAAGGGAGGAGAGTCAGTATAGTGCTGTGAGAAAACTAGAAGAGGTAAGAAGTGCAAAACTCCCAAGTATATGTGTAGTTTTGAAAACGGTTTTATCCTAGCTAACGTCCATGCTAGCTAAGGGCTTCCTACAGTTAGGATGGCTCTGATGCCAGCTCTATGGGGGACCCCGACACATAAGTCGTGATCACCAAATGCACGTGTACAATGATCCCAGAGATCAATGCTCATTGAACACACAGAAGCTGAATAACAAGAGTCTTACATCCATACTTAGCGTCTTACACAAATAAAGACCATGAAGGTCAAGTCTTACATAGATAGGGCCATGTAGGCCAAATAACAAACACAACTAGCAGCGGAAATCTTGAACGAAAGGGTGAACCCATGCCATCTGCCTTAACCCTACAGGCATTCTGACTGGGAAGCGTCCTAGTTCGCATGTTCGTCACCATCGAACTCTTCACCATATTCCTGCTCTTCCATGCCTGGCCAATTAAATAACCAGTGGCAAGCCAATTAGTACTTTGAATGTACTCGCAAGCAACCCATGTTTGTAACAAGGCAATAACAATGCATGATATAGCACTACGTAGGTAAGTCTTGCGGAAAGCTAATTTTGAGTGCAATGTCATGTTCAAAATAATTTGTGATAGCGTGCATCAACAAGTAACAGGTATCCGTATGAACATGTTATAGATATCAACATGAATCTAGCTTTGAACATCTCATGTTCAGTCATCATGTCAAGTCATCTGACTTAACTCATGTATTATTTCTGTGTCACCCACCCAAACACACACACACACACCAAGTTTAGTGAACACTGGACGTAGCACAAGAGCGGTCATCCAACAGTCCTTGACCGTGGACACGGCTATTCGAATAGTTTTACACTCTGCAGAGGTTGCACACTTTACCCACAAGACTCAGGAAACTTCCGTGTCAAGCCACGACTCGCGATATTGTTCATACACAAGGTAAGTACCCGAACATTGCCTTTCCCCTAGCGATACTAGACAAAGAGTCCACTCGTTGGTGCCATCCCTCACGATATACATCACACGTATCTTCCATGAGGGCATGCAACGGTGTGCCCGGTGCCTGTGAAGACAGTGCATGGTCGCCCTACCAGGCACGACCCTGTATCGAGAGTGACCACATTGCTCCTGCCACTAGTAATGCGGGCTCTATGCTAGTAGCCACCAAGGTAGTCAACAAAGCCCCGTCCCATAAGGGGTATCGTGGTTGTACATGTAAGGTTGAAATAACGGTCGCAACTTATACCAATCCGTTTTCGAAAATCACACACACTCACTTGCTTCGGTACACTATTTCTTTATCAAGTGGTTACCTAGCTCAACATCATCTCCCTCGGGCATTAGTGGCACCCGACGGGGTTTTCGAAAAGTCTTTGAAAGCATTTGTTTCCAACACGTGCATATCCCCGTCCCATTTGCGTAGCAACTACTTAAGCATCCTATCTACTTCCCACCCGCACAACCCTCATAGGAAGGTAGGGTCATGCACGATGCAAGTATCAACGGAAAAGTAACAGAGGCATCCACCAAAGTGGTCACCACATCATCATGATCAACATAACAAAATGAAGTGCTATATGCCATGCCATAAAATGGTTTCTTAAACATGGTCAAAGGGTTGCTTGCTTGGCTCAACAAAGTCTTCGGGGTCTTCAAAGTCTTATGGTCCAACTCCCTCGTCAACAACGCAATCTATCGTCACGATAATAACGGCAATAATAAGAATCATCACAGAAACAGAGAACAAAACTCACTTCTAAAATGTTACCCTACTCTGTAAAATAGTACAATATAAACTAAAAATATTTGCCTAATGTTTTGTTGTGAAAAAGACTAAAAAGGGGTTTTTTAAATAAAACAGTACATAAAATGTTTTCAAATATTTTCCCAAGTGGCACTATTAAATTCTACAGAATATTCTAAGATTTATGGTGGAGGAATTTTTGACTTTGGAAAAGTATTTGAACCAGTGGAATTTTTTGAAAACTGATTAGAAAAAGAAAAAGAAAATGGGCATTGTGCCCGGGGCCAGATCTGGCTGCAACTGAGCCGGCCCAGAGCAAAGCAGCCCTAGGCGAACCGGTGCCCCCGCGCGTGCCAGGTTCAAACCTGACGGGCGGGGCCCGGCGGCCAGAGACAGAGGGAGAGAGGCGCAGGCGGGGCAGAGGCTCACGACCTGGCCCCACTGGCAGGTCGTCATCCACCTCTATCCAGCGAACGGTGGTGCTCACCGGCGGCGATGCTGGGCACGGCGACGCTGAAGGGTACGGAAATGGGACCAGCGTTGATTTGCTGATCCGGAGGAGGTGGAGGGGAGTGCCGGAGAGCAAGGAGTCATAGGCGACGAGGTACCCACCACGGAGGTACTTCGGGAGGAGCTCGCTCCGGTCGTCTCCGGATGCAAAACACAAGGAGGAGGAGGGGGATCGTATCAGGAGTTCCTTGCAGTCACGGATCGGGCGAAGGAAGGGGCGGAGGAGGCCCTCAGCGTGCGAACATCAGTGGCCCGAGGCGGCGGCCCTTGGCTCGATCCTGAGCACAGGGGCTTCGGGAGCTCGCTAGGGTGGTTTGGGCGTGCAATTGGGACTGGGAGAGGAGCAGCAGAGGGAAGAGAGGAGTCCGGGGCGGCCTTAAATAGCCTGCGCACGGTCCAGCATGCGCTGGTGCGCCGGCGAGGTTGTGGCCGAGGCCAGAGGGCACGGGGGTTCGAGGGGAGGTGTCTGGGGCGTTCCCGGGATGGATCTAGAGCTAGGGGATAGGAGAGAGGAGGCGGGTCAGCTCACGCGTGTGAGGCCCGTGGTTGGCCGAACCGGGCGGCGTCAGGCACGTGTGCAGGAGGGTGAGAGAGAGAGGGAGAGGAGGCTCCCGACATGGCAGCGTGTCGCGGATGCCGAGGCGCCTAGACTGGCGCGAGGGGGCGGCTCGAGGTGGCCAGAGTATGGGCAGGGCACGAGGTCAACCCTCTGCCTATTCTGTGGTGCGCTCCGGAGCGCGTCTTTGGCCGGCATGATAGGCTTTTGGCGCACTCTGGCGCATCCACCAGTGTCCATCGACTGCGCAGGGGCTAAACAAAGAGGAAAAGGGGCATGGGATGCCGTGGAGCTTGCCAGGAGGGAGAGAGAGCTGAGAGAAGGGAAAAAGTGGCTGCCAGGGGGTGCAAGTGGGCTTCCCACCCATGCAATCATGCATTTGGCCGCCAAGGCTTTTACCAGAGGTGAGGAGGGGTGGTATGGTGATGTGGTAAATATTTGGGCTCAAGAAGAAGAACGGAAGGGGTCCAATCATTGATCTTTGCTTCCCACCAGAAGGTGTTTGATCAGGGTTTGGGCTTGCTAAGCTCATCTACTGGAGATGAAACTTAACAGGATGATATGGTGAGTTAAAAACAAGGGTGTTCACAAGGTTTGGGGTGGTTTGAAGAAAGTTGGCAATGGAAACTTAGTAAACCCTAGAAATCAACAGAATTAGGTTTCTGTAGATCTAGCCATGCAATTCTATTTTCCTAAATGCACCACTTGGTGTGGTAGCATTATTTGTAGATTAGAACATGCCCACAAAGTTTTGGGTCAATAGGAGACACTTCACAATGTAAAGTTGCTCAAACTTGACTCTGGACAGGGATGGTTTTGGATTATTTTGGTGGATCAGATCAATTGGGATTGATATAAAACTTTGCAAGATCATCACATATAGCATGTGTGACTTGATTGAATTTTCCTGGATTTTATTGAGATTATTTCTTATGGAAATATTTCAAATGTTTGTAACAGACAGGAAGGGTTTTGAAGGTTTTTGTCCAATATTTTGAACATGACCATGTGTTGAAACTCTTATATATGGAAAATATATGTCCACTGAGTTGTTGGGGAACGTTGCATGGGAAACAAAAATTTTCCTACGCACACATAAGATCTATCCATGGTGATGAGCATCTACGAGAGGGAGAGTGAATCTACATACCCTTGTAGATCGCTAAGCGGAAGCGTTAATAAACGCGGTTGATGTAGTCGAACGTCTTCGCGATCCAAATCGCCGAGCGTCCCGCGATCCAATCACGATCCTTCCGATCTAGTGCCGAACGGACGGCACCTCCGCGTTCAACACACGTACGGCTTGATGACGCCTTCACCTCCTCGATCCAGCGAGCGATGATGAAGTAGTGGTTGAGTTCCAGCAGCACGACGGCGTGGTGATGGTGGTGAGGAACAATCTCTGCAGGGCTTCGCCAAGCGCTACGGAGATTATGACGGAGGAACTAGAGGGCTAGGGTTGCCGGCACACGGCTTGGGAAATCCTGATGTGTCCCGTGTGCTAGCCCTGCCCCTCTATTTATATGTTGAGCCTTGGGGTCTAAACTTGGAGTAAAAGCCTCATCCGGGTCGGTTTTGCCCGCACAAGGTCGGTTTGGCCCGCAGGGAAAGAGTCCAACTCGGATCCCTGCCGAACCGTGCACAGCCGCGCACAAGCGGTAGTACCGCTTCACACAAGCGGTAGTACCGCTTGGGCGGTAGTACCGCTTCACACAAGCGGTAGTACCGCTCCGGCGGTAGTACCGCTTCAACAAGCGGTAGTACCGCTTACGCGGCAGCAAAACTACTTTTGCACTTTCCAATACCTTGTGGGCTTTATCCCTTTGGCTCATATAAAGTGTTGCTGCACCCGAACACTTCGGTAAACATCCGGAACCTCTTCCGGTGAACTTCGGAACTCTTCCGGAGATCAAAACACTATTATCACATATATCAATCTTTACCTCCGGACTATTCCGGAGATCCTCGTCATGTCCGGGATCTTATCCAGGACTCCGAACAACTTTCGGTCACCAACATAATAACTCAATTATACTAATCGTCACCAAACGTTAAGTGTGTAGACCCTGCGGGTTCGAGAACTATGTAGACATGACCGAGACACCTCTACGGCCAATAACCAATAGCGGGACCTGGATGCCCATATTGGCTCCTACATATTCTACGAAGATCTTTATCGGTCGAACCTCTATGTCAAGGATTCAGTTAATCCTGTATGCTGTTCCCTTTGTTCTTCGGTATGTTACTTGCCCGAGATTCGATCGTCGGTATCACTATACCTAGTTCAATCTCGTTACCTGCAAGTCTCTTTACTCGTTCCGTAATACAAGATCCTGTGGCTAACTCTTTAGTCACTTTGCTTGCAAGGCTCAATGTGATGTTGTATTACCGAGTGGGCCCTGAGATACCTCTCCGTCACACGGAGTAACAAATCCCAGTCTTGATCCATGCCAACCCAACAGACACCCTCGGAGATACCTGTAGAGCACCTTTATAGTCACCCAGTTACGTTGCGACGTTTGATACACACAAGGTATTCCTCCGGTGTCAGTGAGTTGCATGATCTCATGGTCAAAGGAACAGATACTTGACACGCAGAAAACAATAGCAATAAACTGACACGATCAAATGCTACGTTTACAGTTTGGGTCTTGTCCATCACATCATTCTCCTAATGATGTGATCCCGTTATCAAATGACATCTCATGTCCATGGCTAGGAAACCTTAACCATCTTTGATCAACAAGCTAGTCAACTAGAGGCTTACTAGGGACACAGTGTTGTCTATGTACCCACACATGTATTTGAGTTTCCAATCAATACAATTATAGCATGGATAATAAACGATTATCATGAACAAGGAAATATAATAATAACCAATTTATTATTGCCTCTAGGGCATATTTCCAACAGTCTCCCACTTGCACTAGAGTCAATAATCTAGTTCACATCACTATGTGATTTACATTGTAATGAATCGAACACCCATGCAGTTCTGGTGTTGTTCATGTTTAGCCCTTGGAAGAGGTTTAGTCATCGGATCTGCAACATTTAGATCCGTGTGTACTTTGCAAATATTTATGTCGTCCTCCTTGATGTAATCGCGGATGGAATTGAAACGTCGCTTTATGTGTCTGGTCCTCTTGTGAAATCTTGGTTCCTTGGCTAGAGCAATGGCACCAGTATTATCACAAAACAGAGTCATTGGGTTAAGTGCACTAGGCACTACTCCAAGATCTGTCATGAACTCCTTCATCCAGACACCTTCCTTCGCCGCCTCCGAGGCAGCGATGTACTCCGCTTCGCATGTAGAATCAGCTACCACGCTTTGCTTGGAACTGCACCAGCTAACCGCACCCCCATTAAGAATAAATACGTATCCGGTTTGCGACTTAGAGTCATCCGGATCAGTGTCAAAGCTTGCATCGACGTAACCCTTTACGACGAGCTCTTGATCACCTCCATAAACGAGAAACATGTCCTTAGTCCTTTTCAGGTACTTCAGGATATTCTTGACCGCCGTCCAGTGTTCCATTCCTGGATCACTTTGAAACCTTCCGACCATACTTATGGCAAGGCTGACATCGGGTCTTGTGCACAGCATTGCATACATGATAGAGCCTATGGCCGAAGCATAGGGGATGACACTCATCTTTTCTCTATCTTCTGCAGTCACTGGGCATTGAGTCTTACTCAACTTCACACCTTGCAATACAGGCAAGAACCCCTTCTTGGACTGATCCATTTTGAACTTCTTCAAAATCTTATCAAGGTATGTGCTTTGTGAAAGTCCTATTAAGCGTCTTGATCTATCTCTATAGATCTTGATGCCTAATATGAAAGCAGCTTCTCCTAGGTCCTTCATTGAAAAACTCTTGTTCAAATATTCCTTTACGCTTTCCAGCATTTCTATATTGTTTCCAATCAGTAATATGTCATCCACATATAATATTAGAAACGCTATAGAGCTCCCACTCACTTTCTTGTAAATACAAGCTTCTCCGTAAACTTGTATAAACTCGAACGCTTTGATCACCTCATCAAAACGAAGATTCCAACTCCGAGATGCTTGCACCAGTCCATAAATGGATCGCTGGAGTTTGCAACCTTTGTCAGCATTCTCTGGATCGACAAAACCTTCTGGTTGCATCATATACAACTCTTCCTTAAGGTAACCGTTAAGGAACGCTGTTTTGACATCCATCTGCCAAATTTCATAATCGAAAAAGGCAGCTATTGCTAACATGATTCTGACGGACTTAAGCATCGCTACGGGTGAGAAGGTCTCATCGTAGTCAACTCCTTGAACTTGTGAAAAACCCTTTGCCACAAGTCGAGCTTTATAGACGGTGACATTACCGTCCGCGTCCGTCTTCCTCTTAAAGATCCATTTGTTCTGAATGGCCTTACGCCCTTCAGGTAATACTTCCAAAGTCCATACTTTGTTTTCATACATGGATCCCATCTCGGATTTCATGGCCTCTAACCACTTCTCGGAATCCGGGCCCATCATCGCTTCTCCATAGCTCGTAGGTTCATCGTTGTCTAACAACATGACCTCTAAGACAGGGTTGCCGTACCACTCAGGAGCAGTACGCGTCCTTGTCGACCTACGAGGTTCGATAGCAACTTGATTCAAAGCTTCATGATCATCATCATTAACTTCCTCTCCAGCTAATGTAGGCTCCACAGAAACAACTTTCTGCGCTGCGCTACTCTCAGGTTGAAGTAAAGGTTCAACAACCTCATCAAGTTCTATCTTCCTCCCACTCAATTCTTTCGAGAGAAACTCTTTCTCAAGAAATGTTCCGTTTTTAGCGACAAACACTTTGCCCTCGGATCTGAGGTAGAAGGTATACCCAATTGTCTCTTTTGGGTATCCTATGAAGACGCATTTCTCCGCTTTGGGTTCCAGCTTTTCAGGCTGAAGCTTTTTGACATAAGCATCACATCCCCAAACTTTAAGAAACGACAGCTTTGGCTTCTTGTCAAACCAAAGTGCATAAGGCGTCGTCTCAACGGATTTCGATGGTGCCCTATTTAAAGTGAATGCAGCTGTCTCTAATGCATAACCCCAAAACGATAGTGGCAAATCGGCAAGAGACATCATAGATCGCACCATATCCAATAAGGTTCGATTACGACGTTCGGACACACCATTACGCTGTGGTGTTCCAGGCGGTGTCAATTGTGAAACAATTCCACACTGTCTTAAGTGACTGCCAAACTCATAACTCAGATATTCTCCTCCTCGATCAGATCGTAGGAATTTAATCTTCTTGTTACGATGATTCTCAACTTCACTCTGAAATTGTTTGAACTTTTCAAATGTTTCAGACTTGTGTTTCATTAAGTAAATATACCCATATCTACTTAAGTCATCAGTGAAGGTGAGAAAGTAACGATAACCACCGCGCGCCTCAATACTCATCGGACCGCACACATCAGTATGTATGATTTCCAATAAGTCACTTGCCCGTTCCATTCTTCCAGAGAACGGCGTTTTAGTCATCTTGCCCATGAGGCATGGCTCACATGTGTCAAGTGATTCAAAATCAAGTGACTCCAAAAGTCCATCAGCATGGAGCTTCCTCATGCGTTTTACGCCAATATGACCTAAACGGCAGTGCCACAAGAAAGTGGTATTATCATTATCAATTCTACATCTTTTGGCATCAATGTTATGAACATGTGTATCATTACTATCGAGATTCAATAAGAATAAACCCCTCACATCGGGTGCATGACCATAAAAGATATTACTCATATAAATAGAACAACCATTATTCTCTGATTTAAATGAGTAACCGTCTCGCAATAAACAAGATCCAGATATAATGTTCATGCTTAACGCAGGCACCAAATAACACTTATTTAGGTTCATCACTAATCCCGACGGTAATCGAAGAGCGAGCGTGCCGACGGCGATCACATCAACCTTGGAACCATTTCCCACGCGCATCGTCACTTCGTCCTTTGCCAGCCTCCGTCTATTCCGCAGTTCCTGTTTTGAGTTGCAAATATGAGCAACCGCACCGGTATCAAATACCCAGGCACTACAACGAGAGTTGGTAAGGTACACATCAATAACATGTATATCATATATACCTTGTTTGTTGTTGGCCGCCTTCTTGTCAGCCAAATACTTGGGGCAATTCCGCTTCCAGTGTCCAGTTCCCTTGCAATGAAAACACACAGTTTCTGGTTTGGGTCCAGCCTTGGGTTTCTTCACGAGAGGAGCAACTGCTTTGCCACTCTGCTTGGAGTTACCCTTCTTACCCTTGCCATTTTTCTTGAAACTAGTGGTTTTATTGACCATCAACACTTGATGCTCCTTCTGAATTTCAGACTCAGCGGCTTTCAGCATCGCAAACAGCTCGGCGACTGACTTGTTCATCCCGTGCATGTTATAGTTCAACACGAAGCTCTTGTAGCTAGGTGGCAATGATTGAAGAACTCTGTCAGTGATAGCCTCTGGCGGAAGGGGCATCCCTAACTCAGCCAGACGGGTGGAGTACCCAGACATTCTGAGCACGTGATCACTGATAGACCCGTTCTCCTCCATCTTGCAAGCATAGAACTTATCGGAGATCTCATATCTCTCGATCCGGGCATTCTTCTGAAAGATAAACTTCAACTCCTGGAACATCTCATATGCTCCATGACGTTCAAAACGTATTTGAAGTCCCGGTTCTAAGCCATACAACATTGCACATTGAACTATTGAGTAATCGTCAGAACGAGCCTGCCAGGCGTTCACAACGTCTAGAGACTCAACTGGAGCGGGTGGATCACCAAGCGGTGCATCAAGGACATAAGCCTTCTGGGAAGCCGTAAGGATAATCCTTAGATTACGGGCCCAGTCCACAAAGTTACTTCCATCATCTTTCAACTTAGCTTTCTCTAGGAACGCATTAAAATTCAGGGGTGCTACTGCGCGAGCCATGATCTACAACATAAATATAGCAAAGACAACTTAGACTATTGTTCTTAGATAATGAGTTTAGTTAATCATATTTTAAAAAACTCCCACTCAAATTGACATCCCTCCGATCATTCGAGTGTAACATGATCCAAATCCACCAACTCAAGTCCGATCATCACGTGAGTTGAGGTGGTTTCAATGGTGAACATCTTCATGTTGATCATATCTACTATATGACTCATGTTCGACCTTTCGGTCTCTTGTGTTCCGAGGCCATGTCTGTACATGCTAGGCTCGTCAAGTTTAACCCGAGTGTTCCGCACGTGTAACATGGCTTACACCCGTTGTATGCGAACGTAGAGTCTATCACACCCGATCATCACGGCGTGTCTCGAAACGACGAACTTTCGCAACGGTGCACACTTGGGGAGAACACAATTTATCTTGAAATTTAAGTGAGGGATCACCTTATAATGCTACCGTCGTCCTAAGCAAAATAAGATGCATAAAAGGATTAACATCACATGCAAATCATAAGTGACATGATATGGCCATGAACTTGTGCTTTTGATCTCCATCTCCAAAGCACCGGCATGATCTCCATCGTCACCAGCATGACACCATGATCTCCATCATCTTGATCTCCATCAACGTGTCGCCATAAGGTTGTCGCGCCGACTGTTGCTTCCACGACTATAGCTAACGTTTAGCGATAAAGTAAAGCATTACATAGCGCTTAATGATTGACACGCAGGTCATACAATAATTAAAGACAACTCTATGGCTCCTGCCAGTTGCCGTACTCATCGACATGCAAGTCGTGATATTCTATACAAAACATGATCATCTCATACATCACATATATCTCATCATGTAATTGGCCATATCACATCACAACATACCCTGCAAAAACAAGTTAGACGTCCTCTAATTGTTGTTGCAAATTTTACGTGGCTGCTACGGGTTTGCAAGAACCGTTCTTACCTACGCAAAACCACAACGTGGTGTAGTGATTGCTTTTTGATCTTCTAAAAGAACCCTCTTCATTGAACCGATTCAACTAAAGTGAGAGAGACAGACACCCGCCAGTCACCTTTATGCAACAAGTGCACGCAGCGGTGAAACCAGTCTCGCGTAAGCGTACGCGTAATGTCGGTCCGGGCCGCTTCATCTCACAATACCGCGGAATCAAGTATCAACTAGTAACGGCAAGCAATATGTATACATCCACGCCCACAACTCGTTTGTGTTCTACTCGAGATCTCATCTACGCATAGACCTAGCTCAGATGCCACTGTTGGGGAACGTTGCATGGGAAACAAAAATTTTCCTACGCACACATAAGATCTATCCATGGTGATGAGCATCTACGAGAGGGAGAGTGAATCTACATACCCTTGTAGATCGCTAAGCGGAAGCGTTAATAAACGCGGTTGATGTAGTCGAACGTCTTCGCGATCCAAATCACGATCCTTCCGATCTAGTGCCGAACGGACGGCACCTCCGCGTTCAACACACGTATGGCTTGATGACGCCTTCACCTCCTCGATCCAGCGAGCGATGATGAAGTAGTGGTTGAGTTCCAGCAGCACGACGGCGTGGTGATGGTGGTGAGGAACAATCTCTGCAGGGCTTCGCCAAGCGCTACGGAGATTATGACGGAGGAACTAGAGGGCTAGGGTTGCCGGCACACGGCTTGGGAAATCCTGATGTGTCCCGTGTGCTAGCCCTGCCCCTCTATTTATATGTTGAGCCTTGGGGTCTAAACTTGGAGTAAAAGCCTCCTCCGGGTCGGTTTTGCCCGCACAAGGTCGGTTTGGCCCGCAGGGAAAGAGTCCAACTCGGATCCCTGCCGAACCGTGCACAGCCGCGCACAAGCGGTAGTACCGCTTCACACAAGCGGTAGTACCGCTTGGGCGGTAGTACCGCTTCACACAAGCGGTAGTACCGCTCCGGCGGTAGTACCGCTTCAACAAGCGGTAGTACCGCTTACGCGGCAGCAAAACTACTTTTGCACTTTCCAATACCTTGTGGGCTTTATCCCTTTGGCTCATATAAAGTGTTGCTGCACCCGAACACTTCGGTAAACATCCGGAACCTCTTCCGGTGAACTTCGGAACTCTTCCGGAGATCAAAACACTATTATCACATATATCAATCTTTACCTCCGGACTATTCCGGAGATCCTCGTCATGTCCGGGATCTTATCCGGGACTCCGAACAACTTTCGGTCACCAACATAATAACTCAATTATACTAATCGTCACCAAACGTTAAGTGTGTAGACCCTGCGGGTTCGAGAACTATGTAGACATGACCGAGACACCTCTACGGCCAATAACCAATAGCGGGACCTGGATGCCCATATTGGCTCCTACATATTCTACGAAGATCTTTATCGGTCGAACCTCTATGTCAAGGATTCAGTTAATCCCGTATGCTGTTCCCTTTGTTCTTCGGTATGTTACTTGCCCGAGATTCGATCGTCGGTATCACTATACCTAGTTCAATCTCGTTACCGGCAAGTCTCTTTACTCGTTCCGTAATACAAGATCCTGTGGCTAACTCTTTAGTCACTTTGCTTGCAAGGCTCAATGTGATGTTGTATTACCGAGTGGGCCCTGAGATACCTCTCCGTCACACGGAGTAACAAATCCCAGTCTTGATCCATGCCAACCCAACAGACACCCTCGGAGATACCTGTAGAGCACCTTTATAGTCACCCAGTTACGTTGCGACGTTTGATACACACAAGGTATTCCTCCGGTGTCAGTGAGTTGCATGATCTCATGGTCAAAGGAACAGATACTTGACACGCAGAAAACAATAGCAATAAACTGACACGATCAAATGCTACGTTTACAGTTTGGGTCTTGTCCATCACATCATTCTCCTAATGATGTGATCCCGTTATCAAATGACATCTCATGTCCATGGCTAGGAAACCTTAACCATCTTTGATCAACAAGCTAGTCAACTAGAGGCTTACTAGGGACACAGTGTTGTCTATGTACCCACACATGTATTTGAGTTTCCAATCAATACAATTATAGCATGGATAATAAACGATTATCATGAACAAGGAAATATAATAATAACCAATTTATTATTGCCTCTAGGGCATATTTCCAACATGAGTTTCCCTAAATTTTCTCAAATATTTGTAAAGCATTTAAATAATTTTTCCCTATGAAAAACCATTTCTGGCCTTAAGAAAAATCCTTTAAATAAAATAGTAAAATAATCTTTAAAAATAATATTTGGTGGTTTTGGGAAGTCTTATATATAGTTAGTTCTCCGAATAGAGTCTTTGGGGAAAAAGGATCCTTCCAATTTGAGGACTTGTAGTGCAAACCTCAATTCAGGGGGTTTTGAAAACCTAATTTGAATAAGTCCTTTTTGGCCAAAATAATATTTGATAAAAATAGTTTTAGGTACTATACACATGGTATGATCATTGGGCAAGATGTTTGGATCAAGGAAGATGAGTATGGAGAGGAGTAGAATCTATGAGTGCCAAACACAGTCAACCAAGCAAGCAAGCATCAAACAAATTAAACAAGCTCATGCACTCAAAAGTTTTAATTGGTTCCAAATTTTGTAAATCCATTGTCGGATTTCAGGCTCCGCAAAACCCTAAGGAGTTCAAACCCAGGGGCGTGTGCGAAGATTCCCCAACAGCTTCGCCCCCTCCAAGCTCTCAACACGATAACCCCGCTCGATGGCGAGGAAGAAGATGGCACACGAGAGTTTACCCAGGTTCGGGCCGCTGCGAAGCGTAAAACCCTACTCCTGCCTTTGGTGGATTGCCTCACGAGGATGTTTGTGGATGAACTAGTACAGTGGTGTGTTGCTCCGCGGGTGCGTTTGTTTGACCCTTTTCCTGATCCGAGCAGCCTAGCCTCTATTTATAGCGGTCCAGGTCCTCTTCCCTTATAGCAATGGTGGGAAGGGATCCCACAACGGCCAAATTTGAAAGGGGACAGGAGGTACATCTTATCCTGATGAAAGGCGGTCTTCGCCTGCAAAGTAGGTGGTTGTGACGCGGTGGTGGGCTCGCTGGTGACATCCGCCCTGCCGCGCTCGCTGACCCATTCTCGTTGCACCGGAATGAAAACCTTTGGCGGGGCTCCTTGGGAACCCACGTTCGTCCCTGTGTCCTTTGCACCAAAGAGGAAACTATTCCCTCTGGCGCGTTGGCGCCCGCCTGGCCTGGCTATCGTCACCCTTGACCTCCTGAGTCCTAGCGTTGCATAGAGATCTCCGCCGCTCAGGAGGAGGCCTGGGGAGGCCTCCCCCTTCCGCCTTGGCGCTGTCCTCCTCGCGAGGATGGGACCCTCGCGTGGGTCTTGTGTTGAGTGAGGCCGCGCAGGGCCATACGGACCGCTAGGTGGGCCACGCCTGGGCCGCAGGCAGGCAAGTCTGGGTACCCTGGTATCCAGAACGCCGACAGTAGCCCCCAGGCCCAAGGCGCGCTCGAGCCGGCTTCGAGTAGGAGCCGAAGAAGATGGCCCGGAGCGCCGCGGGCCCTTATTCCATGTGGGCCAGGTTTGGCGAGCGGTGCTTGGTTGGGCGCGGATGTCCCTGCCCCCGTGTGACCTCAGCAACTGCCCAAACCGACAAAAGCCTGACGTCCAGTGCTGAGCCATTATTGCTTTCCTCTTCCGCGCCCTTGCTCTTCTTTCCAGATCTCCATCCTTTGCGGGAACCTCTCCAGATCTCAGCACCGCTCCGTCCTCCTTCTTGCTTCCTCGGCCCCAAAGGCTTCTCGATGGCTCCCTCCGGCAAGTCGAAACCCGAAGCCCAGAGCTCGGCTTCTGCTCCCATCTCGCCGGTGCTCTCAGAGTCTACCACAGCCAAGGACAGGGACCTCACCACGGTGCTTCCGTCGCCGGCGGACGACACCAATGAGCGTGGGCGGACCTTGATATGGTGCGGCTCCATGGAGAGGCATCGCCTTGCCAAGTCGGCCTACCCCTTCTTCCTCCACAGCGTCTTCTCCAGGCGCGTCCCGCCCTTCTCTGCGTTCTTCACCGCCGTCCTCGAGCAGTACAGGATCCAGGCTCTCCATCTTCAACCCAACTCCATCCTGCTTCTGTCCGTCTTTGCCTTTTACTGCGAAGCCTTCGTGGGTGTGAAGCCTTTGGTGGCTATGTTCCGCCATTTCTTCAGCTTGCGGCTTCATGACGGCGCTTAGCGGTCGGCATGCGTCTCCTTCGTCGCGGTCCAGAGCGGGAGCATGCTCTTCAAGGCCGGGAAGAAGGTGGTGAACTTGAGGAACTGCTGGGTCTTCTTGGATCTCAAGAGCAGCAGCCCTCGCCTGGAGCTCCCAAAGGGTCTGCCGGAGAAGATCCCGGCGTGGAGCTCCGCGAAGCTCTCTGACCCCCGGGCCACGCCCGTCTTGGAGCGGGTCCATCAAGACATCAGCGCCAGGAAGTTGACTGGGGGAATGACAGTGAAGGAGTTCCTGGTGCAACGCCTGGTGCCCCTCCAGTCTCACTCGAGGCCCATGTGGGACTATCAAGGTGGTGGTGATGACATGAGTCTCCGTTTTGCGCTCCTGAACCCCGAGGAGTTGAACAGGGTTATGGCGACCCTGCTCAACGGCGACCCCAGGGAACTTCCTGAGGCCTACGCCCCGCTGTACTGCCGCGACGACAAGGCTGATCTGGTCGCCGTGATGCCCAGTTTCAACGAGCTGGGGCTCTCTTCGGCCGAGAGCCCCGGCGCCCCCGTGGTGGTGTCCTCCGACGACACCGCAGATGAAGAGGACTCGGAGGAGACGGCGGATGAAGATCTGGAGGAAGTGGCTCCTCTGTCGCGGAGTGCAATTCTCCGCAGCTTCGATGACGACGACGGCGGCGAGCCCCCTACCGCAAGTCCTCCGCGACTTACCAGGGTCCTCAGGGGGCCAGGCCCCACACCTCAGGCCGCACGATCCGCCTGCCGGGTGACCTCGAGGAAGCGCGAGGCTGGGCCTCCTCCGGAGCCCCCAGCTCGCGCCGGCAAGGTGGCCGAAGCGCCTGCCTCACCCCTGCCCGAGCCGCAGCTTGTGGGCGAGGTGGCCGCGTCCACGGCTGGCATGACCTTGCCGGCCGTGGCCCCTTCGAGCGGTTCCACCCCTTCTTCCCACGGAGGCGCCTCCCCGGAAAGGGACTGGGGCATTCCCGCCCTCACCGAGGTGGAAAGAAGGAGGAGGTGGGTCGACGTCGAGGAGTAAGTAATCTCGCTTGATTTCTGGCCGCCTTCTGGTGGTTTATATGCTGACGGTCCCTTCTTTGCTTGGTGATCAGGGGCGCCCCCATGGCGAAGGCAAAGAAGAAGAAGTCCGGCGTCAAGCCGAGGGCGCCTTCCGACGTGATGCCCATTCTTGGTGCCTTGCCGATGCCAGATGAGGCGCCGGATGTCGCGGGCGAGGGGGCTCGCGGGGCGACCCTCCTTGCCACGGCCGAGGAGCCCCCGATGCCCGCTGGAGTGGCCGCTTCCGTCCTTGAGGGCACGTCCGCACCTCTGCCCGACGGGCCAGCCCTGAGGGCCAGTTGGGTGCAGGGCCGTCCGCCCCTGCCTTGCCTGTGGTAGTGGCGCGGCCACCGGTGCCTTCCGCTCCCCACACCCTTGCCTCTCCGGAGGCAGCTCCTGCCGCCACGCGGGCGCCATCTCCGGGCCGTGCCCTAGCGCCACCGGCTCGTGTTCCTCCAGCCGAGTCAGGCACTCTGGACGGGGCCTATGCCGTCTTGGATCAGGTCCGAGACGCCCTTGGGGGCGCCAACGGTCGCCTTGCAAAGCAGCGCTTAGGTCTTCTTTCTGGGTGGCTCCAGACTGACGCCTCAGCCGTGGCGGTCTGGAGCCAAGCCGAGGCCACCGCGGCTGAGAGCAGGGAGGAGGCCGCTTTGGCCAAGGCAGCCCGAGACGCGGCGCTGGCTGATGCAGTGTCTGCCGTGAAGCGCTGCGACGAGGCGGAGGCCCGCCTAAAGGCTCTTCAAGGGGAAAGGTCCGCGCTCGCGGAGAGGCTTCGCCAGTGGGAGGAGGACCTGAAGACCTGCGAGGCCAAGCTTGCTGACCGTGACTCCGCGCTGTCCAAGGCGGCGGCCGGCCAAGCCGCTGAGCGCGAGCAGGAGGACAGGTTGAAGGAGGAAGTGGCTGCAGAGAAGGCCCGGCTTGCCTCCAGGGAGAAGACCCTTGCCGCGGCTGAGGAGAAGAAGGCTGCGGAGCTTGACGCTCTCCCTTCCGTCGAGCTCAGGCTTCGCCAGGCGCTGTAGTCCATCTACCATGGGGGATTTACAGAACCCCTGGTAGCTCGTGAGAGCGGCTTCACGGGGCTCTATTCAAAGCTCGCCGAGGTGCTCGAGGGTGCTGTCGCTAGGGTGGAGAACGTCTTGGAGAGTGAGTGCCGCAACCTCTTCTCCGCGGCCGTGACGCGCATCTTCATCCACCTCTACCTTCGTGAGCCGGGTTTCGACTTTGGCTCCGTGATTCGCCCGGTTGATCCTGGGGTTTGCGCCACTACGGCGACAGCCGTGGAGGGCACCGTGAATGTATGAAGAAGTTTGCCTGCATCACCGTTCCCTCACCTCCTCCTATGGCTGCGAGGTTTGGTGACAATGATGACAGCGGCAGCGATGTCGACGACGAGCTCCCCGCGGCCGGGGCGAGCGGTGGTGCCAGCTCCTCCTAGCTTCCTTTCCCGGGTCTTCCCCTGTAATGTTCATCGTGCCTCGTGGAGGCGTTAGACTTGTTTGCATTTTCGGAGACATTTTAATGCTTGTAATGACTGCTAAGCTGTGAGGTTTTATTTCCTCGCTTCGTTTCCTTCCTGCTTGCTGTAGCGCTCTGCGTCGGTAGGGCCCGGTCCCGCGCATACCTCGACCGCCGTTGGGGCGTCCGGGTCACCATGACGGTGCCAAGGGGCGAGGGGCTACGAGACCAGTGAGGCCCCTGAGTCGCGATGCTCAGGGGTCCCCCTTGACGTACGAGCATCCCTCATGAAGGGAACGCGGCGAAGATGTGGTTGACTTGGGGATTTGGAGCTCCTTGAGCTCTGCGTCGGCAGGGCCCGGTCCCGCGCATACCTCAACCACCGTTGGGGCGTCCGGATCACCAGGACGATGCCAAGGGGCGAGGGGCTACGAGACCAGTGAGGCCCCTGAGTCGCGATGCTCACGAGTCCCCCTTGACCTACGAGCGGCTCCCATACCTTTCCTCGCCAGTTTACGTCTGAGAGGGACGCATGAAGACGATGTATCAGGGACCTGGTGAGGTGGCATGCGCCAGGCCTGGCTTGAGCGTAGGCCCCACGCAGCCCCCTCACGGGTGCATCCCGGGGGAATGCTGTGAGATGGAGCTGCGAGGGGTCATCCTGAGGTTGAATGCACCTGCTAAGGCGCCCTTAGTTGTTTATCCCTAGCGCGGAGCATAGGGCTTCCACGTTGCATGGGCATAGCTATAGGAGGGCAGTGTTGTCCGCCAGCACGGAGCATGGGGCTTCCACTTGGGCGTGGGAATGGGGGGCCCCGGCTCCTGATCCCCCCGGGCGTGTACAGCCTATTAAGTTCGTACGTGTGGCCTGCACGGTAGAACTGGGAGGTGTATCTGGGCGTCGTGAGGTAGCTCAGGCCTCACGAGGCCCTGCCTCAAAGGCGGGTTGCGCTTGAATCTTCCGGTGGAAAGCGCCGCTTCAAGTCCTATACATTTTTGAGAAACCTGCGCCGAATGGATTTCCAAGGGCCATCGCATGAGAAGGCCAAAAACCAATGACCCCAGGAGGTGACGTGAACGGGGCCAGCCCGCCAGACAGAGCTCAGCCATTGGATTTATCGACGCTGCAGGGACGGACCCAAGCACAGACGCCGTGCCCAGTCTTCTCATGCGACAACTCCGAGGAGAAAACACCCGGCGCGTGGCTCCCACGGCGGCGAAAGGCCGACCGGAACCGTGCCGCGCTCCCTGACTCACCCACTCCCGATTAGCTCATGCGAGGGCGAAGCACCGAGGGCCATGCGAGGTGACGTACACGGGGCTTGCCCACGATACAGAGCTCGACCACTTGGATTTGTCGACGCTGCAGGGACGGACCCGAGCACAGACGTCGTGCCAGCCCTTAATCATGAGGCGGTCGAGGGCAGGCTCATTAGGGCGCAACGACATTCATGGCGGCGAAGCACCGAGCATGCAGGTTAGAATACTTAGGGAAATAGATCGAAAGCATGTAAAGGTCCAATACATGCGGGAACGACATGGCTGGGATGAGTTCTAGCCGCCTGAGGATAATGCAGCCCGATGGGCGCCCTCAAACTGAGCAAACCAAAAACTTACCTGGTACGAGCCAAAAAGGATCACTTGGCGGCAATGCCGCTGAAGCGTGGAGGTAGTCGTAGGAACTTGGCCTTGCGCCCCCGCAAGCTTGGCCTTCACGATCCCGTCGCCTCAGGAAGCTCGGGGCACCCGCTCGGGCCCGGCACCTCCTCCAACTCCTCACGGTGCCTGGCCCGATATGGTGCGAGCATGGCCTGGGCAAGGCACTGGAACGTGTCGCCCGTGTTCGCCAGCCCGAAGGGCATGCGGATGTAGTTGCACGGGTATGCCCTGCCGTGACTGATGTGCATCGGCCAGAAGATGTCCTGTGATGCGGCCCTATTGATGCTGGGTACCTTGACGCAGATGCGCATCACACTGCCCGGGTCGATGACGGCAACCGCGTTGTGTGGTGTAGGACCGCGCCCACCTCGCACAGCTTGTGCTTCCTGAAGCTCCTCGATTGCTTTGGTGACGAACTCCCATGAACTTGGCGCCTCGCGCCTTGCTCCTTGCTTGGATGGGCACGCGCCGGCACGTGCCCCCAGGTTGTGCCCGAGCACCCCCCTTGTCTCACTGGCCGGGTCGGTAGTCCTCCAGGCGGAAGCCCCCAAGCCGGACCCAAGGGAGGCACCGGGCGCGCGTTCATCTATGAGGGAGGAAGGGGCTTTGGCCCCGGGTGCGGTTCCTGAGGCGCCGTCCTTGGGGTTTTCAGCCCCCTGACGTCCTTTGGAAAGGAGCTGCTTCTTCTTCTTGGGGATGTTCTCGCGGGGCAGGACGCCTCCTTCGTCGTCCGAGTGCTCGGCCGCCGCAGCACGTTAGGCACGCTCGACGGAGCAGACGGCGTCCTTCTCATCGCAGGCGATAGTGATGACGCCGCCACTCCCCGACATCTTGAGGATGTTGTAGCCGTGGTGGGTCACCGCCATGAACTTGGCGAGGGCTGGGTACCCAAGGATCGCATTGTACATGAGGTGGATGTTGGCGACGTCAAATACGATGATCTCGGTGTGGTAATTGTTGTGCCTGCCGAAGGTGACCCTCGAGAAAGGCTTGGTTGGCAAGAGCTGGTCGTAAGGCACTTGGAGCGTCTCGAATGTCTCGATGGAGAGGACATTGAGCTCGGCGCCGCCGTCGATGAGGGTCTTGGTGACGAGGACATTGCTGATGGTGGGCGTGCACATCATGGGGAGCGCGCCCGCCATGGCTGAACACTTGAGTTGATCCTTGGAGTCGAAGGTGATGGCGCACTGGGACCACTTGAGGGGGCGCGCAACCTCAAGCTTTAGAAGAGCCGCGTTCACCTCCTGCGAAAACTGCTTGAAGGCGCGGTTCGATGCCGGGGCTTGGGCGCCGCCCAGAATGCAAGCTATTGCCCTGACCTCCTAGAAGCCCCCAGCCCTGTCGTTCTGCCTATCTTCTTCCTTCCTTCTGGGTGGCAGCGGCAGCGGGGGAAGGCCGGCCTCCCTAGGGCGGACCTCACGAGGCTGGTCTTGACGTGACCCCTCCGGTGGTTCGTCGCGCGATCGGTCCTCCCGAGCTTGATCGTGCCAGCGGTCCTCCCGAGGCCGGTCTCACCACTCCTGACACGGGTCTCGATTGTCCCAGCGGCCTCCGTCGCGGCCCCTGCCGCGTCCATAGCCTCGGTCGCTGTGCCCAGGACGCCAGCCAAAATGGTCATCACGGACCACCTTGAGTTCCTGATAGTCGATGGTGTTGTGGCTGTTGGTGCCATGGAAGATGCAGAACGGTCGTCCTCCCGCGAGAGGTTCCTCGTCCTGGCCACGCTTTGCCTCGGGCTCAGCCGCCAGCACCGCGGGGGCCTTGTGCTTTGGCTCCTTGGCCTTGGCCTTCTTGTCTTCGGGTTCCACCTCCGGAAGCTCGCGGAGGGAGAGGCGGCCCTCTTCGGCCTTCGCGCATTTGTTCGCCAAGTTGAACATCTCCAAGGCCGAGCTCAGGTTGTCATGGATAGTGAGCTCCTCCCTCATCCTGAGGTCCCTGACGCCGTCGGTGAATGCCGAGATGATGACCTCATCTGACGCCCTCGGGATCTTGAGGCGGGTAGTCGTGAAGCGCTGTATGAACTTGTGCAAGGTCTCGTCGGGCTGTTGCTTCACGCGACGTAGATCACCCACTCCAAGGGCGCGGTAGCGTGTGCCTTGAAAGTTGGTGACGAAACGCTCACGCAGGTCTTCCCAGGAGGTGATTGATCCCTCTGGGAGGTTGAGGAGCCAGGAGAGCGCACCACCCTTGAGTGCCCTAGGGAACCAGCTCGCCATGACCTTGTCGTCCCCGCCGGCCGCCTGGATGCTCAACGAGTAGAGCTATAGGAACTCGGCAGGATCTGGGGTGCCGTCATAGCGAGGAGGTAGGTCAGGCTTGAACTTGAAGGGCCACACGGTCGGATGGAGCTCCTGGGCTATGGCGCGGCAACCCACTAGGCCTACAGGCGCCGCGCGCTCGGGAGGGACCCGGTCTTCATGCTCCTGCGCAGGTGCCTCAGGGGTGCCCGGTCGCGTCGCTGATGTAGCGGTGCGGGGAGCGCACGCGCGTCAGCACGCGGCCGCGGCACCGCCTGGCAGCTTACTTCATCTCTCACCCTCGCTGGGGGCCCGCGTGGCTGGTCACGCGGGCGTGCTTCCCGCCTGGGCTCGGGGTCGACGTCGCGCTGGGGAGGAGGAGGCGGCACATCGTGGGCCTCGCCGCCTGCCAGGGTGGGTTGGGGCCGAAACGAGTAGGACAACGCCGAAGCATCGCCGGCGGTGCTGACGAGCTCCGCGACGCGTCCGAGCCAGTCGTCGATGCGGTTGGGGGCAGGGCGGTAGCACAACAGCTCGCGCGCCATGACGAGTGCGCCCGGCCCACGCGCCGGCCGGGGGCGAGCGTGGGATGACGACCCGGTATCCGGAACGATGGACGGAGTAGCGATGCGGACGTCGCGCCGCGCGGTGACCGGCTGCGATGAGTCCTGCTGCTCGTGGGCTTCCGGGCTTGTGGCGGCGTTTGCCACAGGAGAGGCGGACCGACGCGCGGCGGTGCGGCCCACCGGCGCCGTCTGGGCGACAAGAGCAGCACGACACTCGCCGCGAGCTCGGCGAGCGTCAGCCATGGGACCGGTGAGGCGGAGGAAGAGCGAGGGTTGAGGAAGACTTCGACATGCCCCTACCTGGCGCGCCAAATGTCGGATTTCGGGCTCCGCAAAACCCTAAGGAGTTCGAACCCAGGGGCGTGTGCGAAGATTCCCCAATAGCTTCGCCCCCTCCAAGCTCTCAACACGATAACCCCGCTCGATGTTGAGGAAGAAGATGGCACACGAGAGTTTACCCAGGTTCGGGCCACTGCGAAGCGTAAAACCCTACTCCTGCCTTTGGTGGATTGCCTCACGAGGAGGTTTGTGGATGAACTAGTACAGTGGTGTGTTGCTTCGCGGGTGCGTTTGTTCGACCCTCTTCCTCCGAGCAGCCTAGCCTCTATTTATAGCGGTCTGGGTCCTCTTCCCTTATCGCAATGGCGGGAAGGGATCCCATAACGGCCAAATTTGAAAGGGAACAGGAGGTACATCTTATCCTGACGAAAGGCGGTCTTCGCCTGCAAAGTAGGTGGTGGTGACACGGTGGTGGGCTCGCTGGTGACATCCGCCCTGCCGCGCTCGCTGACCCGGTCTCGTTGCACCAGAATGGAAACCTTTGGCGGGGCTCCTTGGGAATCCGCGTTCATCCCTGTCTCCTTTGCACCAAAGAGGAAACTGTTCCCTCTGGCGCGCTGGCGCCCGCCTGGCCTGGCTGTCATCACCCTTGACCTCTTGAGGCCTAGCGTTGCATAGAGATCTCCACCGCTCAGGAGGAGGCCTGGGGAGGCCTCCCCCTTCCACCTTGGCACTGTCCTCCTCGCGATGATGGGACCCTCGCGTGGGTGTTGTCTTGAGTGAGGCCGCGCAGGGCCGTACGGACTGCCAGGTGGGCCATGCCCTGGGCCGTAGGCAGGCAAGTCTAGCTACCCTGGTATCCAGAACGCCGACAGTAGCCCCCGGGCCCCAGGCACGCTCAAGACGGCTTCGAGGAGGAGCCGAAGAAGATGGCCCGGAGCGCCGCGGGCCCTTATTGCATGCGGGCCAGGTTTGGCGAGCGGTGCATGGTTGGGCACAGGCGTCCCCGCCCCCGTGTTTCGTCGGCAACTGCTCGAACCAACAAAAGCCTGACGTCCAACGCTGAGCCATTATTGCTTTCCTCTTCCGCGCCCTTGCTCTTCTTTCCAGATCTCCATCCGTTGTGGGAACCTCTCCAGATCGCAGCACCGCTCCGTCCTCCTTCTTGCTTCCTCGGCCCCAAAGGCTTCTCGATGGCTCCCGCCGGCAAGTCAAAACCCGAAGCCCAGAGCTCGGCTTTTGCTCCCATCTCGCCGGTACTCTCAGAGTCTACCATAGCCAAGGACGGGGACCTCACCTCGGTGCTTTCTTCGACGGCGGACGACACCAATGAGCGTGGGCGGACCTTGATATGGTGCGGCTCCACGGAGAGGCATCGCCTGGCCAAGTCGGCCTACCCCTTCTTCCTCCACATCGTCTTCTCCGGGCTCGTCCCGCCTTTCTCTGCGTTCTTCACCACCGTCCTCGAGCACTACGGGATCCAGGCTCTCCATCTTCAACCCAACTCCATCCTGCTTCTGTCCGTCTTTGCCTTTTACTGCGAAGCCTTCGTGGGTGAGAAGCCTTCGGTGGCCCTGTTCCGCCATTTCTTCAGCTTGCGGCTTCATGACGGTGCTTAGCGGTCGGCATGCGTCTCCTTCGTCATGGTCCAGAGCGGGAACATGCTCTTCAAGGCCGGGAAGAAGGTGGAGAACTTCAAGAACCACTGGGTCTTCTTGGATCTCAAGAGCAACAGCCCTCGCCTGGAGCTCCCAAAGGGGCTGCCGGAGAAGATCCCGGCGTGGAGCTCCGCGAAGCTCTCTAACCCCCGGGCCAAGCCCGTCTTGGAGCGGGTCCTTCGAGACATCAGCGCCAGGAAATTGACTGGGGGAATGATAGTGAAGGAGTTCCTGGTGCAACGCCTGGCGCCCCTCCAGTCTCACTCGAGGCCCGTGTGGGACTATCAAGGTGGTGGCAATGACATGAGGCTCCGTTTTGTGCTCCTGACCCCTGAGGAGTTGAACAGGGTTATGGCGACCTGCTCAACGGCGACCCCGGGGACCTTCCTGAGGCCTATGCCCCGCTGTACTGCTACGACGACAAGGCTGATCTGGTCACCGTGATGCCCAGCTTCGACGAGCTAGGGCTCTCTTCGGCCGAGAGCCCCGACGCCCCTGTGGCGGTGTCCTCCGACGACACCGCAGATGAAGAGGACTCGAAGGAGATGGCGGATGAAGATCTGGAGGAAGTGTCTCCTCCGTCGCGGAGTTCACTTCTCCGTAGCTTCGATGATGACGACGCCGGCGAGCCTCATACCGCAAGTCCTCCACGACTTACCAGGGTCCTCAGGGGGCCGGGCCCCACGCCTCGGGCCGCACGATCCACCTACCGGGTGACCCCAAGGAAGCGCGAGGCTGGGCCGCAGGCAGGCAAGTCTGGGTACCCTGGTATCCAGAACGCCGACATCCATAGCTTAGCACAGTGATACAAACACAGGGTGTGACAGATGAACACGAAGAACACGGAGGAAAATGCGAGGAAATCACAATAGAGAACACAAACACTAAAGACACAATCTCCAATTACACATCCACTAGATCCACTCGAACACACGAGTCTCGAAACGAATTCACCGAACGAATACAAGTACCGGTAGCTTCCACTCCAAAGGAGGGTCTTGAAATCCACTAGGGATCTTCCCTGTATAGGGGCCTTGGCATCCACTAGGATCTTCTCATGGAGAGGTCATCTCCAAGGAGAGGAGGAAAGTAGATGGAGCTATGCTCAACAAATCTAAGTGCTAAACATAAGCTAACCATAGCAAATGGTCGAAGGGTGCCTTTTATAGGTAGCAAGAGGTAGGAGACGAAGTGGGGGTACAAGGTCATCTTCTCACGAAACAGCCTGGAGGGCCCGTGCGCACGACCTAAGTCACCCCCGTGCGCACGGGGGTCCCGTGGGCACGATACACGCCCGTGCGCACGGGGTGTCCAGGGACTTCGGGTACCCTCGTGCGCACGGGGTCTTTTGGGCCCTTGTACACGGGGCCGTCTGGAGCTGGGCTTCTTGGCTGCAGCTTGGACTCCATCTTCCGTGTGTGGCACCCCGGCTCAGAGGAGACCGGAACGCCCCGTATTCCAGCCCAGGGACAAGTCTTCTGGAACATGGCACTATTGGCATAGAACAAATCAGCTCTTTATTACCATGAATAAGGTTACATGGGTACAAGGATTACATCGGCACGACGAGACTACGCTTGCCCGGGTAGCTCTATGCTAACAGCGGAACAACCTGAGGAAGCGGAGTAACTCTCGACAGCGGAACAACAACGGCGGTGATGGACTCCACTCCGCAGGGACTCTGGCTGGAACGCTTATCCTAGCTTGCGAACTCGGCATCTTCAACAACCAAGCAAACCTGACCTGCAAACTGGCATGATACGCCAGTTGAGTACTTTGAATGTACTCGCAAGCTCACGACAACCAAACAATGCAGCAAACAATAGCATGGCAATCATCATATTATATGCTTAAGTAGTTCACTTACTGTTACCGATCATCAACTTACTCTTTTCCGGGTTGTCCCACAACCCTCTGAATACTCATGCTCCGCAAAGTATAAGACAAGTTCTTCCATCATTATCGTCGGTATTACGGCTGACCACCTAGTGAGGTTTGGATGGGCTGTCCAATACCGTGGACGTGGCTATTCGAATAGATTTTACACTCTGCAGAGGTTGCGCACTTTACCACCATGGAGCACCTGGCCTCGTGATCCCATTCGGGTGGACCAGCGTTGCTCCAACGAAACCTGCCTGACCCGTGACTCTCCCATCGTACCACCGGCATTCATCCTCCCCCGGAGTCCTGCCCTGGGTGGCCCCTGTGTCCTCATGACACCTTCCACCATCGTGGCCAAACAAAACTATCCCAAACAGGGACGGGTACCCATACAACTCAACTGGGCTCACAAGGTTATCGCCGCCTACCGGGCCAGGGCAGCACGCGCGCATAACCTTCCCTTTTTGGTGGTACTGATAAAAGAGCACGCGATCAGACCAAGTCAAGGCCGTCCCATACCGGAAAATGTGGCTGCACAGATAAGCCCAGACAGGTGACTCTCGATCAACCAGCTAAGTTTAGTTTTAGCAACATTTAGCAAGCATGGTTATCTCTCACCATAACTTGAGATGGCAGCAATTACACATTTAAGTAAATTACTATGAATTATTATATAGCAAGTAAATGAAAGTAATTCATTTATAAATGCAAGTGATTCAATTAAAGATGTAATTCTATTGAAATCCTTCATGGAATGGGTGTCTTGGCTTGCCTGGGGTGAGGGATCCACCGGGAAGGACTGCGGAAAGGTTGCGGAAGGAGTTGCTGGAAACAGTTCTCTCTCGGAGGGGCTGTTTATGGGCAAGGGCAACATGGTCATTTTCACTGTGTGATCACACCATGAAAATGATACCAACATGATGGGCTCGACAAGACGAAGTCGTGGGCTTTGGAATCACCTCAATCGGAGTTGCGGAGGAAAAGATATGACCCGCTGAAGTTTAGGGACCAATCTGTAAAGAAACTTCTACAAACAGGTCCCTGGCGCCTGAAAACAGAAAGCGCCTTCGGGCAAAATACGTCTTCAGTTAAGGGGAAGCGCATTTTCACCCGAAGCAGCAGCAGAGTACGCTTTCGTTTGCGAAAAGCGTATTCCGAAGAATACGCTTCCACTTATCCACGTCAGCGGGTGCCTTATGCGGCTGACGGGTGGGACCGCGGGGAGGTGAGGCCCGCCTAGCCGGGTCGCCGTCTTCAACCTCCAGCTCGCCCGTCGTACCGAGGAGTGCCGCCCTTGCCGGCGCTCGTCCGGCGATGCAGGGCACCTCTGGCGGAGCTCGGACCGCCGGAGTGACCGGGGCGACGACGCGTACCCGCCTATTGCCTCCAACACCACCAGAGAACGCGGGGCCGAGCGAGTCCACGGTCGCAGAGAGCGGCAGCGCCGGGCATCTATGGGCTTGCGGCCACAGGGCACCAGCGGAGGAGGAGAGGTTCGCCGGAGGTCCGCCGTGTCTTGGGTGTCTCTCTGAGGGAGAATGAAGGGAAGTGGGGCTCGGGCTTGCTCGAATTTGAGTGAAGACCGTGGCGGCCATGGCGGCCAGAAGTGGAGAAGGGGAGCTCTCGAGGTGGAATTGAGAGGCTTGGGAGATTGCTAGGAGGGAGAGGGAGATGCTGCGGGTGCTGGGGATGCCCGGGAAGGCTCAAGGCCGCGGCTTTATATAGCCGGCCGGCGCGGGGCTTGGCCACGGCCGCGGCGACGCGTGCCGGAGCTTCGGGAATGCTCAAGGAGGAGGGGAGAGGCGTCCAGAGAGGTCTCAGAGGAGCCGAGGAAGCTCGGGCGTGCTCAGGAGGGCTCAGGCGAACTCGGGAAGGCTCGGGGCGATAGGACACAGCGACGACAGCTTCTGCCGGTCACGGGTGCGGCTGCCGTACCGCATATGAGGGGACGCGAGAGGGGGAGAGGGGTCCAGGAGGAGGGCGACGACAAGACGAAGTCCCTGGACACGGCGAGGTGTCGAGGGAGAGGAGGAAACGGACGAGACCGAGGGCCCCAATGCACAGAGCGCGCGCACTGCATGCCAAATGCGTGGTCACCATGTGAACTGTGGCATCCAGTGCTCCCTGGTGCCCAACTTGGTGTCTAGTAGAAAGTCCCTCCAAAGAATAGTCCTAGAGATGCGATGGATCGATAAGGGGAACTGTGGTTGGATGGGAGTGATCACCTGAAGTTTGCTGTAGCAAACTTGGCCCATATGATGAGGTGAAATGTGATGGCCACTAAGGTAAAAAGGATGTCAGATAAGCTTAGGTTAAGAAAGACTACAATCCTGGGAATTTTGAGATGATTATGACCAGTATTTAACATAGTTGCCTTGCAACTGCCAAATCTGGTCCAGAAAACAATTCTTGAAGTGGCACTCACATATCAAGTGGGATTGAGCTGAAATTTGGAGGAGATGAGTTATTTAGGCATATGAAGATGCTGTATAAGTTTCATGCCATTTGATTAAACCAAAATGGTACTTCCTTCACACAGCATCCTACTAGACAGATTCTTAGAAAAATTCTAGGGAATTATTGGATAGATGGAATGAGCCCAAATTTGGTGGAGAGGTGTTATATAGCTAGGATAATGTCCTGGTAAATTTCCAGCAATTATGAAGCAATGTAAAATATAGTTGCTTCACAACAGGAAAATATGACCAGAAGCTAAGATTTGAAGGTGTGCTAACATAGAAGATGGGATGATGCTCAAATCTTGTGGGTAATGTTAATTTGAGCATATAAAGATGTCTGCCAAATTTCAACTCATTTGCATACTCTTAGCTAGCACTTGCTTCACAAAGCTTCCTTTGGATCAGAAATTTTGGAAATTTGCCAAGAAATATTTACTAACCAAATTGAGTTGAATTTTGGCATGTGGCAATGATATGGATAGGAAAGAGTGCACAAAAAGTTTTAGAGCAAACAAGAAGAGTTAAATGGCACTTGCTTCACAAAATGCCACCTGAGGCAGAATCAGAAAAGGAATATTGGTGAGATATTTTTGAACATGGAAAGGAAGTGTTTTGACATATCTGAGGAAGATATGACCTAAGCAATTTATGGGAATTTTTTGGGAATTTTTTTGGAATGGCAGAAATGTGGGTTGCTTCACAACCCAGGGCAAACAGGGTTATTCCTTTAATAGAAAAAGGAATATTCCCAAGAAAAGAATATTGGGATTGGTCCAAGATGGAAATGGCAAGGTCTTGGAATGGTTTAGAGGTTGGCAAGCCACTAGGGAAAGAAATCAAGGGTGATCCCTCCAGGTTGCAAGACTACCAAGCCACAGAAAAGCAAAACCAGACCAAAATCAAAAGAAAAAGAAATGGGCAAAATCCAGGGTGTTACACCGTGCTTCTTGACGTTCCTCCTCTTGGTCTTGTTCATCCTTCCTAGTCCTTCCTTGGGTGTCTTCCTCGTGCCTAATGATGCATAGGGTTTCGTTGTGACGTAGCATCCAAGTTCCATTGATATCCATGTGTATCTCAAAGAGGAGGGAGTTCACCTTTGTTTCGATGGCACGCGCTTGAGCTCTAGTTATAGGGCCACTTGGTTCTTGTAATGATGGCGTAGACTCCATGGGGTTGATGGTGGAATGCTCCACATCATCTCCCCCCTTGGGGAAGATCCATCCTCGGATCAAGATCTTCATCACCATGGAAAGGCGAAACATCCTTGATGTTGAAGATGTCACTCACATTGTATTTGTCGCGTGGAATGTCGATCTTGTAGGCATTGTTGTTGTAGCATGCCAACACCTTGAAAGGTATGTCGGCTCGAGGAAGTAACTTGGACTTGCGCTCGGCGGGGAAGAGATCCTTGCATAGGTGTAGCCTTACAAGATCACCGGTCTTGAACGCCATGGGGTGTTTGTTGAGGTTGTGCTTGTTGGTGACGCATTCCACTTGACGTTCAATCGTACACCTTGTATCTTCATGCATCCTCTTGATGTAGCTTACCCTTGCACTTGCGTCCATGTTGACGCACTCTTGGAGTGGTAGAGGAAGGATGTCCAATGGGGAAAAAGGGTTGAAGTCGTAGACCACTTCGAAAGGAGACTTGCCGGTGGTGAAGTGACGCACACGATTGTAGGCGTACTCAGCGATGGGGTTGCACTGTTCCCATTCCTTGATGTTCTTCTTAATCAACATGTGTAGGAGAGTAGATAGCGTCCGGTTCTTCACCTCCGTTTGGCCGTCGGTTTGTGGATGATATGCCGAAGAGAATAGAAGATTGATTCCGAGCTTGGCACATAGAGTCTTCCAGAAGTAGCTTAGGAACTTGACGTAGCGATCGGAGACAATGGTCTTCGGGATGCCATGTAGTTGTAAGAGGTCCCTACAAAAGAGATTTGCAACATGTGAAGCATCATCGATCTTATGGCATGGAATGAAATGAGCCATCTTGGAAAAACGATCCACAACGACAAAAACAGAATAATGGCCATTTTTAGTTCGTGGCAAACCAAGCACAAAATCCATACTGATGTCTTGCCAAGGTTGGAAGGGTATAGGAAGAGGCATGTAAAGACCATGGGATTGAGCTTTAGACATAGCTTTGTGGCATGTAGAGCATCGGTTGGTGAAGCGTGCAACATCACGAAACATCTTTGGCCAAAAGTACTTGTTGGATAGGGTGGCGTATGTCTTGTCGCATCCAAAGTGACCCATAAGTCCTCCACCGTGAGCCTCTTGCAAAAGCAACAAACATGGTTATAGGGCCACTTGGTTCTTGTAGTGGTGGTGTAGACTCCATGGGGCTGATGGTGGGATGCTCCGCATCAAAGGAGGACTCCATGTCAAAGACGACAACTTCGTGATGGCATGTTCAAGGCCTGTATCTTCAAGACCTCAAGATTTCAAGACTCGAGACAAGTTTTCAATACACACTACTGGGTGAAGGATGGATTTGATGGGCACCCTGGAGTAACCAGTGGATGGCCGGGATGCATGGAGAAGAGCCATGACATCTTGCGGAAAGCTTCACCCAGACTCAAAGAGACGGATGAATACTTCATGCCCGGAAGCTTACCTGTGCAGCCATAAGTCATTATGGGCTCTGGCTTGGTCGATCATCGTAGTGACTCTGAATAGTCCAATGCTACGAGATGTAGAACTATGGTAGGACGGATGGGCACTGGCGGTAGTTAGGGAAGCTCCTTGTAAGACCATGTTTCGTTCATCCTGTTCTCAAACACCTGGCAGTGCGAGGACTTACAAGGAGGGAACGATTCTTGTAGGTAAAGTGCACAACACTCTGCAGAGTTAAAACCTAATTGATTAGCCTCGGTTAGGAACAATTTGAGCCTCTGGACTTGGATCTATCTCTCAACTCTCAACACCAAACTAATAAATAATTGTGGGCAACTTATGTTACTTGTGGGCCATGAGACATCGGTTGGCGGAACCATGTCATATATGATGATTCTGTAGTGAAAACTCCTGACATTCCTTTGTTTTAGGAAAAAGAAAATAAAACCAGCTTTTATGCAAAAACTCAGACCCAGAGCCACAAAGCCTTATTGCATTTAGTATAGACTTTTTCATCTGCTTTCTATTGTGATCTTGCCAGTACATTCATTGTACTGACCTACACAGCTGCAACGTCTCATGTTGCAGATATTTTTCTACGCTGAGTAAGAGTACCATATAGAGTTACGGTCTACACTCAACCTGTTGTTGGTGTTGTTGGGACTCTAGTACCGTTTGACTGTTTCCGCTGATATTCTTGAGGTATATATTAGTTTTATGTTAATTACATGTGATTGCACTTTGATATATACATTGATGTATTATGTGTGCTAGCATACTGATCCAAGGATGGCACAATCACACAGAGGCTTGATTCATTTTGAGTCGGGTCGCCACAATCACATGATATGAGTTTTGGTTGGAGCGTCATTTTCTTTAGTTTGCTTTTGTTTTAGCTTCCCACAATCATTGTTTGCTGCACACACCCACGAGAGAGACATGCTATCATCATAATTTATTAGCATATTCTTTGTGCTTCACTTATATCTTTTGAGCTTAGCAGTTGCTCTAGTGCTTCACTTATATCTTTTAGAGAACGGTGGCGTATAGATTTTATAGAAATAATTGCACTCTCGTTCTTCACTTATATTTGTTTGAGAGTTAATAAATACCGATGGTAATTTGCATGGGTTATAAGACTAGTCCAAAAATACTAGGTATTCAATGAGTGCATAATCAAAACCACATGTAGCACATAAAAGAGAAATCGTGGTTAATGATATTAATGTGGTAATGTGAAAGAGCATGAGTGCATGATCATTGGTTAATAAGAGTATCGTGAATTAGAGTTTTTTAACTTGTTATTCATCCAAATATTTTTATAGCATGGTGATGATGTGTGAGCATACTTATTCCCCGTTGAAATCCTAGTGATGTTTAGGTCGAAGGCGCGTGATGGTTAACTCCTCCCAACCTCCTCCCTAGGGGCTTGCGAGTAGTACTTTGCTTCGAGAGACCTTATAAAATCTTGCAATAAGTATGTGAGTTCGTTATGACTAATGTGAATCCATGGATATACGCACTCTCACCTCCACATATTTGCTAGCCTCTTCTGTACTGTACATTGCCCATTCTCACCTCCAGGATAGGTGTAACCTTCACCGGTGCATCCAAACCGCATAACATGATGTGCTCTGTTGCACATAAGCCTCATTATATCTTCCTCAAAACAGCTACCATACCTACCTATCATGGCATTTCCATAGCCATTCCGAGAAATATTTCCATGCAACTTTCACCGTCACATCATATGACTTGTACTTTCGTTGTCATATTGCTTTGCATGATCATATAAGCTGACATAGTGTTTGTGGCAAAGACACCATTCATCATTTTTTATACATGTTACACTTGATCATTGCACATCCTGGTACACTGTGAGAGGCATTCATATAGAGTCATACAGTTTTTCATGTTGAGTTGTAAATAAATAAAAGTGTGATGATCATCATTATTAGGGCACTGTCTCAGTGAGGAAAGGATGATGAATACAATCATTCCCCCACAAGTCGGGATGAGACTCCGGATGAAACAAAAGAAAAAAAGAGAAAAAAAGAAAAAAGAAAAAAGGGGGAAATAATTAAATGAGAGAAAAGAGAGAAGGGACAGTGCTACTACCTCTTATTCCACAGTTGTGCCTCGAAGTGGCACCATGTTCTTCATATAGAGAGTCTCTTCTTTTGTCAGTTTCATATGCTAGTGGGAAATTTTTATTATAGAACTTAGGTTGTATATTCTAATGATGGGCTTCCTCAAATGCCTGAGGTCTTCATGAGCAAGCAAGTTGGATGCACACCCACTTAGCTTCAGTTGAGCTTTCATACACTTATAGCTCTAGTGCATCTGTTGCATGGCAATCCCTAGTCCTCGCATTGATATCTATTGATGGGCATCTCCATAGCCCATTGATACGCCTAGTTTGTAGGAGACTTCCTTCTCCATTTTTTACCCCTTTGAAACCTACCACCATCTTCCATTCCACCTTTATGCTATATCCATGGTTCACGCTCATATGTTGCATGAGTAATAAAAAGTTGAAGTGCGTTAAAAAGTACGATCCAATTGCCTGACTTGACACCATGGTGCTTGACAGTTGTATTTATGTGGTGAATATGGAGCCATGCTATTCTAATATGATAAAATGAATAGGGGTGAACATTCTTTTCGGGTTGCATACTTTGAAACTTGATGATTATGTTTCTTATGTTTATAAATATTACTATGTTGATGTTTATTAATTCATGGTTTCTCAATGATCAAACCTGCAATAGATTACATGTTGGGTATCATGTCACATAAAAAATTCTGTTTTTATCATTTACCTACTCGAGGACGAGCAGGAATTAAGCTTGGGGATGCTGATACGTCTCCAATGTATCTATAATTTTTGATTATTCCATGTTATTATATTATCATTCTAGGATACATTTTGGGTGTTTATTTACCAATTAATATTATTTTTGAGCACTAACTTATTAACTCATTGCCCAGTGCCAGTTGCTGTTTTCTACATGTTTTTGGCTTTTCAGGTTTACAGTACCAAATAATGTCCTATTACCACGAAAATTTAATATGATTTTTTATGGACCAAAAGAAGACCTGGAAGCTTCGGAAGGAGGCCGAGGGCTCCACGAGGGAGGCACAAGCCAACAGGGCACGCCCTGGGGGTGGGCCACGCCCTGTTGCCTCGTACCCCCTCGAGGGTCCCCTGGTGCCCCTCTCTGGTCTATAAATCATTTAAAATCCCCAAAACCCTAGGGAGCCTCCTGAAACACTTTTTCTACCGCCGCAAGTCTCTGTTCTGCCGTGTGCCAATCTGGAGCCCTGTTCCGGTGCCCTGTCGGAGGGGGGATCGATCACGGAGGACCTCTACATCATCCTTTCTGCTCCCATGGTGATGTGTGAGTAGTTCACCGCAGACCTACGGGTCCGTAGTTAGTACCTAGATGGATATCTCTCTTGATCTTCAATACAATGATCATCTCATCTTCGCATTGATCTATCCGATGTAATTCTTTTGTGCGGTGCGTTTGTTGGGATCCAATGAATTGTGGGTTTATGTTCAGATTATTCATGATAAAAGATTGGAGTCTTCTATGAATTCTATTTGATTCTTATTTGCATGATAATTATAGGATAGTAAATCTCTCCGATCTATTGATTTGCTTTGGCCAAGTAGATTTATGTATCTTCTGTGAGAGGGGTGCGTTGTAGTGGGTTCAATCAGGCAGTGCTCTATATCCCACTGATGGAAAGGGACAAGACACGTCTTTGTATTTTTGCCACTAAGGATAAAATGATGGGGTTACTTCATATTAATTGAATTCTCTTTGTCTACATCATGTCATCGTTCTCCAAGCATTACTCTGTTTTACTTAATACTCTAGATGCATGTTGCATAGCGGTCGATGGGTGGAGTAATAGTAATAGGTGCAGGCAGTAGTCGGCCAATTTGCTTATGGATGTGATGCCTATATATACATGATCATTGCCGTGAATAAAGATAGCATAGCTATGCGCTTTGTATCAATTGCCCAACAGTAATTTTTCTATAGGAGAGATGCCACTAGGGAAAATTATGGCCCCCGGGTCTATTCACTTATAAATTTACAAAAGCTTTCAGTACCTTGCTGCCATTTATTATATTTTATTTTATTTTGCTATTTACAATTATCTACTTTCATCTACAGACTTCATTTGCTTGCAAATAACGAGACCAAGGGGATTGAGAACCCTCTTGCCACGTTGGATGCAAGTGTTTGCTCTTTTGTGTGCAGTCGCTGAAGACGGTGGTTGACCGTTACTCCTATTTGTTTGATAAACCTTGGTTCTTAACTAAGGGAAATACTTATCCACATTGTGCTGCATGACCCGTTCCTCTTCATGGAAAACCCAACTTAGATCACCGAAAGCACAATATGCTCCCTTGGTGGTTTTGATAATTCATGACAACATACATTGTCTCTTGGACTAATACTTCTACCTAGTGTATTTCAGGTGAAAGTCCATAGAGAGAGATGGGTTGGCAAAAAGGGTTGTGAGGAGAAACCCCTAGATGCAAGGAAATGGATTGGCAAAGCTTCAAGCAAGAGGACTCTACATTTTACTTTGTGCGAAATCACTTTGAGTCCATAGGAAAGCCAATACTATTAAAAGGGGGTAAGGTACTGTTGGTGAACAAGATGCTCCACATGCACAAGTGATAGTCACCAAAAACTCCCACAAACTCTTCCACAAAAGTCTGTCCAAGCCATTCATGAAAATCGGTGCAACCAACAATTCCCACTTGGTCCCACCGATTCCCAAACTCAGACAGACCCATGCCAAACCCTAGCCATTGGGTGCAACCGATTCTGCATTGGTGCCACCAAGTTCAGTTGCCAACTTTCTGTTTAGCTATTTTCAAGCCTCGGTACCACCGAGTTTTGCCAGTCGGTCTCACCAAGACTTGGACCAAATTCTTGGTTAGCTATTCACAAGAATCGGTACCACCGAGTTTTGTGAATCGGTCTCACCGTGTTTTTGGACCAACTCTCTGGTTAGCCATTGTCAAGAATTGGTACCACCGAGATTTGAGAATCGGCGTCACCGAGTTGTGCAATCTAACAATTGGTCACCAAATCGGTACCACCGAGAGTTATGTATCGGTCTCACCGAGATTCAAAAGTTACTGCCTTTTGGTCACTTCGGTACCACCGAGTTTTACACTTCGGTGTCACCGAGTTGGTCACTTTAGGTGTAACGGTTGGATTTTTGGGGATGCCTATATATACCCCTTCACCACCACCTACTCGGAAGAGAAACACTCAGAACTATTCCATACTTGCCCCATCCTATTTTCTGAGAGAGAGCCACCTACTCATGTGTTGAGATCAAGCTATTCCATTCCTACCATATGAATCTTGATCTCTAGCCTCCCCAAGTTGCTTTCCACCAAATCAATCTCTTCCACCATAGCCAAATCTGTGAGAGAGTGATTGTGTGTTGAGGAGTCTATCATCTTGAAGCATAAGAGCAAGGAGTTCATCGACATTACCGAGCCTATTACCTTTTGGAGGGTGGTGCCTCCTAGATTGGTTAGGTGTCGCTTGGGAGCCTCCTACTTCGTGTTGTGGAGTTGAACCAAGAAGTTTGTACGGGCAAGGAGATCCCCTACTTCGTGAAGATCTACCCATAGTGAGGCTAGTCCATCGTGGACGGAAGCCGTTATGGAATAGTCAAGGTTGCTACTTCATGGACCCTTATGGGTGGAGCCCTCCGTGGACTCTCATGACAGTTACCCTCCGTGGGTTCAAGACTCCATAAACGTGGACGTACGATAGCACCACCTATCGGAACCACGGGAAAAATCTTCGTGTCCCTCATGCGTTTGATCTCCCTATCTCAACTCCTTACTTCCATGTGCAATGTCTTTACTTTCCGCTGCCATACTTTTTGACTTGCATGTGTAGGTTGTGCTAGACTTGTTAGTATTGCTAAAATATGCCAACCTATTAACTTGGGAAAAGGTTAGGTTTTAAGTCCTGCAAGTAGTCTATTCACCCCCCTCTAGACACACACTTCTAGTGATCCCTCAATTGGTATCAGAGCATTGGTCTCCATTGCATCGGTTTCATCACCGTGGAGGAATATGGATGTGTCTAGTGTGGAAAGTTTGAGTTGTAGAGTGCCTATTCTTGATGGGGAGTACTATAGTCAATGGAAATATAAGATGCTTGAGCTATTCAATGAATTTCATTTTAGCAAGTATATTAAGAACCCCTATGTACCTCCCATTGATCCTTTACATCCCACACACGAAGAGGAAATTGATATGCTATGCAATCTTAGAACTGTCAATCTTATCATTAGAGGATTGCCTAGGATTGTGCTTAATCAAATGAATAATTTTGAATTTGCTTATACTTTGTGGAATGACTTGGAGAAACGATATCCAAGTTATTCATTGAGTAATCTTGATGAAATTCTTCATAAAACTATTATCTTTCACAAAATGATGCCTAGTGATCCCAAGTTTGATGACTATCTATTTGAGCTTAGAGACCTCATGCGTACTAAAGGAGATGTCATAACTATCAACAACATCATTGTAGAAGCCATTCGAATTCATAATTTTGAACATTGTCATGATCACAACACTAACGAATCTCTTGTTCCTTGTGACGAGGATTTCCCACTTGATGATGACAATGTGGAACATGGCTACTATGATGAAGATGAGTTGTTCGACATCGAGCATGAGAAGATCATGAAGAATCTAAGTCTCATGGCAAACTTCAAGGATTACATGTCCGGAGGAAAAGAGTGGATTCTCGATAGTGGATGCACCGATCATATGACCGGAGATAGAGACATGTTTGATGAGATCACACCAAACCATGGATCGCGAAGGTATGTAACTTTTGGAGACAACTCCAAGGGTAAGGTACTTGGTCTTGGTAAGGTGGCCATATCCCATGATAGCTCTATTCAAAACGTCATGCTTGTTGAATCTCTTGGCTACAATCTTCTTTCCGTATCTAGACTTGCCGACTTTGGTTTTAATGTGCTATTCACAAAAGTAGATTGCCAAGTGTTTCGACAAGATAATCATAATATGGTCTTTACCGGTTTCCGTAGAGGTGATCTATACATTGTCGATTATACTAAGAGATCCAAACCTCATACTTGTCTTATTGCAAAATCTTCTAAAGTTTGGCTTTGGCATAGAAGACTAGGACATGTTGGCATGCGTAATCTAGACAAGCTTATTAAAGGTGATCATATACTTGGTGTTAAAGATGTTATCTTTGACAAAGATAGACTTTGTAGTGCTTGTCAAGCCGAAAAGCAAGTAGGTGGAAGTCATCCCATAAAGAATATCATGACTACTAGGAGACCACTCGAGTTACTTCACATGGATCTTTTCGGTCCCAATGCTTACAAGAGCCTCGGTGGAAATTCCTATGGTCTAGTTATAGTTGATGATTTTTCCAGATTTACGTGGGTATTCTTTCTTGATGATAAGTCGCAGGTACAAAAGATCTTCAAGAACTTCATTCGCAAAGCACAAAATCAGTTTGAAGTGAAGATCAAGAAGGTTCAGAGCGATAACGGATCGGAGTTCAAGAACACCCATGTAGATACCTTTCTTGATGAAGAAGGTGTTTCACATGAGTTCTCGGCTACGTACACGCCTCAACAAAATGGAGTTGTTGAGAGGAAGAACCGGACTCTTATTGAGATGGCAAGATGGATGCTTGACGAATACAAGACGCCAAGACACTTTTGGGCAGAAGCCGTGGAAACAGCATGTCATGCCACAAACCGACTCTACTTGCACAAGCTTCTCGATAAAATGGCATACGACCTACTCACCGGTAACAAACCCCAAGTTGGATACTTTCGGGTATTCGGCTCAAAGTGCTACATTCTTGATAAGCATCGTCGTACTAAATTTGCTCCTAAATCTCATGAAGGTTTCCTACTCGGTTACGGATCAAACTCTCATACTTATCGTGTCTACAACAACTTCACTCGAAAATTTGAAGAGACGGTAGATGTGAAGTTTGATGAATCTAATGGTTCGCAAGTCGAACAATTGCCAAATGATGTAGGAGATAAGGATCCTTCGGAAGCTATCCAAGACTTGTCCATCGGCAAGATTCGTCCCATGGAGGTGAAGGAAAGTATTTCGTCAACTCAAGTGGAAGCCCCTACTTCACGTCAAGGTGATCCTCAACACGACATGGAGGCATCCACAAGCGGTACGCGACAAGATGAAGAGGAGGAAGTACATCATGAAGATCCACCACAACCTCCTTCACCACCACCTCAAGGAAACAACACCTTCAACAACAACGAAGATGAAGATGATGATGATGAAGAAGCTCCACCATCCAACAAGCCGAAGCTACCCTAAGTTCGAGCAAGAGTGACCAAGAACCATCCTCTAAACCAAATCTTTGGTGACATACAAACCGGGAGAATCACTCGCTCTAAAACTTGCTTAGCTAATTTTTGTGAGCATTATTCTTTCATCTCTAGCATTGAACCCTTGAAGGTAGAACAAGCTCTTGAAGACCTGGATTGGGTGAATGCCATGCATGAAGAGATTCACAACTTCGAGAGGAACAAAGTGTGGACACTCGTGGAGAAGCCCAAGGACGAGCACAACATCATCGGAACCAAATGGGTGTTTCGGAACAAGCAAGATGAAGACGGTCAAGTTGTACGCAACAAGGTGCGTCTCGTAGCCCAAGGATATACGCAAGTCGAAGGTATGGACTACGGTGAGACCTATGCCCCTGTTGCTAGACTTGAAGCTATTCTCATTCTCCTTGCTTATGCTAATCACCACGAGATCACGCTTTATCAAATGGACATTAAAAGTGCCTTTTTAAATGGTGAGATAGAAGAAGAGGTCTATGTCAAACAACCCCCTAGTTTTGTGAATCCTAAGAAACCTAATCATGTTTACAAGCTTCGTAAAGCTCTTTATGGTCTTAAGCAAGCCCCACGCGCTTGGTATAATTGCTTAACGAAGTTTCTCATTGAAAAGGGTTTGAAATTGGTAAAATTGACGCAACCTTATTCACTAAAAGAGTTAATTGTAAATTATTTGTGTGCCAAATCTATGTGGATGATATTATCTTTGGATCTACTAACCCACAATTTAGTGAAAGATTTGGAAGGTTGATGCCCGAGAAGTATGAGATGTCCATGATGTGTGAGCTGAAATTCTTTCTTGGTTTGCAAATCAAGAAAACAAGAGAAGGAACTTTCATCTCTCAAACCAAGTATACCAAGGACTTGATCAAGAAGTTCAACATGCAAGAGTGTAAAGGTATGAAAACTCATATGCCTACTAGTGGACATGTTGACCTTACCAAGGAGGATGAATCGGTTGATCAAAAGGTCTATCGATCTATGATTGGTTCATTGCTATATCTATGTGCCTCCCGTCCCGATATTATGCTTAGTGTTTGCATGTGTGCTAGATATCAAGCTGCACCTAAAGAGTGCCATATTTTGGCCGTGAAACGTATTGTGAGATATTTGATACAAACACCAAACTTTGGCATTTGGTATCCCAATGGATCTTCCTTTAACCTTGTAGGCTATTCCGACTCGGACTATGCCGGTGACAAGGTTGATAGAAAATCCACCTCGGGTACATGTCAATTTCTTGGTAGATCTCTTGTGTCATGGTCCTCCAAGAAACAAAACTCGGTATCTCTATCTACCGCCGAAGCTGAGTATATTGCTGCCGGATCGTGTTGTGTACAATTGCTATGGATGACACAAATGCTTAAGGATTATGGAATCCATGTGAAAAATGTTCCATTACTTTGTGACAATGAAAGTGCTATTAAGATAGGTCATAATCCCGTGCAACATTCTCGAACTAAGCATATTCAAGTTCGACATCATTTCATTCGTGATCATGTTGCCAAAGGAGATATTAATCTTAAGCATGTTCGTACCAACAGGCAATTGGCCGATATCTTTACTAAGCCACTTGATGAGAAAGTGTTTTGTTACTTGAGGAGTGAGTTGAACATCATTGATGCTTCAAACTTGAGCTAGACTCACTCGGATGCATGCAAGGGGATGAGCTTACTTGACCATTCCATGCCATCATTACCATGAACTTCACAAACCATGGAATTCTATGCTCCCTTGTATTGCATCTAACATTTTGTAGGTACTTGGAAGATTTTCATTCCACAAGATTGCCAACAACTCCAATCATAAGCAATCTTGTCATGACCAAGTATCCACAACCCCTCTTGATGATGGAAGGAAGAGGACAACAAAAACATATCCTTGATACACATTTGAATTTCACAATTGGTATCGTGTCATATCATGTTCTTCCTTGCATGACTAACCTATGTAGGTGATAAGTGAACCAAAACAAGAAGGATTGCTCCCAACTCAAGATGAACCTCATCAACCTCGAGCATCCTCAACAAGTTCACCTACAAGCCACGTCATTAACATCACTCAAAGGTATGTACTCATATCCTTGAAAAAGCTTTACTCCGAGTCATGAGATAAAGCAACTCAAGTGATATGAGGACATTAAAACGCTTAATCGAAAAATGGTAACCCCATTTTGAGCTTAACGATGAGTATGACCTATGATCGTATTCTTGCTTGGCTCCTAAGTCAATATACTCTAATATAGGTGACCTAGTCACCGACCATCATCTAGTTAAGTATCTTGTTTGGTTCATTCTCTATTTGCAAGATTTCTTGGAACCACTCAAATCTTCTCTAGTTGATATCTCTTTGTAAAGTCTTTTGTTTTTTCTTTGAAGATCCTTTTTGACACTTTGTTATAAGTTTTCGAAATTGATTTGCAAGTTTCTAAAACATTGGCAAGTTTCTGTTTACCCCTCGGAGCCTCCGATTCAAATGACTCGGTTCTACCGATTTAGCAGATGAGATGCATAACAACAACTCGGTTCCACCGACCCGTTTGACTCGGAGCCACCGATTTGATTTCTTCTCTAGTCTGTGTTCATGTTAGTAAATTTTGTTTCTTTCGTAAATTTCTTCAATGATCCCTTATTATTTAAAAAAAGGGGGAGGTGGGAAACTTTATTCTAGGATCCCTAACTCAAAGGAGGAGAAGTCTTACAAGCTCTCCGATCAGCCAAGGAGGAGATATTATCTTAAATGATTCCCTAAGTTTTTAATGCTCTCTATAATTTTCATTTCCACGATCCCTACATTTCATAACCCTTGTTCTCAAGGATCCCTTCCAACTCCATGATCCCTGTGTCTGACCCTATGTATGGACCGTTTTGGCAATTAATGCCAAAGGGGGAGAAATACCAAAGCTTCAATGCTAAAGAGGGAGATACATGCTTCAATGCAAAGGGGGAGAAACAATTAAGGGGGAGAATATCAAATCTTATACTTAAGTAGACAAGGGGAGAATACCAAAGTAGGGGGAGATAAATATGTTTATTTCATTTGTTATTCTCATGTTAGAATTTTCTCACCCTATCCAATCCCAATATCTACATGCTAAGATTCAGAGGGAGAGGATGACCTACTATTTCATATCTAGGGGAGAAAGTTCTAAATGTTCTTTGAGACATATAAATTTTAAGGAATATTACCTTCTACATGTTCTCCACATCTTGGTACGATTGAGTTCTATTGCTTTTTTATTGGTAGAATACTCTTGTGTTTCCTAACATTGTTTTCTCAAGTGTTTTTCTACTACAAGAATGCTCAAGAACTCAAGGTAAGTATATGCATCATATCCTTGATCAAGACGATCTCTTGCTTCTTGCACATATTGTTTGCAAGAGTGAAGTCTTGAACAAGGATACATCTCATTCATATAGCCAAGATACACATGACTCATATCATCCCTTCCACTATATGTGTGTCCATGCATTCCAAGGCAACTATCCTTTAAAGGGATTGCACACATTTAGGGGGAGCTAATCTAAGTCATGTGTTTCTCAAAGTCTTCATTATATCCGTGCATATCTTTATTTGAAGCTTTGATTGTATGTTGTCATCAATTACCAAAAAGGGGGAGATTGAAAGCACAATATGCTCCCTTGGTGGTTTTGATAATTCATGACAACATACATTGTCTCTTGGACTAATACTTCTACCTAGTGTATTTCATGTGAAAGTCCATAGAGAGAGATGGGTTGGCAAAAAGGGTTGTGAGGAGAAAACCCTAGATGCAAGGAAATGGATTGGCAAAGCTTCAAGCAAGAGGACTCTACATTTTACTTTGTGCGAAATCACTTTGAGTCCATAGGAAAGCCAATAGTATTAAAAGGGGGTAAGGTACTGTTGGTGAACAAGATGCTCCACGTGCACAAGTGATAGTCACCAAAAACTCCCACAAACTCTTCGACAAAAGTCTGTCCAATCCATTCATGAAAATCGGTGCAACCAACAATTCCCACTTGGTCCCACCGATTCCCAAACTCAGACAGACCCATGCCAAACCCTAGCAATTCGGTGCAACCGATTCTGCATTGGTGCCACCGAGTTTAGTTGTCAACTTTCTGTTTAGCTATTTTCAAGCATCAGTACCACCGAGTTTTGCCAGTCGGTCTCACCGAGACTTGGACCAACTTCCTGGTTAGCAATTCACAAGAATCGGTACCACCGAGTTTCGTGAATCGGTCTCACCGAGTTTTTGGACCAACTCTCTGGTTAGCCGTTGTCAAGAATTGGTACCACCGAGATTTGAGAATCGGCGTCACCGAGTTATGCAATCTGACTGTTGGTCACCAAATCGGTACCACCGAGAGTTATGTATCGGTCTCACCGAGATTCAAAAGTTACTGCCTTTTGGTCACTTCGGTACCACCAAGTTTTACACTTCGGTGTCACCGAGTTGGTCACTTTAGGTGTAACGGTTGGATTTTTGGGGATGCCTATATATATACCCCTTCACCACCACCTACTCGGAAGAGAAGCACTCAGAACTATTCCATACTTGCCCCATCCTATTTTCTGAGAGAGAGCCACCTACTCATGTGTTGAGATCAAGCTATTCCATTCCTACCATATGAATCTTGATCTCTAGCCTCCCCAAGTTGCTTTCCACCAAATCAATCTCTTCCACCATAGCCAAATCTGTGAGAGAGTGATTGTGTGTTGAGGAGTCTATCATCTTGAAGCACAAGAGCAAGGAGTTCATCGACATTACCGAGCCTATTACCTTTTGGAGGATGGTGCCTCCTAGATTGGTTAGGTGTCTCTTGGGAGCCTCCTACTTCGTGTTGTGGAGTTGAACCAAGAAGTTTGTACGGGCAAGGAGATCGCCTACTTCGTGAAGATCTACCCATAGTGAGGCTAGTCCTTCGTGGATGGAAGCCATTATGGAATAGTCAAGGTTGCTACTTCATGGACCCTTATGGGTGGAGCCATCCGTGGACTCTCGCGACCGTTACCCTCCGTGGGTTGAAGACTCCATAAACGTGGACGTACGATAGCACCACCTATCGGAACCACGGGAAAAATCTTCGTGTCCCTCATCCATTTGATCTCCCTATATCAACTCCTTACTTCCATGTGCAATGTCTTTACTTTCCGCTGCCATACTTGTTGACTTGCATGTGTAGGGTGTGCTAGACTTGTTAGTATTGCTAAAATCTGCCAACCTATTAACTTGGGAAAAGGTTAGGTTTTAATTCCTGCAAGTAGTCTATTCACCCCCCCCCCCTCTAGACACACACTTCTAGTGATCCCTCAATCACAAGTATCACCCACCTCTCTTCATCAACAATTACCAGTTAGCCTATGTTAATCCTATGTTTTTATTCGTTCACGTGATATGATTTGTTCTTGGAGTGTTTTTTGTTTTGTTTGTTGTGTGAATAAAATTCTCAGATCCGAAAGTCTTTATTGAGAGAGAGTCCTCGCATAGCTACTTAATTGTTTGACTACTCATTGATCTTCACTTATATCTTTTTGAGAGTAGTTTGATGTTCACTCTTGTGCTTCACTTATATCCTAAGAGAAAATGTTGATTGAATTGAATGCCATAAATATGAAATTATATATGCTTCATATGCTTGTCCCATGGGGAGTAGTGACTTCACATACAAGAAGTATAAGCGGTAAAATTTATTGGAAGTTAACAAACATAGCATTGGTCACTTGAACAATTCATGAAAGAATATTGAAGAAATAGAGATTTCACATATGAATATACTATATTGGACATCTTCTATGATTTTGATCCCCCATTAATTATTTTCAAACTTGATCAAGTAGTTGATGTTGGACAAGGAAGACAACGTAATGGTTATGTTTGTTTATATTCAGATAGAAGTTATATTGTCATAGATCCTCTAACATGTGGTGCTTTCTTAGGATCTTTTGCTAGCCAAAAATTCATACTAAGTAGAAATACTACTTGTGCATCCAAAAATCCTTAAACCCAGTTTCTTGCCATGAGAGTCCACCATATCTACTTATGGATTGAATAAGATCCTTCAACTAAGTCGTCATCGGTGCAAAAGCAATAAAAATTGCTCCTAAATATGTATGATCTTTTATTGGAAGGGAAAACAAGCTTTGTACGAACTTGTGGTGGTGAAGTAATAAAAGCGACGGACTGCATAATAAAGGTGGCTATCACAAGGGGCAATATAAAGTGACGTTCTTTTCCATTAAGAGCTTGCACATCCAAAAATAAAAAGCGCATCACAACCTCTTCTTCCCTTTGCAAAGGGCCTATCTTTTACTTCTATGCATTTACTATTATGTATTTACTTTTATTCAAGAGTCAATAATGTTCATCCCTATTCCAATCTATTAATTCTTTAGTTGGAAAGAATCATGTGGTGGGGAAAGATCCAGGCACATATATCCAGTTGAATATAGGTGATCAGGATTCATGATTATTGAGATTATCCCTGAGATAAATAAGTTGGGAGGTGAAACACTAAGCCCCTATCTTCCTATGTGTTTTAATGAAACTGTTTGTTCTAAAAATATGCTTTGAGTGTCAGCAATCATGGAAGACTAAATGATAGTTGAGTATGTGGGATTTGCTAAATCAAAGCTCTTACATAGACCCTTCCTAAAAAGAAGATAAATTGTAATTGTTTGATGGCTGAAAACATAGTTTGTTGGTATCCAAGAAAGTTTATGGTCTATACTTTAACATGTGAATAGCTTGCTACTTGATCATGAGAAGTTTTATGAGAAAAGACTTGATGTTTATGATGCTAGAAAAGGTGATTGGAATTATTATTGATCAATATTATACAGTATGCTAGTATTCACACTTCATAAATTATTTGTTTTTTCATTTACCTACTCGAGGACGAGTAGGAATTAAGCTTGGGGATGCTGATACGTCTCCAACATATCGATAATTTATGAAGTATTCATGCCATGTTTGTCTATGTTTACAATGCTTTTATATGGTTTTGATGCAGTTTATATGATTTATTTAGAACTAAAAAGGACTGACGTTGTATTCAGCAGAATTACTGTGGTGTTGTTTTTGTGCAAAAAATAAAAGTTCCGGAGAAAATAAGAAATATCGGAGGGAAGAACCACCGGAGGGGAGCCACATGTGGCCCACAAGGCAAAGGCGCACGCCACCCCCTTGGGCGCGCCCTGTTAGCTTGCGGGGCCCACGTGGCTCCGGCTGGCGTGATTCCAACGCTGAAAAATCCTATATATACACAAACCTTCAAAAATTAACCTAGAACTTCCGCTCCGCCACCGCAACTCTCCGTATCAAAGAAAAACCCATCTGGAGCCTCTCTAGTACACTGCCGGAAGGGGAAATCATCACCTGTGGCCATTTTCATCATCCCGGCCAAGGTCATGATGAGGAGGGAGTAGTTCACCCTCGGGGCTTAGGGTATGTATGAGTAGCTATGTGTTTGATCTCTCTCTCTCGTGTTCTTGAGATGTCACGATCTTGATGTATCATGGGCTTTGTTAATATAGTTGGATCATATGGTTTTTGTCCCTTGCTATTTTGTTGTGACGAATTGAATCTTTCCCTTTGAGATTTTGTTATGTCAGATTGAATATTTGATTTGAGATCACATGATGTATGTCTTCGTACTTGACTTGCGGATTCCCGTGGTGACAATGGGGTAATCTATGAATAGGGGTTGATAAACGATCTTATCCTACCTTCTCCGATAGAAATCTTGGGGTAATCTTTGAAGTTCTTTGTGTTGGATTGAATATGATGAATCAGAAATTGTTTGATCCATGTCGAATAATTAACCCACGGATACTTGTGGTGACATTGGAGTATCTAGGTGACATTAGGGTTGATTGATATGTATCATTGGTGTTACTTCAGTAAGAATTCTAGGGTTGTTTGTGACATTTATAAGAATAGACCAATAGATTGATTGGGAAGGGTAACTTTGAGGTGTTTCTTACTACCTACAACAATTTCATCTCATGTTCTCTGCTAGATATAAACTTTGAAGTGATTCTTTGTTGCACATTGAGGCATGATCATATGATTCTATTATGTTAACATTGTTGAGAGATTGCACTAGTGAAAGTATGAACCCTAGGCCTTATTTCCAAGCATTTATACAACGTTTTGCTTGCTGTTTGCCACTTGCTACCTTGATGTTTTTATATTTTCAGATTACCAAAACTGATATCTACTATCCATATTGCACTTGTATCACCATCTCTTCGCTGAACTAGTGCACCTATACAATTTACCATTGTATTGGGTGTGTTGGGGACACAAGAGATTTCTTGTATTTGATTGCAGGGCTATTTGAGAGAGACCATCTTCACCCTACACCTCCTGCAGGTTGATAAACCTTAGGTCATCCACTTAAGGGAAAATTGCTACTATCCTACAAAACTCTACGCTTGGAGGCCCAACAGAGTCTACAAGATTAAAGTTGTGTAGTAGACATCAAGCTATTTTCTGGCGCTGTTGCCGGGAAGGTGAGTGCTTGAAGGTATATCTTTAGATATTGCAATTAAATATTTTAGTTTCTTGTTTATCACTAGTTAGGTTTATAAAAGAAAACTACAAAAAATGGAATTTATGTTGCATCAAGTTCTTGACCTTTATGATGTTTTTCTTGAAAAGGATGGATCGGAAAATTGTGCCAAAGTGTTAGAAGAAGAGTTCAATAAAATGTTTGGCATTAAATCCTTGAATGATGAGCATGATAGCAATATTGTTAGTATGAATTCTCTGAATATCCATGATGCTAATGATGATTGCGCTAGTAATGATAAAAAAGATTTCCTATAAGCATGTCAATTTTTGTGGAGTGAAGAAAATTTGTGAAGACTTGCCACATAGGGATGATATATTTTGTAAGAAGAATAAACATGATAAAACTAATTGGTGGCTTAAAGTGATAGATGAATTTGCCACAAGATTATGCTCTCTTCATCCCATTACTTGTGAACTTTTCAATAGGGTTGGTCATCTTAATTTCCAATTCATGCATTTTCATGACCAAACCGTTTCCAAATATTTTGATCTCCGATTAACTCTATAATGAACTTTGTTTATTTTTGGGGTGTGAAGAATTGTCACATAAAATGATTGGTTTTATATATCCCTTATCAATAATGATAATGAAACTAATGTACAAGAAATCTATATGTTGTTCGTAGTAAACTGCAATGAGAATGCTTATATTGCCAAGTATAAAAAGACGGGAAAACCAATAGAATATAAATGGAATACTAATGAAAGGGTAAAGGTCTACCAATACCCTCCTATTGTTTCTCATAATGAATCAGGTTTAAACCCACATATAAGGTGGTGAAGAAGAAGAAAAAGAAGTAAAAGTAGAGGTAAAAATGTATCTCTCCCAATAATGTTGCTCCTATAATTGTTGAGAATGAATCCGAAAGTAGTGTGGACGATGATACACTTGATGGTTATTTTGTTATGCCTACTACCTGTTGTGATGAGAATGATTGGGAACATAATGATACTCCTCATAATATTGAAAATCGTTTTGGAACTAACTTGGAAAATTATGATGATAATAATTGTTATACTATTGGTGTCATTCATGCTATTGATGATTATGCTAAAGATATGCAAACCCACAAGGTTGGGGATGCTATGTTTGATGAAACTAACATGCTTGAGAATTTATTTGCTGAAAATAATGTTTATACCAAGCTTGAGGACGCAATCTTGTTTGAAGATGATATTTTTAGTTCCCCTACTTTCAAGGATCAAAATTGTTATGATGATTGCATGCCTCCTATTTATGATGATTGCAATTTTTATGAAAGTGGGTTTAGAAGAGTGTCAACTTTAGATGATTATTATCCCACTATTTTGGAGGGAGTTGAATCTTATTATAATGATAAAAGTTGATTTGGAGAGGTCGTGACTTTATTTAATAATGATTCCACTATCTTGGAAGAGGTTTCAATTGATTATGATGAGAACCAAGTTACTACTTATGACGATTATTGTGATGATACTTATGTTATAAAAAGTAGTGATGATTATTATTATAAAACTTGTCAAAATTATGATTACCCTTATTCTGAACATTATTCTTTTAATCTGGAAACAATTTATAGCATTCGAGTCCCCTGTGATACTCCCACTATTATGTATAAGAAGTTTCCTTGTGGGGAGAGTAATAATTTTTCTATGCTTGAGGATCATGAAAAGAATGCTTTATGTGATAGTTATATTGTTGAAATACTTCATTATGCTACTGAAAATTATTATGAGGGGGGAACATATGCTTGTAGGAATTGCAATAATATCAAGTTCCTTCCCTATGTGTTGAAAATCTTGAAGATATTCTTGTGTTGCCTTCCTATACTAGTTGATTCTTGATCCTATAAATTTTTTGCTCACAAAATCCCAAATTCATAGGAAGAGGGTTATAATTAAATGTGCTTTTCATATGCTTCATGATGCTCCCATTGTGTTTCAATTCTTTACTTTTATGTGACCATCATAGAAATCATCATGCCTAGCTAAAAAGGCTTTAAAGAAAATGCTTGTTGGGAGACAACCCAATATTTATACTTTCTATTTTTGTGAGTTCAAATAATTAAGATACTGTAGTAATCATGTTTTGTGTCTTTTGTTTCAATAATATGCCAGGTAAATCCTTTGGGATAGTGTGGATACTTGTTAGTTTGATTCTGTGTAAAAACAGAAAATTTTACGCCCAGTGCAGAATTTCTCTGATTTTACTAGAGAGTCAAAAATTCTGAACTTTTTACACAGGTTTTCTATGCAAATTATCTGCGTTGTCCTAACTTTTCAGAATTGTTAGAGATAGTTAAATATGGATTTCATTCAGATCTCACGAACTGTTCTGTTTTTGACAGATTCTATTTTGCATGCATAGTTTGCTTGTTTTAGTGTTTCCAGAGCTTATATTTAGTGGTATAAATTATGATAATGATAGAATATAGTAGGTATTATGTGAAAACAATTATGAATCTTGTCTTGACATTACCTAAGTGAATGATCTATCTTTATTACACTAATCCATCTCACGAAGTTGCGTCAAGTTTTGTGTGATTGAAGTTTTTATGTTCTGGGTGAGATACCGATATCAGGAGAATAAGGAGTGGTAAGACCCTAAGCTTGGGGATGCCCAAGGAACCCCAAGGTGATATTAAAGGAAGACTCAAGCGTCTAAACTTGGGGATGCCCCTTAAGGCATCCCCTCTTTCGTCTTCGACACTATCGGTGTATCTTACTTAGAGCTATATTTGTATTCGTCACATAATATGAGTTTTGCTTGGAGAGTCATTTTATTTTGTTGTTGTATGTTAGATGATATTTATAATGTTGTTTTCCAATAAAAAGTTCCAAGAATTGCCTTTTAGGATGCTTGAATTACATGTTTGATATGTGCTATGTAAAAACAGAAACTTTTGTTGTAGTGTTTGAATTTTCATATTTTACTGGAACGTGGAAAGTATCTGAAATTTTTACACAATATTTTCATATAAATGTGTTATCATGTCCTGAATGTTCAGAATTTTTGGACTTACAGAAATGCACTTTGTAAATTAATTGCTACACACCGTCCTGTTTAGACAGATTGCTGTCATAGTTTTGTTATCTACTTGTCCTATCGTTTTCATGACTTATATTGGTAGATATAAATTATGGAAATTATAGTATACAGTAGATAATTTTTGAAAATTATTATGCAACTTGTCTTGGCAGTACATAAAGAGTTGATTTATTCTTATGTGCACTAACCTATCTCACGAGTTCTTTTCGAGTTTTGTGTGGATAAAGTTTTTGAGACCTAGGTGAAATCGTGATATGAGAGGAATTAACAAGATATAATAGCTCAATCTTGGGGATGCCCAAGGCACCCCAAGACAATATTACCAGAATTCTCAAGCATCTAAGCTTGGGGATGCTACGCATCCCACTGATACGTCTCCAACGTATTTATAATTTTTGATTGTTCCATGCTATTATATTATCATTCTAGGATACATTTTCGGTGTTTATTTACCAATTAATATTATTTTTGAACACCAACCTATTAACCCAGTGCCCAATGCTAGTTGCTGTTTTCTGCATGTTTTTTTGCTTTTCGGGTTTACCGTACCAAACGAAGTCTAATTGCCACGAAATTTAATATGAATTATTCTGGATCAAAAGAAGACATGGAAGCTTCGGAAGGAGGCCAGGGTCTCCACGAGGGAGGCACAAGCCAACAGGGTGCGCCTTGGGGGTGGGCCACGCCCTGTTGCCTCATGCCCCCCCCTCGAGGGTCCCCCGATGCCCCTCTCTGGTCTATAAATCATGTAAAATCCCAAAAACCCTAGGGAGCCTCCCGAAACACTTTTTCCACAGTCGCAAGTCTCTGTTCTGTCGTGTTCCCATCTGGAGCAATGTTCCGGTGCCATGCTGGAAGGGGGATCGATCACGGAGGGCCTCTACATCATCCTTGCTGCTCCCATGGTGATGTGTGAGTAGTTCACCACAGACTTATGGGTCCGTAGTTAGTACCTAGGTGCCTATCTCTCTCTCTCTCTCTTGATCTTCAATACAATGATCATCACATCTTCGCTTTGATATATCCGATGTAATTCTTTTGTGCGGTGCGTTTGTTCACATCCGATGAATTGTGGGTTTATGTTCACATTTTTCTTGATAAAAGATTGGAGTCTTCTCTGAATTCTATTTGATTCTTATTTGCATGATCATTATAGCTTCGTAAATCTATCTGATCTATTGATTTGCTTTGGCCAAGTAGATTGATTTATCTTCAATGAGAGGGGAGCGTTGTAGTGGGTTCAATCTGGCGGTGCTCTATATCCCACTGACAGAAAGGGACAAGAAACGTATTTTTATTGTTGCCACTAAGGATAAAATGATGGGGTTAGTTCATATTAATTGAATTCTCTTTGTCTACATCATGTCATTGTTCTCCAAGCATTACTCTGTTTTACTCAATACTCTAGATGCATGCTGGATAGCGGTCGATGGGTAGAGTAATAGTAATAGGTGCAGGCAGGAGTTGGCCTATTTGCTTAAGGACGTGATGCCTATATATACATGATTATTGGTGTAAATAAAGATTGCATAACTATGAGCTTTTCTATCAATTGCCAAACGGTAATTTGTCTACCCATCGTACGCTTACTATATGAGAGATGCCACTAGGGAAAACTATAGCCCCCGGGTTTATTCACTTATAAATTTACAAAAGCTTTCAATACCTTGCTGCCATTTATTATATTATATTTTATTTTGCAATTTATAATTATCTACTTTCATCTACGCACTTCATTTGCTTGCAAATAATGAGACCAAGGGGATTGACAACCCTCTTGCCGCGTTGGGTGCAAGTATTTGCTCTTTTGTGTGCAGACGCTGAAGACGGTGGTTGTCCGTTACTCCTATTGGTTCGATAAACCTTGGTTCTTAACTGAGGGAAATACTTATCCGTATAGTGCTGCATCACCCATTCCTCTTCACGGAAAACCCAACGCAGATCACATGTATCAGGAAGGATTTCTGGTGCCGTTGTCGGGGAGTATCACCAACCAACTATCAAGTAACTTCGCACAGATCATCATTCAGTTGTTCTTCTTTTTATTTGTTGTTATATTTAGTTTTCTTCATAAAAATAAAAATAAAAAATATTAATCTTTGCTAGTTACTAGTTTACTTCTTTGCTTGCTAGTTTACTTGTCCTGCTTGTTACATGGCTTGCTCGGTCACCATGTATCAAGATACTATGTCGGGGTACGACGATCTATGGGGCCGGCAAGGCCCCTTTTGTGGTTTGGGTGAGGGAATCCTATGGCTCAAAGAGCATCGCCGGATGCTGCACGCTCGAGGGTTTAGCCAGGTTCGGGCCGCTGGAGCGTTATACCCTACGTCATGTGTGGTGTAGTTATTTGAATTCACAGTACAGGAGCGTCGCAGCCCAGTAAGGATGCTTCGGGAGCGTCGCTAGGCGTGTAAATGAATAGAGAGTCGACCTTTCTAAAGGTAGCCATGAACTTCCTTTTATAATCCAAGGGGCTACCACAGTGGCTAAAATGGTCTTCGCACATAATAAACAATGTGTATCTATCTGCCAAAACTGCTCGCAATTGCAGTAGTGGGAAATACCTAACTCTGACGGATTAGGACAGACACATTAAATGCGCTGTGAGGTGGCACGCTAGCGACGTCTCCCGACAAGGATTGCCTCTCCTTCTATGATGTTCGCCCAGCTACCGCTTATTCTTTCGCCACGCCTCGGGACGGGTGTCATTAAAGCTCTGTTGTACTCCAGGGAAACAACCACGCACCCCGACCAGTCTCACCTACCCGCCTGCCCACTCGACACCTAGCTGATGTAGACAATCAGCCCAGCTACATGGAGCGATGGCTTGGCGGGCAAGGCCTTGGCGGGAGCGCTATCGTTCGAGCCCCCCGGCAAGGAAGGCTTGCCGGTTTGCTCGAGCCCTTGTACGAAGAGATTGGCATCCAGATCTAGCCTGGTAGGGTCCTGCCTCTCCAGAGGCCACGGTCGTCTGGTCCACAAGTCAGGGTACTAAGGGCCCCGTTCTTTAGTACACCGACAGGAGCCCTCGGGCCTGGGCCACACTTGTGTCCGTGACGTTTGTTGGGTTAGGCCCAAAAAACAGTGCACAAGACACGGGCGGCCGCAATTAGCTGCGGTTGTGTTGATTCATCCCTACCGCCCCTTCCCGCAATATGCATTGAGTGTGGACTGCTGGGAAGCGGGGCGAGAAGGCGTTGAAAGGATACGCCTGAAAAACCGTGTCGCATCGACCCAAAGGGGCGCATCCTGTACCGCGTATCCTCATACGAGGCTCGTTATTGGGGGAGAAGGGCGGTCGCCCAAACAGTGGGCCTGGCATCGCGCGGTCAACCTTCGAGTTGCCCAGCATCGCTTGGGTGTCCTGCCCTTTCCACTTCGTCTCCCTCTCTTAATTGCATCCCGCGCGACGTGTGTCACGCGCGAGGGCTGGCATTGGCTGGGAAGGGCGGTCGCTGACACTGGTTGTGTGCCAGTGCGCGCTCACCCCGGGTTGTGAAGAGCCAACCCCTCCTCTTCCCCTCTCCTATAAATAGGGAGGGGGCAAGGTGGCACGCTGCTCATCTGCGCCCTTGTGCTCCAGCATACCGTCCAGTGCCTTCCCCTTTCTTCCTCCGCCAACTTCTCCAGCGCACACCATTTCCGCCATGGCGAGGGGTCACGACCGTGCTCTTGGGTCCGGTGCTGCGGCGAGGGGCGCCCCCCAGAGCCTAATGCAGATCGTGGTGATGGCGGCGGGGGTTGGCTCCAGCTCCCGTGTAAGGACGGCATCCAGGGGCCGCGGAGGGGTGGCGTCCCGGCGCCGTGGAGGGGCGGCTCCGTCCATTCGCGATGGTCGTAGCGGTGCACCTCTCCCGCAGCCCCATGTGGGGATCCACGTGGAGGAGGACACGCAGGATTTCATCGTGGCGATTCCACGGTGGCAGCGGAGCTGGCTCTGCCTCCCAGACCCCTTCACGCGGGCCATGGAGGGCAGCCGGCATCGAGGTTTTTGGCTTCGGGTGGACGACTGCTGCAACGGGCCCGCTTGGGTGGGTGTCGACCTCTCCGCTGGGAGCGCCATGTTCCTGACGCGGGGGTGGAAGTCATTCGCCCTCTCCCATGGTCTGGGACCCGGGCATCTCCTCCACTTCAAATTCGACGGCTCCGCCACCCTCTTCATGAAGATCTTCGGGGTGTCCGGCGTCCGCCTGGAGTGCTACACTAAGAGCTCGAGCGGTAGCGACTATGACTCCTCCAGCGATAGTGACGACGACGGCAGCACCTTCGGCATCAAACAGGAGGAGTCCGACAAGACGCGCACGTCATCGTAGCTAGGATTTAGAGATCCGAGAACGACGCTCCATCCACGAGACCTCGTTTCCGGATCAATCGCCACATCATAGTGGCAGATCTCCTTTTGGGTTTAGATCGTACCCAATCTAACCCTGCGAGGAAATGATGAGAAAAATATTAGGTATCTTTTAAACGTTAAAGTTTCATCGTGTGTCTATGAAAGCCCATTCCTCTTTACGCAATGAATCTATGCTTCTGTGTTTTCCTAACTCTTGGTGCTTGCCAGCATGTATATTCCTACCGCGGGCGCTTCTAAGGACGAATCTTGAGCACCCTCGGGTAGCGTAACTCTCGGCAAGGCCACCCCATCTTCCTTTCCGCGGCTACTTGAGATGTTGGGCATGCTTCCAACACTCAAGCACACAACGATTTCGACAAGGGCCCTTAGCATGCAGGTTTTCTTACACAAGTACCAGCTTATCGGAGAGAAATGTTTGAGAATTTTGAAAAAGTTTCCGAAACTTAGCTTCTTTTTGTTGCGTTTCTTGCCACAAGGCGACCACTCCTAAATGCATCTGTAGGAGCCTGTACTTGCCACAAGGCGATCACTCATGAACGCATTTGTAGGAGCCTGTATTGCGCCTCTCTCCCCTGGGAAGACTTGCTTGCGGGGGCCCTTCTTCTCCTTTTTTGAGACAAAGAAAGAAGAGAAAATAAAAGAGGCTAGGAACCTAGGTGGTTCACCAGTCTCCTTGTGCAATTGATAAGTGATCACAACATTTCGCATAGGAAACATGATAAATATGTATTTTGACAAAGAGTTGTGAAATACTTAGCTTTATTAACTACGGACAGGGTCATCACCTGGCTTTGTGCAAAGGATTACATGCCTTGCTGGCATAACTTGCACAAAAGGGGTTGCCGGGCGGGCCGGGCAACCATGCCTCATGAGTAGAACTTGCAAAGATGCTCCATATTCCATGAGTTTTTGCACCGGGGTGCCATCTTCGGTCTCCAGGCGGACTGTGCCAGGCCTGGTGACTCGTACCACCTGGTAAGGGCCTTCCCACTTTGGCGTCAACTTGTTTGATCCCTTCTGAATCCGTCGAAGAACAAGGTCGGCTTCCTCAACAATCCTGGCCTGCACTTTGCGGCTATGGTAGCGACGCAAGGCCTGCTGGTACCGAGCGGCACACAATGCGTCCTGGAGATGATCTTCATCGAGGAGAGTGGCATCGTCATGCCGTAACCACTCTTGCTGGTCCTCGTCGAAGGCCTGCACTCTCGGCGACCCGTACGTGAGTTCGGTGGGGAGTACTTCTTCTGCATCATAGACTAGGGAGAAGGGTGTCTCGTCAGTGGCTCGATTTGGCGTCATCCTGATCGACCAAAGACCGCCAGCAGCTCATCAATCTAGCGCCTTCCGTGCTTGCACAGCTTGTCAAAAGTTCTCGTCTGGAGGCCCCGCATCACTTCAGCATTTGCCCTCTCCACTTGCCCGTTGCTCCTGGGGTGAGCAACTAAGGCGAAACTAATCTTGGCGCCAATAGCTTGATAGTATTGTGTGAGGATGCTGCTGGTGAATTGCGTGTGGTTATTGGTGATGATCCTATTTGGGACACCAAAGCGGCAAACAATCTCTCTGAGAAACTTCACTGCTGCTTGCGACGTTACCTTCCTCGCCGGCTCCACCTCGGTCCACTTCATGAACTTGTCAATGGCGATGAAAAAGAACTCGAAGCCCCCAGTAGCACGGGGGAGAGGGCCGACAATGTCGAGCCCCCAGACCAAGAATGGCTAGGAGAGCGGCACTGTTTGAAAGGCTTGTGCTGGTTGATGTATCTGCTTGGCGTGATACTGGCATGCTGCACATGTTTTTCCCACCGCCAAGGCGTCTTGAAGGGATGTGGGCCAGTAGAAGCCTTGCCGGAACGCCTTCCCGACAAGGGCTCGCCATCCTACATGGGAGCCACAAATCCCTTCATGTATCTCTGCCAACAGCTGTTGTCCTTCTTCCGAGGAATGCATTTCAATTTCTTGCCATTTGGTCTTGTCTTGTACAGGGAGTTGTCCATGAATTGGTACGTGCTTGACCATTGGGCTACTCTTTCAGCTTCTTCTTGTTCCTCGGGAAGATCTCCTGTCTGGAGATATTGGACAATCTGCTGCGCCCATGCCGGAGCCTGTGGCTCGACGACAAGGACTAAAGGCATTTCTTCCGCCGTGGGGGCCCTAGCTTCTATGGCAAAGACCATTGGGTCTGCTGGAGCTTGGGGTCCTCCGACAAGTGGGGTGTCATTCCCGGTAACCTTCTTGGCGGCCATTGGTGGCTCAGCCGGAAAGTAGTCGCCGAAATTGACCTTTCTCTTCTTGTTCTGCCACGCTCATGGGGTGACTGAAGGTTGGGTCAATCGGAGTACAAAAGTGCCCGGTTCCACAGGCAACTTCTGCGCAGCTCTCTTTGACAGGACGTCGGCAATGCTATTCTCGGCACGAGGGACGTGCTCCATTTGCAACCCGTCAAAGCACTCCTCCAATCTCCGCACTTCGTCGACGTATGCCTCCGTCAGGGAACTCTGTTAGTCTTTATTCACTTGATGCACAACAAGTTGGGAATCCCCCTGGATTATCAACTTCCTCATACCAAGATCTGCTGCTATTTGTAGTCTGGCAAGCAACCCTTCATACACAGCCGTGTTGTTTGTTGATTCTTCCCGGGGATAATGCATCTGGACCACGTACTTGAGGTGCTCTCCAGTGGGTGCTATGAGTAGCACTCCGGCACCGGCGCCTTGCAGCGAGAAAGCTCTGTCAAAGTACATGATCCACCCTTGAGTGTTGTCTCCGGGATTTCTTCGTCTGGCATCGGCGTCCATTCTGCTACGAACTCCACCAAAGCCCTGCTCTTGATTGTTGTTGTGCTTTCGAAGCTCAAGTCAAAGTTAGTTTCGATGCTCAAGTCAAAGTTAGCCAGCTCCAATGCCCACTCGACGATCCTGCCGGTTGCCTCTGGATTCCTCAGGATACGCTGCAGCGGGAATCGAGTGACGACGGTGATGTGATGTGCCTGGAAGTAGTGGCGCAGCTTCCGGGAGGTCATAAGGAGGCCAAAAAGCGTTTTCTGCATCCCCGAATATCTTGATCTACCCCCCTACAATAGGGAGCTGACAAAATACACGGGTCGCTACACCATCTTATTCTGCACAGTTCGCTGGTCTGCCTCTTGTGTTGTACTCGCATCCTTATCTACTTTGTCTGTCAGAGCTATCGGCTTGGTAGATTCTGCCTCGTCTTCCTCAGCTTCCCTCTCTGCCAGTAGTGCAGCACTAACCACTTGGTTCATCGCTGTAAGTACAACAGTAACGGTTCCTCTAGACTTGGCGCGACTAGGATTGGCGTTGAGGACAGGTATCTCTTCAAGTATTGTAGCGCTGCCTCTACTTCGGGGGTCCATGTCATTGGGTCTGCCTTCTTCAGGATCTTGAAAAATGGCAGGGCACGCTCGGCGGACTTGAAAATGAACCTGCTGAGGGCGGCGATGCAACCCGCCAAGCGGCGCATGTCCTTGATGCGCTTGGGCGCCTCCAACTATTCAATCGCCTCAATCTTGGCAGTGTTGGCTTTAATCCCGTATTGTGATATGAAGAACCCGAGGAGCTTGCCGGAGGGGACCCCGAACACGCACTTCTTGGGGTTGAGCTTCAAATTGATTTTGTGCAGATTCGTGAAGGTTTCTTCCAGGTCTTGCACCAGCAGTTCCTTATTCTTGGTCTTGACCACAATATCATCCATCTACGCTTCCACATTCCTGTGCACCTGCGGTCCCAAACCAATCTGAACTGCCCCCGTGAATGTTGATCTGGCGCTCTTCAACCCGAACGGCATGCGTCTGAAGCAGTACGCGGCGCAGGGGGTAATTGACGTCGTTTTCTCTTCGTCCTCCTCGGCCATGAAGATCTAGTGATATTCAGAATATGCATCAAGGAAGGACAGAAGATCATAGCCAGCGGTTGAGTCCACAATCTGGTCAATGCGCGGCAAGGGGAATGGGTCCTTCGGGCAAGCCTTGTTGACATCGGTAAAGTCGATGCATAGCCTCCATTTCCCATTTGCCTTGCGCACCACCACAGGATTTGCTAACCACGTTGGGTGGATTACTCCCCTGATCAGACCTGCTGCTTCTAACTTTTTGATTTCTTCGGCAATAAATTCTTGCCGCTCTAGGGCTTGTTTTCGGACCTTCTGCTTGATGGGGCGCGCATGGGGACAAACGGCAAGGTGGTGCTCAATCACCTCCCTGGGAACACCATGGATGTCAGACGGTTGCCAGGTAAACATGTCGACATTCTCCCACAGGAAGCTGACGAGCGCGCTTTCCTATTTGATGTCGAGGGTGGCACTTATGGTGAAAGTGTCGCCCTCGGCGTTCTCCCGCGCGGGGCACTTGCTTCGTCTTGGGGATGGCCACTATATCTTTCTTGCTCCTGGCAGCAGAGGTCTCTGGTTAGTCCACGACGGGCATGCTGCACCTCTTGGCGCGCTTCCCGAAGTCCTTACGTGATTCGCCAGAGCTCTTGTTCTTGCTCTTGTTGTTCCCCCCGGGAGCTCTATCGTTAGGAGCGAGTGCCTCATCGGCAGATGCTGCTACTGCCTCCCAGAAGAGCTTATCGACACAGAGGATTGCATCATTGTTGTCAGCGCAGACGGAGATGACTCTCATCGGCCCTAGCATTTTGAGAGTGTTGTAGGTGTGGTGTGTTGCCACCATGAACTTCGCCAGCGCCGGTCGGCCCAGAATCCCATTGTACGGCAGCAACATTCTTGCGATGTCAAAGACTACCCTCTCTGTCCTGAAGTTGAGCTCGCTACCGAACGTGACTAGCAGAGTGATCTTCCCCTTGGGCTGAGATCTTCCCGGGTTGACCCCTTGGAATGACCTCGTCGGCTTAAGATCTGTGTCAGGAATCTGCAGCCGCTTGATGACGTCGGGCGAGGTCAAGTTCAACCCGGCCCCACTGTCGACCAGTATCTTCGTGACCTTGAGGTTGCGTATTGTTGGAGAAACCAACAACCGCATGCACTCAACGGCAGTGATGTGGTCAGGGTGATCCTCAGCGTCAAAGATGATGGGAGTGTTGGCCCACTTGAGGGGTTTCCTCGCCTCTGCCGCTGGTTCTGCCGCGCTGATCTCACGGGCCCACTGCTTGAGCTGCAGGTGAGAGGAGTGCAAAGATGCGCCTCCATCAACGCACATGGCATAGACAGCCTTCTGGAATTCCTGGCCTTTAGATTCTTCTTCATCTCCGTTGTCATCATCGTATTCGTCATCAGATTTCTTGTCTCGACCTCTAGCACGTTTCTCTTTGCGCTGCTTGGCCTTGCCGCGGTGGCCACCACGGCTACCGCTGCCTTTCTTGCCGAAACCACCTGCACCATCTTGGCCTTTCTCCTTGTTCTGCCTTTCATACTCTTGCTTCTGCTTCTCAACAAGCTGCTCTACTTGGCGGCACTCGGTGATCTCATGGCTCTTGGTGAGATGGATCTTGTCGTACGGCATGCCGGTCTTCTCTCCTGTTGTGGCCTCGTCGTCTCCGGAGCACGCGACAGCACTCTTGCTGGACCCCTCGGACTTGGCCTCCTTGCCGGGGTCGGAGTTGCCGTTCCCCTCGACAGCCATTACTGCTTTTCCTTTGCGCTTCCGCCCCCTCTTCTTAAAGGCCGGCGTACCTTCGTCGTCATCCGAGTCAACCTCCGTGCCGAAGTCCTCTCCAGGGAGCCTCCTTCCCTCTTTGGATCGTGCGCACTTGTCGGCCAGGGCGTACAGCTTGGCGACATCCCGCACTTTGTTGATGCTTATCTCCTCACACATCTGCCGGTTGCGCATGTTCGGGTTGAGCACGGCAATCACAGCGGTTGTGTGGATGTCGGGGATGTTTTGTTGCACGCGGCTGAACCTCTAGATGTACTTGCGGAGGGATTCGCCTTCTCTCTGGGGGAGCACGTGCAAGTCACTAGCTAGGCCCTGGAAGCTTATGGCCTCCATGGTATGCACCAACGAACTGATTGCACAGGTCTGCCCAAGAGGAAATGGACCCGTACGGCAAGTTCATTAACCAGCTCCTTACATTGGGCTTGAGCACCAACGAAAAGTAGTTGGCTAAGATTTTCTCGTCGCGTCCCCCGGCAGCCTGTACGATGATGGTGTAGATGCCGAGGAACTCGAAAGGACTGAGCTTGTCGTCGTACTTGTCGAGGAGTTCTGGTTTGAATGGCCTGCTGGAGGGCCAGCGGACTTGTCGTAGCTCATGGGTGAACGCCGGGCAGCATACCTCGTAAGGCAGGCTGCCGGGTACTCCCGGCGTGGGCGCGTCGACGGCTGCGTCCGCACGCCCATCGGACTGCTGGCGCGTTTGACGCCGCCTCTCGATGGTGGTGCGGGCGTCCTCCTTGTGGCTGTCCTTCAAGACCTCGTGTTGGTCCTTGTTCATCCGTGGGTTCGTCGAGGCATACAACACCTCATCTTGCACATCGGTCAGGTGGGTAGGTTGCCGCTGAGGGGGAGACTGCACCGTGCGCGCCCCACCAGCGTTGCGTCCGGCGGAGGGAGCCCCCGGAGCCGCTTGGCGGGCGGCTGACGGGCCCACTCCCTCTGGCCTGTCGTAGTTTGTGAAGATGAGCAGGCTCTTAATCGTAGCTCTCCTGTCTTCCATTTTCTCCGGCGCAGGAGGAAAGCTTGACAATAGCTGGGCCTGCGCCAGAGCTTCCTCCGTGGTTTTGGGCATAGAGCGGTGTGAGGCGTGGGTGGCTATCTTACTCCTAGCAGCGCTAGAAGGAGCGTCTCCCCAAGCCGTCACGCGATGCTCGTTCCCTCTAGGAGGCTACTGTCAAGCTCGACACTGCATGTCCTGAGATGGACGGGAAGGGGTCTTGTCCGCGCGCCGCCCAAGGTCGCCACCCTGGGGGTGTTGTTCGCGATGGTCTTGAGAAGTCTACGGCGGGGGTCCTTTTGCCGCCGCCGCTGCTGTTATGGCCACCGCTGTGGCCCTTGCGTCTGCTGTGATGGCCCCGATTGTCGCGGGCGGATTGTGCGTCTCCATAACGACGGGGTCCTGGTCGCAGCTCGCGGAGCACCGTGCAGTGTTGTTGCTGCGTTTGCCGCCATGGCGAACGTGAGGGCCGCCCCCGTCCGCGTCGCCGGCCACTGATGTTGGGGAACGTTGCATGGGAAACAAAAATTTCCTACGAACACCCAAGATCTATCCATGGAAATGCATAGCTACGAGAGGGGGAGTGTATCTACATACCCTTGTAGATCGCTAAGCGCAAGCGTATATAACGCGGTTGATGTAGTCGTACGTCTTCGCAATCCAATCACGATCCGTCCCGATCTAGTGTCGAACGGACGGCACCTCCGTGTTCAGCACACATGCGGCTCGATGGCGTCTCCTCCTTATTGATCCAGCAAGAGAGGGAGGAGTAGTAAATGGGATCTCAATCAGCATGACGATATGGTGGAGATGGTGGTGTCGCAGTGCCGGTAGGGCTTCGCCAAGCGCCTCTGGAACAAAGTACAAGGAAGAAACGGGAGAGACGGGAGGAGGGCCGCAGCCGTGGGAGGGTTTTCAGCCCCCTTGCGCCTCCCCACCTTTATATAGGCGTGGGAGGGGCTGGTGGCTTGCCCTCCAAGCCCCTAGGGTCGTTGGTCAAGGGAGCAGGAAGGAAATCCCTCCTTTCCTTCCCCACCGATCACTATTCCCCTTTTTTAGGGATCTCGATCTTATCCTTTCGGGATATGATCCTATTCCTTTTAAGTGGGGATCTTGATGTGCCTAGACCAGGGGTGTGGGGACTTTCCCCACTACCCACGTCCATGTGGGTCCCCATGCAGGTGGGCCCACCCGGAACCTTCTAGAACCTTCCCAGTACAATACCGAAAAATCCCGAACATTTTCCGGAGCCCTAAATATGACTTCCCATATATAAATATTTACCCCCGGACCATTCCGGAGCTCCTCGTGACGTCCGTGATCTCATCCGGGACTCCGAACAACATTCGGTTACCAATGTACATATCCCAATTCTACTCTAGCGTCACTGAACGTTAAGCGTGCGGACCCTACGGGTTCAAGAATCATGTAGACATGACTGAGACACCTCTTTGGTCAATAACCAATAGCGGGACCTGGATGCCCATATTGGTTCCTACATATTCCACGAAGATCTTTATCGATCGAACCACGATGTCAAGGATTCAATCAATCCCGTATGCAATTCCCCTTGTCCAGCGGTATGTTACTTGCCCGAGGTTCGATCGTCGGTATCTGCATACCTAGTTCAATCTCGTTACTGGCAAGTCTCTTTACTCGTTCCGTAATACAAGATCACGTGACTAACTCCTTAGTCACATTGCTTGCAAGTTTCTTGTGATGTTATATTACCGAGTGGGCCCAGAGATACCTCTCCGTCATACGGAGTGACAAATCCCAGTCTCGATCCACGCCAACCCAACAGACACCCTCGAAGATACTTGTAGAGCACCTTTATAGTCACCCAGTTACGTTGTGACGTTTGATACACACAGGACATTCCTCCGGTGTCCGGGAGTTGCATGATATCATGGTCGTAGGAACCGATACTTGACATGGATAAAGCAGTAGCAATAAACTGACACGGTCAACTGCTATGCTTACGGTTGGGTCTTTGTCCATCACATCATTCTCCTAATGATGTGATCCCGTTATCAGATTACAACTCATGTCTATTGTCAGGAAACCTTGACCATCTCTGATCAACGAGCTAGTGTAGTAGAGGCTCACTAGGAACATGGTGTTGTCTATGTATCCACACATGTATCTGAGTTTCCGATCAATACAATTATAGCATGGATAATAAACGATTATCATGAACAAGGAAATAGGATAATAACCAATTTATTATTGCCTCTAGGGCATATTTCCAACAGTCTCCCACTTGCACTAGAGTCAATAATCTAGTACACATCACCATGTGATTAACACCCAATGAGTTCAGGGGTTTGATCATGTTTTGCTTGTGAGAGAGGTTTTTAGTCAACGGGTCTGCAACATTCAGATCCGTGTATACTTTGTAAATCTCTATGTCATACTGTAGAAGCTGCTACTACACCCCACTTGGAGCTATTCCAAATGTCTACTCCACTATACGTATTCGGTTTGCTACTCAGAGTCATCCGGATCGGTGTCAAAGCTGGCATCGACGTAACTCTTTACGACGAACTCTTCATCGCCTCCATAATCGAGAAACATTTCCTTCGTCCTCCAGTTACTAAGGATAATTTTGACCGCTGTCCAGTGATCCACTCTTGGATCACTCTTGTACCCCTTGACAGATTCATGGCTAGGCACACACCAGGTGTGGTACACAGCATGGCATACTATATAGTGTCGACGTTCTGGGAACGGGGGTACCCAGACCTGCCTGCCTACGGCCCAGCGCGTGGGCCGCCACGAAGGCCCGGTACGGCCCTGCAGCAAGCCCCCCCAAGTCAAGGCCCTCTCGAGAGCCCCCGCCTCGCGAGGAGGACAACGTCAAGACCTCCGGAGGAGCGGCACCCCTTCAGGCCACCTCCCGGGGAGCGGAGATTCCTATGCAAGTACCCGGCCTCGTGAGGCCGGGGTGACGTGGGTTCTGACGACCAAGACAGGCGGGCACCAGCGGGCACCAGCGGGCACAGAGGGAGGATGGTTTCCTCTTTGGTGCAAAGGAGACAAAGACGTACGCGGGTTCCAAAGGAGCCCCCCAAAGGTTTCCTTCTCGGTGCAAGAGGACCAAGACCACCGCTGCGTCACACCCAGAAGCTCGGCAGGACGGATGTCATCGCCGAGCCCACCGCTGCGTCACACCCAGAAGCTTTGTAGGCAAAGGCCACCTTTCGTCAGGATAGGATGTACCTCTTGCCCCCTTTCAAATTTGGCCGTTGTGGGATCCCTTCCCGCCTGTTCGGTGAGGGAAGAGGACCGTGGCCCCTATAAATTGGGACGAGCTCCCATCGTAGTGGGGGATGAGGTTGAACCGGGTCGAGCTCATCACCACCAAGAGCCCACGTGAGGCCACCCAACCACTGTACTAGTTCATCCACAGCCTCCTCGAGAGGCCAATCCACCACAAAGCAGGAGTAGGGTTTTACACCACAAGGTGGCCCGAACCTGGGTAAATCTCCGAGTCCATCTTCTTCCTCGCTCACACTTGCTCGACGCAGCTAGGCCGTAGAGTGACAAGTTGAGACCTTGAGCCGGTTGAGATCTTCGCACACGCCCCAGTGTTCGAACCTTGTTGGGTTTTGCGGAGCCCCGATTGCGACATCTGGCGCGCCAGGTAGGGGCGTGTCGAAATCTTCCTCCGGTTTCACCCCTTCTCAACTCTGTCGCTCCCATGGTTGACGCCCGCCGAGTTCGTGTTGAGCGCCGCGCCGCTCGCGTGGCCCAGACGGCGCCCGAGGGCCGCGGTGCCCCGTGCCGTTCCATCTCTCCGGCGGCCAACGCCGCCACAGGCCCGGCTGCTCAAGAGCAGCAGGACTCGTCGCTGCCACCCTCCGTGCAGCACGACGGGTACACCGCCACTCCGTTCCCCGTCCCGATCATGGCGTCGTCCTCCCATTCCCGCCGTGGACCGGCGAATGCACCGACTGCGCTGCTCATGGCGCGCGAGCTGCTGCGCTACCGCCCCACCAACGACCGCTATGAACAGTGGCTCGGCCGCATCGCCGAGCTCGTCGACGCCGCCGGTGAAGCCCCGGCGCCCTCCCACTCGCTTCGTCCCCAGCCCTTCCAGGCGGGCGACATGGCCCACGGCGCGCCTCCTCCTCCTCCGTCCCTGCAAAGCGCTGACCTCGAGGCCAGGCGTGAAGCGCGCCCCGGCGACCAGCCACGCGCGGCACCAGCGTGCGCTCGAGACGAGGTGAGCTGCCAGGTGGTGCCGCGGCCGCAAGGTGACGCGCGTGCGCTCCGTCCGCAGCAGCGCTAGTGCTACTTCTTGAGATTGCGTTGGTTTTCCCTTGAAGAGGAAAGGGTGATGCAGCAAAGTAGATAAGTATTTCCCTCAGTTGTTGAGAACCAAGGTATCAATCCAGTAGGAGATACAAGCAAGTCCCCAATCTTCGCACCTACACAAACAATCAAACTCTTGCACCCAACGCTAAAAGGGGTTGTCAATCCCTTCATGGTTATTTGCAAGGATGAGATCTGATAGAGATAGATATAAAAGATTGATAAAACGTAAAGTAAAACAAAAGTAAAAGAATGCAGCGAGATATTTTTGGTATTTTTGGTTTATACATCTGAAAATATAATATGGAAAATAGACCCGGGGGCCATAGGTTTCACTAGAGGCTTCTCTCATGAAGGAAAATAATACGGTGGGTGAACAAATTACTGTCGAGCAATTGATAGAAAAGCGCATAGTTATGACGATATCCAAGGCAATGATTATGCTTATAGGCATCACGTCCGTTTCAAGTAGACCGAAACGATTCTGCATCTACTACTATTACTCCACACATCGACCGACTCCTGCCTGCATCTAGAGTATTAAGTTCATGAAGAACAGAGTAACGCATTAGGTAAGATGACATGATGTAGAGGGATAAACTCAAGCAATATGATGAAAACCCCATCTTTTTATCCTCGATGGCAACAATACAAATACGTGCCTCGCTACCCCTACTTTGTCACTGGGTGAGGACACCGCAAGATTGAACCCAAAACTAAGCACTTGTCCCATTGCAAGAATTACCAATCTAGTTTGCCAAACCAAACCAATAACTCGAAGAGACTTGCAAAGATATGAAATCATGCATATAAGAATTCAGAGAAGATTCAAATAATATTCATAGATAAGCTGATCATAAACCCACAATTCATCGGATCTCGACAAACACACCACAAAAGAGTATTACATCGGATAGATCTCCATGAAGATCATGAAGAACATGGTATTGAAGAACAAAGAGAGAGAAGTAGCCATCTAGCTACTAGCTATGGCCCCGAAGGTCTGTGGTGAACTACTCACGCATCATCGGAGGGGAAATGGAGTAGATGTAGATGCCCTCTGTGATCGAATCCCCCTCCGACAGATTACCGGAAAAGGCTCGAAGATTGGATCTCACGGGAACAGAGGCTTCCGGCGGCGGAAAAGTATTTTCGTGCCTCTTTTTGGTATTGGGGGAATATTTGGGAATTTATAGTGCGAAGAATAGCGTTAGGAGACCTGCTGAGGGGCCACAAGCCAGGGGGGCGCCCCCCCCTAGGGCGCGCCCTGGTGGCTTGTGACTCCAGGACAGGTCTCCTGCCTTCATCTCCAAGTCTGGCAGGTTTCTTCTGGTCCAAGAAAAATCATTCCGAAGATTTTATTCCGTTTGGACTCCGTTTAATATTCCTTATCAGCAATACTCAAAAACAAGGAAAAAACAGAAACTGGCACTAGGCTCTAGATTAATAGGTTAGTCCCAAAAATAATATAAAATAGCATATTAATGCATATAAAATATCCAAAACAGATAATATAATAGCATGGAACAATCAAAAATTATAGATACGTTGGAGACGTATCAAGCATCCCCAAGCTTAATTCCTACTCGTCCTCGAGTAGGTAAATGATAAAAACAGAATTTTTGATGTGGAATGCTAACTAACATATTTATCCATGTAATATTCTTTATTGTGGCATGAATATTCAGATCCGTAAGATTCAAAACAAAAGTTTAATATTGACATAAAAACAGTAATACTTCAAGCATACTAACAAGGCAATTGTGTCCTTTCATAATAACATGGCCTCAGAAAGCAATCCCTATAAATTCATATGGTCTGGCTATGCTCCATCTTCCCCACACAAATTATTTAAATCATGCACAACCCCGATGAAAAGTCAAGCAATTGTTTCACACTTTTTATGTTCTCAAACCTTTTCAACTCTCACGCAATACATGAGCGTGAGCCATGGATATAGCACTATAGGTGGAATAGAATATGGTGGAGGTTGCGAGGAAAAAGGAGAAGATAGTCTCACATCAACTAGGCGTATCAACGGGCTATGGAGATGCCCATCAATAGATATCAATGTGAGTGAGTAGGGATTGCCATGCAACGGATGCACTAGAGCTATAAGTGTATGAAAGCTCAAAAAGAAACTAAGTGGTTGTGCATAATGATGAAAAATTCCACTAGTTGTATGAAAGTGACAAAATAGGAGACTCTCTATCATGAAGATCATGGTGCTACTTTGAAGCACAAGTGTGGAAAAAGATAGTAGGATTGTCCCTTCTCTCTTTCTCTCATTTTTTTTTATTTTGGTGGGCATCTTTGGCCTCTTTTTTTATTTGGGCTTCATTGGCCTCTTTTATTATTTGTAAAGTCTGGAGACTCATCCGAACTTGTGAGGGAATCATAGCTTCCATCATCCTTTTCTCTCACGGGACAATGCTCTAATAATGAAGATCATCACACTTTTATTTACTTACAACTCAAGAATTACAACTCGATACCTAGAACAAATATGACTCTATATGAATGCTTCCGGTGGTGTACCGGGATGTGCAATGATCTAGCCTAGCAAATGACATCAAAAAATGGGCAAGCCATGAAAACATCATGCTAGCTATCTTACAATCATGCAAAGCAATATGAAAATGATGGTGCGTGTCATGAAAAACGGAACGGTGGAAGTTGCATGGCAATATATCTCGGAATGGCTATGGAAATGCCATAATAGGTAGGTATGATGGCTGTTTTGAGGAAGGTATATGGTGGCTATTTTGAGGAAGGTAGGTTTAATGCACCGGCAAAAGTTGCGCGGTACTAGAGAGGCTAGCAAAGGTGGAAGGGTGAGAGTGCGTATAATCCATGGACTCAACATTAGTCATAAAGAACTCACATACTTATTGCAAAAGTCTATTAGTTATCGAAGAAAAGTATTAGATGCATGCTCCTAGGGGAGAGGTTGGTAGGAGTTAACCATCGCGCGCTCCCGACCCTCACACAAAGGTTGACAATCATCAAACAAATCATGCTCCGACTTCGTTACATAACGGTTCACCATACATGCATGCTATGGGAATCACAAACTTTAACACAAGTATTTCTTCCAATTCACAATTACTCACTAGCATGACTCTCATATTACCATCTTTATATCTCAAAACTATATGCAAGGAATCAAACTTCTCATAGTATCCAATGCACTTTATATGAAAGTTTTTATTATATCCCTCTTGGATGCCCATTATATTAGGACTAAATTCATAACCTAAACCAATTACCATGCTGTTTAAAGACTCTCAAAATAATATAAGTGAGGTACGAGAGTTCAATTATTTCTATAAAATAAAACACCACCGTGCTCTAAAAAAGATATAAGTGAAGCACTAGAGCAACATTGCCTAGCTCAAAAGATATAAGTGAAGCACATAGAGTATTCTAATAAATTCACGATTAATGCGTGTCCCCCTCAAAAAGATGTGTGCAGCAAGGATGATTGTGGCAAACTAAAAAGCAAAGACTCATATCATACAAGACTCTCCAAGCAAAACACATATCATGTGGTGAATAAAAATATAGCCTCAAGTAAATTTACCGATGGATTGAAGACGAAAGAGGGGATGCCTTCCGGGGCATCCCCAAGATTAGGCTCTTTGGTATCCTTGAATATGGCTTGGGGTGCCTTGGTCATCCCCAAGCTTAGGCTCTTGCCACTCCTTATTCCATAGTCCATCAAATCTTTACCCAAAACTTGAAAACTTCACAACACAAAACTCAACAGAAAACTCGTGAGATCCGTTGGTATAAGAAAAATAATCACCACTTTAGGTACTGTTGTGAACTCATTCTTTATTTATATTGGTGTAATATCTATTGTATTCCAACTTCTCCATGGTTCATACCCCCCGATACAACCCATAGATACATCAAAATAAGCAAACAACACAAAGAAAACAGAATCTGTCTAAAACAGAACAGTCTCTAGAAATCTATAGACTTCGAATACTTCTGTAACTCCAAAAAATCTGAAAAATTAGGAAAATCACAGAAATTTGTATATAAATCTTGTGTAAAAATTTCAGATCAAAATAACGTTCCAGTGAATTTAAAAAATTCCTGGACTGAGAACAAAAGTTTCTGTTTTTCAGCAAAATCAAATCACAAACACTGTAGACCATCCCAAAGGTCTTACTTGGCTCAAACACTAATTCAAACAAGAAAACACAATTACTACAGAGGTAATAATGTGTAAAGCACTCAAAAACAGAAGCAAAAACAAAATCATAAAAATAAAATTGGGTTGCCTCCCAACAAGCGCTATTCTTTAACGCCCCTAGCTAGGCATAACGCAATAGATCTAGGTATTGTCATCTTTGGTATGCAATCTATACGTAGCTCTCATAATAGATTCATAACGTAATTTTATTTTCTTTCTAAGAAAGTGTTCCATGCCCTTCCTTATTGGAAATTGGAATCTAATGTTTCCTTCTTTCATATCAATAATTGCACCGATCGTTCTAAGGAAAGGTCTACCAAGAATAATAGGACATGTAGGATTGCAATCTATATCAAGATCAATGAAATCTATGGGCACATAATTCCTATTTGCAACAATAAGAACATCATTAATCCTTCCCATAGGTTTCTTAATGGTGGAATCCTCTAGATGCAAATTTAAAGAGCAATCATCAAATTCATGGAAACCTAGCACATCACATAAAGTTTTCGGAATCGTGGAAACGCTAGCACCCAAATCACACAAAGCATGGCACTCATAATCTTTAATTTTAATCTTAATTGTAGGTTCCCACTCATCATAAGTCTTTCTAGGTATAGAAACTTCCAACTCAAGTTTTTCTTCAAAAGATTTCATCATAGCATCCACGATATGTTTAGTAAAAGCTTTATTTTGATTATAAGCATGAGGAGAATTCAACATGGATTGCAACAAGGAAATACAATCAATCAAAGAACAACTATCATAATTAAAGTCCTTGAAATCCAAAAGAGTGGGTTCATTACTATTTAAAGTTTTGACCTCTTCAATCCCACTTTTATCAATCTTAGCATTAAGATCTATAAACTCCGAATCATTGGGACGCCTTTTAACTATAGTTGACTTATATCCACTCCCATCTTTATCAAGATTTATATTAGAAAACAAAGATTCAATAGGAGTCACATCAATCACTTTAAGATCTTCATCAATATTATCACGAGAACACACTTTTTCAAGCCATTCACGCTTAGCACGCATTCTAGCGGTTCTTTCCTTACACTCATCAATAGAAATTCTCATAGCTTTTAAAGACTCGTTAATATCATGCTTGGGTGGAATAGATCTAATTTTCAAAGAATCAATCTCAAGCGAAATTCTATCAACGTTCCTAGCCAAATCATCAATCTTGAGCAATTTTTCTTCAATCATAGCATTGAAACCCTTTTGCGAACTAATAAATTCTTTAATATTATTCTCAAGATCAGAGGGCATCTTATTATAATTTCCATAAGAATTGTTGTAGGAATTACCATAATTATTAGAGGAATTACTAGGAACCGGCCTAGGATTGAAATTACCTCTATACGCGTTGTTACCAAAATTGTTCCTACCAACAAAATTCACATCCATAGATTCATTATTATTTCGAATCAAAGAAGACAAAGGCATATCATTAGGATCAATAGGAGCACTCTTACTAGCAAACAATTTCATCAATTCATCCATCTTTTCACTCAAAATATTTATCTCTTCAATAGCATGCACTTTTTTACTAGTAGGAGATCTTTCGGTATGCCATTGAGAGTAATTTGTCATAATATTATCTAGGAGTTTAGTAGCTTCTCCTAATGTGATTTCCATAAAAGTACCACCCGCGGCGGAATCTAAAAGATTTCTAGAAGCAAAATTCAATCCCGCATAAAAAAAATTTATAATCATCCATAAACTCAAACCATGCGCGGGGCAATTTCTAATCATAAGTTTCATCCTCTCCCATGATTGTGCAACATGCTCATGATCAAGTTGCTTAAAATTCATTATATCGTTCCTAAGGGAGATGATCTTAGCGGGCGGAAATTACTTGGAAATAAAAGCATCTTTACACTTATTCCATGAATCAATACTATTTTTAGGCAAAGATGAAAACCAAGTTTTAGCATGATCTCGTAGTGAGAATGGAAATAGCTTCAATTTAACAATATCATTATCCACATCTTTCTTCTCTTGCATATCACACAACTCAACGAAAGTATTTAGATGGGATGCGGCATCTTCACTAGGAAGGCCGGAAAATTGTTCTTTCATAACAAGATTAAGCAAAGCGGCATTAATTTCATAAGATTCCGCACTAGTAGCGGGAGCAATCGGAGTACTAATAAAATCATTATTATTAGTATTGGAGAAGTCTCACAACTTGGTATTCTCTTGAGTCATCGTGACAAAGCAAGCAATCTAGCACACAAGCAAACAAAAAGCAAACGGAAAGACGAATGGAAGAAGGGCGAATAAAAAGGCAAATATTTTTGGTTTTTTCTGAAAATCGTTTTAGAAGTGGGGGAGAGGAAAACGAGAGGCAAATGGCAAATAAAGTAAATGCAAGAGATGAGTTTGTGGTGGGTACTTGGTAGGCTTGATGTAGATCTCCCCGGCAACCGCGCCAGAAATCCTTCTTGCTACTTCTTGAGCTTGCGTTGGTTTTCCCTTGAAGAGGAAAGGGTGATGCTGCAAAGTAGATAAGTATTTCCCTTAGTTGTTGAGAACCAAGGTATCAATCCAGTAGGAGATACAAGCAAGTCCCCAATCTTCGCACCTACACAAACAATCAAACTCTTGCACCCAACGCTAAAAGGGGTTGTCAATCCCTTCACAGTTATTTGCAAGGATGAGATCTGATAGAGATAGATATAACAGATTGATAAAACGTAAAGTAAAACAAAAGTAAAAAGAATGCAGTGAGATATTTTTGGTATTTTTGGTTTATAGATCTGAAAATATAATATGGAAAATAGACCCGGGGGCCATAGGTTTCACTAGAGGCTTCTCTCATGAAGGAAAATAATACGGTGGGTGAACAAATTACTGTCGAGCAATTGATAGAAAAGCGCATAGTTATGACGATATCCAAGGCAATGATTATGCATATAGGCATCACGTCCATTTCAAGTAGACCGAAACGATTCTGCATCTACTACTATTACTCCACACATCGACCGACTCCTGCCTGCATCTAGAGTATTAAGTTCATGAAGAACAGAGTAACGCATTAGGTAAGATGACATGATGTAGAGGGATAAACTCAAGCAATATGATGAAAACCCCATCTTTTTATCCTCGATGGCAACAATACAAATGCGTGCCTCGCTACCCCTACTTTGTCACTGGGTGAGGACACCGCAAGATTGAACCCAAAACTAAGCACTTCTCCCATTGCAAGAATTACCAATCTAGTTGGCCAAACCAAACCAATAACTCGAAGAGACTTGCAAAGATATGAAATCATGCATATAAGAATTCAGAGAAGATTCAAATAATATGCATAGATAAGCTGATCATAAACCCACAATTCATCGGATCACGACAAACACACCGCAAAAGAGTATTACATCGGATAGATCTCCATGAAGATTATGAAGAACATGGTATTGAAGAACAAAAAGAGAGAAGAAGCCATCTAGCTACTAGCTATGGACCCGAAGGTCTGTGTTGAACTACTCACGCATCATTAGAGGGGCAATGGAGTTGATGTAGATGCCCTCTGTGATCCAATCCCCCTCCGGCAGATTACCGGAAAAGGGTCCAAGATTGGATCTCACGGGAACAGAGGCTTCCGGCGGCGGAAAAGTATTTTCGTGGCTCTTTTTGGTATTGGGGGGATATTTGGGAATTTATAGGCCGAAGAATAGGGTTAGGAGACCTACTGGGGGGCCACAAGCCAGGGAGGCGCCCCCCCTAGGGTGCGCCCTGGTGGCTTGTGACTCCACGGCAGGTCTCCTGCCTTCATCTCCAAGTCTGGCAGGTTTCTTCTGGTCCAAGAGAAATCATTCCGAAGATTATATTCCGTTTGGACTCCGTTTAATATTCCTTATCTGGAATACTGAAAAACAAGGAAAAAACAGAAACTGGCACTAGGCTCTAGATTAATAGGTTAGTCCCAAAAATAATATAAAATAGCATATTAATGCGTATAAAACAATCAAAACAGATAATATAATAGCATGGAACAATCAAAAATTATAGATACGTTGGTGACGTATTAGCTAGCATCAAGACCGTGCGCCGCAGGAGGTTGCGGCGAACGAACGTCAAGGCCAAGCCCCACCCATCCGCGCCGTGCCTGAGAGCGAAGCTGCCTGCCGTGCTTTCACCTCGGAGCTGCGCCGCGTCGTCTGGCCCAGAAAGGTCAAGACGGAACTCCCTCCGCGCTATGATGGCACCGCCGACCCAGCATAGTTCCTCCAGCTCTACTCGTTGAGCATCGAGGCCGCAGGCGGCGGCGACAAGGTCATGGCAATTTGGTTCCTCATGGCTCTGAAGGATGGCGCGCATTCCTGGCTCCTCAACCTCCCGAAGGAATCGATCTCCTCCTGGGACGAACATCGCGAGCGTTTCACCGCCAACTTCCAGGGCACCCGGGACCGCCCCCCAGCGGTGAGCGACCTGTGGCGCATGAAGCAGCAGGAGGGAGAGACCCTGCACAAGTACATACAACGCTTCACGAGCGTCCGCCTCAAGATCCCAAAGGCGTCAGATGAGGCCATCATCTCGACGTTCACCGATGGCGTCAAGGACCTCAGGATGAGAGAGGAGCTCGTCATTCACGACGACATGTGCTCTGCTCTGGAGATGTTCAACCTGGCGAACAAGTGCGCAAAGGTCGAGGCGGGCCGGCTTTCCCTCTGCGAGCTTCCGGAGGCAGACCACGAAGTCCAAGGAGGTGAAGCGCAAGAACCCCATCGTTCTGGCCGCTGAGCCCGAGGCAAAGCGTGGTCGAGACCAGGAAGAACCCCTCAAGAGCAACCGCCCGTTCTGCGTCTTCCACTACACCAACACCCATAGCACCAGCGACTGCCAAGAGCTCAGGGAGCTCCATGACGAGCGCCTTGGTCGCCGGCCCGAGCGCGGTGGCCGTGGCTCTGGCCGTGGAGGAGGCCGCAGCGGAGGCCGTCGGGACAACCGCGACTCATGACAGAACTGGTGCGACCAGCCTCGCGATGACCGCTGGTGTGGTGAGTCTCGTGACGGGCCCTGGCGCGACGAGCCTCGGGAGGCCCGTCCTCGGGACAGGGCCGGCTTCCCTCCGCTGCCGCCGCCACCAAGGAGGAACTAAGATGACCGGCGGGACGATGGGGCTGGGGGCTTCCAGGAGCCCCGCGCAGTCGCCTGCATCCTAGGCGGGGCTCAAGCCCTAGCCTCACACCGCATCTTCAAGCAGTTCTCTCGCGAGGTGAACGCCGCCCTCCCGAAGCTTGAGGCCACGCGTCCCCTCAAGTGGTCAAAGTGGGCCATCACCTTCGATTCCAAGGACCAACTCAAATGCTCAGCCACCGCGGGCGCGCTCCCTCTGCTCTGCTCACCCGTCATCAGCAACGTCCTCATGACCAAGACCCTCATCGACGGTGGCGCTGGGCTCAATGTTCTCTCTGTCGAGACCTTCAAGACGCTCCAGGTGCCCTATGACCAGCTCATGCCGACGAAGCCCTTCTCAGGAGTGACTGACGGCACTACCACGCCTTTGGGGCAGGTGCGCCTCCCAGTCACCTTCGGAAGGCGCGACAATTACCGCACCGACCTCATCGACTTCGACGTTGCTCACATCGGCCTCCCGTACAACGCCATCCTCGGGTACCCCGCCCTTGCCAAGTTCATGGCGGCAGTCCACCATGGCTACAATGTCCTCAAGATGCCAGGGTGTAGCGGCGTCATCACGGTCGCTTGCGACGAGAAGGATGTTGTCTGCTCCCTCGAGCGCGCCTACAGGGCCGCGGCGGCCAAAGACTCTGACAATGAGGGCGACGTCCTGCCTCCCGAGGACACCCGCTAGAAGCAGAAGCAGCTCCTCCCCAAAAGCCACCAGGGGGCTGGGACCTCAACCGTTGGCGCTAGAGGCTCGGCGTCGGCCGCTGGGGCGCCTCTCCCTCTCGCATAGGAAGGTGCGCACAGCGCCTCCCTCAGGACAGGCTCGGGGGCTTCCATCCGGAAAGCCACCGACCTGACCGGCACGACGGGGGAGGTGCTCGGGCACCACTCGGAGGCGTGCTTCGACATACGCCCCCACAAGCAAGAAGCAAGGCATGAGGCGCTAGGCGCAAGAGAATTCATCACCAATGCAATCAAGGAACTTCAAGAGGCACAGGCCCTGCGCGGCGAGCACCGCGCAGCGCCACCCGGCGTGGTAGCCATCCCCGACGGCAGGCTGCGCGTCTGCGTCAACTTTCCCGACCTCAACAGGGCTTCATCGCAGGAGCTCTTCTGGACATCGCGTGTCAGACGCAGCGGGGGCTTCCCCTGCAGCTACGTCCGCATGCCCTTCGGCCTCATGAACGCGGGTGCTACTTACCAGTGCCTCATGCAGACCGCCTTCGCGTCTCCTGAGGCCCGACGCCGTGAGGATCTCCCGGAGATCCAAGACCCTCGCGCCCCCCCCCGAGCCTCCGGAGCACTCAAGCTCGTGATGACCCAGCTTCAATGACTACCCCGACGCTTCAGCGGCGCCGGCGCTAGGTGACTTTTGGTTTATTCAATTGAGGGCGCCCCTCGGGCTGCACCATCCTGGAGCTGCTAGGGCCCGTCCCCGCAGTTGTACCATTTTGCGCATGCACCAGACTGAATCTGCATTTAATGAATTTCCTAAGTATTCCAACTGCATGCCCGGTACTTCGCCACCATGAATGTCGCCGAGCCCTTACGATCCCGCCTTCGACCGCCTCATGATTAAGAGCTCGCACGGCGTCTGTGCTCGGGTCCGTCCCTGCAGCGTTGATAAATCCAAGTGGCTGAGCTCTGTCTCGCGGGCCAGCCCCGTGTATGTCACCTCGCCAAGGCCCTTGGTGCTTGTCCTCGCATGAGCTAATCGCGTGTGGGTGAGTCAGGTCACGCGGCTCGGTTCCAATAAACGTTGTTCGGCGCTTCGCCGTCACGGGAACCGTGCATCGGGTGTCTTTCCTCAGGTTTGTCGCATGAGAAGACTGGGCACGGCGTCTGTGCTCGGGTCCGTCCCTGCAGCGTCGATAAACCCAGCGGCCGAGCTCTGTCTGGCGGCCTGGCCCCGCACACGTCACCTCCTGGGGCCGTTGGTGTTTGGCCTTCTCATGCGATGGCCTCCGGAGATTCATTCGGCGCAGGTTACCCACACCCCACAGGTCCTGCAAGCGCGCCTCACGCTATAAAAATTCAGGCGCAACCCGCCTTTGAGGTAGGGCTTGGTGAGTCCCGCGCTGGCTCACGGGCGCCCAGATACAGCTCCCAGTTCAGCTGTGCAAACCACGAGTGCGAACTTAATGGGATGTACACGCCCGGAGACTCTACCACAGAGCTCCATTCCCACGCCCAAGTGGAAGCCCCATGCTCTGCGCTGGCGGACGACACTATCGCTCAGCGGCTATACCCACGCCTAGTGGAAGCATCATGCTCAGTGCTGGGGGATAAACAACTGAGGGCGCCCTAGCGGTTGCACCAACCTCGGGATGGCCTCCCGGCTCTTCGCACAGCCCCGTCATGCAGCGTTCCTCTGGGACGCATGCGCAAGGGGGCTGGCCGGGGGCTACGCTCAGGACAGGCCTGGCTTGAGCCACCTTACCAGGTTCTGGCACCTGGTCTTCCCACGTCCCTCCCAGGTAAAAGCTGGCGAGGAAAGGTACGAATTCACGTCACAGGCGCTGCTTGCGCGTCAAGGGGGACCCCTGAGCATCACGACTCAGGGGCGTCACTGGTCACGTAGCCCCTCGCCCCTTGGTCTCATCCTGGCGATCCGGATGCCCCAACGGCGGCCGAGGTATGCGCGGGACTGGGCCCTGCCGATGCAGAGCACCAAGGTGCCCCAAGTCTACCCTGGCATCGTGGTGTTTCCTTCGCAGATGATGCATCCGCGTCAAGGGGGACCCCTGAGCATCGCGACTCAGGGGCCTCACTGGTCACGTAGCCCCTCGCCCCTTGGTCTCGTCTTGGCGATTCGGATGCTCCAACGGCGGTCGAGGTTTGCGTGTTATTGGGCCCCGCCAACGTAGAGAAGGAAAGCAAATGGAAGGAAACAAGGCACCTAAGGGAATCACCAAATTCAAGGAAAATTCAAGCAATTATTACAGGCACCGAATGTCTTATGAATTCAAAGTCTCAAGCCTCTGCGAGGCACCGCGAATGTTGCGGGGTAAAATCTAGGAGGAAGCACCACCACCGCCATGGCCGGCGTCGCCAACTGTCGCGGCCGCGCAACCTCATCGTCGACGCCGCTGCCGCCGTCGTCACCACCGATCGCTTCCACCGCTGGGGGCTTGGCGGTGGCGATGCAGGTGAACTTCTCCACCAACACGTCCACCGGGCCCTTCACGGCCGCTTCCGCAGCGGCGCGGGACGTAGGACCAACTGGGACAAGCACCGCATCAAAGTTGAAGCCGGGCTCACGGAGGTAGAGCTGGCTGAAGACCCGCGTCACGGCCGTGGCAAGGAGATCGCGGCACTCGTCTTCCAAAATGGTGTCCACCATGATGGAAGCGCCTTCGAGCACCTCAGCAAGCTTGAAGGAGAGCCCCGCGTAGCCGGCTTCGAGGGTCACCAAAGGCATCCAGAATCCTCCCCTGCAGATGGAGCGTAGTGACTTGCGAAGCTCGAGTTTGAGGGAGGGGAAGGCGTCTGGCTCCGCGGCCGCTTTCTCGGGTCATCGTCTCGGAGACGCGTCAGGCGTGAGACGCCTGGGCTTCTTCCACCTCCTCCTTCAGCTTGGCCAGGTGCTCGCTTTCCTTGGCTTGGTCAGCAGCCACTCGGGACAGCGCGGAGTCGGGGTCTGCGAGCTCCGCCTCGTGGACCTTGAGGACCTCCCCCTGCTCACGGAGTTGTTGCGCGACTGCGGCTTGCTCATCCTGAAAGACCTGCAGATGGGCCTCCGCCTCGCTGCAGCGCGCCCTGGCAGACTCTGCCTTGTCCAGTGCTGCGTCTCGGGCTGCCTTGGCCTCGGTCGCCTCCTCCTCGCTCTTTGTGATGGCGGCCTTGGCTCGGCTCCAGGCCGTCTGGGTGGCTGCCCCGGCCTGGGAGCACCCAGAAACAAGCCCCAGGCGCTCCCTCGTGAGGCACCTTCCAGCATCCTGAAGATCAGCCCGGAGCCTCCCGAGCATGGTGTAAGCCTCGTCCAAGGCACCGGAACTGATAAGAGGACCACAGCGCGCAAGCGCAAGAGCCGGGCCAGGAGGCGGCACCGGCGCATCGGCGGGCGCCGTAACCAAGGGCCCGACAGCATGGCTAACTCGGGGAGCCGGGGGCTCCAGTTTCTCCCCCATCACGGCAAGCGTGGGTGACCCCACGACCAGCTGGCCCGTGGGGGCTGGCTCCTCCTGAGGCTGCATCTCTACGGCCACGGGAGCGGACTCTACCAGGGGGGCGAGGATCTGCCCCCTCCATCAGCATCGGGGCCACCACGGCAGCGGCAGGAGATGCCGCCACGATAGCCTCCGCGCCCCCGGTGGCCGGTCCTCCAAGCGGCGCGCTGGGCTGGCGCGGCACGCCTCCATCGTGGCACAAAGCCGATGGCGCCCCCAGGGCAGGGGGCTCCTTCGGCTCAACGCTCGCCTTCTTCCTCTTCGGCATGACCTAGACCCTGGCCAATGAGAGGAGGAGGGCCATGAGCACATGCACAGTTCAAGATCAAACAGAGACGAAGAAGGTTACTTACTCCTCGCGCACGACCCACTTCCTCTTCTTCTCTACCTCGGCACTGGTCGGAACGCCCCCGCTCTCTTTCAGCGCGGACTTGGCCGCGTCCAGGGGGCGAGCAGGATGCCCCTCGCTGACCCCCGGCGTGGTGCTGTCGCCCGGAGGGGTGTGGAGGAGGCCCTGAGGATTCGCGGTCGTGTGCTTCTCCGGGGATTACCGGCCGGGTATCCGAGCGGCTCGAGGGGAAGGCCCCGGCCCCTGTGCACCCGAGCGAAGCGCCGGGAGCCAACGGCCGGGGCCTGGTCGGTATCGTTTAGGGAGTCCAGGATTAAGGGGTCCTCAGACTACCGGCCTATTCATTATGGGCCGGACTCGTGGGCCACTCGTCGGAGGATCGGATTGACCGAATACCCCGTGACCAGGGAGGAAACCTAAGGAGCCGTGGCGTGTCCTTCAAGCTCAAGATGGTAGAATAAGCATGTTTACTCCTTCGACAAGTAACCGACTATGTGTAACCCTAGGGACCCCTGGTGTCTATATAAGCCAGAGGGTATAGTTCATAGAAGGGAGGTGAACTCATCTAGGGTTTAGACACTTGATCTCGAGGTAGATCGACTCTGTAATCCTCATACACATCAATACAATCAAGCAGGACGTAGGGTTTTACCTCCATAGGAGGGCCCGAACCTGGGTAAACATCGTCTCCTTCGTCTCCTGTTACAATCGAACCTAATCTCACAGCTCGGGACCCCCTACCCGAGATCCGCCGGTTTTGACACCGACATTGGTGCTTTCATCGAGAGTTCCGCTGTGGGATCGCAAAAGGAATCGATGGCTAGCCTTATCATCAGCGATGAAATCCGCGGCGAGGACGTTTTCGTCCCTAGTCAAATCTTCGCGTTTAGCAGCATCATATCGCATGCCGATTCGGCCGGAAATCTTGGCCAGGTCGAGAATTTCATCCCCGATCAGGAAGTCAGGTTCGGGAACCTTGAGTTCGTCGCCGACTCCCGGGGGGATCTCATTTTTACAAAGCTCTTGGCTCTCAGGGGGAAGCCCGCAGGCCCCGACGCTTTAACGCCGGAGGCAGCAGGCCCCACTCCTGAGGTGGCCTCTGTCCCTGGATCGGCCATAACGCCCAACCCAGCTGATATGCCCGGATCTGCCGCGGCCAAATTCAACACAGGTGCGTCGTCAAGCGACCCTGAGACAACGGCGCTGCGGATCAACCCCATGCCCTCCAGCGGCATGGACCCCGCCGACATCTCGTCGTTAAACGAGTTGCTTGGTCGGATTCAAACTATGGGTATGATTGACGGCCAAACCTCAATCTATGACCGGATCGGGTTTAAACCCGATGATAGGGAGATTCATACCCCATCGATCACTCACCTAGTCACCACCATTGAGTGTCCGGCCGGAGGCTCGTCCTCACAATTACCGGAATTAATAGCCGTTTACATCCCGGTTTCCGACTGTCAGGATCTCTCCTACAATCCGGAATCCGGAAACCACGCCGGAAATAGTTTGGGATCAGCCGCCGATCTAGCACGGGCCTAGAACCCGCGCAGAGGGGTCCTGTTTATGATACGGGCTCCAAACTTGCCATGCTGGATCCCGCGATGACACGGGAGGCGAGCGTCGTGAGCCCGAACTCACATCCTGGCGAGAATCCAAAATTTTCCCCTCCCACCACCCAAGTCGAGCACTCCTCAAGCGCAGGAGAGCCCAAGTTACCGGGCTTGCGGAAAATTAAACAACAGCCAGGGGAGTCAGTCCAACATTTTTGGGCAAGGCTCCTCCTTATTAAAGACAAAGTACCAGACTCTAGTGGCCAGGAGCTAATAGCAACCTTCAGGCAGAATTGCCACAATGAGGGAATCCTCAATGCCCTAATCCGTCGTCACATTCATGACTTCGCTGAGCTATCGAACCTGGTACAAAAATATTGTGCCATGGAAAGCACCTGGCAAGCTGAAAGTTTGTTTTTGGATCCGGTCCCTGCCGAACACCCTAGAGGAGCTCGAAAAAAGCGGATACCTCCGAAACGGCCGGCCGAAGATGAACCCACGGAGAAAAAGAATAGACCCCCTACGGGAGTCAGATCTGTCCTTGACGGGCTATTAGACAAGCCACGCCCTATACACTCTGTTTTACTGAACACAAGCTCAACTAACAGCCTTAGAGCTTGCTGGGTCGTCAGGCAGATAGCAAAGAGTGGAGAGGCCATCCTCGAGGCCCCACTTCTAGATAGAGCTTTAGCAGCGCCACACGAATGCAACGCCGAGATCTTGATGATCTACGAAACGTTTTCCTCAAAGAATAAGAGGAAGAGAGCTCTTCGAGAACTCGAACAAATCTATCAGGTGGCAGCAACGAACTCATGGACAGACACACCGATCACCTTCGAAGAAGCTGATCAACCAATCACCCGCCCCGGCCGCACACCTGCCGCACTGGTCCTCAACCCCATCGTCGATGGTTTCAGGTTACAAAAGGTGCTAATGGACGGTGGCAGTGGTTTAAACCTCATTTACGAGGATACCTTGGAAAAAATGCAGTTCGACCGATCCCGCATCGAACATAGCAACACAACCTTCCGAAGAATTATCCCTGGGAAAGAGGCACGTTGTTCCGGACGCGTTACCCTCGACGTAGTATTCGGCACGCTTGCGAACTACAGATCCGAAGAACTTCTCTTTCATATCGTGCCCTTTCACAGTGGTTACCACGCTCTGTTGGGGCGTGACGCCTTCACAAAATTTCAAGCTATACCACATTACGGGTATATGAAGCTCAAAATACCAGGCCCAAACAGGGTGATTACAATCACAAGTAACCTGCATATAGCCCTTCGAGCCGAAAACAGAACAGCATCACTCACCCTCGAGGCACTAGCCGAGACCTTTGCAGCAAAGGAACTGACCGCACTCCGGTCAACTGTGGACAAGGATGATGTGGTCCTTAGCAAGAGGTCGAAATCCACGTCCTTTAAACCTGCAGACGAAATCGTCAAATTTCAGGTACACCCAACGGACCCCAACAAAACAGCGTCCATCAGAGCTCAACTGGACCCCCTTGTGGAAGAAGCACTGCGAACATTCTTGCGAGAAAACTAGGATATATTTGCCTGGCATCCTTCAGATATGCCAGGAATCCTACGACGGCTAGCAGAGCACAGCTTGAACATAATCGCAGGCTTCAAGCCCGTCAAACAGGCTCTACGCCGATTTTCCGAACCCAAGCGACAGGCCATGGGCGAGGAGCTAGCAAAATTGCTGGAGGCGGGATTCATAAGGGAAATCAAACACCCCGAGTGTCTGGCAAACCTGGTGATGGTACCGAAGAAAGATAAGTCCTGGTGGCTGTGCGTCGATTTTAAAGACCTCAACAAATCTTGCCCTAAGGACCCTTTCCCCTTACCACGCATAGACCAGATTATTGACGCCATGGTCGGACACGACTCATTGTGCTTCCTCGACGCTTATTCCCGATACCATCAGATCAAAATGAAGGAATCCGATCAAGCTGCAACAGCATTCATCACCCCCTATGGGCCATTCTGCTTTAACACGTTGCCTTTCGGGCTAAAAAACACGGGTGCCACATACCAGCATATGATTTAGACTTGTCTCGCGCAACAAGTCGGGAAAACAGTCGAGGCATACGTGGACGACGTGGTCATTAAGACCAAGCACGTCAGCCAGCTCGTAGACGACCTCAGGCAAACTTTTGCCAGTCTACCGGAATATGATATACGGCTCAATCCGGACAAATGTGTCTTCGGAGTTCCCGCCGGTAAACTACTCGGATTCATTGTTTCCCATAGAGGAATAGAAGCGAACCCTGCTAAGATCCGCGCCTTGTCTCAACTTGCGATTCCTACGGAGCAAAAGCACGTCCAAAAGCTAGTGGGCTGCGTGGCGGCTTTGAGCCGCTTTATCTCCCGGCTTGGCGAAAAAGCTTTACCGCTCTATAGGCTGCTGAAGTGGACCAAAAACTTCGAGTGGACCGATGAAGCAACGGCTGCACTAGAGGAAATTAAAACATTACTGGCCAGCAACCCCATACTCACGGCGCCAGGCGCCGGTGAACCAATGTTACTGTACATCTCGGCCACCAATCAAGTGATTAGTGCAGTGCTCATCGTCGAATGAGAGGATGAGGGTCACACATTCCGGGTACAAAAGCCAGTCTACTACATGTCAGTAGTGCTCATGCCATGCAAGTCCAGATATCCGCACTATCAGAAGATAGCCTATACAGTGTTCATGGCATCACGAAAGCTCAGACACTACTTTCAAGAATGTTCGGTCACGGTGGCATTCGAAGTATCCCTGAATGATATAATCAACAACAGGGATGCCACCGGCCGCATAGCCAAATGGGCCATCGAACTCTGTCCTTTCGAAATCGCATATAAGCCACGACGAGCTATTAAATCTCAGGTGTTGGCCGATTTCCTTGCCGAATGGACAGAGGCCGAGCTCCCCAGGGAATATAGTACATACTCCCATTGGACGATGTACTTCGACGGATCCAAGACATTGGCCGGACTGGGGGCTGGAGTTATCCTCACATCCCCCACGGGAGACAACGTCCGGTACGTGTTGCAGATCATGTACGCCGATTCCAACAATGCGGCCGAATACGAAGCACTATTGCACGGGCTTCGGATGGCAGCATCGATGGGCATAAAACGGCTTGAAGTCCGGGGAGATTCTAATCTCGCGATCTCTCAAATCAACGGCGAATTCGATGCCAAAAACCCAAAGATGGCAGCATACAGAAATGTTGTTCTTAAAATATCCGCACGGTTCGAAGGACTAGAATTCCACCACGTCGCTAGAGACAGCAATCAGGCTGCGGACATACTCGCCCGCATGGGGGCCAAGCGTGACCCCGTCCCCAAAAACACCTTCCTTGAGCGGCTTTTTAAGCCATCGGTGGTATGGCAGGACGAGAATAATAGCGCTGGAGCCATAAGTACGAAAGAGATCTTCCCCCTACCAACTAACCAGATGAGCAAATCATCGGCGGTTCCACAATTGAAGAAACGCCTTCGGCTCACGAGGTCATGGCAGTAATCGCCCCATGGACCGAGCCCTTCCTAGCTTACCTTCTCCGCCAAGAACTCCCCGACGACCAGACTGAGGCAAGGCGCATAATTCGGCGATCCAAGGCCTATAAGGGCCACGAGGGTGAGTTATATAAGAAAAGCACTATAGGGATACTCCAGCGGTGTATATCTGAGGAAGAAGGAAGACAACTCTTGGCCGAAGTCCACGCAGGCATGGGCGGTCACCACGCCGTAGCACGAGCCTTAGTAAGCAAAGCTTTTAGAGCCGGATTCTTTTGGCCCACCGCTCGAGCGGATGCCCAAGAACTCGTCCAACGCTGTGTTGGATGTTAACTATTCGCAAATCAAAGCCACATGCCCCCAACAGCTCTTTGGACTATTCTGATCACCTGGCCTGGTCATGGTCGGACCACTTAAAGGGGGGACCAAGAAAAATAAATATCTATTGGTTATGGTTGACAAGTTCACCAAATGGATCGAGGCAAAACCAGTAAGATCAGCTAAGTCCGGACCGGTAGTCGACTTTATATCCGGCGTGGTACACCGTTATGGTGTCCCGCATAGCATAATAACGGACAATGGATCCAATTTCACTGCCCAGGAGGTGAAGGACTTTGTGCGAACATGGGCATTAAGCTCGATTACGCCTCGGTGTATCACCCGCAGACCAATGGACAAGTCGAACGGGACAACGGCCTCATCATGAGCGGCATCAAACCATGACTAGTCCGATCTCTTCATGAATCCGACTGCAATTGGGTCGAGGAGCTTGACTCCGTTTTGTGGGGTCTGCGTACCACCCCGAATCGATCAACGGGATACACGCCGTTTTTATGGTCTATGGGGCAGAAGCAGTCCTTCCCTGCGACATCATTCACGACGCACCTAGAGTGCGCATGTACGAAGAAAGGAGGCCGAGTTGGATCGGCAGGACGACTTAGACGCCTTGGAAGGCGAGCGCGATATAGCTCGGGCCCACTCTACCTTCTATCAGCAGCAGGCTCGGCGCTACCAAAGCAGGGAGGTTAGAGCGAAGGCATATAATGTGGGTGAACTCGTCTTACGACTCCAAGAGAAGCAGAAGCATAAACTCAATCCTAAGTGGGAGGGCCCTTTCATAATTGACGAAGTGCTTACAGGAGGGGCTTATCGCCTTCGCAACCCGTCATACAATCGCCTCGAACTGTCAGGACCGGTTTTCCAGGATATTAATTTCCCGGTAAATGGCCCTTGTGCTCACCAGCCTCAGGATTACTGCTAGCTGATGAGACACAATCTTGATATAGAAATTCCAAGCAAAATACAATATTTGAAGTACACGACCAAAGTGGTCTCTGAGTACAACAAAAATTTCTAGTGGTTGATGGCGAAAGCGGTTTGCGGATCATCAGCGTCTATGGGACTCCATTTCCCACAGGAACAGCTGACCTGGATAACTCCTATCTTCGCGTGGCTACGATCTTCGATGCCTAGGTTCCGAGGTTGCCGTCATAATGCTCCTCTCCACATGTACAATCTAGCCAAGACAATAGCCAGGGACAAGCCAGTGAGTACTTTGAATGTACTCGCAAACATTATGAAAACTGGTATAATATAACAGATGATAATCATGAACTAAAATAATCCACGATCACTTAGTCAGTCACAAAAAAAAATTCATGATGCACGCAAGCAGGTCATTCATATTAGACATGAATAAGCAATCAGAGAATAAAAAAAATCGATCGGGTGTCTGAAGCGACGCCTCGAAAGGATAATAATATAAAGCATGCCTCAGTCGAGAGTCTGAGTGACGCCACATAAAGGGCTTAGAAGAAAAATAAATAACATGCATGCCGCAGTCGGGCGTCTGAGCGACGCCACATAAAGGGCTTATATGGAAAATAAATAACAAGCATGCCACAGTCGGGCATCTGAGCGACGCCACATAAAGGGCTTATATGGAAAATAAATAACAAGCATGCCACAGTCGGGCGTCTGAGCGACGCCACATAAATGGCTTATAAGAAAAATTAATAACAAGCATGCCACAGTCGGGCGTCTGAGCGATGCCACATAAAGAGCTTATAAGGAAAATAAATAACAAGCATGCCACAGTCGGGCGTCTGAGCGACGCCACATAAAGGGCTTTTAAGGAAAAGAAAAACAAGCATGCCACAGTTGGGCGTCTGAGCGACGCCACATAAAGGGCTTATATAAAAATCACAATAAGTATCCAGGAGGTAGAACCATCCGAGGAATACTCGATAACTCAAATAATATAAATGGTTAGTCCACAATAATAATAATCATAATCATCATTCGTCACACTTCATGATCAATATATTGGTTTAGAAGATTCCTCCGAAGACCGACACTAAGACCGACACTTGACCCATCCCAGACTGTAGTCCTTCACCGCGGACACGGCTATTCGAATAGATATAAACTCTGTAGAGGGTGTACTCTTTACCCACGAGTAACGGATTCCTTTAGTCCACCGGAACTAATTCCATTTACGGTCTTTGAATTGAAAACACACCTGACCCGCACACACCAGCTTAACTTACCGGTGCCTGGAATCACCCACGACACTCGTTAAGCAAAACTCTAAGTGGGGAGGCTCCAACCTGGATTAGCTTGGGATCACAAAATTTATATTGCGCGCAAAACAGGGGAACTACCCCCTCGGACTCGCCGGAACACCCATGTCCCCCGGACCAAGTGACATGCCTACCAGGGGCCACTGGTATCTTTCACTATGGCCTCTCTGTACGGTGTGTGCTAAGACAGGGTTTGACAACTTACTGAACCGTACCCTACCCGTGGCAGAGACAAGTGGTAGTACGACGCAAGTATTGGGGTTACTGGCACAAGACTCGATCTACGGTCGACTCAGGAGGTTATGTATTCACTGCATGATTAGCACAACAAATATATTTCACGACATCAGACAGAATTCACCACTCATCATACCCCTTCATGCCTCACTGACCATTCTTGCTCCAACGAGATGTCAACACCAAGCTCGTGTCTACCCGAGACAGAGACTTCTCGGGATTCCTTCCGGTACGTATGAGAGGTATAAGAGGATGAATACTGTCATAAGTATTTTAATTCCAACAGCAAGAAATTTCCATCATGCACTCAAGAGCATGATCTCAACATCACACGAAATAATGCATGCTTCAAGTCAACTTGGTGTTGTAGTCACATCAAACAACACACAACAAATATTATACCAGGGTTCAGAATGCTTGCCTTCAAGGTGTATGTAAGTGAGGTGCACTCCAAAACTTCTGAAAGTTTTTATCTTCCCTCCAAATTCCTATTTTTGAAAATATTCGAATCAACACACAATTTGAAAACAGTACAGAAAAGTTGTTGAGAAAATTTTCAAATAAATATGAAAACAAACTAGGTGAAATTTGAGAGAGGTAGGAAACATAATCAATTCAATTGGACTATTATTTTAAAAGTTAGAGCCAGTCAAACCTTTGGTCAAAATCTATTTTTAATAAATCAGAAAAAAGGAAAACGGTTCGCCTGGAATACGTCTTCTGAGATTGGTCGCGCACTTACAGGAAATACGCTTTCACTAGAGGGAAATGCTTCGGCGGGGCCGCGCCACTGGTGGCAACGCTCGTCTCACCGACAGGTGGGGACCACCTGTCGGGTTCGTCCTCGACCTTCAGCGCGCGCGTTGACAGGGGCAGAGGCCGCTTTCAACGGTGATTCCTGGCGGCATAGGCCACCATTTGGCGCGCTCTGGATATGGAGATGATCAGGAGGGAAGGCCGCATCTACTCGCGGTGGTTAGGGCGCGGGGGAGGCTCAGGGGGAAGCGGACCATCCTCCACGGCGGAGGTGTCTCCGGTGAAGAAGGGGCTTCTGTCCCGGGGCTCTTGTAGGCGAAATTGGTGCTGGGGATGGTTCTGCGGGACCTTGGTGGGACTAATGGTGGTCATGGAGTAGGGGAAGAGGCTCGGGAGGGGTCCTTTTATAGCGGGGGCGAGGTCGGATCCCAGCGGAGTCGATAGGTCCGGCGGCCTGTAGCTAGCGGGCGACGTGGCGGCGGCTGGCGGGACTGCGAGGCTAGCAGATGAGTGGGGCACTGCTCCGGGGGTTGCGCTCGCACGCGGAGACGGCTTGGGCGGAGCCGTCCATGGCAGAGGCTCGCTGCGGCCGCAAGCTTGCCGCCAAGGGCTTGCTGCGGCGGCGCTGTAGGGAGCCAGTGGGCAGTCGAGTGCGGGCGAGACACGGTGGCACCAGCGGATCAGATTGAGCTCGGGGGAGGGGTCAACCTGGGACAAGGCAGCTCGGGCACACGCACGTGCAAAACGCGCGTTCTAATCGCGCCCTGGACACGCACGCCATGTGCTCGGCAAAATGCCAATGCATGCTAGGGGGCTTGGATGAAGCTACAAATTAACAGGATGGTTAGGGTGAATGCAATAGGCCTAATGGACATGGTTGTTGGGTCAGGGGATCAAGTTCACAAAGTAAACACAAAACTATGCCAAATCTGGCCACACACAAGGTGTTTGATGAAATGCCATGGCTACCTAGGTCATCTTGCTGGCCACCAAAATTTCCAGGTTGAGGTCTCCTTAGATGATAAGAATGATGCAAGGTTAGTTTGAGCAAAACAGAAACTAGTTAGTGCAAGTTTTGCAAATCTTCAACTTTGGACAGAAACAAAATGGTGTTATTGCATGAACCAAAAATATTCCAATGGGCTCAATCTCCTGGACTTAATGGTTTGGTAGGGTTTACTATAAGCAAGAGAAATCCCATGGGCATTAGAGCAAGATAAATTGGGGTCACAGTTCAAATCTTCAAACTGGTCCAGAATGCAAAAGAGGATGATATGCTTAAAAATCCCAAAATACAAAGCTGGGTTTTTGCATAAGAGTGATGTAGGAACATCACATGTCATCTACAAATTTTTGTAGAATTTTTATATGAAGTTATCAAATGGTTGTAGTGCAAATGAGGCTCTTAAAAATATGAAAGGCCATTTTAAAAGAATTAAAGCTTGGCAAAATAATATAGAAAGGTTTTCAGTGATCATATCAACAAAAATGAAATGTTCTTGAGCAGGTACTCAAGTCCAACAATATTTTTTTGAAAAGTTTCTACATGGAGGGAAACTTTTATAATTCAAAGGAATGAAGTGGTTCTGAAATCCATAGAAGGTCCAAAGAAAATAGAAATTTAAATTACCTGGCAAAATTTTAATTAATAAAACATGATTAAATTTTTGGGGTGTTACAACACTACCCCCCTTAAGAAAAATCTCGTCCTCGAGATTTGCTAAGGATGGTTTCAAAAATATTACTCCTACTACCACACGGTAATAACATGAAAAATATTTATCCTACTCATGCGATATGACGTGGCTACAGTGAGTGGGCAGATAATTGGTGCAACTACAGTGGGGTACTGGCGCTGCGTGGGAAAATCTACGGTTGGGGAAACCGAGAGATTTGTACTTATGGCTACGGTAAATTTAGAATTAATAAAATTCTAAATTTCCAAATAATGCTGGTCGTACCCGAGTGCACAGTGCTCTCTCTGGCTGACAGGTGGACCCGGGGCCCACTGTCAGTCTCTTCTTCTACCTCTGGCTCTCATCTCTTCCTCTCTCTCGCGCGCTTTCCCGCGCTTTCTCCATCGGCGGCGTCTAGCGCGTAGGGCATCTAGGCCGTACTACGGTAGTATGCGGCGTGCTAGCTGTCGGCACAACGTGCACTCACCTCACGGGCCAGTGCGCTGTCGGCACTGCTCGCGGATTTGCCTCCGAAAACCGGCGATCGAGCGTCGAGCGGCGCTGGTGGACTTTGCTCACCGTACACCAATCTCGAGCTATAAAACGACCGCGGTGCTTCTCTCTTCTTCCTCACACCTAGCCTCGTTCTTCTTCTTCCTTCTCCTCCATTTCTGTTTGCAGGAGCTCGAGACGAGGCTCTAATGGCGGAGGTGATGCCGGATTGGTACACGATCCTGATGTGCGGAGGGTTGACGGCATTGCTTGGACTCTCCGTGCTCCTGTGCGTGATGATCCATGATGATCGCTGTGATGCTGCTGCTCGAGTGTTGGCTCTTTGCAGCGGCGGTGATCATGAGGATTAGGTGCTGGTGTCAGGTGCTGACTGTTGTCAGTGTGCTGGAGGCAATTTGCACTAGAATAATTACCCACAAATTTCTCTTTCATAAAAATTGTGGTGTGTTAGTGCGGTGATCAGTTAGGCGCAAAATGTGTACGTGGTTTTGCAATTAGTGCATGTGGTCGAGTGGTTGTAGCTGTGAGCCTATTGTCGTGGTGCTGCGTGAATTTAAATTTATGTCATGGAGAAATGATTGTTGCAATGGCTCAAAGAAAACCCCACCTCGAGATTTACTGAGAGCGAAAACAGTTGATCAAAAATCACAGCAGTAAAATTTACTCGCATACAAGAGCAATCAAACAATTTATTCATAGCACAAACTTAGGATACAACGCATAAGATGCAACACATAAATAAATGCTAGGCTAACAAACATAGTAGTGGCATCTACGATGCAAACGTAAAATATGTTGGGTCCTGAGAAAATGTCTCCGGCACTGGGGCACGTTCTTCTTCTTCCGGGGGAAGTGGATTAACTAGTCGAAGAACTCGGCTTTCCTGGTCTGGCCTCAGTGGTCTGCCAATGGCGATCTGAGGATTCAAAACAGCAAGGTTCTGGAGATAATCCATTACTCGCAGGGTCAGACGCTCTTGAGCGATGACGTACTGGGCAAGGTTGGCCAGTACTGGGTCCCTCTCAACTCGTCCATCGGGAAAAGATGCTTCTTCTTCGGGTACTGCACGACTCGGGAAGTAATAATACCCCCTTTCGCTGGCATAGGGTACTGCGAAGCGAAGACGAGTAATCGCTTCGTACGCAGCAGCTTCTATGGCCATTTGCGGAGTCGGCATAGATTTCCCCACGAAGGAGACTTCCGTTGGGTCTTGGTTTGGGTTTGCGGGAGGGATGTGCACCACTGCCCAATATTTCGAGGTGAATGGGGTGATCCTCGATTTGAGCAGCTCGTACTGGGGTGGATGGGTAGAACTCATGGTACTGCGGGTAAAGTCCCACAATATTTTAACAAAACTACCTGGGGGCGCATCTGGAGTTCTCAGATGAATACTAGGGCTCGACATGGTAAAAAATGGCTGTGAGAGCTGTGCACAATTTGAGGGATGCTTGGTAAGGTCACGGAGTGGCCTCTTATATAGCATCAGGGCTGGGTTACCTATTGCGGTGTGGGGGCAATCTAGGTTGACGGTTCTGCTCTATGGGGGTCGGGGTCAATGCCACAGATATACATATCTCACAAAAGTGACGTATTACTGTGGGTGTCGTCTGGGGGTGGTTTTTGGTAGCTACGCCCGGAATTTAATATGCAACCGAACGCCAACATACTTATGCGTGGCTACTATTCAAAACAATGGCATACAAGCAGTCTGCATTTTATTCATGGCGATTACAAGGTCACACTATTACATGGCGTAGAATACTAAGACTCGGTACTACTCGAGTGACTTAGTCTACCTCGTTAATACCTAGTCGAGCGTGCCTTGAGGACGTCGAGGCTTCTCCTTGGCCTTCACCGTCGAGGTTTGCTGGATGGGGTTGTGTAGGGTCGGGGTAGCGATGATGACCATCACGGGGATTGGTGGTCACAATCGCGTTGGAGCGTGTCCCCAAAAGGCGACGAAGCTCTTCCGGGGATACAAATGCATTCCGGTCGGTTGCAGGGGCAGGCCTCAAGGACTCGATTGGTTGTCCGAACAGCACGACTGGGTTGTCGGCGTCGGGCACATCTTCTCCTCTTGCCGAGGCTCGACGGGCAAGTTCTCCACGAGCTGCGATCAGATCAAGAGTGACCTGAGCGAACAATGCCTCTAGTGCACTCACATAGCGAACCAGATGCAGCAATGCAGGGTCCGTCTCGTGGTCTCCATTGGCAACCTGGGGTGGCCTACTATACCCATCACGGCTGGGGTAGTAGTAGAACGAGCGGCAGTTAACTCTTGGCGACAGGTGCCGGAGTGGAACTATAGCCTCTCGAGCGGCTAGCTGGATGGCTTGTGGCTCAAAGGAAGTTGTCCTTCCGGTGAACCTGTAGGAGCGTTCTGGCGCTATACCCCTACCATAGACGTGCACCGTGGCCCAGAATTGACGATTCTCATCACTCGTGTGCCCTTGGTACACAACATATTCTAGGGGCTCTTCTAATGCAAAGGCACGACGGGTGAGGTTTGCTAGCACGGTGACAAAACCCCCAAGGTTGGTTGCTGTGGTCTCATTGTGAACAATGGGGCCAGGCATCTTGGCTTGGTTTTGGGGTAGAGGCTGTGCTGTGTAGGGTTGGGGCTAACGTTCCCTTTTATAGAAAAAGAAAACGGAGTCTTCCTTCGCATGCTTGCGAATGGGACAATTTAGGGGTCGGTCACGGCGCGTGCTCGATGGGCTAGGCTTGATAGGTTGGGCACCGACTGCCGAAAGGTGTCGGGGTCAATGTGTGGGCTATCGTATAGGATAGGCTTGGCTGTGGTTAGGTTAAGGTCTGGTGGGTGGTTTAACCTAGGTTTATCGACCTGGCTAAGATAGGATTAGCCAATGGTCAGCCTGGCTCTAATACCAAGGTTGTCAGGACCGGTTTTCTGGGATATTAATTTATCGGTAAATGGCCCTTGTGCTCACCAGCCCCAGGATTACTGTTAGCTGATGAGACACAATCTTGATACAAAAATTCCAAGCAAAATACAATATTTGAAGTCAACGACCAAACTGGTCTCTGAGTACAACAAAAATTTCTAGTGGTTGATGCCGGAAGCGGTTTGAGGATCATCTGCGTCTATGGGACTCCATTTCCCATAGGAACAGCTGACCTGGATAACTCCTATCTTCGCGTGGCTGCGATCTTCGATGCCTAGGTTCCGAGGTTGCCGTCATAATGCTCCTCTCCACATGTACAATCTGGCCAAGACAATAGCCAGGGACAAGCTAGTGAGTTCTTTGAATGTACTCGCAAACATTATGAAAACAGGTATAATATAACAGATGATAATCATATACTGAAATAATCCACGATCACTTAGTCAGTCACAAAATAAAATTCATGATGCACGCAAGAAGGTCATTCATATTAGACATGAATAAGCAATCAAAGAATAAAAAAAATCGATCGGGTGTCTGAAGCGACGCCTCGAAAGGATAATAATATAAAGCATGCCTCAGTCGGGCGTCTGAGCGACGCCACATAAAGGGCTTAAAAGAAAAATAAATAACATGCATGCCGCAGTCGGGCGTCTGAGCGACGCCACATAAAGGACTTATATGGAAAATAAATAACAAGCATGCCACAGTCGGGCGTCTGAGTGACGCCACATAAAGGGCTTATATGGAAAATAAATAACAAGCATGCCACAGTCGGGCGTCTGAGATATGCCACATAAAGGGCTTATAAGAAAAATAAATAACAAGCATGCCACAGTCGGGCGTCTGAGCGACGCCACATAAAGGGCTTATAAGGAAAATAAATAACAAGCATGCCACAGTCGGGCGTCTGAGCGATGCCACATAAAGGGCTTTTAAGGAAAAGAAATAACAAGCATGCCACAGTCGGGCGTCTGAGCGACGCCACATAAATGGCTTTTAAGGAAAAGAAATAACAAGCATGCCACAGTCGGGCGTCTGAGCGACGCCACATAAAGGGCTTATATAAAAATCACAATAAGTATCCCGGAGGTAGAACCATCCCAGGAATACTCGATAACTCAACTAATATAAATGGTTAGTCCACAATAATAATAATCATAATCATCATTCGCCACACTTCATGATCAATATATTGGTTTAGAAGATTCCTCCGAAGACCGACACTAAGACCGACACTTGACCCATCCCAGACTGTAGTCCTTAACCGTAGACACGGCTATTCGAATAGATATAAACTCTGCAGAGGGTGTACTCTTTACCCACGAGTAACGGATTCCTTTAGTCCACCGGAACTAATTCCATTTACGGTCTTTGAATTGAAAACACACCTGACCCGCACACACCAGCTTAACTTACCGGTGCCTGGAATCACCAACGATACTCGTTAAGCAAAACTCTAAGTGGGGAGGCTCCAACCTCGATTAGCATGGGATCACAAAATTTATATTGTGCGCAAAACAGGGGAGCTACCCCCTCGGACTCACCGGAACACGCATGCCCCCGGACCAAGTGACATGCCTACCAGGGGCCACTGTTATCTTTCACTATGGCCTCTCTGTACGGTGTGTGCTAAGAAAAGGGTTGACAACTTACTGAACCGTACCCTACCCGTGGCAGAGACAAGTGGTAGTACGAAGCAAGTATGGGGGTTACTGGCACAAGACTCGATCTACGGTCGACTCAGGAGGTTATGTATTCTCTGCATGATTAGCACAACAAATATATTTCATGACATCAGACAGAATTCACCACTCATCATACCCCTTCATGCCTCACTGACCATTCTTGCTCCGACGAGATGTCAGCACCAAGCTCGTGTCTACCCGAGATAGAGACTTCTCCGGATTCCTTCCGGTAGGTATGAGAGGTATAAGAGGATGAATACTGTCATAAGTATTTTAATTCCAACAGCAAGGAATTTCCATCATGCACTCAAGAGCATGATCTCAACATCACATGAAATAATGCATGCTTCATGTCAACTTGGTGTTGTAGTCACATCAAACAACACACAACAAACATTATACCAGGGTTCAAAATGCTTGCCTTCAATGTGTATGTAGGTGAGGTGCACTCCAAAACTTCTGAAAGTTTTTATCTTACCTCCATATTCCTATTTTTGAAAATATTCGAATCAACAGACAATTTGAAAACAGTACAGAAAAGTTGTTGACAAAATTTTCAAATAAGTATGAAAACAAACTAGGTGAAATTTGAGAGAGGTAGGAAACATAATCAATTCAATTGGACATTTATTTTAAAAGTTAGAGCCAGTCAAACCTTTGGTCAAAATCTGTTTTTAATAAATCAGAAAAAAGGAAAACGGTTCGCCTGGAATACGTCTTCTGAGATTGGTCGCGCACTTACAGGAAATACGCTTTCACCAGAGGGAAGTGCTTCGGCGGGGCCACGCCACTGGTGGCAACGCTCATCTCACCGACAGGTGGGGACCACCTATCGGGTTCGTCCTCGACCTCCAGCGCGCGCCTTGACAGGGGCAGAGGCCGCTTTCAACGGCGATTCCTGGCGGCCTCGGCCACCATTTGGCGCGCTCTGGATATAGAGATGATCAGGAGGGAAGGCCGCATCTACTCGCGGTGGTTAGGGCGCGGGGAGGCTCAGGGGGAAGCGGACCATCCTCCACGGCGGAGGTGTCTCCGGTGAAGAAGGGCTTCTGTACCGGGGCTCTTGTAGGCAAAATTGGTGCTGGGGATGGTTCTGCGGGACCTTGGTGGGACTAATGGTGGTCATGGAGTAGGGGAAGAGGCTCGAGAGGGGTCCTTTTATAGCGGGGGCGAGGTCAGTTCCCGGCGGAGTGGATAGGTTCGGCGGCCTGTAGCTAGCGGGCGACGTGGCTGCGGCTGGCAGGACTGCGAGGCTAGCAGACGAGTGGGGCACTGCTCCAGGGGTTGCGCTGGCGCGCGGAGACGGCTTGGGCGGTGCTGTCCATGGCAGAGGCTCGCTGCGGCCGCAGGCTTGCCGCCAAGGGCTTGCTGCGGCGGCGCTGTAGGGAGCCAGTGGGCGGTCGAGTGCGGGCAAGACACGGTGGCACCAGCGGATCAGATTGAGCTCGGGGGAGGGGTCAACCTGGGACTCGGCAGCTCGGGCGCACGCATGTGCAAAACGCGCGTTCTGTTCGCGCCCTGGACACGCACGCCATGTGCTCGGCAAAATGCCAATGCATGCTAGGGGGCTTGGATGTAGCTACAAATTAACAAGATGGTTAGGGTGAATGCAATAGGCCTAATGGACATGGTTGTTGGGTCAGGGGATCAAGTTCACAAAGTAAACACAAACTATGCCAAATCTGGCCAGACACACAAGGTGTTTGATGAAATGCCATGGCTACCAAGGGCATCTTGCTGGCCACCAAAATTTCCAGGTTGAGGTCTCCTTAGATGATAAGAATGATGGCAAGGTTAGTTTGAGGAAAACATAAACTAGTTAGTGCAAGTTTTGCAAATCTTCAACTCTGGACAGAAACAAAATGGTGTTATTGCATGAACCAAAAATATTCCAATGGGCTCAATCTCCTGGACTTAAGGGTTTGGTAGGGTTTACTATAAGCAAGAGAAATCCCATGGGCATTAGAGCAAGATAAATTGGGGTCACAGTTCAAATCTTCAAACTGGTCCAGAATGCAAAAGAGGATGATATGCTTAAAAATCCCAAAATACAAAGATGGGTTTTTGCATAAGAGTGATGTAGGAACATCACATGTCATCTACAATTTTTTGTAGAATTTTTATATGAAGTTATCAAATGGTTGTAGTGCAAATGAGGCTCTTAAAAATATGAAAGGCCATTTTAAAAGAATTAAAGCTTGGCAAAATAATATAGAAAGGTTTTCACTGATCATATAAAAAAATGAAATGTTCTTGAGCAGGTACTCAAGTCCAACAATATTTTTTTGAAAAGTTTCTACTTGGACGGAAAATTTTATAATTCAAAGGAATGAAGTGGTTCTGAAATCCACAGAAGGTCCAAAGAAAATTGAAATTTAAATTACGTGGCAAAATTTTAATTAATAAAACATGATTAAATTTTTGGGGTGTTACACAGACCAAACCCATGGAACGCAGCTCGTCTTCGGCGCTTTTACGGCTAGATCGGTGTCGTCGTATTTTTTACATTTCTTTTTATTTTTCCTTTTTCTTTCGTATTCTTTACTTTCCCTCTTAGCTTTACATGATCGGATCTCATTTCCCAGCCATGTGTTCGGCTAAACCGAGCTTGTGTTTTTCTGTATACATCTTCAAATGTCCTATCCGAAGAAACACCCGGGGGCTTCTCCTAGAAGCCGACTACTATATATTCTGTGCACTGACTCACATGTATTATGCATGCACACTTCCCTTATCATTTTTAAGCCAATATATGCATCAATTGGACCTAAGATTTTGGCCAAGCTGGGTTGCCTCGCTCCTGTGCTTACCCTCTACGTTCCCGATTGTTCGGCTAGAGGGTAAAGGGAGCACCTCTGCGATTGTTACGACCGGATCACCCGGATATGTACCTCAGACGGGTGAAGCCGAAAGCTAGCTATCTGAAGAAGAAAATTGGTCGGCCACGATGGAAGTAAAAAACTTGTGGTGGTTATCATCGTAGCCTGGGGTTATTTTTCCCAATGAACCCATTATCCGCATACTAGTAGTATATGGCCTACGATCTACGTAGCAACCTGAAGGAAGGTACCGATAGAGGAACTATTTTCTTCAGAAGATGTTTCTTATATTAAGCAGTAATATAACATATCTCCCTATGCACGTTCTGTCTGTTCGCACCACATGGCCGGATTGCCTGGTCCCCAGAAATACGTTCCTTTTATCGAAGGACATTTGACACGGAACACTCCCAAGCTATTAGCGAAGGAGGCCGAAGCCGATGGCCGGTTAAGACAACGTTTACAGCATAGACGGAGCAGTTTTTGATCTAAAGTACATAGTTACATAGAATCAAACACCTGACTGCTGATCAAGATTATCTATTAAGGTATCCAGGGCGCAATCTTCTTGCGAAAGACGAGCGGCGGGCATCACTTGGTCGTAAACCAAGTGAAGCGGCACTTCTTGCCCATCCGGCCCTACCGGCCCAACCCGAGCCATATGCTATGGGTTAAGTTTGGCAAAGCGGGTCTTGACCATCGCCCATGCCTCCCGCGCTCCCTCTCGACAAGCCGATGTCTTCCATAACTCAAAACGACATCGGGCTCCTTTAAACCGATCAGCTAGTTCGGACATCCCTTCTGGAGGCGTCTCGGCAGGCCAGAGTGCTTTGGCCATGCTCTTCATGGCTCTCCGAGCCCGCTCATGTACGACGGACGGTTCCTTCAGTAAGTTCCATCTGAATGATCCGATTTCTTCCGCGGGCTGCCCGGTCAGGAGACCTAGACACGAGACGAAGCATGTCCCTTACACTTGACATAATAAAGGTACTTTTTGGAATAACAAAGATATAAGTGCACTTACAGAACTTGCCCCTCTGTAATCCCTGGTTCTCTTCCTGGGCTTGAGCCAATTGAGTTTTCAAACTCTTCAGTTCTTCGGCTTGCCGCTGGTTTTCCGCCTTAAGCCAGTTGTTCTCCTCAAGACTTCGGGTCAACACACAGTGGCCAGCCTCTTGCTGCGATTCGGCGTACCTCTGAGATTGTCGGGCTGCGTCCAAATCTTTCTGCAGCTGCCCTATGGATTCAGCTGCTATAAAATACCCTCTCATCAGTACGGGAATGTTGAATAAATTCAGCAAACTGACATACTCACCGTGTGCTTCTCGGGTGAAATTCTTCACTTGCTCAAGCTCGGCCTTCACGGTTTGTACCTGTGTTCGGCTCACCTCGAGTTCCTCGGCCAACTTCTCATTTTGCTGCCTTGAGGCCTACATTGTCAATAAAACAATACTCAGATCCTTAACTCGGCCGTTCCGGCCAATTCAAGGCTCGGGGGCTACTGGATTAATATTTGTTTTCGGTGTTTAAAACTGATTACTCACCTCTAGGCGGGACGAGATCAGCTTAGCGGCTCCCTCAAGACCGGTTCGGGCAGCTCCGATGTATGTGTCCACCGAACTTAGGGCATTAAACTCTTGATCGGAAAATGCTTGGTGGCGCAGGGCTTCCTGTCGCCACTGGTGATTCATCGCACTCTCTACCTCGGAGTTGGTAACCGATACGTCCCCGGAATCTTCAGGGGGCTAACCCATCACCGGGGCCTCCACGTTGAGTTCGGCCTGAGCAGTAGCCCTTGATTCATGATGGTTGCCTTGCCCCTCGGCGGTGTTCCCGAAAGAAGGTGGTTGTACTCGTCTCCTGAGTGTTTCAACGCGAGATTTTGTGAGTACCTATTGCGATCATGACAGTGGCCGAACTAAAACGGTTAAATAAAGTACCTCTTGGTCGAAGGCATGGTCGAGGTGGCCTCCGCGGTCGGCTCACGAGGAGGATTCTCGCTGTTGCTCAGTACGGGCCCTGCTGCCGTAGACGACGCTTGACGTGTGGACCGGCGACCCTTGGGAATAGGGGTCGGCGCACTCGATTTTGCAGGGGTCGCTCGCCCTTTACGGGAAGAGGCCTTCTTTTTTCCAGTTGTGGAAGAGGAAAGTGGTCCGGTGTGATCGGCTAGAAGAGCCACCTTGGAGCCGTCAAGGCTCTCTTGGTAAGAGACCCCGTCCTCGTATTCAATTGACAGCTCCGAATCGTCATGAAATCCGGGATCTTCGTCGTGAGAATAGCTCTCAGGTTGGGGCGCCGGACAGCTGACTGTCTCGACCCAGCCCCTCCAGCTCTGCTTAGGCGGAGTAAAAGTTTCAATCATAAGTATTATACATAAATATCCGAACTCAGAAAACAAAGCTAAAAGCTTACCCATTCGATGGGGTTATGACTCGAATAGCCTTCCTTGGCTAACAGTTGAGCGAAATCTTCTTTTTCTCCTTTGAAAAGATCAGCCAGTATGGCTGCCATTGCTGCTTGGTTGGCGGGACCCTGCCGTTGGGAACGGGTGGTGTCGCTTGTCCCGTTGTAACACCACAGGGGGTGAATCCTTTGCTGAAGAGGTTGAACGCATTGAGCGATGACAGCTGCCATCACGTCGATGATGGTTAGCTTACTGTGGACTAGTAGCCTCACTTGGGCGGCTAGGCGTTTTACTTCGGCACTTTCCTCTTGGGATGGACTCTTCGGTCGCCAGTTGAACCTTTTCTTCAAAGGAGCGTCAGAGTATTCAGGCAGACCCCTCCGAGCTGGGTCGAACAGGGGAACATCCTCAATGTAGAACCATTCCGAAGTCCATTCTTCGGACTCTTTCATCGGAGTCCCCACGGGGTACCCCGTCCCGGCTATACGCCATACTTCGGCTCCGCCCACTTCCCGAATTGTCCCATCCCGAGTACGTGGGACAAGGCAGAAGTACCTCCTCCATAAACCAAAATGGGCCTCGCAGCCCAAGAACATCTCGCAGAGGGCGACAAAGCCCGAAAGGTGCAGGATAGACCCAGGGGTGAGATGATGGAGTTGGATCCTGTAAAATTCCAGTAATCCACTCAAGAAGGGATGAATGGGGAATCCTAGGCCCCGCAAGAGGAAGGATACGAAACATACCCGCTCTCCTTGGCATGGAGTAGGGAAATTCTATGCGAGGGCTTCTCCATCAAAGGAAGTCAATCCAACGCGAGTAAACGCCAGATCCGAGGCGGGAAGGTAGCCCTGGGTCTCAAGATTGCGCAGCTGGAGGAGAGATACTGAACAACTTGCCCAATCTCCGGGGAGGGGGCCGTGAGGACGCGAGGAGGAACCAGGGACGCACACCATATTTTCAAGTTTTTTGGCTTGAGGCTTTTCGATGGTGAGGAAGAGGAAGTGGTTGCTTAAACCACGACTCAGCCTGCTTAAGTGGGCAGTTCCTCCCCTCTGCTTGTGAAAAAGGCAGTCCTATGAAGGGTTGCTGGGCCGCTCGTCTCCCATTGGTGCACCCGAATCGAGGGGCGGCGGAGTCAGTGTTGTGGGCCCCACGACGTCTCGAAGGTTGAAGACTCGATTATTGCTTACTGAGCATAGAAGGGAAGTAGAACTCGCTTCGCGAGCCGAAGACTTTGGAGCACAGGACCGTCCGGACTACGTACCTCGGCATTTGCGGCTAGTTCGGGGGCTACTGAGGGAGTCCGGGATTAAGGGGTCCTCGGACTACCGGCCTATTCATTATGGGCCGGACTCGTGGGCCACTCATCGGAGGATCGGATTGACCGAATACCCCGTGACCAGGGAGGAAACCTAAGAAGCCATGGCGTGTCCTTCAAGCTCAAGATGGTAGAATAGGCATGTTTACTCCTTTGACAAGTAACCGACTATGTGTAACCCTAGGGACCCCTGGTGTCTATATAAGCTAGAGGGTTTAGTTCGAAGAAGGGATGTGAACTCATCTAGGGTTTAGACACTTGATCTCGAGGTAGATCGACTCTGTAATCCTCATACACATCAATACAATCAAGCAGGACGTAGGGTTTTACCTCCATAGGAGGGCCCGAACCTGGGTGAACATCGTCTCCTTCATCTCCTGTTACCATCGAACCTAATCCCACAGCTCGGGACCCCTACCCGAGATCCGCCGGTTCTGACACTGACAATCGTCATCATCATCATCAAGGCTGCGGAGGAGCACACTCTGCGATAGAGGGGACGCCCCCTCCCTGCCATCCACGGTCTCCTCCGAATCCTCTCTGCCGCTGGTGTCGCCGGAGGACACCAACACCATGGGATTGGGGAGCCCGGATGGCATGAACCCCAGATCATTTAAATCAGGCATGCCGGCGGCCAATGCCCTGCCGTCGTTGTGGCGGTACAACGGGGCGTAGGCCTCAGGAAGGTCCCCGGGATCGTTGAAGAGCAAGGTGTTCAGGGCCTTGTACCGCTCCTCGCCCGTCAGGCTGGCGGATGCAAGCCTGATGGCGTCTCCCATGCCCTCGTACTCCCACATGGGCTTCGAGTGCTACTGGAGCGGCGCCAGGCGCTGCGTCACGAACTCCTTCACCATCATCGCCCCGGTCAGTTTCCCGGTGGCCATGTCCGAGGAGATCCGCTTCAAGACGGGCGTCGCCCGGGGGTCGGTGAGCTTCGCAGAGGCCCACCCGAGGGTCTTCTCGGGCAGCTTCGTCTGGAGCTCCAGATGCGAATCGACCCCCTGAACATCCAAGAAGACCCAGCGGTGCCGGTAGCCTTCCACCTTCTTCCCAGCCTTCAGGAACACATTTCCACTCTGGACCGCGACGAAGGAAGTGCACCCTGACCGCTGCGCGCTGTCAGAAGCCACATTCTGAAGTAGTGGTGGAAGAGGGCCACAAAAGGCTTCATGCCTACAAAGGCCTCACAATAGAAGGCGAAGATCGACAGGAGCAAGATGGAGTTGGGCTGAAGGTGGAGAGGTTGGATCCCGTAGTGCGCGAGGATGGTGGAGAAGAACCCCGATAAGGGCGGGACAAGCCCGCAGAAGATGTTGTGGAGAAAGAAAGGGTATACCGTCTTCGCCAGGGTGCGCCGCTCGGCGGAGCCGCACCAGATCAAGGTCCTCCCCCATTCGTTGGAGTCCCCCGCAGTCAACGGAAGCACGGAGGCGAGATCCCCCTCCTTGGCGATGGAGGATGTCACGAGCACCGGAGAGGGAGAAGAGGGGGCCGAGGCTGCAGCCTCGGGCTTCATCTTCCCGGCAGGCGCCATCCGAGGAATCCTGGAGGCAGAAGAGCAAGAGGAAGAGAGATGCTGCGCCAAGACCTGGAGGAGTTTCTCACAGAGGAAAGGGGATCTAAGCAACGGAGCAAGGCGCAAGGAAGAGAGCAATGATGGCTCCGCTGAAGGCGCCAGACTTTTGTCAGCCAGGACAGTTGCCGAGGCGATTGGGGGCGGATGTGTCTATTCCCCGTCGCGCGCCACGCGTCGAGCCTGGCCTACAGGCGAATGGGGGCCCGTGACGCTTCGCCCTTGGCTCCGAGCCTTCGTCTCGAAGCCAAGGTTGGCACGCCTTGGGCCCGGGGGCTACTGTCGGCGTTCTGGGAACGGAGGTACCCAGATCTGCCTGCCAGCGGCCCAGCGCGTGGCCCACCACAAAGGCCCGATTCGGCCCTGCAACAAGCCCTCCCAAGTCAAGGCCCTCGCGAGAGCCCCCGCCTCGCGAGGAGGACAGCGTCAAGACCTCCGGAGGAGCGGCACCCCTTCAGGCCACCTCCCGAGGAGCGGAGATTCCTATGCAAGTACCCGGCCTCGTGAGGCCGGGGTGACGTGGGTTCTGACGACCAAGATAGGCGGGCACCAGCGGGCGCAGAGGGAGGACGGTTTCCTCTTTGGTGCAAAGGAGACAAAGACGTACGCGGGTTCCAAAGGAGCCCCCCAAAGGTTTCCTTCTCGGTGCAAGAGGACCAAGACCACGAGCTCGGCAGGATGGATGTCATCGCCGAGCCCACCGCTGCGTCACACCCAGAAGCTTTGCAGGCGAAGACCACCTTTCGTCAGGATAGGATGTACCTCTTGCCCCCTTTCAAATTTGGTCGTTGTGGGATCCCTTCCCACCTGTTCGGCGACGGAAGAGGACCGTGGCCCCTATAAATTGGGACGAGCTCCCATCATAGTGGGGGATGAGGTTGAACCGGGTTGAGTTCATCACCACCAAGAGCCCACGTGAGGCCACCCAACCACTGTACTAGTTCATCCACAACCACCTCGAGAGGCCAATCCACCACAAAGCAGGAGTAGGGTTTTACACCGCAAGGTGGCCCGAACCTGGGTAAATCTCCGAGTCCATCTTCTTCCTCGGTCACACTTGCTCGACGCAGCTAGGCCGTAGGGTGACAAGTTGAGACCTTGAGACGGTTGAGATCTTCGCACATGCCCCAGTGTTCGTACCTTGTTGGGTTTTGCGGAGCCCCGATTCCGACATATAGAGCCTATGGCTAAGGCATAGGGGACAACCTTCGTCCTTTCGCTTACAAATCAGACAAGAACTCCTTCTTTGACTGATCCATTTTGAACTCCTTCAAAATTGTCGGTGTTCTGGGAACGGGGGTACCCAGACCAGCCGACCTGCAGCCCATGGCATGGCCCACTTCATCAGCCAAGCACAACCAGACGCAGCCCCACTCGAGACAAGGCCCTCGTGAGGCCCCTAGGCTCGCGAGGAGGAGCAGCGTCAAGACCGGCAAGGGATGGGCCACCCCAGGCCCCCTCCGGAGCAGCGGAGATCTCTATGCAGGGCCCGGCCTCAGGAGTCAAAGATGACGCAAGGAAGGACAGGCGGGCGCCAACGCGCCAGGCGGTGCAGTTTCCCCTTTGGTGCAAAGCGAGCAAGGACGTACGCGGGTTCCCAAAGCATCCCCCAAAGGTTTCCATTCCGGTGCAACAAGACCACAACCACGAGCCCCGCAGGACGAATGTCATCACCGAGCCCACCTCTGCGTCGTCGACAGCTACTTTGCAGGCGAAGACCGCCTTTGGGCAGGGCGGGCATGTACTCCTGTCCCCCTTCAAATTTGGCCATTGTGGGATCCCTTCCTGCCGTTGCGATAAGGGAAGAGGACCCAGGCCACCGCTATAGATAGAGGCTAGGCTGCACTGTAGAAGGGATCCGGCGACCAGTCAATCCAAGCGAACCACCACAAAGCCAGCAGAGGGCCAAGAACACCTGAGGAGCGCCCTCGCAAGGCTCTTCAACATTATACTAGTTCATCCACCATACCTCCACGAGAGGCAATCCACCAAAGCAGGAGTAGGGTATTACGCTTCGCAGCGACCCGAACCTGGGTAAACCACCGTGTTCATCTGCTTCCTCGTCATCGTGCGAGTTCATCATCTTGGCCATCGAGTTGCGAGCTAGGTAGGGCGAGGCTGCAGGGGATCTTCGCACACGCCCCTGTGTTCGAATCTTAAGGGTTTTGGGGAGCCCGAAATCCGACATTTGGCGCGCCAGGTAGGCGGCGTGTCGGAGTCTTCTCCAAGCTTGGCTCTTCCCACCCTTCACCGCTTCGATGGCCGGCGCCCAACAAGCATTCCCCGGCCGCATCGGGTCAGCTCCCATCGACTCCACCGCTGCCGCCGGAGGCCCACGCCCCGGCAGTATTGTACTAGGCGGTCAGTATCAAGCCACCAGCATCTTCTCCACCATCACCGCCTCTCCCACCGCCCAAGCACATGGCGGGTGGGCGGCGCCCTCGGCACCGGCGACGCGCCGCACCTATGTGGGGGACCTCGACGCGCACGATGCGCTACTGCTGGCAAGCGAGATGCTCCGCCACCGCCCGACGCACGGGGGCTTCGACGCATGGGCCGACCACGTTGCAGAGCTGGTCAGCGTCGCGCAGAGGGCCGTGGCTCCTCACCCATCTTCAATACCGCAGGCGTCAGGCGCTGGGGGCTCGTCTGCTGCGCCCGTTCCCCAGCCCGCCGGCGGCGTGCTTCCACCAGCGTTGGGCGAGCCAGAGAGGGGCCTGCCGCACGCTGTGCTCCATCTACTTCGAATCCCGGTGACCGGTTTCGGGGCGCAGCCCGGCCACGACGACCCAATGCACGGAGGAAACAACGGGGCGCCCCGTGCGCATGCCAACACGCACCGCCAAGACCCGGTGGACCTTCAACAGCCTAGGTTGACCAGGCGGGAGCGCGCCATCCGGCGCAGTGAGCAAGCGGCGCATGCGTCCGGACCAACAAGCAACAACGGTGAAGGCGCAACGGGTCGCCGAGGAGGCAATCCACACCAGGAGACGCGCGGCCCACCCAACGGTGGTGGCAGAGGTAAGCAACTCCGCTCTAAGGCCCGTCGAAGGAGGGTCTGCGAGCGGCACGCACGGGGTGGCGCCCCGCCGCCGCCAGGAGGGGCCGTCCCCGGCGTCCCGCCGGACGACTCAGGAGGAGGACCGAGCTCTTATGTGGAGCCCTATGTACCATGCTACGTCGTACTGCCTGACGGTGGGGTGGGTCATGCGCCCGCCGCAGACGCCAGCACCCCCCAAGAGTAAGGAGCACGCTGGGCGTCCTCCCCGAGCCGGGCCTGGGGGCTTCTGTCGACGGAGCACCGGGCCTGGACGGCGTGAGCGGGAGGGCGCCCCTAGGCCCGCGGGGCGCGGCGCAAGCCGGCGCCCCTAGGCCCGCGGGGCGCGGCGCAAGCCGGCGCCCCCGCGAGCAAGCAACGCCGAAGCAAGCCCCGAGGCCTCAGGAGTAATGGCGTGGGGGGAGCAGCAAGACACAAACAGCGCGGGCCACCCACGGTAACTAAAGCGCCGGCGCTACCTCAGGAGGCTGGGCCTCACGTGGCCCTCGGGACATTGTCCGGCAGGCGCACGGACGCTTCACGAGGCGGCTTCATCGACAAAACACCCTTATGGCTGCGCCGGATGCATCGTGCTCATGTTTGGGCCGCGGGAGCGTAATCCTACGGTCGCGCGGGGAACGATGCATTCGGGTTTGGGTCATAAGGGCGCGCAACCGAGCAGAAATGCACGGGATGGTTCTTGACGGAGTTGGGAGCCACCAGGCCGTGCGCCTGGGGGCTTGCCCAGCTATCTACGGCCGTGACACTCTCACGTAATAATGAGCGGGCTGTATACGCCCGGAGCCCCCCGAGGACGCGGAGGGGTTCCCTCCCACGCAATGTGGAAGCCACAGCTCCGCGCTGGCGGAGAGGACAACACTGCCATCCAATGGCTATGCCCATGCAACGTGGATGCCCTACGCTCAGCGCTGGGGGAAGACGAAGATGAAGACTAGTCTAGGTGCCAGACGCGGCTGTTATTTGCTCTTCTGATGTTTGGATATGCCGACTTTTCTGGAACAAAACTCGGGGCTTTTTCAAATCACATTTTAAAGAAATGGGGTAGGGATTTGTTTTCATCGCCATTTCCTATATTGGTTTCTCTCTCTTCGAGTCGAGCACTCGCCTGCTCCCCTCCCCCTCGTACCCCGCGAGCGGGGGCTGGGGGGCACGGTGCTCGCACCTCGCCAAGGCATTGGCTCCCGGATCCTCGCGTGGTACTCACGGATGAGTCAGCAGGCGCATGTCGCCTCATACTCGCCCGGGGGCTCCACTCATGGCCCGACACGCCATCTTGGAACCTCGGGAGGCCCGCCCCTCCCGGGGCAGGAAACAAAATTTTTCTTTGGGAATAGCTTGAGCGTCAAAGGGGGCTCCTGAGCATCACGCCTCAGGAGCCTTACCAGTCATAAGGCCACTCGCCCCCCTTGATGTCGTCCTTGGTGATCCGGTCGGCATCAAGGGTGTCGAGGCCTCGCCTCGTGAAGTGCGTCCAGGTGATCCGGTCGTACCTAACGGTGGTGGGGAAATGTGCGGGACTGGGACCTGCCAACGTAGAGCCGCTTGAGCGTTGAAGGGGGCTCCTGAGCATCACGCCTCAGGAGCCTTACCGGTCATAAAGTCTCTCGCCCCCTTTGATGCCGTCCTTGGTGATCCGGGCGGTGTCAAGGGAGTCGGGGCCTCTCCTCATAAAGTGTGTCCAGGTGATCCGGTCGTACCTTACGGTGGCAGGGAAATGTGCGGGACAGGGGCCTGCTGACACAGAGTGCCAAAAGGGCTCCCAACCTACCTCGTTCGTAAGAAGAAGAAGCCCACAGGACGTCCGGACTCTCCGAGCGCCACAGCGAAGCCTCCACGGCCCTGAAGCCTACCGCGAAAATGTCGAGCTAAGTACCCTAATCACGACCGGAAGGCCATTTCAACCAATAAAACGCAAAGGCTAGGATACATGATAAAAGTGCTGATAAAGAGAGGCAAGCGCCCGAGTTCATTACACGCCCGCAGGGCCTCCCTTGGTTCTTTAATTGCAGGAATAGGAAAAGAGGAGGAGAAAGAAAGTGAGAAAGCCCCCACGGGGGCTGCCGCCCCTGGAGCCTCCGCGTCGGCGCACCAACGCTCAGTCGGTGCCCTCCTCTTCCTTCACGGAGCCGTAGGGGCGCGCCGGCACGGACGCTCCTGGAGCGGACGAGCGGCGCCGCGGCGGCTGGCTACCCCCCGAGGGCCGGGCGCACCGGCGCGGCGGCGCGTCGTAGCTGCTGTCGCTCGGGCTCTCTTCGAAGGGGGAGTCGCTGCTGCTGGAGGCGCGCCGCCCGTCGTGAAGGGCAAGCTCATCTCCAAGATCTCCGTAGCCGTCGTCTTCCGGGCAGCACCCCAGGCACTCGCCCTCCCCCCCGAAGATCTTGACGAAGAGCGTCGCCACTCCGTCGAACTTGAAGTGAAGGGTGCACCTCCCCTTCAGACCATGGGCGCGGGCAAATGTCTGCCACCCGCGGTTCAGGTACACGTAGCCCCCGGGGGTGATCTCGACCTCCACTAGCGACGCCGCGCTGCAGCAGCCGTCGGCCTGCAGCCAAAGGCCGGCAGGCCCTCCGGCCGGCAGCGCCCCCGCGAAGAAGCTCGGAAGTTGAAACCAAGCGGCCTCCGGCCTCTCCGCCCACACCACGAACTCCTGGGCCATGTCGCCCGAATGGAGCCGCGGGCGTGGCGGCCGGGTGGCCACAGCCGACCCCCCACCGCGGGGGCCACCACCTCGACTACTACGACCGCCCGGCGCCCCCTCGCGTCCCAGGAGGCGTGCGGCCTCTGAAGGGTCACATCTGCATGGCCCGAAGCAGCAGCAGCATTCAAGGAAAGGCAATGATGGCTAGCGCCGCACACGGGCGTCGTGTCAATCTGACTTGGAATGGTTCCTGACGCCCTCGGGGAGCGGGGGCGTCGCCGCCCAGACGCCCGACGCGTGTAAAGCCTGGCCCGCAGGCGTTTGGGGCCCGCGGCGCTTCGGGCCGCCCTCAAGGCTTCGCCCGGAAGCCAGCTCGAGCGCGCCTTGGGCCCGGGGGCTACTGTCGGCGTTCTGGGAACGGGGGTACCCAGACCTGCCGGCCTGCGGACCAGGGCATGGCCCACTTCATCAGCGAAGCACAACCAGACGCAGCCCCACTCGAGACAAAGCCCTCGTGAGGCCCCTAGGCTCGCGAGGAGAAGCAGCGTCAAGACCGGCAAGCGATGGGCCTCCCCAGCCCCCCTCCGGAGCGGCGGAGATCTCTATGCAGGGCCCGGCCTCAGGAGTCAAAGATGATGCAAGGAAGGACAGGTGGGCGCCAGCGCGCCAGGCGGTGCAGTTTCCCCTTTGGTGCAAAGGGAGCAAGGACGTACGCGGGTTCCCAAAGCATCCCCCAAAGGTTTCCAATCCGGTGCAACAAGACCACGACCACGAGCCCCGCAGGACGGATGTCATCGCCGAGCCCACCTCTGCGTCGTCGATAGCTACTTTGCAGGCGAAGACCGCCTTTGGGCAGGGCGGGCATGTACTCCTGTCCCCCTTCAAATTTGACCGTTGTGGGATCCCTTCCCGCCGTTGCGATAAGGGAAGAGGACCCGGGCCACCGCTATAGATAGAGGCTAGGCTGCACCGTAGAAGGGATCCGGCGACCAGTCAATCCAAGCGAACCACCACAAAGCCAACAGAGGGCCAAGAACACCTGAGGAGCGCCCTCGCGAGGCTCTTCAACATTGTACTAGTTCATCCACCATACCTCCACAAGAGGCAATCCACCAAAGCAGGAGTAGGGTATTACGCTTCGCAGCGGCCCGAACCTGGGTAAACCACCGCGTTCATCTGCTTCCTCGTCATCGTGCGAGTTCATCGTCTTGGCCATCGAGTAGCGAGCTAGGTAGGGCGAGGCTGCAGGGGATCTTCGCACACGCCCCTGTGTTCGAATCTTAAGGGTTTTGCGGAGCCCGAAATCCGACAAAAATCTTTTCAAGGTATGCACTCATTGAAAGTCTTATCAGGCGTCTTGATCTATCTCTATAGATCTTGATGCCTAATATTTAAGTAGCTTTATCCAGGTCTTCCTTTGAGAAACTCTTTTCAAACAACCTTGTATGCTTTCCAGAAAATTCTACATCATTTCCGATCAACAATATGTCATCCACATATACTTATCAGAAATGCTATACTGCTCCCACTCACTTTCTTGTAAATACAAGTTTCTAATAAACTTTGTATAAACCCAAAAGTTTTGATCACCTCATCAAAGCGTATATTCCAACTCCGAGATGCTTGCTCCAGTCCATAGAAGGATTGCTGGAGCTTGCATACCTTTTAGCATCCTTAGGATCGACAAAACCTTCTGGTTGTATCACATACAACCTTTCCTTAAGGAAACCGTTAAGGAAATGATGTTTTGACATCCATCTGCCAGATTTCATAATCGAAAAATGCAGCAACTGCTAACATAATTCCAACAGACTTTAGCATCGCTACGGGTGAGATAGTCTCATCGTAGTCAACTCCTTGAACTTGTCGGAAACTACTTTGCGACGAGTCGAGCTTTATAAATGGTGACATTTACCATCAGCGTCTGTCTTCTTCTTAAAGATCCATTTGTACTTAACGGCCTGCCGTTCATCGGGCAAGTCTACCAAAGTCCATACTTCGTTTTCATACTTGGATCCTATCTCGGATTTCATGGCTCCTAGCTATTTGTTGGAATCCGGGCCCACCATCGTTTCTTCATAGCTCGTAGGTTCACTGTTGTCTAACGACATGACCTCCAAGACAGGATTGCCGTACCACTCAGGGGCAGTACGATTCCTTGTCGACCTACGAGGCTCGGTAGTAACTTGATTCGAAGTGTCATGATCATCATCATTAACTTCCTCTTCATTCGGTGTAGTCGCCACAGAAAACATCTGTCGGTGCACTAGTATAGGGGTACCCAATGCCCCTGACTTATGCACAGGCGGTAGTTGCTGAACCCCTCAATGTTCGTACAAACCTGAAGAATGATCAAGACCAAACTCCAACAAGCCCGACGCGGCAGCCCAAGCCAAGACTGCAACGCGCCAAGCATGTCCCCGACGCTTGCCGGGGACCAAGACAAGCGCACCTTCCTGAAGACCCGGCAAGCCATTCCACGACAGGCGTGAGCTGATCGGCCACCGCACCACCGCATCGCTACGCCAGTCACTTGTCGATGTGGTGTCGAGCCCTCAAGCGGCTAATCAGCTCTCGCTAAACACGTGGCGACACACCGGGAGGCAAGTTGTTCTCAGTTGACACCCGCCCTGCAGCGTGTCAACAACGTAAGCAACGACCGGCCAAGCGGTGGTAAAAGCTTACCGGGGATGCACCCCGAGCGCCACCTAGGCTGGTAATCATGGTATTTTGTCCTAAATGCCAGAGTTAGGTATGATAGCTCTGCTAAGCTATCCAATCAATAGATAATGATTGTTTTGCCATTGTGGTAACCCCTTGCACTATAAAAGGAGGCCCAAGGCTACGTTGCTCAAGATTCGGACCTTTGGACACTTGTACTCTCGTAGTAGCTCACCCCAACAGCAGCTCTTGCCGGGGTTAAGCATTGCGCGCTCTTCGTGTTCCTCTGATCAATCCACCAAAAGCAGCAGTATGGTTTTACGCTTAGCAGTGGCCCGAACCTGGGTAAAATGCATGTGTTTTGATCGTCGCGCCGTCTCACGCTCTCCGCTCTTTGTGCAACATGACCCCCCTTGCCGAACCACAAGGGGCCTCTGGCCCCATAGGTGATCGTGAGCATCCGTGCCCCGACATCTTTGGCGCACCAGGTAGGTGGCGTACATCATTTGCATGAACCCGAGTTCGTGAACAGCAAAGCGATCTTCATCATCATCTTCTTCAACAATGGCTCTCAAGAAGAAATCTGGTGCGGCCACGCATCACTCCACTTCGAAGGCTCCCTCACACGCGGCCGCCGGCATCGTCGACGTCGTGGCGGCTGCGGGTGAGGCAGGCATCGTGGACGACGCGGTTGGCGCAGGCGGCACCCCTGTCCAGCCCTTCACGGGCGGAGATGGAGCAGGAGACGCCGGTGGGGAGCGACTACAACAACAACTTGGCGAGCTCGGCCCAGGCTCCACGGGCGAGGGAAACAACCGTTCATCACCTCCCCACTGCACGGATGGCCACAGCCGCCTCGGCGGCGTCCGGTCCAGTGCGAGCCGTGACCCTTCGGCCGCGCCCTTCGCTGGCGAAACTGCTGGGTGGGCACCTCGTGTGGAACGAGACAGGGCGCCAAGCGGGGCCACAACCCCGCAGAATCGGCCCCCTGCACGCCGGACAGCCCCGGTGAGTGGCACATAGCATCAGGAACACGGCGACACTTCTCTAGGTCCTACCAGGAGTCGAGCGATGTCACGGTCCGCCTCTTTCGCCATGCCAAGCACCGCAGAGGAAGCCATGGCACGAGTCCAGATGCTGCTCAAATTTATGCCAACGGCTGATAAGATGGATGAATGGAGAGCCACATTCAGAGTTTGATTTCTTTCATTGAAGCCAGCAAGCCCCAGCATGCAGAGCCGTCGCGATGTAGGCAAACAGCAGCAGCAGCCCGGGCCGGCGAGTGCGTCGATGGGGCCACTCCAACGGTGCAGTCCCCTCCGCGACAACAAGCCCAGAGGCAGCCGCAGCAAGCCTCACATGCTGATGAGCACGACGAGGCAACCATAGTCTCGTCTGGCCCGCGCGACCACCGGGACCAACAGCGTGTCCTTGAAGACCGGCGGAAAGAAGACACGTGCATCACCATCGAGCGACGCCGGGAAGCGCACGGTCAATCCGACAAACGCAACGGTCCAGACGTCGGCGACCCCGCGCCCTGTGATGGCGGGTACCTTCCCTACGAGGTTGGTTGCCCTGCCTTCACTAGCAAGCCACGATGGGTCCGCTGGCCGTCGACCTGAGCTTTCAAATCTGAGCTGCCTGAGAAATACGACGGGAAGCTGAACCCGGCAGAGTTCTTGGGCATATACATGATAGCTGTTCAAGCTGCAGGAGGAAGAGATGAAAAGGTGCTCGCCAACTATTTACCTTTGGCACTTAAGACAAACGTGAGATCGTGGCTGATGCATCTGCCGGAAAATTCAATTTCATCATGGGCTGATCTATGCAACGAGTTCGTTGGCGCCTTTACCGGTGGTCATCAAGAACCAGGCCAGCCCAGCGATCTCCGAGTCCTCCCGCAAAAGGAGGGAGAAACCATGAGGAAGTATATCCAGAAGTTTAGCCGAGTGCACCGCAACATCCCAGAGATACATCCCGCAGTGGTGATTGCCGCGTTCCATTCGAACGTGCGCAACAGGAGGATGCGAGCCAAGATGAATGTCAAGCTCCCCAAGACTGTTAATGAGCTTTACACCTTGGCTGATAAATGTGCTCGAGCTGAAGAAGGAAGGTGACTTCCCGGCGAGGAGGCGAACGTCGAGATGGACTCCGATGACGACGACGACGCCCCCAACCCGAAGGGAAGAAGCAGGAAGCGCAACAAGAAGCATAAGGGAAAAGCAGTATTGGCTGTCGAGAGCTCCGGAGACCTTACTGCAGGCAAGAAGGCGAAAGCCGGAACCTACGGCAAGGGAGCTGCCGCGTGCGCTGATTGCCGGGAGGCTACTGCCAATGAGAAGACTGGGAAGTCCGACGGGCCGTACTGCAAAATTCACCGCACCAAGGGCCATGATCTCCAAGAATGCCGACAGGTCAAGCAACTTGTTGAGAAGCAGAGGGCCGAGTACGAGAAGCGCGACAAAGAAAAAGGCCAGGATGGTGCTGCCGGGAAAGGCCGTGGCGGCAGAGGAGGTCGCCGTGGTAAAACCCCGCAGCAAAAGGAAAATCCCGCCACAGGCCGAGAGAAGAAGGAAATAGACAACATGAGTGAGGATGAGGATGATGATGAGGATTCCGGCAACAGGGAGTTTCATAAAGCAACCGAAGCCATGTGCGTTGACGGGGGTGCGTCCTTGCATTCCTCTGCATGTGACATTTGAAGGGGAACTGAACTTCCGGACAGAGAGGATATTGTTCAACGTCGCCGAGATCCCGCTGCCTTACAACAGAATCCTCGGTCGCCCAGCTCAGGCAAAGTTCATGGCAGCATCCCACTATGCCTGCAATACCTTAAAGATGCCAGGGCCCATTGGGGTCATTTCCAGCCCATCCGACAAGAAGAACTGAAAGCACATTTGCTCCCTTGGTGGTTTTGGTAATTTATAACAACATATAAGTCATTGAACTAATGTTTTCCACTAAGTATATTTCAGGAAAAGTTCAATGATAGGGATGGCAAAAGGATTGTGAAGATTGTGGAAATACCCCAAGATGCAAGGAAATAGGTTGGCAAAGCTTCAAGCAAGAGGACTCTACATTTTACATTTGTGAGAAATCACTTTGAGTCCATAGGAAAGCCAATACTATTAAAAGGGGGTAAGGTTTTGTTGGTGAACAAAATGCTCATACGTGCACAAGTGATAGTCACCAAATACACCCACAAACTCTTCCACCAAAGTCTGTCCACAGCAATATACTCAACATCGGTGCAACCAACATTTCCATCCCGGTGCCACCGATTCTCAACCACAGACAGACTCAGCCAAACCCTAGCCACTTCGGTGCAACCGATTCCATAACGGTGCCACCGAGTTTAGGTTGCCAACTTTCTGTTACGCAAATTCACAATATCGGTACCACCGAGATTGTTGGATCGGCGTCACCGAGATTGGGAATCTGACCGTTGGTCACCTTATCGGTGCAACCGAGTTTCCTATATCGGTCTCACCGATATTCAAAAGTTGCCACTTTTTGGTCACTTTGGTACCACCGAGATTAACACATCGGTGTCACCGAGCTGGTCATTTTGTGTGTAACGGTTGGATTTTTGGGGATGCCTATATATACCCCTTCACCACAACCTACTCGAAAGAGAAGCACTCAGAACTATTCCATACTTGCCCCATCCAGTTTTCTGAGAGAGAACCACCTACCCTTGTGTTGAGGTCAAGATTTTCCACTCCAACCATATGGATCTTGATTTCTAGCCTCCCCAAGTTGCTTTCCACAAATCCCATCTCTTCCACCAAGCCAAATCTATGAGAGAGTGATTGTGTGTTGAGGAGTCTATCATCTTGAAGCACAAGAGCAAGGAGTTCATCGACATTGCCGAGCCTATTACCTTTTGGAGGGTGGTGCCTCCTAGATTGGTTAGGTGTCGCTTGGGAGCCTCCTACTTTGTGTTGTGGAGTGAACCAAGAAGTTTGTAAGGGCAAGGAGATCGCCTACTTCGTGAAGATCTACCCATAGTGAGGCTAGTCCTTCGTGGACGGAAGCCGTTATGGAATAGTCAAGGTTGCTACTTCGTGGACCCTTATGGGTGGAGCCCTCCGTAGACTCTCAAGACCGTTACCCTCCGTGGGTTGAAGACTCCATAAACGTGGATGTACGATAGCACCACCTATCGGAACCATGGGAAAAATCATCGTGTCTACAATTGCGTTTGATCTTCCTACCCTATCCTTTCTACTCATGCTTGTTGTTACTTTCCGCTGCTATACTCTTAGACTTGCATGTGTAGGGTGTACTTGACTTGCCATGAAATGCTAAAAACTGCCAACTCTAAAATTTGGGAAAAGGCAAAACTTTTATTTGGTCAAGTAGTCTAATCACCCCCCCCCCCTCTAGACATACTTTCGGTCCTACAAGAATGCAGTTATCTGCGTGGACCAGATGTATCGTGACGCGGTAGCAGCTGAAGCCACAGAAATCCCAGCTCCTGCCAAGGACACAAAGAGATTGAAGAAGGCTAGCAGGAACACCGGCAAGGACTCCGGGAAGCGCGCCTCTTCGGAGTGCGCCGCACCCGACGATGACCTGCAGGGGAGTTCCACTAGCAAGAAGACCAAGGCCACCTATCCTGAGACGAAGAAAATCCGGGCAAGGCTGGACGGCACTGGTGGCACGTTCACCATTAGTGCTACCCTTACTGACAAATAGGAAAGCGTGCTCGTTACATTCCTACGGGAGAATATCGATGTGTTTGCCTGGCAACCATATGACATCCCTAGTGTTCCCAGGGAGGTAATTGAGCACCACCTTGATGTCTGTCCTCATGCCCGGCCCATCAAGCAAAAGGTTAGGAAGCAAGCCCTGGAGCGGTAGCAGTTCATTGCCGAGGAAATCAAGAAGCTTGAAGCAGCAGGTTTGGTCAGAGGGGTGTTGCATCCAACTTGGCTAGCAAACCCGATGGTGGTACGTAAGGCAAATGGGAAATGGAGGCTTTGCATAGACTTCACTGACTTGAACAAAGCTTGCCCGAAGCACCCTTTCCCCTTGCCGCGCATAGATCAGATTGTTGATTCCACCTTCGGATGTGACTTGCTCTCCTTTTTGGATGCCTACTCCGGATACCACCAGATATTTATGACTAAAGAAGATGAGGAGAAGACCGCATTCATAACTCCCTGTGGAACGTACTGTTTTGTGCGTATGCCCTTCGGGTTAAAGAGTGCTGGTTCAACCTTCACCAGAGTTGTTCAGATTGGTTTTGGACCTCAGCTGCACAGAAATGTGGAAGCCTACATGGATGACATTGTGGTCAAGACCAAGGATGAAGCCACTCTCATACAAGATCTGGAAGAAACTTTTGCGAACTTGCGCAAAATCAACCTGAAGCTCAACCCTGAAAAGTGTGTGTTCGGTGTCCCATCCGGCAAGCTGCTTGGGTTCTTTGTATCTCAGCGAGGAATAGAAGCCAATCCCAACAAGATCAAGGCGATTGAACAGATACATGCATCCAAGACTATCAAGGATATCAGACGCTTGACCGGATGTGTTTCCGCGTTGAGTAGGTTCATCTCCAAATCTGCTAAGCGCGCCTTGCCGTTCTGCAAGATCTTGAAGAAGGCCGGCCCGATGAAGTGGACCCCGGAGGCAGATGCAGCGCTACAAGACCTGAAGAATTACCTATCCTCTGCTCCCACCTTGGTCGCTCCTAAACCGCAAGAGCCGTTGCTGCTATATTTGGCAGTAGCGAATCAAGTGGTTAGTGCAGCACTGGTGGCGCAGCGGGAAGTGGATAGAGATTCAGCAGCTGCTGCTGATGCTACCATGGACGAGAAAGAAACACCCACGGCAGGACTCGATGTAGATCAAAGGGGACCTCAGCAAATGATCGACAGCGGATCCAAGGAGGTGGCAAAGGAGAAAATGGTGCAGCGGCCCGTGTAATTTGTCAGTTCCCTGCTACATGGAGCTAGATCTAGGTACTCTGGAGTACAAAAGCTGATCTTCGGTCTCATCATGGCCTCGAGGAAGCTGCGCCACTACTTCCAAGCACATGAGATAACAGTTGTTACCCGTTTCCCGTTGCAAAGCATACTGAGGAACCCTGAAGCCACTGGCAGGATAGTTGAGTGGGCATTAGAATTGTCAAGTTTCGGATTGAAGTATGAGAGAACTTCCACCATTCAAAGCCGGGCGTTGGCGAAGTTTATTGCAGAATGGACACCCACGCCAGATGATGAAGCTCCAGAGACAATCCTCCCTGGCAAAGAAGCACCTAAGGATTGGATCATGTACTTTGACGGTGCTTTCTCACTCCAGGGCGCTGGAGCAGGCATGCTCCTCATTGCCCCTACCGGAGAGCACCTCAAGTACGTCGTCCAAATGCACTTTCCCCGGGAGGAAGCCACCAACAATACCGCTGAGTACGAGGGGCTCCTTGCCGGACTTAGAATCGTGGTGGAGTTGGGAATAAAGAGGCTGATCGTCCGAGGAGATTCTCAGCTTCTGATGAAGCAAGTCAACAAGGATTACCAGAGCCTGCTGATGGAGGCATACGTGGAAGAAGTGAGGAAATTGGAGGAGCATTTTGATGGGCTGCAAACGGAGCACGTGCCACGAGCAGAAAACTGCATTGCTGACCATCTATTGAAGTGTGCTGCGCAGAAGCTTCCTGTGGAACCAGGGACTTTTGTTCTCCGCCTCGCTCAACCATCGGTATCCCCATCAGCGATGTCCAAGAAGAGAAGGAAGCTAAACTCCGACAAGCATTTCCCGGCAGATCATCCCGAAGCCGTTGGTAGAGAAGCTGCCGGGGAAAATCCCGTTCCGGTTGACGAGCAGCTCCCTCCCGCAGGACCTCAGGTTCTCGCGGTTGAGACAAGCGCTCCCGGAGACGAGGATACACCATTAGTCCTTGTTGTCGAGCCGCAGGCTCCAACCTAGGCGCGGAATATAGTCCATTTCCTTCAAACAGGAGAACTCCCCGAAGAGCAAGAGGAAGCCGAAAGAGTAGCCTGTCGGTCAAATATGTACCAGTTTGTCGATGACACCCTGTACAGAAGACGACCGAACGGTGTGAAATTAAGGTGTATCTGCCGGGAGGATGGACTGAAGCTGTTGGCGGAGATTCACGGAGGGGTATGTGGTTCCCACATTGGATCAAGGGCCCTTGCCGGGAAAGTTTTATGAACAGGGTTTCTATTGGCCCACTGCCCTCCAGGACGCTACTGAGCTGGTCACCGAATGTGAAGCCTGCCAGTTCCATTCCAAGAACATCCATCAACCAGCACAAGCCCTGCAAACAATCCCTCTATCTTGGCCATTCTCGGTCTGGGGGCTCGATATTATGGGCCCCTTCCCCCGTGCTATTGGGGGCGTTGAGTTCTTGTTCGTGGCAACTGACAAGTTCACAAAGTGGCCTGAGGTGGAACCAGTGAGAAAGGTGACCGCGTAGTCAGCTATCAAGTTCATGAAAGGACTGGTGTGCCGCTTTGGAGTGCCTAACGAGTGATCACCGACAACGGCACCCAGTTCACAAGCCGCGCCTTCATGCAATATATCCAAAGCCTTGGAAGCAAGGTCTCCTTCGCCTTTGTTGCCCACCCAAGAAGCAACGGGAAAGTCGAGAGGATGAATGATGAAGTGCTGCGAGGGCTCAAGACAAGGACTTTTGATAAGCTGCGGAAGAGCGGCACGCGCTGGATAGACGAGCTATCGGTGGTTCTTTGGTCCCTCAGAACGACACCAAATCGAGCTACTGGCCAGACGCCCTTCTCCCTAGTGTACGGGGCGGAAGAAGTACTACCCATGGAACTCATATACGGGTCAGCTCGAGTGCTTGCCTACGATGAAGTAGAGCAACAGCAGCTACGGCATGACGATGCCATGCTCCTCGAGGAAGACCGTCTCCAGGCTACGGTACGTGCTGCATGTTACCAGCAAGCCCTGCGCCGCTACCATAGCCGCAGGGTCCACGCCTGGAGCCTTGAGGAAGGCAACCTTGTCCTTAGGCGTGTTCAGTCCGCCAAGGGTGCTAACAAGTTGATGCCGAAGTGGGAAGGCCCTTACCGGGTAGTACGAGTCACCAGACCTGGCGTAGTCCGTCTGGAGACTGAAGATGGCACCAAGGTGCTTAACTCATGGAACATTGAGCATCTTCGTAAGTTCTACCCATAAGGTGCGGCTGCTGGGTTCAGTCCCCGGTAGCCACCTTTTGTACAAGCCTTGCGGATGTTGCATGTAACCCTTTGTACAAAGCCAGGCGCAGACCCTGTGCAACAATAATAAAGCTACGCATTGCATCATATCATCATTTTTACATGCTCATTATGCATTTTTTATGACTGCAATGTTATCGCTTTTTGAGTTATAAAGATTAGCTAGAATACTTGATGAACCCGTAATCTTTGTTACTGGTCTCACCCTACATGTTTGACAGTCGGGAAAACAGGGAAGGGAAACAAAGAAACAAGGATGGTGGCCCATCACACTCTAAAAGGGGATACTGCTTGGAAAAGAAAAGTATATTGCATCTCCCAAGTTCAGTGCCTTTCGATTCCTCAAGGAAATCCTTAATATCTTCCTTACTGCGGGTGGTGGAGTCATCCACGTGGTGAAAACCCTTGTCGGGACGAGCCGCCCCTCTGTCCTTGTTTAACGACTGTTGGGGGGAGGTGGCGGCGCTGACACCGACAAGGAGCTTTGCCGGGGAACAACGCCAACCTGCTGCCAGTGGCTCGTTTCCCCTCTTTGGCACTCATGGTTTGAATGATGACCCGGCAAGTAGCTCCGTGTAGCAAAGACAAAACATACCGGTACAGTATAAATAAGGAAGGGAAAGGGATAGTACTTGCGAAAGAAAGACAACACATTTTCTCATTCATTTCCGATACAAAGTGGATAAGAAATTACATTCTGATCAGCTAAAATTTGGCAAACGCCTACATTTTTGGCTTACAAAAAGATAAATGCCCCGTAATGCCTTTCTTGTCCCTCTCCTCTCAGGGATTAGGTAAAGAAGGAACAGAGGGCAAAAGGAGCGCCTGGCTGGGATTCGACGCTTCCCAGCCAGGACCAGAGGGACGCGTTCGGCGAGCAGAAGGGCCCTGTCCCCAGGCAGGGCGGACGAAGCCGACGGAGTGGACAAGACCGACAAGGGGAAAGAAGGCGGAGGGCAGGTGCAGATGGTGGCGCTGCCAGAGCCCAGCTGGTGATGATGGTGCTGTCGGGGAACGCGACACGTCGGAGACCTCATCCATGCTCCTGATGCATCGTAGGTCCCCGACCGCCATCGTCTTCCTCATCGCCACCGCTCGAGGGGACACCCCCGCCATCACCCAAGTTCCAGGCGCGGCAACCCGGGGGCCCCGTAGAGAGCATGGTCGTCCCTGGTGGCCACAGGCGGGGAATTCCATCCCCCGCCTTAGAAGAACAAGCATAGATGAAGAGCTCCCTCCCGTACGCTCCATCCAAAATGCTGCGGGAGGAGTGCTTCACTGCGATAAACGACGACTCATGGCTGCTACCATACGCCCGCGGTGGCCACGGTGGGCGGTTTTTCTCCATCACCTTGAAGAAGGAATGCGGGAACCGCGGACCGCCGCGACGCTGCACCTCCAACATAGATCCCGATGCGATGTCAACCGCATGGCGCTCCGTCAAGGCTAAAGAAGCGGGCAGCGTGGCAGCAGGCATGCCACCGCAACTGTCCCCAACACGGCCACCACGCTGCCCGCTCCCCCATCCAACACTTCCCCAACCAGCCTCGAACTCAGAGTCGTGTATCCATGATAGAGACTGAGCATGGGTCCAAGGGGAAGGCTCTGCAAACATGCTCGCTAGGCCCCTCCCCCTGAGCATTGGGAGGGGGGAACGCGGCTCAAGACAAGGAAGCAGAAGGGCGAGTTCTGTGGATTCGGACTCAAGAAGGAAGAAAGGATGGATGAGCGTCGCCCCTCACGACCACCAATTTATAGGGGAAAGAGCGGGGGCTGGCTCTCCTCCGCTCCAAGGGTCGCCGCCCATCTCCACCAATTCCATCGCCCACGATCACGAGCGAACAGGTAACCGCCCCATTGCTCCAATCCATGGCGCTGCGGTTTCTGTCATGACCAGGGCTTTAAGTCATGCGTGCCCGTCGCTAACTCCCCGCTATGCATGCGGCGTGCGTGGCGGAAACGGCCTGAGATGGTGGGTCAGTGCTGACCAATAAATTGGCAGTTACTCCCTCCCATTGCACGCTTGTGCATGGATTTTGGGCCTGACCCAACGGCACTTGACGAGCACGTGTGGGCCAGACCCGGGGGCTCCTATCGGTGCACTAGTACAGGGGTACCCAGTGCCCCTGACTTATGAACAGGCAGTAGTAGCTGAACCCCTCAATGTTCGTACAAACCCGAAGAATGATCAGGACCAAACTCCAACAAGCCCGACGCGGCAGCCCAAGCCTGGACTGCAACGCGCCAAGCACGTCCCCGGCGCTTGCCGGGGACCAAGACATGCGCACCTTCCTGAAGACCCGGCAAGCCATTCCCCGGGAGGTGCGAGCTGATCGGCCACCGCTCCACCGCATCGCTACGCCAGTCACTTGTCGATTCGGTGTCGAGCCCTCAAGCGGCTAATCAGCTCTCGCTAAACACGTATCGACACACCGGGAGGCAAGTTGTACTCAGTTGACACCCGCCCTGCAGCGTGTCAAGACCGTAAGCAACGACCGGCCAATCGGTGGTAAAAGCTTACCGGGGATGCACCCCCGAGCGCCACCTAGGCTGGTAATCATGGTATTTTGTCCTAAATGCCAGAGTTAGGTATGATAGCTCTGCTAAGCTATCCAATTGATAGATAATGACTATTTTGCCATTGTGGTAACCCCTTGCACTATAAAAGGAGGCCCAAGCCTACCTAGGTCAAGATTCGGACCTTTGGATACTTGTACTCGCATAGTAGCTCACGCCAACAACAACTCTTGCCGGGGTTAAGCGCTGCGCACTCTTCGTGTTCCTCTGATCAATCCACCAAAAGCAGGAGTAGGGTTTTACGCTTAGTAGCGGCCCAAACCTAGGTAAAATGCCTGCGTCATGATCATCGCGCCGTCTCACGCTCTCCGCTCTTTGTGCAACGTGACCCCCCTTGCCGAACCACAAGGGGCCTCTGGCCCCATAGGTGATCGTTGTGCCCCGACAATATCTTTCTGCGTCGTGCTACCATCCAACTGAAGTGACGGTTCAATAACCTCATCAAGTTCTACTTTTCCTCCCACTCAATTCTTTGGAGAGAAACTCTTTCCCGAGAAAGGACCCGTTTTAGCAACAAACACATTGCCCTCGAATCTGAGATAGAAGGTGTACCCAACTATTTCCTTAGGGTGTCCTATGAAGATGCATTTGTCCGCTTTGGGTTCGAGCTTATCAGGTTGAAGTCTTTTCACATAAGCATCACATTCCCAAACACTAAGAAACGACAGCTTAGGTTTCTGCTAAACCATAATTCATACGGTGTCATCTCAACGGACTTAGAGAGACATCATAGTACGCACCATATCCAATAGAGTACGACTATGACGTTCGGACACACCATCACACCATGGAGTTCCAGGCGGCATGAGTTGTGAAACCATTTCCACATTGTCTTAAGTTGCATACCAAACTCGTAACTCAGATATTCACCTCCACGATCATATCGTAGACATTTTATCTTCTTGTCACGATGATCTTCAACTTCACTCTGAAATTGCTTGAACTTTTCAAACGTTTCAGACTTGTTTTTCATTAAGTAAATATACGCGTATCTACTCAAATCATCAATGAAGGTAAGAAAATAACGATATCCACCACATGCTTCAACACTCATTTGACTGCATACATCAACATGTATCATTTCCAATAAGTCACTTGCCCGCTCCATCAAACCGGAAAATGGGGTCTTAGTCATCTTGCCCATGAGGCATGGTCCGCATGTCTCAAGCGATTCGAAATCGAGTGAGTCCAAAGATCCATCAGCATGGAGTTTCTTCATGCGCTTTACACCAATATGAACTTAGCGGCAGTTCCAAAAGTATGTGGTACTATCATAATTAACTTTGCATCTTTTGGCATCAATACTATGAACATGTGTATCACTACGATCGAGATTCAATAAACCATTCACATCGAGTGTATGACCATTGAAGGTATTATTCATGTAAACAGAATAACTATTATTCTCTGACTTAAATGAACAACCGTATTGCAATAAACATGATCTAATCATGTTCATGCTCAACGCAAACACAAAATAACATTTATTTAGGTTCAACACTAATCCCGAAGGTAGAGGGAGCGTGCGGTGGTGATCACATGAACCTTGGAAACACTTCCAACACACATCGTCACCTCACCCTTAGCTAGTCTCCATTTATTCCGTAGCTTTCACTTCGAGTTACCAATATTAGCAACTGAACCGGTATCTAATACCCAGGTGCTACTAGGAGTACTAGTAAGGTACACATCAGTAACATATATATCAAATATACTTTTGTTGATGTTGCCAGCCTTCTTATCTGCCAAGTATCTGGGGCAGTTCCGCTACCAGTGACTGTTCCCCTTATTATAGAAGCACTTAGTCTCGGGATTGGGTTCAACCTCAGGTTTCTTCACTGGAGCGACAACTGTCTTGCCATTCTTGAAGTTTCCCTTCTTGTCCTTGCCCTTCTCGAAACTAGTGGTTTTACTAACCATCAACACTTGATGCTCCTTCTTGATTTCTACCTTCGCGGTGTCAAACATCGCGAATAGCTCAGGGATCGTCTCCATCCCTGGCATGTTATAGTTCATCACGAAGCTCTAGTAGCTTGGTGGCAGTGACTTGGAGAACTCTGTCAATCACTATCTTATCTGGAAGATGAACTCCCACTTGATTCAATCGATTGTAGTACCCAGACAATCTGGGCACATGCTCACCTGATTGAGCTATTCTCCTTCATCCTGCAGGCAAAGAATCTTGTTGGAGGTCTCATATCTCTCAACAAGGGCACGAGCCTGAAATCCCAATTTCAGCTCTTGGAACATCTTATATGCTCCGTGACGTTCAAAACATCTTTGGAGCCTCAATTCTAAGCTATAATGCATGATGCACTGAACTATCAAGTAGTCATCCGAACGTGTCTGTCAGATGTTCACAACATCCACAGACGACGCTTGAGGGGGTGGCGCACCGAGCGGTGCATCAAGGACATAAGCCTTCTGTGCAGCAATGAGGACAATCCTTAGATCATGGACCCAGTCCGCATAACTGCTACATCATCTTTCAACTTACTTTTTCTCTAGGAACGTATCAAAATTTAAGGGAGCTAGAGCGCGAGCTATCGATCAATAATATAATTTTGCAAATACAACTTTAGACTTTGTTCATGATAATGGCTTCAATTAATCATATTACTAAAGAACTCCCACTCAAATTGACATCCCTCCGGTCATCCGAGTGCTACATGATCCAAATTCACCAACCCAAGTCCGATCATCACATGAGATGAGGTGGTTTCAATGGTGAACATCTCCATGTTGATCATATCTACTATATGACTCATGTTCGACCTTTGGGTCTCTTGTGTTCCGAGGCCATGTCTATACATGCTAGGCTCGTCAAGTTTAACCCAAGTGTTCCGCATGTGCAAAACTGGCTTGCACCCGTTGTATGTGAACGTAGAGTCTATCACACCCAATCATCACGTGGTGCTTCGAAACGACGAACTTTCGCAACGGTGCACACTCGGGGAGAACACAATTTTATCTTGAAATTTTAGTGAGGGATCACCTTATAATGCTACCGTCGTCCTAAGCAAAATAAGATGCATAAAAGGATTAACATCACATGCAAATCATAAGTGACATGATATGGCCATGAACTTGTGCTATTGATCTCCATCTCCAAAGCACCGGCATGATCTCCATCATCACCGGCATGACACCATGATCTCCATCATCGTGTTGCCATCGGGGTTGTCGCGCCAACCATGCTTCTACTACTATTGCTACCGCTTAGCGATAAAGTAAAGCATTACATAGCGCTTAATGAGTGACACGCAGGCCATATAATAATTAAAGACAACCCTATGGCTCCTGCCGGTTGCCGTATGCATCAACATGCAAGCCGATATAATCTATACAAAACATGATCATCTCATACATCACATATATCACATCATGTCTTTGGCCATATCACATCACAACATGCCCTGCAAAAACAAGTTAGACGTCCTCTACTTTGTTGTTGCAAGTTTTACGTGGCTGCTATGGGCAACTAGTAAGAACCGTTCTTACCTACGCAAAGCCACAACGGTGATAATAAAGTTGCCTTTTAGCCTTCTACAAGGACCGCCTCTGTCGAATCTGATTCAACTAAAGTGGGAGAGACAGACACCTGCCAGCCATCTTTATGCAACAAGTTGCATGTCAGTCGATGGAACCGGTCTCTCGTACGTGGACGAGTAAGGTTGGTCCGAGCCGCTTCATCCCACAATACCGCCGAATCAAGATAAGACTAAGGAAGTAAGAAATCTAAAAATCAATGCCCACAAACTCTTTTGTGTTCTATTCGTGCATATCATCTACGCATGGACCTAGCTCATGATGCCACTGTTGGGGAACGTTGCATGGGAAACAAAAATTTCCTACGAACACCCAAGATCTATCCATGGAGATGCATAGCTACGAGAGGGGGAGTGTATCTACATACCCTTGTAGATCACTAAGCGGAAGCATATATAAAGCAGTTGATGTAGTCGTATGTCTTCGCAATCCAATCACGATCCGTCCCGATCTAGTGCCGAACGGACGGCACCTCCGTGTTCAGCACACGTGCGGCTCGATGACGTCTCCTCCTTCTTGATCCAGCAAGAGAGGGAGGAGAAGTAGATGGGATCTCAACCAGCATGACGGCGTGGTGGAGATGGTGGTGTCGCAGTGCCGGCAGGGCTTCGCCAAGCGCCTCTGGAACAACGTACAAGGAAGAAACGAGAGAGACGGGAGGAGGGCCGCAGCCGTGGGAGGGTTTTCAGCCCCCTTGCACCTCCCCACCTTTATATAGGCGTGGGAGGGGCTGGTGGCTTGCCCTCCAAGCCCCTAGGGTCATTGGTCAAGGGGGAGGAAGGAAATCCCTGCTTTCCTTCCCCACCGATCACTATCCCCCTTTTTTAGGGATCTCGATCTTATCCTTTCAGGATATGATCCAATTCCTTTTAAGTGGGGATCTTGATGCGCCTAGACCAGGGGTGTGGAGACTTTCCCCACTACGCACGTCCATGTGGGTCCCCATGCAGGTGGGCCCCACTCCGGAACCTTCTAGAACCTTCCCAGTACAATACCGAAAAATCCTGAACATTTTTCGGAACCCTAAATATGACTTCCCATATATAAATCTTTACCTCCAGACCATTCCGGAGCTCCTCGTGACATCCGGGATCTCATCCGGGACTCCGAACAACATTCGGTTACCAATGTACATATCCCAATTCTACTCTAGCGTCACAGAATGTTAAGCGTGCGGACCCTACGGGTTCGAGAATCATGTTGACATGACCGAGACACCTCTCTGGTCCATAACCAATAACGGGACCTGTATGCCCATATTGGTTCCTACATATTCCACGAAGATCTTTATCGGTCGAACCACGTTGCCAAGGATTCAATCAATCCCGTATGCAGTTCCCTTTGTCCAGCGGTATGTTACTTGCCCGAGATTCGATCGTCGGTATCTCCATACCTAGTTCAATCTCGTTACTGGCAAGTCTCTTTACTCGTTCCGTAATACAAGATCACGTGACTAACTCCTTAGTCACATTGCTTGCAAGCTTCTTGTGATGCTGTATTACCGAGTGGGCCCAGAGATACCTCTCCGTCATACGGAATGACAAATCCTAGTCTCGATCCACGCCAACCCAACAGACACCCTCGAAGATACCTGTAGAGCACCTTTATAGTCACCCAGTTACATTGTGATGTTTGATACACACAAGACATTCCTCCGGAGTCCGGGAGTTGCATGATCTCATGGTCATAGGAACAGATACTTGACATGGATAAAGTAGTAGCAATAAACTGACACGATCAACTGCTATGCTTACGGTTGGGTCTTTGTCCATCACATCATTCTCCTAATGATTTGATCCCGTTATCAGATGACAACTCATGTCTATGGTCAGGAAACCTTAACTATCTCTGATCAACGAGCTAGTCTAGTAGAGGCTCACTAGGGACATGGTCTTGTCTATGTATCCACACATGTATCTGAGTTTCCAATCAATACAATTATAGCATGGATAATAAACGATTATCATGAACAAGGAAATAGGATAATAACCAATTTATTATTGCCTCTAGGGCATATTTCCAACAACTGATACTTGTGATCTGCGTTGGGTTTTCCGTGAAGAGGAACGGGTAATTGCAGCATAAAGTGGGTAAGTATTTCCCTCAGTTATGAAACCAAGGTTTATCGAACCAATAGGAATATCGATCCTCAACCGTCTTCAACGGCTGCACACAAATGAACAAACAACTTGCACCCAACGGGGGCAAGAGGGTTCTCAGTCCCCTTGATCTCGTTATTTGCAAGCAAATGAGTTGTGTAGATAATTGTTGATAAATATAAATTGCAAAATAAAATAAAAGGTAAATAAAGGCAGCAAGGTAATTGTAGCGTTTGTAAATATATAAGTGAATAGACCCGTGGGCCATAGTTTTCCCTAGCGGCATCTCTCGTGTAGGCAGCATACGGTGGGTAACAAATTACTGTTGGGAAATTGATAGAAAAGCAGATAGTTATGCGATTTTAATGGCAATGATCATGTGTATATAGGCATCATGTCCATAAAAAAATAGGCCGACTCCTGCCTGCACCTATTACTATTAGTCCACTCATCGACCGCTATCCAGCATGCATCTAGAGTATTAAGTAAAACAGAGTAATGCATGGAGAACGATGACATGATGTAGACAAAGTAAACTCAAGCAATATGAATGAACCCCATCGTGTTATCCATAGTAGCAACAACACAATACCAGATCTTGTCCCCTAGTTTGTCACTGGGATATAGAAACTCGTCAGGTTCAACCTACCACAACGCACCACTCCCACCGATGAAATACCAATCTACTTGGCCAAAGCACATCAATAAATTGGAGAGCATTACGAAGCTATAATGATCATGCAATTAAGAGATAATATATTTCAGAGGCATCTCAAATAGTTTTCATGAATAATCCGAACATAAACCCACAATTCATCGAATCCCAACAAACACACCGCACAATAGGATTACATCAGATAGATCAAATCGAAGATGCGATGACCATTGACCCACAATTCATATTACCACATCGATATCATTGATCCAAAATTTCTCTATATGTGCTACTTGATGGTTTTAATTATCACACATTGAATACCTAATATTTTTGGACTAGTATTATGACCCATGCAAATTACCGTCACTATTTATTAACTCTCAAAAAATATAAGTGAAGAACGAAAGTGAAATCATTTCTATAAAATCTACACACCACCGTGCTCAAAAACATATAAGTGAAGTACTAGAGCAACTGCTAAGCTCAAAAGATATAAGCGAAGCACATAGAGTATTCTAACAAATTATGATGAAGGTGTTTCTCTCTTAAATAGGTGTGTCCAGCAAAAAATGATTATGGAAAACTGAAAGTAAAAGCAAACAAAAGCAAATGACGCTCCAAGCAAAACTCATATCATGTGACGAATAAAAATATAGCTTCAAGTGACATACCGATGGATTTGAGACTAAAGAGGGGATACCTTCCGGGGCATCCCCAAGCTTAGACGCTTGAGTCTCCTTTAAAATATTACCTTGGGGTTCCTTGGGCATCCCCAAGCTTAGACTCTTGCTACTCCTTATTCCTTTGTCCATCACGGTAACACCCAAAACTTGAAAACTTCAATCACACAAAACTCAACAAAACTTCGTGAGATCCGTTAGTATAAGAAACATATTGCATACTTTAGGTACTGTTATAAATTGATTTTTATTTAATAAATGCATAATATGTGCTGTATTATAAATTCTCCATGGCTTATACCCCCCGGTACAATCCATAGCATAATCAAAATAAGCAACTTTGCAAGCAAAAACAGAATCTGTCTAAAACAGAACTGTCTGTAAAAATATGTAGAGAACCTATAATTCTGTAACTCTAAACATTCTGAAAAATTAGGACAGCCTCCAAAATTTGTATATCAACACTGTGTAAAAATTTCAGATCATTATCATGCTCCAGTAAAAAATGAAAATTCCTGTATTAGAGTCAAAAGTTTCTGTTTTGTTTCAGCATCGATTCTACTCATCTACTCATCTTGTGAGTCATCCCAAAGGCTTTACTTGGCACAAACACTAATTCAAACACAAAAACATAATAATTACAGAGGAAATAATCATGTTATTAAAAAAACAGAAATTTTATAGCAAAAATTGAAAGATAACTATTGGGTTGCCTCCCAACAAGCGCTATTGTTTTATGCCCTAGCTAGGCATAATGCATAGTTTCAAGTATTGTCATCTTTGACACTCCACCCATAAGTAACTCTCATGATTGATTCATAAGGTGGTTTAATTCTCTTTCTAGGGAAGTGTTCCATCCCTTTCTTTAATGGGAATTGGAACCTTATGTTTCGCTCTTTCATGTCAATAATTGCACCTATAGTTCGTAAGAATGGTCTTCCAAGTATTATGGGACAAGTAGGATTGCACTCAACAACAAGCACAATGAAATCTACAGGCACATAATTTTTATTTGCAATAATAAGCACATCATTAATTCTACCTAGAGGTTTCTTAATGGTAGAATCCGCAAGATGCAAGTTGAGGGAACAATCTTCAATATTAGTGAGACCAAGCACATCACAAAGAGTTTTAGGAATAGTTGAAACACTCGCACCGAGGTCACACAAGGCATTGCATTCATATTTATTGATCTTTATTTATATAGTAGGTTCCCACTCATCATGCAATTTTCTAGGAATAAAAACTTCAAGCTCAAGTTTCTCATCATAAGCTTTTATCATGGCTTCTACTATATGTTCGGTAACAGCTTTGTTTTGTTCTTAAGCATTGGATGAGATAATAATGGATTGCAACAAGGAAATACATTCTACTAAATAGCAATTATCATAATTAAAGTCCTTGTAATCCAAAATAGTGGGCACATCACTAGTTAAAGTTTTGACCTCTCCAAACCCACGTTTTTCAGTTTTAACATAAAAAACATCACCCTCCAAGCAAACGGGACGCTTCTCAACTAGAGTTGACTCATCTCCAGTCCCTTTATCATTTATATTCAGAGAAGTAAATGAAGATTCAATAGGAGAAGTACCAATCATTTTAAGATCTTCATCATGATTCCGGTAAAAACCGGGTGGAAGAGCTTTTTCTAAGAATTCCCGCTTAGCTCTCAACTTAGCGGTCCTCTCCTTACTTTCATTAATATATATTTGGATAGATTTAATAGAATAATTAAAATCATGCTTAGGTGGCAAAGCTTTACTTTTAAGAGTTTCCACATCAAGAGCAATTATATCCATGTTTTTAGCCAAAGTGTCAACTACATGCAATTTTTATTATACCATACTGTTGAAAACCTTTTGAGAATTAATAAATTATTTAATTGTGCTATCAAGATCAGAGGGCATCCTATTAGAATTTGTAGAAGAATTGCCATAAGAATTACCATAAGAATTTCCATAGTTGTTAGAGGAATTACCGGGACATGGTCTAGAATTGAAGTTTCCTCTATAAGCATTGTTATTGAAATTATTTCGCGAGACAAAATTCACATCAATAGCATCATTATTTTGCTCAATCAAAGTAGACAAGGGCATATAATTGGGATCAACATGAGCATTTTTACTAGCGACCATATCCACAAGAGCATCCAATTTTTCACTCAAAGTAGCGATTTCTTCAACAGAATTTACCTTCTTACCGGTTGGATCCCTTTCGGTATGCCATTGAGAATAATTTGTCATGATGTTGTCCAGAAGTTTTGTGGCCTCTCCTAAGGTCACATCCATAAAGGTACCACCTGCAGCAGAATCTAGAAGATTTCTAGACACAAAGTTTAGTCCAGCATAGAAGTTTTGGATAATCATCCACAAATTAAAACCATGAGTTTGACAATTTCTTATCATCAATTTCATTATCTCCCAAGCTTGTGCAACATGCTCTTGATCTTTCTGTTTAAAATTCATTATTTCATTTCTAAGGGAGATGATCTTAGCAGGAGAAAAATACTTGGCAATAAAAGCATCTTTACACGTATCCCATGTTCCAATACTATTACGAGGTAAAGATGAAAACCAAGCTTTAGCTTTATCTCTTAGTGAAAAAGGAAATGATTTTAATTTAAAAATATCACTATCCATATCCTTTTTATTTTGCATGTCACATAATTCAACAAAGGTATTAAGATGTGACGCGGGATCCTCATTAGGACTTCCCGAAAATTGATCCTTCATGACAAGATTTAGCAATGCAACATTAATATCAAAAGCCTCCGCACTAGTAGCGGGTGGTATAGGAGTACTAATAAAATCATTATTATTAGTATTTTAGAAGTCACACAACTTAGTAGTATCTTGAGCCATGGTGACCGAACAAGAAAAGTAACAAGCAAGGCAAATAAACTAGCAAGAGAAGAAGTAAACTAGTAACAAGCAAAGATAAATATTTTTGTATTTTTGATTTTTATGAGACAAGCTAAATATAAAAGCAAATAAAAATAAGAACAAGTGAATGAAAATTTGTGTGAAGTTACTTGATAGTTGATGATGATATTCCCCGGCAACGGCGCCAGAAATCCTTCCTGGTACTTGTGATCTGTGAAGAGGAACGGGTAATTGCAACACAAAGTGGGTAAGTATTTCCCTCAGTTATGAAACCAAGGTTTATCAAACCAATAGGAATATCGATCCTCAATCGTCTTCAGCGGTTGCACACAAATGAACAAACAACTTGCACCCAACGCGGGCAAGAGGGTTGTCAATCCCCTTGATCTCGTTATTTGCAAGCAAATGAGTTGTGTAGATAATTGTTGATAAATATAAATTACAAAATAAAATAAAAGTTAAATAAAGGCAGAAAGGTAATTGTAGCGTTTGTAAATATATAAGTGAATAGACCCGGGGGCCATAGTTTTCCCTAGCGGCATCTCTCATGTAGGCAGCATACGGTAACAAATTATTGTTGGGCAATTGATAGGAAAGCGGATAGTTATGTGATTTTTCATGGCAATGATCATGTGTATATAGGCATCACGTCCATAAACAAATAGGCCGACTCCTGCCTGCACCTATTACTATTGCTCCACTCATCGACCGCTATCCAGCATGCATCTAGAGTATTAAGTAAAAACAGAGTAATGCATGGAGAACGATGACATGATGTAGACAAAGTAAACTCAGGCAATATGAATGAACCCCATCATGTTATCCTTAGTAGCAACAACAAAAAGATGCATCTTGTCCCTTACTTTATCACTAGGATATAGAAACTCGTCGGGTTGAACCTACCACAACGCACCACTACCACCGATGAAATATCAATCTACTTGGCCAAAGCACATCAATAAATCAGAGAGCATTATGAAGCTACAATGATCATGAAATTAAGAGATAATATATATCAGAGGCATCTCAAATACTTTTCATGAATAATCTGAACATAAACACACAATTCATCGGATCCCAACAAACACACCGCACAATAGGATTACATCGGATAGGTCAAAGCGAAGATGCGATGACCATTGTATTGAAGATCAAGCGATAGAGAGATTTCCATCTAGGTACTAGCTATGGACCCGTAAGTCTGTGTTGAACTACTCACACATCATCATGAGGGCAGCAAGGCTGATGTAGAGGCCCTCCGTGATCGATCCCCCCTCCGGCAGGGTGCCGGAACGGAGCTCCAGATGGCCTCGCGACGGAACAGAGACTTGCGGCGGCGGAAAAAGGGTTTCAGGACTGCTTTCAGTATTTTTGAAATATTAGAGAATTTATAGGCCAGAGAGGGACGTCGGGAGAGCCACGAGGGGGCCACCACATATCAGGGCGTGCCCCCGCCCTAGGGTGCGTCCTGATGTGTGGTGGGGCCCTCGTGCGCCTCCCAGCCTCCTTCTGAAGCTTCCAGGTCTTCTTTTGGTCCGGAAAAAATGATCAAACAGTTTCGTGGCAATTGGACTTCGTTTGATATTGTAAACCTGAAAAGTAAAAAACACGCAGGAAATGGCAACTGGCACTAGGCATTGGGTCAATAGGTTAGTGCTCAAAAATATTATAAATTGGTAAATAAAGACCCAAAAAGTATCCTAGAATGATAATATATCAGCATGGAACAATAAAAAATTATAGATATGTTGGAGACATATCAAGCATCCTCAAACTTAATTCCTGCTCGTCCTCAAGTAGGTAAATGATAAAAACAGAATTTTTGATGTTACATGCTATCCATTATGTAATCTTATGCAGGTATGCTCATTGAGAAACGATGAATCAACAAATATTAACATAGCAATATTTAAAGTGTAAGAACAGAATCATCAATCCTTAAAAGTATATGATCCTTAAGGAATGTTTACCACCCCATTCATCTTATTATATTAGCAACGCATGGCTCCATCTTCACCACATTAATACAAATGTCAAGCACCACGGTGTCCAAGTCAGGCAATTGGATCGTATTTTTTCAATATGCATCAACTTTTTATTCTTCACGCAATACATGAGCGTGAACCATTGGACATAGCATTTAAGTGGAATAGAGTATGGTGGTAGATATCAAAGGGGTAAAAAAGTGGAGAAGATAGTCTCATATCATCTAGGCATACCAACGAGCTATGGAGATGCCCATCGATAGATGTCAATGCGGGGAGTAGGGATTTCCATGCAAATGATGCACTTAGATCTATAAGTGTATGAAAGCTCAAATGAAGCTAAGTGGGGTGTGCATCCAACTTGCTTGCTCATGAAGACCTCGGGCATTTGTGGAAGCCCGTCGTCATACGAATATACAAGCCAAGTTTGCAATAATGAAAAGGTAATTCCCACTAGCATATGAATATGATATATCATGAGACTCTCTACATGAGGAGCATGCTGCCACTTTGAGGCACAAGTGTAGTAAAAGATAGTAGCAAAGTCCCTTCTCTTATTTTTCTCTCATTTTTTTGAATGGATGGTGTGCTCATTTGGCCTCCCCCATCTTTACTTTTCGTCCGGAGTCTTATATCGACTTGTGGGAGAATCATCGTCTCCATCATTCTTTCCTCACTGGGACAATGCTCTAATAATGATGATCATCACACTTTTATTTACTTACAACTCGATATGGAGAACTGATATGAAGATATGACTCAGTATGAATGCTTCTGGCAGTGTACCAGGATGTGCAATGATCTAGTGTGACATGTATCAAAAATATGGGGCCGGCAAGATACTATGTCGGGGTACGACGATCTAGCGTTACTAGTTTACTTCTTTGCTTGCTAGTTTACTTATCCTACTTGTTACTTGAATTGCTCGGTCACCATGTCTCAAGATACTATGTCGGGGTACGACGATCTATGGGGCTAGGATGTGCAATGATCTAGCGTTACTAGTTTACTTATTTGCTTGCCAGTTTACATGTCCTGCTTGTTACTTGGCTTGCTCGGTCACCATGTCTCAAGATACTATGTCGGGGTACGACGATCTATGGGGCCGGCAAGGCCCCTTTCCTGGTTCGGTGAGGGAATCCTCTGGCGCAAAGAGCATCGCCGGATGCTGCACGCTCGGAGTTTTAGACAGGTTCGAGCCGCCGGAGCGTAATACCCTACATCCTATGTGGTGTAGTTATTTGAGTTCACAGTACAGGAGCGTCGCAACCCGACAAGGATGCTTCGGGAGCGTCGCTACGGGTGTAAATGAACAGAGAGTCAACCTTTCTAAAGGTAGCCATGGACCTCCTTTTATAATCCAAGGGGCTACCACAGTGGCTAAAATTGTATTCGCACATAATAAACAATGTGCATCTATCTGCCAAAACTTCTCGCAATTGCAGTAGTGGGAAATACCTAACTCTGACGGATTAGGACAGACGCATTAAATGCATTGTGAGGTGGCACGCTAGCGACGTCTGATAACCCACAAGTGTAGGGGATCGTTTGTAGCCTTTTTTAATAAGTAAGAGTGTTGAACTCAACGAGGAGCTAAAGGTATAACAAATATTCCCTCAAGTTCTATCGACCACCGATACAACTCTACGCACGCTAATGCTTGCTTTACCTAGAACAAGTATGAAACTACTTTGAAGGTGATAGGATAGTTTGCACGAATAAAACTAGAAGTACTTTGAGGGAAATAAAACTACGAGTAAATAGCAAGATAATAAAAGTAGATGTTTAGTAGAAAGCTTTTGTCAAACAAGAAGGTTATTTGTCCCTAGGCAATTGATACCTAGACCGGTAATCATTCTTGCAATTTTACATGAGGGAGAGGCATGAGCTAGCATACTTTCTTGACTTGGATCATATGCACTTATGATTGGAACTCTAGCAAGCATCCACAACTACTAAAGATCATTAAGGTAAAACCCAACCATAGCATTAAGTATCAAGTCCTCTTTACTCCCATATGCAACAACCCACCTACTCGGGTCTGTGTTTTCTGTCACTCACACCACCCACCATAGGCAAATCATGAACACATTGCAACACCCTACAGAAAGGATCCCTCACGTTTGCGCGAGACGTAGGGCACCGTAGGACAGCACCATAACAAAATATACAATCATACCAACCACGATCATCAATTAGCCCATAGGACAAAGCAGATCTACTCAAACATCATAGGATAGCCATATATCATTGGGAAATAGTATATGGAGTTGAGCACCATGTTTAAGTAGAGATTACAGCGGGGAGAAGGGGAGTTACACCGCTGCATAGAGGGGGAGAGAGTTGGTGTTGACGGTAGCAAGATTGTTGATGTAGATCGCCGTCACGATCCTTGCCCCGGCGGCGTTCCGGCGCCACCGGGAGAGAGGGGGAGAGAGCCCCCCTCCTTCTTCTTATTCCTTGGCCTCCCCACTAGATGGGAGCAGAGTTCCCCCTCTGGTCCATGGCCGCCATGGCGGCGGAGGGGCAGGAGCCCCTCCTAGATTGGATCTCCCTCTCTGTTCTCTTCTGTTTCGCGTTCCTATTTTCTGGCCGAAAACCGTTTCTTATATTCCTGGAGATCCGTAACTCCGATCGGGCTGAAATTTTGAGGGGATTTTTATCCAAAAATTAGCTTCCTTGCGGCCAAAAGAGAGCTCCAACCGACATACGAGGTGAGCACAACCCGCCAGGGCGTGCCTGGGCCCCCTGGTCGCGCCCAGGTGTCTTGTGGGGGTTGTGGGCCTCTGATTGCGTTGATTCCACTTCTCAAAATTCACAAATATTCCAAAAACAATCTCTGTAAATTTTTATCGCGTTTGGACTTGTTTGATATGGATATTCTGCGAAACAAAAAACATGCAACAAACAGGAACTGTCACTGGGCACTGGATCAATAGGTTAGTCCAATAAATCATATAAATTGTTGCCAAAAGTATGTGACAGTTGTATAATATTGGCATGAAACAATCAAAAATTATAGATACGATGGAGACGTATTGGCATCCCCAAGCTTAATTACTGCTCGTCCTCGAGTAGGTAAATGATAAAAAAATTGATGTGGAATGCTACCTAGCATAATCTTGATCATATATCTAATCATGGCATGATTATTAAGACACAAGTGATTCAAAGCAATAGTCTAGTTTTGACATAAAGACATTAATACTCAGGCATCCCAACAAACAATCATGTCTTTCAAAATATCAAGGCTAAAGAACGTTATCCCTACAAAATCATATAGCCTTGTCATGCTCTGTCTTCTTAACACAAAGTATAAATCATGTACTACCCCGGTGTCAGCCAACCAATTGGTTCATACTTTTTAACGCGCTTCAGCATTTTCAACTCTCACACAATACATGAGCGCATGCCATGGATATAGCACTATGGGTGGAATAGAATATGATGGTAGGTTTCAAAGGGGTAAAAGTGGAGCAGAAAGTCTCGCATCAACTCAGCGTATCAACGGGCTATGGAGATGCCCATCAATAGATATCAATGCGAGGTGTAGGGATTGCCATGCAACGGATGCACTAAAAGCTATAAGTGTATGAAAGCTCAATATAAAACTAAGTGGGTATGCATCTAACTCTATGAAAAATTCCCACTAGTATATGAAAGTGACAACACAAGAGACTCTCTATATGAAAAACATGGTGCTACTTTGAAGCACAAGTGTGGAATTAGCATGCCCCTTCTACTTCTTTCATTTTTTTTATTTTTTTTTCTTTCTTTTTTTTCTTTTTTTTCTTTTTTTTTCTTTCTTTGTCCGGAGCCTCATCCCGACTTGTGGGGGAATCATAGTTTCCATCATCCTTTCATTACTGGGGCATGCTCTAATAATGAATAATGATGATCATCACACTTCTATTTACTTACAACTCAATATTAAAACTATAGTAGAACAAAGTATGACTCTATATGAATGCAATGATCTAGCGTAGCAAAGATATCAAAAAACGGACAAGCCATGAAAACATCATGCTAGCTATCTTACGATGATGTAATGCAATATGACAATAAATGCTCAAGTCATCAAAACGGAGGCGGTGGAAGTTGCATGGCAATATATCTCGGAATGGCTATGGAAATGCCATAATAGGTAGGTATGGTGGCTGTTTTCAGGAAGATATAATAAGGCTTATGTGTGATAGACCGTATCATATCACGGGGTTTGGATGCACCGACGAAGTTTGCACCGACTCTCGAGGTGAGAAAGGGCAATGCACGGTAACGTAGAGGCTAGCAAATTGCGGAAAGGTAAGAGTGTGTATAATCCATGGACTCACATTAGTCAGAAAGAACTCACATACTTATTGCAAAAGTTTTATTAGCTCTCTCGAAGCAAAGTATTACTACGCATGCTCCTAGGGGGGAGGTTGGTAGGAGTTAACCATCGCGCGCCCCCGACCTTCACACAAAGATAGACAATCAAGAATAAATTGTGCTCCAACTTCCTAGCATAAGGGGAGACTATACGTGAATGCTTCGGGAATCACAAACCTTAACACCAATATCTTACTACACACGATCATCCACTAGTACCTCCCACATATTATCATCTCTATATCGCAAAACTATTGCAAGGAATCAAACGTATCATATTCAGTGATCCCTAAGTTTTATGTAGGATTTTATGACTAACCATGCAAATGACCAATTCTTGTTGACTCTCTAAATAGATATAAGTGAAGCAAGAGTGTTTAATAATTTCTACAAAATACCATGCTCTAATAAATATAAGTGAAGCAAAAGAGCATTCTACAAATAATGGTTTTTTATGTGAAGAGAAACAGGCAATCCAAACTTCAAATGATATAAGTGAAGCACATGAAGCATTCTATAAAGCCATACTCAAAAGATATAAGTGAAGTGCATTGAGCATTCTATAAATCAACCATGGACTATCTCATACCAGCATGGTGCATAAAAGAAAAGTGAAAACTAAACACAAAAGGCGCTCCAAGATTTGCACATATCACATGAATGAAACGAATCCGAAAACATACCGATACTTGTTGAAGAAAGATGGGATGCCTTCCGGGGCATCCCCAAGCTTAGACGCTTGAGTATCCTTGGATATTTACTTGGGGTGCCTTGGGCATCCCCAAGCTTGAACTCTTGCCTCTCCTTCTTCTTCTCATATCGAGACCTCCTCGATCTTCGAACACTTCATCCACACAAAACTTAACAGAAGACTGGTAAGATCCGTTAGTATAATAAAGCAAAATACTACTTTAAGTACTGTTGAAAACCAATTCATATTTTATATTGGAATTATCCCTGCTGTATTATAACTTTTCTATGGCTTACACCACCGATAAAATCGATAGTTTCATCAAAACAAGCAAAACAATGCATCAAAAACAGAATCTGTCTTAAACAGGACAGTCTGTAGTAATCTGAACTTTGACCATACTTCCGTAACTCCAACAATTCTGAAAAAATAGGAAAAATTAAATATTTTGTATAGAAATACTGCGTTAAAAATTCAGAAACTTTTGATGTTCCAGTAAAAAAATGAAAATTCACGCACTACAGCCAAAGTTTCTGTTTTTACACCGCACATACCAACAAGCAATCTAATCATCCCAAAGGCAAATCTTGGCACATTATTTTTATAATACAATGGATTTGTGAAAGGGTATAATTATTTTTGTTGGAAAAATTTTAGGTTCCCCTCTATATTTTTTTTGTTTTTAAACTTTATAAAAGCACACAACAGAATAAAATGACTCTCTAAAACTTCCGGGTTGTCTCCCTGGCAGCGCTTTCTTTAAAGCCATTAAGCTAGGCATAAAGTGCTCAAGTAATGGATCCACCCGGATCCCAAGGTATATCAAAGCCAATTTTAATTAACATTGATTTGTAATTTAGTAATGAGCAGAAGGTGATATATATCATGCAATGACGAAGTCTAACTCTCTTCCTATGCATTGGCATGTCATAAAAGAACAATTCATGCACATCAAGTAAAGGCCAATACATAGCATAAGTAGTTTCTTGCAATTTTATCATATTGGAAACATAAAGAGGTGGAGATGTAGTTCCTCTCTCATAATAATTTCAAGTAAGAGCAGCAAGCACATGCATATTATATTCATCAAAATCATCATGTGTAGTAGCAAAATGCAACCCATCAATATAATCCTTAACAAGGGCAAACTTCTCCGATATAGTGTAGTTGGGAGAATTCAAAAAAATAATAGGACTATCATGTGTGGGTGCAATAGCAACAATTTCAGTCTTAACATAAGGAACTATAGCAAGTTCATCTTCATAAGCATAATTCATTGGCATCTTGGCCACAATCATAGCAAGCATCAAGTTCATCAAAAAGGGATATTTCAAATGAATCCATGGGATTATAGCAATTATCGTAGCATTCATCCTTCGGTAAGCACGAAGGGTAATTAAACAATGTATGAGTTGAAGAGTTACTCTCATTAGAAGGTGGGCACGGGTGATCAGTCCGCTCTTCCTCCTTTTGTTCTTCGCTCTCCTCCTCATCTTTTTCATCTAATGAGCTCACAATTTCAGCAACTTCTTCTTCCATAGGTCCCTGCAAAATATTAGTCTCTTCCAAGGCAGCGGACATTTTCTCAATAAATTCAATAATATCAGCATTGTATTCATAATTATCATAGCAATATTTAAGTATGGCAAAAAATTCAGATTTGTAAGGAACATCATCATCATACTTTTCAATCAAAGAAGCAATTTCGTAAGCACCTTTAAAAGTAACAAATTCGTCTATTTGTTCCACATCATAGTAATCATAAATACCTTTAGCATAAGAAGCCAAGGTTTCATTACCATTAAACTTACATTGAAATGGAAGGTGCGGAGCCTCTATCTTGGAGCAACAAGTATAATCACATTTCAAGCATGCATCCCAAGCAAACCATTCCAGTATTCTAATTTGATCCCATAAGTGTTTCCCTTTTTGAGATAAGCGATAATCCCTAAAATACTCACGTTGATCCAATGTGTATCCCATTATAAAGTTCCTTCAGGATTTCTCAGGATTATCGAAGGAGTAATTAACGTGTTTCACATAACTAGCATCGAGGGTTTTAGGAGGTTCCCCATCTCCATGACTAGCAAGTACCACTAATTTTTTTGGTGTTTCGTGTTCCATATCCATAACTAAAGATATAAAACAACTAATAACAGAAAATAAAAATTACTTAGTGATAAAGCAAACAAGCACACACGAGAATATTCACCCCACGCTATTGATCCCCGGCAACGGTGCCAGAAAAAGGTCTTGATAACCCACAAGTGTAGGGGATCGTTTGTAGCCATTTTCGATAAGTAAGAGTGTCGAACCCAACGAGGAGCTAAAGGTAGAACAAATATTCCCTCAAGTTCTCTCGACCACCGATACAACTCTACGCACGCTAATGCTTGCTTTACCTAGAACAAGTATGAAACTACTTTGTAGGTGATAGGATAGTTTGCACGAATAAAACTAGAAGTACTTTGCGGGAAATAAAACTACGAGTAAAAAAGCAAGATAATAAAAGTTAGTTGTTTAGTATAAAGCTTTTGTCAAACAAGAAGGTTATTTGTGCCTAGGCAATTGATAACTAGACCTGTAATCATTCTTGCAATTTTACATGAGGGAGAGGCATGAGCTAACATACTTTCTCTACTTGGATCATATGCACTTATGATTGGAACTCTAGCAAGCATCCGCAACTACTAAAGATCATTAAGGTAAAACCCAACCATAGCATTAAGTATCAAGTCCTCTTTACTCCCACATGCAACAACCCACCTACTCGGGTCTGTGTATTCTGTCACTCACGCCACCCACCATAGGCAAATCATGAACACATTGCAACACCCTACAGTGAGGATCCCTCACATTTGCGCGAGGCGGAGGGCACCGTAGGACAGCACCATAACAAAATATACAATCATACCAACCACGATCATCAATTAGCCCATAGGACAAAGCGGATCTACTCAAACATCATAGGATAGTCATATATCATTGGGAAATAGTATATGGAGTTGAGCACCATGTTTAAGTAGAGATTACAGCGGGGAGAAGGGGAGTTACACCGCTGCATAGAGGGGGAGAGAGTTGGTGTTGACGGTAGCAAGATTGTTGATGTAGATCGCCGTCACGATCCATGCCCCGGCGGCGTTCCAGCACCACCGGGAGAGAGGGGGAGAGAGCCCCCCTCCTTCTTCTTCTTCCTTGGCCTCCCCCCTGGATGGGAGGAGAGTTCCCCCTCTGGTCCATGGCCGCCATGGCGGCGGAGGGGCAGGAGCCCCTCCTAGATTGCATCTCCCTCTCTGTTCTCTTCTGTTTCGCGTTCCTGTTTTCTGGCCAAAAACCGTTTCTTATATTCCCGGAGATCCGTAACTCCGATCGGGCTGAAATTTTGAGGGGGTTTTATCCAAAAATTAGCTTTCTTGCGGCCAAAGGAGAGCTCCAGCCGACATATGAGGTGAGCACAACCCACCAGGGCGCGCCTGGGCCCCCTGGCCGCGCCCTGGTGTCTTGTGGGGGGAGTGGGCCTCCGATTGCGTTGATTCCACTTCTCAAAATTCACAAATATTCCAAAAAAAATCTCCGTAAATTTTTATCGCGTTTGGACTTGTTTGATATGGATATTCTGCGAAATAAAAAACTTGCAACAAACAGGAACTGTCACTGGGCACTGGATCAATAGATTAGTCCAATAAATCATATAAATTGTTGCCAAAAGTATGTGAAAGTTGTATAATATTGGCATGAAACAATCAAAAATTATAGATACGGCGGAGACGTATCAACGTCTCCTGGAAAGGATTGCCTCTCATTCTATGACGTTCACCCAGTTACCTCTTATTCTTTCGCCACGCCGCGGGACGGGTGTCATTAAAGCTCGGTTGTACTCCAGGGAAACAGCCACGCGCCCCGACCAGTCCCACCTACCCGCCTGCCCACTCGACACCTGGCCCATGTAGACAATCAGCCCAGCTACTTGGAGCGACGGCTTGGCGGGCGTAGCCTTGGCGGGAGAGCTATCGTTCGAGCCCCCGGGCAAGGAAGGCTTGCCGGTTTTCTCGAGCCCTTGTACGAAGAGCTTGGCGTCCAGATCCAGCCCGGCAGGGTCCTGCCGGTCCGGAGGCTGCGGTCTTCTAGTGCACAAGTCAGGGTACTAAGGGCCCCGTTCTTTAGTACACCGACGTACTACTAAGTTGTGTGACTTCTAAAATACTAATAATAATGATTTTATTAGTACTCCTATACCAACCGCCACTAGTGCGGAGGCTTTTGATATTAATGTTGCATTGCTGAATCTTGTGATGAAAGATCAATTTTCGAGAAGTCCTAATGAGGATCCCACGGCTCATCTTAATACCTTTGTTGAACTTTGTGATATGCAAAAGAAAAAGGATATGGATAATGATGTTGTGAAATTAAAATTATTTCCATTTTCACTAAGAGATAAAGCTAAGGCTTCGTTTTCATCTTTACCACGTAATAGTATTGGAACTTGGGATAAGTGTAAAGATGCTTTTATTGCCAAGTATTTTCCTCCTGCTAAGATCATCTCCCATAGAAATCAAATTATGAATTTTAAACGACATGATCAAGAGCATGTTGCACAAGCATGGGAGAGGATGAAATTGATGATTAGAAATTGCCCTACTCATGGTTTAAAGTTCTGAATGATTATCCAAAATTTCTATGCTTGACTGAACTTTGTGTCTAGAAATATTCTAGATTTTGCTGCAAGTGGTACCTTTATGGATGTCACCTTAGGAGAGGCCACCAAACTTCTTGACAAAATCATGACAAACTACTCTCAGTGGCATACTGAAAGAGCTCCAACTGGTAAGAAGGTAGATTCTGTTGAGGAAATCGCTACTTTGAGTGAAAAAGTGGATTCTCTTATGAATATGGTTGCTAGCAAAAATACTCATGTTTATCTATGCCCTTGTCTACCTTGATTGAGCAGAATGATGATGCTATTGATGTGAATTTTATCTCGCGAAACAACTTCAACAACAATGCTTATAGAGGAAATTTCAATGCTAATCCGTATCCCGGTAATTCGTCTAACAACTATAGAAACTCTTATGGAAATTCTTGTGGAAATTCTTATACAAATGCTAATAGGATACCCTCTGATCTTTAGAACACAATTAAATAATTTATTAGTTCTCAAAAGATGTTTAATACTATGGTAGAAGAAAAGTTGCATACGATTGATGTTTTGGCTAAAAACATGGATATAATTGCTCTTGATGTTGAAACTCTTAAAACTAAAAATTTTCCACCCAAGCATGATTTTAATGATACTATTAAATCTATCCAAATATCTATTAATGAAAGTAAGGAGAGGACCGCTAAGTTAAAAGCTAAGCGGGAATTCTTAGAAAAAGCTCTTCCACTCGGTTTTTACCGGAATCAAGATGAAGATCTTAAAATGCTTGGCACTTCTCCCATTGAATCTTTGTTTACATCTCTAGAAATAAATTATAAAGGTAATGTTGTTTAGTCAACTCTAGCTAGAGGGAGTCCCGTTTGCTTGGAGGGCGATGATTCTAATGTTAAAATTAAAAAAGGTGGGTTTGGAGAGGTTAAAACTTTAACTCGTGATGTACCCACTATCTTGGATTACAAGAACTTTAATTATGAAAGTTTCTATTTAGTAGAATGTATTTCCTTTTTGCAATTCATTATTAGCTCACCCAATTCTTATGAAATATAAAGCTTTTACTCAACATATAGTAGAAGCAATGATAAAATCTTATGATGAGAAACTTGAGCTAGAAGTTTCTATTCCTAGGAAATTGCATGATGAATGGGAACCTACTATCAAAATAAAACTTAAAGAATATGAATGCAATGCCTTGTGTGACCTTGGTTCAAGTGTTTCAAACAATACCTAAGTCTCTTTGTGATGTGCTTTGTCTCACTAATATTCAAGATTGTTCCCTAAACTTGCATCTTGCGGATTCTACCGTCAAGTAACCTTTAGGTAGAATAAATGATGTTGTTATCCTTTCTAATAGGAATTATGTGCTTGTATATTTTATTGTTATTAATATTGAATGAAATCCTACTTGTCCAATAATAATTGGAAGACATTTCGTATGAACTATAGGTGCAATTATTGATATGAAAGAGGGAAACATAAGGTTCCCATTTCCGTTAAAGAAAAGGATGGAACACTTCCCTATGAAGAGAATTAAACCACCTTATGAATCAATCATGAGGGCTACTTATGGGTGGAGTTTCAAAGATGACAACACTTGAAACTATGCATTATGCCTAGCTAGGGGCGTAAAACAATAGCGCTAGTTGGGAGGCAACCCAATAGTTATCTTTATTTTTCCTTTGTACTTTCTGTTTGTGTGTAATAACATGATTATTTCCTCTCTAATGATTGTGTTTTTATGTTTAAATTAGTGTTTGTGCGAAGTAAAGCCTTTGGGATGACTTACAAGATAAGTAGAATTGATACGGTGCAAAAATAGAAACTTTAGCGTTCAGTGCAGAATTTCTCTAATTTTACTAGAAAATGTTTTAGATCTGAAATTTTTACACAATATTGCTATACAAATTCTCCAGGATTTCCTAATTTTTCAGAATTTTGAGAGTTACGGAAGTATTGGTTCTTTACAGATCTATATAGACTGTTTTGTTTTAGACAGATTATGTTTTTGCTTGCATAGTTTGCTTGTTTTGATGATGCTATGGATTATATCGGGGGTATAAGTCATGGAGAAGTTACAATACAGTACCTTATGCAATAATAAAATATGAATCAATTTATAACAGTACCTAAAGTATTTGATATGTTTCTTATACTAGCGGATCTCACGAGTTTTCTGTTGAGTTTTGTGTGCTGAAGTTTTCAAGTTTTGGGTGTTATCGCGATGGACGAAGGAACAAGGAGCGGCAAGAGCCTAAGCTTGGGAATGCCCAAGGCACCCCAAGGTAATATTCTAGGAAGACTCAAGCATCTAAGCTTGGGGACGCCCCGGAAGGCATCCCCTCTTTTGTCTCAATCCATCGGTATGTCACTTGGAGCTATATTTTTACTCATCACACTACTGCATTATGGTCCAAAGATGACACATCAATCACAGACCATTCGACGAAACTGTGTGCGATGCATGAATCGCAAACGGTATAGTTCAAGCTCCGTCGCTAATGACATGAAGTGTGTGCGATGGTGGATCCATTAAATATGATTCCGAAAATAGTTGCGTGTGTGATGCAGGGCATACAGTTGGTACTTATGAACTGTTTGCGATTTGACAAGATAACACAAACGGTTCTCAAAATACATATGTGTGTGAAGTACGGCATACAGTTCATTCAGACAAACTGTTTGCATTGATCGATCTAGAACACAAACGAGTTACCATAACAAGGAGTGTGTGATACTAGGCAAACAGTTCATTCATCAAAATTGTGTGGGAAGACCAATAATAACCCAAACGATTCATATTGACAAGCTGTGTGGGTTGTGGGCAGACGGTTGCTACCAACAATTGTCAGCGATGGATGAAATCATTACCGACGCTACATTGGGAAGTGTCGTTTGCCTGTATTAATATCGCAGACGTTTTATTATAATGACCCGTGTGCCTGCGCATCACCCCGTCCTCCTCTCTCGTGTCTTGTCACCACTTTGCTGCCCGAGGATTCCAGTGCATGCTTCGGCACCGCTTTTGGCCACGCGTCCGCTCGATGAGCCCGTTCCGCTCAGGTTCCCATGCACAAAACCGTGCTACGGCTCTAGCTTCCCGCCCGGCTCGGTGAAATCCCCAAATCCCCAATGTTTGTCGTCCTGCTATATAAAACCCCACGGCCGGCGACACCACATTGCCTTCATACCCTCCCCCCCCTAGCTTGTCTAGTTTGCTTCTCCCCCAATCACCAATGGCACCGGTCATTCGTCGTCACCTAGCCACTCAGCCAGAGGACAGCTCTAGCTGGGAGGCTTCACCGCGTTGGCGCGACAGTCCTCTGAAATGTGTAGTGCACATGGAGTCCCTGGTGGGTGTGCGCATGCCACTAACTAAACGCTCCACCACCGTTGCCCGAAGGCAGCTGCTGTCCGTGGCCGCCGTGCCCGCCACCATGCCGGCAGCTGCCAGGGCCGCCACCCCATTGTCCTTCGTCTTTGCCATGACCCCGTCGTCAGGTGGCGGGGTCATCACCCGCTCCGCCACCGCGGCCCGAATGCAGGAGGTGGAGGCCGCCAAAGGCTCGTCACTGGGCTTCTACATCGCAACCCTTGCATGCTACATCTACTTCCTAGAGAAGGAGGTGGAGCGCCAGGTCACGCACGCAAACAAGCTCACCGACGCCGTGGCCGCAGGAGAAGCCGTAGCAGCGGCGCGGAATGCGGAGATCTACGCCGAGTCCCGTCGCTTCGAGGAGGGCCGTCTTGAGCGCCGGAGGGCAGCACTGGCAGGCAACGGACACGACTCCACCAACTCGTCGGTAGGATACTCCTCCACTTGCTCTTACTGAGCGCGCTCGATTCTGCTGGAAGTAGTACAAAGCCCCTCTGTAGTACTAGTATTTAGGGCTATTTTGTTCAGTTCATCTAAGTATAGATATGGTTGAACTGTGCCACGTACTTTAAATTAGCTAGAATATATAGTTGAACTAGGTATTTTAGTACGTGGTTGGCAACAATTGGGGAAAAGTTTGTTCGGTTTACCTGTCGAGTTGAACTGTATTGTACAAAGACCAGTGCTTAATGTATGAATGAAATCCATGTTTAGTGAATTTCAGTTGCAAAATTAGACCCTAGTTTTGATTTTGTTCCTACAAAATTTGACAAATGCCAGTGCTACAATGTTGACAAATGCCAATGTTACTAGATCGACAGATGCCAATGTTTCCGATTTGATACATGGCAATTTACCCAATATGATAGATGCAAATCTTCCCGGATTGTCTGTACTAGGCACAAGGGTCATATTAGAGAAACGTTTGCGATGACGCATTGCACCAATCCTTCGCGCCAATATTTTCACTTGGCTTACGGGCGAAGCAAAGATAGCTGTCGATCTGCAAACAGGTATTCAACCTGAACCGTTTGTGATGAGTGTTTATTCAGAGAAAAAAATGATGATTTTTTGTTTGCTATGTGAATTCAGAGATAAATACTTAGTTCATCAAACCATAGATTTCATTCAGTCAAGCTTTGACTTTACATTCATACAATCAAGATACAATATAAAGAAAACTAGTTGCGACGGCGGTGGCGGCGGTGTCCTGCGGAGGCGTTCTTGTGCTCCGGGGTGCAGTTGTACAGTTCTTCAAATGAGACCAGAATATTATGGACTTCACAATCAAAGAGTCGGTCGTCGCGCGATCGACGGGCACAGGGCCGGGGGCGGCGACTAGCGGCACTGCGAGGAAGCTGTCAACGGTGGTGGTCCAATCCGCTGAGGGGGCCGTGACAGGTGCAGGCGCACACACGGGCACGGGCGCGGTGGGTGCAGGCGCGCGCACGGGGTCGGGCATCATGGGTGCGGGCACGCGCACTAGGACCGGCATGGCGTTTGCAGGGGCGCGCACGAGCACGGGCGCAGGAGGAGGCGCTGGCGCTTGCACGTACACGAGCTCGCGCGGGTCCACAGGGACCTCCCTGACGCTCGTGGCTTCCAGCGCTGCGATGATGCTCGGCGACCAACCCATTAATGCCACGGGGATGGTTGCTGGCGCGGGTGCGGGGACTGTTGCTGGCGAGTGGGTCGGGGCAGCATCCGCTGAGGCATGCAGCTCTTCCAGGGCCATGTCCATGGCGTCCCATTCGTCTTTATGTTCTATCTCTTCCGGCTCAGTGTCAACTTCACCAAACCGGAAGACTAGTGGCATATGATCCTTGTGCACCATGGCGTAGGTTGTCGTGGAGGTCTGAGTGATGCAGGGGAATGGGAGGCAAAGATATATAGAGGATTGTGAGTGAGTGGGCAGTAAAGCCGCCTATTAAACAATGGCTCGGGTGCCATTGATGGATAGGTTGGAAGCGAGGAGGGCACATACGGAGGTCAAAGGGCTCGCTTCCCGGTGAACCTGCGGCGTACTACCCGCACGCCTCCCGGTGAGCCTGCGCAGCGGAGGCCAGCTCGCACGCCTCCTGTCAACTCAAGCAACTGCTCACACGACACCTCCTAAGCCCTAGCCAATAAAAGAGTACGACGCTTGGCAGCACGTAAGGGTAGTAGAACGCCCACGGTTTGAAAATAATGCAACTGTTTGCGTGGAAACGTGACAGTTCTTTGTTCCAAAAAGCTTTTGTTCGCTATTAACGTGTGCGCCTTTTCCCAAAGTCGACACGAAAAATACCACAGCATATTTGTGCTATATCATGACGCCATGCCCAATTTCTTTAATTTTGTGTGAGTTCTAGATTTACTATAATTTAACATAATATTCTCAATGTTGGATCTAAAAGAAAAAATATATTAAAAACGAGTCTCAAATAGGAAAACAAAATGCTATGACGCCTTTATGTGCCATGTTCATGACACTATGCAAAGTTTCCTGAATCTTCTGATGAGTTTTTGATTTACATGATTTAAAACTCGAGTTTCTCAATGTTTCTGTGGCCAAGCGAAGACCCCGAGATGTTTGAAATTCATTCCCATATCTTGCATGGGACCTAAAGATGCATGCACACTAATATGGTTTTCAACCCATTTTGATGCACCAGACCTTTTGAATGTAGTTCAAATTTGAATTATGCACATTAAATAATGCATATAAAAGTTAATTAATGTTAAAAAGGTCCAAATGAACCATGTATAATTTCATATTTTGGCACGACACTCTCATTTTGGTATATGTTGCCTATAGAAATAGTTCAAGACAACAAAGCTTCCCGTGAGAAGCTCTGGTTTGTGAGGGGCTTGTGCCAAAACTTGACCCAAATTGGACATTATTTTACCAGGGCACATATGAGCCATGCATGTCATGACACCATGCCAAGTTTCATGAATTTTCTGACGAGTTTTTGATTTATATATGATTTAAAACCCAAGTTTCTTAATGTTTGTGTGCCCAAGCCAAGACCACGAGATGTTTGAAATTCATTCCCATATCTTGCGTGGGATCCTAAAGATGCATGTACACTTATATGATTTTCAACACATTTTGATGCATCGGACATTGTGATTGTAGTTCAAATTTAAATTATGCACGTTAAATAATGCATATAAAAGTCAATTAATGTATAAAAAGGCCAAACGAACCATGTATAATTTCATATTTTGGAACGACACTCATTTTGGTATATGTTGCCTATAGAAATATATAGTTCAAGACGAGAAGACGCAGAGGATGTCGATTCGCCCACATAAGGTGACGCGTTCCATATCGAAACCACAAAATCTTCCCGTGAGAAGCTCAGGTTTGTAAGGGGATTGTGCCGAAACTTGTCCCAAATCGGACATTTTTTCACCAGGGAACATATGAGCCATGTCATGACACCATGCCAAGTTTCATGAATTTCTGACGAGTTTTTGATTTATACATGAATGTAAAACCAAGTTTCTCAATGTATGTGGCCGAGCCAAGACCCCGAGATGTTTGAAATCCATTCTCATATCTTGCATGGGGCCCAAAGTAGCCATGGATACTTATATCATTTTTCAACCCATTTTGATGCACCGAACCTTGTGATTTTAGTTCAAATTTTAATTATCCACATTAAATGCTAGAGAACTCAATTAACGTATGAAAATGCAAAAAGAACCCTAAATAATTCCATATTTTAGCAAGACACTCTTACTGGTCTGTGTTGCCTCTAACAAAAGTTCAAGGCGAGAAGATGAGCGGATGTCGTTTTGCCCACGTAAGGTGACGTCTACCTTATCGGAACCACAAAACATGCAGTGAGAAGCTCCGGTTTGTAAGGGACGTGTGCCTAAAATTGTCCCAAGTTGGACAATTTTTTTACCATGGCACATATGTGCCATGTCATGACAACATGCCAAGTTTTTAGAATTTCTGACGCGTTTTGGATTTACAGTAATTTAAAAACCAATTTCTCAACATTTGTGGCCGAGCCAAGATGCCGAGATGATTGAAATTCATTCCCATTTCTTGCCCGTGACCTAAAGATGAAGCCATGGACACTAATATGATTTTTCATCCCATTTTGATGCACCGGACATTGGGACGATAGTTCAAATTTTAATTATAGACATTAAATGTCTAGAAAATTCAATTAATGTATAAAAATGCCAAACGGACCCTGAATAATTCCATATTTTAGCACGACACAGCTATTGGTCAGTGTTCACTGCAGATAAATCTTATTGCAATCCAAACACCGTCCTTTGTCGAAGTAACCTCATTTTTTGTTTTAAAAACATTTTGAAAATCAAGTCTTTCACAAACAGTTCATGTTCATGAATCATGTCTGATGTAGTACAAAATATCTTGGGCCAATCCTCATAATGCATGGCTTAGGCCGGGAGCTTCGTCGGCTACAGTACTCCTCAGACCATTTTACTTTTCAATCGTCGCCGGTGAAAGATGGGGACGTGCATCAGCCATGAGCACGCTCTCAACATGATTGAACGTGGCCGCTACCTCTATCGTGGTTTTGTCACGGCAGATGTTCTCGTAGGAGAACTTAGGTGTGAGGCCATCGCCGCTGTGTGGCGACTCGAAGGGGTTGATTGGGAACGAGAGACGGGTTTATCCAGGTTTGACCCCTCCGATGGAGGTAAAGGCCTATGTCCTACTTTGGTGTCTATATTGATGGTGATCTCGATTACAAGGGTGCGGAATCGCTGACCTAGCTTTCGAGAGTTTCTAACTTAGCCTATTGACCTCAAGGGCTCACCTTTATATGAAGGTTGAGGCCCCCGGGTTTACAAGAGTACGAGTCATATTACGTCTCGTGACCTATTACAATTCTACCTCATCTTGTCTCCCAAGTTTAGGAAAGCTCCCGGCGTCTTTCACCTCATGGGCCTTGAGGCGCCGTCTTTTTATGCTGGGCCACCGGGCGACTTACTTGGTGAATCCTCAACGCTTGCTTTTCTGTCATCTCTACAGTCCATTAAGCATATGATTTATAAGCCGCCCACGGTCTAACCCGGCCCAAACAGTGAGTTATACCGTGGGGTCATATCCCCGACATTAGGCCCCAGGTTGATTTGAACTTGTTCATGTCAATCTTCCTTGCTTCCATAAGCCGGCTTAGTCTTTGCTTTGTATTTGTATCTCCTCGGTTTCTTCAAACCCCAGCTTATGGCACTTTCAGTCTTCATAACTTTCCTAGGAACAATTGCTTATGACGTCACCCGCCAAAAATTTAAAGAAGACATGATGACATCTCAACGGATCTTTCATACATATCCGCGTATCCCGAAAATCGAGGCGTCAACTTTTCCAATATTTATTGTGTCTCCTTGTTTCCCGCGCCTGTCAGTTGCCTCTTCAGGTTCTTATCCTATAAATATTCACGGTGCGGCCCGTTATGCACTTTCCACTCCTTCTTCCTCTCGCTTCCTCTTTCAGTCGAACACCGGCGGAACTTGAGGACGTCGCCAAGGTCTTCCAAGAGTGCCTTTTAGGCCACCGGATCTTTTCTCAATTGCCGTAACGAGCACCGTCGACTCCCTCTTGTTTCAACCAGATCTGGTACGTTCCATCCCCATTTAGGGTTTGATGCTTGCTAGTGTTCATGACGTGTTCTTCATATTCGTCGGAACTACCGCTTGTAGATCCACAGCTCCTTTCACTCTTGTAATATCCGTAGCCCAGTGGTATTCTCCGCATTTCTCATGAATAGATTTAAAAATGATGCCTTGAATGGCAGTCTCAAATGACCCAGTTCGGTTCCTCCACCCGTCAGAACGTATTTTACCTTTCTTTTCTTACATTTATCCAGATCTTCCACTGCAATTCATCTTGGTAGGAACTTGTTTGCTCATAAAATCTTTGCTAAGCCCCATGAATACATAATTTGCCTTTATGCTCCTTCGGCAGCTTAAATTATTGCTGGCTCATATATTTTTCACATCGACTGTAACCTTTCTTACTTATAGTCAATCCATAAATTGGCGGCTTATGTTATGCTCCAAGTTGTTTTTCCTATCTCCTTCGTAGTTATTCTATAACCCGCCATGGCACCCAAGAATCCAAAAATTTGCAACTAGGTCAGGTCCCAAGAATCCAAACTTACATTGGATAATCTTGTGACCCAAGGATTCCTGCCGGCTCGTAAGGATATTGCATGGCGTGCTCCCAAAGAGGAGCCTTATCTCCAACCTCGACAAGGGGAATATATCATCTTTGCTGATCATCTGCGTAAGGGCTTTCGACCCCCGGCTCATAATACTTCAGAGATCTGCTACATTTCTTCAACCTCCTCCCTCAGGATATTTCACCTAACTCAATGACCAACATCTGCCAATTTCACATTTTGTGCGAAGTTTATCTGCAGATGGAACCATCTGTAACCCTCTTTAGGGAATTTTTCTATTTGAACCGTCAAACCGAGACCAAGAATCGATCTGCCTGCGAACTTGGTGGAATTACCATTCAAAAGAGGAAGAACAGTCGCTTCCCTGATTGTTAGCTGGCGAGTCATCCAAAAGGGTGGAACAAAACTTGGTTCTATTGCAAGAACACCACTCCTGATGGAGAAAACCCTCTTCCGGGCTATAGAATAGACCGGCTTAGCAATAACATCAAACTTTCGAGTTGGCCTTCAGATGAGGAGAGAGATCTGATGGTGCCCCTTCGCACAAAGTTGAGGGCCTTGATCGCTCATGGTTTGACCGAGATCGATTTGGTCCGTTGCTGGCTGAAGTGGCGGATCCAACCCGCAGTGTGAGAGAAAATCTCATGTGTAAATACTCGGGCAAATTGTCTGATGCTCAACGTTTCTCCACTGAAGATATGTCAGACGACGCCCTTAATAAGGAAACAAAGAGGTTTTTTGCTGACCCAAAGGAGAAGTGCAGCGTCACCGGCTTAGGCTCGTTTTATCTGCTAAATCGAGCTCCTCTGGTATTCAATCTTTTCTTACCTCGTATATTTCCCTTCTTCTGTGTTTTTCTTACTCCATCTTCTTATCTTCTGCTTTACATCGTTGCAGGAAGGCTCTAACTTCTGGAATGTCTCACCTCAGGCCCCCGCTCCTTCAACGGGCCGGAAGGATGACCCGCCCCTTGAGTCATCTTCAGGAGAACATTCTGAGGTAAAACTTGTCTTGTTCTGCCATTCATTTACTAAATTCTCCTGACGCACTTTATTAGCAGGGCAACTCAGAATCCAATCTAGCCGGCGATATTGAGGTAATCCCGGTCCCTTCTAGTTCCTTAGAGACATTTATCCCAAGAAAACCAAAACGAACCGTACAGAAGCTTAAACTGTCACACCAAAATGCTTACTTAACTCACGATTATTGTTTGAAGAAAACTCAATTTGCTGGTCAATCAAAACAAAAGGCCCGAAGTGACTCGGGCGACTTAGCCCTTGGTTTGTCTCACGCACCGCCGACTCGTAAGCCGCGTCTTGAGGTACCAAATAATCCAGAACTGGTTCATTATACAGTTGTTTTCTTTAACCGGTCTTTAAAAACAACCAAACTTATTTGACCGGGAATCTTCTTCGTCTTCGGGCGACTCATCTGCAACACAACTTCCTGCTTTCAATATCAATCACGGGTAAGACTTTGAACCTTGCACAAACTTTTGCATATTTGATCATTGAGCTATAATTATATAATCTATGTCTAACTATAGGGAGAAAGCTTTTGTATCAACACGTGATGTCGGGTCGACCTCAGGTGCCGCAAGTCAAGATGTTTTAAACCCCCCTCCAGAGAAGACAGCCGCTGAAGTTGATCTTCCAGGAAACAATAACCCTGATACCACTGTTGAACCGGTAGCCGACGTTGAGGCATCTGGGTTAGATGAGCCAGTCTTTATGGAAATGACAATGAATGTCGAGAATGCCTCAGATGACCTATCTGCTCATCAGTCCAGCTCGACGTGTCTCCCTAATCCAATGGCTCAGGTTGATGACCCCAATCCGGCAAGTCAATATGACCCGGATGTTGTAATTGTTAAAGAGGCTTTCCGAGCTCCTATTGCTTCTACCTCTTTAGCAAAAATTGTGGCCAAGGATGAGCCGGTTGACTTAGAAAGGGGGGACCAAACTAGAAATTCCTAGTTTGTCTATTCTTGAAGTGGAAGACATTCATCAGCAATATTTGACCCGACTTTCGGAAAACCAGGAGCTTGAGATTCATTTAATCAATGATCTTCAAGAGAAATATGAGGTAATATTCCTGTTTTACTTGCTTGACCATTATATCCTGTCATTAGCCCTCAAGGACCATCTTACTATGAAAATGGTTAGCTAGTTCTTCAAAATAATCATAATGGTGCTTAACTTATAACTGTAGTCCCCAAGGACCAACTTGTTATAATCATGACTAGTTGGTACTTTTATTCTGTGGGATAGATAATACAGAGCAGTGTTGTAGCCTCCAAAGGCCGGCCTACCCTCTTGAGATAAATCGGGTCTTTAGCACTTGTCAAGAAAAATCAACCTGTAGCGCCCAAGGGCCGACTTATCTTTTTAAGATAAGTCGGATCTTCTGAACGGTGTGAATTTTAGCACATTAGCCCCCAAGTGTCGTGTGGATTGTTCACAACCTCACGGGACTTTGGAAAATATATTAGAGACGCCATAACCCCCAGGATTAAGTCGCCCTCTCGAAGGCGGCTTGAAGATAAAAAAAATCATACCTGGCAGAATATATGAAAGACTTCTGAACCGTGTATCTTGTAAATTTGCAGGAGCGTCTCAAAGAAGAAGTGAAGCTAAAAATTGAAGCCGGTCTTGCGGCGGCTCGTCCTGAAGAATCTGCGCGTGAAGCTCAAGACCAGTTTGAGCAAGCTGTAAAGAAGTTTGAAGAAGAGAAAGCCACCCTTTTGAAATGTGCTGAGACGGCAGAGGGTGAACTTGGGCCGTTAAAAGAAAATTATAACACCTTGGTGAAGCAGATTAGTGAGATGTTGACAACCATCTTTGGTATGTGCTCAAAACTTCTTTCCTCTTTTGAATTATCGAGTCATGATCATATGGCGGCTCATCATCGCAACTGTCTTTGTATGCAGGACGAAAAGAGCAGACACTTGTTGAACTGCCTATTGTGAAGTTAAAGGAAATTTTCACATATGTAGAGCAACTATTCATAGGGTCTGTCTATTCTATTATGCCAGTGAAGAACTTGAAACACCCGCCCAAGAGCATCAAGGACATGTTGAAACAACTGTCCACGATACCACAGTGGATCACAGAGACCCGAAAATTGGCGGCTCGTGGTGGAGCAAACATGGCTCTCGCTCGTGCAAAGGCATACTTTTCTGAGCTAGATTTGGAGGCTCTGGAAAGTGGCTTTACGGAATATAAACTGGACGGCTCAGAGTTCACCCGAGCCGATTTTACCAAATGTGTGAAGGAGACACGGCCACTGGCGACTCTTATAGCCAAAGAAATCAATCTTTCACAGTACAACCCAGCATACTCCATCAAAAACGAGCCCATCGATGCCCCTATTGACGAGCCGTCAGAGCTAGTGCCGCCCTGACGTAAGAGACCCTTTGCTCCTGATTTCGATGTGTCAAGTCTTATCGAATGATCTTCAAACTTTGAATCCTTACTATCAATTTAGTGGCAACAAAAAGACCAGCAGGCTGAAGATGAGGAAGCGCTGGCAGAGACTCGTCCAGAGACAGCTGACGCAGGCCAAGCTTCAAGATGAGAACTTGATGATGAATTAGCCGCCAGGCAGCTCAGGCCCATGAATGTTGGGCAAAAACATTAATATTTGTTGGCTTCATAATATGAGCTTGTAATAGGGATAGTTTGAAACTTTGAAATTCCCTGTCGTGCCTTCGTGCACGTTTACTGCATCCGTTTTATGGTAAAAACTATCATGACACCTTGCTGCCCTTGAGCTGTGTCCCAAAACATCATGCTTACTTCCTTTCTTTGCCTCTGGATTTTTTGACCAAATTTGAAGAGGTCATCCGGCCACCTTTCGAAGGGTTTGTCTATGAGGTTGTCAAGTCTTTTTATTGATTAATTCTTCCCCTACGTTGTTTGCAGGGGGATTTCCAATTACAGCTGACCTTGACAAGGTCTGGTTTTGTAATCCGAATATTCAGTAATGAGCCAGCAAATATACCCAAAAGCTTTATCAAATCGTAACACATGGTTGTAATAATAATAAAGAAATTATAATAAGTCGGCTCCGTGAGACTCGGCAAAAAGACCAGCTTTCGAGGCTTAGTCTTGCTTCAATGAAGCGGGTATGATAACCCATGGTTTATCCTAGCTCTCCGTATGCCGGCTCTCACGTGACTTAACCATTGTTTTAACCTTGAACAGTTCAGGGTCCATAATGGAGTGACTAGTCAAGAGTTCATGGGGTCACCTGATCGGAGCCACATCAAGCACACAGGAAGGTTTAACCATTTTCGTGGTGTTTCTTTATGCCGGGTAAAGAGGGTGAGAAAACTAAACTCGGTGAGTTGGACGCCCCCAAGTGCCCTATGATCATGGAAAAGCCTGGCATAGGATATACAGGAGGCAATGCTTCTACTGCAAAACATCTGGAGTTCAGATAAGCCGGCTTTATTCCAATGATCATAAAACTATAATGACTCGTTGAGCCAGAAGGCCCCAAGTAAGATGCTCCAAACAATAAAGACTCATGCTCAATATATAGTCCGAAAACGGCAAGAAACCCCGAGTTTCGGGGGTGCCGGCTTTCTTTTATTTGAAAACATAGAAGTATATACAGAAATTGGGGATCGATACAGAAAATAACGAGCCTATGACTCCTAAATATAATAAAACCAAAGGCAAGCCGGATCAACTCACTTAAGTGGTTATTTTCTTGAGGGGATTCTGATCGTCTGGGTCGTCATCAACCGCAGTGGACCTTAATTCTGGAATAGCACAGGCCGACTCAGCATAAGCCGCATCTCCTTCCTCACATTCCCGAGCAATCTTCCTGTCGCCCCCCACAACTATAGTCTCTTTGGGACCCGACATCTTGAGTTTGAGATAGATGTAGCAGGGATGAGCCATATGTTGGGGAACGTTGCATGGGAAACAAAAATTTTCCTACGCACACGCAAGATCTATCCATGGTGATGAGCATCTACGAGAGGGAGAGTGGATCTACATACCCTTGTAGATCGCTAAGCGGAAGCGTTAATAAACGCGGTTGATGTAGTCGAACGTCTTCGCGATCCAAATCGCCGAGCGTCCCGCGATCCAATCACGATCCTTCCGATCTAGTGCCGAACGGACGGCACCTCCGCGTTCAACACACGTACGGCTTGATGACGCCTTCACCTCCTCGATCCAGCGAGCGATGATGAAGTAGTGGTTGAGTTCCAGCAGCACGACGGCGTGGTGATGGTGGTGAGGAACAATCTCTGCAGGGCTTCGCCAAGCACTACGGAGATTATGACGGAGGAACTAGAGGGCTAGGGTTGCCGGCACACGGCTTGGGAAATCCTGATGTGTCCCGTGTGCTAGCCCTGCCCCTCTATTTATATGTTGAGCCTTGGGGTCTAAACTTGGAGTAAAAGTCTCCTCCGGGTCGGTTTTGCCCGCACAAGGTCGGTTTGGCCCGCAGGAAAAGAGTCCAATTCGGACCCTGCCGAATCGTGCACAGCCGCGCACAAGCGGTAGTACCGCTTCACACAAGCGGTAGTACCGCTTGGGCGGTAGTACCGCTTCACACAAGCGGTAGTACCGCTCGGGCGGTAGTACCGCTTCAACAAGCGGTAGTACCGCTTACGCGGCAGCAAAACTACTTTTGCACTTTCCAATACCTTGTGGGCTTTATCCCTTTGGCTCATATAAAGTGTTGCTGCACCCGAACACTTCGGTAAACATCCGGAACCCCTTCCGGTGAACTCCGGAACCCTTCCAGAGATCAAAACACTATTATCACATATATCAATCTTTACCTCCGGACTATTCCGGAGATCCTCGTCATGTCCGGGATCTTATCCGGGACCCCGAACAACTTTCGGTCACCAACATAATAACTCAACTATACTAATCGTCACCAAACGTTAAGTGTGTAGACCCTGCGGGTTCGAGAACTATGTAGACATGACCGAGACACCTCTACGGCCAATAACCAATAGCGGGACCTGGATGCCCATATTGGCTCCTACATATTCTACGAAGATCTTTATCGGTCGAACCTCTATGTCAAGGATTCAGTTAATCCCGTATGCTGTTCCCTTTGTTCTTCGGTATGTTACTTGCCCGAGATTCGATCGTCGGTATCACTATACCTAGTTCAATCTCGTTACCGGCAAGTCTCTTTACTCGTTCCGTAATACAAGATCTCGTGGCTAACACTTTAGTCACATTGCTTGCAAGGCTCATTGTGATGTTGTATTACCGAGTGGGCCCTGAGATACCTCTCCGTCACACGGAGTAACAAATCCCAGTCTTGATCCATGCCAACCCAACAGACACCCTCGGAGATACCTGTAGAGCACCTTTATAGTCACCCAGTTACGTTGCGACCTTTGATACACACAAGGTATTCCTCCGGTGTCAGTGAGTTGCATGATCTCATGGTCAAAGGAACAGATACTTGACATGCAGAAAACAATAGCAATAAACTGACACGATCAAATGCTACGTTTACAGTTTGGGTCTTGTCCATCACATCATTCTCCTAATGATGTGATCCCGTTATCAAATGGCATCTCATGTCAATGGCTAGGAAACCTTAACCATCTTTGATCAACGAGCTAGTCAACTAGAGGCTTACTAGGGACACAGTGTTGTCTATGTACCCACACATGTATTTGAGTTTCCAATCAATACAATTATAGCATGGATAATAAACGATTATCATGAACAAGGAAATATAATAATAACCAATTTATTATTGCCTCTAGGGCATATTTCCAACAGTCTCCCACTTGCACTAGAGTCAATAATCTAGTTCACATCACTATGTGATTTACATTGTAATGAATCGAACACCCATGCAGTTCTGGTGTTGTTCATGTTTAGCCCTTGGAAGAGGTTTAGTCAACGGATCTGCAACATTTAGATCCGTGTGTACTTTGCAAATATTTATGTCGTCCTCCTTGATGTAATCGCGGATGGAATTGAAACGTCGTTTTATGTGTCTGGTCCTCTTGTGAAATCTTGGTTCCTTGGCTAGAGCAATGGCACCAGTGTTATCACAAAACAGAGTCATTGGGTTAAGCGCACTAGGCACTACTCCAAGATCTGTCATGAACTCCTTCATCCAGACACCTTCCTTCGCCGCCTCCGAGGCAGCGATGTACTCCGCTTCGCATGTAGAATCAGCTACCACGCTTTGCTTGGAACTGCACCAGCTAACCGCACCCCCATTAAGAATAAATACGTATCCGGTTTGCGACTTAGAGTCATCCGGATCAGTGTCAAAGCTTGCATCGACGTAACCCTTTACGACGAGCTCTTGATCACCTCCATAAACGAGAAACATGTCCTTAGTCCTTTTCAGGTACTTCAGGATATTCTTGACCGCCGTCCAGTGTTCCATTCCTGGATCACTTTGAAACCTTCCGGCCATACTTATGGCAAGGCTGACATCGGGTCTTGTGCACAGCATTGCATACATGATAGAGCCTATGGCTGAAGCATAGGGGATGACACTCATCTTTTCTCTATCTTCTGCAGTCACTGGGCATTGAGTCTTACTCAACTTCACACCTTGCAAAACAGGCAAGAACCCCTTCTTGGACTGATCCATTTTGAACTTCTTCAAAATCTTATCAAGGTATGTGCTTTGTGAAAGTCCTATTAAGCGTCTCGATCTATCTCTATAGATCTTGATGCCTAATATGAAAGCAGCTTCTCCTAGGTCCTTCATTGAAAAACTCTTGTTCAAATATTCCTTTACGCTTTCCAGCATTTCTATATTGTTTCCAATCAGCAATATGTCATCCACATATAACATTAGAAACGCTATAGAGCTCCCACTCACTTTCTTGTAAATACAAGCTTCTCCGTAAACTTGTATAAACTCGAACGCTTTGATCACCTCATCAAAACGAAGATTCCAACTCCGAGATGCTTGCACCAGTCCATAAATGGATCGCTGGAGTTTGCAAACTTTGTCAGCATTCTCTGGATCGACAAAACCTTCTGGTTGCATCATATACAACTCTTCCTTAAGGAAACCGTTAAGGAACGCTGTTTTGACATCCATCTGCCAAATTTCATAATCGAAAAAGGCAGCTATTGCTAACATGATTCTGACGGACTTAAGCATCGCTACGGGTGAGAAGGTCTCATCGTAGTCAACTCCTTGAACTTGTGAAAAACCCTTTGCCACAAGTCGAGCTTTATAGACGGTGACATTACCGTCCGCGTCCGTCTTCCTCTTAAAGATCCATTTGTTCTGAATGGCCTTACGCCCTTCAGGTAATACTTCCAAAGTCCATACTTTGTTTTCATACATGGATCCCATCTCGGATTTCATGGCCTCTAACCACTTCTCGGAATCCGGGCCCATCATCGCTTCTCCATAGCTCGTAGGTTCATCGTTGTTTAACAACATGACCTCTAAGACAGGGTTGCCGTACCACTCAGGAGCAGTACGCGTCCTTGTCGACCTACGAGGTTCGATAGCAACTTGATCCAAAGCTTCATGATCATCATCATTAACTTCCTCTTCAGCTAATGTAGGCTCCACAGAAACAATTTTCTGCGCTGCGCTACTCTCAGGTTGAAGTAAAGGTTCAACAACCTCATCAAGTTCTATCTTCCTCCCACTCAATTCTTTCGAGAGAAACTCTTTCTCAAGAAATGTTCCGTTTTTAGCGACAAACACTTTGCCTTCGGATCTGAGGTAGAAGGTATACCCAACTGTCTCTTTTGGGTATCCTATGAAGACGCATTTCTCCGCTTTGGGTTCCAGCTTTTCAGGCTGAAGCTTTTTGACATAAGCATCACATCCCCAAACTTTAAGAAACGACAGCTTTGGCTTCTTGCCAAACCAAAGTTCATATGGCGTCGTCTCAACGGATTTCGATGGTGCCCTATTTAAAGTGAATGCAGCTGTCTCTAATGCATAACCCCAAAACGATAGTGGCAAATCGGCAAGAGACATCATAGATCGCACCATATCCAATAAAGTTCGATTACGACGTTCGGACACACCATTACGCTGTGGTGTTCCAGGCGGTGTCAATTGTGAAACAATTCCACACTGTCTTAAGTGACTGCCAAACTCATAACTCAGATATTCTCCTCCTCGATCAGATCGTAGGAATTTAATCTTCTTGTTACGATGATTCTCAACTTCACTCTGAAATTGTTTGAACTTTTCAAATGTTACAGACTTATGTTTCATTAAGTAAATATACCCATATCTACTTAAGTCATCAGTGAAGGTGAGAAAGTAACGATAACCACCGCGCGCCTCAATACTCATCGGACCGCACACATCAGTATGTATGATTTCCAATAAGTCACTTGCCCGTTCCATTGTTCCAGAGAACGGCGTTTTAGTCATCTTGCCCATGAGGCATGGCTCACATGTGTCAAGTGATTCAAAATCAAGTGACTCCAAAAGTCCATCAGCATGGAGCTTCCTCATGCGTTTTACGCCAATATGACCTAAACGGCAGTGCCACAAGAAAGTGGTATTATCATTATCAATTCTACATCTTTTGGCATCAATGTTATGAACATGTGTATCATTACTATCGAGATTCAATAAGAATAAACCCCTCACATTGGGTGCATGACCATAAAAGATATTACTCATATAAATAGGACAACCATTATTCTCTGATTTAAATGAGTAACCGTCTCGCAATAAACAAGATCCAGATATAATGTTCATGCTTAACGCAGGCACCAAATAACACTTATTTAGGTTCATCACTAATCCCGACGGTAATCGAAGAGCGAGCGTGCCGACGGCGATCACATCAACCTTGGAACCATTTCCCACGCGCATCGTCACTTCGTCCTTTGCCAGCCTCCGTCTATTCCGCAGTTCCTGTTTTGAGTTGCAAATATGAGCAACCGCACCGGTATCAAATACCCAGGCACTACAACGAGAGTTGGTAAGGTACACATCAATAACATGTATATCATATATACCTTGTTTGTTGTTGGCCGCCTTCTTGTCAGCCAAATACTTGGGGCAATTCCGCTTCCAGTGTCCAGTTCCCTTGCAATGAAAACACACAGTTTCTGGTTTGGGTCCAGCCTTGGGTTTCTTCACGAGAGGAGCAACTGCTTTGCCACTCTGCTTGGAGTTACCCTTCTTACCCTTGCCATTTTTCTTGAAACTAGTGGTTTTATTGACCATCAACACTTGATGCTCCTTCTGAATTTCAGACTCAGCGGCTTTCAGCATCGCAAACAGCTCGGCGACTGACTTGTTCATCCCGTGCATGTTATAGTTCAACACGAAGCTCTTGTAGCTAGGTGGCAATGATTGAAGAACTCTGTCAGTGATAGCCTCTGGCGGAAGGGGCATCCCTAACTCAGCCAGGCGGGTGGAGTACCCAGACATTCTGAGCACGTGATCACTGATAGACCCGTTCTCCTCCATCTTGCAAGCATAGAACTTATCGGAGATCTCATATCTCTCGATCCGGGCATTCTTCTGAAAGATAAACTTCAACTCCTGGAACATCTCATATGCTCCATGACGTTCAAAACGTCTTTGAAGTCCCGGTTCTAAGCCATACAACATTGCACATTGAACTATTGAGTAATCATCAGAACGAGCCTGCCAGGCGTTCACAACGTCTAGAGACTCAACTGGAGCGGGTGGATCACCAAGCGGTGCATCAAGGACATAAGCCTTCTGGGAAGCCGTAAGGATAATCCTTAGATTACGGGCCCAGTCCACAAAGTTACTTCCATCATCTTTCAACTTAGCTTTCTCTAGGAACGCATTAAAATTCAGGGGTGCTACTGCGCGAGCCATGATCTACAACATAAATATAGCAAAGACAACTTAGACTATTGTTCTTAGATAATGAGTTTAGTTAATCATATTACTTTAAAAACTCCCACTCAAATTGACATCCCTCCGGTCATTCGAGTGTAACATGATCCAAATCCACCAACTCAAGTCCGATCATCACGTGAGTTGAGGTGGTTTCAATGGTGAACATCTTCATGTTGATCATATCTACTATATGACTCATGTTCGACCTTTCGGTCTCTTGTGTTCCGAGGCCATGTCTGTACATGCTAGGCTCGTCAAGTTTAACCCGAGTGTTCCGCACGTGCAACATGGCTTACACCCGTTGTATGCGAACGTAGAGTCTATCACACCCGATCATCACGGCGTGTCTCGAAACGACGAACTTTCGCAACGGTGCACACTTGGGGAGAACACAATTTATCTTGAAATTTAAGTGAGGGATCACCTTATAATGCTACCGTCGTCCTAAGCAAAATAAGATGCATAAAAGGATTAACATCACATGCAAATCATAAGTGACATGATATGGCCATGAACTTGTGCTTTTGATCTCCATCTCCAAAGCACCGGCATGATCTCCATCGTCACCGGCATGACACCATGATCTCCATCATCTTGATCTCCATCAACGTGTCGCCATAAGGTTGTCGCGCCGACTGTTGCTTCCACGACTATAGCTAACGTTTAGCGATAAAGTAAAGCATTACATAGCGCTTAATGATTGACACGCAGGTCATACAATAATTAAAGACAACTCTATGGCTCCTGCCAGTTGCCGTACTCATCGACATGCAAGTCGTGATATTCTATACAACACATGATCATCTCATACATCACATATATCTCATCATGTAATTGGCCATATCACATCACAACATACCCTGCAAAAACAAGTTAGACGTCCTCTAATTGTTGTTGCAAATTTTACGTGGCTGCTACGGGTTTGCAAGAACCGTTCTTACCTACGCAAAACCACAACGTGATGTAGTGATTGCTTTTTGATCTTCTAAAAGAACCCTCTTCATTGAACCGATTCAACTAAAGTGAGAGAGACAGACACCCGCCAGTCACCTTTATGCAACAAGTGCACGCAGCGGTGAAACCAGTCTCGCGTAAGCGTACGCGTAATGTCGGTCCGGGCCGCTTCATCTCACAATACCGCGGAATCAAGTATCAACTAGTAACGGCAAGCAATATGTATACACCCACGCCCACAACTCGTTTGTGTTCTACTCGAGATCTCATCTACGCATAGACCTAGCTCATGATGCCACTGTTGGGGAACGTTGCATGGGAAACAAAAAATTTCCTACGCACACGCAAGATCTATCCATGGTGATGAGCATCTACGAGAGGGAGAGTGGATCTACATACCCTTGTAGATCGCTAAGCGGAAGCGTTAATAAACGCGGTTGATGTAGTCGAACGTCTTCGCGATCCAAATCGCCGAGCGTCCCGCGATCCAATCACGATCCTTCCGATCTAGTGCCGAACGGACGGCACCTCCGCGTTCAACACACGTACGGCTTGATGACGCCTTCACCTCCTCGATCCAGCGAGCGATGATGAAGTAGTGGTTGAGTTCCAGCAGCACGACGGCGTGGTGATGGTGGTGAGGAACAATCTCTGCAGGGCTTCGCCAAGCACTACGGAGATTATGACGGAGGAACTAGAGGGCTAGGGTTGCCGGCACACGGCTTGGGAAATCCTGATGTGTCCCGTGTGCTAGCCCTGCCCCTCTATTTATATGTTGAGCCTTGGGGTCTAAACTTGGAGTAAAAGTCTCCTCCGGGTCGGTTTTGCCCGCACAAGGTCGGTTTGGCCCGCAGGAAAAGAGTCCAATTCGGACCCTGCCGAATCGTGCACAGCCGCGCACAAGCGGTAGTACCGCTTCACACAAGCGGTAGTACCGCTTGGGCGGTAGTACCGCTTCACACAAGCGGTAGTACCGCTCGGGCGGTAGTACCGCTTCAACAAGCGGTAGTACCGCTTACGCGGCAGCAAAACTACTTTTGCACTTTCCAATACCTTGTGGGCTTTATCCCTTTGGCTCATATAAAGTGTTGCTGCACCCGAACACTTCGGTAAACATCCGGAACCCCTTCCGGTGAACTCCGGAACCCTTCCAGAGATCAAAACACTATTATCACATATATCAATCTTTACCTCCGGACTATTCCGGAGATCCTCGTCATGTCCGGGATCTTATCCGGGACCCCGAACAACTTTCGGTCACCAACATAATAACTCAACTATACTAATCGTCACCAAACGTTAAGTGTGTAGACCCTGCGGGTTCGAGAACTATGTAGACATGACCGAGACACCTCTACGGCCAATAACCAATAGCGGGACCTGGATGCCCATATTGGCTCCTACATATTCTACGAAGATCTTTATCGGTCGAACCTCTATGTCAAGGATTCAGTTAATCCCGTATGCTGTTCCCTTTGTTCTTCGGTATGTTACTTGCCCGAGATTCGATCGTCGGTATCACTATACCTAGTTCAATCTCGTTACCGGCAAGTCTCTTTACTCGTTCCGTAATACAAGATCTCGTGGCTAACACTTTAGTCACATTGCTTGCAAGGCTCATTGTGATGTTGTATTACCGAGTGGGCCCTGAGATACCTCTCCGTCACACGGAGTAACAAATCCCAGTCTTGATCCATGCCAACCCAACAGACACCCTCGGAGATACCTGTAGAGCACCTTTATAGTCACCCAGTTACGTTGCGACCTTTGATACACACAAGGTATTCCTCCGGTGTCAGTGAGTTGCATGATCTCATGGTCAAAGGAACAGATACTTGACATGCAGAAAACAATAGCAATAAACTGACACGATCAAATGCTACGTTTACAGTTTGGGTCTTGTCCATCACATCATTCTCCTAATGATGTGATCCCGTTATCAAATGGCATCTCATGTCAATGGCTAGGAAACCTTAACCATCTTTGATCAACGAGCTAGTCAACTAGAGGCTTACTAGGGACACAGTGTTGTCTATGTACCCACACATGTATTTGAGTTTCCAATCAATACAATTATAGCATGGATAATAAACGATTATCATGAACAAGGAAATATAATAATAACCAATTTATTATTGCCTCTAGGGCATATTTCCAACACCATAAAACGAGCGTAAGCAGGTCTTCCGAAGAGGGCGTGATACGGACTTTTTATTTTCACCACCTCAAAAATTAAAGTCTCACATCTATAGTTATATTCGTCACCAAAGGTGACGTCAAGCTTAACCCGCCGAACTGGGCATGCTGATTTCCCGGGAACAATGCCATGAAAGATTGTGATTGAGGGTTGCAGACTGCTATCCAGGAGGCCCATTCGTCGAAAATTGTCGTAATATAAAATATTGATGCTGCTACCTCCATCCATGAGAACTTTCGTGAGGACATACCCGCCCAACTGGGGGCGCCACTACTAGGGCCAGATCACCCGGGTTATCAATCCTAGGAGCAGTTGGTTCTACCATATTGACCGCTCTCTGTTTGAGTTTTTTGTCTCGTTTGTTGATATTGGTGGTAAAAACATGGTATTGACAACCATTTAACTACTTGGGATTACTCTAAAACCCTGCTTGGTTATTATGCCGTTGACCATCCTGACCGGGATGCTGTCCACTGCAATTGTTTCCTTGGTGTTGAAATCCTGATCCTGGAAACCTACCTGGCGAGCCGCCTTGTGAGCCGGCTTGTCCATACTGACCCGGATGTCCTCCACCGTTGCCTCCTTGATGATTCTGAAACGCCCGGTTGCGGAACTGCTGCATGATATGATTGTTTTCCCATGAGTGAGTAGCCGGCTTGTCCTGAGTACTATGCTTGGGACAAGGCCCCTTAAGTGCCTCTTCATAGTTACGCGGCTTATTCCCATTATAAGGCCCTTCGGGACGGCCGTTCTGGCGCTGATTTTGAAAACTGGTGTTGGTATTGGCCACAAGCTCTGACCAGCCATCGTGCTGTTTTCGTTTGTTGCTTTGACCTCCAGGGTTTCCACCTTGCTAATGACCTTTGCCACCATCACCTTTCTTCCCCTTGCCAGTTTTATCCTCGTCTAGGCTGGGATCCTTCGTGCTATCAGATTCAGCATACCTAGTAAGAACGTCCATTAATTCGCCCATATCTTGAACTTTGCGTTTTAACCGTCCAAGTTTTAGGACCAGGGGCTGAAAATGACAATTCTTCTCCAGGATGAGCACAACCTGAGCCGTCGTGATGTTGTCTGATGTGTGGATAATTCTGCCACCCGACGGGTCCAATGATGTGTCGACTCGTCCGTGCACTAAACACAATGTTGAAGATCTACGATCGTCATTGCCCGCTTGCACGTTCCTTGAATTTTTTTGATGAAACGCTCCTTCAAATCCGCCCAGGAATTGATGGAATTGGGCGGAAGGTTTTTCAACCATGTTCGAGTCGGTCCCTCTAGCATCATTGTAAAATACTTCGCGCATACCGCATCACTGATGTCGAGCATATCCATAGCCAACTCATAGCTTTCAATCCATGCAGTCGGTTCAAGATCTGTTGTGTAGTTGGGCACCTTACATGTCCTTTGAAGTCCTTAGGCATTGGCTCACCGCGTAGAGCCGGCGACAAGCAAGGGATGCCGATTGTCATGTTGTTAACTCTAGCCCCTAGTGTCGCAGACTGGGGCTCTGCTACGGGCCGCTGAGTCACCCATGTCGCGGCTGCCTCTGCCTCCGCCTGTCGGTCGGCTCTTGCCGCATCAACGACTGCTTGAGCATCGGGTAACATAGGCCGGGTCGGGGAAACCTGAGGCTGCCGCTGACACCCGCTACTCGAAATAGCCGGAGATTCTCCATTGCGACTCTTGCTAGCGTATGGAGTGGAATGCATCCGATCATGGCTGTAGGAATATTGCGCCTGCTGTACCACTGCTATTTTCAGCATCTCGATGGCGTTCCTTGCCTCGATCTCAACTGGGGTGTTCCCGTGAATCGGAAGTGCCTCCAAATTGCGCGTTGCTGCCAACATGTTGTCAACCAGGTTGGAAAAGTGACCTTGCGGTGTCTGAAAATGCTGACTCGGCGGCGGGGGCTGAACCGGCTCTACCTGCCGCCTTGCCTGACGAGGTGGATCACGTCCCGCCCCAGGCGTTGCTGGGCTGGCGAATAACTGAGTCGGCTCGAGTCCTATCGGCAGCCGGCTTTGGTGTCTCCTAAGGTGAACCACCTCAGAAGCGTCCCGGCAAAGCCCTAGCTGCCAAGCCTCAACCTTCAAACGCTCCGACTCGTTATGTACACGAGCCTGTACTTCAGCCATCCGGACATTTTCAGCGTCAATCTCTCCTTGAACCTTAGTCATCTCGGTGCGAGGTTTTGCGAGTTCCGTATTACGAGCTTCCTGATTCTCTGCAGTGATAGGGCCCTCCACAAGTTTGGCCATCTCAGCCATCAAATCGCTCATGACCTGAGCCGGTGTCTTGCCTTACACGCCAGCACCGTCCGTAACCGCTGCGGTCGACGGATCTGGAGCCGCTGCGGTTCCTGCCATGTAGATGGTGACCTGATGATGCGGCTCATATGATTCCCTGGCGGCTTCTGCTTCTAACCCCGAGTCTCCCATCATAAAGGGGGGAAATTGATTCGCTGTCTCCCATAGATGACTCGCCGTCGGAGTTGACAGGGGCATACTCTCTTCCTGCCGGCTCATCCGGGAGGCCGATTCCTTGGGTGAACCCAACGAAGACATGACGCCGACTGGTTTGGTGCCGGCCAAGTTGTATGTGCCGAGCCGACTAGACGATGTCGTTGCAGGCGTCCGGCTCAGGTACTCGTGCACCGATTTTGCCGATGAAGACGTCGATCTTGCCGAAGGGGACCTGATACCCAGACTCGACTGAGTTGGCCTCAGGACCCCAGCTTGAATTATCGATGTAGAGTTTGCCACGGCGGCTCTTGCTCATCTGAGCCACCACGTAACTCCCGAACCCTGGAAAAGCTCCCTCCAAGAACTCAATTCCACCGCGCGAAGGACCCACGGTGTGCGCCAACTGTCGTGGTTTTGTCATGGCAGATGTTATCATAGGAGAACTTAGGTGTGAGGCCATCGCCGCTGTGTGGCGACTCGAAGGGGTTGATCGGGAACGAGAGACGAGTTTATCCAGGTTCGGCCCCTCCGATGGAGGTAAAGGCCTACGTCCTGCTTTGGTGTCTATATTGATGGTGATCTCGATTACAAGGGTACAGAATCGCTCACCTAGCTTTCGAGAGTTTCTAACTTAGCCTATTGACCTCAAGGGCTCACCTTTATATGAAGGTTGAGGCCCCCGGGTTTACAAGAGTACGAGTCATATTACGTCTCGTGACCTATTACAATTCTACCTCATCTTGTCTCCCAAGTTTAGGAAAGCTCCCGGCGTCTTCCACCTCATGGGACTTGAGGTGTCGTCTTTTTATGCTGGGCCACCGGGCGACTTACTTGGTGAATCCTCAATGCTTGCCTTTCTGTCATCTCTACAGCCCATTAAGCATATGATTTATAAGCCGCCTACGGTCTAACCCGGCCCAAACGGCGGGTTATACCGCAAGGTCATATCCCTGACAATCTCCGACAAGGCGGCTGCAGCAACCGAAAGGGCAGCTGCTGCAACTGAGAGGGCGGCAGCAACAACCGCGACGGGAATAGCAAATGGCAAGAACGACACATTAGCTGTCAGTTTCATGGCGGTCGTTGTAGCCCTGATGGCGGACGCCTAGTCCCATCTCGAGGCCGCCCACGCCCATCTCGTGTCGTTCACTGCACAAATCACATCTGCCTTCTCTGACATCGGTCGACAACCCACGTTCGATGAGTTGGTAATTGTTGAGTGTGCTCGATTAGGCATCCGTTTGTTGGCGGCCTCCCTAGCCAAGATTGTGGTCATCTATGCCCGGAGCAAGGCCGCCCACGCCCGGCTCATGCCGGCCTTATCCAAAGAGATGGTGGACAAAGGCTGCAAGATGTTGGAGTATGTGGCGATGGATCACATGGAACTCCTTACCCCGGAGGTCGTCGAGCGGGAGCTGGTCATCGAGGAGGTGGCGGAGATCGACGAATGCCAGGCAGAATATTAGTCTCTGTCTAGAGCGATGGTCTTTTGTTAGAGTAATGTTTAGGTCAACTAACTAATGCTTGTTAGTTGCTCGATTAAGTAAGTACGGGCAGTGTTGTAGGCTCTTTTGTGTAGTACTCAAATTTGCAAGTGTTGTTAAATTAAGCAATGACGTCGATGACCAATTTAACGAGGGAAATTCAGACCAAAATTTGACGACGTATCCCCATTTTCTCTTCCAAATGAAAATGAAATGCAAGTACCGTGTGCAATGTAGTATCTGATATATTACGCCGGAAGCTTGGAGACCAAAATTTCCACGTTTAGTCTCATCACACATGGGATAAACTATAGGATTCGTTTGTGTTGTTGAATATCGCACACAGTTGTGGTAAAGGGACTGTGTCTGCTGTGACTGTGTGCGCTACTTTTTCACCGCACCGAACGATATTTTGGGTTGTCGCGCAAATATCTACCTCCCCCGCCCCTCGTACCAACCAAAAGCCACATTTCCCCCTGCTTCCCCCTTCATTTCCTAAGTTCAAACCTTCACTTCTTGCTTGCAGTGCCTCCTCCTAGCCGGTGACGCTCTTTCCTGCTGCTCGGCCTCCTCCATCTAGTCAGGTAATCCACACCTTCTCCATACCCCTGTCGGCATTCTGGGAACGGGGGTACCCAGACCTGCCTGCCTGCGGCCCAGGGCATGGCCCACTTCATCAGCCAGACACAGCCAGGCGCGGCCCCACTCAAGACAAGGCCCTCGCGAGGGCCCTAGGCTCACGAGGAGGAGCGGCGTCAAGACCGGCAAGGGATGGGCCTCCCCAGGCCCCCTCCGGAGCGGCGGAGATCTCTATAGAGGGCCCAGCCTCAGGAGTCAAAGATGACGCAAGGAAGGACAGGCGGGCGCCAGCGCTCCAGGCGGCGCAGTTTCCCCTTTAGTGCAAAGGGAGCAAGGACGTACGCGGGTTCCCAAAGCACCCCCCAAAGGTTTCCATTCTGGTGCAACAAGACCACGACCATGAGCCCCGCGGGACGGATGTCATCGCCGAGCCCACCTCTGCATCATCGACGGCAACTTTGCAGGCGAAGACCGCCTTTGGGCAAGGCGGGCATGTACTCCTGTCCCCTTTCAAAATTGGCCGTTGTGGGATCCCTTCCCGCCGTTGCGATAAGGGAAGAGGACCCAAGCCACCGCTATAAATAGAGGGTAGGCTGCACCGTAGAGGGGGATCCGAATCCAGTCAATCCACCCATCCATCACCAAGCCAACAGAGGGCCAAGAATACCTCGGGAGCGCCCTCACGAGGCTCCGAAACACTGTACTAGTTCATCCACCACACCTCCTAGAGAGGCAATCCACCAAAGCAGGAGTAGGGTATTACGCTTCGCAGCGGCCCGAACCTGGGTAAACTACCGTGTTCATCTTCTTCCTCGTCATCGTGCGAGTTTATCGTTGTTTGGTCCATCGAGTAGCGAGCTAGGTTGGGCGAGGCTGCAGGGGATCTTCGCACACGCCCCTGTGTTCGAATCTTAAGGGTTTTGCGGAGCCCGAATTCCGACATTTGGCGCGCCAGGTAGGGGGCGTGTCGGAGTCTTCCTCAAGCCAATATCTTCTACCACCTCTCCATTCCGATGTCTGACGCTCGCTGAGCCCGCGCTGAGCGCCGAGCCACCCGCGTCGCCCAGACTGCACCTGTGGGCCGCGCCGGCGCACGCAGGTCACCCTCGCCTGTGGCAAACGCTGCCACAGGCCCTGACGCCCAAGAGCAGCAAGACTCAACCCAGCCGGTCACCGCGCTGCGCGATGGCCACACCGCTACTCCATCAATCGTCCCAGCTTCCGGGTCGTCTTCCCACGTTCGGCCCGGGCCGGTGCGCGGCCAGGGCGCACTCGCCATGGCTAAAGAGCTGCTCCGCTACCGCCCTGCCCCCGACCGCTACTATGACTGGCTTCGGCGCATCGCGGAGCTCGTCAGTGCTACCGGCGACATTTTGGCACTCTCCTACTCACTCCGACCCCAACCATCCCTGGCAGACGACGTGGCCCAAGATGCGCCGCCGCCTACCCCGCAACGCGACGTCGACCCGGAGCCTAGGCGAGAAACGCGCCCCCGCGACCGGATGGGGTGCCTCGCCATCACCCCGGAGCTCCATCCAACCGCATGGCCCTGCAAGTTCAAGCCTGGCCTGCCCCCGCGCTACGACGGCACCCCGGATCCCGCCGAGTTCCTATAGCTCTACTCCCTGAGCATCCGGGCGGCCGGAGGAGACGACAAGGTCATGGCATGCTGGTTCCCCATGGCACTCAAGGGAGGAGCGCTCTCCTGGCTCCTCAACCTCCCGGAGGCGTCCATCACCTCCTGGGACGGCCTGCGCAAGCGCTTCATTCCCAACTTCCAAGGAACCCGCGACCGCGCGCTCACCGTGAATGACCTGCGACGCATTAAGCAGCAGGATGGAGAGACCCTGCACAAGTTCATACAGTGCTTCATGACTACGCGCCTCAAGATCCCGAAGGCGTCGGACGAGGCAATCATCTCCGCGTTCACCGATGGCATCACAGACCTCAAGATGAAGGAGGAGCTCGCCATGAACGATGAACTGTGCTCAGCCTTGGAGATGTTCAATCTGGTGAACAGGTGCGCCAAGGCTGAAGAGGGCCTCTTGTTGCTCCGCGAGCCTCCGGCGGCAGAGCCAGAGGAAAAGAAGACCAAGGCCAAGGAGGCAAAGCGCAAGGCCCCGGCGGTGCTTGCGGCCGAGCCTGAGGCGAAGCGCAGCCGGGGTGAGGAGCACCCCCCAGGGGGGAGACCGACCTGCATCTTTCATGGCACCAACAACCATGACACCGCCGACTGCCAGGAACTCAGGCTGGTCCACGCCGAGCACTTCGGCAGGCGCCCTAGACACGCTGACCGAGGCTTCGGACGCGGTGGAGGCCGCTGGGACAATCGTGAACCGCGTCAAGGGTGGCGCGATCAGCCTCAGGAGGACCGCTGGCGCGATCAGGCTCGGGACAACCGTTGGCGCGATCAGCCTCGTGAGTATCGCTGGCGTGACGACCCTCCAGAGGGGTCACGCCGCGGCCAGCCTCACGAGGCACGCCCTCGTGAGGCCGGCCTACCTCCACTACCTCCGCCACCGAGAAGGAAGGAAGAGGACAGGCAGGATGATGGGGCTGGGGGCTTCCAGGAGGTCAGGGCGGTAGCCTGTATCCTGGGCGGCGCCCAGGCAACAGCATCGAACCGTGCCTTCAAGCAGTTCACGCGGGAGGTGAACGCGGCTCTCCCGAAGCCCGAAGCAATGCGTCCCCTCAAGTGGTCCCAGACTGCCATCACCTTCGACTCGAGGGATCAGCTCGGGTGCTCGGCCATGGCCGGCAAGCTCCCCATGTTGTGCACTCCAACCATTAGCAACGTCCTCGTCACCAAGACCCTCATCGATAGTGGAGCGGGGCTCAATGTCCTCTCCATTGAGACCTTCGAGACGCTCCAGGTACCGTACAAACAGCTCATGCCGACCAAGCCCTTCTCGGGAGTCACGGACGGGTCCACCGTCCCCATCGGGCAAGTACGCCTGCCTGTCACCTTCAGCGGACGCGAGAACTACCACACCGAGATCATCGTCTTCGACATCGCGCACATCCACCTCCCGTACAACGCGATCCTTGGGTACCCGGCCCTCGCCAAGTTCATGGCGGTGACTCACCACGGCTACAATGTCCTCAAGATGCCAGGGAGTGGCGGCATCATCACCGTCGCTTGCGATGAGAAGGATGTTGTCTGCTCCCTCGAGCGTGCCTACCGCACCGCGGCGGCCGAACGCTCGAACGACGAGGAGGACGCCCTGCCTCGTGAGGACCCGCGCAAGAAGAAGAACCAGCTCCTTCCCGCGGGGCATCATGGAATCTCGAGCTCTGCGCCCAGGGACGGGGCCCCACCTCCTATCGCATAGGAAAACGCGCTCGGCGCCCCTCTCGGTTCGGGCCCGGGGGCTCCCATCCGGGGAGTTTCCGGCTTGGCCAGTGAGACGAGAGAGGCGCTTGGGCACAACCTGAAGGCGCGTCCTAACGCGCGTCACGCTCGCAAGAGTCCGTCATCAGAGCGATCGAGGAGCTTCGAGAAGCGCAGGCCGAGCAAGGCGGGGACTGCCCAGCACCACCAATCGCAGCCGCCGGCTTCGGCACGGTCGACCAGCCATGCGTCTGCGTCAACGCGCTTGCGATCAACAGGGCCGCGTCCCAGGGCCCCTTCTGGCCAGCGCGTGCCGATCATGGATGGGTCTACCCAAACGCCTACGTCCGCATGCCCTTCGGACTGGCGAACGCAGGCGTCACGTTCCAGCGCCTTTACTGAGCCATGCTCATACCTTGCCTGGCGAGGCGCGGCGAGGAGTTGGAGGAGATGCTCGGACCAAGCGAAGGTCCCGAGCCTCGGGAGACGACGGACCCATGAGGGTCGCGCTCGTGGAAGTGCAAGATCAGGCTATGGCGGCAGCTTCGACTCTTCAGCGGCATGGCCGCCAGGTGACTTTTTGTTGGCTGTTGCCAGATAATTTTTTGGTTCACTCCATTCGAGGGCGCCCACCGGGCTGCGTTATCCTCAGGCGATCAGGGCGCACCCCTGCAGTCGCCTCGTTTAAGCATATTTCAATAGTTTCTCATGCATCTGATCTGTTTCCTAACGTTTTACCTTGCTTGAATGGCTCCTTGCCGGCGTGATGCCGCCGCACCACCCTTTCTGAGTTGGTGTTTCGCAAGGGGCCGTGCACTACGGCCCTTCCCGGGGCACCTCGGAACTGGGATGCAAGGCCCTGTCACCTCAGGGACTTGCATCTCTGGGCAGTCGACCCCCGCTCGGGGGCTCAAACCGCAGCGCAGCACCTCAACGTGGAGTCTCGGGAGGCCCCGCGGCCTCCTGAGGCAGCAGCTGGCAGGATGGAATGGGGGTCGCTCGAGCGTCAAAGGGGGCTCCTGAGCATCGCGCCTCAGTAGCCTTACCGGTCATATAGCCACTCGCCCCTTGGTGTCATCCTTGGTGATCCGGTCGGCATCAGGGGTGTCGGGGCCTCGCCCCGTAGTTGCGTCCTTGGTGATCCGGTCATACACTACGGCGGTAGGGAAATGTGCGGGACTGGGACCTGCCGACGTAGAGCTGCTTGAGCATCAAAGGGGGCTCCTGAGCAGTGCGCCTCAGGAGCCTTACCGGTCATAAAGCCACTCACCCCTTGATGTCGTCCTTGGTGATCCGGTCGGCGTCAAGGGTGTCGGGGCCTGACCTCGTAGTTGCGTCCTTGGTGATCCGGTTGTACACTATGGTGGTCGGGAAATGTGTAGGACTGGGGCCTGCAGACGTAGAGTGCCAAAAGGACTCCCAACCTGCCTCACTCGTGAAGAAGAAGAAGTCAGCAGGGCCTCGGACGGCCCCACCTACGAGAAGACTCGGGCGCAGACCGCCTTTGAGGTAGGGACCTCGCGAGGCCAAAGCGCCCTCGGGAGCTCCCAGATACACCTCCCAGTTCTACCGTGCCAGCCACGCGTACGAACTCTATGGGCTGTACACGCCCGAAGGCCCCCGAGGACGCGGAGGGGTTCCTTCCCACGCAATGTGGATGCCACAGCTCCGCGTTGGCGGAGAAGTCAACATGGTCCACCAATGACTGTGCCCATGCAATGTGGAAGCCACAGCTCCGTGCTGGCGGTCAACACGGTCCACCAATGACTATGCCCACGCAATGTGGAAGCCACAGCTCCGTGCTGGCGGTCAACATGGTCCACCAATGACTATACCCATGCAATGTGGAAGCCCCACGCCCCGTGCGGGGGGATAAACAACTGAGGGCGCCCCAGCGGCTGCATCCAACCTCAGGAAGGTCCCTAGTGGCCCCCTTCTCGCTGCGTTCCCCAGGGATGTACGCGTGAGGGGGCTGCACGGGGGCTACTACCGGGCCAAGCCTGGTACACGCCACCTTCCCAGGTCTGCCAAACCTGGTCTTCACGCGCCCATCTCCGGAAAAGCTGGCGAGGAAAGGTATGGGAGCCGCTCGTACGTCAAGGGGGACTCCTGAGCATCGCGACTCAGGAGCCTCACTACTCCCGTAGCCCCTCACCCCTTGGACCGTCCTTGGTGATCCGGTCGGCCCAACGGCGGTTGAGGTATGCGTGGGCCGGGCCCTGCCGACGCAGAGCTCGAAGCACTCAAAAAACCCTTAAGGAGGACGCTGGAGCTCGTACGTCAAGGGGGACTCCTGAGCATCGCGACTCAGGAGCCTCACTGGTCCCGTAGCCCCTCACCCCTTGGACCGTCCTTGGTGATCCAGTCGGCCCAACAGCGGTTGAGATATGCGCGGGCCGGGCCCCGTCGACGCAGAGCACTAAAGGTGTTCGAAATTTTCAAGTTAGCCCAATCTTCACCATGTTCCCTTCATGAGGGCTGCTCGTACGTCAAGGGGGACTCCTGAGCATCGCGACTCAGGAGCCTCACTGGTCCCGTATCCCCTCACCGGTCGGCCCAACGGCGGTTGAGGTATGCGCGGGCCGGGCCCTGCCGACGCAGAGCATCACAGCAAGCAAAAAAGGAAACAAGGCGAAGAAAGCAATCACACAGTTTAACAGTTATTACAAGCATTAAAAGTCTTCGCGAACACAAACAAGTTTAATGCCTCCATGAGGCACGATGGACATTGCAGGAAAAGAGCAGGGGAGAGGAATCAGGAGGAACCGCCGCCACCACTCGTCCCACCCTCGGGGAACTCGTCGTCGACATCGCTGGCGTCGTCTTCTTCGCCGTCAACCCCAGCAGCATCAGGAGGCGGAGAAACCGTGACGCGGGTGAACCTCTTCACCAGCGTCTCCACAGCGCCCTTCACCGCCGCCGCAGCGCTGGCACGGACCTCGGGGGCGACCGGGCGGATCACGGAGTTGAAGTCGAACCCCGTCTCGCAAAGATGAAGATGGCTGAAGACGTGCATCGCAGCCTCAGAAAAGAGGTCGCGGCACTCGCTCTCCAAGACCCCCTCCACCTTGACAACGGCGCCCTCCAGCGCCTCGACGAGCTTCGAAGCAAGCACCGCGAAGCCGCTCTCTGGAGTCGCCAGGGGCTCCGCAAACCCATCCCTGCAGAGGGAGTGGAGCGCCCGGCGAAGTTTAAGCTCGACGGTGGGAAAGGCGCTCAGCTCCGCAGCCTTTTTCCCCTCAGCCGCGACAAGAGTTTTCTCCCTGGTGTCGAGCAGAGCCTTCTTCGAAGCGACTTCCTTCTCCTGCGCGTCTAGGCGCACCCGCTCCGCGTCCTGGCGGGTCGCCACCTGGGATAGCTCGAAGTCCCGAGCGGCAAGCTTGGCCTCGCGGGCCTTGAGGTCTTCCTCCCGCTGACGCAGCTGCTCCACAAGCTCAGCCTTCTCCTCACGGAGGGCCTTCAGACGGGCCTCCACCTCTTCGCAACGCCTGGCAGCAGACGCCGCTTCAACCAGTGCCTCCTCACGGCCTGCCCTGGCAGACGCGGCTTCCTTCTCACTCTTCGCTGCGGCAGCCTCGGCCTGACCCGAAATCGCCACGGCAGAGGCGTCGGCCTGGAGCCACCCTGAGAGGAGCTCTAGGCGCCCACTCGTGAGGCGATCGTCGGTACCCCCGAGGGCGCCACGAACTTGACCCAGAACAGCGAAGGCCCCGTCCAGGACGTCGAGGCCGCGCGACGAAGGCATCAAGGTCCCCTCCGGAGGAGTCCCCTGTGCGATCGCAGGAGGCGTCCCCGGGGAGGAAGCAGCACGAGGAGTAGGAGGCTCCGGAGGCCGCACGGCGACCACGGACACAGATGGATCGACGGGCGGCTGGACCTCAGGGGCTGGCCCTCCAGACAGCGGCACCGCCGCGCCCTCGAGGGCAGGAGCGACCACGCAACAGGCATTGGGGGCTCAGGGGGCTCCGCGACGATGACCAGGGAGGTTGCCTCGCGAGCCCCCTCCCCTTCGGCAGCAGGCGACGGCATGACGGCAGGAGCGGGCGGCGCATCGGAAGGCGCCTTCGGCTTGACGCCCGCCTTCTTCTTCCTGATCTTCAGAACGGCGGCGTCCCTAGTCACCAAGCAAGGGAAGGTCATCAAAACACAAGCCATAGGCGTGCAAGCAAAGCCGAGCCGGATCACTTACTCCTCAACGTCGACCCACTTCCTTTTCCTCTCCACTCCGGCAACGACGGGGGCGCCGAAGCTTTCCTCGGTGGGGGCACCACCACGCGGGGGAGCAGAGGCACTGTCCGCAAGGGCGGCCGCCGAAGGGACCGCCATGGCCCCGGCCTCGCCCACCTTGCCTGCGAGTTGCAATTCGGGCGGAGGCGAGGCCGGCGCTTCAACTGCCTTGCCGGCAGAGGCAGGGCGAACCGGAGGAGACTCCGCTCCGCGCTTCCTGGGAGTCGACACGCAGGCGGACCGCGTGGCACGAGGGGCTGGCCCAAGCCCCCTAGGGGCCTTGGCGGCACGTGAGGAGCCTGCAGCAGAAACTTCACCAACATCATCGTCGTCCTCGAGCTCGCGCAGAAGGGTGCCCTGTGATGAGGGAGACGCCCCTGCCAGGCCGGCGGCGGCGGTCTTCTCCGAGTCCTCCCCGCACGTGGTGTCGCCAGAGGACACCATCACTGAGGAACCAAGGCCCTCAGCTAGGAAAAGCCCTAGTTCGTTGAAGACAGGCATCGCGGCAACCAAATCGGCCCCGTCGTCGTGGCAGTACAGTGGGGCGTGGGCGTCAGGGAGATCACCAGGGTCGCCGTTGAGCAGGGTCGTCACAGCCCTGCTCAGTTCCTCGGGGGTTATGTGTGCGGACCGAAGACTGAGGTTGTCGCCGATGCCCTGATAATCCCACAAGGGCCTAGAATGGGACTGGAGGGGCGCCAGGCGTTGTGCCAAGAACTCCTTCACTATCAACCCCCAGTCAGCTTCCTGGCGCTGATATCACGGGAGAAGCGCTCCAGGACAGGCCAGGCCCGGGAGTCGGAAAGCTTCGCGGAGCTCCACGCGGAGGTCTTCTCCGGCAGCCCCCTCGGCAGATCCAACCGGGGGTTGCCTGAAGTTCTCCACCTTCTTCCCAGCCTTCAAGAGCATGTTGCCACTCTGGACCGTGACGAAGGAGACACACGCCGACCGTTGAGCGCCGTCGTGCAGGCGCAAGCTGAAGAAATGGCGGAAGAGGGCCACCGAAGGCCTCACGCCCACGAAAGCCTCGCAGTAGAAGGCAAAGACGGACAAGAGCAGGATGGAGTTGGGCTGGAGATGGAGGGCCTGGATCCCGTAGTGATCGAGGATGGCGGTGAAGAACGCGGAGAAGGGCGGGACGAGCTCGGTGAAGATGCTATGGAGAAAGAAGGGGTAGACCGCCTTCGACGAGGGCCGCTTCTCCGAGGAGCCGCCCCATATCAAGGTCCGCCCCCACTCGTTGGTCTCGTCCGCCGTCGACGGGAGCACCGGGACGAGGTCCTCGTCCTTGGCTATGGTGGACCCTGAAAGCACCGGCGAGATAGGAGCAGAGGCAGAGCTCCGGGCCTCTGGCTTCTGCTTGCCGGCGGGAGCCATCGGGAAGCTCGTGGGGCCAAAGCAGCAAGGAGGAGGACGGAGCGGCACCGGATCTGGAGGGGCGTCTGCTAGAGCCGGAGACCTGGAAAGCAAGAGCAGGTGCGCGAGAGGGGAAAGCAATAATGACCCAGCGCTACAAGTCAGGCTCTTGTCGATTCGGGTGGTGGCCGAAGGACGCCCGACATCAGCTGACGACGCGCGCCAGTCCTGGCCCGCAGGCGTTTGGGGCCCACGGCGCTTCGAGCCGCCCTCAAGGCTTCGCCCGGAAGCCGGCTCGAGCGCGCCTTAGGCCCAGGGGCTACTTTCGGTGTTCTGGGAACGGGGGTACCCAGACCTGCCTGCGGCCCAGGGCATGGCCCACTTCATCAGCCAGACACAGCCAGGCGCGGCCCCACTCAAGACAAGGCCCTCGCAAGGGCCCTAGGCTCGCGAGGAGGAGCGGCGTCAAGACCGGCAAGGGATGGGCCTCCCCAGGCCCCCTCCGGAGCGGCAGAGATCTCAATACAGGGCCCGGCCTCAAGAGTCAAAGATGACGCAAGGAAGGACAGGCGGGCGCCAGCGCGCCAGGCGGCGCAGTTTCCCCTTTAGTGCAAAGGGAGCAAGGACGTACGCGGGTTCCCAAAGCACCCCCCAAAGGTTTCCATTCCGGTGCAACAAGACCACGACCACGAGCCCCGCAGGACGGATGTCATCGCCGAGCCCACCTCTGCATCATCGACGGCAACTTTGCAGGCGAAGACCGCCTTTGGGCAAGGCGGGCATGTACTCATGTCCCCTTTCAAAATTGGCCGTTGTAGGATCCCTTCCCGCCGTTGCGATAAGGGAAGAGGACCCGAGCCACCGCTATAAATAGAGGGTAGGCTGCACCGTAGAGGGGGGTCCGAATCCAGTCAATCAACCCATCCATCACCAAGCCAACAGAGGGCCAAGAACACCTCAGGACCACCCTCACGAGGCTCCGAAACACTGTACTAGTTCATCCACCACACCTCCTGGAGAGGCAATCCACCAAAGCAGGAGTAGGGTATTACGCTTCGCAGTGGCCTGAACCTGGGTAAACTACCGTGTTCATCTTCTTCCTCGTCATCGTGCGAGTTTATCGTTGTTTGGTCCATCGAGTAGCGAGCTAGGTTGGGCGAGGCTGCAGGGGATCTTCGCACACGCCCCTTTGTTCGAATCTTAAGGGTTTTGCGGAGCCCGAAATCCGACAACCCCCTCCCCCTCCACCCCCTCCTCCTCCATTCCACATGGCCCGACTGCCGGCGTGACACATTCCACCAAAATCACCGGCCCACCCCCACATAATCAACACCGAAAGACATGGTGCACGCATTATAGCCAGGATCTCAAGGAGCACCTGGCAGCGGAGAAGCAAATCGCGACCGCACGCGCAGATGAGGCCGCGATGGCTGCCATGCGTGCCGACCCCCAGATCTTGGAGCAGCACCTCGTCGTCGAGGCCACCGCCGACACCTAGCGCGCGTACACCGCCACGCGATGGGCTGCTTTGAACAACAGCTCGTTGTGTTTTCTCGAGGGCTCCGCTGTTGCCTTCGACGACGACTACGATTGGTTTTCTCAGCGTGCCCGTGCTTTCCTCAACTCCGGAGCCAGCAGGTCGGTGCCCGGACAGGCTAAGGCCACTCACCACTATGAGGAGGACACCCACTATGTGGAGGCCTCGCCCTCGTCCAAGCCCATCGTTATCGATATCTCCAACGACAAGGAATATCTTGTGTTTAAGCTTAATTACTTATGACCTGTGTTCAGCTAGCTACGCCTGTTAAGCATGTTTGCTTTACCTGTTGCATGTGCTGCTCTTGCCTTTCCTTAAGAAATTCTAGTGAAATATGCAATGTAATGCTACTATGCAATCTGACCTTCTAGTATGTTCTATTGTGCAATGTGATGCTCAGTTAACTGTTTGGTTCATTTGATTTGGTGATCATGTGCAATGTCATGTTCGATTATTGTTGGTACAATATTGTTTTGTTATGCATGTGAAACATACAATTGCTATATTTCATAGTTCTTATCACTCTTGGCTTTTCCATGTGGCTTGAATTCATATGTTGGATCTGCAATGCGTTATTTTTCATTAACATATTTTACTGTTAGCACGCCAAATCTCACTTAAAACCTGATCAATATCTATCTTAAATGTGTTACCGGGGTGTCGGTGCAATAGGACAGGGGTATCCAGTGCCCCTGACTTATGCACAGGAGGTAGTAGCGAAACCCGTTCGGAAGGCTACCGCACCCCCAAGCAAGCATTCAAGAACCAGCACCCGGCAGCCATGGCCTGCAGGAAGCCAAGTAAACTCCGGCAACACTAGCACAACGTCCCAGGAGGGGCCCAAAGCGCGCCAGCCATGTCCCCAGAGCTTGCTGGGGACCAAGGCGCGCACATCTCAGGAAGACCCGGCAAGCCATCCCCCGGCAGGCACGAGCCAACCAGCCACCGCTCCACCGCATTGCTACGCCAGTCACTTATCGATGCGGTGTCGAGCCCTCAAGCGGCTAAGTGGCTCTCGCTAAGCACGTGGCGATGCACCGGGAGGCAGATTATACCTAGTTGACACCCGTCCAGCAGTGTGTCAAGACCTTAAGCAACGGCTGGCTAGGCGGTGGCAAGAGCTTGCCGGGGATGCACCCCGAGCGCCACCTAGTCTAGTAATCATGGTATTTTGTCCTAAATGCCAGAGTTAGGTATGATAGCTCTGCTAAGCTATCTAATCGATATATAATGACTATTTTGCAATTGTGGTTGCCCCTTGCACTATAAAAGGAGGCCCGAGGCAACCTAGCTCAGGATTCGGACCTTTGGACACTTGTACTCGCGTAGTAGCTCACCCCGACAGCAACCCTTCCCGGGAGTTGGGCGCTGCGTGTTTGTCGTATTCCTTCGATAAATCCACCAAAAGCAGGAGTGGGGTTTTACGCTTCACAGCGGCCCGAACCTGGGTAAAAATGCCAGCGACCTGATCGTCGCGCTGTCTCATGGTCTCCGCTCTTCGTGCAAAGTGACCCCCTGCCGAACCACAAGGGGCCTCTGGTCCCATAGGTGATCGTGAGCATCCGTGCCCCGACATCTTTGGCGCGCCAGGTAGGGGGCATGCATCGTTTGCGCGAACCCAATTTCGTGAATGGCGGGTCGATCATCATCATCATCTTCTTCATCCATGGCTCCTAAGAAGAAGCTCGCCACGACCACGCATCCCTCCACGTCAAAGGCTCCTTCGCATGCAACCGCAGGCGCAGCAGGCGTTTCAACGGATGTAGGTGAGGAAGACGTCGTGGGCGATGTAGCTGGTGCAGGCGGCGCCACCGTCGTCTCCCCCGCGGCCGAGGTTGGGGCCGGGAACACTGGAGACGAGCAACAGCAACAACGCCCTGGCGAACGCGCCCCTGGTACCGCAGACGAAGAGGGCGACAGATCACCACCTCCCCGCCATGCGGGTGGCCATGGTCATCATGGTGGCATGCAATCCGGAGCGAGCCACGACCCCCCGTCTACACCCATCACCAGCGCGGCTACTGGACTCATGCCTCACCCAGAACAAGACGGAGCGCCAAGCGGAGCCGCGAACCCGCGGGCTTGGCCTCCCCCACAACAGACCACCCCGGCGAGCGGCGCATGGCTTCAAGAGCGCAGCGACACCCCTCTTGGTTCCACCAGTAGCCAGGCGACGTCACGGTCCGCCTTGTTCACCATGCCGGACACGACGTCGGAAGCGATGGCGCGAGCCCACCTTCTGCTTAACTTCCCGCCGGCGGCCGACAAAATGGATGAGTGTAGAGCTACCATCCAGAGCTTGATATCTTTCATCGAAGCCAATAAATCTCAGCATGCGGAGCCATCGCGGCACGCGCGTACTGCTACGGCGGCCCGGGCCGGCGATCGCGTCGAGGGGGCCAGGCCAAAAGTGCAGTCCCCTCCGCGACAGCAAACCCAGGAGCAGCCGCGGCGAGCTTCACGTGCTGATGAGTTCAACGAAGCGTCCATGGCTTCGTCCGGCCCGCGCGATCGCCAGGACCAGCGGCGTGTCCTGGAGGATCGGCAGAAGGAAGACGCACGCGTCACCATCGGGCGGTGTCGAGAAGCACACCGTCAGTCTGAAAAGCACAATGGCCCAAGTGCTAGCAACCCCGCGCCCAGTGTTGGCGGGTACCTGCCTTACGAGGTTGGGTGCCCTGCCTTCACTCGCGAGCTGCGGCAGGTCCGCTGGCCATCGGCTCGAGCTTTCAAGCCAGGGTTGACGGAGAAGTATGACGGGAAGCTAAACCCGGCAAAATTTCTAGGCATCTACACGATCGCCGTTCAAGTTGCCAGAGGAAGGGATGAGAAAGTGCTCGCCAACTATTTCCCTTTGGCACTCAAGCCAAATGTGAGATCATGGCTGATGCACCTGCCGGAAAACTCCATCTCATCCTGGGATGATCTGTGCAATGAGTTTGTCGGTGCCTTCACGGGCGGCCATCAGGAGCCAGGACAGCCCAGCGATCTGCAAGTCCTGCCGCAAAAGGAAGGGGAAACTTTGCGGAAGTACATTCAGAGATTCAGTCGAGTGCACCGCAACATCCCAGAGATACACCCCGCAGCCGTGATTGTCGCGTTCCAATCAAACATGCGCAACAGGTGAATGCGGGCCAAGATGAATGTGAAACTCCCCAAGACTGTCAATGAGCTGTACACAATGGCGGACAAGTGTGCCCGTGCTGAAGAAGGAAGGCGACTCCCTGGAGAGGAGGCTGGCGTCGAAGTCTGTGACGTTTGGCGGGGAGTTAAAGTACTGAACCGAGAGGGTGGTATTCGATGTGGTTGAGCTCCCCCTGCCTTACAACAGAATCCTTGGTCGCCCAGCCCTGGCAAAATGCATGGCAGCATCCCACTATGCTTACAACACTTTGAAGATGCCGGGGCCCATTGGAATTATCTCCATCCCGTCCGACAAGAAGGATGCAGTCATATGCGTGGATAAGATGTATCGAGATGCGGTAGCAGCTGAAGTCGCGGAAGCGCCAGCTCCCGCTAAGGAATCCAGGAAAGAGAGGAAGTCTAGCAGAGACACCGGCAAGGACTCCGAGAAGCGTGCCTCTTCAGAGTGCGCTGCTCCCGTCGAGGATCTGCCGGAGATTTCCACTAGCAAGAAAGCCAAGGTCACCTACCCTGAGACGAAGAAGGTCCCGGCAGGGTAGGGTGGCGCTGGTGGCACGTTCACCATCAGCGCCACCCTTACTGACAAATAGGAAAGCGCGCTCATTGCCTTCCTGCGGGCGAATGTCGATGTGTTTGCCTGGCAACCATCTGACATCCCCGGTGTTCCTAGGGAGGTAATCGAGCACCACCTTGCTGTCTGCCCCCATGCCAGGCCTGTCAAGCAAAAGGTTAGGAAGCAAGCCTTGGAGTGGCAGCAGTTCATCGCCGAAGAAATCAGAAAACTTGAAGCGGCTGGTTTGGTCAGAGGAGTTTTGCACCCAACTTGGTTAGCCAACCCTGTGGTAGTGCGCAAGGCGAATGGGAAATGGAGGCTCTGCATAGATTTCACTGACCTGAACAAAGCATGCCCGAAGGACCCCTTCCCCTTGCCGCGCATCGAACAGATTGTTGATTCCACCTCCGGGTGTGACCTGCTTTCCTTCTTGGACACTTACTCCGGATACCACCAGATCTTCATGGCTAAGGAAGATGAGGAAAAGACCACGTTCATAACTCCATGCGGCACGTACTGCTTTGTACGGATGCCCTTCGGGTTAAAGAGCATCGGTTCTACCTTTGCCAGAGCCGTGCAGACTGGATTTTGATCGCAGTTACACAAGAATGTAGAAGCCTACATGGATGATATAGTTGTCAAGACCAAGAATGAAGCAACTCTCATACAAGACTTGGAAGAGACCTTTCCGAACCTGCGCAAGATCAACCTGAAGCTCAACCCTAAAAAGTGTGTATTTGGCGTCCCATCCGGCAAGCTACTTGGGTTCTTTGTATCTTAGCGGGGGTTAGAAGCAAATCCCGACAAGATCAAGGCAATTGAGTAGATACAGGCACCCAAGACCATCAAGGACATCAGACGTTTGACCGGATGCGTTGCCACGCTAAGTAGGTTCATCTCCAAATCCGCCGAACGCGCCCTGCCGTTCTTCAAGATCATAAAGAAGGCAGGCCTGGTAAGGTGGACCCCGGAAGCAGAGGCAGCGCTGCAAGATCTAAAGACTTACCTTTCTTCCGCTCCTACCTTGGTCACTCCTAAACCACAAGAACCGTTGCTGCTATACTTGGCGGCAACGAATCAAGTGGTTAGTGCAGCGCTGGTGGCGCAGCGCGAAGTAGATGAAGATGCAGTTGCTACGACCGATGCTGCCAGGGGTGAGACCGAAGCATCCGCGGCAGGACCCAATGCAAACTTGGAGGAACCTCAGCAAGTTGGCGAGGGCTGTTCCGGGGAAGTGGTGAGGAAGAAAGTGGTACAGCGGCCAGTTTACTTTGTCAGCTCCTTATTACAAGGGGCTAGATCAAGGTATTCTGGAGTGCAAAAGCTGATCTTTGGCCTCATGATGGCCTCGAGGAAGATGAGCCACTACTTCCATGCCCATGAGATCACAGTTGTCACTCGCTTTCCGCTGCAGCGCATATTGAGGAACCCTGAAGCCACTGGCAGGATAGTTGAGTGGGCCCTTGAGCTGTCAAGTTTTGGTTTGAAGTATGAGAGCATTTCCACAGTCCAGAGCAGAGCGTTGGCAGAGTTTATTGCGGAATGGACACCCACGCCACATGAAGAGATCCCAGAAATAGTCCTCCCCGGCAAAGAAGCACCTAAGGATTGGATCATGTACTTTGACGGTGCTTTCTCGCTCCAGGGTGCCGGAGTGAGCGTGCTCCTCGTCGCCCCCACCGGAGAGCACCTCAAGTATGTGGTTCAAATGCACTTCCCCCGGGAGGAGGCTACCAACAACACCGCTGAATATGAAGGGCTCCTTGCCGGACTCAGAATCGCGGTGGAGCTGGGAATCAAGAGACTGATCATCCGAGGGGACTAACAACTCGTGGTGAAACAAATCAACAAAGACTATCAGAGCCCGTTGAAGGAGGCATACGTGGAAGAAGTGAGGAAACTAGAGGAGCGCTTTGATGGGTTGCAAGTAGAGCATGTGCCCCGTGCGGAAAATACCATCGCTGATCATCTATCAAAGTGCGCTGCGCAAAAGCTCCCTGTGGAACCAGGAACCTTTATCCTTCGCCTCACTCAACCTTCAGTATCCCCATCAACAATGGCCAGGAAAAGAAGAAAGCAAAACTCCGGCAAGCATTTCCCGGCAGAGCTTCCCGAAGCCGCTGGTAGAGAAGCTGCCGGAGACAGTCTCGCTCCGCATGGTGAGCAGCTCTCTCCTATGGAACCCCGGGTTCTCGTGGTCGAGACAAGCGCTCCCACGGATGAGGAGATGCCTTTAGTCCTAGTTGTCGAGCCCCAGGCACCAACTTGGTCACATCACATAGTCCGTTTCCTTCAAACAGGAGAACTCCCCGAAGAGCAAGAAGAGGCCGAAAAAGTAGCTCGTCGGTCAAGTATGTACCAGTTTGTCGACGACACTCTGTATAGAAGAAGACCCAACGGCGTGAAGTTGAGGTGCATTTGCCAGGAGGACGGACTGAGGCTGTTGGCGGAGATTCACGTAAGTGTATGTGGCACACACATTGGATCCAGAGCCCTTGCCGGGAAAGCCTTCCGGCAGGGTTTCTACTGGCCCACTGCCCTCCAAGATGCAACTGAATTGGTCACCAAGTGTGAAGCTTGTCAATTCCATTCCAAGAACATCCATCAGCCAGCGCAAGCTCTCCAGACGATCCCTTTGTCCTGGCCCTTCTCGGTCTGGGGGCTCGATATTTTGGGCCCCTTCCCCCGCACTGTCGGGGGCTTTGAGTTCTTGTTCGTGGCAACCGACAAGTTCACAAAGTGGCCTGAGGTGGAGCCAGTACGGAAGGTGACTGCACAGTCAGCTATCAAGTTCATGAAAGGACTGGTGTGCCGTTTTGGAGTACCCAACAGAGTGATCACCGACAACGGCACCCAGTTCACAAGCCGCGCCTTCATGCAATACATCCAAAACCTTGGAATCAAGGTCTCCTTGGCTTCTGTTGCCCATCCAAGGAGCAACGGGCAAGTCGAGAGGATGAATGCTGAAGTGCTGCGAGGTCTCAAGACAAGGACTTTCGATAAGCTGCGGAAGAGCGGCAAGCGCTGGATAGATGAGTTGCCGGTGATTCTTTGGTCCCTCAGAACGACACCGAATCGAGCTACCGGCCAGACTCCCTTCTCCCTGGTATACGGGGCGGAAGCAGTGCTCCCCACGAAACTCATGTATGGGTCACCTCGAGTACTTGCCTACGACAAAGTATAGCAAGAGCAGCTACGGCATGACGATGACATGCTCCTCGAGGAAGATCGTCTCCAGGCTGATGTACGTGTTGCACGATACCAGCAAGCCCTGCGCCGCTATCATAGCCGCAGGGTACATGCCCGGAGCCTTGAGGAAGGCGACCTTGTCCTTAGGCGTGTTTAGTCCGCCAAGGGTACCAACAAGTTGACGCCGAAGTGGGAAGGCCCTTAGCGGGTAGCACGAGTCACCAGACCTGGCGCAGTCCGTCTGGATACCGAAGATGGCACCCAGGTGCTTAACTCATGGAATATTGAGCATCTTCGTAAGTTCTACCCGTAAGGCGCGGCTGCTGGGCGCAGTCCCCGGCAGCCACCTTTTGTACAAGCCTTGCCAAAGTTTCATGTAACCCTTTGTACAAAGCCAGGCGCAGACCCTGAGCAACAGTAATAAAGCTAGGCATGGCATCATATCATTGCATTGCACGTTCGTTATGCATCCTTTATGATTGCAATATCATTGCCTATTTTCTAGAGATTTGCTAGAAGTACTCATTGAGCCTATAATCCTTGTTACCACACTCTTTCCTCAAAGGGTGGGGACCTCTTGCCCTGCGTGTTTTGTCACCGGGTAAACATAGAAGGGGGGCGAAGGAACAAGGACGGCGGCCCAGCGTACTCCGGAAAGGGATACAGCCTAAAAAGAGATAAGTCTAATGGCGTGTCCCAAGTTTTATGCTCCCTAAAGGAAACCCTTACCCTCTGTTCGAACGTGTTCGATGGAGCTCCTTCACATGGTAGAAACCTTTGTCGGGACGAGCTATTCCTCAGCTTCTGGTACTTATCAGCTCTGAGGGACCGCGCTGATACCGACAAGGACCCCTGCCGGGGAACAACACCAGCCTGCTGTCGGGGGCTCGTTCCCCTTTTTGGCGCTCGCGGTTAAAAGCGACCCGGCAGGCGGTCCCATGCGGCGAGAGCAAACACATTGACACAATAGAAACAAAGAGAGGAAAAGATAGTACTCAGGGGAACAAAATAACATTCATTCATTCGTTTGTTGATACAAATCGGATAGAAATTACATTATGATTAACTAAAACTTGGCGAACGCCTACATCTTTTAACTTATAAAAAAAATAAGTACCCCGTAATGCCTTTCTTGTCCCTCTCCTCCTAGGAGTTAGGTGGAGAAGAAGTAGAGGGCAAAAGGAGCGCCTGGCTGGGATTCGGTGCCTCCCCGCTAGGACCAGAGGGACGCGCCCAAAGAGCAGAAGGGCCTCATCCCCAGGCAGGGCGGACGAAGCCGGCGGAGCAGACAAGACCGACAAGGGGAAAGAAGGCGGAGGGCAAGTGCAGATGGTGGCGCTGCCGGAGCCCTGCTGGTGATGATGGTGCTGCCGGGGAGCGCGATGCGTCAGAGCCCTCATCCGTGCTCCTGATGCATCATGGGTTCCCGACCGCCATCGTCTTCCTCATCGCCACCACTCGGGGGAACGCCTCCGCCGTCGTCAAAGCTCCCGACGCGGCAACCAAGGGGCCCCACAGAGAGCATGGTCATCCCCGGTGGCCAAAGGCGGGGAATTCCTCCCGCCCTTAAGAAGCAAGCCCGAGCGAAGAACTCCCACCTATACGCATCGTCCAGGGCGCCGTTGGTGGGGAACTTCACCGCAATAGATGGCGAACAACGGCTGCCACCGAACACATGCAATCGGCGGCCGTGCGGACGATTTTTCTCCATAACCCTGAAGAAGGAGTGCGGGAACCACGGTCCGCCACGATGATGTGTCTCCGTTGCAAACTACGGCACGGTGTCAATCGCACGGCGCTCCATCAAAGCTGAGGAAACGGGCGACGCAGCGGCAGGCGTACCGCCGCCACTGTCCCCGGCATGACCGCCACGCCGCCCGCTACCCCATCCGAGACTCCTCCGGTTGACCTTCAGCTCAAAGACATCGGTCCAGGGCGGGGACTGGGCATAGACGCAAGGGGAAGCCCCTGTGAACATGCTCGCCAGGCCCTTCCCCTTGACCATCACGAAGGAAGAGACGGCTCAAGGGCGAACCAGAAGTGAACGGCGAGCAATGTGGACTTGGGAGAAAGGAGGAGATGGAGCTGGATAAGCATCGCCGCCGTGACCCCCTAATTTATAGGGGAGAGCACGGGGGCTGGCTCTCCCCTGCTCCAGAGCGGCCGCCCATCTCCATGAATTCCACTACCCACGACTCACGGGCAAACAGGTAACCGCCCCATTGCTCCAATCCATGGCATTGCGGTTTCTGCCACGATCGGGCCTTTAAGTCAAGAGTGCCCGCCGCAAGCCCCTCACTATGCATACGGTGCACGTGGCAAAAACGGCCTGAGGTGGTGGGACAGTGCTGACCAGTAAATTGGCAGTTACCCCCTCACATTGCGCGCATGTGCATAATTTTTGGTCCTGACCAACGGCACTAGGCAAGGGGGTGTGGGCCAGACCCGGGGGCTCCTGTCGGTACACTAGGATAGGGGTATCTAGTGCCCCTGACTTACGCACAGGCGGTAGTAGCAAAACCCGTTGGGAAGGCTACCGCACCCCCAAGCAAGCATTCAAGAACCAGCACCCGGCAGCCACGGCCTCCAGGAAGCCAAGCAAACTCTGGCAACACCAACACAACGGCCCAGGAGGGGCCCAAAGCGCGCCAGCCACGTCCCCGGAGCTTGCCGGGGACCAAGGCGCGCACATCTCAGGAAGACCCGGCAAGCCATCCCCCGGCAGACACGAGCCAACTAGCCACCGCTCCACCGCATCGCTACGCTAGTCACTTATCGATGCGGTGTCAAGCCCTCAAGCGGCTAAGTGGCTCTCGCTAAGAACGTGGTGACGCAGTGGGAGGCAGATTATACCCAGTTGACACCCGTCCAGCAGCGTGTCAAGACCTTAAGCAACGACTGGCTAGGCGGTGGCAAGAGCTTGCCGGGGATGCACCCCCGAGTGCCACCTAGTCTAGTAATCATGGTATTTTGTCCTAAATGCCAGAGTTAGGTATGATAGCTCTGCTAAGCTATCTAATCGATAGATAATGACTGTTTTGCCATTGTGGTTGCCCCTTACACAATAAAAGGAGGCACGAGGCAACCTAGCTTAGGATTCGGACCTTTGGACACTTGTAATCACGTAGTAGCTCACCCCGACAACAACCCTTGCCGGAATATGGGGCTACGTGTTCGTCGTGTTCCTTCGATCAATCCACCAAAAGCAGATGTAGGGTTTTACGCTTCACAGCGGCCCGAACCTGGGTAAAAATGCCAGCGACCAGATCGTCGCGCTGTCTCATGGTCTCCGCTCTTCGTGCAAAGTGAACCCCCTGCCGAACCACAAGGGGCCTCTGGTCCCATAGGTGATCGCGAGCATCCGTGCCTCGACACGGGGGAACAATGGGAGAAACTGAAGTTTACCATCGAGGTTTGCACTTTCATGATCATTTGTCTAATAGCACATTATTGTGCAATTGTAGGAACCATTCTAATATTTAGGTTTCTATTAATAATTTGGTCTTGCACATGTAGGTCCTGCTGTAAGAGGTTTAGACCCACTGTTCGACCCATTTTGCATGTGGGGAAATGATGTGTTCATGAATATCAGTCAAATCAAGAAACTCAGAAAGATTATTAAGATAAAGAAACTTGCCACGAAAAACAACAAGTTGTTTGTCTGCACAATGAAGAAGACATCAGTGAACTATAGGATGGTACTATCTCTTTACCTTGTCTTTTTCCCTTTGTGACATTTCAATTTTTCGAAACGAAATTTATGCATATCTTTGTTTCCAGTCCTTTCCAAAGAAGTTCATCGATGACTACATCTCAAACCACTTGTATGGTCAAGAGGCAAGGAAGGTATTCATACAGCACCCACGGTATAATCTTGAAGTCTTCCTCAAGAGGATGAAGGATGGGCGGGCAACCATCCACGGGCACTGGCATAAAGTTGCAAGGACCTTCGACATCAGCGAAGGCTCAATATTTGCCTTCCGCTTCAACAATTTTCTAGACGAGATTCATTTGTCTATTTACCATATATGATGCTATTTTCCAAAGGTTTTAGATGTTGCATGTGAAACTCGGTCTTGTCGTGTAATTGGGTAGCTAGGTAGTATATGCCTATATGATGTTGTACTCTGATGTATTTAATATATGAAATCCTGATTTCCGTAATACGAAATGAAATATATTGTGTGTTTGATATGAAGTGTCAATTTGTTTACTAGCTGGATTATAAATAATAGAGCAATTAGCTTGATTATTGGGGTTTCATATCGCAGACGGTTTGTCATAGAACATCGTGAGCGATGACCTCAACAAACCCACACGGTTTCTGGAAAATTGGCGTGTTGGATCAGTGAAAAATCACACACGACTTCCGGCCAAAAACTGTGTGCATTAGAACACCCATTCACAAATGTTTTCATATAAAACGTGTGTGTGATGAAAAGCCCTATGCCAAACAGTTTCTTCTAGGCATCGTGCATGATGGCCACCCCTAACACAGATGATGTTATGCAGAAAATTGTGTATGATGTACAATACGAACGGAAACATACGTTTGGGATTCACTGTGTGGGATGCTAAGCACATCTCACACAACTTCCCTAATATATTTGTTTGTGATGGCCCTTCCAATCGCACACGGCATATTTTTTTCCATCGTGTGTGACCGGGCGCAGGCATCACCGACGGGTTTTCCGTGTCGTGTGGGATAGCCCCCCTATCGCCCACACATGCAAGGCGACAGTTTGAGACTACCTCACGGAAAGGGGTTAAGAACCGTCTGCATAGCAGGCGCCTGCACTAGTGCTAGTTCACTCATCGTCATATTGCTTTGCATGATCGTAAGATAGCTACCATCATATTCCATGGCTTGTCCGTTTTTTGATATATTTTGCTATGCTAGATCATTGCACATCCTGGTACACTGCCGAAGGCATTCATATTGAGTCATATGTTTCATAGTTATTAATATCGAGTTGTAAATAAATAAAAATGTGATGATTTTCATTATTAGGGCACTATCTCAGTGAGGAAAAGAAAGAAAAATTAGAAAAAGAAGAGAAGAGAAGAGAAAAAGAAAGAAAGGAAAAAAATAAAAAAATAAAAAGAAAATAAAGAAAATAAACGAGAGAAAAGAGAGAAGGGACAGTGCTACTACCTCTTTTTCCACACTTGTGCTTCAAAGTAGCACCATGTTCTTCATATAGAGAGTCTCATGTTTTGTCACTTCCATATGCTAGTGGGAATTTTTCATTATAGAACTTGGCTTGTATATTCCGATGATGGGCTTCCTCAAATACCCGAGGTCTTCATGAGCAAGCAAGTTGGATGCACACCCACTTAGCTTCAGTTGAGCTTTCATACACTTATACCTCAGGTGCATCAGTTGCATGGCAATCCCTACTCCATCTATTGATGGGCATCTCCATAGCCCGTTGATACGCCTTGTTGATGCGGAACTTTCTTCTCCACTTTTACCCCTTTGATATCTACCACCATATTCTATTCCACCTATACGATATGTCCATAGTTCACGCTCATGTATTGCGTGAAGAATAAAAAGCTGAAGCGCGTTTAAAAATACGATCCAATTGCCTGACTTGGACACCATGGTGCTTGACATTTGTATTAGTGTGGTGAGACGGAGCCATGCCTTACTAACGTGATAAAATGAATGGGGGTAAACATTCTTTGGGCATCTTATATTTTGAAAGATTGATGATTGTGTTAATTATTCCTATAAATATTACTATGTTGATGTTTGTTAATTCATCGTTTCTCAATGAGCATACATGCAAGAGATTACATGTTGGGTAGCATGTCACGTCAAAAATTCTATTTTTATCATTTACCTACTCGAGGACGAGCAGGAATTAAGCTTGGGGATGCTGATACATCTCCAACGTATATATATTTTTTGATTGTTCCATGCTATAATATTATCATTCTAGGATACTTTTAGGGCATTTATTTGTTGTTTTATATTATTTTTTAGCACTAACCTATTAACACAGTGCCAGTTGTTGTTTTCTGCATGTTTTTGGCTTTTCAGGTTTACAGTACCAAACAGAGTCCAAATGCCCCGAAACTTTTTCATGATTTTTCTGGACCAAAAGAAGACCTGGAAGCTTCGGGAGAAGACCGGAGGCCGCACAGGGTCCCCACAAGCCAACAGGGTGCGCCTAGGGGGTTGGTCGTGCCCTGTTAGCTCGTGGCCCCCTCCCGGCTCTCTTGACCTCGTACTCTGACTTATAAATTCACATATATTCCAAAAACCCTAAGGGAGCTCCCGATACACTTTTTCTGCCGCCACAAGTCTCTGTTCTGCCGCGATCTCATCTGGAGCCCTTTTTTGGTGCCCTGCCGGAGGGGGGATCGATCACAGAGGGACTCTACATCATCCTTGCTGCTCCCATGGTGATGTGTGAGTAGTTCACCACAGACCTACGGGTCTGTAGTTAGTACCTAGATGGCTATCTCTCTCTCTCTATGTTCTTCATTGCCATGATCGCCGCGATTCCCACGGTGATCTATCTTATGTAATCCATCTTTGCGGTGTGTTTGTTGGGATCCGATGAATTGTGGGTTTAAGTTCAGATTATTCTTGAAAAGATATTGAATACTTGCTAGTAGTTTATTTGCATGATTATTATAGCTTCGTAATTCTCTCTGATCTATCGGTTTAGTTTGGTCAACTAGATTGGTTTATCTTCAATGAGAGAGGTGTGTTGTAGTCGGTTCAATCTAGCGGTGCTCTATATCCCAGTGACATAGTAGGGGACAAGACACGTCTTTGTATTGCTGCCACTAAGGATAAAATGATGGGGTTTATTCATGTTAATTGAGTTTACTTTGTCGACATCATGTCATCATTCTCCAAGCATTACTCTGTTTTACTTAATACTATAGATGCATGTTCGATAGCGGTCGATGGGTGGAGTAATAGTAGTAGATGCAGGCAGGAGTCGGTCTACTTTTTTATGGACGTGATGCCTATATACACATGATCATTTTTGTGAATAAATATTGCATAACTATGCGCTTTTCTATCAATTACCCAACGGTAATTTGTTTACCCACCGTATGCTTTCTTCGAGAGAGAAGCCTCTAGCGAACATTATGGCTCCCGGGTCTATTGACAAATATATTTACAAACACTCTCAATACCTTGATGCCATTTATTTGTTTTCCTTTTATTTTGAAATTTATAATTATCAACTATCATCTACACTACTTATCACTTGCAAGTAATGAGTTCAAGGGGATTAAAAACCCTCTTGCCCGCATTGGGTGCAAGTGTGTGCTGTTTTGTGCATAGGCGCTGAAGACGGGAAGTTATGTGATCCTCCTATTGGTTCGATAACCTTGGTTCTCACTGAGGGAAATACTTATCTATACTTGCTGCATCATCCCCTCCTCTTCGGGGAAAAACCCAACACAGATCACAAGTATCAGGCATCACCCCCAAGAACGCCTCGCAGAAGTAGGCGAAGATGGCGAGGATGAGGAAGGAGTTGGGTTGGAGGTGGAGCACTTGGATCTGGTAATGGGAGAGGATGGCGCAGAAGAAATCAGAGAAAGGAGGGAGCAAACTCCCGAAGATGGTGTGAAAGAAGGGGAACGCGGTGGCCGACAAGGAGCGGCGAGACTTCGGGCCTGCCCATATCTTCGTGGCCTTGTGCTCGTTGAAGTCATTGGCCGTCAAGGGGACGACCTTGTCCAGCCCCTCCTTGTTAACGATCGTGGACGGGAGCAAGGCGGGCTGCAGCTCCACCTTGAGGACCTCACTGCTTCTCTTGGGAGCCATGGCGGCGGCGCGAAATCAGAAGTGAGAGGAGGAAGAAGCAGAGGCAGTTCGCACAAGGCAAGGGAGCGATGCGCAGAGAAGGAGAGTGGAGCAGAGGAAGGCAATGAGTACAGTCGTGTCGTGCAGGCAGGCTTTTATCAGCACGTGCAGTTACCGAGGTGTCATGCGAGAAGTGGGTGCATCCCGTCCCATCATGCTGCCACGCGTCTGATTCATCTCAAACGTATCTACTTTTCCAAACACTTATGCTCTGGTTTTGGACTCTAATTTGCATGATTTGAATGGAACTAACCCGTACTGACGATGTTTTCAGCAGAACTACCTTGGTGTTATTTTTGTGTAGAAATAAAAGTTCCTGGAATTGGATGAAACTTTTTGTGAATTATTTTTGGAATAAATAATGAATTATGGAGCGAAGATCCACTGGAGGGGCTGCCAGTGAGCCACAAGGCAACAAGGCGCGCCCATTCCCCTGGGCACGCCCTGTTGGCTTGTGGGGCCCATGTAGCTCCCCGACCCTAATTCCACTCCTATAAATTCACATCTTCAGAGAAAAAAATAGGAGCGAATATTTCATCGTGTTTTACGAGATGGAGCCACTGCCACCTCCTGTTCTTCCTCGGGAGGGCTGATCTGGAGTCCGTTTGGGGCCCTAGAGAGGGGGATTCGTCGCCGTCGTCATCACCAACCCTTCTTCATCAACACCGCCATGATGCTCATCACCGGGAGTGAGTAATTCCTATGTAGGCTTGCTAGACGGTGATGGGATTGGGTGATATTGATCATGTAATCGAGTTAAGTTGATAGGGCTTGATCCCTAGTATCCACTAGGTTCTGAGATTGATGTTGCTATGACTTTGTTATGCTTGATGCTTGTCACTAGGGCCCAAGGGCCATGATTTCAGATCTGAACCTATTATGTTGTCATGAATATAAGAGTGATTTGGATCCGATCTTGCAAGTAGTATGCACCTATTAAGTGTCATGATCCGCATACCCCAAGGTGACAATAATTGGGATTATTTCCGGTGATTGCCGTGGTTTGAGGAGTTCATGTATTCACCATGTGTTAATGTTTTGTTATGGTTCTCTATTTAAAGGAGACCTTAATATCCCTTAGTCTCCATTAAGACCCCGCTGCCATGGGAGGGTAGGACAAAAGATGTCATACAAGTTCTTATCGCAAGCACGTATGACTATATACGGAATACATGCCTACATTACATTGATGAATTGGAGCTAGTTCTGTGTCGCCCTAGTGTGTAACTCTTACATGATTGATGTCATCTAAATCATTATCCATCACCAATCCATGTGCCTATGCTTTACACATACTGAATCTTGCTAAGTTACTATTGTTGCTACTACTATCACAACTGCTACAAAATTACTGTTATCGCTACTACTGTTACTGTTACTACTATCACTTGTTGTGCTACTAAAACTTTGCTACAGAGAGATATCCCAGGTGTGGTTGAATTGACAACTCAACTGCTAAGGCCGATAAATATTGTTTGGCTCCCCTTGTGTCGAATCAATAAATCAGGTGAAATACTACCCACGAAGACTGTTGCGATCCCCTATACTTGTGGGTTATCAAGACATTTTTCTGGTGCCATTGCCGGGGAGCGTAGCTATATATATTGTGTTAACTTGAGGATATCCAATTGCTACTATGAAGAATCTGAAAGATACTCGACCCAAGATTGTCCCCTCTCGTACGAGAGCCGATAAGGAACTGTCATCTAGCTCTGCTTTTGATTCACCTACTGTTCTAAATCAGCTTATAACACCACCGCATGTTGCTCATTCTGATATATCGCATGAACTTGATGGTGCTACTTCTGAAATTAATGATGGTACTACTGCTACACTTGAGAAAACTGAAACTGTGCTATTGAATGAATTACTTGATGCTCATATTGCTAAAGCTAGAGAACTTGAAAATGCTGAAACTGATAAAGACTTTGAGTCACCTGTTACACCTCGCTCTCCTAATAGATATGAATTGCCTGATGTACCTAAAGGTTATGCTATGGATGGAGAGGTAGCTAGAGACTTTCTTCCTTGTAATGATAGAGATGATTTGAAGAAACTACTATGCAAGCTGAAAGAAAGATCTATGATAGAGAAAATGAAACATGATCCTAAATTTGCTACTTCTCCTATATTTGTTACTGATAAGGATTATGAATTCTCTGTAGACCCTGAATTAATCCCTATAGTAGAGTCTGATCCTTTCCATGGTTATGAAACTGAAATTGTTGTTGAGCATCTCACTAAACTGAATGATAATGCCGCTTTGTTTACTAATGAGGAAACGATGCGCTACTATTATATCCTTAAGCTTTTTTCCTTTCTCGCTGAAAGGTGAGGCCAAGGAATGATTCCTCACTCTTGCTCCTGGTTGTGTGCGTAGCCCCCAGGATATGATATATTACTTCTCTGAAAAATATTTTCCTACTCATAAGACAAGCTGCTTTACAAGAAATATTTAACTTTGTGCAAAGTGAAGAAGAGAGTCTCCCTCAAGCTTGGGGGAGGCTTCTTAAGTTATTAAGAGCTTTACATAATCATCCTCTCAAGAAGAATGAAATGACTGATATCTTTTATAATGGACTAACTGATGCTTCTAGGGACTACCTAGATAATTGTGCTAGTTGTGTTTTCAAGGAAAGAACTATTAGGAAAGCTGAAGAATAATTGAATAACATATTGCAAAATGCTGATAATCGGACACTTCCTGAGCCACCACCGGAACCTATTCAAAAGAAGAGAGGTATTCTATTCCTCGGTCCGAACGATATGCAAGAAGCCAAAAGAACTATGAAGGAGAAAGGTATTAAATCTGAAGATGTCAAGAAGTTACCACCTATCAAAGAAATACATGGACTTGACACCCCGACACAGGTAGTAGAGGTAAATCTCTCTGTGCCCTTAATGAAAGTGATATACCTTATACTAAGACTCCTAGTCAATGCATGGATGAATTTGATAACTACATTGTTAAGCAAGAGAATTATAACAACTATATTAAAGATCAATTAAGATGTAATGCCATGATGATAGATCGCTTGAGTGACTTGATGTTCAGAATTGCTAATGATGTTAAGGGTCTAGGTAAACATGCTTCCATGGTTCATACTTAACTAGACCAAGTTGCTAAGTCACAAAATGATTTGCATGCTGGATTAAATGAGAATATGAATGACCATGTTGTTAGAGTAATGACTAGGGGAGGTAGAATGACTCAGGAACCTCTTTACCCTGAAGGTTATCCTAAAAGAATTGAACAGGATTCTCAAAGAATTAATGATGAAGCACCAAGTCCTCCTAAGAAGAAAAAGAAAAAGGAAAATGATAGGACTTTGCATGCTTCTAGTGAACTGATACGTCTCCAACGTATCTATAATTTTTGCTTGTTCCATGTTGTTATATTACCATTCTTGGATGTTTTACAATCATTTTATAGCAACTTTATATCATTTTTTGGGACTAACCTATTGACATAGTGCCAAAGTGCCAGTTGCTATTTTTGCTTGTTTTTTACTTCGCAGAATATCAGTACCAACTAGAGTCCAATCACGACGAAACTTTTTGGAGATTTTTTTTGGGCCAGAAGACATCCATTGGGCCAAAGAAGTACCAGAGAGGAGGGCCGAGGAGACCACAACCCACAAGGGCGCGCCAGTGGCCCCGAGCGCGTCCTGATGGGTTGTGCCCTCCTCAGGACGCCTCTCCACCGCCTCTGATGCCTATAAATTCCCAAATATTCCAGAAACCCTAAGGGAGTCGACGCAAATCTTCTATCAATTTCCCAACAGTAATTTGTTCACCCACTGTGTGCTATACTCATGAGAGAAGCCACTAGTGAAACCTACGGCCCCCGGGTCTACTTTTCCAACATATTGCTTTCCGATCTATCTTTTTGCCGCTTTTGTTTTCACATCTATTATTCCAAAAACTCAAAAAAACCTTGTTGCACTTTTTATTTACCTTTTTTATTTTGTGTTCTTGAGGGATCTATCTATCCAATCTATCATATTCTAATCTATCTTTTTACCGTAGAGAGATTGACAACCTCTCTTTCGCGTCGGGTTGCAAGTATTTGTTCTTTGTGTGCAGGTGTTGTTTATGTAGTGTTGGTGATCCTCCTACTGGTTCGATACCTTGGTTTCATAACTGAGGGAAATACTTACCGTCGTTGTGCTGCATCATCCCTTCCTCTTTGGGGAAATACCGACACAGTCTCAAGCCACGTCATGAACCTGTCATAGAAAAACCTACTGAAAAACATAATGATGTTTCTATTTCTGATGCTGAGACACAATCTGGTAGTGAACATACACCTAGTGATAATGAGAATCATAATATTAATGATGATCTTCACGTAGATGCTCAGCCAGACAATTAAAGAACTTGATAATGACGTGGAAATAGAACATGTTGAGGATCTTCATAACCCACATCCTAAAAAGAAATGTTATGAGAAGAAAGATTTTGTCGCTAGGAAACACAGTAGGGAAAGAGAGCCATGGGTTCAAAAACCCATGCCATTCCTCATAAATATTCTAAAAGTAAGGACAATGAACATTTTGAACGCTTTGCTGAAATGATTAGACCTGTCCTTTTGCGCACTCGCTTGACTGATATATTAAAAATGCCTCCGTATGCTAAGTACATGAAGGATATTATTACCAACAAAAGAAAAATACCTGAAACTGAAATTGCTAATGTGCTCACTAATTATTCTTTTGATGGTCGAGTGCCTAAGAAGTTGGGAGATCCCGGTATACCCGCAATACCTTGCTCCATTCAACAAAGTTATGTTAAAACTGCTTTATGTGATTTAGGAGCCGGTGTTAGTGTTATGCCTTGTTCCCTTTATAAAAGACTTGATTTGAATAAACTCACACCTACTGAGATATCTTTGCAAATGGCTGACAAATCTACTACTATACCTATTGGAATTTGCGAGGATGTTCCTATTGTGGTTGCAAATGTTACTATCTTAATAGACTTTGTTACTCTTGAGATGCTCGAGAATGACAACATGTCGATTATCCTTGGTAGACCCTTTCTAAACACTGCAGGGGCTGTTATTGGTTGCAACAAAAGCAAGGTTACTTTTCACGTCAATGGTAAACAACGTATTCTGCATTTTCTGAAGAAGCAAACTTTGGTTAATAATATTAATGTCATTGAGCCAAGTGCCACAATCATCATTGGAGGTTTTAAATTTCCTCTTCCTACTGCCAAGAATAAATATGATATTCTTATTGTTGGGAATATGCAAATTCCCATTGAGGTAACCTAGTGTTATACGAAAATTCTTGGGTTTCATGTCAATCAGAAACGGTTATTAATAAGACTTGATCAACCTTATTAATGGATCCTTTTTGAAAGACATTTTGTTGATGAATTTAGTAAGCACAACCTTCTGTATCACAAGTTTACTCTCTGTTATTTTTAGTTAAATAAAATAAAATAGCATGATTATCCTGTTTTCTAAATTTCCCGGGCAATAAAAATGACCCAAAAAATAAAAAGTCTCAGATTGCCACAAATTTTAACATGAATTTTTCTGGAATATTTAAGAATTTTTGGTGCTGAAAATACATCAGGGAGGTGCACATGTGGGCCACAAGCTAACAGGGCGCGCCCTGATAGCTTGTGGGGCCCACAGGGGCCCTTGCCTTATCTCTTCAGTTCATGTCATCCCCTACCTCCAGCAAAAATTCATTCTCTCTCTCTCTCTCTCTCTCGTGTTCTTGCTCCTGAAACTGAAATTTTCGATCTCTTTGCTCGGAACTCCGTTTCCGAAATGGTTTTCAGGAATTGCTCCTTGGTATGTGACTCTCCCATTCCTCCAATTAGTTTTTGCTTTAGTGGTTTATATTTTGCATATTTTGCTGCACTTAGTGCTACTGAAAATGAGCTTGCATGTTGAATTCTTTGAGTTCTAAGTAGTATGAATGCTTGATATGGCCTCTAGGTACCTATATGAGTAGTTGCTACCGATCTTGCAAAGTTTTATTGATATAATTTTGTGACCCAAAAATTTCAGAAATTTGTGCTTAGGAAGATGAGTTTCTTTAGGAGGAGTTTCTCAAGAAGGAATACTTCGGGTGAGTCGTCGAATGAGGGGTCGATATAGCAAGCTTATGTTGTGCTCAGAACAAGCCTGATAGTCATGGCCGACGCTAAATCATGTCATTGGGTTGTGATGATGTCATGGGAAACGAACACCTATGGGATCGCTATCGAGCGGATCCCTTTACGGTTCGGCAAGGGGAGAGGATTGCACAAAGAGCAGAACTAACGAACAGCACACGGGGATTTACCCAGGTTCGGGCCGCACGGATGCGTAAAACCCTACTCCTGCTTGGTTGTATTATCTGTTCCGGTGTTCTGGCTCAGGAGCGCTATGCAAGCTACAGTACACAGGCGCTACTCGTACCACTGACCAGCAGCCGATCCCCCCCCTCCATCGGTACGCCTCGGGCCTCCTTTTATATGAGTCAAAGGGGCTACCACAATGGTGTACAAGATAAGGCATGAGGTGGAAAGTAGCTACAGTGTTATCATACCTAACCCTGACGGCTTAGGACAAGCTCATTAAATGCACCGTGAGGTGTCTGTCGAGATGTCCCTCAGCATCTTGGGCTTGGAAAAGCTTTACAGGGGATGGGCAAAAGCAGCCATCCCATCAGCACCGCTTAAGCATCTCGTGGCCAGCATCGCACCACGTCACCATGAGGACAAGCCCTAAACGACAAGGCTGGCCGCTGCACTGGAGCGATAGCGCTGCACTGTGCAGAGCCTTGCCGGGGCTGAATCCTTGCCGGGCCCGGGGCTTGCCGGGACCGAATCCTTGCCAGGCCCGGGGCTTGCCGGGACCGAATCCTTGCCGGGCCCGGGGCTTGCCGGGACCGAATCCTTGCCGGGCCCGGGGCTTGCCGGGACCGGGTCTTGCCGGGTGCGAGGCCTTGCCGGCAAGGGTCTTGCCGGGCCTCCGCAACTCTTTGGCCTTCTGTCTTCTGGTCTGATCGTTGACTTGAACGTCTCCTTGGCATCTTAGCCTCGTGATTACTCCTAGCTATTCCCCGGCAAGACTTGCCGCGGTACGGCTACAACTGCCCGTGCACAAGTAAGGGGTACTAAAAAGACCCATACTTTAGTACACCGACAGGAGCCCCCGGGCCTAGGCCATACACGGGTGCCAGGCCTGTTGGGCTAGGCCCAAAACAGTGCACGGGCACGCGTGGCAGGGAATAACTGCTCGCAATCATTATCTCTTTTACCACGCCCCTCCACTACGCGCATTAATCGCGCGAAGTGGGAGACGTGGGCGGAAACCCCGCTGCAAAAACGGGCGGTAAAGAGCCTGCCTCGCGCCTTCCCCATAAAAAGGGAATCGCAGAGGGCACTGCTCATTTACCCCCTTCGCCTTTCCAATCTCAATCTCAGAGCCGTCGCCATCGTCTTCCTCCTCGCGCCCAAAGCAGAGCTTTTCTCCCTCCATCCGCCTCCACCGCGCTCTCGACGTCTTCAGCGCCCACCTCCATAGCCACCATGCCGCCCAAGCCGAGCAAGGGCAAGGCGGCGGAAGCGGACGCCGCGGAGAGCAGGCTGGCGAAGATGCGGAAGGAACGCGCTGTCTTCCCCTCGACGCTTGATGCGGAGACCTTGAAGAAGAGGTACCAGTTCGCATGGGCGACTGAGACCACGGCGCATCCAGCCACCAAAGTGAGTGTAGCTTCTCGTAGGGCAGAGCTAGGAGATTATCCCTTCTTTGCCGATTACTTCTGGTGCGGCCTCTGTCCTCCGTACTCGGACTTCTTTGTAGACATCATGCTCACCTACGGCTTCCAGCTGCTAGATTTCACGCCGAATGCCGTGACTTGCATGTCCGTTTTCGCGCACCTTTGCGAGAATTTTGTTGGGGTCATCCCGAGCACTGCACTTTTCCGGCACTATTTCTACCCCCGCATCCAAAAGGGCGACGCCCTCTCCGGCAGCATCACTTGGATTCCGAGGACGGCAACCAAGGAGACGTACCCAGAGGGGCTCTACCGCGAGAGATGGGATGAGTGGCGCGGCAAGTGGTGCTGGGTCTGGGAAAAGGAGCCCAAACCGTTCTGCGAGGTGCGGAAGCAGAAGGTGGTCCGCGGCAAGGATTGGAGCGCCGTGGACCCTGACGATAGCAAGCTCACCATCGCCGTCACCAGGATACTGCGCCTCAAGGCTGCCGGGTTGAAGGTGGAGATGATTGCTTCAGATTTCCTTCGCCGGCGCATCGCCCCATTGCAGAACAAGGGGTGCCCTGCCTGGGATTACATGAACGCTGCCGACGTCATGAGGGTGTGGCCTGGGCTGGATAATGACCTGACAGCCATGGGGCACGCAGCCCTCTGCCAACAGCTGTTCAAATCTGGAGCAGTGGGAGAGTTGCCGGCAGGCGTCGTCCCACTGTGCAACAACTCGTCGCTGACCTCCATCATCGCCATGATGCCGGCGCTCAATGCCCATAGCATCGACGAGAGGTGGATTGAGCCGTCCACGGAGCAGGCGCTGGCGTTCTTCGACAACTTGACGGAGAAGGCCATCCGCGAGGAGAACCTTGTCCGCGCCACCACGGAGGAGGAGCTCGCCTACATCGCCAGCAGGGCGGAAGAGGCGAACCTTGCCGAAGAAGCCGGCAGCGCTGAGTCCAGCGAAGGAGAGGACTTGCTGCAGGAAGATCTTGCCGGGCGAGGTCAGGCTGCCGGGGAGCCGAGCGGAGCCGCTGTCGGGAGCTCTTCTGCCGGAGGCGCCGCCGAAGAGGAAGAAGAGGAGGAGGAAGAGCCCCCAGCTCTTCAACACAGGAAGAGGCGCGTCCTCCGGAAGAACGCCACTGGCGCTCCAGCCCGCCAACCTTCCTCAGGCAGCGAGGCTTCCGGCAAAGGGGCGGCCGGCGAGGCTGCACCGCAACCTGCCGCTGCCAAGCGGCCCAGGACCACTCCTCCTCCTCCTCCGTCAGGAACTGCGACGGGGGTCGGCTTCGACCTCTCCACCATCAGCTCCGAGGAAGAAGAAGAGTAAGAGTCCCGCCACAGCTTTGATTCTTATCCTTCTAGTTTTGCTTGATTAACTTGCTCTATTTTTGCCTCCTCAGGGATACGGAGACTCTGGCGCAGAAGATGGCGAAGAGGGCCAAGACCTCAACAAGCATCGAGCCGCCGGCAAGCACCTCGGGCGCACCGGAAACGGTTCTCGTCAGCTCGGAGTCAAGCCCAAAACGCAACCCTCGATGCAGCCCTCGACGCAGCCCCAGGCGCAACCCCCAGCGTGAGTCTTCTACTCACTACCCACTGGCGCGTGCTGGGGTGTGCATCATCTCTGCTGACATCTCCGGGCGTGCAGGAGCGGAGCAACAGCGAGAAGCAACAGCGGGAGCTGCCTCTGCCATGCCACCTCCGTCGACCACACCGCCCAGGGGCGAGTCTTCGGGCAAGCCCTACCGCGACGAAGGGGAGGGGCCGGCAAGCGCAAGCTCCGGCAACCCCTTCCTTGACGCAGGTAAATGGCTCAGCCCAGAACTCTTGTCGCTTTGGTTTTTCTTCTTTTTGTCTTCTTGAACTTCCTTCCCAGCTTCATCTTAATCAACTCCTTGGCTTTCAATCTTCTTCTGACAGAGCTCATGGATACTGACGTTGTCATTGAAGAGACTGCCAAGGATGCCGCCACTGAAGCCGACAAGGTTGCTGCCGAAGAGGCCGCCAAGCATGCCGCCGCCGAGGCCGCCGAGGCTGCTGCCGTTGAGGCCGCCAAGGCCGCTGCCGCCGAGGCCGCCAAGGCCGCTGCCGCTGAGGCCGCCAAGGCCGCGCAAGAGGGGGCCGCCAAGATGCCCGCCGAGGGAGCCGGTGAGGAGACCCGTGGCCATACTGACGGCGCTTCCGCTGCAGGAGCGCCAGGCGCTTCTACTGCCGCGGGGCCCTCGACTGCCGAAGACCAACCTTCGTCGTCCCAGGCCCCTTCCTCAAGCCAATACATCAGGGCCGGCAAAAACGTTGTCAGCATGCCGGGGTCGGCAAACATCGAAGAGCTGGTTGAAGGAGAACATCTTGACGGGGAAATCATCGCCGCCGCCGCCAGTGGGCTCAAGGAGGAGCAGCTGCTCCAAGCCATGAATGACAACTATCAGAAGCTCCAAACGCTCTACCGTGCTCGGAAGGAAAAACTGGACTCCCGGGCAGCGCTCGTCGAGGCAGCGGAAGGAGACTTCCAACAACGCGTCACGGAGACACAGGCTTGGTACGGCGAGGCCCTCCAAGAGCTGAATGTTTACCGGGAGCAGCTTGCGGAAGAGCGGAACGTCCTCTTGCTGAAGCAATCAGACATCGAGAAAGCGCAGGAGGAGGCTGCCCAGCAAGCCGCCGCGGCAGAAGCCCTCTTGACGCAGCGCCGCATCAGCCTTGACGCCCAAGAAGAGGACCTTGCCGCGCGCGAGGCGGCGCTTGCCGCCAAGCTTCACAACAAGGATGAAGAGCTCGAAAGTCTTGTCGCACGGCGGGTCCAGGAGCTTGAGCAGAAACACTTGAAGACGCTCAGAGCTCTAACTGAAGACCACACCGGCAAGCTCAAAGAGGCCCTCGATGCTGCCGGAGCTGCGGAGACCGCCAAGAACTTGCTGGAGGAGAAGACGAAGCAGCTGGAGGCCGCTCTCGAGGACCACGGCAAGGTCTCAGCACTCGAGGCCGAGAGAGACAAGGCTCTCCACAGCCTGATGGAGACGCAGGCTGCCGCATCCGAGAAGGTCCAGCAGCTTTCCTCCGCCAAGGACTCCATTGAAGATCTGAAGCTGAAGCTATCCACGCTGGAGGAGTCTCTTGAGGCCGCCCGAGTTCGCGAGAGGACTCTTATCAAAGACCTCCACGACGAACAGGAGCTGCTCCAGAATGCCGCCGCCACCCACAACGAGTACACTTCTAGCGTGAAGCTCTGGACTGCCAGGCTGGCGGACGTCGCCGAGAAGCTTGGCGCGGAGCTAGAGGCCATGGACTTGCCGGGCTTCGGATACTCTGTCGACGACAACGTATCCTCAAGCGCCAGGCTAACCATGTTCTTCGACAAGCTCGTCGACGCCCTCAAGCTACTCCAGGCGAACCAGACAAGCAAGCTGGCCGACGAATCCCGGAAACTCTGCCAGCTCGTCCTCCGCAAGGTGTTGATGAAGGTGGCATACAGGAACCCTGGCGTCGACCTCTCCAAAGCCTCGAAGAGCTTGCCGAAGGACGCGGACGTCAAGGCTCTCGAAGAGCTTGTCGCGCCCATCGTCGATCGGGTGAGCCAGGTGAAGAGGGTCGAGGGCGATCGTCGGGACTAGCCGCATCCGCCTCATCTCTTCTTCGTCTTGCCGCCAGCATTCCATGTAAAAGACAATTTGCCTTATGTCAGAAACGCGGCAAGCACTAGATGTAATATAACTTGCTCTCTTTGAATTATGGCATGCTATTCCCTTTGTTCAATTTCTTTCTGTATGGCGTATACCCTACGCTTTGCTGGGAACTTGCCGGAGCATAACCCCGTCGCGAGCGCTAGATTCGGGTCGTCAGCAGCTTGCGGGCAGTGCTGCTCACGGCAAGAAATCTTGACGCTTTCAGCGCGGCCACCTAGACTGTTGAGCGGACTCGAAACAGAGTAAGGGCGTAGCCGATCCCGACAAGATTCCATCGCGTGCAGGTTTTCCATACAAAGCTGAAATCGTTCAAGGGAATACAGCCTTACAAAAATCAAAATCTGCTTAAGGGGTTTAGCAACTTAGCTCTGCTTTTGGTCGCTGTTCTTTTTCTTCCGACAAGGTGCCAACTTTGAACGTCGTCTGGTATTCATACCACCATTCTCCTTCCCCCCCCCCCCCCCCGGCAAACTTGCGCGCGAGGGAATCTTCTATCTCTTGAGAAAAAGAAAGAAGAGAAAATAAAGGTATGGAACCCTGACGGTTCGTTAGCTCTTACCGGGATCGAGTGCAATACACATCTCAGATAACACATGCATATAGAATGACATGAAATCGACAAGAAACGTAAAGCACACAGATCTTATATAATATGCACAGGGATGTGCCTGCTCTGTACAAAGGATTACATGCCAGTGGCAACACTTGTACAGAATGGCGTTGCCGGGATCTTGCCGGAGCGTTACGCTGCCGCGAGCGCTGGATTCGGGTCGTCAGCAGTCTGCTGGCCGTATCGCTATCACAGCAAGAAACCCGAACAACTGCGCCTTACGGGTAGAACTTGCGAAGGTGCTCGATATTCCAGGAGTTGCTCACTGGCAAGCCCTCTTCGGTCTCCAGGCGGACAGCGCCAGGCCTGGTGACTCGCACTACCCGGTAAGGGCCTTCCCACTTCGGCGTCAACTTGTTGGAATTCTTGGCCGACTGAACGCGCCGAAGAACAAGGTCACCTTCCTAGTGAATCCGGGCGTGAACCTTGCGGCTATGGTAGCGGCGCAAAACTTGCTGGTAGCGAGCGGCTTGCACAGCAGCCCGAAGACGGTTCTTCTCAAGGAGCAGTGCGTCATCTTGCCGCAGCTGCTCTTGCTCAAGCTCATCATAAGCGAGCACTCGAGGTGACCCGTATATGAGTTCCGTGGGGAGAACTGCTTCCGCTCCGTAGACCAGAGCGAAGGGTGTCTGGCCGGTGGCTTGATTTGGCGTCGTCCTGATCGACCAAAGAACCACCGGCAGCTCATCAATCCAGCGTCTTCCATGCTTGTGCAGCTTGTCGAAAGTTCTGGTCCGGAGACCACGCAGCACTTCAGCGTTCGCCCTTTCCACTTGGCCATTGCTCCTTGGGTGAGCAACAGAGGCAAAACAAATCTTACCGCCAAGGTCTTGGACGTACTGCATGAAGGTGCGACTAGTGAACTGCGTACCGTTGTTGGTGATAATCCTGTTCGGCACACAAAAACGGCACACAATCCCCTTGAAGAACTTGACTGCTGACTGTGTTGTCACCCTTCTCACTGCTTCCACTTCTGGCCACTTCGTGAACTTGTCGATAGCGACGTATAAGTACTCGAAGCCCCCGGCAGCGCGGGGGAAGGGGCCCAGTATGTCGAGCCCCCAGACCGAGAAGGGCCAGGAAAGAGGGATCGTTTGGAGAGCTTGAGCTGGCTGATGAAGTTGCTTTGAATGAAACTGGCACGCTTCACACTTGGTTACTAGTGCAGTTGCATCCTGGAGAGCAGTAGGCCAGAAGAATCCTTGCCGGAATGCCTTGCCGACAAGGGCTCTTGAGCCTATGTGGGATCCACATATGCCCCCATGAATCTCTGCCAACAGCTCTAGTCCATCCTCCCGAGGAATGCACTTCAATTTCGCACCGTTGGGTCTCTTTCTGTACAGGACGTCGTCGACGAACTGGTACATACTTGACTGACGGGCTACTTTTTCAGCGTCTTCCTGCTCCTCAGGGAGTTCTCCTGTCTGAAGGAAATGGACTATTTGCTGTGCCCATGCCGGAGCTTGTGGCTCGACGACAATGATTAAAGGTGACTCTTCAGTTGCGGGAGCATTTGCTTCTACGGCAAGAACCTGAGGTTCTTGGCGGAGCAGCTGCTCACCGGCAACTGGTATTTCTTCGGCAGCAGGGGCGCTTGCTTCAGCGGCAAGAACCTGAGGTTCTGCGCGAAGCCGCTGCTCACCGGCAACCGTGTCGTTCCCGGCAAGATTCTTGCCGGGGGCTTCGGGAAGCCCTGCCGGGAAGTACTTGCCGGTACTTAACTTTCTTCTCTTATCAGGCCTTGTCGATGGCGACACGAATGGTTGAGTCAAGCGGAGCACAAAAGTCCCCGGTTCCACAGGTAGCTTGAGTGCGGCACGCTTCGACAGGTCGTCGGCAATGCTGTTCTCTGATTGAGGAACATGCTCTGTCTGAAGACCGTCAAAGCGCTCCACCAGCTTCCTCACTTCATCGACGTAAGCTTCCATCAACGGGCTCTGATAATCTTTGTTGACTTTCCTCACGACGAGTTGGGAGTCACCTCTGACGATGAGCTTCTTGATCCCAAGGTCTGCCGCGATCCTGAGACCGGCAAGCAGTCCTTCATACTTTGCCGTGTTGTTGGTCGATCTCTCCTGGGGAAAATGCATCTGGACGACGTACTTGAGGTGCTCTCCGGTGGGCGCGACAAGCAGCATGCCGGCACCGGCGCCTTGCAGCGAAAAAGCCCCATCAAAGTACATAATCCATTCGCGATCTGTTTCCTTGCCGGGAATCGCTGATTCTTGAACTTCGTCGTCTGGCGTTGGGGTCCATTCTGCAATGAACTCTGCCAAGGCTCTGCTCTGGATAGTTGAAGAACTTTCAAACTTGAGACCAAAGCATGACAGCTCCAACGCCCACTCCACAATCCTGCCGGTTGCCTCTGGATTCCGGAGAATCCGTTGCAGCGGAAAGCGAGTGACGACGGTGATCTCATGTGCTTGGAAGTAATGGCGCAGCTTCCTCGAGGCCATGAGAAGGCCAAAGAGCAACTTCTGCACACCAGAATATCTCGACCTAGCCCCCTGCAATAGGGAGCTGACGAAATAGACTGGGCGCTGCACCATCTTCTTCTTCTGCACTGCTTGACTTGACTGCGCGGATCTTTCCTCGTCGGCACCAGACTCTGCCGGGGCTGGCCCCGGCAAGTCGCTTGGCGTTCCTGCCATTGCCGCTGCATCTTCCTCTGCTTCTCTCTCCGCCACCAGCGCAGCACTAACCACTTGATTCGTTGCCGCTAGATATAGCAGCAACGGCTCTTGTGGCCTAGGCGCAACTAGTACTGGCGGAGAGGAGAGGTACTTCTTCAAATCCTGCAGCGCTGTCTCCGCTTCCGGAGTCCATTTCATTGGACCTGCCTTCTTCAAAATTTTGAAAAATGGCAGGGCGCGCTCAACAGACTTTGAGATGAACCTACTCAAAGCAGCGACGCAGCCGGCGAGGCGGCGCACATCCTTGACTCGTCTTGGCACTTCAATCTGCTCAATTGCTTTGATCTTGTCAGGATTGGCTTCAATTCCACGCTGAGATACAAAGAACTCGAGAAGCTTGCCGGATGGGACACCGAATACGCACTTCTCGGGGTTGAGCTTCAGGTTGATTCTGCGCAGATTTGCAAATGTCTCCTCCAGATCTTGAATGAGCGTTGCTTTGTCCTTGGTTTTGACCACTATGTCATCCATATAAGCTTCCATATTTCTATGTAGCTGGGTTCCGAAACCAATCTGGACGGCTCTTGCGAAGGTCGACCCAGCACTTTTCAACCCGAAAGGCATACGCAAGAAGCAGTATGTGCCACACGGGGTGATAAATGCGGTCTTCTCTTCGTCTTCCTTCGCCATGAAGATCTGGTGATAGCCTGAGTATGCGTCAAGGAATGACAACAGATCGCAGCCGGCAGTGGAATCCACAATTTGGTCGATGCGCGGCAAGGGAAAAGGATCTTTTGGACAGGCTTTATTGATATCTGTAAAGACAATACATAGCCTCCATTTACCATTCGCCTTGCGCAAAACAACTGGATTGGCCAACCATGTAGGATGGAGGACTCCTCTAACCAGGCCTGCCGCCTCAAGCTTCTTAATCTCTTCTGCAATAAATTCTTGCCGCTCCAAAGCTTGCTTCCGCACATTCTGCATGACGGGCCGCGCGTGAGGACAGACAGCTAGGTGGTGCTCAATTATCTTCCTGGGAACACCGGGGATGTCAGATGGTTGCCATGCAAACACATCGACATTCGCCCGCAGGAAGGCAACGAGCGCGCTTTCCTATTTTTCATCAAGGGTGGAACTTATGGTGAAAGTTCCTCCCGTCCCGTCCTCCTTGGCGGGCACCTTCTTGGTCTCAGGCGGAGCAGCCTTGGATTTCTTGGTCTGGCCGGCAGAGCTCTCTGGTGCATCCTCGACGGTAACGCAGCACTCTGGAGAGGCGCGCTTGCCGGAGTTTGTCCCAGAGGTCTTGCCGGGCTTCTTCTTCTTGCCGGGATCTTGAGCGGCAGGAGCATGCGCCTTGGCGGCGGACGCTGCAACTGCTTCCCGGTAAAGCTTGTCGGTGCAAATGAGCGCGTCTTTCTTGTCGGAGTGGACAGTGATGACGCTCATTGGACCGGGCATTTTCAAGACGTTGTAGGCGTAGTGCGAGGCCGCCATGAACTTAGCCAGCGCTGGGCGGCCAAGGATTCCATTGTACGGCAACGAAATCTTGGCGACGTCGAAGTCGACCTTCTCCGTCCTGAAGTTCAGCTCACTGCCGAATGTTACCGGCAGCGTGATTTTGCCCTTCGGCTGATTCCTTCCCAGATTGACCCCTTGGAAAGAGCCTGTTTCCTCGAGATCTTCGTCGGGAATTTGCAGCCTCTTGATCACATCGGGCGAGATCAGGTTCAGGCCGGCCCCACCATCAACTAACATTTTCGTCACCTGGAGGTTGCGAATCGTTGGTGAGACCAACAACGGCAAACACCCGACCGCGGTTGTGCGATCAGGGTGATCCTCGGCGTCAAAAATGATAGGCATGTGGGACCACTTCAGTGGCTTTCGGGCATCGAGGGATGGCTCTGCCGCATTAACCTCGTGTGTCCACTGCTTGAGCTGGCGGTGGGAGGAATGCAACGAAGCGCCCCCGTCGACGCACATGGCCTCTGTAGCCTTCTGGAACTCGTGTTCGCTGGACTCGTCGCCCTCTGCATCATCATCATCATCTCCTTGCTCTTTGGCGCGGCCCCGGGCAGGCTTCTCTGGCTGCTGCCTGGGCTTGCCGCGGCGACCTCCTCGACCGCGCTTCCTGCCAGACCCTCCGGTACCATCTTGGGCTCTTTCCTTGTCGCGCCTTTCGTACTCGGCGCGCTGCTTCTTGGCAAGCTCCTCAACTTGCCGGCAGTCTTGGAGATCATGGCCCTTGGTGCGGTGGATCTTGCAGTACTGCTTGCCGGATCCTTCTGGCTTGTCGGCGGCCGCCAAGGCCTGACACGCCGCACACCCGGCAATCTCCTTGCCGGGGTCGTCGGTCTTGGACTTCTTGGCGGTGCCGGGGTTGCCGGAACCTTCGACGGCAAGTACAGCCTTGCCCTTGCGCTTCTTGTTCTTCCGCCACCCCTTCCTTGCCGGGGCAGGAGCGTCTTCGCTATCGGAGTCGACTCCAGCGCCAGCGTTCTCGCCGGGGAGCCTCCTTCCTTCTTCTGCCCGAGCACACTTGTCGGCCAAAGCGTAGAGCTCTGCGACATCTCTAACTTTGTTCATCGCCAGCTCCTCCCGCATCTTACGATTGCGCACATTCTGATGAAAGGCGCTGATGACGGCGGCGGGATGAACGTCAGGAATGTTGTGCTGGATGCGGCTGAACCTCTGGATATACTTGCGCAAAGTTTCGCCCTCCTTCTGGGGAATGATGTGCAGATCACTCTCCTGGCCAGGAGCTTGATGGCCGCCGGTGAAGGCGCCAACGAACTGATGGCACAGGTCGGCCCAAGAAGAGATGGAATGCTTGGGCAGGTGCATCAACCACGACCTCACGTTGGGCTTCAGCACCAACGGAAAGTAGTTGGCCAGCACCTTATTGTCTCGAGCCCCGGCAGCCTGCACCACAATGGTGTAGATGCTCAAGAACTCGGACGGATGGGTTTTGCCGTCGTACTTCTCCGGTACTTCCGGCTTGAAGGAGCGGGAGCTGGGCCACTGGACTTGCCGCAGCTCACGAGTAAACGCTGGGCAACCCACCTCGTAAGGTAGGCAGCCAGGGTACCCTGGTGCGGATTCGTCAACAGCGGTCCCAGCGCGCTTGTCGGACTGGCGACGCGCTTCCCTTCGGCGCTCGATGGTGGTTCGAGCGTCCTCCTTCTTCCGTTCCCGAAGAACATGACGTTGATCGCGGCAAACCCGTGGATCAGACAACGCCGTGGAATCATCCTGACGGGCGCTGGTCCGTCGAGTTAACGACCGCTCTTGATGCAGCGGAGGGGAACGCAACATAGTCGTTCCAGCTCCGATCTTCTCTCCATCGCCACGTACCAGCCTAGACGACTGCAGCCGCGAGGGTTCACCCTGCTGCGATACGTCGTTGTTGGCTAGGCCGATGAGGCTCTGGATAGCGGCTCGCCACTCGTCTAGCTTCTCCGCGGCGGGAGGGAAGTCTAGGAGCAGCTGAGCTCGCGCCAACGCCTCTGCTGGCGTAGGCGGCGGCGACAGGTGCGAAGAACGTGAGGTGCTCAAACTCCTAACAGGGTTAGAAGGAGCACCATCACGACTCTGCACCCGCACGCGGCTTCCACCAGCGCGCTGGCGCGGATCTTGGCCCTGCGCACCCTGGGAGTGATGCGCAGGGGTCTTTCCATGCGGACGCCTAGAACCACCAACGTCTTGAGGCCGCACGTCACGCGCGTCCTGAGAAGGTCGCGGTGCATGCGCCGGCGTATTCATCCTGGAAGGCGCCGCTCCATCCTTGGAAGTCGCTGCACCACCCGCAGGTTGCGCAGCTCCATCCTTGGACCTGTTGCTCGTCCGGCTCGGATCGCCGGAACGCCGTGGAGGCTCGGAGCCTCCACCTCCTCCACCCGCGTCTACCCCGTCGTCTGTGCGCGCAGCATCAGGCACGACGGATGCAGATGGACCAACCGCCATGAACCCCTTTTTCTTGGGAGCCATGGTGGTTAAGATGATCGAAGATCTGACGCGCTGATCGCTAGATCAGGTTCGCACAACCTCGATCCCCCTACCTGGCGCGCCAAAGATGTCGTGGGAAACGAACACCTATGGGATCGCTATCGAGCGGATCCCTTTACGGTTCGGCAAGGGGAGAGGATTGCACAAAGAGCAGAACTAACGAACAGCACACGGGGATTTACCCAGGTTCGAGCCGCACGGATGCGTAAAACCCTACTCCTGCTTGGTTGTATTATCTGTTCCGGTGTTCTGGCTCAGGAGCGCTATGCAAGCTACAGTACACAGGCGCTACTCGTACCACTGACCAGAAGCTGATCCCCCCCCCCATCGGTACGCCTCGGGCCTCCTTTTATATGAGTCAAAGGGGCTACCACAGTGGCGTACAAGATAAGGCATGAGGTGGAAAGTAGCTACAGTGTTATCATACCTAACCCTGACGGCTTAGGACAAGCTCATTAAATGCACCGTGAGGTGTCCGTCGAGATGTCCCTCAGCGTCTTGGGCTTGGAAAAGCTTTACAGGGGATGGGCAAAAGCAGCCATCCCATCAGCACCGCTTAAGCATCTCGTGGCCAGCATCGCACCACGTCACCATGAGGACAAGCCCTAAACGACAAGGCTGGCCGCTGCACTGGAGCGATAGCGCTGCACTGTGCAGAGCCTTGTCGGGGCTGAATCCTTGCCGGGCCCGGGGCTTGCCGGGACCGAATCCTTGCCGGGCCCGGGGCTTGCCGGGACCGAATCCTTGCCGGGCCCGGGGCTTGCCGGGACCGAATCCTTGCCGGGCCCGGGGCTTGCCGGGACCGGGTCTTGCCGGGTGCGAGGCCTTGCCGGCAAGGGTCTTGCCGGGTGCGAGGCCTTGCCGGCAAGGGTCTTGCCGGGTGCGAGGCCTTGCCGGCAAGGGTCTTGCCGGGCCTCCGCAACTCTTTGGCCTTCTGTCTTCTGGTCTGATCGTTGACTTGAATGTCTCCTTGGCATCTTAGCCTCGTGATTACTCCTAGCTATTCCCCGGCAAGGCTTGCCGCGGTACGGCTACAACTGCCCGTGCACAAGTAAGGGGTACTAAAAAGACCCATACTTTAGTACACCGACAGATGAGTTCATGAGGGGTGCAGGTATCAAGGAGGAATTTGATCATTACATTTACTATACCGACCTCATCGCTTCCTTGTAGATAAGTGTGTCCAACACTATAACCTTACCCGTTCATTCACGCATGGATTTCGATATCGCCCCCACACTTCTAGGGTGCTGTTTAATCTTTATGATAAATCTTTTAGTATGACTGTAGAAGAATTTTCCAATGCATGCAAACTTCCAATCTGGGGCTCTCTAGAAAAACCAAAAACATATTATTATAATATGTTCCTTGAAAGTCTTTCTGTTGGAGAGGATAGAGGGGTGACACAAGCTAGAATAAAAATTATCCATTTTCCATCCATTCGTTACTTTGCACTGTTTGATTGAAAATGTGTAGTTGGTAAACAAGATTGCAGTGCACTATGCGCTCCGGATTAGAGTCTTATTCACACTGCGGTGACTGGTGAAAAACATTATAACCTCGGTGCAATTGTTGCCCGGAGGCTGCATGCTAACGCAGGTTGTGGTGATTTGTATGGAGGAATTTATGCCTCTCGTGTAGCTGCAAAACTGGGAGTGTCACCTCAACCTAATGACCCTATGTTGCCTGAGAGATATTTAGACTTTGAAGCCATTCATCGTCATGACTTCATTATGGACAATGCTATGGGTTATGCGTACAACCTAATGTTTCATAAATATAAGCATGTTTCTGTTACGTTGCATGCGCCTGCTCTCTTTGATTTTCAGGCTCGACAGAGATATTATGTTCTTGAGGACGAGGTGAAGAAGTACAACGCTGCAGTAGAGGCTGCTCGCTTGGCGGAGGAGGCGGCAAGGAACGCCTCCACGAGCTACCTCTTCAACTATTATCCACACCAGCAGTGGTGAGCACCAAGCTGGGCAAACGCCTAAGCCTGGGGGGGTACGTATTTCTCACCGACAATACCTTCATGTTCACACACTTCATATAAATTGTCGGTGTTCATGCTCTTTCATTGTATATCCATGTTAGCTTTATTTTTCCGCCTTATTCTTGTGTGTTTGAAAAACTTTGAAACTCCAAAAATATTTCTCGCTTCTTTTCGATTTTTATTTCCCGTTTAATTAATTGCATTGCTAAAAAGAAAACCCAAAAATATTTCCTTTGCATGTTGGGAGCTTTCCCGTGTAAATAATTTTTCTCGTTCTTGTTTTTCCTTTGTTTATTTTGCTTTCTTGAGAAAAAAAACTCTGAAAATATTTCAGTGTGTTTCTCTAAATTTCATTTCTTTTTACTGAGTCATGAAAGGAGAAGACCAAGATAAAAATGTTGAGTGGCTCACATATGCTTTATTGTTGATCCAACAGAGAGCCAATATTACCTCGTCTTCTCCTTTGTATAAAATTGTCTTGCGAATTCCAACTTAGTCCACGGCACTCTTGCACTATTATTATTATCATATCATTCGGTCGTGCAAGTGAAAGGCAATAATGATGATATTTGATGAAGTGATTGTGGTAAAGGAAGTTGGTATGAACTCTTCTTATTTTCCGTTTTTGTAAATATGTTTAGCTCGTCTGATCTCGATTTAGTATATCATGAGTGAACATGTTTATGGAGACAATTAGAGATTATAGTTGCTCATGCCATGCTTAGATACTTAGGAGTGGATAATGATTTATTTTATGTGTCAACATGCATTAAAATGGTTATGATGTAGTATGTTAGTATGGTATTTCCCTCTGAGTAATTCGAGCAGCTTGACTTGGCCCATGTGCAAACATGTAGATGATTCAAAACCAATGCAGACTTCATGATGTTTAAATTCATAGTGTTCATATCCTACTCATGCTATGTTCAATGTTAATTACTCACAATGCATGAATATGACCGTTTTCGCTCTCTAGCTGGTCGCTTCTCAATCTATTGCTAGCCTTCACCTGTACTAAGCGGGAATACTACTTGTGCATCCGAAATCCTTAAACCAAGTTGTTCCACATGAGTCCACCATACCTACCTATATACGGTATTACTCTGCCGTTCCAAGAAATTTGCATGTGCCACCTCTAATATTCAAATAAACATCTGTTTTGTGCGCTCGTACCGCTCATTGAGCGATGGGGTATTCGGTATCTTCCATGCTAAGTGGGTTATTCTCAAGATGGGCATTTATTCCCATGTCATTGCACGAGAGAGGTTGGTAAAAGGGATGCCCAGTCCTGCAACATCAAAAATAATTAAACAAAACTCCAGGGACAGTTGAAATGTTGGAGGGTATCCGTGGATTCGGTCAGCCATGGCTTGTGTATGTATGGTGATGGGAGTAAACTTTACAAATCCGCTTGGGAACCACCAATAATGTATTTAGCATGGAAGATATTGAAATCCTTTGTCGTGACATCAACAGGAAAAGTGCACCACCCAAAACTATAATTTCAATCCTGTTTTAAACGTTGAGCTCTGGCACCTATGCAAATCAATGCTTCCCTCTGCGAAGGGCCTGTCTATTTACTTTTAAGTTGAGTCATCACCCTCTTACTATAAGCACCAGACTGGAGAGCACTATTGTCATTTTTATGCATTGAGTTTAGTTAATGTTGGATGTGAGCATGATTGGATCTTTTCTACCTTGAATTATAATGTTTAGTTGATGCTTGAACCTCAGAGGTGTTCTGCATTTATGTTTTGCGGTCTCAGAAAGGGCTAGTGAAATACCATGTCATCATATTATATCATGATTGTTTTGACAAATTGTTGGCATGTGAGATATCTTATTATTGCTCGCTAGTTGGTTATGTATTGCCATGAGTGAATATGATGTTTAATTGTTATCATAGCTATGGATTTTTATGATTTATGCTGAAAACTTGAACAATAGCTAAGCATGTGTATAACGATGAGAACAAAAGAGTTTGTAAAAGTTTTCTTTATCACTTTCAGTTTATCAACTGAATTGCTTGAGGATAAGCAATGAGTTAAGCTTGGGGGGAGTTGATACGTCTCAAACGTATCTACTTTTCCAAACACTTTTGCTCTGGTTTTGGACTCCAATTTGCATGATTTGAATGGAACTAGCCCGGACTGACGCTGTTTTCAGCAGAACTACCTTGGTCTTATTTTTGTGCAGAAATAAAAGTTCCTGGAATTGGACAAAACTTTTTGTGAATTATTTTTGGAATAAACAATGAATTATGGAGCGAAGATCCACCGGAGGGGGCTGCCTGTGAGCCACAAGGCAACAGGGCGCAACCACCCCCCTTGGGGCGCCCTGTTGGCTTGTGGGGCCCACGTGGCTCACCCGACCCTAATTCCACTCCTATAAATTCACATCTTCGAAGAAAAAATAGGAGAGAAGATTTCATCGTGTTTTACGAGAAGGAGCCGCTGCCACCTCCTGTTCTTCCTCGGTAGGGCTGATCTGGAGTCCGTTTGGGGCTCCGGAGAGGGGGATTCGCCGTCGTCGTCATCAACCCTTCTTCATCAACACCACCATGATGCTCACAACCGAGAGTGAGTAATTCCATTGTAGCCTTGCTAGACGGTGATGGTATTGGATGAGATTGATCATGTAATCGAGTTAAGTTGATAGGGCTTGATCCCTAGTATCCATTAAGTTCTGAGATTGATGTTGCTATGACTTTGCTATGCTTAATGCCTGTCACTAGGGCTCGAGTGCCATGATTTCAGATCTGAACCTATTATGTTATCATGAATATAAGAGTGATTTGTATCCGATCTTGCAAGTTGTATGCACCTATTACATTTCATGGTCCGCATACCCCAAGGTGACAATAATTGGGATTATTTTCGGTGATTGTCGTAGTTGAGGAGTTCATGTATTCACCCTATGTTAATGCTTTGTTTCGGTTCTCTATTAAAAGGAGGCCTTAATATCCCTTAGTTTCCAATAAGACCCCGCTGCCACGGGAGGGTAGGACAAAAGATGTGTAATAGCCCAAGTGCAATCCCTTGCCACCTTTGTAATTCATTCCATGAATGACCTTCCATGTTGTGCCACCTTGTGCTTGAGTAATAAAAAATGCTTCATGTCATTTAGCATCATGGCATCATATCATCATATCATGTTTGCATCAAGTGCTTGTTGTGTGATGTTGTGTGTGAGTGTGTGTGTTTGAGGTGTTGATGTGCATGGAGACATGTGTTATTATGGTGTGTAGCCCTATTCACCATTTCTCAAAACTATGCCTAAAAATCTATTCTCACTCCTATCTATATGTGGTGATTTCACTTACCTATTCTTCTCAAACAAAATGTTACACGTCTTATAAATAATTTGCTTAGCATTTCAAAATATTCCCTAGCCATGTTTTGATATAATTGCCTTCTGAATCTTTGCAAAATAGATTCCTATTGTAATTATATGTGAATTATTTATTTGCTCTAAAAATGCCCAAACCATTTTTAATAAACAGTGCTGGTTTTTGTGAGTGCAAAACTATTTTTCTCTCCCTCTCTAATTCCTTTCAACTCCCTGGCATTCATTTGCTAGTTGCTGATTTATTTTAAAAGAAAACTTGTATTTCTTCGGGTGAGAGAGAGAGAGCGCAGCCGCTGGGCCTCCTCCAGGCCCAACTAGAGCATCGCCAGCGAGCCCACAGCCGCGCGCGCGCTTTCCAGCGTGGCGAGCGCTTGGCCCCACCTGCCAGCGACGGAGAGAGCATCATCGTCCTCCCGGTCCCATCCTCGCTCTCTCATAGAAAAGGTGTGCGCCCGCCATGCCGTGGCCACGGCGGCAGCCAGCCGGGCGACCCCGGGGCCTATTAAACCCCCCTCGGTGTCCGAGCCACCCCTAGGGTTCCTCCCATCTGTCTCTGCCACCGCCAGGTGAGCGAAGCCACCCAGACCCGTCGCCCCCTTCGTTCCCGAGCGGTGAGAGAGAGTCTAGCTCATCGCCGGCGTGCTCTCCGGCGATCGCAGGCGAGTGCAAGGTGTCCAGGAGCTTCACCATGACCGTCTGCTTCCACGACATCTACTGCATTGTCGAGGGATGCCAAGTCCCGAGCGCTTCTTCCCGTTCTTCCTCCTCAGCCGATGCTCGTCGCCGGCTAAATTCGCCGCTGTTCTCCGCCCTCGAGCCCGTTTGTCGACGCCAAGCCCCCCAATGTGAGCATCCCCACATCCCCGCTAGCTTCTCGTGCCTAATTGCATGCTGTAGCGGTGTTCTCTTCGAGCCCGAGCTCGCCGCAGTCAGACCTCGTCGCCGGCGAACGCTCTGACCTTTTCACGCATGCTTGAGTAGACGCGCGAGCTCGCCGTCGTGCGTAGGACCCGTTCTAGTAGCAAGGTAGGCGTTTGCATCGCCGTAGCTCGCCATAGTAGCTCGTCGCCGCCGCTTCTGTTCCTCGCCACCGGCAACAATTCCGGGCATCTCCGGTAACATTTGTAGTAGGCGTGTGTGCGGTATCCCCTTGCGAGTCGAGTGGTACCCTCCGTCGCGTCGCTAGGTCACTGGAGCCCTTCCAACGTGACCTCGCCGTCCTCTGCTCATCGTTGTTTAGCCGTGGCATTAGGTGTGTTAGTGTCGCTGACGCGTGGGCCCTGCCTGCGTCGGGGTAAGGTCAAGAGGGGCCAAGCCCCCCCCCCCCCCTTGGTCACAAGCCACGCCCTAGCCTAGTGGTTCGATCGAACCCACTCGGCAGGGAGGTCTCGGGTTCGATTACCCCCGAGCCGCCTTTTATTCTCCTCTGTTGTGTTACTTGTGGGTGTATGACAGTGGGCCCTAGGACCCACATGTCATTCTTGGAGGACCCTTAGTGTCAATGCCAGATGGGCCCTTGTTTTTTATTATTTTGTTTGTGTTATTTTCAGTGGTTTCTGTGTTTATTTCCTCTTAAGGAAACTTACTAGATTAGGAGAATTCCTCATCTGTCAATGCCATTTTTGGATATGCCTTTTTTGGCATGTACTAGGATATAAGTGACTAGGGTGAATTCCAAATGTGCTTTGTGTGAGATTTTTCTACAGTAACCTATGCTTATGATATATGGATTTGGGGTAGAAAAATCCAGTGAATCCATTAGTGGCATTAGTTTTAACTTTTGAGCAAGTTTGTAGAAATGTAATTTTGTGATAATATATCCTTTTGTCATTTACACATGGTTTTATTCTTGCACCATATGGTAAACTTGTCAACATGAAAAGTGTTCATTGATGTGTGTGCTAGCCCCTGGTATTTTTGCATGCCATGTTAATCCATGTTAGGGTGTGGAAATCTTGATGTCAGCATGCCACCAAATTCTGTTTTTCACATGCTATAATATTTCTAAGTGTTAAGATCTATTATGATGTTGCCATGCTGTCTTGATGATTCCCATGAATAGGTAGCTCCTTTGGGGTTGGCCCAATGGAATGAATTGATAAGCATGTTGTCCTTTGTTAGGTTGTGCCAAGTGCTGGCAAGTAAAGATATTGCATCTTAATTAAAATTGTTGTCAAACTTGTCATTCTGTTAAAAGTGCCATGTTTGCCACTTGTTGAATTTCACTAAGTCTGGAAATCTGCTATTATCAATATGTCATGTTGTGGAGATGATGGCCACTGATATATGCATATTTTGGTGTTGCCATAATGTTGTTAATTGAAGTACATGTTGCCCTCTATCACACTATTAATTTTCCTGCCATGAAAGTCCTTGTAGCATATGTAATTGTTGCTGTCAAGATGCCATCTTGTCAACTCAGATTCTGTAAAACTGGAATTTCCACTAAGTCCCTAAAAACTGATTCTACATGCCATCTTGTGAGCTCATTTGCTATTGATCCTTGCTGCCATTCATGTTTCTGTAGAGAGATGAATTGTTGAGCATGTTGTATACCTCATGTCCATGCCTTGGTTGTGATTTGTAGTTGGCTGTAGCTCTGGTTATGAGTGTTACAAGATGACATGTTGCTATTTGTGGACAGATTGTGTGTTTGAATGTTTTGTGACTTGTGGGAGCTATACCCAATGGTTTTGCATGATCTTTAGGTCTATTCTTGCTAGAATTTCATTTCTAATCCAGTGGCATCCTTGGAATATCAAGGAATATCCCATGGCCCTCTTCATCCTTGTTTTTGTCTCCATTGATGTTCGTACCTTGCCGTGAGTGTTCCGTGAGTTCCGTTACTCCGTTTGCAGCGTTCTACATATGCATTTGCATCGTTTTTACGAGGAGCATTCATTTTTGCCAGGTTCATGCATGTTCAAATAAATAATCTTGAGATTCTATCCAGAATACTAAAGAACTTAATAATTGCATGTGAAACATGACTAGCATAGGCTTGCCATGTTAAATACTTCAATTTGGTCATGCATCATCTTGTCTGCGCATTGCACTTTGTTTGTATGTTTATTTGGCGTTGTTTCTCTTTGGGTAGACCCGAGTGTCGAGACTGAGTACGAGGATCCCGGAGAGAACGTCTACGAGGACCATGCTCTCTATCCCTCTGAAGACCCAACAGGCAAGATGATCGTACTCGGATCCCGACACTATTTTTGCTATGCTAGTTGTCTCGCTTCTTTGTTATGTTTCGTTGCCTACCACTTAAATTGTCAGCCTCCCAATTGCCATGAAAGCCTCTAACCCCTCCACTTCCTAGCAAAACATTGATTGGCTATGTTATCGCTGCTCAGCCCTTATCTTATAGCGTTGCTAGTTGCAGGTGCAAACTGTTTTCCATGTGATAACATGGTTATCTGGAGATATCACAATATTACTGCTATTTAATTTAATGCACATATATATATGGTGACGGTGGAAGGCTTGGCCTTTTTCCCGGTGTTTTGTTCCACTTTTGCCGCCCTAGTTACTTGTTACCGGTGTTATGTTCCATATTTTGAGCTCCTAACATGCTCGGGGTTGTTATGGGGACCCCCTTGACTATTCGTTTTAGATTAAAACTTGTCTGGCAAGACCCAACATTGGTACTACATTTGCTAAACAACCTAATTAAAATGCATAGGGCTTAGCTACCCCGTGGATAATAAATCAACAACCCGGGCCAGTGCTCCTCATGAGTGTTGGTCCAAACCGTGCGATGTCCGGCGCCCCCTGGTCATCCGAGGTTTCAGCCAACCCGACGTCTTCCCCATCTGGTAGTGCCCTGAGAAAGAGATATGCGTGGCTCCTATTGGGATCTGGCCTGCCGGGCGGTCTTGCTGGACTTGTTTTACCTTTCTCAAATGTCTTGCACGCGGAATTCCGAGGATACTTTGGGCTATCTCGAGGTTGAGGTTTCCAACGGAATTTCCAAGGAGATCACGGGTTTCGTGGTCGAGGTTATTCCCGCGGCGTGTGGTTAGTTTGTGATGGATGAGTTGGAGCACCCATGCATGGTTAAATCTTTTCGAGAAGCCATGCCCACGGTTATGTGGCAACTTGGAAATTTGTTTAACACCCGATTATAGTAAACTTGAAGTAAACTCAAATAAAATACACCAACTGTGTGCGTAACCGTGGCCGTCTCTGCTCGTGAACATGAACTGAGAGAGAACATGGTGGGGTTATGTTTGACGTAAGTAGGTGTTCAGGATCACTTAGTGATCAATCTAGTTCACATCCATTATGCGTAGGCCACCATATCTAATTCTTGTTCTCGTAAGTTAGCCACCAAATACATGCTTAGTGCTTGCTGCAGCCTCACCACTTAACCATTCCTCACCTATTGGCTTACATAGTTTCGGTACCCAGGTTATGAGATTGCTGAGTCCCTATGGCTCACAGATTACTACAACAATACAGGTACATGTACTGACAAGTTCGTGCCAGATGATGTTTCTCGGCTCCGGTGGGAGTACGATGAAGAACGTAGGTGTATGTACGTGACGTATCCGGATGAGTAGGGGAGCTTCGTGGTTGTGTTCCTGGGCTAGCAAGACAGTTTCATTGCTTTCTTTTATCGTTTGATTTCATCCATAGTCGGACCCTGTCTTCTGGATGAATGTATGAATAATTGTGTGGATTTGTAAGTTAGCTCGTGGCGAGTGTAAGCCAACTCATATACTCATCTCTTCATTACATGTATGCAATGATTTTTGTACTTGCGAAATGACTAGATGCGCTTCTATCCCCGTCGAGGCCCTCGCGCCTTAATAGGGATAGGACCGCATCTTGGACGTTACAAGATGCCATACAAGTTCTTATCGCAAGCACATATGACCATATACGGAAATAAATGCCTACATTACATTGATGAATTGGAGCTAGTTCTATGTCGCCCTAGTGTGTAACTCTTACATGATTGATGTCATCTAAATCATTATTGATCACCGGTCCACGTGCCTATAATTTACACATACTGAATCTTGCCAAGTTACTATTGTTGCGGCTACCGTCACAACTGCGACAAAATTACTAATGTCGCTACTACTATTACTGTTACTACTATCACTTATTGTGCTACTAAAACTTTGCTGCAGAGAGATATCCCAGGTGTGGTTGAATTGACAACTCAACTGCTAAGGCCGATAAATATTCTTTGGCTCCCCTTGTGTCGAATCAATAAATTAGGGTGAAATACTGACCGCGAAGACTCTTGCGATCCCCAATACTTGTGGGTTATCAGTGTCCCTGCCTAGGGCCCTGGCAGTCCATGAAGGCCATGCGTCATTTCGCCCCACGCCATTTCGGTTCTCAACGGGCGGGACATGTGCGTCGTGGTCCCCGGGGCTACTGTCGGTCCAGCGGGAACCAGGGAACCACGACCCATCTACCGGCGGCCCAGGAGCGACACCTAGCGAAAGGCCCAATAGGCGGCCCACTCGAGGTCTCTCCAGGCGAAGCACCTCACGAGGCTCGGACCACCCGAGGCCCCCTCCCGGCGAGGCGAAACTCTTCACGTCAAGTATCTTCAGCATCAAGTGGCCTCATGAGGCGAACCCCCACGAGGCCCTCTATCTAGAGGGGCCGTGCGGCGCCGGTCGCACGACTGTGTGACCACCACGTGGGTGACGTTCTCATGCAGGGAAGGATAGCAGGACTGCGCCAGCGGGCGTGGACAGAGAGGATTTCCTTTCTGGTGATTAAAGGGCGGCACCACATGCCTCCTCCAAAGTAGCTTCCCAAAGCTTACCATTTTGGTGCAAGGCGACCAAGGTGACACCGGGCGACCAAGGTGACACCGGTTGCTAGGGCGAAGGTCATCACCGAGCCAACAGAGCGTCATGGATGGCGCATTTACAAGCGAAGATCCACTTTTGTCAGGATAGACTAAGCGCCTGTCCCCCTTCGAACTGCCGCCTATAGCTGCCCTTTCCCACCGATATTTTCGGAGAAGAGGACCAAGGCAAGGATAAGAGGGGAAGTGATGCTACCTTAGAGAGGGATCTAGAATCAGAGCCCTTCGAGCCCTCAATCATTCAGTTGTACGGTCATCTTCCACCTTGGGACACCAGGGCATTTCCACAAAGCAGGAGTAGGGTTTTACACCTCACGGTAGCCCGAACCTAGGTAAATATGTGTCTCTATCTTGTGCTCTGCGTGTGTAGCCTCGCCGTGGTCATGGTCGGGTTGTAGATTGTGAAGCGCTCCCTAGTGTTCGAATCAGGGTTCTTGGAGGGTTTCTCATAGGCCCAAAACCAATCCCTGACAGATGTGAGACATATGAATGCATGACGCTTCAGTTTCTTAGCACTCTCTCACATAATGTTGGGCTTGTGCCAAATGGCTATGAGGAGGAGCGGATCACTTTCCGTCTCTTGGACCAAGACTTTAACATCACTCTCGATGAGTGGTGCAACCACTTTGGCTTCCCCAACAAAATGATGATCTTTGATATGTTTATGATTTCACTAACCCGCACCCGAGGCAGTCCTTCTACCGGATGAGCATCCATGGTTCTAAGCAAAGAGTCAGTTGCACTGAATGTCCTGCTATATGTTATTTCTATTATGTTATCACTAACTCGTTGTAGACATGAGGAGAAGTTTCTAAGGGGAATGATGAAAACATACTAGATCTCGGGAAAGCGGCAAACCTTGACGTTGGTTATTCGCCAAACTTAGGGGCAATACTTTTGCTACACCTCGCGCATCAAGCAAATCATGCAAAGGAGATATTGTGTGTGGAGGAGTGATCACCATGTTGGCCAAGTCCCTTGGTCTTAAATACAATCACCTTCACCCCATTGTCGGTAACAACCTTGTTAATATTCGTGTTCTTACTAGCGCTGGAATGGTACTCGTTAGTTGTGGTCATCATTGCCTCAAAATTCCTGGAGTGGCACACTTTTTGCCTACTCCTATGCCTAACCATTTCTCCATAGAACATGGACAACTGCATTAGATGCCACGGGATGGAGACCGGAAGGCCCGGAACCTAAACAAGTAGATGAAGAAGAACTCGCCACCGATGAAGAAGAGGAGCAGCCCTAATAGCAGCCACAGCAAGAAGGCTACACCAGCTACACTGACCTCTACACTTGTCATGGCTCTATCAGTGATATGACAAACCTCACCGAGTCCCTTTGAAACATGTCCGCCTACATGAGTTCGAGCTTCTGCAACTGGATCCAAGGATGGGCTACTGACCAACCGCCACAATGATCCCGCCGGTTTGGGCTTGCAAAAGCTTAAGCTTGGGGGAGGTCACTATCACGTCTCATCAAGATGTGGCGGTATTTGAATAAATTGTAATGAGGTTGTACTTAAGCTCGTGGAGCTTCGAAATACTCGTGTTGGTTTGTTCCAACGCTTTGCTTTTTATTTGCTTTCGTTTTACTTTTTGCCTTTGAGATTTTTCGTTCGCAAGTTAGTTTTCAAAAAATCCAAAGCCAAAAGAATAGAATAAGCTTTGTTTTGTACTTATTATTTTTGCCCCTTGGAGTTGGTTTGTATTTTGTTTTTGGAGGAGTTGATCTATGAGGAATGCCAGAATAAGGAAGAGAAGTGAGTAAATTCATAATCGTGAAGTTATGTCCTACGACTCCCGTCTTTAGCACTTGAAATACTTAGAGTAGATGTAGTAGTAGTAGTATGTGTGATGTGTGCAAGAGGGAGTGAGTCTTGATAATTAAAACAAAGGTTTTGTTCTAGTAGCTAAAATAGTAGCCTTTGTTCTGTTTAATCTAGATAACAAAGACTTGTCGTGGAACTGTTTAAAAAAGGAAATGACCATAACTAAGAATAACTACGCACAAGACGAAGTCTCCAAATACTTGGGTGTTGATATAATTGTAGAGAAGATGTTGTTTGAAATGCTCAACCCCATGTTGTTAATTTTAATAGACTTGATATGACCTGTGGATTAAATTATCTAGAGGAACTTAGTTGAAGGGTCAATATGATTATGCCAAAAATTTGTGTTTTATCTCTTACATGGTGCTTCAGCTGCTCACTGGTGCCATGACCCTTGCTACTATATGCACGTGTACGTGTGTAAATGTGGCTTCATCGCCTTTTTCATGTTATGCTGAGGACTCCGCTAGCCAATGAACGATCCACGAGAGCAACAACTCGGATTTTGGCTATCATTGTGTTACCATAGGTAGTGGTAATGCTACAAACGAATATTATTCGTCTTTCTCTTCAATAGGTGTGTATGTGTAAATGCCTAGAACAGATCATAAAGCTCGAAAGAGACAATTATCACTGATCCATAGCTCCTAAATTTAAGCCACGACAAAACTCTATACTTGATCATTTATTTGGCATAATCCCCTTCACGTGACAAGCATGGTTCCGGCAAACATTGATTGAAATAAAGTGCTTGAGATTCTTGAGGAGGAGATAATTGTGGATATGTTATGATCACTAGAGCATCATGTTTATCTACATGCCTTTCACTCCCTAACTTATGTTTTTATGGCTCTATCAAAGAAAGCTCTTCCGTGCATTCCTGAGAAGCAAGTGTTATCTATAAAAAATAGAATTGAGTGTTGCAAAGTTGTTTTATCTAGTAGATCAAAAAACTGTTGATTCTCTTTGCGTCACTAACACTTGCATAATAAACCCATGCCACCGCTACAGCTACATTAAGTTTTCAGGTCAAGAAGCGGAGGGCTATCTAGGCGTAGCGATCATAAGTGAACCCAAACTTTCTCGTTATTTGGGTTTAAACAATTGAGTTTCTTTTGATTCGGATTTCTCTTTATGTTGCTCGAGGACGATTACGTTTAAGCTTGGGGAGTTGATGAGTGATATTTTTACACGCATTCACCCTTTGTTTAAACCGAGATATTTCCAAAAAACTGAGATATTCGCTTTGATATTGGTACTAATGACTAATGAATGCAAAGGATTCCACAGATCCTCTCTTTATTGTGTATCTACATGAAATGGGCTAAAAATGGATGAAATCAAGCCAAACAAGGAAACGAGTAAAAGAGGAGATAGAGGAAATCAACAGAAGGCGTTGTTGGTGCAATAATTTACCTCCTTGTGTTTTGGAGTTTGTTAACATAAACAATAAGGGACCGATGTGTTTGCTAGTGCACACAGACTAACAGGTCCCTGGAGTCTCGAGGAGTTTGGTTCAAACCCCGAAGATAATTTCCTGCGTTGCAGCGAGAGTTATCACCAAAGATTATGCTCACAAGAGTGACCCCTAAAAAATGTTGACACTAAGCAATTGGTTCGGTGCCTGTCCGAAGGATATGACTGCACCCGAGAAGTTGAAGACGAAGTGAAGACTTAGTATTTGTTTCATTCCTTTTCTCTTTCACAAAGTCATAGGATCACAGTACTAATAAGGGGTGTATTGTGTTCGAAAGCTTTGATTCACAGATGCTTAACACAATCCCATGTGAGTTGAGAGAGAAATCTCTTTGTGCTCCGAGCAAATACTTGATAGCAAGAGACTGTGCTCTTCTTCGTGGCGAGAGATTTGCTCAGATTGAGGAGTTAGCATTAGTTGTTCCTCAAGTAATGTTACTGTTGCTCCTAAAATCCAACCGTTGAGAACGTGTTGGTTGGCCATTGCCTGGACCGTATGTCCAAAATGGTCATTTCCGATCACGAAGGATGCGGTTATAAATAGCCACCCCCACCACTTTGTCCGGTGGCTACTCCGTTTGAGTCCGAGATGTTTGTAAGCAACCCTCTCTCCTTAGTAGTTTGAGTTTAAAATCCACCGAAAGAAAACCCCAGAGCCAAAAAATAGATACTGGTTTAGCATCACTTGAATCTAAGTCTAGTACGCTCCACCTATTACTCTTGAGAGATGCTAACTCTCTAGATGGTTAGGTGTCACAATCTTCAGAAACCAAGAGTAATTGTGGTTCTCGAAGAAGTCTGTAAAGGTTTGAAGATTGCCTCAAGTATCTACCATGAGTGATTGACATGAGTTGATGAACCAATTGTCAATGAGAATAGGGTGAAGAGAGTTTATCTTTGGTGTTAAATCACAGCCCCTCCAAACTAGTGTTGTCTTTTTGCAGAAGGGTGAACTGGTCTATCAAACATCTTGTCGCCATCGAGCACCCTCGGTGATCTCTATCTCTTCTGTCATTCCTTACGGTGTTTTATGAAAATTATCGAACATGTGATTTCCTCCGATGCATGAGTTTAGTTTATTTTAATATCTTAGTTATTACTCATTGTAGATTGGTTTTATCTCGTTCCGTTGCTGGGTTATGGGAGTTTAAAAGTTTCCGAAAGAAATTTTAAACTCCCATTCACCCCCTCCCCCTTGTCGGGCTCCTCGCGACAAGCCTCGCGAGCCCCCCCCCCCACCCGCAAAGCCACATCTTAGGCGGCCCCAGAGGCCTTAGCACGATGGAATAACCAAGGACGGCTCGGCGAGGATGTGCGGTCCTGCATCTTCATGCCGAGGATGCACGCCACGTTGTGCAGTGCCAGAAGCCCCGGAAGCGAGCGTGGACGAGAGGGTTTACCTTTTCAGTGCTAAGGGAGAAGGGCCAGCCAGGCAGTTCCCTTTTGGTGCAAGAGGACCGAGGCTGAGGGCTCGCCAGAACGGAGGTCATCCCGAGCCCACCAGCGTGTCACGACAGGGGGCTTCTGCAGGGCAAGACTGCTTTTGTCAGGATAAGCTGCGGGTGTGTCCCCCTCCAAACTGGCGGTTGTGGCGACCCTTCCCGCCTTGTGTTTTCAGGGGAAGAGGACCGGGGCCAGTATAAGAGAGGGTAGGCCACTGCTGCACGGGATATATGGTATTCACTCACTACCACTATGCAATCCAGACAAGCAGGAGTAGGGTTTTACATCGCAAGGTGGCCCGAACCTGGGTAGATCGTGTGTTCATCGTTCCTTCCCCCCAAGCTCAAGCACGCCGGAGCATCGCCGTAGGTCAGAGAGAGAGCGAGGTTGGAGAGCCGGTGCACCCCAGAGTTCAAACCTCTCAAGGGTCCCCGGATGAAAGCACATTTGCTCCCTTGGTGGTTTTGGTAATTAATAACAACATATATGTCATTTAACTAATGTTTCCACTAAGCATATTTCAGGAAAAGTTCAATGATAGGGATGGCAAAAGGATTGTGGAGATACCCTAAGATGCAAGGAAATGGATTGGCAAAGCTTCAAGAAAGAGGACTCTACATTTACTTTGTGAGAAATCACTTTGAGTCCATAGGAAAGCCAATACTATCAAAAGGGGGTAAGGTACTGTTGGTGAACAAAATGCTCATACGTGCACAAGTGATAGTCACCAAAAACACCCACAAGCTCTTCCACAAAAGTCTGTCCAAAGTCAAATATCCAAAATCGGTGCAACCAACACTTTCCACTCGGTGCCACCGATTCCCAAACTCAGACAGACCCATGCCAAACCCTAGCACATCGGTGTAACCAATTCTACTTCGGTGCCACTGAGTTTGGGTTGCCAACTTTCTGTTACCTCGATTCATAAAATCGGTACCACCGAGTTTTCTGGATCGGCGTCACCGAGTTGCGCAATCTGACCGTTGGTCACCTAATCGGTACCACCGAGTTTTATATATCGGTCTCACTGAGATTCAAAAGTTGTCACCTTTTGGTCACTTCGGTACCACCGAGATTCACACATTGGTGTCACCGAGTTGGTCACTTAAGGTGTAACGGTTGGATTTTTGGAGATGTCTATATATACCCCTTCACCACCACCCACTCGAAAGAGAAGCACTCAAAACTATTCCTTACTTGCCCCAACCTATTTTCTGAGAGAGAGCCACCTACCCTTGTGTTGAGATCAAGCCATTCCACTCCATCCATATGAATCTTGATCTCTAGCCTCCCCAAGTTGCTTTCCACCAAATCAATCTCTTCCACCATAGCCAAATCTGTGAGAGAGTGATTGTGTGTTGAGGAGTCTATCATCTTGAAGCACAAGAGCAAGGAGTTCATCGACATTGCCGAGCCTATTACCTTTTGGAGGGTGGTGCCTCCTAGATTGGTTAGGTGTCGCTTGGGAGCCTCCTACTTCGTGTTGTGGAGTTGAACCAAGAAGTTTGTAAGGGCAAGGAGATCGCCTACTTCGTGAAGATCTACCCATGGTGAGGATAGTCCTTCGTGGACGGAAGCCGTTATGGAATAGTCAAGGTTGCTAATTCGTGGACCCTTATGGGTGGAGCCCTCCGTGGACTCTCGCGACCGTTACCCTCCGTGGGTTGAAGACTCCATAAACGTGGACGTACGATAGCACCACCTATCGGAACCACGGGAAAAATCATCGTGTCTACAAATTGCGTTTGATCTTCCTACCCTTCCTTTTCTACTCATGCTTGTTGTTACTTTCCGCTGCTATACTCTTAGACATGCATGTGTAAGGTGTGCTTGACTTGCTATGAATGCTAAAATATGCCAACACTTAAAATTGGGAAAAAGTAGATTTTTATTTGGTCAAGTAGTCTAATCAACCCCCCCCCTCTAGACATACTTTCGGTCCTACAAGTGGTATCAGAGCATTGGTCTCCATTGCATTGGTTTCACAACCTAGGAGAGTATGGCGTCTAGTGAGGGAAATTATCACCGTAGAGGTCCGTACTTTGATGGCACAAATTTTGCTAGTTGGAAGCACAAAATGAAAATGCATATTCTTGGTCATAACCCTGCCGTATGGGCTGTTGTTCGTGTTGGCTTGCAAGGTGAATTCTTTGGTGATGGAAAGGAACCGGATCGTGAAGCGACCGCGGATGAATTGAAGATGTTGCTATACAACGCTCAAGAATGCGACATTCTCTTCAAGTGCCTATGCCCCGAAGAATTCGACAAAATCTGCCGTCTTGACAATGCAAAAGAGATTTGGGATACTTTGGTTGATATGCACGAAGGAACCAAGTCCGTGAGAGAATCCAAGTTGGATGTTCTTCAAAGTCAGCTTGACAAGTTCAAGATGAAGGATGGTGAAGGAGTCGCGGAGATGTACTCTAGGCTAGCTCTCATCACCAATGAGATTGCCGGCTTAGGAAGCGAAGAAATGACCGACAAATTCATCATCAAGAAGATACTTAGAGCTTTGGATGAGAAATACGACACCGTGTGCACATTGATCCAAATGATGCCCAACTACAAAGATCTCAAGCCTACGGAAGTCATTGGAAGGATTGTTGCTCATGAGATGACACTCAAAGACAAAGAAGAGCTTCACAGCAAGTCTAGCGGTGCTCACAAAGCCACAAGTGATGCTCCCGCAACTTCAAGCGACAACCTTGTCACCAATGAAGAGATAAGCCTCATGGTCAAGAAATTCAACAAGTTCTACAAGAATAGAGGCAAAGAACAAAGCTCCAACTCAAGATATGAAGAGAAGCATTCGTCAAGTCGTGACCGCAAATGCTACAATTGTGGGAAGCCCGTGTCGGCGTCCTGGGAACGGGGGTACCCAGACCTCCCTGCCTGCGGCCCAGGGCATGGCCCACTTCATCAGCCAAGCATAACCATGCACAACCCCCCCCCCTCGAGACAAGGCCCTCGTGAGGCCCCTCGACTCGCGAGGAGGAGCAGCGTCAAGACCGGCTAGGGATCGGCCTCCCCAGGCCCCCTTCGGAGCGGCAGAGATCTCTATGCAGAGCCCGGCCTCAGGAGTCAAGGATGACGCAAGGAAGGACAGGCGGGCGCCAGCGCGCTAGGCGGCGCAGTTTCCCCTTTGGTGCAAAGGGAGCAAGGATGTACATGGGTTCCCAAAGCATCCCCCAAAGGTTTCCATTCCGGTGTAACGATACCACGACCACGAGCCCCGCAGGACGGATGTCATCGCCGAGCCCACCTCTGCACCGTCGACAGCTACTTTGCAGGCGAAGACCGCCTTTGGGCAGGGCGGGCATGTACTCTTGTCCCCCTTCAAAATTGGCCGTTGTGGGATCCCTTCCCGCCATTGCGATAAGGGAAGAGGACCCGGGCCACCGCTATATATAGAGGCTAGGCTCCACCGTAGAGGGGAGGGGAGACCAGTCGATTCACTCATCTACCACCAAGCCAACAGAGGGCCAAGAACACCTCACGAGCGCCCTCACGAGGCTCCAAACCATTGTACTGGTTCATCCACCAAACCTCCACAAGAGGCAATCCACCAAAGCAGGAGTAGGGTATTACGCCTCGCAGCGGCCCGAACCTGGGTAAACTACCGTGTTCATCTTCTTCCTCGTCATCGTGCGAGTTCATCATCTTAGCCATCGTGTAGCGAGCTAGGTTGGGCGAAGCCGCAGGGGATCTTCGCACACGCCCCTGTGTTCGAATCTTAAGGGTTTTGCGGAGCCCGAAATCCGACATTTGGCGCGCCAGGTAGGGGGCGTGTCGGAGCTTCCCCACTCACGGCGACAGCCAAGCCCCGGTTCAGCGACTCCATGGCGGGCGAGATCCCCGACGCTGGTCAGCCCTCAGCGCACAATGGCGCCTGGACGCGCAGGACCGGCCCCGCGGTTGCCTGCATCCTCGGCGGGTCACAGGCACCGCCCTCCGGCCGCCATGTCAAGCGGTTCCTACGCCACGTAGGAGCGGTTCGGCCGCGGCCCGAGCCCACGCCGCATCGACGGGCACCGGCGGGCCCCCAAGCACGGAGCCAAGGGGCTCGCAGGATCCCCAGGAGCCCGCTTCTCCCCAAGCCGGAGCACCTGAGGCCCAAGCCACTCCGACGGCCCCTGAAGCGCTCAACCCTCATGAGGCCCGGGCCTCTCCGACGGCCCCTGAAACGCTCGACCCTCATGAGGCCCCAGCCGCACCAACGGCCCCCGAGGTGCCCAGGCCTCTTGGGCCCGCCATGGGGCAGGACACCGCAGGGGACCTCACCCTCGTCGAACACCCGGTGTACTACGTCAGTACGGTGCTGCGGGACGCGCGCTCATGCTACCCCATGCGGCAGAAGCTCCTCCTAGCGCTCCTTGTCACTTCGAGGAAACTGCGTCACTACTTCCAGGGGCATCCCATCAACGTCGTCTCTGCCTACCCCTTGGAGAAGATCCTGCGCAACCCCAACGCGGCAGGAAGAGTCGCCGAATGGAACATCAAGCTGCAGGCCTTCAACATAGAGTTCAGCACGACCCGGGTCATCAAAGGGGCAGCCCTAGCGGACTTCGTGGCGGAGTGGACAGACGCCTCGGACTGGGGGCCAGACGGGAGCCAGTCCCTCACCCCTGGCGATGAGGCACCCGAAGGTTGGATCATGCATTTCGACGGAGCCTTCACGCGCAAGGGAGCATGAGCTGGGGTCGTGCTCACTTCCCCAGCAGGGGACAAGCTCAGCTATGCTGTGCAGCTCTGTTTCTAGCATGGAGAGAAGGTCTCCAACAACATCGCAGAGTACGAGGGCCTCATTGCCGGCCTCAAGGCAGCGGCGGCCTTGGGGGTTCGGTGCCTCACCGTCATGGGCGACTCCCAGCTCCTCGTCAACTTCTCCAACAAAGAGTATACACCCAAGGACGAGCACATGGAGGCGTATTTGGAAGAGGTACGTAAGATCGAAAAACGTTTTCAAGGCTTGGAGTTGCAACACATCCCGCACAGCGCGAACAAGGAAGCCGATGACATCGCCAAGAGGGCCTCGCGTCGCGAGCCCCAGGAGCCAGGCGTCTTCGAGGAGCGGCTCTTCAAACCCTCCACGGCACCGCCTGCTGAAGACCTGGCGCCACGAAGTGAGGAGCTCCCCCCAGCGCCGCCCTCGGGGGCTCCGGACTGTGGCCAGGCCTCAGGAGCCCGACTGCTCCTGGCCTTGGAGCCTCAGGCCGACAGCTGGATGCAAGAGTTCAGGGCGTACCTACTTCACGGCACGCTACCGGAGAAGGAGGAAGACGCGGAGCGCGGAGCCCGACAGGCCACGGCCTACTGCTTGCAAGACGGTGACTTGTACCGCAGGCGCCCGAGCGACGTCGCGCTGCGGTGCATCTCCAAGGAGCAAGGGTGCGACCTGCTGGCCGACATCCACGGAGGAGACTGCGGGCATCACTCCTCTTCGCGCACGCTTGCAGGGAAGGCGTTTCGATCAGGCTTCTACTAGGCCTCGGCGCTTGACGACGCCATCGAACTGGTCCGGTCTTGCGAGGCCTGCCAGTTTCATGCCAAGCAGATTCACCAGCCCGCGCAGGGCCTCCAGACCATCCCGCTCTCCTAGCCCTTCGCGGTCTGGGGGCTGGACATACTGGGGCCCTTCCCGCGAGCAGCGGGCGGGTACCTCTACCTCTACGTCGCCATCGACAAGTTCACCAAATGGGCGGAGGTGGAGCCCGTGCGCACCATCCCGGCCGGGTCGGCCGTCAAGTTCATCAAGGGCCTCGTAAGCTGGTTCGGCGTCCCCAACCGCATCATCACCGACAACGGTTCGCAGTTCACAAGTAACCTCTTCAAGACCTATTGCGCTAACCTTGGAACGCAGATATGCTACGCCTCGGTAGCCCACCCCAGGAGCAACGGCCAGGCGGAGCGCGCCAACGCGGAAGTCCTGCGAGGCCTCAAGACAAGGAGCTTCAAGAAGAAACTGGAGGCTTGCGGCAGGGGTTGGGTCGATGAGCTTCAGTCAGTGCTGTGGTCCATCCGCACCACCGCGACTAAACCATCGGCGAGACCCCGTTCTTCCTCGTCTATGGAGCCAAAGCCGTCCTCCCCCACGAGATCAAGCACCGATCCCTGCGGGTCTTGGCATTTGACGAGGAGCGTCAGGATGCTGCGCGGGGAGCGGACCTCGTGCTTGGAGAGGAGGCACGTCGTCGGGCCTCACTCCGAGCTGCGCGGTACCAGCAAGCGCTACGGCATTACCACTGCCGTAACATCCGCTCGAGGACCCTCAAAGTCGGAGACCTCGTCCTGAGGCGGGTTCTCTCCAGGGAGGGCTTGCACAAGCTCTCGCCCATGTTGGAGGGCCCGTTCAAGGTCGCTCATGTCTCCAGGCCTGGCGTCGTGCGCCTGGAGACTCAGGATGGGGTCCCCATCCAGAACGCCTGGAACATCCAGCACCTCCGGAAGTTCTACCCGTGACACTCTCACGTAATAATGAGTGGGGTGTATATGCCCGGAGCCCCCCGAGGACGCGGAGGGGTTCCTCCCACGCAACGTGGCAGCCACAGCTCCGCGCTGGCGGAGAAGTCAACACTGCCCACCAATGGCTATGCCCATGCAATGTGGATGCCCTACGCTCAGCGCTGGGGGAAGACGAAGACTAGTCTAGGTGCCGGACGCGGCTGCTATTTGCTTTTATCGTATTTGGATTTGCCAACTTTTCTGAAACTAAACTTGGGGTTTTTCCAAATCGTGTTTTAAAAGGAAAGGGTCAAAGATTTGCTTTCATCGCCATTTCTTATGTCGGTTTCTCTCTCTTCAAGTCAAGCACTCGCCTGCTCCCCTCCCCCTCGTACCCCGCGAGCGGGGGCTAGGGGGCACGGTGCTTACACCTTGCCAAGGCCTTGGCGCCCAGATCCTCGCGTGGTACTCATGGACGAGTCAGCAGGCGCATGTCATCTCATACTCTCTCGGGGGCTCCACTCACGGCCCGACGCGCCATCTTGGAACCTCGGGGGGGCACCCCTCCCGGGGCAGGAAACAAATTTTTTTCTTTAGGAACAGCTTGAGCGTCAAAGGGGGCTCCTGAGCATCGCGCCTCAGGAGCCTTACTGGTCATAAGGCCACTCGTCCCCCTTGATGTCGTCCTTGGTTATCCGGACGGCATCAAGGGTGTCGAGGCCTCGCCTCGTGAAGTGCGTCCAGGTGATCCGGTCGTACCTAAAGGTGGTGGGGAAATGTGCGGGACTGGGACTTGACGACGTAGAGCTACGTGAGCGTCAACTCGGAGCCTCGGGAGGCCCGCCCCTCCCGGGGCAGGAAGCAAAAAAATTCGGGAGCCGCTTGACCATCAAAGGGGGCTCCTGAGCATCACGCCTCAGGAGCCTTACCGGTCATAAGGCCACTCGTCCCCCTTGATGTCGTCCTTGGTTATCCGGTCGGCATCAAGGGTGTCGAGGCCACGCCCCGTGAAGTGCGTCCAGGTGATCCGGTCGTACATAACGGTGGTGGGGAAATGTGCGGGACTGGGACCTGCCGACGTAGAGCTTCTTGAGCATCGAAGGGGGCTCCTGAGCATCACGCCTCAGGAGCCTTACCGGTCATAAAGCCACCTGCCCCCCTTGATGCCGTCCTTGGTGATCCGGTCGGTGTCAAGGGAGTCGGGGCCTCGCCTCATGAAGTGCGTCCAGGTGATCTGGTCGTACCTTACGATGGTAGGGAAATGTGCGGGACTAGGACATGAAGACACAGAGCGCCGATAGGGCTCCCAACCTGACTCGCTCGCAAGAAGAAGAAGCCCGCAGGACGTACGGACTCTCCGAGCGCCGCAGCCGCGCCCCCACAGCCCAGAAGCCTACTGCGAGCATGTCAAGCTAAGTATCCTAACCACGACCGGAAGGCAACTTCAACCAACAAAACGCAATGGCCAGGACGCATGACAAAAGTGCTGATAAAGAGAGGCAAGCGCCCAAATCCATTACACGCCCGCAGGGCCTCCCTTGGTTCTTTGATTGCAGGAACAGGAGAAGAGGAGGAGAAAGAAAGTGAAAAAGCCCCACGGGGGCCGCCGCCTCAGGAGCCCCGGCGTCGGCGCACCAGCGCTCAGCCAGTGTCCTCCTCTTCCTTCACGGGCCCGTGGAGGCGCGCCGGCACGGACGCCCCTGGAGCGGAAGAGCGGCGCCGCGGCGGCTGGCTACCCCCCGAGGTCCGGGCGCGCCGGCGTGGCGGCGCGTCGTAGCTGCTATCGCTGCTGTCGCTCGGGCTCCCTTCGGAGGGGGTGTCGCTGCTGCTGGAGGCGCGGCGCCCGTTGTGAAGGGCAAGCTCATCTGCAAGATCGCCGCGGCCGACGTCTTCCGGGCAGCACCCCAGGCGCTCGCCCTCTTCCCCGAAGATCTTGACGAAGAGCATCGCCTCCCCGTCATACTTGAAGTGAAGGGTGCGCCTCCCCTTCAGGCCGCGAGCACGGACGAACGCTTGCCACCCGCGGTTCAGATACACGTAGCCCCCGGGAGTGACCTCAATCTCCACCCACGACGCCGCGCTGCAGCAGCCGTCGGCCTGCAGCCATAGCCCGGCAAGCCCTCCGGCTGGCAGCGCCCCCGCGAAGAAGCTCGGGAGTTGGAACCAAGCGGCCTCCGGCCTCTCCGCCCACATCACGAACTCCTGGGCCGTGTCGGCCAAATGGAGCCACGGGCGCGGCGGCCGGGTGGCCGCCGCCGACCTCCCACTTCGGGCGCCGCCGCCTCGACCACTGCGGCCGCCCGCGCTGGACGACGCCCCACCTCGGCCGCCGATGGTGACCCCGGGGCGCGCAGAAGCATGGCCACGCTCACTAGGAACCACTGTCGGTGTCGCGGCATGCTTCCGGGGACGACCGCGGCCCCTCCTGGGCGACGGAGCAGCAGGACTCTCCCCGGAGGCCTTCCCCTTCTCGACGGCAGAGAACTTCCTCACCGACGCCATGACTGGGAGAGCGACGGCTTGGAGATAGGGAGGCAAAGAAGACAAAGATGAGTCGAGGGCTTTCTCACCCTCGCCCGCTTATATACAGCCAAGGGCCGACCGGCGTCCCCTCGCGTCCCAGGAGGCGTGCGGCCTCTGAAGGGTCACATCCGCGTGGCCCGAAGCAGCGGCAACATTCACGGAAGGTCAATGATGGCCGGCGCTGTGCTTGGGTGTTGCATCAATCTGACTTGGAGCGGTTCCTGACGCCCTCGGGGAGCGGGGGCGTCGCCGCCCGGACGTTCGACGCGTGTAAAGCCTGGCCTGCAAGCGTTTTGGGGCCCGCGGCACTTCGAGCCGTCCTCAAGGCTTCGCCCAGAAGCCAGCTCGGGCACGCCTTGGGCCCGGGGGCTGCTGTCGGTGTCCTGGGAACGGGGGTACCCAGACCTGCCTGCCTGCGGCCCAGGGCACGGCCCACTTCATCAGCCAAGCATAACCATGCACAGCCCCCCCCCTCGAGACAAGGCCCTCGTGAGGCCCCTCGGCTCACGAGGAGGAGCAGCGTCAAGACCGGCTAGGGATCGGCCTTCCCAGGCCCCCTCCGGAGCGGCGGAGATCTTTATGCAGAGCCTGGCCTCAGGAGTCAAGGATGACGCAAGGAAGGACAGGCGGGCGCCAGCGCGCTAGGCGGCGCAGTTTCCCCTTTGGTGCAAAGGGAGCAAGGACGTACGCGGGTTCCCAAAGCATCCCCCAAAGGTTTCCATTCCGGTGTAACGAGACCACGACCACGAGCCCCGCAGGACGGATGTCATCGCCGAGCCCACCTCTGCACCGTCGACAGCTACTTTGCAGGCGAAGACCGCCTTTGGGCAGGGCGGCCATGTACTCCTGTCCCCCTTCAAAATTGGCCGTTGTGGGATCCCTTCCCGCCATTGCGATAAGGGAAGAGGACCCGGGCCACCGCTATATATAGAGAGGCTAGGCTCCACCGTAGAGGGGAGGGGAGACCAGTCGATTCACTCATCCACCACCAAGCCGACAGAGCGCCAAGAACACCTCAGGAGCGCCCTCACGAGGCTCCAAACCATTGTACTGGTTCATCCACCAAACCTCCACGAGAGGCAATCCACCAAAGCAGGAGTAGGGTATTACGCCTCGCAGCGGCCCGAACCTGGGTAAACTACCGTGTTCATCTTCTTCCTCGTCATTGTGCGAGTTCATCGTCTTAGCCATCGTGTAGCGAGCTGGGTTGGGCGAAGCCACAGGGGATCTTAGCACACGCCCTTGTGTTCGAATCTTAAGGGTTTTGCGGAGCCCGAAATCCGACAGCCCGGACACTACTCCAATGAGTGCACGGCTCCCTACAAACGAAGAGAAGAGTCACCTAGAAGACGAAGCTCAAGGAATGCATCACCTCAAAGAGAAAGAAGGAGTAGAGATGATCGTTATGAACGAAGACCCTCAAGGAGAAGTAGGGATTCGGAGAAGAAGGACAAGTACACCAAGAGCTACACAAGAAGAAGACATCAAGCTCATGTTGGTGAATGGGTTTCCGGCTTCGACTCCGACAACAACTCCGAGAGAAGTTATCATTCCAACTCCGACTATAGTCAAGATGAAGGTGTTGCCGGACTTGCACTAGTGACTACCAACTCCTATGATCTATTTGATTCACCAAATGAAGGGAGTGGAAGTTGATTCATGGCTAAAGGCCCCAAGGTATCACACCCCGAGTATCTTGATTTCGATAGTGATGAAGACGATTTGCTTTGTGATGATGACTTGCACTTTGATAATACTAGTAATGTTAGTCAAAATGAACTTGATAATTCTCATGCTAGGCAAGATAAATCATTTGATGATGATAAGATGAAAATAGAACAACTAACTAAAGAATTAAACACTCTTAAGTTAGCCCATGAATCTACTCTCGAAGATCATAGAGAGCTTGTAAGAACTCATGAGAGGCTACGCTTCGAGAAGCTCACCTTGGAGCAAGAGCATGAGTTTCTTAAAGCTATCAATGACGATCTCCGAAAGAAGACTTCATCTTATCTTGCCAAACGATTACTCTTGTCTACATTCATGCCTCAAGTTAAGTCTAAGCAAACTAGTAACAAAGGCAAGAAAGGTTCTTCATCTAGTAGCAACAATAAAAATGCTAAACCTAATGATGTTGCTTCTAGTAGTTCTATTGATTCCACTAATGATGATTCTCTTAGCCAAGTTACACTTGAGCAAGAAAATGCTTTATTGAAAGGAATTATAGAGAAAGGTATCTACAAGAGTCTTGCCGGGTGTAAGCAATTTGAGGAAATTGTACGCAAGCACGGAGGATACCGGAAGAACCATGGCATTGGCTACTTCAACGCTAATGGAGTTGAATGGAAAGAAGGTCAATACCCCAAGCCCAAGTTTGTTCCTCAAAAGGAGAAGTATGAAAATACTCCTCCCAAGGGAATAAACACCCAAGATGACCTTCCACCACAAGACCACAAGCTCAAGGGCAAGAACAAGCTTCAAGAGAACATTTACTCATATGAAGATGAATCCCAAGCTTTGGTGGAGTGGGTTCCCAAGGCTACTTCAAGCTCAACTTCTACAAGGGCTACTTCAACACCAAGGATCCCCATCAAGTTGATGTGGGTCCCCAAGAAGAAGAACTAGTAAGTTCTTGAGGGGTGACTTCGCCAATGAAATTCACTCACATTCATTATTGGCAAGAACTATTTGCAATCAACATCAACTCTATGCAATAGTTCAAGGAGTCACACATTCCCTCAAAGGTAAGAAAGGGACAAGGTAATCAACAAATCAATGGACATCATCACACTTGCTTTGCACTCCATGTCCATAGATATCCTTGTATTTGTCTCTTGTGTGTTGGGACTAACCCATGTAGGTGAGAAGAGTAAGGAAACAACAAGTATGCTCCCAACTCATGGTGATCTTCATCAACTTTGAGCATCCACCACTACCTCACCAACATGAAGTCTTCATCGACAAAACCCAAGGTTAGTTTATCCCTCCTATGGGGGGATGTCACATCAAGAGGGAGCTTTACTCTAAGACTTGAGTTAAAGCATCTCATAGTATGTGACAACATTAAATGCTTTATGTAAAAGTGGTAACCCCACTTGTGCTTAAACGATGAGTATGACATATGATCAAGTATTCTTACTTGGCTCCTAAGTCAATATACTCATATATAGATGACTCCGTTATCGCCAAAATGCTTGATGGATGCTAGAATGTTTGTGCATGTTTGCCATGATTTCACTTGACATCCTATTGTGTGAGCATGTTGGTCTGCATTTATTTATCCATTCGAGGACATCCAATTGTTGCTATTTGACTTTTGGTTTCTCTTTTGCCAATTGGGTGGATAAGAATGCCTAGGACCACTCTCTCACCTCATATTCCATTCTTGCTGCATCACAAAATTTGAACAAGTACTTTTCGATCCCTCAGTGTGAGGAGCACTCAGAGTTCAGCATCGACAAAGGACTGACCATTAAAACCTCCCAAGTGCATCTCGGTGGAACCAACCAAAATTCTCGGTCTCACCGAATGCCTAGGGTTGATCTGGATTTTCAATCTCGGTAACACCGATTCCTTATTCTCGGTTACACCGAGTTTCCCTATCAGCTGACAGTTGAGAAACTCGGTGACACCGAAAATTTCGAAGCGGTGTCATCAACAGCGAAGGGTATATATTCTGGCGGACACGACTTTTGAAATTCAATCTCAAAAGCCCATTTTCCTCCAACCCTAAGCTGTCACTCCGGACCCCTGGTCGTCGCCCTTGCCTCCCCATGCGTCTCCGCCATTGGGAATCACCGCCGCCGACGGAATCTTCGCCGCCGTCGTCGCCGTAGCGGATCCGTCACCAAGTTAGGGTATGGATCCGGCCTTCCTTGCGCTCTCCGTCCGATTCTGGCGCATTGAAGTTAATTTTATCGATAATCCACGGATTGCAAACCTCCCTTTCCTCTAGAAATTCCAGTAGAATAGCGAACGATCAATTTTTTAGGTTTTGCCGTCCGCCACATGAATCTCGGTAGAACCGATGCAAAAGAATCGGCAGCACCGATTCGGTTTTTCTGGCCAGCTGAGAACACCTCGGTGGAACCGACTACTAATTTTTGGTGTGACCGAAAATGGTGCCAAGTTTCTGGAAAGCAGGGTGTTTGTCTCGGTGGGTCCGAAAATTTTGTCTCAGCTATACCGACATACATTTGGCAGAATGCAAAATTTGAGAAATCCTAGTTCAATCTTTTGAATTGTCTGCATTTTGTGATGACTCATCTTCTCCACTCTTCTATACTCTATTCACAGGGTCAGAGATGTCTGCTTCAAATGATAGCCAGAATGATTTCAGAGAGGAGAATGTTGTCATGAGTTCAGGCACTAGCCCTGAAGAGAGTTTTGATGATGTGCCTAGTTCTCCTGACTTTCCCAAGGCTACTACAAGGTCTAGGAGGAAGCTCAATTCAGATGAGGAGGATGAGGACTTCATCCCTCAGGAGCTGCCTAAGAAAGATGATGTTGCCACTTCTTCCAAGAAGAAGAAAGCTATCAGGAAGGAGTATGCTAGCTCTGAGACTGTGAGAGCACCTGAGAGCTCCAGAGCAACTATGACAGTTGAGCCTCCCAAGAAATCTATGCCTAAGAAGGCAGGGGAGAAGAAGAGAACCAGGAAGAGGATTGTTTATGTTGTTGGCAGGCCTACCTCTATGTTTGAGGATCCAGAGGAGGCAGCTGCTGAAGTAGAGGAGGTAGAGCCAGCTGCAAAGGCCCCTCCCAAGAAGAAAAAGAAGCTTATGGCAGATGCTATGCCCAATACTAACACTTCCAAGAGCACCAAGTCTGCTCCAAAGAAGGTTGCTGCTGTTGACAAACCCAAGAGATTCTCCAGAGAGATCCCAGCTTCTTCCAAGAACAAGACCTCCACTTTCAAGGAAGCTGAGGATGATGATGACATCACTACTTTGATGAAGCTCAGACCACACCTTCCAGAGCACAATGCCAGCCACCTGCTTGCTGAAGATATGAAGAAGAGGAAGGATTCTGGTCTGAGGGCATGGAGAGAAATTGATACATATGCCCAGAGGAGAAAAACAGCTGTGGACTACAGGTTCTACACCAAGGAGCAACAAGATTTCTATGAGACAATCTTGATTGACAAGAGCCCAGCTATCAGTGACATGAGATACGTTGACTGGAAGTATATCAAGGAGAATGAAGATTACTTTCCAAATGTTCAAGACAATTTTCACTGCATTGGCTTAGATTAGTTTGTTGGCAAAGAATTCACTGCATGGAACGACGAGATGATCATGCAATTCTACTCCACTGCTCACTTCTATGGAGATGGTAGAATTGTGTGGATGACTGAAGGAGCAAGATATGAGTCTTCTGTTGAGGAATGGGCTGCTATCTTAGGAGTCCCAGAGGTGGAAGATGGTGACTTGGATGTATATTCTAAATCAAAGGAGAGCCATGATTCTATGAAGAACATGTACAATGTGATCCCTTCAGCAAACTTGAAATCACACAAGTTAGGATCCATTTACTTTCTCCAGGCTGGCCTCCGCAACATGAACACCATTTTGAGGCATACTTTGATGCCCAAGTCAGGAGATGAGAAGATGATTCGAGGCCATTCAATCAACATGTTGATCCATCTTGATAGGCACACCAGGATTCGTGTGATGGACTTGATAGTAGAGACAGTGAAGAGGGTTGTTGCTGATCAGAAGCGCTCATGCTGCTATGCACCCTACATTCAGATGCTCATCAACTCCAAGCTGGAGAAGCACATCTTTGCTCTTGACAGGCCCCATTTGCCCCTATAGCCAGATCTCGAGGACAACATCGTGGTGATGGACCCAGATCATCCCACATCAGCTGCAGCACAGGCAGAGGCAGAGGCAGCTAGAGCCACTAGTGCTCCAGTCCCTAGATCCAGGAACGAGCAAATGGATCTTTTGATTTCTACCGTTCAGGGCATGCAGAAGGACATCAAGGACATATTGGCAAATCAGAATAGTCTTGTGAGGATCTTTGAAAATAGGATCAAGACCCTCAATGACAAAGTGGATGGACTGACAAAGGCCGTGAATGAGCTGAAGAAGGAAGTTGACAGCGTGCCCAGTCCCGACACTTCAGATGATGAGGGTGACTCTCCTCTCAGGCCAGGCACTCACTTCACTACCCAGGCCAGATCAGCCACAGTGCCAGCTCCAGAGTTGAGGCCTTCTTCATCAGCACCTGCTACGGCCTCCTTAGCTCCATTAGCTCCAGTACCTCCCGTTGCTACTCCAACTCCATCCAGGACATCAGCTGAGATCTTCGCCGACGCAGTTCTCTCAACTCCTTCATTGACAACCGGAGGAGATCAGCCCAAGAACGATTAGCTATATCTCTTTGAACTTTTTGGTAACTTGTTGCCAAAGGGGGAGAAGTGTATATAGATCTTTAGGCTTCGAGTGAGAGAGCGTTTGGTTTTTATCGCTTTACAAAACATTTGATCTTTTGGTTTGGATGTGTTAAACTTATGTGGTGTTTGATCATACGCTTGATGTGTGTTGCTACTATTTCCTATCCATGTGATGCTTATGAGATGATCATTCACCTTTGCTTGTTTGTGTTGTGCTATGTTGTTCATTCTTATTATTCTCGCACACCACCAAGTTGTATGTGACATGAAAGAATGCCCCATGTACCTAATCGATTGTGCATTTGCATTCAAACGCAAATCTAAAATAATGCACAAATTTAGGGGGAGCTCTTGCTTATCACATACTTCTCAAAGTGGCGATTATATTCATTGACTATATCATATGTCGAAGCTTTGATCTATATGTTGTCATCAATTACCAAAAAGGGGGATATGGAAAGCACATTTGCTCCCTTGGTGGTTTTGGTAATTAATAACAACATATATGTCATTGAACTAATGTTTCCACTAAGCATATTTCAGGAAAAGTTCAATGATAGGGATGGCAAAAGGATTGTGGAGATACCCCAAGATGCAAGGAAATGGATTGGCAAAGCTTCAAGGAAGAGGACTCTACATTTTAATTTGTGAGAAATCACTTTGAGTCCATAGGAAAGCCAATACTATCAAAAGGGGGTAAGGTACTGTTGGTGAACAAAATGCTCATACGTGCACAAGTGATAGTCACCAAAAACACCCACAAGCTCTTCCACAAAAGTCTGTCCAAAGTCAAATATCCAAAATCGGTGCAACCAACACTTTCCACTCGGTGCCACCGATTCCCAAACTCAGACAAACCCATGCCAAAGCCTAGCACATCGGTGTAACCAATTCTACTTCGGTGCCACTGAGTTTGGGTTGCCAACTTTCTGTTACCTCGATTCATAAAATCGGTACCATCGAGTTTTATGGATCAGCGTCACCGAGTTGCGCAATCTGACCATTGGTCACCTAATCGGTACCACCGAGTTTTATATATCGGTCTCACCGAGATTCAAAAGTTGTCACCTTTTGGTCACTTCGGTACCACCGAGATTCACACATCGGTGTCACCGAGTTGGTCACTTAAGATGTAATGGTTGGATTTTTGGAGATGTCTATATATACCCCTTCACCACCACCCACTCGAAAGAGAAGCACTCAGAACTATTCCATACTTGCCCCAACCTATTTTCTGAGAGAGAGCCACCTACCCTTCTGTTGAGATCAAGCCATTCCACTCCATCCATATGAATCTTGATCTCTAGCCTCCCCAAGTTGCTTTCCACCAAATCAATCTCTTCCACCATAGCCAAATCTGTGCGAGAGTGATTGTGTGTTGAGGAGTCTATCATCTTGAAGCACAAGAGCAAGGAGTTCATCGACATTGCCGAGCCTATTACCTTTTGGAGGGTGGTGCCTCCTAGATTGGTTAGGTGTCGCTTGGGAGCCTCCTACTTCGTGTTGTGGAGTTGAACCAAGAAGTTTGTAAGGGCAAGGAGATCGCCTACTTCGTGAAGATCTACCCATAGTGAGGCTAGTCCTTCGTGGACGGAAGCCGTTATGGAATAGTCAAGGTTGCTATTTCCTGGACCCTTATGGGTGGAGCCCTCCGTGGATTCTCGTGACCGTTACCCTCTATGGGTTGAAGACTCCATAAACGTGGATGTATGATAGCACCACCTATCGGAACCACGGGAAAAATCATCGTGTCTACAAATTGCGTTTGATCTTCCTACCCTTCCTTTTCTACTAATGCTTGTTATTACTTTCCGCTGCTATACTCTTAGACATGCATGTGTAGGGTGTGCTTGACTTGCTATGAATGCTAAAATCTGCCAACACTTAAAATTGGGAAAAAGTAGATTTTTATTTGGTCAAGTAGTCTAATCACCCCCCCTCTAGACATACTTTCGGTCCTACACCGGAGCACCGATTCCGACATTTGGCACACCGGGTAGGGGTGCGCCGCTGTTCTTCAGCCCCGTTCGGGCCCCGGCTCCATCAACCCTATGGCAGACGCCCACTGTGTGCGCGCTGAGCGCCGGACGGCACACGTCGTCCAGCCTACGGGCCGCGGCGGACGCCGTCACCCCGTCAGCGCCAAAGCCGCCGCTGCCGTCGGTCCCGCAGCCTGCGGGCAGCGGGGCTCCCCCACGGACCCCTCAGTGCAGAGGGACGGCTGTGCCGGCACCATCTCATCCCCCTTCGCCCGCCATGAGCACGCACACATGCGGGCCGCGTCGCTCAAGGTGTGCGAGCTGCTTCGCCTTCGCCCAGCAGTCACCGAGAAGGATGCCTAGTTGGCGTGAATCGCCAGGTCCGCCGCAGTCGTGGAGAGGGCTCATACGCCCCCTCGCTCGACTCACCCCCCGCCGCGTCGCTTTGGGGGCGCAGGTTATGGGAAGCCTCGGCTCCGACATGGCCCGTCGCCGCCAGACGGGGGCACCGGAGTTCGTCAGGGGTTGCGTGCCGTAGCATGCATCCTCAGAGGGGCCTAGGCCCTGCCGAAGGCCAACACCTCAAGCCCGCCATGCGCAAAGTGAGCGCCGCTCTTAGGGAGCGCGAGCCCGCGCCATCACCAAGCTGGGCGCAGTGCGACATCGTTTTCGACATGGCGGACCACCCCAGGTCCACTGTTGCCGCGGGCGCCCTCTCCATGCTATGCACACCGACCACCAGTAACGCCGCGGTCACCAAAACCCTCATTGATGGGGGTGCTGGCCTCAACGTCATCTCCGTTGCGACCTTCGAGGTGCTCTAGGTGCCCCGCGAGCTGCTGAGGCCCACCCGGCCCTTCTCTAGAAAGTGTCGTTCGGCGGCTCCGACCCGAGCCACACCTTCACCATTGGCGCCGAGCTCTCCCCCGAGAAGGAAAGTGAGCTTATTGCGTTCCTTCGGGCAAACGCCGATGTGTTCGCATGGAAGCCGACCGACCTGACAGGGGTCCCGAGGGAGGTGATCAAGCACCACCTGGAGGTGTGCCCCAACGCGCGCCCGGTCAAGTAGAAGGCGTGACGTCAGGCACCGAAGAAGCAGTACTTCATCATCCATGAGGTACATAAGCTACAGGAGGCAGGGGTCATCTGTGAGGTGCGATACCCCGAGTCACTCGCTAAGCCGGTCATTGTCCCCAAAAAGGGTGGCAAGGAACGGATGTGCGTTGACTGCACAAGCCTCAATAAGGCTTGCCCTCAGGACCCCTTCCCGTTGCCGTGCATCGACCAGATCATGGACTCCACCGCCGGCTGCGACCTCCTATGCTTCCTGGATGCTTTCTCGGGCTATCATCAGATCAAGATGGCGGTGAAAGATGTGGAGAAGACGGCGTTCACCTCCCCCTGTGGGATATTCTGCTACACCTGCATGCCCTTCGGTCTGAAGAGCGCCGGGGCCACCTTCCAGAGGCTGATGTACATCGCGTTGGAGCCCCATCTGGGCAGAAATGCAGAGGCCTACGTGGACGATATCGTGGTCAAATCGCGCAAAGCCAGGACGCTCATTGAAGACTTGGAAGAGACTTCCGCCAACCTGCGCAGGCCCTGCGGCACTACCACATCTGTGACATCCGGCCTCATACCCTCGAGGTCGGGGACCTCGTCCTGCGGTGCATCCTCTCCGGAGAGGGCCTCCACAAGCTATCGCCCATGTGGGAAGGCCCCTTCAGGGTCACCCATGTCCCTAGGTCGGGTGCGGCCCGCTTGGAGACAGGGGAAGGAGTGCCCATGCAAAACGCATGGAACATCTAGCACCTCCGCAAATTATACCTGTGACACTCTCACGTAAGAATGAGTGGGGCTGTATACGCCCCGGAGCCTCCTGATGCGCCACGCCCTTGCATCGGGAGGACTCTCGCCCACGCCCAAGTGGAAGCCCCATGCTCCGTGCTGGCGGAAATACTGTCGAATTGCGACTATGCCCACGCCCAAGTGGAAGCCCCATGCTCCGTGCTGGCGGAAATACTGTCGAACCGCGACTATGCCCACGCCCAAGTGCAAGCCCCATGCTCTGCGCTGGCGGAAGTACTGTCAAACTGTGACTATGCCCACGTCCAATGGAAGCCCCATGCTCCACGCTGGGTGTGGAAACCACCGTCCTACCCACTTAATGAACAAGTTTGTTACCCTTCGCAAGCAAGGTTCTGGTCTCCTTAAGTATTATGGTGCTTGGTTGAAACCCTTCTGCAACGACTACATGCTTGTTTTCCCCTCCTGTGCCTCGCGTGAGCGGGGGCTAAACACGATGCCTTCACTCAAGCCGGTCCCGTCTACTTCAGGCCGCCTGAGGGGCGGGCTCAGGATCACGGGACCGGACCGGCCCTCGCGCGTGCCACCCCACCAGGACCCCCGAGCCCTGGTCCTGGTGTTCGGTCTCCTCGCGCGATGCGCACGAACGAGCCAACAAGAGAGCACCGTTCCGAAGGCAGGACCTCGGACCTCCCCAGGGCAAGACTCACTCTAGAAACCCCGAGAATGCTTCCCGAGGAACCACGGACATGGCATCACGAGAAATAAGCCCTCGCGATGGTGGAATACTTGGCGGAGTTCCCGTACTGAGGTTTGACCGGGGTGCCGCGGGTGGACGCCCAGGCCGTAGCTGACAGGGGCTCGATCCCAGCAACGCAGGAGCATTAAGGCAAGCATGGAAATGAGAACAAGCAAAAGAGAATTACTAAGGGCGGAAGAATCCTCAACCAGGAACGGCACGAAACTTAAGGCGCAAAGGCCGCAATCCTCCTTACACACCCCTGAGGGGCCAGCAAGGTTCGCCACATAAGACAGCACAAAACAAGAGGGGCCGCGCCCGAACAATACCGCCCCCAAAGCTCCAGCCCCGGCGCCGCCGGTGTTCAGTCAAAATCTTCCTCCTTGACGCGAGCGCCTAGGTAGCCTCCGGAGTCGCTGTCAAAGCCGTCATCACCCCCGGCTCCCCCGAGTGAGGAGCTATTGTTGTGTCACTCGAAGAACCGCCGCTGCTGCTGCCTCCATGCAGCAGTCCAGACAGTCGTCGGCCGACCCAAAGATCTCCACGAAGAGCGTGTCGGCCCCATCGAACTTGAAGTGGAGCACATGCCCTTCCTTCAAGCAGCGCGCCAAGGCAAAAGACTTCCACCCCCGCTTCAAGAACATGAAGCCGAGGGAGTTGAATTCCATCGCCACCCAAGAAGACCCATAGAAGCAACCATTAGGCTGCAGCCACAGGCCCAGGGACACACGCCCCACCATCTCCCTCGCGAAGGAATCCATGAGACGGAGCCAGGTGCGGGGGTGGCTGACCATCCCCACGATGAACTCGCAAGACGCGCCGGCAGAGTGGCTCCACGAACGGGGTGGCCGGCTGGAGGGGCCATTCCTCCTCCCGCGACCACGGCCGCCTCCCCCCCCCTGCGGCGGCTTAGGCCGGCTTGATTCGCCGGCTAGAGACACACGCGCCCTCCAGCCAACGCACCAGGCGCGGTCGCGAATGTTCGGCGGCGACCTCGCCCCCTCGCCGGCGTCAATGCCTCCGCCTCCTCCAGCGCGACCTTCCCCTTTTCGGCAGCAGAAAACCTCCTCACGAGCGCCATCGCTGCTACGACGGCAAGTAAAGGCAAGGGGCGAGGGTGAAAGTTGAGGCGGCGACCCTCCCCCCGCCTTTATAGGGCGTAATGACCCAGCGTGGCGCGCCGGCCCTACGACGGACCGGGCAGTTATAGAGGCATCGTGGGAAGCGGAGGCATCCCACGTCTGTCCTCGCGCCGCGTGCCACGCCCAACCTACAGGCGGTTAGGGCCCACGTCGTCTCGCCCCCATTTTGCGGGATCATGCACGAAGCGGGCCCGGGGGCTACTGTTGAGCTCCTGGGACTGGGGGTACCCTGGCCCGTCTCCCTATAGCCTTGGGCGCGACACAGGCCATGGGCCCAGTACGGCCCACCATGGAGCTTCACGAGCGGGACCCTCGTGAGGGCCCATGCCTCGCGATCCCCCTCCCCCCCCCCCGGCAAAGCCACATCTTAGGCGGCCCAGAGGCCTTAGCGGGACGGAATAATCAAGGATGGCTCGGCGAGTCCGGGCAGTCCTGCATCTTCATGCGGGGGATGCACGCCACGTTGAGCAGTGCCAGAAGCCACGGAAGCAAGCGTGGACGAGGGGGTTTACCTTTTGAGTGCTAAGGGAGAAGGGCCAGCCCGACGGTTCCCTAGACAATCCACAAAGGTTTCCCATTTCGTGCAAGAGGACCGAGGTTGAGGGCTCGCCAGAACGGAGGTCATCACAAGCCCACTAGCGCGTCATGATAGGGGGCTTTTTGCAGGCGAAGACTGCTTTTGTCAGGATAAGCTACGGGTGTGTCCCCCTCCAAACTGGCGGTTGTGGCGACCCTTCCCGCCTTGTGTTTTCGGGGGAAGAGGACTGGGGCCAGTATAAGAGAGGGTAGGCCACTGCTGCAGGGGACATATGGTATTCACTCGCTACCACTACGCAATCCAGACAAGCAGGAGTAGGGTTTTACACCGCAAGGTGGCCCGAACTCTCAATGGTCCCCGGAGCCCCGATTCCGACACCCCCCCTCAGATAGACATACTTTGTTCCTACAATTGGTATCAGAGCAAGGTACTCCTTGACTCTGCTCATTTTAGTCTAACAACCTTGGAGTTTTAAGTAAGTCTTCAGTTAGCTACAAGTCGCACCTCAAGATCCCTATCTTTGATGGGAGGGACTATCCCTTCTAGAAAGAGAAGATGAAGATTCACCTCTGAGCCACTGATGATGATATGTGGAATGTGGTGCGGAATGGATTCACCGTTGAAGTGCCTCAGGTCCCCATTAATCACTAGAAGAAACTCATCCAGATGGATGCTCAAGCCAAAGATGAAATTGGTTTACATCTCTCTCATGCTCAATTTATTCGTTACCATCAATGTGAAACTGCGAAGAAACTATGGGACATCCTCGAGAAGATTAATGAAGGTTTTTCAACTCAAAAAGAAGCTCGCATTGACACACTCCATGTAAAGTTCAACCGGTTCAAGAGAGTTGAAACGAAAGCTGCCAACAAACTTTCGATCATCTAAGTGACATCGCCAATGAGCTACAAGGTATCAGTGCAAATGATATCATTGACCACGAAGTTGTGAAGAAACTGCTCCAGTCCCTAGATTGTTCATTTGATATCTTGGTTCTGATGATTCATGAACGAGCTGACTTCAAAGTTCTCGACTCTAATGATATCATGGAAAGACTCAATCCCATGAGGAACAAGAGGAAGAAAAGAGAGATCTCTACGGTTCTGCTCATCGAAAGAATCATGCCCTAAAAGTTGTTGTTGAATCGTCCTCAGAAAAAAATGCCGAAGAAGATTCAGATGACCCAAAATAGATCACCAAGGATCTCACATTAATCACAAAAAGATTCCAGCGCTTCCGAAAGAAAAAATAGTTTCAGAAGAAAGGCTCCAGCAGTTCTGGCAACTCCAGATCTTTGTCAAAACCCACGGGACATTACACATGTTTCAAGTGCAAAAATCTAGGACACTTCATTTCGGACTACCCTCTCTAGGAAGGTGAGATTCGTGCTAGTGGTAGATTTGATTCGGGAAACAACAACCATGGGAAAGGAAAGAGCAAGAACTATGATTCAGATGACAAGAAGAAAACCAAGAATTTCTTCAAGAAGAAGGATAGCTCCTCCTCCAAGTCCTCGTCAAGATCTTCTTCATGCAATCCTTCTAAATCCTCATCCAACCGCAAGAATGCTTCTCATGATGCCAAGGAGTACATCGGCAAGGAAATGGACTCGGATGAGGAAGCGTCATCAGACTCCCAAGAAGATGTTGACTCCGACGATGATTCGGACTTGGGCATGGCTGGCATAGCATGTGCTTCTACTCCAGGTTCAACCTTTTTCGGCAGTCACTCAAGCGGCGACGAATCACCTGATTACTGCTTCAGTGCCAAAGCCACGAAATAAAAGGTATCCTCCAAACATCACAAGGTTTACACCAGTCATCAATTTTCTTCTGATGAGGATGACCATGGTAAATTACTCAACATTGCTAAAAAGCAACAAAACTCTCTTGAGAAAATTGAGAAAACCCTAAGGAAATCTCAAGGGTTGTTTGTTGAGGAGATGGACAAAAACCAGTCACTGGTAGAGTCTTGTGTCTTGAATGGCACAACTGACCAATCGTCATGATTCTCTCTCGGCTCACCATGAAAAATTGAATTATGATTACCTGAAAAGGAAATTAGAGGTCGAATTACTGAGAGAGGTGACGTGGCTTGAGACTGCGTCGGTATTTCCCCAAAGAGGAAGGGATGATGCAGCACAGCTACGGTAAGTATTTCCCTCAGTTATGAAACCAAGGTTATCGAACCAGTAGGAGAACCAAGCAACACTATGTAAACGGTACCTGCACACAATGAACAAATACTTGCAACCCGACGCGTAAGAGAGGTTGTCAATCTCTCCACAGTAAAAAGATAGATTGGTTTGTATGAGATTGGATAAATAGATCGCACAAGAACAAAAAATAAAAGATGCAAATAAAAAGTGCAGCAAGGTATTTTTGGTTTTTTGGAATAATAGATCTGAAAACAAATGCGGAAAAAGATAGATCGGAAAGCAATATATTAAAAGAATAGACCCGGGGGCCGTAGATTTCACTAGTGGCTTCTCTCAAGAAAATAGCACACGGTGGGTAAACAAATTACTGTTGGGCAATTGATAGAAGATCAAATAATCATGACGATATCCAAGGCAATGATTAATATATAGGCATCACGTCCAAGATTAGTAGACCAAAACGATTCTGCATCTACTACTATTACTCCACACATCGACCGCTATCCAGCATGCATCTACTGTATTAAGTTCATGGAGAAACGAAGTAATGCAATAAGAACGATGACATGATGTAGACAAGATCTATTCATGTAGGAATAGACCCCATCTTGTTATCCTTAATAGCAACGATACATGCATGCCTCGCTGCCCCTTCTGTCACTGGGAGAGGGCACTGCAAGATCGAACCCATCACAAAGCACCTCTTCCCATGGCAAGAAAAATTGATCTAGTTGGCCTAACTAAACCAAAGATTCGAAGAAGAAATACGAGGCTATAAATAATCATGCATATAAGAGATCAAAGAAGACTCAAATAATATTCATGGATAGAAACTGATCATGAACTCAAACTTCATTGGATCCCAACAAACACACCGCAAAAAGTCATTACATCAAATAGATCTCCAAGAGACCATTGTATTGAGAATCAAAAGAGAGAGATAAAGCCATCCAGCTACTGCCTACGGACCCGTAGGTCTATGGTGGACTACTCAAGCATCATCGGAGAGGCACCCATGAGGATGATGAACCCCTCCGTGATGGTGTTAGATTGGATCTCGTGGTTCTGGAACTTGCGGCGGCTGGAATTGTGTTTCGTCTCCTCCTCTAGGGTTTCTGGAATTTCTAAGGATTTATAGAGCTAAGAGACGGTGGAAAAGACCTCTGTGGGCCCCACGATACATCAGGGCGCGCCAGGGGCCTCTGGCACGCCCTGGTGTATCGTAGGCCCCACGGGCCTCCCCCCAGGTGCTTCCTTGGCTCCCAAGTTGCCTTCTGCTAGAGTGTCAGCAGAGGTGGTAGTGGGAAATACCTAACTCTGACGGACTAGGATAGGCGCATTGAATGCGCCGTGAGGTGTCAAGCTGGCGACGTCTCCCGACAAGGATTGCCTCTCCTTATGTGTCGTCCGCCCAGCTACCTTCTATTCTTTTGCCACACCATGGGACGAGTGTCGTTAAAGCTGTTGTAAATCCCTCCATGCTGCCACGCGCCCCGGCCGGTTCCACCTATCCGCCTGCCCGCTCGCCACCTGGTCGATGTAGACAACCAGCCTGGCAAAGTGGAGCTGGGCCTTGGCAAGCGAAGCCCTTCGAGGGAGCGTGCGTCCTGAAGCCCCCGGCAAGGCATCTTGCCGGGTTTACTTGGCCTTTGCTCGTTCTAGTTGGAGGAATGCTCATGCCTGGCGAGATCTTGCCGGGCTGGAGGCTGCGACGTCTGGTGCACAAGTCCGGGTGCTAAGGACCCCATTTCTTAGTACACCGACAGGAGCCCCCGGGCCTGGGCCACACATGCGTCTTACCATTTGTTGGGTTAGGCCCAAAAACAGTGGCATACGCGGCCGCAATCTTCTGCGTTTACAATGACTTCTATTTACCTTTCCCACGAAGCGCAGTAACTGCGGGTCAGGGGAGTGGTGGAGCGGGGCGGTTGCCTCGAGGAGTGACGCTTCCTTCGTGCCACGTGTTCTCACGTGGGGTCACGTACGGGGAAGGGAAACGGTCGCCCAGTAGCGTGCTTGTTAGTGAACAGTCGACTCCCAAGCTCTCAAGTGACGCTTGAGCGTATCCGCCTCATCCGACGCGTCCCGCGCGACGTGCGTCACGCGCGGGGCCTGGTATTGGCTGAGAGAGGTGGTCACGGGCGCTGGCTGAGGGCCAGTGCGCATCTAGCCCAGGTCGCGAAGAGTCGGCCCCTTCCCCTTCCCCGGCCCTATAAAGAGGGGTGGGGAACTGGGGGAGGCGCTACTCATAAGTGCCCTCTTGCTCTCAGCTCTTCTTCCATCATCTTCTCTTTCCCTCACCTTCCGCCACCTCCTCTGGCGCATTCCCCTCGAGATGGCAAGGGGCCGCGGTCATGCTCGCGGATCGGTCGGCATTGCGAGGGGCGCTCCGCAAAGCCCAATGCAGATCATGGTGACGACAGTGGGAGTTGGGACAGCTCCCGCGGTCGGTCGTCGTCTGCGGGTCGTGGGCAGGCGGCTCCGCCGACCCGCGGGGGTCGCGGTGGTCGGACGGCTCCGCCGAAACGTGGCAGCTGCGGCGGCGGCCGTGGCGGTGCACCCCTTCCTCAACCCCAAGCGGGCATCCACGCGGGGGAGGAGGTGCAGGAGTTTGTCGTGGCGGTCCCCCGTCGTCCCCGGAGCTGGTTGTGCCTTCCTGACCTGTTCACCCGGGCCATGGAGGGCAGCCCGCCCCAGGGGCTATGGCTGCGGGCGGACGGCTGTTGCAACGGCCCTGCCTGGGTGGCCGTCGACCTCTCCGTCGGCAGCGCCATGTTTCTGACACGGGGGAGGAAATCATTAGCCTGCTCCCGTGGCCTAGGCCCCGGGCATCTCCTCCACTTCAAGTTTGACGGCACCGCCACCCTCTTCGTGAAGATCTTCGAGCGTCCGGCGTCCGCTTGGAGTGCTGCGCGGAGAGCTCGAGCAGCAGCGACTACGATTCCTCCAGCGATAGTGACGATGACGGCAGCACCTTCGGCATCAAGCAGGAGGAGTCCGACTAGGCATGCATGGCATCGTAGCTAGGGTTTTAGGGATCCGGGAATGAGGCTCCATCCATGAGACCTCATTTCCGGATCAATTGTCACGTCGTAGTGGCAGATCTCCTATCGGCGGCCGACGACGTCGTAGAGGAAGTCGTATTCCGACCCGACCCCGTCGCTGACGTCGTCGAGCTGGGACATCTTTCTCCTCAAAGGCCGGTGGGGACGTTATAGGAGGTCGTACTCCGTCCCATCCCCGTCGCTGCCGTTGCCGGGCTTAGCGTCCTCCTTTTGTATTTAAGCCGATCTCGGGGTTCTCCTTTTGTATTTAAATGGTGTCCAATGTAACCCTGTAATGAAATGAAGGGAAAAGATTGGGCAGTCTAAAAAAGGAACACCAGCGAGTTTGCTTTTGTGTCTTATAAATATCAGCTTTCCTGTCGGGAGAGAGCCTCGCGTTTGTGCGTTTTTCGGGTTCCTTCGCTCGCTAAGGGCACTTGTCGATATGTACATCCTCCCTTCTAGAGCTTCCAAGGATAAGTTCCCGAGCACCCTAACAGAGACGTCGCTTTCGGAAAGGCTGCCCTACCATCCCGTCGCGGCAACCTTAAGTGTTGGGCATGCTTCCAGTACTCAAGTGCGTAACGAATCTGACAAGGGGCCTTAGCGTGCAAGTTTCCCGCACGAATAGGAAAGAGTTCGAAAAATTCTTGAAGGGGTACTGCGACTTAGCTTTTTCATGTCGCATCTCTTGCCGTCGAACGCTTCCGAAGGTGCCTGCACCATCACTCCCCCGGGAAGACTCTCACGTGGGGTCCCTTCTCCTTTTTGAGAAAAAGAAAGAAGATAAAATAGAGTAGGCGAGGAACCTAGGAGGTCCAACAGACCCCTCACGCAACATGTCATGAAAGATACACAAATTAAATATGCACTTTGACAAAGGGTTGTGGAGTACTTAGCTTTCATTAACTACACATAGGGTCATCGCCTGGCTTTGTACAAAGGATTACATGCCCTCCCGGCATAACTTGCACAAAAGTGGTTGCCGGGCGGGCTCGGCAACCGCGCCTCACGGGTAGAACTTTCGAAGATGCTCGATATTCCACGAGTTTTGCACCGGGGTGCCATCTTCGGTCTCCAGGCGGACTACGCCAGGCCTGGTAACTCGTACCACCCGATAAGGGCCTTCCCACTTTGGTGTCAACTTGTTTGATCCCTTCGCAGACTAAATCTGTCTAAGAACAAGGTTGCCTTCCGCAACAATCCTGGCGTGCACCTTGTGGCTATGGTAGCGGTGCAAGGCCTGCTGGTACCTAGCAGCGGGCAGTGCGGCCTGGAGACGATCTTCCTCGAGGAGCGTGGCATCGTCATGTCGTAGTTGCTCTTGCTGGTCTTCATCGAAGGCCTGCACTCTCGGTGACCCGTACGTGAGTTCCATGGGGAGAACTTCTTCTACCCTATAGACTAGGGCGAAGGGTGTCTCGCGGGTGGCTCGATTTGGCGTTGTTCTCATCAACCAACGATCCGCCGGTAGCTCATCAATCCAGCGCCTTCCGTGCTTGCGCAGCTTGTTGAAAGTTCTCGTCTTGAGGCCCCGCAGCATTTCAGCATTTGCCCTCTCTACTTGCCCGTTGCTCCTGGGGTGGGAAACCGAGGCGAAGCAGACCTTGGTACCGATATCTTGACAGTATTGCATGAAAGTGCTGTTGGTGAACTGTGTGCCGTTATCGATGATGATCCTGTTCGGGACCCCGAAACAGTAAACAATCCCTCTGAGGAACTTGACTGATGCCTGCGCCGTTACCTTTCTCACTGGCTCAACCTCGGTCCACTTCGTGAACTTGTCGATGGAAACAAATAAGAACTCGAAGCCCCCGGTAGCACGGGGGAGGGGGCTAACGATGTCGAGCCCCCACACCGAGAACGGCCAGGAAAGCGGCACGGTTTGAAGGGCTTGTGCTGGTTGATGTATCTGCTTGGCGTGATATTGACATGCTTCACATGTTGTCACCACCACCAAGGCATCTTGAAGGGTTGTGTCCCAGTAGAAGCCTTGCCGGAACGCCTTCCCGACAAGGGCTCGTGATCCTACGTGGGAGCCACAAATCCCCTAGTGTATCTCTGCCAACAGTTGTTGTCCTTCTTCTCGAGGGATGCATTTTAGCTTCACACCGTTTGGTCTCCTCTTGTACAAGGTGTCATCCACAAATCGGTACGTGCTTGATCGTCGGGCTATTCTTTCCACTTCTTCTTGTTTCTCGGGAAGGTCTCCTGTCTGGAGATACTGGACAATTTGTTGCGCCCATGTCGGAGCTCGTGGCTCGACGACAAGGACTAAAGGCATTTCTTCCGCCGCGGGGGCACTAGCTTCTACGACCAAGACCCTCGGATCTGTCGGAGCTTGTGGTCCCCCGACACGCGGGTAGTCGCTCCTGGCAACCCTCTTGGCGGCCACTGACGGCTCTGTCGGAAGATGATCGCCGGAATTGACTTTTCTTTTTCTGCTCCTCTGTGTTGAGGGGCTGACTGAGGGTTGCGTCAATCGAAGGACAAAAGTGCCTGGTTCCACAGGCAGCCTCTGCGCAGCTCTCTTTGATAGGTCAACGGCAACATCATTCTTGGCACAAGGGACGTGCTCCATTTGCAGACCGTCAAATCACTCCTCCAATCTCCACACCTCATCAACATAAGCTTCCATCAAGGGGCTCTGATAATCCTTGTTTACTTGGCGAACAACAAGCTGTGAATCTCCCCTTACTATCAGTCTCCTGATGCCAAGATCGGCTGCTATCCTCAACCCGGCCAGCAGCCCTTCATATCCAGCCGTGTTGTTCGTCGACTCCTCCCGAGGGAAGTGCATCTAGACCACGTACTTGAGATGCTCTCCAGTGGGTGCAATGAGCAGCACTCCGGCACCGGCGCCTTGCAGCAAAAAAGCTCCGTCAAAGTACATGACCCATTCCTGAGGCGCTTCCTTGTCGGGGAGTGCAATCTCAGGTATTTCTTCATCCAGCGTTGGCGTCCATTCTGCTACGAACTCTGCCAAGGCTCTACTATGAATTGTCGTTGTGCTCTCAAAGTTCAGATCAAAACTTGCCGGCTTCAATGCCCACTCGACGATCCTGCCTGTCACCTCTGGGTTCCTCGGGATACGCTGCATCGGAAACCTGGTGACGACGGTGATGTGGTGTGCTTGGAAATAGTGGCGCAGCTTCCGGGAGGCCATAAGGAGGCCGAAAAGCATCTTCTGCATCCCAGAGTATCTTGACCTAGCCCCTGCAGGAGAGAGCTGACAAAATATAGTGGTCGCTACACCATCTTCTTCTTTCGCATGACTTGCTGGTTGTCTCCTTGTACCATGTCTGTGTCTGACTCTGGCTTGTCTGTTGCCAGCTTGGGGGTCTCTGTCTCGTCTCCCTCGGCTTCTCTCTCCGCCACTAGTGCACCACTAACCACTTGGTTCGTCGCCACTAAGTACAGCAGCAACGGTTCCTCTAGTTTAGGCGCAACTAGGACTAGCGGTGAGGAGAGGTACTTCTTCAGGTCCTGCAGCGCTGCCTCTGCCTCCGGGGTCCAAGTCATTAGGCCTGCTTTCTTCAAGATCTTGAAAAACAGCAAGGCACGCTTTGTGGACTTGGAAATGAACCTGTTGAGGGCGACGATATAGACCGCAAGATGGCGTACGTCCTTGATGCGCTTCGGTGCCTCCAGTTGCTCAATTGCTTCGGTCTTGGCGGGGTTGGCTTCAATCCCGTGCTGCGAGATGAAGAACCCAAGGAGATTGCCGGAGGGGACTCCGAAGACGCACTTCTCAGGGTTGAGCTTCAGGTTGATCTTGCATAGGTTTGAGAAGGTTTCTTCTAGGTCTTGCACCAGCGTGTCCTTGTTCTTGGTATTGACCACTATGTCATCCATGTATGCTTCTACATTCCTATATAATTGTGGACCTAAACCAATCTGGACTGCTCTTGCAAATGTGGAACCGGCGCTCTTCAACCTGAACGGCATGCGTCTGAAGCAGTACGCGTCGCAGGAGGTGATGAACGCCGTTTTCTCTTCGTCCTTCTTGGCCATGAAGATCTGGTGATAAAGAGAGTATGCGTCAAGGAAGGACAACAGGTCACAGCCAGCGGTTGAGTCCACTATCTGATCGATGCGTGGCAAGGGGAATGGGTCCTTTGGGCAGGCCTTGTTGACGTCGGTGAAGTCGATGCAAAGCCTCCATTTCCCATTCGCCTTGCGCACAACCACAGGGTTTGCCAACCAAGTTGGGTGGATCACGCCTCTGATCAAACTTGCTGCTTCTAGCTTCTTAATCTCTTCGGCAATGAACACTTGCCGCTCTAATGCTTGTTTCTGAAAGCACATTTGCTCCCTTGGTGGTTTTGGTGATTAATAACAACATATAAGTCACTGAACTAATGTTTCCACTAAGTATATTTCAGGAAAAGTTCAATGATAGGGATGGCAAAAGGATTATGAAGATTGTGGAAATACCCCAAGATGCAAGGAAATGGATTGGCAAAGCTTCAAGCAAGAGGACTCTTCTTTTTACATTTGTGAGAAATCACTTTGAGTCCATAGGAAAGCCAATACTATTAAAAGGGGGTAAGGTTTTGATTGGTGAACAAAATGCTCATACGTGCACAAGTGATAGTCACCAAAAACACCCACAAGCTCTTCCACAAAGTCTGTCCATAGCCAAATATTCAAAATCGGTGCAACCAACACTTTCCACTCGGTGCCACCGATTCCCAAACTCAGACAGACTCAGCCAAACCCTAGCCACTTCGGTGTAACCGATTCCATTCCGGTGCCACCGAGTTTAGGTTGCCAACTTTCTGTTACGCAAATTCACAATATCGGTACCACCGAGATTGTTGGATCGGCGTCACCGCGAATGTCAATCTGACCGTTGGTCACCTTATCGGTGCAACCGAGTTTCCTATATCGGTCTCACCGAGATTCAAAAGTTGCCACCTTTTGGTCACTTCGGTACCACCGAGATTAACACATCGGTGTCACCGAGTTGGTCATTTTGTGTGTAACGGTTGGATTTTTGGGGATGCCTATATATACCCCTTCACCACCACCTACTTGAAACAGAAGCACTCAGAACTATTCCATACTTGCCCCATCCAGTTTTCTGAGAGAGAGCCACCTACCCTTGTGTTGAGGTCAAGATCTTCCACTCCAACCATATGGATCTTGATTTCTAGCCTCCCCAAGTTGCTTTCCACCAATCCCATCTCTTCCACCAAGCCAAATCTGTGAGAGAGTGATTGTGTGTTGAGGAGTCTATCATCTTGAAGCACAAGAGCAAGGAGTTCATCGTCATTACCGAGCCTATTACCTTTTGGAGGGTGGTGCCTCCTAGATTGGTTAGGTGTCGCTTGGGAGCCTCCTACTTCGTGTTGTGGAGTTGAACCAAGAAGTTTGTAAGGGCAAGGAGATCGCCTACTTCGTGAAGATCTACCCATAGTGAGGCTAGTCCTTCGTGGACGGAAGCCGTTATGGAATAGTCAAGGTTGCTACTTCGTGGACCCTTATGGGTGGAGCCCTCCGTGGACTCTCGCGACTGTTACCCTCCGTGGGTTGAAGACTCCATAAACGTGGATGTACGATAGCACCACCTATCGGAACCACGGGAAAAATCATCGTGTCTACAATTGCGCTTGATCTTCCTACCCTATCCTTTCTACTCATGCTTGTTGTTACTTTCCGCTGCTATACTCTTAGACTTGCATGTGTAGGGTGTACTTGACTTGCCATGAAATGCTAAAAACTTCCAACTCTAAAATTTGGTATAGGCAAAACTTTTATTTGGTCAAGTAGTCTATTCACCCCCCCCTCTAGACATACTTTCGGTCCTACAAGTGGTATCAGAGCTTTGGTCTCCATTGCATTGGTCTCACAACCTAGGAGAGTATGGCGTCTAGTGAGGGTAATTATCACCGTAGAGGTCCGTATTTTGATGGCACTAATTTTGCTAGTTGGAAGCACAAAATGAAAATGCATATTCTTGGTCATAACTCCGCCGTTTGGGCTGTTGTTCGTGTTGGCTTGCAAGGTGAATTCTTTGGTGATAGAAAGGAACCGGATCGTGAAGCGACCGCGGAAGAATTGAAGATGTTACAATACAATGCTCAAGCATGTGACATTCTCTTCAACTGCCTATGCCCCGAAGAATTCAACAAAATCAGCCGTCTTGAGAATGCAAAAGAGATTTGGGATACTTTGGTTGATATGCACGAAGGAACCGAGTCCGTGAGAGAATCCAAGTTAGATGTTCTTCAAAGTCAGCTTGACAAGTTCAAGATGAAGGATGGTGAAGGAGTCGCAGAGATGTACTCTAGGCTAGCTCTCATCACCAATGAGATTGCCGGCTTAGGAAGCGAAGAGATGACCGACAAATTCATCATCAAGAAGATACTTAGAGCTTTGGATGAGAGATATGACACCGTGTGCACATTGATCCAAATGATGCCCAACTACAAAGATCTCAAGCCTACAGAAGTCATTGGAAGGATTGTTGCTCATGAGATGACACTCAAAGACAAAGAAGAGCTTCACCACAAGTCTAGCGGTGCTTACAAAGCCACAAGTGATGCTCCCGCAATTTCAAGTGACAACCTTGTCACCAATGAAGAGATAAGCCTCATGGTCAAGAAATTCAACAAGTTCTACAAGAATAGAGGCAAAGAAAGAAGCTCCAACTCAAGATATGATGAGAAGCATTCGGCAAGTCGTGACCGCAATTGCTACAATTGTGGGAAACCCGGACACTATTCCAATGAGTGCACGGCTCCCTACAAACGAAGAGAAGAGTCACCTCGAAGACGAAGCTCAAGGAATGAATCACCTCAAAGAGAAAGAAGGAGTAGAGATGATCGTTATGAACGAAGACCCTCAAGGAGAAGTAGAGATTCGGAGAAGAAGGACAAGTACACCAAGAGCTACACAAGAAGAAAACATCAAGCTCATGTTGGTGAATGGGTTTCCGGCTCCGACTCCGACAACAACTCCGAGAGAAGCTATCACTCCGACTCCGACTATAGTCAAGATGATGGTATTGCCGGGATTGCTCTAGTGACTACCAACTCCCATGATTTATTTGATTCACCAAACGAAGGGAGTGGAAGTTGCTTCATGGCTAAAGGCCCCAAGGTATCACACCCCGAGTATCTTGATTTCAATAGTGATGAAGATGACTTGCTTTGTGATGATGACTTGCTATTTGATAAAACTAGTGATGTTAGTCAAAATGAACTTGATAATTCTCATGATAGTCAAGATAAGTCAATTGATGATGATAAGATGAAAATAGAAGAACTAACTAAAGAACTAAACACTCTTAAGTTAGCTCATGAATCTACTCTTGAAGATCATAGAGAGCTTGTGAGAACTCATGAGAAGCTACGCTTCGAGAAGCTCAATTTGGAGCAAGAGCATGAGTTTCTTAAAGCTATCAATGACGATCTCCGAAAGAAGACTTCATCTTATCTAGCCAAATGACTGCTCTTATCTACATTCATGCCTCAAGTTAAAACTAAGCAATCTAGTAACAAAGGCAAGAAAGGTTCTTCATCTAGTAGCAACAATAAAAATGCTAAACCTAATGATGTTGCTCCTAGTAGTTCTATTGATTCCACTAATGATGATTCTCTTAGCCAAGTTACACTTGAGCAAGATAATGCTTTATTGAAAGGAATTATAGAGAAAGGTATCTATAAGAGTCTTGCCGGGTGTAAGCAATTTGAGGAAATTGTACGCAAGCACAAAGGATACCGAAAGAACCGTGGTGTTGGCTACTTCAACGCAAATGGAGTTGAATGGGAAGAAGGTCAATACCCCGAGCCAAAGTTTGTTCCTCAAAAGGAGAAGTATGAAAATACTCTTCCCAAGAGAACAAGCACTCAAGATGACCTTCCACCACAAGACCACAAGCTCAAGGGCAAGAACAAGCTTCAAGAGGACATTGACTCATATGAAGATGAATCCCTAGCTATGGTGGAGTGGGTTCCCAAGGCTACGTCAAGCTCAACTTCTACAAAGGCTACTACAACACCAAGGATCCCCATCAACTTGATGTGGGTCCCCAAGAAGAAGAACTAGAGAGTTCTTGAGGGGTGACTCCACCAATGAAATTCACTCACATTCATTATTGGCAAGAACTATTTGCAATCAACATCAACTCTATGCAATAGTTCAATGAGTCACACATTCCCTCAAAGGTAAGCAAGGGACAAGGTAATCAACAAATCAATGGACATCATAACACATGCTTTGCACTCCATGTCCATAGATATCCTTGTATTTGTCTCTTGTATGTTGGGACTAACCCATGTAGGTGAAAAGAGTAAGGAAACAACAAGGATGCTCCCAATTCTTGGTGATCTTCATCAACCTTGAGCATCCACCACTACCTCACCAACATGAAGTCTTCATCGACAAAACCCAAGGTTAGTTTCTCCCTCTTATGGGGGGATGTCACATCAAGGGGGAGCTTTACTCTAAGACTTGAGTCAAAGCATATCTTAGTATGTGACAACATTAAATGCTTTATGTAAAAGTGGTAACCCCACTTGTGCTTAAACGATGAGTATGACCTATGATCAAGTATTCTTACTTGGCTCCTAAGTCAATATACTCATATATAGATGACTTCGTCATCGCCCAAGTGCTTGTTAGATGCTAGTGTGTATGTGCATGTTTGTCATGATTTCTTTTGACATCTTATTGTGTGAGCATGTTGGTCTGCATTTATTTTCTCATTCAAGGACATCCAATTGTTGCTATTTGGTTTTTGATTTATCTTTTGCCAATTGGATGGACAAGAATGCCTAGGACCACTCTTTAGCTATCTATGCTTTCTCACCTCATATTCCATTCATGCTGCATCACAAAATTTGAACAAGTACTTTTCGATCCCTCTGTGTGTGGAGCACTCGGAGTTCCGTATCGACAAGGACTGACCATTAAAACCTCCCAAGTGCATCTCGGTGGAACCAACCCACAATTCCCGGTCTCACCGAATGCCTAGGGTTGATCTGGTTTTCTATCTCGGTACTACCGATTCCATATTCTCGGTTACACCGAGTTTCCCTGTCAGCTGACAGTTGAGAAACTCGGTGACACCGAAAATTTAGAATTGGTGTCACCGACAGTGAAAGGTATATAGCCTGTGGTCCCGACGATTCGAAATTTCAATCTTCAATCGTCGCGCCCCAAACCCTGAACTGCCGCAGAAGGACCCCCTGGTCGTCGCCTTACCTCCCCGAGCGCCTCCGCCGCTCGGAATCCTCGCCGTCGACTGGCATCTTCGCCGCCGTCGCCGCCGTAGCGAGTCCGTCACCGAGTTAGGGTACGGATTCGTCTTTCCTTGCGCTCCCCGTCTGATTCTCGCGCATTGGATTCAATATTATCTATAAGCCACCATTTGCAATCCTCTCAATCCCCAAAAACGTCCTGTAGTTAGAGAACGATCGATTCTCTAGGGTTTGCCGTCCGCCCGATGGAACTCGGTGGAACCGAAGCAAACAAATCGGTGTCACCAATTTGCCTGTCTGTGCTGCTGAGAACTTTCTCGGTGAAACTGAGTACTTCTTTTCGGTCTTACCGAAAAGAGTGCCAAGTTTCTGTTAAGAAGAAAGTCAGTCTCGGTAGCATCGAAATTTTTTCTTCGGCTGTACCAATTTTCATGTGACAAAATGTAAACCTTGAGAATCTTTTATTCAAACTTTCAAAAAAATAGCTGATAATTTTGTGATGACTCATCTTCTTCTGCTCCTCTATACTCTATTCACAGGGTCAGTATGTCAAGTGCTGAGGACAGTGAGAACAATTTCCAAGAGGAGAACATTGTGATGAGTTCAGGCACTAGTCCTGAGTCTAGTTCATCTTCAGATCCAGGCACTCCCAGTTCCCATGGGTTGCCCAAGGCTGCAACAAGGACCAGGAAGAAGCTGAATTCTGATGAGGAGGATTCAGACTTTGTGCCAGAGGAGGTTCTTGCTAAGAAGCAAGAGAAGGCTGCCAAGAAATCTGCAAATGAAGCTACCTCTTCAAGGAGAGCTGTCAGGAAGGAGTATGCCAGCTCAGAAGCTATGAGAGCACCTGAGGGTGCTAGGGCAAAAATGGCTCTTCACCTTGAGTCACCCCCAAAGAAATCTATGCCTAAGAAGGCAGGGGAGAAGAAGAGAGCCAGGAAAAGGATTGTCTATGTCACTGGTAGGCAAACCTCCATGTTTGAGGACCCTGAGGAAGCTGTTGGTGCTGCTGCTGAGGAGGAGGAAGAGCAAGTTGTCAAGGCCCCTCCCAAGAAGAAGCAAAAGAAACTTATGTCTGATGCTATGCCAAAGAGTGGCACTTCCAAGAGCACCAAGTCTGCCCCCAAGAAGGCTGCTGCTGAAAAGCCTAAGAGGTTCTCAAGGCAAATTCCATCTTCTGAAAAGAACAAGGGAAACACCTCCAGAGTTGAGGATGAAGATGCTATGTCTGCCCTGATGAAGCTTAGACCACACCTTCCAGTACATAATGCCAGCTACCCACTTGCTGAGGATATGAAGAAGAGGAAGGATTCTGGTTTGAGGGCTTGGAGAGCTGCTGATCCATATGCCCAAAGGAGGAAGACAGCTGTGGACTACAGATTCTACACCAAAGAGCAATAGGATTTCTATGAGACTGTGCTTTTTGACAAGAGTCCATCTGTGAGTTATATGAGATATGTGGACTGGAAATTCATCAAGGAGAATGAAGACCATTTTCCAAGTGTCCAAGACAATTTCCACTTCATTGGTTTGGATGAGTTTGTTGGCAGAGAGTTCACTGCTTGGAATGATGAGATGATCATGCAATTCTACTCCACTGCACATTTCTATGGAGATGGTAGAATTGTATGGATGACTGAAGGTGCAAGATATGAGTCCACTGTTGAGGAATGGGCTGAAATCTTAGGAGTCCCTGAGGCACAGGATGGTGATTTGGATGTCTACTCAGAGTCCAAGGAGAGCCACAATGCTATGGCCAACATGTACAATGTGATCCCTGCTGCTCATGTGAAGTCTCACAAGCTAGGATCCATCTACTTTCTTTAGGCTGGCCTCCGCACCATGAACACTATTCTGAGGCATACCTTGATGCCCAAGTCAGGAGATGACAAGATGATCCGAGGCTACTCCATCTACATGCTGATTCATCTTGACAGACACACCAGGATTAGAGTCATGGACTTAATTGTTGAGACAGTTAAGAGGGTTGCTGCTGATCAGAAGCGCTCTTGCTGCTATGCACCCTACATCCAGATGCTCATCAACTCTAAGCTGGAGAAGCACATATTTGCTCTGGACAGACCCCACTTGCCCCTACAGCCAGATCTCGAGGACAACGTCGTGGAGATGAACCCAGATCATCCCACTTCAGCTGCAGCTCAGGCAGAGGCAGCCAGAGCCACTAGTGCTCAAGTCCCTAGATCCAGGAATGAGCAAATGGATTTTTTGATCTCATCAGTTCAGGGCATGCAGAAGGACATTAAGGACATCTTGAAGAACCAGAACAGTCTTGTCAGGATCTTTGAGAACAGGATCAAGACCCTTAATGATAAGGTGGATGGGCTGACTAAGACAGTCAATGAGCTCAAGAAGGAAGTTGACTCAGTGCCTCTTCCTCATTCTTCTTCTTCTGATGATGATGATGAGGATGGATCACCTCTCAGGCCAGGCACACAGTTTACTACTCAGGCCAGATCAGCCATTGTGCCAGCTCCAGACTTGAGGCCCTCTTAATCAGCTCCAGCCACTGTCACCTCAGCTCCTGCTCCATCAGCTTCAGTTCCTCCAGTTTCCACACCAACTCCATCCATGACATCTGCAGAGATCTTCGCCGACGCTGTTCTCTCGACTCCTTCATCAACAACCGGAGGAGATCAGCCCAAGAACGCTTAGACATATGCCTTTGAACTTTTTGGTAACTTGTTGCCAAAGGGGGAGAAGTGTATATAGATCTTCAGGCTTCGAGTGAGAGAGCGTTTGGTTTTTATTGCTTTTTCAACAAAACACATGGTTCATTTACTTTTGGCTATGCTTTGTGTTTTGATCATACACTTTATGTGTGTTGTGCTACTATTTCCTATCATCTTAATGCTTATGAGATGATCATTATCTTTGTTTGGTTGTGTTGTGCTATGATGTTCACTCTAATTATTGTCGCACACCACCAAGATGTATGTGACATGGAAGAAGTGCCCCATGTACCTAATCGATTGTGCATTTGCATTCAAACACAAATTTCAAATAATGCACAAATTTAGGGGGAGCTCGTGCTTATCACATACTTCTCAAAGCGACGATTATATTCATTGATTATATCTTTGTCGAAGCTATGATCTATATGTTGTCATCAATTACCAAAAAGGGGGAGATTGAAAGCACATTTGCTCCCTTGGTGGTTTTGGTAATTAATAACAACATATAAGTCATTGAACTAATGTTTCCACTAAGTATATTTCAGGAAAAGTTCAATGATAGGGATGGCAAAAGGATTATGAAGATTGTGGAAATACCCCAAGATGCAAGGAAATGGATTGGCAAAGCTTCAAGCAAGAGGACTCTACTTTTTACATTTGTGAGAAATCACTTTGAGTCCATAGGAAAGCCAATACTATTAAAAGGGGGTAAGGTTTTGATTGGTGAACAAAATGCTCATACGTGCACAAGTGATAGTCACCAAAAACACCCACAAGCTCTTCCACAAAGTCTGTCCATAGCCAAATATTCAAAATCGCTGCAACCAACACTTTCCACTTGGTGCCACCGATTCCCAAACTCAGACAGACTCAGCCAAACCCTAGCCAGTTCGGTGTAATCTTCAGGTCCTGCAGCGCTGCCTCTGCCTCCGGGGTCCAAGTCATTAGGCCTGCTTTCTTCAAGATCTTGAAAAACAGCAAGGCACGCTTTGTGGACTTGGAAATGAACCTGTTGAGGGCGACGATATAGACCGCAAGATGGCGTACGTCCTTGATGTGCTTCGGTGCCTCCAGTTGCTCAATTGCTTCGGTCTTGGCGGGGTTGGCTTCAATCCCGTGCTGCGAGATGAAGAACCCAAGGAGATTGCCGGAGGGGACTCCGAAGACGCACTTCTCAGGGTTGAGCTTCAGGTTGATCTTGCGTAGGTTTGAGAAGGTTTCTTCTAGGTCTTGCACCAGCGTGTCCTTGTTCTTGGTATTGACCACTATGTCATCCATGTATGCTTCTACATTCCTATATAATTGTGGACCTAAACCAATCTGGACTGCTCTTGCAAATGTGGAACCGGCGCTCTTCAACCCGAACGGCATGCGTCTGAAGCAGTACGCGCCGCAGGAGGTGATGAACGTTGTTTTCTCTTCGTCCTTCTTGGCCATGAAGATCTGGTGATAACGAGAGTATGCGTCAAGGAAGGACAACAGGTCACAGCCAGCGGTTGAGTCCACTATCTGATCGATGCGTGGCAAGGGGAATGGGTCCTTTGGGCAGGCCTTGTTGACGTCGGTGAAGTCGATGCAAAGCCTCCATTTCCCATTCGCCTTGCGCACAACCACAGGGTTTGCCAACCAAGTTGGGTGGATCACGCCTCTGATCAAACTTGCTGCTTCTAGCTTCTTAATCTCTTCGGCAATGAACTCTTGCCGCTCTAATGCTTGTTTCTGAAAGCACATTTGCTCCCTTGGTGGTTTTGGTGATTAATAACAACATATAAGTCATTGAACTAATGTTTCCACTAAGTATATTTCAGGAAAAGTTCAATGATAGGGATGGCAAAAGGATTATGAAGATTGTGGAAATACCCCAAGATGCAAGGAAATGGATTGGCAAAGCTTCAAGCAAGAGGACTCTACTTTTTACATTTGTGAGAAATCACTTTGAGTCCATAGGAAAGCCAATACTATTAAAAGGGGGTAAGGTTTTGATTGGTGAACAAAATGCTCATACGTGCACAAGTGATAGTCACCAAAAACACCCACAAGCTCTTCCACAAAGTCTGTCCATAGCCAAATATTCAAAATCGGTGCAACCAACACTTTCCACTCGGTGCCACCGATTCCCAAACTCAGACAGACTCAGCCAAACCCTAGCCACTTCGGTGTAACCGATTCCATTCCGGTGCCACCGAGTTTAGGTTGCCAACTTTCTGTTATGCAAATTCACAATATCGGTACCACCGAGATTGTTGGATCGGCGTCACCGAGAATGTCAATCTGACCGTTGGTCACCTTATCGGTGCAACCGAGTTTCCTATATCGGTCTCACCGAGATTCAAAAGTTGCCACCTTTTGGTCACTTCGGTACCACCGAGATTAACACATCGGTGTCACCGAGTTGGTCATTTTGTGTGTAACGGTTGGATTTTTGGGGATGCCTATATATACCCCTTCACCACCACCTATTCGAAAGAGAAGCACTCAGAACTATTCCATACTTGCCCCATCCAGTTTTCTGAGAGAGAGCCACCTAGTCTTGTGTTGAGGTGAAGATCTTCCACTCCAACCATATGGATCTTGATTTCTAGCCTCCCCAAGTTGCTTTCCACCAATCCCATCTCTTCCACCAAGCCAAATCTGTGAGAGAGTGATTGTGTGTTGAGGAGTCTATCATCTTGAAGCACAAGAGCACGGAGTTCGTCATCATTACCGAGCCTATTACCTTTTGGAGGGTGGTGCCTCCTAGATTGGTTAGGTGTCGCTTGGGAGCCTCCTACTTCGTGTTGTGGAGTTGAACCAAGAAGTTTGTAAGGGCAAGGAGATCGCCTACTTCGTGAAGATCTACCCATAGTGAGGCTAGTCCTTCGTGGACGGAAGCCGTTATGGAATAGTCAAGGTTGCTACTTCGTGGACCCTTATGGGTGGAGCCCTCCGTGGACTCTCGCGACTGTTACCCTCCGTGGGTTGAAGACTCCATAAATGTGGATGTACGATAGCACCACCTATCGGAACCACGGGAAAAATCATCGTGTCTACAATTGCGTTTGATCTTCCTACCCTATCCTTTCTACTCATGCCTGTTGTTACTTTCCGCTGCTATACTCTTAGACTTGCATGTGTAGGGTGTACTTGACTTGCCATGAAATGCTAAAAACTTCCAACTCTAAAATTTGGTATAGGCAAAACTTTTATTTGGTCAAGTAGTCTATTCACCCCCCTCTAGACATACTTTCGGTCCTACAGTTTCTGACCTTCTGCTTGAAGGGGCGTGCATGGGGGCAAAAGGCAAGGTGGTGCTCAATCAATCACCTCACTGGGAACACCGGGGATGTCTGATGGCTGCCAGGCAAACACATCGACATTCGCCCGTAGGAAGGTGACGAGCACGCTTTCCTATTTGCTGTCGAGGGTGGCACTAATGGTGAAAGTGTCGCCCTCACCGCTCTCCCACTTAGCCACTTGCTTCGTCTTGGGGATGGTCACCTTATCCTTCTTGCTCCTGGAGGCGGAGGTCTCTGGTAAGTCCTCGACAAGCGTGCCGCACTCTGTCGTGCGCTTCCCGGAGTTCTTACAAGACTCGCCAGAGCTCTTATCCTAGTTCTCCCCCCCCCCCGGGAGCTTTGCCGGCAGGAGCGAGTGCCTCGTCGGCAGATGCTGCCACTACCTCCCGAAAGAGTTTGTCTACGCATAGAATTGTGTTCTTGTTGTCAGCCTTGATGGTGATGATGCTCATCGGCCCCGGCATTTTAAGCGTGTTCTAGGCATGGTGGGACGCCGCCATGAACTTCACCGGTGCCGGTCGGCCCAGGATTCCATTGTACGGCAGCGACATTTTCGCGATGTCGAAGACAATCTTCTCTGTCCTGAAGTTGAGCTCGCTGCCGAATGTGACCGGCAGAGTTATCTTCCCCTTTGGTTGAGACCTTCCCGGGTTAACCCCTTGGAAAGATCTCGTCGGCTTAAGATTTGAGTCGGGGATCTGCAGGCGCTTGATCACATCCGGTGAAATCAGGTTTAGCCTGGCCCCACTATCGACCAGCATCTTGGTGACCTTGAGGTTGCGGATTGTTGATGATACCAACAATGGCACACACCCGACGGCAGTGATGCGGTCGGGGTGATCCTCAGCGTCAATGATGATGGGAGTGTTGGACCACTTGAGGGGTTTTCTTGCTTCTGCCGATGGTTCCGCCGCGTTGATCTCACGGGCCCACTGCTTGAGTTGCCGGTGAGAGGAGTGCAAAGATGCATCCCCGTCAACGCACATGGCATCCACAACCTTCTAGAACTCCGAGTCTTCGGATTCTTCTTCGTCCGTGTCATTGTCGTCGTCGGATTTGTTATCTCGGCCAGTAACAGGCTTCTCTTTCTGCTGCTTGGCCTTGCCACGGTGGCTACCAGGGCCACCACTATTTTTCATGCCGGAGCCACCCGCACTGTCTTGACTCTTCTCCTTATTGCACCTTTCGTACTCTTGCCTCTGCTTCTCGGCAAGTTCTTCTACTTGGCGGCAGCTGTTGATGTCGTGGCTCTTCGTGTGGTGGATCTTGCAGTATGGCCTGCTAGTCTTCTCCCCCGCCGCGGCCTCATCGTCTCCGGAGCACGTGGCGATGTTCTTGCCGGACCCCTCGTACTTGGCCTTCTTGGCGGAGTCAGGGTTGCCGCCCCCTTCGAGAGCCATCACTGCCTTTCCCTTGCGCTTCTTATTGCACCTCCGGCCTTTCTTCTTGGCGGCTGACACGTCGTCATCGTCGGGGTCGACCTCTGCGCTAGCGTCTTCTCCGGGGAGTCTCCTCCCCTCTTCAGCGCGCGCGCACTTGTCAGCCAGAACATACAGCTCGGCGACGTCTCGCGCCTTGTTGATGCTCATCTCTTCCCGCATCCGCCGATTGCGCACGTTCGTGTGGAACGCGGCAATCACGGCGGCGGGGTGGATGTCTGGAATGTTGTGCTGCACGCGAATGAACCTCTGAATGTACTTGCGGAGGGTCTCACCGTTCCTCTGGGGAAGCACGTGCAAGTCGCTAGGCTGCCCTGAGAGCTGGCGGCCCCCATGGTACGCGCCAACGAACTGGTTGCATAGATCCGCTGAAGATGAGATGGACCCCTCCGGCAAGTTCATCAGCCAGCTCCTCACGTTGGGCTTGAGCGCCAACGGTAAGTAGTTGGCGAGTATCTTCTTATCCGTCCCTCGGCAGCCTGCACGGCGATGGTGTAGATGTCGAGGAACTCTGAGGGGGTGATCTTGCCATCGTACTTGTCGGGCAGTTCGGGCTTGAAGGCCCTGCTGGAAGGCCAGCGAACCTGCCGCAACTCACGGGTGAACGCTGGGCATCCCACCTTGTATGGTAGGCTACCAGGCGCCCCGTCGTGGGTTTGTCGATGGCTCGGTCCGCGCGGCCATCGGATTGACGGCGAATCTCGCGCCGTCTTTCGATGGTCATGCGGGTGTCCTCCTTGCGCCTATCCTTCAGGATTTGGAACTGATCTTGGTCCCGTCGCGGGTCTGGCGAGGCGTACGACACCTCGTCTTGTACGTCGGTCTGACGGGAAGTTCGTTGCGGAGGTGACTGGACCGTGTGCGCCCCGCCAGCGTCGCGCCCGGTGGTTGGGCTTCTCGGGGCCGCTCGGTGTGTGTGCGATGGTCCTGCCCCTTCGGCTTGTCGCAGTTTGCGAAGCTCGGCAGACTTTGTATGGTCGCTCTCCAGTCCTCCATCTTCTCCAGTGCAGGCGGGAAGTTCAGCACCAGCTGCGCCTGCGCGAGAGCTTCTTCCGCAGTTTTGGGCATGGAGCGGTGTGAGGCATGGGTGACGCTCTTACTCCTTACAGTATCAGGAGGAGTGTCCGCCCGCGCCGTCGTGCGCCGTCCATCTGCCCTAGGAGACTATTGTCGAGCTTGGCCCTGCGCGTCCTAGGAGGGACGCGCAGGGGCCCTGTCCGCGCACCGCCCGGGCTTGCCACCTCGGGGGTGTTGGTTGCGGTCGTCCTGCGAAGGACGCGGCGGGGGCGCAGTCGCCTTCGCCGCTGCTACAGCCACCGCCGCGGTCGCCGCTACTTCGGCCTCAGCCCCCGACGCCGCTGGCGCGTTCCGCATCTCTACGACAGCGCGGTCTGGGTCATGGCTCGCGGAGCTTCGCGTGTTGTTGTGGTTGCGCTCACCAGCGTGGTGAGCGTGGTGGTCGCCTCCATCGGCGCTGCTGACGGCTGCCTGAGATGGCAGCTTGGATGTGGTTGCAGCAGGCGTCGCCGTGCCCTTGGACTTCTTGGGGGGCATGGGCATCGATGAAGCTGCTGGTGAAGGTGCGCAGAGACCAGCGAAGGTTCGTGCAAGAGATCCCCCCTACCTGGTGCACCAAAGATGTCGGGGAAACGACGATCTATGGGTCCGGCAAAGACCCTTTGTAATCAGGTGAGTAGGTCACTAACACAAAGAGCATCACTAATTCCTACGTACGCGGGGGTTTAGACAGGTTCGGGCTACCGGAGCATAAAACCCTATGTCCTGTGTTCTTGTGGTTTATGGGTGCTCACAGTACATGGCGCAACTACCCCGGCAAGAGGTGCCTCGGGAGTGCAGGTACGCGTGTAAAATGAACAGAGTGTCGACCTTTGTAAAGGTAGCCATGGGCCTCCTTTTATAGACAAGGGGTTACCACAGTGGTAAAATGGTCTTTACATCTGGCGAACAATGGATACTGCCCTCTGCCAGAGTGTCAGCAGAGGTGGTAGTGGGAAATACCTAACTCTGACCGACTAGGACAGGTGCATTAAATGCGCCATGAGGTGTCAAGCTGGCGACGTCTACCGACAAGGATTGCCTCTCCTTCTGTGTCCTCCACCCAGGTACCTTCTATTCTTTTGACACGCCATGGGATGGGTGTCGTTAAAGCTGCTGTAAATCCCTCCATGCTTCCACGCGCCCTGGCCGGTTCCACCTATTCACCTGCCCGCTCGCCACTTGGTCATTGTAGACAACCAGCCTAGCAACATGGAGCTGGGCCTTGGCGGGCGGAGCCCTTGGCGGGTACGTGCGTCCTGAAGCCCCGGCAAGGCGTCTTGCCAGGTTTACTTGGCCTTTGCTCATTACAGTTGGAGGAATGCTCATGCCTGGCAAGATCTTGTTGGGCTGGAGGCTGCGGCGTCTTGTGCACAAGTCCCGGTGCTAAGGACCCTGTTTCTTAGTACACCGACAACCCTGCATTACTCTCGGGTTATGAATCCCCCATTCTTGTTTATGCTCATGATGACTCTCTAGACAACTACAAGTTGTTCAAGAACTAACATGGTGAAGCTTTTGCTCGCTATGTTGGACCTAACAACAGAAATGGTTCCCCAAAGCGAATCATTTGGGTTGCAAAGGAGACTATCGAGGCATTACATGTTACTTCTCTTCTGACCATGCAGGCACAAAATGTCAATATGTCCTTAAAATAGGGCGACAAGATGAGTATTTGCATACTTCATATAGCCATTATGCACACTCATCCGGAAAGAACTTTAATGCCTACTCTTTTGATTATGCTCGCTCCCTTTCGAGAAACAACTCTAATGGCTACCGAAAGAAATCCTATCCTGCTCACTCATATGTGTCGAAGCCACCTGCAAAGATGTGGGTGATTAAGAATGCCTAATTCCTTCGCACGACCATGTCTCCAGGTGTACTAAATGGATTATGTAGAGTAGTTGCACTAGTCACATGACCGTAGACAAGTCATTGTTTGTCGACCCTGATTTAACTTCTTCACCATTGAAGTATATTACTTTCGGCGACAACAACAAGGGAAAGCTAATTGGGTTAGGTAAAGTTACCATATCCTAGGATAAGACCATTGATGATGTTTTACTTGTTCAGTCCCTTGGATTCAATCTTATGTCAGTTGACAAGCTATGTGATCTAGGCATGCTAGTATTATTCTCTATCTCCAAATGCATTGTCTTTATGGCCTCTGACAATTCCTTCATATTCAAAGGAAATAGAAAGGGTCATCTGTATATTGTGGATTTCTCTAAAGGTCCCTCAGTCCAAACTTGTTTGCTTGCAAAAGCAACTTAAGGATGGTTGTGGCACCAAAGACTTGGTCATGCAGGTATGAGACATTTACAAACTCTTGTGAAGAAGAATCGTCTTCGAGGGATTCTTGACATCAAATTCGATAAGGATCGTCTCTGTGGTGCATGTGAGGCCAGGAAATTGGCCAAGAAGCATCATTATTCAAAAAGTGTCATGAGCACAACAAGAACTCTGAAAATTATTGATATGGACTTATTCGGGCCACAGAATTATGCCAGTTTCGGTGGCAGTCCTTACGGTCTGGTTATCATTGATGATTTCTCTCGCTACACTTGTGTATTCTTTCTTGAAGACAAAACTTGCTCTCCAAGACATCTTCAAAAGATTCGCCAAGAAGGCCCAGAATGATATGATGTTCGAATCAAGCATGTCAGAAGTGACAATGGCACCGAGTTCAAAAGTACTCATATCAAAGATTTACTCGATGAAAATGGTATTAATCATGAGTTATCTATTGCATACACCCCTCGACGGAATGGGGTTATTGAGTGAAAGAATAGAACTCATTGAAATGGTGAGAACTATGCTGAGTGAGTACAAAACTCCCATTCGTTTCTGGATTGATGCTATTAACACTACATGTCAGGTTATCAATCGTGTTTACCTTCACAAGTTCCTTCAGAAAACTTCATCTGAGCTTATCACTGGCAAGAAACCAAATGTTTCGTATTTTCGTGTTTTCCCTGCTCCATGCTATATTCGTGATATGAATCGCAGCTCTAAGTTTGCACCAAAAGCACATGAAAGTTTTCTTCATGGTTATGGATCAAATTCACGTACTTATCATGTCTATAACTCTCACCACGGAAAAGTTATGGAAATGGTAAGTGTGCGGTTTGATGAATCTAATGACTCTTAAAAGGAGCAGCTACCAAATGTGATAGATGAACCACCCATTTCGGATGCTATTCGGCAAATGGCTATTGGCGATGTCATACCTGTCGAAGGTAATGATCATGAATCTTCCAATGAAGATGGCCCTGTGGTTCGAAGAAGAACACGTCAAGCCACTGCCGAAGAAAGTGCCGCTCAAAATGCACCTGGAAATCAAAATGCCGAACCTAAGGGCAGTCTTAATGAAAATGGCACTGGTAATGCTAATCGAGATGTTGATGCCGAAGAAAATGAAAATGATCATCCTGATGGAAATCCTCTTCCTCTAGTGGAAAGTCGAGTTGACCCTGCATTAATTCTCGAAGACCTCGAGAATCCAGGCTATCGACCCATAACTCGTTCTTGCACTCATTTGGCTAACTATTGAGGCACTTTCTCTTTCGTCTCATTGACAGAACCTACTAATTATGAGGAAGTCATGAATGATCCCAATTGGATGAATGCCATGGAAGAGGAGTTGGTGCGATTCAAACTAAATGATGTGTGGGAATTGGTCGATTAAGCACAATATTATCGGGACCAAGTGGATTTTCTGAAAGAAGAAAGATGAAAATGGCATTGTTGTGAGAAAAATTGCGCGTCTTGTCGCTCAAGGGTATGCACAGGTAGAAGGAATTGATTTCAGTAAAACATATGCTCTTGTTGATCGCCTTGAGGCAATTCGCATTATCCTTGCTTATGCAAATTTCAATAATATATTGCTTTATCAAATGGTGTGAAAAGTGTCTTCCTCAATGGTAATCGAGGAAGAAGTTTATGTTAGGCAGCCACCTAGCTTTAAAAATCCTCAGTTTCCTAACAAAGTTCAACTTGAAAAAGGCTCTCTATGGGCTCAAGCAAGATCCTCGAGCCTGGTATGATACCCTGAAAAGGTTTCTACTCAACAAAGTATTCAAGCCAGGATCCACTTTATTCACGCGTGCTATAGATGGTGATCTTTTCGTCTATCAAATTTATGTGGATGATATTATCTTTGGTTGTAATAACAATGCTTGCATCATGGAATTCGGGGGAATGATGTTCGAGAAATATCAAATGTCTATGATGGGTGAACTCAAGTTCTTTGTCAGACTTCAAATTCGTCAACGGGAAAATGGATTTTTCATTTGTCAAGAGAAGTACCTGAGAGATTATCTGAAGAAGTTGAAAATGCAAGACTGCAATCACAAGGGCTACAAAACTCCTATGCCCACGAATGGTCACCTTGATGCAGATGTGTTCGGTAAAAGATTATGATCAGAAAGCTTATCGTTCGATGATTGGTTCTATGCTCTATTTAGGTGCATCCACACCAGACATTATGTTGAGTGTTTGTATCTGTGCCCGTTTGCAAGCTGCACTGAAAGAATCGTATCACCAAGTGGTCAAGCGTATTCTGAGATATTTGGCTCACACCCCCACCTTAGGTGTATGGTATCCTAAGGGAGCACATTTTGATCTCATTGTCTATTCAGACTCAGATTATGCAGGTGACCGTGTTGACAGCAAATCTACCTAGAGGATAGGTCATCTATTCGGTAGATCTTTGGTTTGTTGGTCGTCAAGGAAGCAAGATTGTGTCTCATTATCTATGGATGAGGCCGAATATATTGCTGCTGGAGCCTGTTGCACTCAGTTACTACGGATGAAGCAGACACTGAATGATTATGGCATCAAGGTCAAGAATATTCCTTTATTGTGCGGCAATGAGAGTGTTATCAAAATTGCACACTATCCAGTGCAGCACTCTCGCACCAAGCATATTGAGACCAAGCATCATTTCCTTCGTGGTCATGTTGCTCCAGAGGATATTTCTATCATTCATGCCAAGACCGAAGAAAATCTTGTGGACATATTCACAAAGCCTCTCGATGAGAAAAGATTCTATGCGTTATGGTGTGAGCTAAATATCCTGGATTCCGCAAACGTGTAGTAAGCTAGACTCGGCACCCATGCCAACACTTCCACATCTTCGAAGAAATGGGTGCATAACACTCGAAGAGTTTGAAAATTTCGACAAAGTGAAATTTTCTTTCAGAGAGTGAATACATTAACTAAGAACTTACTTGTCGGGTGCCATGATAATTCTGCGCCACTTGGGGTCATATAGTTCTTATACATGTCGGGACCCCGATCCTAAGCCATAAGAATCTAGCATGTAACACCTCACATTACTTTGCGGCCTCACGGACGGTTATCTCCACGGCTGCCACCTTACCTGGGCCGGGACCGTTTGTGCCTTTTGGCTCACGAATGTGAATATGTCGCTAGCATTCAAATGTCAAAGAACCCGGGTCGACATGACTAGTCATAGAACCCAAATAGCACATCCATACAGGGACAGGCATACGTAACCCAGCAATGCAGGTGTCGGCCTCAGCGTGTGTAGACAAGTCATAGCAAGCTACAGGGACTCCATTACGCCGTGGGACATAAATATCATCAACTGCGCGTAGACAAGTCATAGCAGGCTACATGGACTCCATTACACTATGAGACATTTCCCCGAAGGGACAGACACAGCAGCAAAGAAGGATACATGCCGGTCAATCAATGTGTCCGGAGCAGTAGCAAGCTACCAAGGCTCAGTGGAAGCACAAAGAGGCATTTCCCCGTAAAGAGTACTACTAGAGGCACACAACTAGGTGTCGAATCCCATACATACCGTTACATGTCACACGTACGAACGACATATCCGATATGCATAGATACAACTATGGCATCACAACATAACCATACAACAACACAAGATTTATTTAGAAGGCTCAGAAGAGCCTTACATAATATGTTCATACAGGTAGGGTCACATGACCCGACACTCAAGTCATACAAACATGTTCATACAAACCAAGCGGAAGCTTAAAGCTGTCTGAGTACAGACAGTTGAAAGGTAAAAAGGCATACAGCCTGACTATCTACAGCCCATCACAGGGCATCAGATCGTAGCTGGGATACCAGCTACTCGGCGTCGTCGACGTCTAGATAGAACCCACCAGATGGGTCCATGTTCTCATCTGCAACAGTTATTAAGCAAACATGAGTACAATCGTACTCAGCAAGTCTTTAAAGCAGACCTAAACTATTCATGCTCATGTTTCAACAAGGGGAGTAGTGTGGTTTATGCAGCAAGCCAGCTTTGACTCTTGGCTAGCCTATACTACGACTACCAGTTCTTTGAACAAGTTTTGAGATAGCGCACACGAGTCCACTAACACCACTTCAATACACCACCATGGATCCGCTCTCGTCACGCACGAGAGTGCCATCCATGGTACTCACACTTGTCTTGAGTCTTTTAAGAGTAACCATCAAGTTATCTATGAACAGCATAAGTTCTCCAAGTAGTCCATATCCGAGGACGCGGCTATTCGAACAGATTCATTACCCTACAGGGGTGCACTTCTTCACACATGCTCTCGCCACTTATCGTTGTGTGCTCATAAAAACAGGCACCTCGGCAACCATCAAGAGGAAGCCCAGTGAGGGAGTCGGCCACGACCGTCAATCACACAAGACCCTAGTCCAGGCTATCGCCTATTTGAGACTAAACCCGCACGGAAGTCCGGCCAAAGTTTCCGCTACTACGTCAAACGATGTGCACAGGGTTCCCAAGCCCACCGTTCGGGTGCCACTTGGTACACCGTGCCACTGCCTACCGCATCGTAACCCACCCCTAAGGTCAGCGCTACGCACGGCCTCCAGCATGGCTACAAACACCGGAAACTACTTGCAACTCCTGGACAGAGGACTAGGCGGTTGATAAGTCGAGCGGGGTCATATTTCAGGGCCCAGCATGTGGTAGTAACTAGCCATGGATCACAAACACGGAACTCAGTTCCTAAGAACGATCCCAATGAGACAATCCGCTATGTACTCCTACATAGCCTCTCATCGCTACCTTTACCAAATCGAGTTCATCATTTAGTTCATCACATCAAAACAACACTGTTTCACTCCGTTTCATCACCCAGATGAATCAGGCCTGACACAACTCTAAGCATAGCAAGCAAAGCAGGTAAAGCACATCAAGGCTCAAGCATCTACCAGGTATGCTAGGTTGCATGGTTTAGCTATTTACTGTGACAATGATAGGTCATGCAGAGGAATGGGTTCAACTACCACAACAGATAGAAAGTAGAAGCGTTTGTCCTAATGCAATAAACAGGAGGAGGAGCGAGAGAGTGGGATGTTATCGGTATGATCAATGGGGTTGCTTGCCTTGCAGGTTGGCTGGGAGGTACTCTCCTTCAGGGGGATACTCGAGGGTATCCGATGGAGCAGAACCTACCGTGACATAGACGGAGTAACAATCAATACACGACAAGTGCAACGATATGATGCATGATCATGACATGAAAACATGCTATAGATGAGCTAATGCATCTATCATTAGAGTTGAATGGAGTGGGATTGAATATAGGTTCAAAATTGTTCTCCATATGATATTCCACATATTGCATTATTGCAAAATGTCAATGTTCATCTATCTAGGTTGCTCTAACATGCATGATAATAGCACCAATGGATTCTTTGGATTTTTCTGATAATTTTTCATATATAAATTATTTCAATCTGAGCTACAGATTAATTTCTATGATTTTTCTAAGATTTTAGCATTTCTGGAATTAAATTAAATCAGAAAAGCTTTATTGCGTCAGCATGATATCAGCAGGTCAATTCAGTTTAAATTCAGTCAAACCTGACATGTGGGGTCCACATGTTAGTGACTCCTCTGTTAACCAAATAATTGAATTAAACTTAAGCTTAATTAGTGGGCTGGGCCCACTGGTCAGTGACTGATTAGTTAGTGAATTAACTTAATTAACTTTTGTTTACAACTAAACTAACCAGGGGCTGGGCCCACTTGTCAGTGGCCCAGGGGTCATCCCCATTGCCAAACCACTCGTGACGTCTGGCGACGGAGGGGGTCGGGTTTCCTCCGACGACGACCAAATCAACGGAGGAGGGGCCCTATCGAATGCTCGCACGCGCGCGTATCCAATGGAGCACATCTCCGGAGCGGAGAGGGTCCAGGGCATCGCCGGCGGCGAGCTTTGCGGTGGCAGCGTTCGGACGAACTTGGGCTCAACGGCATGGTGCGCAAAATGGCGAGGCGATTCCGCGGACCCATTGGTGTCCTCAGAAGAACCACCTGGACACCGGAGCATCGCCGGCGTCGAGGTCCGCGGCGGAGCTTCTCGGGCATCCTGCGGTGGCCGGAGGTTGAAGATGATCCCGTGGTGGCGACTTGAGGCGTCTGGCGTCGCTAGGCTTGGCAGGGAGCAGCAGCAGCTCGAGGCGGAGCTAATGAGCACGTCGGAGGGGCGTGGGAGGCACTAGGGAGGCGGCGCTACGGCGGCGGGGCTTCGGCGGCCATGCCGGAGCAGAGCGAGGAGAGGGGCAGGGGGGCGAATGGGGAGAGGGGGCGATGCGGATAGCTCTCGCGAGCCTATCCAGCTCGCCAGCACGACGGGGGAGAGGCCAGGCAGGCAGCTGCGTGGAGCCTGGCCAGCTCGTCGTGCTCCCCTTCGCCTCTGCCTTCTGGCAGAGGTTAGGGACGACTGGCAGCTGGGCCAGATGGGCCGGCCAGCTGCTGGGCCACAGGTAGCTCTCTCTCTTTCCTTTTTCTATTTATTTCTGTTTTCTGATTTTCTGACATTTGTTTTATTTCTGTTTGGCCACAAAAACTAGCACAAAATTGCCAACATATTTTATGGAGTGTAGTTTGAATATTTCAAACCTCCACAAAAAGTTTCTGCATTTTTGGACAACTATCATAATTATAGTGCTTTATTTATTGATTTCAGAGGCTCTATTGGATTAAATTAAAATGCCAAATGGGTTGCAAAAATAAAATGCACCTCTGAAATATTGTTGCCAATATTTTTCAGACATGGTGGGCATTTTTATGGGCATTTTGGATTCATTGAAAATCACAAGTATTTGATTTGGTTTAATTCAGGTGAGGTGCTAGGGTTTCTGGGATTCCCCATTTCATGTTGATGCAAATTAAAACATGATGCACATCTTGGCTAACACAAGCAAGGGAAGACTAGGGATGTGACAACTCACCCCCACTCAAAAGAATCTCGTCCCGAGATTTGGAAGTCGTCGGGAAGAGCGCGGGGTACTCTAGTTGAAGACGGTCCTCCCTTTCCCATGTGGCTTCCTTCTCGGAATGGTGTGACCACTGAATCTTGAGAAACTTGATGTTTTGACGTCGAGTGGTACGCTCAGCTTGATCGAGGATACGAATAGGGTATTCTCGATATGTAAGGTTATCTTGGAGATCAAGCGTTTCATGGTCCACTTCGCGGACAGGGTCCGAGAAGCAACGCCTAAGTTGCGAGACGTGGAAGACATCATGAACCTTGGAAAGATGCGGTGGAAGTTCCAATTGGTAGGCAACCTCTCCTCGTTTAGCAAGAATGCAAAAAGGACCAATGTAACGAGGAGCCAACTTGCCCTTGATACCGAATCGTTGGGTACCCTTCAGAGGTGAAACCCGAAGGTAAGCCTTCTCGTCAACTTCATAGGTCACAGCCTTATGATGGCGATCATATTGGCTCTTTTGACGAGATTGGGCTGTTTTCAACTTTTCACGAATAATGTGAACTTGCTCTTCTGCATCCTGGATCATATCCGGTCCAAAGAGTTGCCTCTCTCCGGTTTCTGACCAGTTAAGAGGTGTTCGACACCTTCGTCCATAGAGAACTTCAAAAGGGGCTTTACCTAAGCTTGACTGATAACTATTGTTATAAGCAAATTCGGCGAACGGAAGACATTTCTCCCAATTCATGCCGAATGATATAACACAAGCTCTAAGCATGTCTTCCAGGACTTGATTGACTCGCTCATCTTGACCACTTGACTGCGGATGGAAAGCAGTGCTAAAAGATAGATGAGTCCCCATAGCATTTTGGAAACTTTCCCAGAATCGGGAAGTAAAGATACTTCCACGGTCTGAGTTGATCTCCAAAGGAACACCATGAAGAGACACTATTCGAGAAATATATAGATCCGCTAGCTAACTAGCGGTTATACTTTCGTGAACAGGAAGAAAATGAGCCACTTTGGAAAGACGGTCAATGACCACGAAGATAGCATTATTCCCTCTCTTGGTCCTAGGAAAACCGGTGATGAAATCCATACCGACCTTGTCCCATTTCCATTCAGGAATAGCTAAGGGTTGAAGGGTGCCAACAGGCCTTTGATGTTCTGCCTTGTTAGCAACGAACTGAGCAATTTCTCTCTTCATTCTGGTCCACCAGAACCTCTGGCGTAGGTCCTGATACATTTTGGTACTACCAAGATGAATCGTGAGAGAAGAATCATGAGCCTCCTTAAGGATCAGCTGCCGGAGATGTTGGTTCTTGGGAACCACCAAACGGTTCTGGAAGAACACCGCACCTTGATCATCGATGGAGAAATCCTTAGCGTTTCCTCTAGCGATGTTCTCCTTGATCCGGGATATACCCTTATCACGCTTTTGGCCAGCTATGATTTGATCCCTAAGAGTAGGTTTCGCCACCAAGGTGGAAAGGAATCCTTGAGGAACAATGTGAATACTTAACTTCCGAAATTCCTCATAGAGGAGCGGTTGACCTTGTTGTAACATCAGATTGTTACAATAAGACTTACGACTTAGTGCATCAGCCATGACATTGGCTTCCCCGGGGTGTAAGTTATCCCTAAGTCATAATCTGTGATCAACTCAACCCAACGTCTTTGCCTGAGATTCAAATCCGGTTGGGTGAAGATATATTTCAGACTTTGGTGATCAGTGTATATCTCGCAATGATTACCCAGAAGGTAATGTCGCCATGTTTTAAGTGCGTGGACTACAGCTGCAAGCTCAAGATCATGTGTTGGATAATTATCCTCATGTGGACGCAACTGTCGAGATGCGTATGCAATCACATGATGATCTTGCATGAGAATGCAACCTAATCCTTGTCGCGAGGTGTCGCAATAGATAACAAAGTCCTTAGAAAAATCTGGTAGCACCAATACGGGAGCAGAAGTCAGGCGTCTTTTCAGTTCCTGAAAGTTGTCCTCGCATTGTGGGGTCCACTCGAACCTTTTATCTTTCTTGAGGAGTTCAGTAAGAGGCTTCGCAACCTTGGAGAAATTCTCAACAAAGCGGCGACAATAGCTCGCTAAGCCAGGGAAACTCCGAACTTGCTTAACCGATTCAGGTTGAGTCCAATCAAGGACGGCCTGAACTCGCTCGGGATTGACAGCAATGCCCTTGCCAGAGATTACATGACCTAGGTAGGTCACTTCTGGTAGCCAGAATTCACACTTGGAGAATTTGGCATACAGGCGATGCTCTCAAAGTTTCGTCAATACCAGCCTAAGATGCTCGGCATGATCTCGTTCATTCTTTGAGTAGATGAGTATATCGTCAAGGTAAACCACGACGAATTTATCCAAATACTCCATGAAGATCGAATTCATCAAATGAGAGAAGGTGGCTGGAGCATTGGTTAATCTGAAGGACATGACGGTGTACTCGTATTGGCCATAACGAGTAACAAAAGCCGTTTTTGGAATGTCCCCATTCCTGATTCTGATTTGATGGTATCCCAACCTCAAATCCATTTTGGAGAAGACTGAGGATCCAGTGAGTTGATCATACAAGTCGTTGATCCTGGGAAGCGGATACTTGTTCTTGATTGTGACCAGGTTCACTGGTCGGTAATCTACAACCATCCGGTCCGTTCCATCCTTCTTCTTGACGAAGAAGACGGGGCAAGCCCAAGGAGAAGAACTAGGGTGGATGAATCCCTTTTGCAAGGCCTCATCGAGTTGTTTCTTTAGCTCGGCTAGTTCTAAGGGTGCCATCTTATAGGGTCTTCTGGCTATTGGGACAGTCCCTAGAATGAGGTCTATCACAAACTCTACATCTCTGACAGGTGGAATACCTGGCAGTTCCTCTGGAAAGACATCCGGGAAGTCACGGACCACTGGAATATCCTCAAGCTCTGGAAGAGGGCTAGCATTGAGAGAATAGAGTTGGCATTTAGCCACTCGAGTTGAAAAGGTGACTATCTCACCTGAAGGATGTGTAAGTTGAACATTCCTAGTATGAGTGTCAATCTTGGCATAATGAGCTGACATCCAGTCCATTCCCAAGATGATATTGATGTCCGAAGACTTCAGAGCTATCAGGGAAGCTAAGAAGACTAGCCTATCCACAAGAATCTCATTGTCATGGCTCACTCTAGAAGTTTGCCATTTTGATCCAGGAGTCTGAACTACTAATGGAGTGGGCATATCGCAAAAAGTCATGTTATGCAACTGTGCATAACTTTCTGAGATGAATGAATGAGATGCACCAGTGTCAAATAGAACAGATGATGGATGACTATTGACAAGGAGCGTACCAAGCACAACGTCGGGGTCATCATGGGCCTCTTCAAGGGTGACATTGTTCACACGACCACGAGCAGGAGTTGGCTTCACGTAATAAGCCTTGCCCGGCTTACCACGTCCAGCTGGCTTGGCGTTGTTCTGGGGACACTCACGAGAATAGTGTCCAGGCTCTCCGCATTTGTAGCAGATCACAGTTGAAGACCTCGGAGCAGCATTAGCAGCATTTCCACCATAGGGCTTGGCTGGAGGGTTGTTCTGATTTGGGCGAGGCGCCTCATAGGATGGCCTCGCGGTGTACCTTGATGGCAGAGCAGTGTTGGGCACCCACACCCGGCGCTTATGGGAACCTGAGCCGGATGAGGAGCTGAAGTCACGAGAGTGCTTCTTGGTTGCCTCGTAGTCGGTCTGACCAGTCTCGGCATTGATAGCCTTGTTGATGAGACTCTGGAAGGTAGCGCACTCATGCAGGCGCAGATCACGACGAAGCTCGGGGCTAAGTCCCTTGCGGAACCTAGCTTGCTTCTTGACGTCAGTTGACACTTCCTCCGGTGCATAGCGGGCTAGGTTGCCGAACTCATGGCTGTAAGCATCCACTGTCAGCTTACCCTGAGTGAAGGCGCAGAACTCCTCTCTCTTACGGTCCATCGGACCTTCAGGAATATGGTGGGTGCGGAAAGCACTGCAAAAGTCTGTCCATGTAGTAGCGGGGCCCTCTGGGCGCATGGCCTCATAATTTTCCCACCACTGACTGGCGGGTCCTTCAAGGAAGTACGCGGCGAAGTTAACCTTGTCCGCTTCAGCCACATTTGCAGAACGAATCTTGCGAGTCATGCTAGAAAGCCAATCATCCGCATTGAGGGGGTCGACGGAATGATGGAACTTTGGTGGATACAGCTTCACGAAGTCATTGAGAGACATTCCATCATTACGCTCATTGTGGGGAGGGCGTGCTGTATTCTGCTCAATACGCTCTAGCAGCCTGTTAGTCTCTCTCTTGTTGCGTTCCGCCTCAAGCATCACCTCCGCCAAAGATGGCGGGTGAGGCAGGTTCTCTTGCCTTGCTCCACTGCCCTCACCCTGCTCATAAGCAGGAGCGGGGTTGTTCCTGGTGGAAACCATCCTGGGGAAAACAAAGCCCACTTCTTAGACAAGGAAGACAACAACTCTGGGATATGAGATACGGAATATACTGAACAACATGGAATGCAGGGGTAAACACCCGAACAACATGGTACAAGCAAACTGCCATATATACACCATGATTCATACACACCATGATATAGTTCAGTACAAACCCAAGCTGAGGTACAAACTAGTGAGAAGATAAAGCAACTCATCGGAGGCATTACAAGCTTCCTATACATTATTTTTCTACACCTCCGGAACTCAACTCACACCTCAGTCATATTCCACAAGACACGCAGGACTGTGGAAAATACAACTGCTACAATACTACTACCTCCACTCACGAACTCAAGCATCGGCGTAGAACATCTCATACAGGTTACCCCCGTGACCTGGAAGCTGAACCTGGGGGTCTGGAAACACCCTGGCCTGAGATCCCTGGGAACCATAAGGACACGGATGTGGCCTAGGTCCTCTCACTGGCGGCAGCAGCGGTCCTCGAAGAGGAGTGATGCCTCCAACATCGGGCCAGTCTACGCGAGCGGGCAGATGAGTCCGTAGGGGGCTCAACATCTCCAAATCTCCATAACCTGTCTGGACGACGGGCGCAAGTTGTGTCAGTGCGGTCCAAACACGTGCACGGGTGGCATATAGCTCCATACGAAGTGCCCGAGCATCACGATCCCTGTTCTCTAACAACTGAGCAGTCACCTGAAGCCTAGGATCCTCATGAGAGTGATCATAGTAGGCTGCAGTAAGATATCCATCCTCTCCTCCTAGTGTCGCTGGAATATAGCAGAACTCTGTGCCCTGAAGTAGGCCATGGTGAGCTCTCATGATGGTCAACATCGTGTAGGCGGCCTCTTGAACTGCCATATCTATGGTGACACCTAGTCCATACGTCCAATGAAGCGGCTCTGTAGCTCCAGGATACGATGGATATATCCTAACGGTACATAGATACTCACTCTGGTTGAAGTCGCGGTACTATTCCTCCACTGTATATTCCGGGTACCAACGATAACCGGTCTCCATCATGACTCTGACCAACATAGCCGTGTGACCCGGTACATCAATGCACCTGGTCAAATGGACCACCTAATGAGAAGGACGGGGAGGCATCTGAAACAGAGGATAATGCAAAGTGCATTAGAGATCCTAGCAGAAATCGGACAGCATAACGGCTAAAAATGCTCAAAAACAATTTTGAGACATCCTGAAAAGATTGGACAGCACAACCACTCAACTTTCTAGCATCAAGGTTCTAACCAAATGATTGTCACACAGAAGCAATACTTGAAAACTGGAGTTGACTCTCAAGCAACTTAGTCTACAAGTCCATGGTTAGTAACTCGTCATCCTAAGAGGTAGATAACAAGCCTAGCTCTTAACCCCGTAGAGAAGAAGAGGGTGACTCAGAATAGAGTGACTCAGGAAGAGGAGTAAAAAGATCCTTACGTTCCCTTCCACAATCAATTCCCTTACTTAACTAAAGCATTTCTAGACTCAACTTCGACCAGTTTGGCTTGGTAATCCTACAGTCAGTCAGGCTCTGATACCAACGCTGTCGGGACCCCGATCCTAAGCCATAAGAATCTAGCATGTAACACCTCACATTACTTTGCGGCCTCACGCACGGTTATCTCCACGGCTGCCACCTTACCTGGGTCAGGACCGTTTACGCCTTTTGGCTCACGAATGTGAATATGTCGCTAGCATCCAAATGTCAAAGAACCCGGGTCGACATGACTAGTCATAGAACCCAAATAGCACATCCGTACAGTGACAGGCATACGTAACCCAACAATGCAGGTGTCGGCCTCAGCGTGTGTAGACGAGTCATAGCAAGCTACAGGGACTCCATTACGCCGTGGGACATAAATGTCATCAACTGCGCGTAGACGAGTCATAGCAGGCTACATGGACTCCATTACATAGCGAGACATTTCCCCGAAGGGACAGACACAGCAGCAAAGAAGGATACATGCCGGTTAATCAATGTGTCTGGAGCAGTAGCAAGCTACCAAGGCTCAGTGGAAGCACAAAGAGGCATTTCCCCGTAAAGAGTACTACTAGAGGCACACAACTAGGTGTCGAATCCCATACATACCGTTACACGTCACATGTACGCACGACATGTCCGATATGCATAGATACAACTATGGCATCACAACATAACCATACAACAACACAACATTTATTTAGAAGGCTCGGAAGAGCCTTACATAATATGTTCATACAGGTAGGGTCACATGACCCGACACTCAAGTCATACAAACATGTTCATAAAAACCAAGCGGAAGCTTAAAGCTGTCTGAGTACAGACAGTTGAAAGGTAAAAAGGCATACAGCCTGACTATCTACAGCCCATCCCAGGGCATCAGATCGTAGCTGGGATACCAGCTACTCGGCGTCGTCGACGTCTAGATAGAACCCACCAGATGGGTCCATGTTCTCATCTGCAATAGTTATTAAGCAAACATGAGTACAATCGTACTCAGCAAGTCTTTAAAGCAGACCTAAACTATTCATGCTCATGTTTCAACAAGGGGAGTAGTGTGGTTTATGCAGCAAGCCAGCTTTGATTCTTGGCTAGCCTATACTACGACTACCAGTTCTTTGAACAAGTTTTGAGATAGCGCACACAAGTCCACTAACACCACTTCAATACACCACCATGGATCCGCTCTCATCACCCACGAGAGTGCCATCCATGGTACTCACACTTGTCTTGAGTCTTTTAAGAGTAACCATCAAGTTATCTATGAACAGCATAAGTTCTCCAAGTAGTCCATATCCGAGGACGTGGCTATTCGAACAGATTCATTACCCTGCAGGGGTGCACTTCTTCACATACGCTCTTGCCACTTATCGCTGTGTGCTCATAAAAACAGGCACCTCGGCAACCTTCAAGCGGAAGCCCAGTGAGGGAGTCGGCCACGACCGTCAATCACACAAGACCCTAGTCCAGGCTATCGCCTATTTGAGACTAAACCCGCATGGAAGTCCGGCCGAAGTTTCCGCTACGGCCTCAAACGATGTGCGCAGGGTTCCCAAGCCCACCGTTCGGGTGCCACTTGGTACACCGCGCCACTGCCTACCGCGTCGTAGCCCACCCCTAAGGTCAGCACTACGCACGGCCTCCAGCATGGCTACAAACACCGGAAACTACTTGCAACTCATGGACAGAGGACTAGGCGGTTGATAAGTCGAGCGGGGTCATATTTCAGGGCCCAGCATGTGGTAGTAACTAGTCTTGGATCACAAACACAGAACTCAGTTCCTAAGAACGGTCCCAATGAGACAATCCGCTATGTACTCCTACATAGCCTCTCATCGCTACCTTTACCAAATTGAGTTCATCATTTAGTTCATCACATCAGAACAACATTGTTTCACTCCGTTTCATCACCCAGATGAATCAGACCTAACACAACTCTAAGCATAGCAAGCATAGCAAGCAAAGCCGGTAAAGCACATCAAGGCTCAAGCATCTACCAGGTATGCTAGGTTGCATGGTTTAGCTATTTACTGTGACAATGACAGGTCATGCAGAGGAATGGGTTCAACTACCGCAACAGATAGACAGTAGAAGCGTTTGTCCTAATGCAATAAACAGGAGCAGGAGCGAGAGAGTGGGATGTTATCGGTATGACCAATGGGGTTGCTTGCCTTGCAGGTTGGCTGGGAGGTACTCTCCTTCAGGGGGATACTCGAGGGTATCCGATGGAGCAGAACCTACAGCGACATAGACGGAGTAACAATCAATACACGACAAGTGCAACGATATGATGCATGATCATGACATGGCAACATGTTATAGATGAGCTAATGCATCTATCATTAGAGTTGAATGGAGTAGGATTGAATATAGGTTCAAAATTGTTCTCCATATGATATTCCACATATTGCATTATTGCAAAATGTCAATGTTCATCTATCTAGGTTGCTCTAACATGCATGATAATAGCACCAATGGATTATTTGGATTTTTCTGATAATTTTTCATATATAAATTATTTCAATCTGAGCTACAGATTAATTTCTATGATTTTTCTAAGATTTTAGCATTTCTGGAATTAAATTAAATCAAAAAAGCTTTATTGCGTCAGCATGACATCAGCAGATCAATTCAGTTTAAATTCAGTCAAACCTGACATGTGGGGTCCACATGTCAGTGACTCCTCTGTTAACCAAATAATTGATTTAAACTTAAGCTTAATTAGTGGGCTGGGCCCACTGGTCAGTGACTGATTAGTTAGTGAATTAACTTTTGTTTAAAACTAAACTAACCAGGGGCTGGGCCCACTTGTCAGTGGCCCAGGGGTCATCCCCGTTGTCAAACCACTCGTGCTCGCCGGCGCTGAGCCGCCGGCGACCACACAGACGACGGAGGGGGTCAGGTTTCCTCTGACGACGACCAAATCGATGGAGGAGGGGCCCTATCGAACGCCCGCGCCCGCGCGTATCCAATGAAGCACATCTCCGGAGCGGAGAGAGTCCAGGGCATCGCCAGCGGCGATCTTTGCGGCGGTAGCGTTCGGATGAACTTGGGCTCGACGGCATGGTGCGCAAAATGGTGAGGCGATGGCTCCTACGGCATCTACGAAGCTCCATGGACCCATTGGTGTCCTCAGAAGAACCACCTGGACACCGGAGCATCGCCGGCGTCGAGGTCGCGGCGGAGCTTCTCGGGCATCGACGGAATCGACTCGTAGAACCCGAAATCAAGCTAGGGAGAAGGGGGAATGGATCCACCGGCTCACGTCGGTTGCGTTGACGTCGCTAGCATGTTCGGAGGTGACATGAGGACGGCGAATCGAGGGCGGCGACTGCGGTGGCCGGAGGTTGAAGATGATCCCGTGGCGGCGACTAAAGACGTTTGGCGTCGCTGGGCTTGGCAGGGAGCAGCAGCAGCTCGAGGCGGAGCTGATGAGCTCGTCGGAGGGGCGAGGGAGGCACTAGGGAGGCGGCACTACGCCGGCGGGGCTTCGGCGGCCATGGCGGAGCAGAGCGAGGAGAGGGGCAGGGGGGCGAATGGGGAGAGGGGGCGATGCGGGCGGCTCTCGCGAGCCTATCCAGATCGCCAGCACGACGGGGGAGAGGCCAGGCAGGCAGCTGCGTGGAGCCTGGCCAGCTCGTCGTGCTCCCCTTCGCCTCTGCCTTCTGGCAGAGGTTAGGGACGACTGGCAGCTGGGCCAGATGGGCCGGCCAGCTGCTGGGCCACAGGTAGCTCTCTCTCTCTCTCTTTCCTTTTTCTATTTATTTCTGTTTTCTGATTTTCTGACATTTGTTTTATTTCTGTTTGGCCACAAAAACTAGCACAAAATTACCAACATATTTGAAGGAGTGTAGTTTGAATATTTCAAACCTCCACAAAAAGTTTTAGCATTTTTGGACAACTATCATAATTATAGTGCTTTATTTATTGATTTCAGAGGCTCTGTTGGATTAAATTAAAATGCCAAATGGGTTGCAAAAATAAAATGCACCTCTGAAATATTGTTGCCAATATTTTTCAGACATGGTGGGCATTTTTTATGGGCATTTTGGATTCATTGAAAACCACAAGTAGTTGATTTGGTTTCATTCAGGTGAGGTGCTAGGGTTTCTGGGATTCCCCATTTCATGTTGATGCAAATTAAAACATGATGCACATCTTGGCTAACACAAGCAAGGGAAGACTAGGGATGTGACAATACAATGGGTAACACCACCACCATTTTTCCTCATGTTTATTTTGTTGTTCATACGCAAGGGTGTTTGATTTTGTCCGCAGCATTTCACTCATTGCTTCTCATTCATGTGTTTACGTTCTCTCTGCGTGAGTGAAATGTCTAAGACCTTGTGTTTCCCTCTTATTTGTCTCTCCAATTCTATGTTGATCTGTTATGAATGCACAACTTTATCAGGGTTTGAATTTTATCTTGTGTACTTGACCACGATAAAAATCTCGGACCAAACATTGTCCTTTTTGGTAAAAGTCGTCCAAAATTTGCGGTGATCCACCTGGTCCCTCTTCCCATTCGTCTCGCTGCAGTGTCACCTCCTCTTTACGAAACCCTTCCTCTAGAAACTCCACCTCGAGCTCGACGACAACATTCTCTTTGCCGCTTTACTGTCGAAAAGAGGTCGCCAGAGTCCTTCTTCATCGTCGCGGATCATCTCCTTCACCGCGCCACCGCAGTTGCTGCACATCACCAAGTTAGGGTATGTGTAGTGCAAACTCGTCCTTCCATTCATCCTGTTCGAGTTCGTTCATGGTATTTACTTGGAAGTTTTTACCGCAATTCCTAAATGTGTTTAGGTTAGGTAACTTTGATGGATGCAGTTTGTAGTTGTTCCTTGCATATTACATGTTCAGATCTAGGGTTTTTGTTATGTCTCGTACGAATGGAATGATCTGCACGATATCTAGTACTTTCCTTCGGATCTACTGGATCGTTCTGTCCCATTTCTTTTGTCCAAAACATTGCTCAAATTCTGCATCTACCATCTCCTTAAAACATTTTTACTCAAAAAAGTCTTGATGCATGCATTCGTAACCCTGTCCCCATTTTCCCTCTCTCTGTCTTATTCATAGGAACATGCAGTCTGTTGAAGATTCTGCTCAAAGAGTGGGCAGAACGGATCACAACACATGTGAAGTTTTGGGCACAGTAGATGAGTCCAAGGCCCCGATTGCAATGAGTAAACCCATAGATAATCCTTCAAAGAGCAAGCGAAAGAGAGCATCCGAGGAAAATGTAGGCAAGCAAGAAGAAAATGCTCCTACCAAGAAAAGGAAGGGTGGCAGACAGCCATATGCAAATACAACCGAGTTCATTCCCCATGACTGATACAATACTCTCTGGGGAGAGCAGTGGTGCAAAGCAAAGGAGACATCAATGGATTCGACGCCATTGGGTACGAAAGTGGTTTAACTGTGAGTTTGTTCATCCTCACTTTGCGTAGAACTTTGCCTTTCATCCTCCATGGGATGATTGCCGTGCTATTTCTCTTATTAAGCAACAAGGACCCCAGGAAAGGTCTCCTCATCCTCCAAATGCTCATGAATCATCCCTTCGGACTCCTGAGTCCTATCCTAATGTGCTTGCCAAGGGTCGAAGGAATTCTCAAAAGATAGCTAAGAAAGCAGCAAAAAAGGTTGCCAGAGAAGAAGAAAATATTTGCCTTCTCCGAGAAGATATTGAGAAGAAGAAGGCCGGAGGATCATCTGAAGCTCGCTCCAAGTGGAAGCACGATCCTAATGCTCCCGCCACTTTGAGAAGGAAAGCTCCTGCGAAAAAGAAAGAAAATGATGCGGAGCATCTTACGGACATCACCATGTCAAGAGTCCGTTTGGCAAGTGACATGTGCGACCTCTACTTCACATACATAAAGGTGAATCATCTTCTTTACACGTGTCCAGTTGACCCCTTCGAGGATGGTATACTACTTGACACTCCTCTTGCGTGAATACATAGGCATTGTTGGAACTTCACGGAGGACGAGGAGGAGTGCAAGCACCAAGGAACAACTACACCATCCGCGAGGGAAGCATGGAAGAGGATACGGAAGAAGATGGAGATGCGATGTCTACAGCGGCCGGACGACTGACAACCATCGGACGTCCGACACTCTACAGCGGCCGGACGACTGACGCCCTCCGGACGTCCAACAGCCTCCAGCGCCCGGACGACCGACGCCCTCCGGAAATCCGATACGACCTCGACTGAGCCGAACTGACGGAAATCCGAAGACCTCCGGACGATCAAGCCACGGACACCCGACACCCTCTGGATGTCCGGTCCTTCGCGAGCCGTCGGACGTCCGACACCCTCCGGACGTCCGGACCCGCCTGTGCGCAGCCGCGGGCCTTGGGCCTTCTATCCCTTCTCCACTTACCCCTTCGTGGCCAAGACTATATATACTCCACCCCTCCTCATTTCTAGGGTTAGCGATGGTTTAGCTCATAGATAGTTGAGCCTTTGCTCCTTCCACTACCTCTCCCATGGAGTAGATGCCTCTATGAGAGAAGACCCCTAGTGGATGTCAAGACCCCCTTTGCAAGGGAAGATCCCTAGTGGATTCAAGGCCCCATCTCCCCATGGGATTTGGGATGAACTCTATCATGTATCCTCTTTCCCTTTGTTGTTCTTGTACCTTTGTGGATCTTGTGTGGATGTGAGTCTAGTGGATGTGTGATTGGACTTGTTCTTGAGTGTTTCTCTTGTGATTTCTCCTCGTTCTTCCCCGTGTTCTTCGTGGAATCCCCCTCCAATTCATGAAAGATCGACACACACGGGTGTGCCCCGTAGCATATTGGTATCAAGAGCCATGTTTCTCACGAATTTGGAGTCCTACCCTTCGTTTTCTAGCCTAATTTTGTGTGTTTTGTCTCAATTCGAAAATCCCCACCAAAAATAGCCTCACCAAAAAAATTGCGATTTGTTGGTTCTTGTGAGATTTTGTTGATTTTGATCCATGGAATTCGTGTTTGGCAAGTACATCTAGCTTTCCCATCGCGAAATCCACCTAATTTTTCTTTTTCCCCATCAATTTTGACCCCGAAAATCGATATTTCCGCCCCAAAATGCATCCCGGATCTGAAATCCCGTTCTGACCCAGACCCATCGGAAGTCTGACCCTTTCTGAACGTTCGGACACTTCCGAAGCCTCGGACGTCCGACACTTTCCGGACATCCAACCCTCGGATGTCCGACATCTTGCGGACGTCCGTAACCTGTAGAAACTGACTCGGATGGAATTTTGTTTTGGCCATAACTAATTCACCCGGACTCCGTTTTTGATGTTCTTTAGCTCATTTTGTAGCTATTGACACCCTCCATCCCACAAAAATACTTGCAGAACCATTTGACTACATATTTGTTTTGCATATTTGGCATTTTTTCCTAGGCCACCACCATAACTTTCGCATAGCTTTTCCACCATAAACTTCCGTCATCCTAACTCAATTTTGTTTGAGATTTTGAGTTGTGGTTTCCGTTTCCTAAGGTGTTTCGGCTAATTAGGGATGGTTCTACATCGACAACACCGCCGCCCATCATCGCCTCGGCCTCGCTTCGCCTTTTGGCACCCCAACCGTAAGCAAGGACGGTAACCTCGACGACATCATTGTCTATATCCTTGCCATTACATTGATCGCTTCGAGCCTATTGTGTACCTTACCCATTGAGACTAGCGAGTTGAGAATTGTCGGGCCACATTACTTGTGCACCGTAGTGATACTCTTATGCCGCATAGCTAGTTTTAGTGTGCAAACATCTTATTATCTACATTGTGCCATAAGTCTCTCCCGTGCATATCCATCGTACTTGTCTCATATCTTGGTCCGAGCATCAAGCATAGAAAAAAAGAAATAGAAAGAAAAGAGAAAAAGCTTTTAAGCAAAAGAGGAGATACAAAAGAGCTTATAAGCAATAGCAATAGCATTGAGCCATTTTGCATAGTAGATACTCTTGGATCATACATACATAGCATACTTGGGATTGAAGACGGCACGTTTACTCTTTTAAGTTGGTGCACAAGCGCGTATCTAGGCCATTTGAGCAATCGAGCTATTGTCTCTTCTAGTATCCGTGCAACACGAGCTTTTCCCGGGTCTCTCACATTTTAGTGCTCATTCCTTGGTTGCGCGGATCCCATTTATCTATCTGTGTGTGTGTTCCTAGTGCCACCATAGCTATTGATCTATTTGCTTTGCATTGCAATTTGTGAATCTTCCTCAACATTTTCGATATCTTGGATTAACAATTGCTTGAATTTGTGCCACTTGTTCTAACCAAGCCACTCGATAAGCTTTACTTTTGTAGGTGTGAGTGAACAAGTCCGGTACCAATTCCACTATTCTCTCAATTCACATTGAGTGAAACGAGATACATCCTCAACTTTGGGTAACGGTATTTTGGTATTGTTTATCTAATTTCCCACTCACCTTTGCTCGAGTCTTGTGATGGCTAGGCAAAGCACGGCATCTTCGGTCTTCGACGACTACATCAACATGAACAACTACAAAAACTCGAGCGACTCGCCACCGACATACAACAATCCGAAGCATGGAAAAGAGACTACATCAACAACACGTTGGACGCACACATGGAGCAACTTCGACATGTGTTGGCCAACTACAAGTCTTCCTCCCCTTCGTCATCTTCAAGACGGAGACGCTCAAGTCGCACATCTTCGGAGCGCCCATCCGATGCAAGCGCAAGTCGGACACGTCCTCATCTTCAAGACCACCGCCACAACAACCATCACGCTCGTGATCTACATCATCGCGAAGGGCAAGCCACCTCCAAGAAACAAGTGTGCGAAGACGAAGAATGACACCAAGGACAAGCTTCGACGCCAACATCAAGGCGATCGACTACACGCATGGGTGACCCTTCCATCTTCGGAAGCACCCCAAGGAAGATGGCCGAGCATGGGAATTTCCCTTCGGTCAAGGAGGTGAGTGATGATGTGCCATCTTCGGCCTTCATCCACGACGACGATGACAAGGAGGTTGGGCATGGGACTATCCCTTCAACCGAGGCGACGAACGGAGTTGAGCATGGAGACGTTTGCACCTACATCTCTCCGACACCCACATATGACGAGATGCCCCAATTTCCATGTGAGGAGAGCCACCAACACATGAGTGATATGAGTGACTCCACCATATGTGACATTGAGTGCATTTCCTATGAGAGGATGAGTGTGACCACCACTAGCCCCATACACGAAAATATGCCAAACTTCTTATGTGAGGTTGAGAGCCATCACCACCATTTGAGTGACTCAACCAACCATATGAGTGAGAGCATCCTAGAGGGAGTGAGTGAGCCACAACACTTAGTGAGTGAGGTAGTTGAGAGGGCACGTGAGGCCACTATGATTTCTAACAACTTAACCTCTACTCCTATTGTGTCGTCTTCTTTGGTGCAAGGTCTCCTACATGACGACGTGCCTACCCTCGACGAGGCCATCCCTCCAATGGGAATGATGATGGCCATGGTGGATGATGATGCACCCCACACATGGTTCCATCATGATGACGAGGACCACGAGTTGGTCTATGCCACCTCACCTACACCACATGGGTGGAATGACAAAGGTGACATAGGTGAAGGTGATGCTCTTGTCCCACTAGTGGACAATGATTGCTTGCATGATGATGATCCACCTATTGCCATGATTCATGCTTATGCGACTTTCTCATGTGATGAATTACCCATTTATGATGAGTTTGATGATTCTCATGAGGAGTCTATTACTTGTGATGCCATGTTGCATAGGATACATTGTGAGAATTCTATAGGTCACATCATGTTTGACAATCCGCTTGATTTATCATATGCTATGCATGAGATCACCCATATTGCATTTTTACGATCTCATCATAGTAACGATGCATATGCCATTAAAATAAACCCAATTTGCACATATGGCATAGATGACAAACCCATGGTTATTGCCATTTGCTTTTCTTGTGATGATATTGCCATGCTCCCTTTGCATCATTTGCGCAATTGCTCACATATGACATGCCATGACCACCTAGCTACGGATATGCATTGTTTTGGATGTTGTCCATATTCTCCGAATTATGCTTCCGTTATTGCACATGAGGAGACACCAATAGTTTCCTCATACATGTTAGGAGATTTTGTTCCATCCCATCCAGCGGCGGAGGACCCAGTAGGGCAAGGCAGGGCGGCCGCCCTACCTTAAATTTTGCAAAAAATAGTTTGTATAGGCATCTTTGGTTTCCATGTCGAGTTTATGCGTGGTGGCGGCTAGATCCGTTCGTCGCTAGGAGGAAGAAATGAGTAGAACGAAGAGAAACAGTCGTGGGCTAGGGTTGGGGTATTGGACCATGTCCGTTTCATTGTGGGCCGATGGGCCTAGTTAAGTGGTGCGCTGGTAGATACCCATGAGATTGTGTTTATCCAACGAACTGCTCACGTGTTTGCGTTATTTCCGGCTAGAATCAATCGGCTAATCTATCTAATGTGTTCTGATTTCCCTTAAAAAAAGCTAAGGTGTTCTGATTCTAACGAATACATGTGTCACAGGATTTGATCGGGCACATGGGGTAAAATATCATACATCGGCAAGGAGCAAAATTATATCAACGTCCTTCCTTTTTTTGCGGGAAAATTTCCGATCTATTCATCTTCAATCATGGCAGTACAACGAATATCAGAAATAATGAAAATTACATCTAGATCCGCAGACCACCTGGCGACGACTACAAGCACTGAAGCGAGCCGAAGGCGCGCCTCTGTCATCGCCCCTCCATCACCGGAGTCGGGCACAACTTGTTGTAGTAGACAGTCGGGAAGTCATTGTGCTAAGGCCCCGTAGGACCAACGCACCAAAACAACAACCTCCGCAGATGAAGAATAACATAGATCAGACGGATCCAACTCGAAGACACACGAACGTAGACAAACAACGATGAGATCCGAGCAAATCCACCAAAGATAGATCAACGTCCTTCCTTGTCGTCACGTATCGACGAAAAGTAGTGAGCGGTGGTTGGTACTTCCATTTTAATTTTCTGATATTATATGGATCATATAATATTATCAGTGTGTATGTTCTATTTCATTTTGTGTTACACTTTTTTATGCTTTACAGTTCGCCCCACCTTAAATTTTTTCCGTCCTCCGCCACTGATCCCATCCATTGCATGATCCCAATTATCCTGTGCACCATCCGCATATCATGAATAACATAACAATGCTCTCGATATTTCAAGCGATGCACTACATATTTCTAGTCTCCATTATGCCATACATAATAAGAAACCTTTCATGATGGATGACATGTTCTTATATCATGCGTCTCACTTATTTGAGCATTGGATATTTTGTGCTAATGAACACATGCACATGCACATCCTAACGGATGATGTGTACATATACCACGCACACACAATTTTCCATTTGTCTTTGTTGTGTGTAGGTACTCATGATTACTCGTCAACCTCACAATCCCATGAATTGACGAAAAGAGCTCTTGAGAGCACCGATGCTTTGGGATTCACCGAAATGTGTCTCCAACCATTCCCCTCGCGCAAGGACTACGCGCACCTCTTCTACTTGGTTCTCACACGACTATGGGCTATATACCACTTGTCATGTTATGCTCACGTTCTCGTGTTCACTTTGCATGTTATGCCTCATTCTATGCTTTTGCCATGCGATTGTGAACCTTGCTTGCATTTACCCATGATTCACAATTATACTACTACTATGTGTATTTGCATGCTTGGTGGAGATCCTAGTTGCTATTGCTATGTTCACCTTGCGATCCATGCTATTATTGCTTCTTGTGTTGGGAGAGTCATGATGTTCCATTGCTATGCACATAGGACCTCTTGCCAATGCAATGACGATACTTTGCTCATATCTCGTTTTCATGCTTCTGATATGTCATGTGCATTATGTATGCCCACTATTTGCACGCGTGACATGATTGCCAGAATTACATCTAGTATGTTGCATCTTCGTACTACTAGTTCCCATGCCTATGATGAAACATTGATCTTGCTTTGTGTTCGTGCTCGCGATATGTCATGCGCATTACTTATGCCTACTATTTGCTCACATGACATGATTGCCATGATTTCCTCTAGTATGTTGCATCTTCGCACTACTAGTTTTCACGACATGATTACTATGCTTGCTTATGTTGCATCACCGATGATTCATACTTGCTCCTTTTATGCGGTTGATGACAACCATTGCCATGCTTTGCACAAGAGTGATATTGCTTATTGTCATATGTCTCCATATGTTGCCTCTCTCATGCTCGATGTTTTGCCATGTATTGGGTGCAACAATGCTTTTGATCTTGCTAACGAGATTGCCCCCATAGCTTTCTCTCATATTAGTGGAGCTTTTGACATCTTTCATGTGAAGCATGCTTTCCTTCCTTCTTTGCACCATATGCCTAGTGCCATGAATATTGCCATTGTTGCATCCTTTTATTCATGTACTTGTGATCCTAATGCTTATGTGTAAGAGAAGAGAACCATCATGATGGATGATCTGTTTGTCTACCATGCACATACATTGTTTCCTTTGTTGTGTGTATGTGTAGGATACTTCGACTACATGTCAACTTCCACTTCACGTGAGTTGACCATTCGAGCTCTTGAGAACGAGCCATGCTACACCGACGCATTTCTACATCGCACTTGCTTGCGCATCGGCATTGTGACGGATGCACAAGGTCACGCTTTTGAGGTGACATCCTTCTTAAGCATGGATATTGTGGCTCATCCTACTTGTGTTGCTTGTACCATGACATATATTGGTCATCTTGGACCACTTACTTGCACACATGTTAGTGTTATTGCTTTTCCTCACGATTGCCACATTGCCATGCCTCATGACATATATGCCTTGTGTGTTGCATCCACATTGTGGATTGCTTTCTCTTATCACATGTTTTTTGCAACAATGTCATTTCTTCACATATGCCATGCCCGATTGCTTGCTACATGCTTGACTTGATTGCCTCACACATGATGACCAATTGCTCTTTCTATTGTGTGGAGTTCCCCTATATCTTCACTACACCATATGCACATTATGCTTGGATTGCCTTCCACTTTGGATTGCCCATGTGTTTAGAAACTTCATATTATTTGGTGTTGTGAATGATTTATATGCCTATCATAGACCTTTTGTTGATTGCTTTGTGCATGCGTGCTATGACCTTGAGGTACATGCTTGTTATATTGTCACACATATTGGCATCCCTACCTCACCTAGGCATACTTGTTTCCATGATAGCATTGCTTGTGCTCAATTTGTATGCTTACATGCCATGACACAATCCCTTGTCACACCATATGTTATGCATGATGACAACACTTGTGCGGTGATTCACCACTTGAATGATTGGTTTTGCACTAACGCTAACCACATTTGTTTTTCCAAGTGTTTGTCATATTTGCTCCTTTTGAAGGAATTACTTGACGGTGCGACATTGGAGAGTGTCCCTTTCGAGTTTGATGATGATGAGTGCTTGGTGATCGTCCACTTTTACATGGCGACGACATCTCTTTCCCATGGTGATTTGGATTTTGATCCGAGGACGGATCTTTCCCAAGGGGGAGGGGATGATGCGGAGCATCTTACGGACATCACCATGTCAAGAGTCCGTTTGGCAAGTGACACGTGCGACCTCTACTTCACATACATAAAGGTGAATCATCTCCTTTACAAGTGTCCACTTGACCCCTTCGAGGATGGTATACTACTTGACACTCCTCTCGCGTGCATACATAGGCATTGTCGGAACTTCACGGAGGACGAGGAGGAGTGCAAGCGCTAAGGAACAACTACACCATCCGCGAGGGAAGCTTGGAAGAGGAGACGGAGCTGCCATGTCTACAGCGACCGTACGACCGACAACCATCGGACGTCCGACACTCTACAGCGGTCGGACGACCGATGCCCTCCTGACGTCCGCCAGCCTCCAGCGCCCGGACGACCGACGCCCTCCGGAAATCCGACACGACCTCGACCGAGCCGAACTGACGGAAATCCGAAGACCTCCGGACGACCGAGCCACGGACGTCCAACGCCCTCCGGATGTCCGGTCCTTCGCTAGCCGTCGGACGTCCGACACCCTCCGGACGTCCGGACCCGCCTGTGCGCAGCCGCGGGCCTTGGGCCTTGTATCCCTTCTCCACTTACCCCTTTGTGGCCAAGACTATATATACTCCACCCCCTCCTCATTTCTAGGGTTAGCGATGGTTTAGCTCATAGATAGTTGAGCCTTTGCTCCTTCCACTACCTCTCCCATGGAGTAGGTGCCTCTATGAGAGAAGACCCCTAGTGGATGTCAAGACCCCCTTTGCGAGGGAAGATCCCTAGTGGATTCAAGGCCTCATCTCCCCATGGGATTTGGGATGAACTCTACCATGTATCCTCTTTCCCTTTGTTGTTCTTGTACCTTTGTGGATCTTGTGTGGATGTGAGTCTAGTGGATGTGTGATTGGACTTGTTCTTGAGTGTTTCTCTTGTGATTCTCCTCGTTCTTCCCCGTGTTCTTCGTGTTCTTCATGGAATCCCCCTCCAATTCATGAAAGATCGACACACATGGGTGTGCCCCGTAGCAGAAAATGTGCCTGATGAGGCAAAAGACAGCTCTTCTTCCGAAGATGACCCCCCTCTCACTAAGGAAGAGGTTGATGCCACTCTCAGCGAGCAAGTTAACATCACCACCTCAACCATTCTGCCAGACCTTCGGATACAAGTTGCTCCTCAGGATCCTCCGAAGAAAATCCAAATCAGAAAAACTCCTGCAACAATTGTCACAATGAAACAACATGTCAATATGACCCCTGGTCAAGATGCTATCGACCTGAAAGATTTGGTTGTGGATGCACCTATTCAAGCTTCAAAGCCAGGCGAAAGGATTCCCAAGCCTACCCTGAAGAAGCTCAAGGCTCCCCAAACCAAGCACATTGATCCTCAAGCTTCAGCTTCGAAAGAGAAGGCAACCAAGTTTGCTCCAACTCTGGCTCAGCCTCTTGCTTCCAAGCCTCCTATCGAGCTAGTTTCATCGCAACCTACTCCAGATGCCACATATGCTGCTCCTCACAGCTACGATCACATATTCATCATGGAGAAGTTTGCTTGTTTTATTGAAAATCCTTTTGATGGAGAAGTGGCATCTTTGACCATACCGCCTGAAGTCATTGAATAGGCCACCTCTCTAGTGATGGAAATGCGTGATGATGCTGTCGAAATAAATCAGATGTTGGCCGAGCTGCTTGAACTAAATGACAAGATGAAATCAACCTCCTCCAAATTTGTCATCAAAGAGCTCAAAGACTCATACAAGGATGTCAACCGCGCCATTTCCATCCTTCACGGTCGTCGATTGCGTTTCCATTCTGACGTAGATCAAATGGTTCACAAAATTTCTGATGCACAAAAACCTAAGGTCACGGGCTATAATGACTTTGTCAAGGGCCATATTGATCAAGTTGTTCGGTAAAAGAGGAAACAACGAAAGAAGCCAACATTGAAAAATATGCCTCCTGCTGCGTAGAAAGATTCGCGTGAATCACCACCTTCTCAGACAACGAAAGAAAACTCACCTGAGCTCGTCATACCTTCGGAGCCCCCTATCTAGAACTCCTATGCTGCTCCCTCTCCAAGGTCAACTGAATCAATGCTTGTGGCTCTGCCTATATCAACTAACATTCCTTTGCAGCGATTTGCGTCTGAGCAAGGTGAAATCCTTCGCTCTGAGACTCAGGCTCCCTCTTCTCAAGATGCTCCCCAAACTTAGAATCAAATTGATGTCGAGGACAAAGAGATGCCAGTTCCTACCCATGACTTGGCCCAAGTGCCCGAAAAAGATGAACCTATTCCTAATTCAGCCGCAGTGCCCTCGCAAGATCAACCCGTGCATCGAGAAATTGCTTCTGAAGCACCGTCAGCTGTGGCTCCAACTCCCCCTCTGAAGCTTAAAATTGATGTATCAACGAGAGATGAGCAAGCTAGCCCTTTTGAGAAGAAATCTACCTCTGTCATGAATCCTGACTCCGTGGTCTATGGCGATGAATTTCTCTCGCCCTGAGAAGAATTGAAGTATTCCAATCCATGAGAAGAATTGACACTGTTTTCTACTGGTGCAGGTGCCAAAGGACCACTTTTAATCCCAAAGCGCATCCCAAGTTCTTTTAGGCCAGTCCTTATCATGGCCCTCGCACTTCACCCTCACCTCGTTTCTGGTCTCGAGAACAAGCAATCTATTACTCTCGAGTGCTCTATGAGAGTGGAAAGATTTCCCCTCATGAATATCTGAATATCCCCACTACGTGTGAGATTGGCTAATTTGCTCAATTGCTTCAAGACCTGGATGATTTCTGTCTCACCAAGGTATTTGCTTTCGAGCATCCATGGAACCGCAAGATCATTCTTTAGTTCTATGCTACCCTATATATCACTGGAGATGAAGATGGCAGCTCTAAGTGGACAACGGAGTGGATGACCGAACGAAAACGCATCAAGTGCACTTCTACTGACTTCGTTTCACACTTCCATTTTCCTAGCTTCAAGCATGGAGATCAAAATATTCAGGTACATAACATTGATGTTATTTTTTATGAAGAGTTCCGGTGCACCATGGATTCATAAAAAGATTCGTGATTACTCTGGCTCTCCTCGTCCAGAGCACTTATCCTTCGAGAATCAGAGACTATACCACTTGCTCTCCTACACAATCTATCCTATGGTTGGCATGAACCCAAACAATTCCATCTCTTATGTTCTTCGGAATACCATCTATGCTATCTCTGAGAAGTTCATCTTTGATGTTGAAGATATGTTTCTTTGCATCCTCAAAGTTTCTGCCCAACATCCTCTCTACATCAAAGTGTGTGCACCCTGGATCTAGAAGGTTATTGATCATGCCATCAAGACTGTGTATCTTGCCAAGGCCTCTCACAAGTGTTTCATTCGTGTGATTCAAGATACACTACAAGCAATGGAAGAAATTACTTTGGGAAAATCTCCTCCCTCGAGCCAAGATTATCATCGAAAGTTTGATGGCCCTCATCTGCCTCAACGCGAAAGGATGTCTTCCCCTCTACCACCGTCTCAACTTGAAGTAAGCTTGCGCACCCGACAACTTCTTCTGAAACATATTGAGGAAGATCGCTGAGAAAAAGAACACTTAGCCTATGAGCTCAATTCCATCAACAATTGCACTCGCGTCATGCATTTGATAGCTGATGAGAACAAGAAGAGGCTCTGGAAATTGCTTTGCAAGTTCTTCACTGAGAAGCAACTCATGAACGTAAACCTTCAAGAACTATATGATTATATTGATAAAGGCTTCACTATTGAAAATTTCCAAGACCGCAGTGTTCCCCTTCTGCCTGCTCATGAGCCTACTATTGATCTTCTTCATCTCAAGATTCGCAAGTTGCTCAAAGAATCAGAGGCCACGCCCTCTATAGTTAAACCTTTCGAAGGCAATGCTCTGACTCATGTTCCTCCTCCTAGTGATCCTCTTGTGCCTGGCTTGTCTGCTCAACACGAAGCCCACCCCGAAGGAAAATCTGCTGCTACTCACAACGAAGAAGTCATCGTTCCGCCAGTCACATCAAAAGAAGAAGAATATTCAGCCAACTCCTCTGGAAATGCCTCGGAGTGATCTACATCAAGCTCTTCATGCCTCATGTTATTCGTCATCTTTTTGACACGCATTGAGAAAAAGGGGGGCAATTACATTTAGTTTTCGATAGATTTGCCTTTTGGTGTTTATCTAGACTTGATTTCTCTTGAGTTTGCAACTGCTTTACTATGTTTGTGTACCTTGTTGCAAAACTCTCGGTAACTTCTCTGATGTAATTAATAATCCCCTGCTACTACTACTTTTCTCTCGAAGCATCTATTTTGCAGGAGGAATTATTATCGGAAGTTACAAATGTTTGCACTATGCTCTCAATGGATTTCATCTTATCAGTGCAAAAGTTCAGTTTCTCGAATGATTGATATTACCCTCATATACTTAGATACTTGCAGGAAAACTTATATCAAATTCCAATACCTGCATACATTTAGGGGAGTCTATTTCAACATCGGTAAAAGTAACACTTGTTCAGAATACTTTCACTTATTTATCTCTTCTATGATGATTATCTTTTTTGTCAACAATTGTCCAAAAAAGGGGAGATTGTTGATGCAATAATTTGCCTCCTTGTGTTTTGGAGTTTGTTGACATAAACAATAAGGGACTGATGTGTTTGCTAGTGCACACAGAGTAAAATGTCCCTGGAGTCTTGAGGAGTTTGGTTCAAACTTCAAAGATAATCTCCTGCGTTGCAGCGAGAGTTATCACGGAAGATTATGTTGAACACACGACGCATGAGTTTCTTAGCACTCTCTCACATAATGTTGGGCTTGTGCCAAATGTTTATGAGGAGGAGCAGATCACTTTCCGTCTCCTGGACCAAGACTTCAACATCACTCGCAATGAGTGGTGTAACCACTTTGGCTTCCCCAACAACAATGATGATCTTCGATATGTTTATGATTTCACTAATCCGCACCCGAGGCAATCCTTCGACCATATGAGCATCCATGGTTCTAGGTAAAGAGCGGGTCCTGCTATATGTTATTTCAATTATGTTATCACTAACTTGTTGTAGGCATGAGGAGAAGTTTCTAAGGGGAATGATGAGAACATACTAGTTCTCGAGAAAGCAGCAAACCTTTACGTCGGTTATTCACCCAACTTAAGGGCAATACTTTTGCTACACCTCGCGCATCAAGCAAATCATGCACAAGGAGATACCATGTATGGAGGAGTGATCCCCATGTTGGCCAAGTCCCTTGATCTTAACTACAATCACCTTCGCCCCATTGTCGGTAACAACCTTGTTAATATTGATGTTCTTATTGGCGTTGGAATGGTAGTAGTTAGTTGTGGTCGTCATTGCCTCAAAATTACTGGAGTGGCACACTTGTTGCCTACTCCTATGCCTAACTGTCTCTCCATAGAACATGGACAATTGCATTACATGCCACGGGATGGAGACCAGAAAGCCCGAAACCTGAACAAGTAGATGATGAAGAACTCACCACCGATGAAGAAGCGGAGCAGCCACAAGATCAACCACAACAAGAAGGATACACCACCTACGCAGACCTCTACACTCTCCAATGCTCTATCAATGATATGAGCAACCTTGTCGAGTCCCTTTGAGACATGTCCGCCTACATGAGTTCGAGATTCTCCAACTGGAGCCAAGGATGGGCTACTAACCAACCACCACAATGATCCTTCCGGTTTGGGCTTGCAAAAGCTTAAGTTTGGAGGAGGTCACTATCACATCTCCATCAAGATGTGGCGGTATTTGAATAGATTGTAATGAGGTTGTACTTAAGCTCGTGGAGCTTCAAAACACTTATGTTGGTTTGTTCCAACACTTCACTTTTTATTTGCTTTCGTTTTTCTTTTTGCCTTTGTGATTTTTCGTTTGGAAGTTAGTTTCCAAAAACCAAAAAAATAGAATAAGCTTTGCTTTATTCTTATTCTTTTTGACCCTTGGAGTTGGTTTGCATTTTGTTTTCAGATTATTCGATCTACGAGGAATGCGAGAATAAGGAAGAGAAGTGGGTAAATTCACAATCGTGAAGGTATGTCCTACGACTCCGGTCTTTTTCACTTGAAATACTTAGAGTAGATGTAGTAGTATGTGTGATGTCGGCAAGAGGGGGTAAGTCTTCATAATTAAAACAAAGGTTTTGTTCCACTAGCTAAAATAATTTTGTAGCCTTTGTTCTGTTTAATCTAGATAACCAAGACTTGCCGTGGGACTATTTAAGAAAAGGAAATGATCATAAGTAAGAATAACTATGCACAAGAGAAAGTCTCCAAAGACTTGGGTGTTGATATAATTGTAGAGAAGATGATGTTTGAAATGCTCAACCCCGTGTTGTTAACTTTAATAGACTTGATAGCACTTGTGGATTAATTTGTCTAGAGGAACTTAGTTGAAGGGTGAATGCGGTTATGCCAAAAATCAGTGTTGCATCTCTTACATGGTGCATCAGCTTCTCGCTGGTGCTATGACCCTTGCTACTATATGCCCGTGTACATGTGTAAATGTGGCTTCGTCACCTTTCTTCATGTTATGTTGAGGACTCCGCTATCCAACGAACGATCCACAAGAGCAACAACTCGGATTTTGGCTATAAGTTTGTTACTGTACATAGTGGGAACACTACAAACGAATATTATTTGGCTTTCTCTTCAATAGGTGTGTATGTGGTAAATGCGTGGAACTGATCATAAATCTAGAAAGAGACAATTATCAAAGATCCATAGTTCCTAAAATTAAGCCACAACGAAACTCTATACTTGATCATTTATTTGGCATAATCCACTTCACGTGACAACCAAAGTTCTAGCAAACAATGATTGAAATAAGTGCTTAAGATCCTTGAGGAGGAGATAATTGTGGGTATGTTTATGAGCACTAGAGCATCATGTTTTTTACATGCCTTTCACTCCCTAACTATGTGTTTATGGCTCTATCAAAGAAAGCTCTTCCCTGCATTCCCGACAAGCAAGTGTTATCTAGAATAAATATAATTGAGTGTTGCAAAGTTGTTTTATCTAGTAGATCAAAAACTTTGAGTTGATTATCTTTGCTTCACTAACACTTGCATAATAAACTATGCCACCACTACAACTATATTAAGTTTTCAAGTTAAGAAGCGGAGGGCTATCTAGGCGTACCGATTGTAAGTGAACCAAAACCTTCTCGTTATCTTGGTTTAAACAACTGAGTTCCTTATGATTAGGATTTCTCTTTATGTTGCTCGAGAACGATCAAGGTTAAGCTTGGTGGAGTTGATGAGTGATATTTTTACACTCATTCACCCTTTGTTTAAACTGAGATATTTCCGTAAAACCGAGATATTCGCTCCGATATTGGTACTAATGACTAATCAATGCAAAGGATTCCACGGATCCTCTCTTTATTGAGTATCTACTGGAAATGGGCTAAAAATGGACGAAATCAAGCCAAACAAGGAAACGAGTAAAAGAGGAGATAGAGGAAATCAACAGAAGGCGCTGTTGGTGCAATAATTTACCTCCTTGTGTTTTGGAGTTTGTTAACATAAACAATAAGGGACTGATGTGTTTGCTAGTACACACAGAGTAACAGGTCCCTGGAGTCTCGAGGAGTTTGGTTCAAACCCCGAAGATAATCTCCTGCATTGCAGCGAGAGTTATCACCAAAGATTATGCTGACAAGAGTGACCCCTAAAAAATGTTGACGCTAAGCAATTGGTTTGGTGACTGTTCGACGGATATAACTGCAATCGAGAAGTTGAAGATGAAGTGAAGATGTAGTATTTGTTTCACTGTTCCTTTTCTCTTTCATTGAGTCATAGGACCACGGTACTACTAAGAGGGGTATAGTCTTCGAAAGCTTCGATTCACTAATGCTAAACCCAATCCCATGTGAGTTGAGAGAGAAGTCTCTTTGTGCTCCGAGAAAATACTTGTTAGCAAGAGACTATGCTCTTCTTCGCCGCGAGAGATTTGTTTCAGACCGAGGAATTAGCACTACTTGTTCCTCAATTTAGGTATTCAATTTTGGATTTGGTACGATTTTGACCGGGCCAACAATTTTCAAATCAATCATCATCAACTGGCCTATAAAAATACATCATCCCGCACATCCTCTCACCACCTAGAAAAAAAAGTATCACCATATGATATTGTAGCATCAATATAGTAGATGCAGTGAGACGTTGAAATTTTCACACATAAATAAATGTTGGTTAGTGGATAACACAGAATCACACTACAAAAAACCCATCAAATCACCACATTATCTACTACCCCTGTAAAAGCAAGAGAGGCGGAGATCCAAACCATAACAAACGTTCATCCAAATGATCTAAAGGCCCAAAACACTCCAATGTTTAACGCAACAAGCCACCAATCAATCCACCGCTAATCCTGCCCCTTCGTAAGAAAATAACTGCCCCGCACCACGCACCCCCACTCCTCCTGTGCTGCCCCACGGGCGTGAGCCGCCGCCGCCGCAAAATGTCGCCGCTAGCCGATTCTCCGCTCCGCCGCCGCAAAATGTCGCCGCTAGCCGATTCTCCGCTCCGCCGCCACCAATCCCCCACTTGGCCTCTTCTCCTTGGGTCAAGGGTCGCCCCCGGTTCCTCGCGCACTCCCTCGGTGGCGCTGCCCCCGCTTCGTACCGACCGTCGCCCCGCCGGTCCACTCGGCCGCAGCGGCTCCGTCCGCCACCTCCCGCGTCGTCCGCCTCTGCCGCCTCCCGCGTCGTCCGCCTCCGCCGCCCCACCGGTCCACTCGGCCGCGGCCTCCGCCTCCGCCGGCCGCCGGTCCTTCTATCTCTCCCGTCCCCGATCCCCGCCCGTGTCTCCCTGATTTTCGGGTCGATTCCATCCGAATAGTGCCTCCCCGATCCTTCTTTCCCTTCCCAGATCAAGAAAAACGGATCCGCAACAACACTGCGCCGCCGCACCTTCACCGCGCTTCCCCAGAGTCGACCCTGCCTCCCGTCGCCGCCCGTGTCCCTGCAGCCGCCGACGACCTCCTCTACCGGTCAGCCACGCCCAACACCATCCTTCCTTTTCTCTCCCTTTCCTCATTCACTAATATCTCCCCCTCTCTTCGTTCCCACACTGCAGGACGTCATGGCCACTGGAGGCCGGGGCACGCGGCCGCGATGGCCCCGAGCTCGGCGGCGTGGAAGCCATTGGAGGCGCTGGCGAGGCCGAGGGCGAGGTCGGTGAGCCTGCCGGCGCGGCCGTGCCGCGAAGGATGCCCAGGATGATCCACACAGACTGAAACAAAAGGAGTTAACAATCACGAGGCCACGTGACTGCAAAGACAACGAGAGCGGCGTCACAGGTGAGTTCCACCACCTCTGAAACTTTTTTTCTCGATGTTCAGTTGAAAATACTGAACCTCTGATTGTACACCCACCTGTAGCAGCTCCTTTTTTCCATGTTGAGTTGCACATCTTATCTCTGTCCTTGCTCTTTTTTTGTATGTCTACTACGTACAGTCCGTGTGTTGTTTTCTTATACCATTCTTTGCTGTATAATCTTTGTTAGTAAATGCACTATTTTTTGTTATGAAGCATGTGTAGAATGGAGAAAAGGATACTTAGGGCATGGATGAAGAGGCTAAGCAGCAATTTTGCATCCCGTGCAGAATTACAGAACACCGGAGGATCGATGGCTGCAGCCCACGTGAACCGAGGTGATCGATGGCCGCTATATCTTGTAGAAATTGATCACAGCCCATCCTGTGTGTAGAAGTTCCCTTTGTTTAATCCAGTTTTAAGCAGATCGTCTCCAACAAGGAGAAGATCTTCCTCGTCGGCTATGAGGAGGTCCACACTCGACCCCGCTCCCATTCCTTCTCATTCCTTCTGAATTGAAATGATATTTTTTCATTTGCGTGTGCCACTGCTGTATATCATGGTGGGCGTGCAGAACCTCTTGCTGCTGCTCCCGGAGGTATGCAAGGGCGTCGAGCAGATCAGCGTCATCGGATGGGTTCAGAGGTTGAGTCCCAGCTTCGGTTTGCTCCCTCACTGCACACTTTCTCTCCTATTTGTCTAGATTTACCATGTCTGTGTGCTCTACTGCTATTCTAACAAATATTATTCTTGGATTGACCGTTTCACAAAGATTTGTTCTATTGTGCTACTTGGGTTCAGAGTTTATAGGTGTGATGGATCTAACCCAGTCTTCTCACGGTGTTTTTTGCAGGGTCCGGCGTAGGCCCGGAACCCAAGAGACTATGAAACTGCCCTTAATTATTCACATCGACATTTCTTAAATCATCATGAGAACAGGGTCTCTGACAATGTGTGATGATGATGATGATTTGGTTCATCTGAATGTTGTCAGACTTATACAGAAGAACTAAAAACTAACTACAGTGCGGATGTAACAGCGTACACGGCACAGAGAGACACAACACAGAAGTCAGGAGAGCGCCCATGTCGCCTAGGTTGAATTCAAGTTTTGCCTCCATTTGATCCAGATCCCTCCTATCACGGTGAGGTTAGATATAAGAGTTGTTGTATCTATGCAAATGAAGAGTACTCCATTTAAATTTATTGTAGAACAAACTACACGTTTTAACTACATGCTTCTCAACTTTGTGCAGGAGGGTGAGCATATTAGTGGCAATTATTACTATCACTGTTCAATAAACTAGCTTTAGCTTTGATGCATGTAAATGTGAGGTGTTTGTGGTATGGGAATGCTGAGGTTCTGAAGGTCTATACCTTATTGCCAGGTTTGGGTATCAATTAAATTAGTGTCCAAAATTGGCAATTATCTTCTATGAATTTAGCCATTGTTCACATGTCATTTTAGTCAATCAGAAATATGATTCTGAAATGCTATTGGTAGGGAGGAAATTTGTTACTTTTCACATTTTGAGAAGGTTGTTTATTTGGTATTCATCAGACTATGCTAAAGCAGAAGGCATCATTCTGACATTTGTTAAACCTTGCTTGATTTTGCTATGTAGTTCTTAACTCTTTGACCTTGCACAAACAACAAACACCATTCCTATGTCTTACTTAGAACTTTAGAAGCAAAGGTGCATGAATTACTAATTGGTTAATATATGTTGCATGGTGGGTGGCATAGAAAACAAAGCTTCTTTTAAGACATTAGATGTTCTGTTACTAGCAAAAAAGCGTTAGAATTTATAAGTACAGATTCAAATAAAATAAAATCTGACTGGAGAATTGTTCGCTTCAGCCATTCCTTTCAATTTAAGGCAAAAATTGTATCAACATGTAACTTGTGCTCCTGCAGAATTTTTTTGTCTTGCTTTTCTGTAATGTTAAAAGTATTTCGACTAATGCAAGTGCAACAGTTATAATCCCTAGGCCCGACAAAAATCAGACGAGATTAATCGGCGGTGGTAGGTATCATGCTAGAGGAGCCGAATTGCTTGCCTTCTGACGAGGTACCATGCTTCACCTGGCATGCTTATATGGCCATCTACCTTGTGTGCAGGTTTGCGTTTCTATCTTGAATATTTTTCTTTTTCTTTTTGGGCGTTTTACTCTACTTCATGGTTGTCTATAACTACATGGTTGTCTATAACTATGGTCATCTCCTCAGCTTCTGCTGCAACATGGAGCAAGCTTAAAGTGCAAAGATGGGAAATTCCTCTTCATGATGCTTGTGTTTTAGGTATGCATTATTTATTTGCATTGAGCTTATACTTCTTTTTTGGACTTTATGTGTTCTGCTTATATACAGGCTTCACCTAGATAGTTCAGTATATTATCAGTTTTGTTGCAAATGTTGTTGGTTGTGCAGCGCGAATGATCAGCACCATTGATGTTATAGGCAATACTGTAAACTCCCTAGACCATTCGATCTTGGTCCGACCATAACAACTACGTGTTGTCTGGCGTGGTTCATAAATTTATATGTTTGCTCCATGCAGGCACTCCACCATGCTGGCTGCCAGAGGGGAACACATGGACACTGTAAAACTTCTACTGGAGGCCGAGTTAATGTCCCAAGAAGGAGAAGGCTTGATGTACCAAGAAGTACAATACGTATGGTCAGGTACTTGTGGAGATGGTTGATCAAGATACCGAAGTCCGGGACCTATTAACTGTGAAGCAAGTCGAGGCTAGCATACACATGACGAACTGATAGACCTGTCAGAGCGAACCCTTGGTTGAAATTGGTTTGAAGACTGGGCGGTAAACTGAGTGGTAGTCTTAGTATCTCAATACACAACTACCTAGTCTCTACTCCTAATGGAGCAGTTGGTAGTCTCCGTTCCGGATTTTTTTTGTCCCACCTTCCACCTTCGTCTGGTTTTATTTCGTCTGGTTTTTTTTAGTCTCACCTCCCACCACCACCCCTTCACATTGGTTTTTTCACCCTTCCAATAAAAACTTTCCTAACTAGGCATCTTACAAACGGGCAAGAATTGATAGCACGTTACCAAACAATAAAATTCAATTTCATGACAATTAATTTCAAATCCTAACTTTCCTAAAGATCTTTAGGAGTAGAGATTCTTGTCCGGTTTTCTACCGATCTTTTCCCTACACATGACAGAACGATCTCCACACCAATCCTTTCTCACTCGATCTCTCTCGCCTCTCAGCCCCGTTTCTAGGGTTCCCACACCGCCGCCTCCGTTGACGCCATGCGGACCTACCGAACAGCCACGTGAAGCGAGAGCTCGGCGCTGAAGAGGCGGCTAGAGGAGGAGATGGAGGCGCCATTGTCGCAGTGGTGGCGGCGTACAGCCCGAGAGTGGAGCTTGCCTTCAGGATCAACAAGTGTGTGCTTCACTGTCCCTTCTGCACCCTCCCCTTCAAGCCTCCTGTCTTGCAGGTTCCTCTCTTTCTTTACTTCTTTCTTCCACACTCGGTCGGTGCCGGTGAAGATCAATTCTTTCGTGAAGATGTTCTGGTTTACTTACAGAATTGGTGCAGTGCAAAGGGGGGCACTTGGCTTGCGGCGGCTGCGTCGCCTAGATATACCCCGCAGAAGACATGCGTGGAGGGTAGCGGGTTCTTTGACCCCTGCCCCGCGCTGGATCACATGGTGTCCTCGACCACGATCGAGTTCCCGGATGCCTGGCAAACATGGCGTATGGTGCGGTGGTCCAGCCGATGTTCGCCTTCGGAGCAAACTTGACGGCCGAGTCGAGGTATGGAGTCTCGGACTGGTTCTTCCTGCGGCTACCAGATCACATCTTGCTTATGTGTCTTATCCACCGGCGTTCAGGTTAAGATGATATGCACCTGTTGCAAACAAATTGGGGTCGCGTGCATGCCTTGCTTGTGCGCTTCTAGCTGAATGCCCGTGTGGCTGCACATGTACGAGGTGGTGTTGGCATCTTTATAAGTACTCAATATTTTTTTCATTATTTTGCTTGCTCGTATTTTGTCCTCAATCCTTGTGTTCAAAGGGAAATTTATCAGAATTCATGGACAGCATAGATTTACATCTTTTTATTTATGCAACTCATGCTCATTCAAGTTGTACAAGAAACCTTGCCTTTGCTTCACAATCTATTGTGTGCTTTTATTTTCACAGATTTTCAAAGCGTGTGTTCCTTAAATATTCGTGGACGCGCATGAGCAAAGAGTAAAAAAAGCATTATGATATATTATGTTCTGCATGCATAGCTTGAAGGAATATAAGGTAGTTCATATTTCAATGCTTTCTCTTTTTGTCCTACTCTAATTTTTTAAGAAAGCTATGCGTTCGTTTTCATTCGATGTGCATATATCTATGAATAAATCGACATATTCTCCCTCAAAAAAAAATCGACATATCCAAATTGTAATGGGCTCACAACTACTCTTGTTCACGAGGTGCCCTGAACCCAGCCCTGCCCGTCGTGTACAAGGATGCCCACCTCATTGATGTGGTGGAGGTAGCCAGAATCCCGGCATTAGTTCATCCCGCCGCCCCGAGCTTGCATGTACAAACCTCAACAATTCCCCTTTGTTCACATTGTATCTACAATTTACTACTATATATGTAGTGGTACTTCATTTGAATTTTGTAACCAAAAGAAATGCAGCCGAGCGATTCAGGGATATTGTTGGGAGTGCCTATAATATGTGGATCCAGAGGTGCTGAAGCGGCGAACTGAACCGAGGCCAGCATGAGGAGTGATGGAGTTATCCTCTACTTTTATTTGTTCGTGTTGTCTCCACAACTGACTTATGTTTATGGTGACTTGTTTTTGTGTCCATGGACCGGAGAGGATGGAGGCTACATCAAGCGCCCAGTGCTCGACGACTCCGGCCGGGTAGAAGAAGCCATGATCAACAAAACTAACAAGGTACCTTCATGCAAAATTGCATCGATGCAGCACACACTTTTCTGTCAGCAATCGAAGTTTTGATTATTTTCTGTCAGTTATGGGTTTGCTACTAGAAATCATCACACAATTGTAATCTTAAATTTGTCGAGTGTGTCTTTCCTAGAAACATACAACAGACCCACCAGTCTTGATTGTATTGGAGGATTGAAATGTAGTTGTAGGTTTATGTATCTGTAATCAGCTAAATGAAACAAGCATCCTACTGGTTCAGTGTTTTAGAGGCATGGTACATTACATTACGACTTGTTTGGGTGTATATATACAAATTTACAATTTCAATGCAAGGTCTATTTTTTTGTTCTAAATAGAAGATATGTGTATAATTAAGCATGTCTAATGTATGGATTAGGCCTCTTAAGGAGATTTTTGCCAAAATTTATAGCATGATATTATATTATACTTTGGTCTCAGGATGTGAGAAGATTGGATTCTCATTTGCTATTAATTTCATTACAATAATGTTATTGTCATTAATGTTCTGGTGGCATTTTTGTAGTCCCCAAGGCATTATTTATAGTTCATGATTTTTAGATAAATCGTAAGTCTGAAATGTTCAAGCCAAATCAAATGACCTCATTAGCTCGAAAATTAGGAGCTGCAAGTAACTGAACTCTTCCAGGTCTGAGACATTTCTGTTGAGTTCAGTTTTCTCCAACATCTTATTTTTAGGAATGTCTAAACCGGTAGCGAGCAATGAACACCTGAACTTGTCTAAAGAACCTTTAAACCTGAATGTGAGTGAGTTTTGGATGGATCCAAATCTTCAGCTATAATGGCGCAAGATTTGGTCTCTTCCAATAGCTCACTCTCGGCCATATCTCGGAGACCAGAGCCATCCACACAAACTGTATAGGATCGGGTCTCCACTGCTCCGGCACATCACCGTCCACCCTGTTTGGTCTAGCGAGTTATGTTGATTGCCCATACAATGGCTTTAAGATCAACTGATAACTTTTTTTAATGGAAGCCACTTGAACTTAATTTGAGCTCTCATGTTGTTGGTCTACCTTCAACTCATACGTAAGACAGACTGAAATTATTTCCTAACATGACGATATAAACCTCCAACTCCGAGTATGTTTTTTATAACTGTTGGTGTTGTTGCAAGTGTTGTCAAAAGTACTTCGGTCCATTGATATAAAGAAGCTTCTTAATTGAACGAATTCTGAGAAGGTAGATGTGCTTTTCCATGACTAAATTCACTTTGATTAATTATCGAACACGGATAAGTTCTTCAGAGAACATCAGGTGGAGAAGCAATAACAACTAATTGCTACTTTTTGTATAATATTGGTGAACCGCTCGGTTCATCGTGGCTACATGATAACATTCTAAAGGAATATTTGCACAACAAAGAAAGTTTAGTGGTTGAAAATGATATACAAGAATAAAGAGAATAACTTGTCTAGCTACATTTTGGGGCATCATGGATACATGCCCATCATATTTATGGATTATCCCCAGTTGAGAATTTTTTGTTTTCATTAGGTTGATTTATCATTTTCTGTTTTAATTGACATTCATACACTAGCAACTATCTCACCTAAACCCAGTTGTGACCGAACTGTGGATTTGTTTGTAATATTGTTTGGTTGATATCAACAATTTCATCTCTACCAGCTAATGAGTATGTTCTACCTTTCATGTTCTTATGACCTGCAACTTCATCCTCGAGGAGGGCGGTGAGGTGCTGGTCTGACGACAACCACGATGTTGATGCATCTGCTGCTGATGACAATCTGCGGTCTTAAACCAAACATTAGGTCATTCCTCTCCCTAGATCTGAGACTATCATGGAGGAGGTAGTAAGAGTCTTAATAAACGCAAGAAAATGGAACCAATTCTACGAGCTTAGGAGCAACGCCTCATGGGCGGTGAACCTTTGCCGTACTGTAGAACCAAGAGCAGAGAGGAGAAGAGAGGTTGAAGATGCGTGCGGTAAATTGTATATTTAGTACAGAAAATATTTTCTATTGGAGAATGGATTTTTTTTTTCAAGAAGCACCCTTGGTACTTTTGAATACTGTTTTTCTTCTTGCAAGGTGGTTTTAGACTTAAATTATTAGATTTATAAGCATATATATATTTTTTACCGTTGCAACACATGTATATATATGTGTGTGTTCGACATTTTTCAAGATCAACTATTTTCTTTGTTTGACTAGCAGAAGGCTCCAAGATCTCACATTCTTGCATGTATATATTTGTTGTACAACTTATGCTGGTTTGCTGAGTATAATTATCAGAAGTTAAAACCAGCAGCCAAATTTTCTCGGTCAACTTCTATGTCGTCATATGTGGTGAATCAAATCATGCCTACCTTATTCCTCAAGAGGTGAAGAGGACAAAGAAGACACATATGCTAAAGCACACTTTCAGTATATTCAGAATCTACCCAATGGCTTATCTTAATTTAGAATAAGTGTGAGCCTTATTCAATTATTCTCGGGATAGCAAGAAACCTATTCTTTTATTCTGCCACAATTGAGTATCCACTACAATCGGATGATGCTTTAGTATGGTGGGAACAATATTAAAAAAGTATACACCCGCTTGGGTGTAATTTATTTTAGCAAATGTATAGCAAGATGCCATTTGCATCCAAAGGAGGTTAGTGATACAAGGCTCCGATGCATGACCTAAGAAAAGAAAAAGAAATAAGGGATCGAAATGATGATTGTAATTCTGCACCTATGAAATAAATTTCTCATTTACCCCGCAAAAAAATGATGAAGGCGTAGTTTGCGACTTTGCGTCACTTGATCGCTCTGAGTCAATGGTCACCAGGACTGAAATATAATCCAGAAAGCTATTCAAGAGGAAGGCAGACATGCTGGCAGCAGCATCAGACAAGTAGGGTGAGTGGGATGGGCATGGCGAACCTGAGAGTCATAGTGTCAATCCTATGGTTGCCGCCACACTCGGAGAAGGTGGCGGCACTACGGTGAGTAGTAGGTCGCATCGCCTTGGCGGTCACCCTGGCGTGACAGTGTGCACTCCTTGGCACCGGGAATCGGTCTAGGGTGACCTGCCTCTACGATGAAGGTGTATCCCTCCTCCTCGCAGTGCCACACCACTGTTCCCGAGGTTGTCCAACCCACATACGAACGGGTCAGCTACATGGCTGGCACGAACAGAGAGTTGCCGTCCCTTCAGCACCTTCGGGGCGGATCCAGCTGCCCAGGATGCCAAACCGGCGGGCGCACTGGCTCGATGCCGAGACGGCGGCGCAAGAGGTTGTAGGATCGCAAGTATGTCTAGAGGGGGTGTTAGACTACTTGACAAGTGAAGTGTATTTCAATTACTTTTATGGGCTATCATTTCTATGCATGCAAAATTTGACATGCATTATGTTTATATATGCAACGGACAAAAATATGTACATGGCCCGTAGCAACGCACGGGCATTCTACTAGTATGAGAATTGCATTTCTGTCAGAATTTTGAAGGAAATATTTCAACCATGACAACCTCAGACTCACTAGCCGTCGAGTCTGTTGTTTATCATGGTAGGGTGAAACCCTGTTTTTTTCTAAGTAGATATAGTTATGTTTTGATACGGTATAATACATATCTTTTGTAAAATTAAATAATACATATCTTCTACAACATTAAATACCAAGAAACTAGATGCAAATTAATTGTGAGATAGCACTACTAATTTCATAGTGTATTCTTAGCACAATTGAACAAACTGCTTTTTGATCACAAGCAATTCGGCGACAATAATTCCAAGGTTCAGTTAAGCAAGGAGACCAACTACCCTACAATGTCCATTCCTACAACACCCTGTCCTGGCAAGCAAGAAGACTCGGTGCAAACAACTGCTAATAAGGAGATGTCTGTAGCCCTCTCGACAACCAAGACAAATAATACGTTGAACAAGCCAAGAACAGGCAGATGAAGTAAGTGCTAAGCTTATTGTGGGCGTGAGTTGGTATATCATTTCCATCCTTCTAGATATGTTACAAGAGTAAGGAGTGTGAATACGTTGAATATGTGCTTACCGTACGAGCACATGTTTGGTTTATGTATGTACCCATGACTATGCTTTCAGAATTGATTGAGACCTGCCTTCTTTTTAGGGGACGAAGTCTCCGTCATGGCTGCTTCTTGACCTTCGTCGTGCTTTGGGTGAAAATCATGATCCTTTGGATCGGGCAGTGACGGCACTCGGGTGTCGTAATCTTCCTGAAGACACAGCCTTGGCACTCTCGGTTCATCAGCTAGCAACTTCGCCTCTTCGCTTTGTTGAGGGCTCCATCGACACCATAGTATTCCTTATTGTTCATCTTTTGTCTTTGTGGTGGTGGATGGGGTGCTGTAGTTGTTCTCCGGCACCTATGTATCTTGCCTCATGTGTGGTTTGTGGTGTGGTGTTGTGTGTTGGGTTGCTTAGAGTTGTAAGTTGATCGTGCTTTATTTATAAAGCGGGGAGGAAGCCTTTTTCGTCTTTTAGGGAACGAAGGGATCATTTGTATTCCATTTATGTTGGTACTTGATATACTTAGCAAAGTTTAAAGATATTACTATTAAAACAATCTATTTTGTGTGAGAATTTCTTAAGCATATTAGATAAAAGATATATCTGATTTTCCTTTGGTTGTATTGCAGCAGTTCAGTTTCTCCTCTTGGTTCTTTTACCATAATGTGTGCATGACTACTCATTATACTCATGTTCATCTAATGTTATGTTTTTGAACCATGTACATCATTTTTGTGTGTTTACTGCTGGTGTGCTCTGAAAATGCATATTGCTATGCATTTTCTCTCATGGTTATGCCTTATTCTACTTTTTTTCAAATTTTCCAGAATACGAATTTTAAATTTTTACTCACACAAATTTTATACGTATTGGTGAAGACGTGCGTTGCACGTGCATACTTACTAGTAAATAAAAATAAAACACACTCCATCATCTCTCCCACCCGCCAAACTAAATATTCCATTAGTTCTAAAATATAAGAGCTATTAGTATTTTGGAAAGTTAAATTTCTTTAACTTTGACCAAGTTCATAGCAAAAATATCCACATCCAAAATATTAAAAAAAAATGAAAATTTATTTCACGATGAATCTAATCATATCGATTTGATATTCTCTATAGATTTAATCAAACTTAAAATATTTGACTTTTCAAAAAAGCAATACACCTTATATTTTAAAATAGAGTGAGTATTTTTTTAAAGAAATCCAACAAGACCAACGATGCAGCAAAACCCATCCAACCCTTTTAGTAAAACCAGAACCTAACCTAACAATAGGCTAACACAAAGATCATCTGCCTTAGCTTTGACACCCAAATAGTCTTCAATCCAACAACCAACTAATAGTGGATGAGTTAGCTCCTTGGGCAAAGGTTTAACCAAGCCACGATCAGACGCACCGTGGGTTCAATCTATTACAAGATCCGAATGTTTGGCAAATAATTTTTAGACCGGGATATTTATCGAACTTGAGATTCTTAGGCATGACAAATCCAACATTTTTTCATGACAAATTATGTTTGTCGAGTATGGCATGTTTAGTTGGTGAGGATGATAAATCCGTCTCTGTTTATAATTTCTGTTAGAAAATTGTCGTGCTCGCCAACTAAATTTATCATCCTCGCGCTGATATAAATTATCATGAAAAACGCTCGAGTTGCCATGTCAGTTTTTTTGCATTTCAGTAACTTTTTTGTATATATCACAAAAAAAACCCTCTTCGTATTGTATAAATAAACAATGTGATTTTTCTTTTCAAGTTTGGAAAAATGTATCACCGCGGCCACCTCGCCATCAAAACACCACTTCACAGATTTTCAAAAGAAAAAAGAACACCAATTTACATCGTTACTACAGTCCACCACCACCAACGCTGGCTACTGGCTAATACCACTATCACTCTCGCGGGAATGCCACTACGGTTTCCATGGCCTCGCAAACCCTAGCCGCCGGCGGAAGATCCTCCTGAGCGACCGATCCACCACTTCGCGGCGGCTGAGTCTGGCTTCCCCATGAACCCGCTTTGCTGCATCGCGCCCGTATCGGTCGACTACGCCGCGGACTACAACCATCGCCAACCCCGCAGTGTCGCGGCCGCGATACTGTCTGCACCGCCAGAGGCGGCTCCGCCTCAGCCCACGCCCCCTGTCGTTTCGGGGGTGCTGCACAAGTGGGTGAACTACGGGAAGGGTTGGCGGTCGAGGTGGTTCGTGCTCGAGGACGGGGTCCTCTCCTACTACAAGCTCCGCGACGGCGGAGGGGAAAGCGGTGAATCGTCGGCGTCGACAGCAGCGGCAAGGGTGATCGGGGAGGGTGACGCGCTGCGTCGGGCGCGGGAGGACGCTGCAGCTGCGGGGAAGCAGTGGAAGCCCTTCGGGGATATACACCTCAAGGTACGCTACACTTCTGTTTGGCAGCGCTAGATTGGGTTTGTTCACACCCGTGGTTGCGCCATTGGGAAGTTAGATTGTTGAAGTACCATTGCTCGGGTAATGATTGGCCGAAGGAGTATCGTATTCCTACCAGGCTAGATGTGTTTACAGCTATCTATGATTTTGTTTGCAAATAATTTAGTTTAGTGCTGAAATTTACCATTATTATGGGGTTATCCGAATTTTTTGACAGAATGCTAGAGAGAAGAACAAGACCAGCATTGCTTAACAGTAAAAAATTTCCTGCTCTGGTGTTCAGGTTTCGTCTATCCGTGCAAGCAGGTCGGATGATAAGAGGTTGTATATATTCAGTGGAACTAAGACATTACACTTGAGGTGTGAAACTGAGGAGGACAGGAATGCATGGCTAGAGGCTTTGTTGGTGGTGAAGGATCGGTTTCCAAGGTCGCCGATGACCAATGATTTTGCTCCCGTGGCTGATATCATGCTGCCCACTGAGAAGCTGAGGATGCGTCTGCTACATGAGGGACTGAATGAAACAGTGGTCAATGAATGCGAGTCTATTATGATGACTGAGTTACTGGAGCTGCACAGTCAGATAAAGTCTCAGCAGCCGCAGCACTCTGTTTTAGTAGACCGGCTCCGTCAGCTTGAGGTAACGTTCTATTTCTAGTTTTGTTTACTTGACAATGTTCTGAATTTTTTTCTGTGTTTACTGTACTTGCATAATGCACTTTTCAGAATCCTGGTAATATTAAAGGTATTTATTATTTTAGCACACAGTAACATTTGGTTCTTCACATCACATATTAGTGATGAACTGAATACTAGCAGGGATTTTCATATTTTTTTTTGTCTTAATTGCTTCTTGTATACCATCACCACCACTAGTTTCGTTCTGAATGTTGTGTAATTGTAACCTTGCAGACGAGCATTTCTACTTTTCTTGAGACAGGATAATACTGTGTATGCATGGACATTTTGTGCATGCCAGTTCTAATGTAGCTTATTTTGGGCTTCTAGAATAAGCTGCCCCCCACCCAGCTTATTCTAGAAGCCCAAACTCAAATTTTATTTTAAAAGCCTATTAGTTGACCTTTAATTAGTAGGCTTCTAAAATAAATTTTTAGTTTGGGCTTCTAGAATAAGCTGGGTAGGGGACAGCTTATTTCCACAGCTCCAAATAAGCTACAAAAGAACTGGCCCATGTTTGTATGTCTGGGACATTTTGGTGGGCATTGGGATATAAACTGTCGATGATTAAAAAATCCTGTCATAAATGTGAGATTCATTTAAATCTTATTCATTCATTTGAGAACCAGTCGTGGTTAATTAATTTTTATTAATATGTTAGGACAAAGGTTGACAATTGATAGCATATGACATCATTTATGGCCGAATCTAAAATAAGTGCCCGTGTTATGGAAGTATGGATTAGTGGTAGTGCAGAGAGCAACTTCAATTATATAAGCTGTGCATTGTTGCTAGCTGCCATAAAATTCTTTTTGTTCTGTAACTTGTGGTATTTTTTTTCCAGTCTGAAATGACAATCTTTTTGAACATAATCTGAAGGACTAAGATGGTTCAGTTCTTTTGGTAGACAGAGAAAGTTGAGCTGGAAAGAACGGTTGTGCATGAAACTAAAGAGAGGGAAGCACATGGCTATGTCAATGGCAGATACAGTGGTCAGTTGTTTCATCTTCATCCTACCATATCTTGCTTGTGATCCCACTTTTTCTTTGTCTTTCTAACCTTGCATTCTAGCCTTTCAGTCCTAAACAAATTGGGGCATCCTACCACCCACCTGCACTGCATATTATGGCTAGTACACTTTATGCATTCATACTACTTCAGAGATATAATCTTCTTACACTTTTAGCAGCCTGTTGATATTACTACTCTTCACGTTAGTATTGAAACATGATATTCTCTGTTGGCAAGCGGCACATTCTAATATTATCCGAGTGCTAAATTTATGTAGTGCTGTCCCCTACGCTCCCAGTTAATTCTTTACTGCATTGTTGAATGTGCAGATTTTTATTCAGTTCTATCAGGCGGGAGTTCAAGCGAATCTGATCCGGACACTACAAGCCAAGTTGCAGATGCTGAATCTGATGAATACGAAGTGACATACTTTGATACAAGAGATTTTTTGTCTGTAGAATCTCTACGAAGTGCTTCTCGAAGGAGGGAACTTGTAACAAATGGCTGCAATGCATTAGAATCTATTGGAGACTCCAGATCGTATACTGCAAAATTTACTAAGTATCCCATTGTTAAACGTCGAGATAAATTACCCGAGCCAAAGGAGAAAGAGAAGCCAATAGGATTATGGTCAATAATTAAAGAAAATATAGGGAAAGATCTCTCTGGTGTTTGTCTCCCTGTTTATTTCAATGAGCCTTTGTCTTCTTTGCAAAAATGTTTTGAGGATCTGGAGTACTCTTACTTGGTTGACAATGCACTACAGTGGGGGAAGCAGGTATAGTTGATAATCCACTCCAACTCTCTGAATAACTTATTGATGCAAAACAGTTCTGTTTTCATCCCAGTATAAGATATTCCCTATATGCTCATTAAGTATTTGCCCGTACATTCCATTTTTGAAGCTTTCAGGTTTACATTTCTTTGTTAAATATTGATAGATAATTTGACTATGTAGTTTTATGGTTAATTTCCGTGCATCATTTCTCATTGTAATGCAAGACACTTGGGGAACTGTACATAAAAGTCTCTTTGGGACATGAATGCTTGATCCCGCAAGCTATGGAGTTTATCGGTTCTAAAACATGACTATAGGATTTGCAGGGTTAAAAAAAGAGAGGCATTAAGCCCTCGCTAGGATTTGAACAGAGACTTGCTTCTCCTCTTTGGCCTAGGCGGCCTTGCTCCTACTACGGAGCTGCTTGGAAGGGGAGGAGATGGTGCTACCGTAGGTGAGTAGAGGCAAGTGGTGTTGATGCAGAGAGGCATCGGTGTTTCCGTGTTGGTGCTGGTGTAGAAGTAGCAGTGCGGGGGTAGCAGTTGATAAGCAGTGTTGCTAGGCTTTCCACATTGGCCTAGGAGGGGTTCCTACACATTCTTTAACTGAAGACCATGCATCCTCCTATCTCTCACTCTTCCTTGCAAAGACTGCACTTCGTTTGCAACAAAGCCCGAAGAAACGCAAGCGCTTTTGCTCGTCCTATGCCCGGACAACACACTGGAGTTCTTGTTGCACCAATATTTCCTTCAAGTTCCCCTTCCTTGATACAGGGCAAAGCGTGGGGTTGGCCCGATCTTCAGGAACTGGAGGTTAATTTGAGGAAGATTGCGAAGGAAAAAAAAGAGAGGAATCACTAAGGAAACTAGCACAAATCAACACACAAGTTGCAATACAAGATGCACATGGATAAATCCTTGATCCAAATCACTCAAGAGGGAGGGAGGGAGGGAGGGAGGAATCAGGATAAGGTTCTTCCCCAAGTCCTAAGACAAAGAGGGCTTGAATTCCATGGAGAGTCTTCTCCACATGTAGAGGTCTTGATACTCCTCCAAGTCTTCACCTCTCAAGGAGGCCTTGTTCTCCATGGGCCTTGTTCTCCATGAGCCATCCCCACAATGGAGCAACCCCACACTATGGGAAGGTAGATGAGCAAAGCTCTCTTAGTTTTGGATCTAATCTTTGCTAACCGAGGAGCTCGGAGAAGAGTATATATAGTCCGGCATGGAGGGGCATGTGAGGCGCAAAAAGGAAAAGACACAAGTTTGATGCTGTTAGGAAATATGCAACTTGTGTTCCCTGAGGGCCAATGGCCAATATATATACATGTACAGGTGGTAAATATGCAGGAAACCCCTCATACAACGGGGAAAATATACATGCTAGAATATAACACCCCCCCTCAAACTCATGGTGGATAAACAACACTGAGTTTGGAGAGATAGAAGTCATGTTGTGCTCTAGTCTGAGCCTTCGTAAAGAAATCCGCCAACTGTAACTCGGAAGGCACATACTGAAGAGCAATAACCTGATCCTGCACGCCAGCGCGCACATAGAAAGCATCAACACCAATATGCTTGGTGAGCTCATGCTTCACAGGGTCGCGGGCAATGCTAATAGCACCTGTACTGTTAGACAATAGCAGAGTAGGTGTAGTGACATAAACACCAAAATCCTAAAGTAACCACCGTAACCAAGTCACCTCTGCCGTCAACAGAGCCATAACTCGCAACTCAGCCTCTGCACTCGAACGGGAAACTGCAGTTTGCTTCTTCGTCTTCCAGGCAATGAGAGAACCAACAAGAAAAACACAGTAAGCAGAAAGTGAACGGCGATCCGAGGTATCACTAGCCCACGTAGCATCCGAATAGGCCTGAAGCTGTAATGAACCAGAGTGAGGAAAGAACAGGCGGTGGGAGATCGTGCCCCTAAGATATCGAAGAACACGAAGGAGGTGACTATACTGAACCGAAGTGGAAGCGGAGACAAACTGACTCAGAATATGGACCGGATAGGAGATATCCGGACGAGTGACAACTAGATAGACAAGACTCCCAACAAGATGACGATAACGCGTCGGATCAGGCAAGGGGTCACCATCAGTATCACGGAGGTGAACATTGAGCTCCATGGGAGTCTCAACAGTGCGCTCATCAGTAAGAGCAGCACGAGCAAGATCCTGGATATACTTTTCCTCGGAAATATAAAAGCCACCGGAGGTAGAAGATACCTCAATCCCAAGAAAGTAGCGAAGAGGGCCAAGATCAGACATAAGAAACTGCTCACTAAGACGAGACTTCACAAAGGCAATGTACTCGAGGTAGTCACCAGTGATAATCATGTCATCAACGTATATAAGAAGAGTCCGACCACGAGCAGAAAGGTGGACAAACAACGCTGGATCATGAGCACTCGCTGAAAAACCAGCGGCAGTCACCGCAGAGGCAAAACGCTCAAACCAGGCGCGAGGGGCTTGCTTAAGGCCATAGAGAGAGCGACGAAGACGGCATACCATGCCATCAGGAACAAAATACCCAGATGGGGGCTGCATGTAAACCTCCTCACGCAGCTCACCATTAAGAAAGGCATTCTTCACATCAAGTTGAGACACAGAACAACGGCGAACAGAGGCCACGACAAGAAGTGTGCGAACAGTGGTCATATGGGCCACAGGAGCAGAAGTCTCATCATAATCACAACCATGCTCCTGCTGAAAGCCACGAGCCACAAGACGAGCTTTGTAACGCTCAAGAGAACCATCAGAGCGAGTCTTAACCTTGTAGACCGACTTACAAGTGATGGGATGAACACCGGGAGGAAGAGAAACAAGATCCCACGTGCTGGTGCACTCAAGAGCTGCAAGCTCCTCGGCCATCGCAAACTGCCATTAGGGATGAACAACAGCTTGACGATAAGATGTCGGCTCAAGAACGGCAGCACCGGCGCTTGGAAAACCAAGGTGACCAACGGGTAGAAGCGGACGAGGACGCAAGCCATAACTAGGCTGAGACGAGGAAGATGACACATCAGTAGACGCATCCACAACACATGGACGACGAGTATAATACTGAGGAAAAGACGGAAGAATACGAGGAGGAATCTCCGGAATAGGCGAGGGTGACGGAGAAGACACCGGGGATGGAGGTGTAGAATCCTGTGACAAGTGAGGTGAGGAAACCATGGGAGATGATGGCGTCAAATCTGCAACAGTCGGAGAAGTAGGGGCAGTAGGACGGATGGGCAAGGGCTCAACGAGAGTGATAGGTGTGTCAGGAAAAGTGAGGAAAGATATATCCTCCATTGCAAAGGTCAAGGAAGATGGACGCAGGTAGAAGGGACGAGACTCATCAAAAGTCACATCCCAAGAAATACACATCCGACGACCGACAGGATCCCAACAACGATAGCCCTTATGCTCATCGCTATAACCTAAGAAGACACACTCAACTGACTGAGCGGATAGTTTGGTGTGTTCACGAGGGGCAAGAACAACATAGCAAACACAACCAAACAAATGAAGCGTCGAGTAATCGGGAGAACGATCAAAGAGACGTTCGAAAGGAACGCCACCCTACAAAGCAGTGGACGGCTGAAGGTTGATGAGATAGGTGGAAGTGGAGACAGCCTCAGCCCAAAAGTGAGGCGGAAGAGTGGCGGCGATCATCATCGCACGAGCCGTCTCAAGAAGGTGACGATGCTTGCGCTTAGCCACGCCATTCTGAGCATGAGCACCAGGACAAGAGAACCGAGCAAGAGTACCCTGCCTAGCAAGAAATCCACGCAACATCTTGGAGATATACTCTCCAACAGAGTCAGCACGAAACACACGAATAGGCGTAGAGAACTGAGTGTGAACCATGGCAGTAAAACATTTATAGATAGATAAGACCTCACTACGAGAAGACATGCAATATATCCACGTGTGTCGAGAGAAATCATCTATAAAGATAATGTGGTAGCGATGGCCTCCCTTCGAGGCAAAGGGAGCTGGACCCCAGACATCAGAGTGAACAAGGTCAAAAGGACGCTGAGACACAGTCTCGCTGTGAGGATAAGGTAACTGAACCTGTTTACCAAGCCGGCAACCCTGACAGTCTAAAGACACACCGCCAGAGACGGATCCAAGAAGACCACGTCGAACTAAGGACGAGAGACGAGAGCCACATAAGTGACCAAGGCGATGATGCCACTGCTGAAAAGAGCTGGTAGACAAGGCAACAGAGGCGGAGAGACTGGTGGCGGTGGGAGCGGATGGAAGGTGAAGCTAGTCAAGCTCCCGGAGACCCTGAGAGTCATGGCGCCGGGGGCCAGCACCAAGAAGAGCACCAGTGTGACGGTCCAGAACGGAACATGAGTCGAAGTTGAGAATGACCCTGTAACCAGAGTCAACAATCTGACCACCAGAAATGAGCTGCATGGTCAGCCGAGGAACATGAGCAACATCGGGAACATGAAAAGATGAGGTGCTAAGAGTGCCTCGGCCAGTAACCGGGAGAGAGGTACCATCAGCAGTAAGAACATGAATAGGAGAATCGAGAGGTTGAGTAGATGACAGAGTGGCTGAATCATGAGTCATATGAAAAGATGCTCTAGTATCAAGAATCCATGGAGATGTACCTGCTTGTGTAGAAGGTGGTCTCACAATGCCAGAAGAGTCCGTAGCAGAACCAGCAGAACCTGTCGATGGAGAACCAGAAGATGAAGCTAGCAAGCATCGAAATCGCACAATCTCCTGCTTAGTCAGGGGCACAATTGAAGATGTCGATGCAGATGCACCCGACAATAGAGAGTCGAAGGCAATTAGCAGGGCGCGAAGTCGCGCAATCTCCTCCTAGGTGAAGTACACGGCTGAAGTAGGCGAGGCGACATGGTGGCATCGGGAGAGAAGCGGCCACCACCACCTGTGGAAGCAGCTAAATGTGGCGGTGTAGCATGACCAGTATCGTCCACAAAGGCTGGTGGACGAGACGAGGCCGTATGCAGACAAGCACCAAGCGCCAAGGGAAGACCCGTGTGTGAGGTGCAGTCGATGAAGTCATATGCACCAGCACAATCGGTGAAAGTCGCGAGAGGTGTTGAGGAAGAGCGACAGTCATCGGTAAAAGTCGCGGGAGGAGTCGATGTAGAGCGACAATCACCATCTACGGAAGTCGCCGCAGGGGACGATAAAATAGACGGACGAGCACCAAGCACCGGGGAAAGGCACATGTGCGAGATGGGGTCAGTGTAAGGAACACTGAAAACACCGTCAGAAATCACCTCAGAGTGGGCGAAAGAAACCATGACTTTTTTTTTAAGATCAACAGGCAGCAGTCACCAAAGGGTCCCCATGTAGCCCAGGGAACGGATCAGCCGGCCGGCGGTAGGAATTCGACAGCTGACGGAAGTGCACGAGACTGGAAAACCAGCACCTAGCAACGCATGACGGCCGGCGGCTGGATCCAACACGGGCGGGAGCTTGTGGCTTGATGCAAAGCGTGCTGCAGTCAATGCCGGCTGGAAAATAGGCAGCAGTAGCCACGCAACCACAAGACGGCTGCTAGCCCGACGCGATCCTGGACCAGGACGAGCGATGCGACGGATGACTCGATCCTATCGAGAGCAGGTTTGATCGGGCTGGGTGGCGGACCGGCGGAGTCTTGCGGAAGCGCAGACAGACCCGTCGACGCGATCTGGAGGGCTCGAGGCGAGTTGACTCGAATCGGATCGGGACCAGACGGAGAGGTCGGGGTAGCTTCGGTGACCAGGATAGTTGGAAGCAGCAGTCGGACTAGATGAAAACGCGGCGGCGACGAGGATCAAGCACGAGTTGCGCGTGTTAAAAAAACCCTAAGCTCTAATACCATGTTAGGAAATATGCAACTTGTATTCCCTGAGGGCCAATGGCCAATATATATACATGTACATGTGGTAAATATGTTGGAAACCCCTCATACAACGGTGAAAATATACATGCTAGAATATAACTCTAACAGATGCAACAAAGAAAGCATAATCAAAATGGTCAAAATAAAGCATGATCAAAGTATCATTGTGTTGGTGAGAACTCCTATGTAAAGAACATTGTGTCATCATGACTCCCTCGACACCTAAAAAGCACGGATACGGCGACACGCATACGGGGACATGGGATACGCATTTTCCAAAAACAGCCCATCGGGGACACGGCAAGTGAAAGATCGTGGATGTCGCCTAGAGGGGGGGGGGTGAATAGGCGCTTTAAAATAATTACGGTTTAGGCTTGAACAAATGCGGAATAAACCTAGCGGTTAATTTGTCAAGCACAAAACCTAAAACGACTAGGCTCACCTATGTGCACCAACAACTTATGCTAAGCAAGATAAACAACTAAGTGATAGCAAGATATATAACTAGAAACAATATGGCTATCACAAAGTAAAGTGCATAAGTAAAGGGCTCGGGTAAGAGATAACCGAGGCACGCGGAGACGACGATGTATCCCGAAGTTCACACCCTTGCGGATGCTAATCTCCGTTAGAGCGGTGTGGAGGCACAATGCTCCCCAACAATGCCACTAGGGCCACCGTATTCTCCTCACGCCCTCGCACAATGCAAGGTGCCGTGATTCCACTAAGGGACCCTTGAGGGCGGTCACCGAACCCGTACAAATGGCAACCCTTGAGGGCGGTCACCGAACCCGTACACTTTGGCAACCCTTGGGGGCGGTCACCGGTACCCGTCAAATTGCTCGGGGCGATCTCCACAACCTAATTGGAGACCCCGACGCTTGCCCGGAGCTTTACACCACAATGATTGAGCTCCGAGCACCACCAAGACACCAAGCCGTCTAGGGTGCCAAGGCACCCAAGAGGAACAAGCTCTAGGGTGCCCAAACACCCAAGAGTAATAAGCTACTCAACTTCACAACTTCCACGTATCACCGTGGAGAACTCAAACCGATGCAACTAATGCAATGGCAAGAACACACGAAGTGGACAAGTCCCTCACTCCCAAATCCCACCAAAGCAACAAAAGCTATGGATGAATATGAGAGGAAGAACAAGGAGAACACCAAGAACTCCAAGATCTAGATCCAAGGGGTTCCCCTCACTTAGAGGAGAAAGTGATTGGTGGAAATGTGGATCTAGATCTCCTCTCTCTATTCCCTCAAGAACTAGCAAGACTCATTGGAGGGATTGAGAGTTAGGCAAGCTCAAGAAGGTCAACAATGGGGGGAGAAATGAGCTCAAAGGATAAGAAAACCGTTGGGGAAGAAGACCCCTTTTATAGGGCCACCCCAAATCCAACCGTTACCCGTGCAGGACGCGCACAAGCGGTACTACCGCTCTTGCGAGCGGTACTACCGCTCGTGCGGTAGTAATTCAAAAACAGCAGGCAATCAACAAGGAACTGGAGCGGTAGTGCCGCACTAAGCGGTACTACCGTTCCGACCAAGCGGTACTACCGCTTAGGAAAACTGGGCAACAGAACAGAGCACGGCAGTGGCACGGTAGTAGGGGGCGGTAGTGCCGCACCAAGCGGTACTACCGCTCTACTACCGCTCAACTACCGCTTAGCGAAAAAATGATACCAGAAGAAATCACGGTAGTGCAACGGTAGTAGGGGCGGTAGTACCGTGTCAAGCGGTACTACCGCTCCACTACCGCTTTACTACCGCTAAACGAAAAAGAATGCCAGTAGAAATCACGGTAGTGCAACGGTAGTAGGGGCGGTAGTACCGTGTCAAGCGGTACTACCGTGGTCCCGAGCGGTACTACCGCTTTGGTGACAGGTAAACTGCCCAGACAAACAATAAACCCTGAACTGCCATAACTTCTGCAAATGAGCTCCGAATTGAGCAAACTCAAGCTTGTTGGATAGAGGACGACAAATACTATCCAACAGCGACTGGTTATATTAAGAAGTGGCAGTAGAGAAAATACCAATGATATAGAGATGAGAAACCTCTATGAATGAAGAACCGGCATAAACTCCAACATCGAAAACATCATAGAAGATGCATATATGAACTCCGTTTTCGATGACCTCGAGCTTGTCATGAAGATGACCAAAAGCTCAAAGACTCACAAAGAGAAACACCAAACACAAACCAAGAAATATGATGCAAGGATGCAATGGTTTGAGCTCTCTACGAAGATATGATAAAGCTACTCACTTGAGAGCCCCCCTTGATAGTACGGCTATCGATCCTATAACCCGGTCTCCCAACTACTACCATGAGACCGGTAAAATAGAAAACCTATCAAGGGCAAACCTTTGCCTTGCGCAAAGTCCACTTGAGCTAGATGATGACGATCTTGACCTCCTCAAGTTGGACCACCTTTCTTGATTGCGCCGGCTCGATGAAGACTAGCTGATTGCTCCCCCATACTCCACTATGGGTGAGCCGCTCTTCGGCACATCTTCACAAGTCCATTATCACTTGAACTTGCACACCGCATCTTGATGACGATCACCACTTGATGTCATCCTCCATGGGTTGAATGAGATCTTCCTCTTGACGCAAGCCCATGAAAACATACCTAACCCCACATAGAACTCTCACATAGAACATGGGTTAGTACACAAAGCGTAATGGACAATGCTTACCATACCATGAGATCACTTGATCTCGCTTGGTACATCTTCTACGCTTTGTGTGTTGATCAACTTGAATCACTCTTCGTATTTAGTCTTGATCAACATGACCAATCTTTGGATAAATCCTTGAATAGCACCTTGGTTAACACATATTCTTCTTCAAATCACCTTGAGACCAACAAATGGTCTACAAGCAAATCCTATGGACAAACCCTTCAAATATAACTCAAGGCAACCATTAGTCCATAGAGATTGTCATCAATTACCAAAACCAAACATGGGGGCAGCACATGTTCTTTCAATCTCCCCCATTTTGGTAATTGATGACAATCACTTTCAAGAGAGTTTATATAAGGAATTAAGCATCACCATGAAAAGCAACAACTAATAATGCAAGAGCATGTGATGCAAATGCTTGGGAACAAAACCAAAGCAAGCATGAAGAAATAGCTCTCTTAATTTCTCCACAGAACTCTCTTGAACTTCTCCCCCATTGGCATCGATTGCCAAAATGGGCGAAAAGCTTAGAAAGCCAATATAATATGCGTTCCTCCATAAGGTGTGTATTTCTCAAAATATGAGTGAAATACAATACACATATCCAATGATGAGTAGCTGGAGGAAAACAAACTATATTGAGGATCCAAAGATTGCAAAAGGAAAGACATGACACAAAGACATATCAAGAGAGAAGCAAGCAATCAAAAGATCCGAAGGACCAAAGCATAAGACCAAAATCCTCTAAACTTCTCCCCCATTTGCAAATGGGCGAAAAACTTAGAAGGCCAACATAATGTGTGTTCCTCCATAAAGTGTGTATTTCTCAAAATATGAGTGAAATACAATACACATATCCAATGATGAGTAGTTGGAGGAAGACAAACTATATTGAGGGTCCAAAGATTGCAAAAAGAAAGATATGGCACAAAGACATACCAAGAGAGAAGCAAGCAATCTAAGGATACCAAAAGGACCAATCAATCAAATAATCCGATACCAATTGATAGAAACCAATTGAAAGATACCAATTGGACCAATCAATCAAATGATCCGACGAGCCACACGAACAACATATATTATGATAAGAGCAAATGAGTGTTCTAAAGACATAGGGGAGCTCCCCAAGGTTCATGCACAAATTAGAATTTTTGCATTAAAATACAAAGTGCACAAACATGGAATCATCACTCCCCCAAAATCAATAGAAACTCACAACAAGTGCAAGTGTGCATATAGGAAACTAAGCCTAGCACTTGCAACTAACACATGGTTGAGCAACATGAAAGAGAGGCAACTTAGGAATAGGCTCAACCAAAACGATGTGTGTGAGTCATGGCAAAGCACTTGAGAAGACTAATATAAGAATGAGCATTAAGCATCAACATAGTCTTGAATAAATGAGATACAAGGTGCAAGACACATCCTTCCCACACACAACAAGCAAATGGGTTCACAAGCTCACAAAAAAAAAGCGAATTAACTACAAAGCTTGTGACAACCCATGGTGAAGATAGGGAATGATAGTTTCATCAAGAGGAGGGATACCAATTGTTGATACCAATTGTTGATACCAAAAGACATGGTGAAAGCCTCATCAAGACAAGCAAGAGGAAAACAATCTTCACCACACAAGAGTGCAACAAAATGCAATGATATAAGATCCGTACTCAAGAAAAACGATTTCACGGAGCCACCAAAGAAATAAAACGAGAAAGACAAGGTGGTCGTGAAAGAAAGGATATCATCTAGAGATGTAATTTCTCTCAAGTGTATAAAGTTCTAGGTAGATGAAAATCATGATGATATCAATCCACAAAGAAGGATATACACACGAAATAGTTACAACACGAAGGAACAAGATATCCAAAAGGAAGTCATAAATATACCAATAAGATCTTTGCTTGAAAGCATAGCACATGGCTTAATATTGTCTTATTGTATATCAATGAACTCCAACTACACGAACATCAAAGACATCACAACTCACAACAAGAGTTCATTGTTGGGATGCTTTGAGAAAGGAAACAAGTATCTGATACCAATTGTGAGAAACGAAGCAAGTATCACGAGAACGAATCAAGAACATCATGCCATGATGCAACCTACACAAGGTTGAATGCAAGAAAAGTATGCATGAAGTTGATACTTGTTACCGGGACAGCTTTGGACGGATGTAGTAGGTACCAATTGAAGGTAGTAGAAAGTAGTTCGTTGATCATCCTAGCTTGACTCCAATAAGCACATGGTGACAACACCTTCCTTGTGAGTGAGCCGAGCATCCAATGCATCTCCACTTGTTCCTAGAACAACATCACAAACAAAATGGTACCCAAACTCATTGGGACCAAAGAGTTAGTGAACCAACAACACATAGGACAAACTCCACATAAATATGTGCATATGGATATGAAATTGAATTTCATGCACATCTTATCCAATTAGAGACATGGTGGAGTTTCCCCTATATATTGGGTCAAAGAAAGAAAACATGCCAAAGGAAATACATAAAGTAAATATGCATGCTTAAGACTTCCAAGAACCAAAGGGAGATACAATTTGGACAAAACACCAAGTAAACCAAGAAGGCACACGAAAGAGTGACGCAACATAAGGTTGTCCAAATTATATCAAAGAACCAAATCAACACATGATTCAAGACAAATTGAAATCAACACATGGTTGATTTCAACACTCAACAACACATGAGAAGAGATGCCAATTGAAACCAAACCAAAACAACACATGATTGATAAGATACCAATTGGAAAATATACCAAGTGAAAATAAGATACCAAATGAAGAAATAATCACTTGAAGGATACCAAATAAAAGATACATCAAGGAATGAGATACCAAAGAAACACAACAATAAAAAGATATCGAACTCCCAAGAGAGAGGATGGTTCCAAACAAACCAATCCCTCTACAAAGTTTCATGATGGCACAAAGTACCAAAAAGAAACGGTATGCCTTCCACCAACACACACTTGATAAGGATCACAAGATGAGTGTTCTAAAGAAAATAGGATAGCTCCCCCAAGCGTTGTGCATTATAGAGAATTTGCATTTGAATACAAAATGCACAAGATGGGATCACCACTTTCACTAAATCTAGAAAAACACTAGACAAGATCAAGAAAAGAACAAGATCCACAAGTGGTATGGAAGACAATGGGAGTTGACACATTCCTTGGCAAGCAATAAGACAACTAAAAACAAAAGCCAATGTAAAGATGATCAACAATTTCTACCACATACAAGAATACCAATTGTCAAGAGACAAGAAGTATTTGGAATTAATTCCCGGAGGTAGATTGCACAGGTATCCAAGATCATCTTCACAACAAACAACACAAGCATATGACAAAAGATAAGAATTAAGCACAATGCTTAGATAGATATTCTTGATAGCTTCAAGTAGGCAACCAATCATGCAAGCAATGATTAGAATAACTTGAAGCAACCGGTTCCCAAATAAGATATAAAAGTACATATTGGAGGAAAACCATACCAAGAAAATCTCTTACAAACAAGATCCAAAGATGAGCAATAAAAGCATTTAAGCAAATTGGAACTTGTTTGAGCAACCATGCCACATAGGAACAAGATAATCTATACTATCAACTCTACGTGGCAATACCTCAAATGTACACATTTTCTAGGCTTGTAATATACACAAAGCATATTACTCCCCCATAATGTGATACCAAGGACAACCAAACAAGAGGCAATAAGAGGATACAACACGAGATAATTAATGGACTATTTAGAATTTGAATTTCTCATGAGAAGACATACCACATAGAGACTAGATAATCTTGCAATATCAATACTAGGTGGTATTCTTCATGTACACACATTTGTAGGTTCGTGAAGTGCACGAAGCACATCACTCCCCCAAAATGGGTTGTTCCATTAATCTCTCACAAGAGCCAACTAAGATATGAACAAGAAGCAAACAAGGCTCAACACAACACTCACACGTACATGATGTGCAAACCAACATCCCATACTTGATTACTCAAGATAAGCAAGCCGAAGGCACACCATATACAAACACATGCAAGGTACAAAACCACAAACATGCAAAGGGGCATGTAACTTTCAATTTAAATAATTTAAGTACAAGTTACCGCAAGGAGGCACATTGGATATAAGATAGAAACTTGATAATCCAATGACTTGGCTTGAGACAATATGAATGATGAAGTCCCCTTAATTCTTCATAATATAGCCAAGTCTCCAATGCCCTCCAACAACACCTATTGATCAAGTTTGAGCTTGTTGGTCCCCAACCAAGTTGGGTCCTAAGAGGTTAGTCACAATAGGCTTGGCTACCCAAATGGTTCTTTTCTTGACACCACTTTGAGTACCAACTAACTTGGCAAACACATTGTCAACCTTATCCTTCCCAAGAGAATAGATATCATCAATTAGAATAGGGTTGGATAAGGTACCATTCGTGCATGAAGAAGCAAAGTGACCCTTCTTCCGACATAAGTAGCAACATTTACCCTTTACTTTCTTCTCAATTGATTTCTCAACTTGAGGAGCGTTGACTTGGGTCTTCTTGGGAAGTGGCCTTTCTTCAACTTGAGTTTGGACTTGAGGCCTCTTCCCTTGTTGCTTGTCACTATGAGGCTTCTTCTTCAATGGGCAAGATCTAACATGATGCCCTTCAATTTTGCACTTGAAGCAAATAATCTTGGCCGAATTCTTGACTTGTTCTTGGCCCTTCTTCTTGTTGATCTTGAACTTCTTCTTCTTATTGGAGTTGAATCCAAGTCCACCTTTGTCATTGGGAGATTTTTGCACACTCAAAATATTCTTGAGTGTGGACTTCCCTTCATGACTCTTTTCCAAGTCTTTCTTCAAAGAAGTGACTTGGGCCTTGAGCTCTTTGATTTCCTCTACATGGTTAGTATCAACACAGGCACTAGAGGAAGTATAAGCTTCATCGTTAGAGCAACAAGGCAAGGAAAGTAATTCATCACAAGATGTAGCAACATTATGAGTAGATGAACTACGAGGACTAGCACATGGCAATGAAGCATTTCTACTAGATGTAGTGCTAATGTCCACATGAGGCTCACTAGATGTTACCTTAGTAGTACAAGCCTCATGAGCTATCTTTAGCACATCATGGGATACTAGAAGATCACCATGAGAGCTCGAGAGCTTTTCATGACTTTCTTCCAATTTCCCATAATTGCTAGATAGCACCTCAAGTTGAGCCTTTAGCTCAACATTCTCCTTTAATATGGATGCTTCACAAGAAATAGAGTTAGTAGTACAAGCATCATCATTAACAACAAGAGGAGAAGGCAACTTGGCAAGCTCTTTAGCATAAGAAGCTTGAAGTTGAGCATGAGACTCGGTGAGTTCAATGAGCGAACTCTTAACGACCCTTGAGCCATTTTCGAGGTGCTCAAAGTCCTCAAGGAGTTTAGCATGCACAAATTCAAGCTTATCATTTTTAGTTCTAAAATCATTAGCCACCTCGAGAGCTCTATCATGGGATTCCTTTAATCTAGATAATTCTAGAGCAAAGGTCTCCTCAAGAGATTCCTTGGTGGTATGTTCAAGTTCAAGAGCTTGAGATAGCTCCGCAATCTCATTAGCGTAATCACGCTCATGACTTTCCATTTTCTCAATGGTGGCCTCATGCTCCTCGAGATGAGATTCCAACTCCTCCATATATTTCTTGCCCTCAATGGCAATAGTCATGATTTCAAGGAAGTTAGAACAAGCAATTTTATTCTTATGAAGAGCTTTAAAAATCATTTCACCCTTAATATTTAAGGATGCAACATTATCATTCTCTTCATCATTATCCTCATCCTCAAAATCATCAACATCATCATCATGAGATATATTAGGTTTCAAAGTAGGAGGTACCTTTGAAGCCTTAGCCATAAGGCAAAAAGCAATAGATGATGATGTAGGATCCCTTGAGGCACCATTCAAGGCCACATCTTGTTCCATGGAGTGTTGGGTTTCCTTTACATTGTTAGCACAACAACTCGAGGAAATAGATACATTTTTGTCATGGCAACAAGACATAGGAAGCATATCATCATGAGATTTAGACAAGCAATTTCTACATGATATGCAAGAACTATCAACACAAGCATGTGGAACATTTAGAGTGCTCGAAGTGTTGAAGTCCAAAGATGAAGCATTGCAATAAGATAGCGATGAAGGATCATCAACAATTATCCCACTATCAACATTACAATGATCACCACTACTCACCATATCATTCCCTTGTGGCAATCCACATGTAGGTGAAGTAGATGAAGTTGAGAAGGCAATACGACCGGAGGTGGAGGGAGAACAATCATCCCTACAAATCTTGGACACGCCATATTTGTCTTGAAGCTTTGTCCACAACTCATGAGCATCCCGAAACGGCATGAGTTGAAATATAACTACATTGCTCAAAGCATCGAAAAGCACATTAGAAGCTTGAGCATTGAGATAAGAGTTTTTCTCATCCTCTAAAGATATGTGTTGAGAATCCTTTGGAGGAGAAAAACCCATATCTACAATTCGCTCTAGATTTGGGTCCATGACCCTAAAGAGATTAAGCATGCGAATTACCCAAACATCAAAATTTGTGCCATTGAAACTAAGAGTGTCAGAGAATCCTAATCCCCTAGTCGACATCTTTACTCTCTAGGCGGTAAAGCCTAATAAGGAGAGACGAGGCTCTGATACCAATTGAAAGATCGTGGATGTCGCCTAGAGGGGGGGGGTGAATAGGCGCTTTAAAATAATTACGGTTTAGGCTTGAACAAATGCGGAATAAACCTAGCGGTTAATTTGTCAAGCACAAAACCTAAAACGACTAGGCTCACCTATGTGCACCAACAACTTATGCTAAGCAAGATAAACAACTAAGTGATAGCAAGATATATAACTAGAAACAATATGGCTATCACAAAGTAAAGTGCATAAGTAAAGGGCTCGGGTAAGAGATAACCGAGGCACGCGGAGACGACGATGTATCCCGAAGTTCACACCCTTGCGGATGCTAATCTCCGTTAGAGCGGTGTGGAGGCACAATGCTCCCCAACAATGCCACTAGGGCCACCGTATTCTCCTCACGCCCTCGCACAATGCAAGGTGCCGTGATTCCACTAAGGGACCCTTGAGGGCGGTCACCGAACCCGTACAAATGGCAACCCTTGAGGGCGGTCACCGAACCCGTACACTTTGGCAACCCTTGGGGGCGGTCACCGGTACCCGTCAAATTGCTCGGGGCGATCTCCACAACCTAATTGGAGACCCCGACGCTTGCCCGGAGCTTTACACCACAATGATTGAGCTCCGAGCACCACCAAGACACCAAGCCGTCTAGGGTGCCAAGGCACCCAAGAGGAACAAGCTCTAGGGTGCCCAAACACCCAAGAGTAATAAGCTACTCAACTTCACAACTTCCACGTATCACCGTGGAGAACTCAAACCGATGCAACTAATGCAATGGCAAGAACACACGAAGTGGACAAGTCCCTCACTCCCAAATCCCACCAAAGCAACAAAAGCTATGGATGAATATGAGAGGAAGAACAAGGAGAACACCAAGAACTCCAAGATCTAGATCCAAGGGGTTCCCCTCACTTAGAGGAGAAAGTGATTGGTGGAAATGTGGATCTAGATCTCCTCTCTCTATTCCCTCAAGAACTAGCAAGACTCATTGGAGGGATTGAGAGTTAGGCAAGCTCAAGAAGGTCAACAATGGGGGGAGAAATGAGCTCAAAGGATAAGAAAACCGTTGGGGAAGAAGACCCCTTTTATAGGGCCACCCCAAATCCAACCGTTACCCGTGCAGGACGCGCACAAGCGGTACTACCGCTCTTGCGAGCGGTACTACCGCTCGTGCGGTAGTAATTCAAAAACAGCAGGCAATCAACAAGGAACTGGAGCGGTAGTGCCGCACTAAGCGGTACTACCGTTCCGACCAAGCGGTACTACCGCTTAGGAAAACTGGGCAACAGAACAGAGCACGGCAGTGGCACGGTAGTAGGGGGCGGTAGTGCCGCACCAAGCGGTACTACCGCTCTACTACCGCTCAACTACCGCTTAGCGAAAAAATGATACCAGAAGAAATCACGGTAGTGCAACGGTAGTAGGGGCGGTAGTACCGTGTCAAGCGGTACTACCGCTCCACTACCGCTTTACTACCGCTAAACGAAAAAGAATGCCAGTAGAAATCACGGTAGTGCAACGGTAGTAGGGGCGGTAGTACCGTGTCAAGCGGTACTACCGTGGTCCCGAGCGGTACTACCGCTTTGGTGACAGGTAAACTGCCCAGACAAACAATAAACCCTGAACTGCCATAACTTCTGCAAATGAGCTCCGAATTGAGCAAACTCAAGCTTGTTGGATAGAGGACGACAAATACTATCCAACAGCGACTGGTTATATTAAGAAGTGGCAGTAGAGAAAATACCAATGATATAGAGATGAGAAACCTCTATGAATGAAGAACCGGCATAAACTCCAACATCGAAAACATCATAGAAGATGCATATATGAACTCCGTTTTCGATGACCTCGAGCTTGTCATGAAGATGACCAAAAGCTCAAAGACTCACAAAGAGAAACACCAAACACAAACCAAGAAATATGATGCAAGGATGCAATGGTTTGAGCTCTCTACGAAGATATGATAAAGCTACTCACTTGAGAGCCCCCCTTGATAGTACGGCTATCGATCCTATAACCCGGTCTCCCAACTACTACCATGAGACCGGTAAAATAGAAAACCTATCAAGGGCAAACCTTTGCCTTGCGCAAAGTCCACTTGAGCTAGATGATGACGATCTTGACCTCCTCAAGTTGGACCACCTTTCTTGATTGCGCCGACTCGATGAAGACTAGCTGATTGCTCCCCCATACTCCACTATGGGTGAGCCGCTCTTCGGCACATCTTCACAAGTCCATTATCACTTGAACTTGCACACCGCATCTTGATGACGATCACCACTTGATGTCATCCTCCATGGGTTGAATGAGATCTTCCTCTTGACGCAAGCCCATGAAAACATACCTAACCCCACATAGAACTCTCACATAGAACATGGGTTAGTACACAAAGCGTAATGGACAATGCTTACCATACCATGAGATCACTTGATCTCGCTTGGTACATCTTCTACGCTTTGTGTGTTGATCAACTTGAATCACTCTTCGTATTTAGTCTTGATCAACATGACCAATCTTTGGATAAATCCTTGAATAGCACCTTGGTTAACACATATTCTTCTTCAAATCACCTTGAGACCAACAAATGGTCTACAAGCAAATCCTATGGACAAACCCTTCAAATATAACTCAAGGCAACCATTAGTCCATAGAGATTGTCATCAATTACCAAAACCAAACATGGGGGCAGCACATGTTCTTTCAGCAAGTATATATAAAAATAAATATAAATATGTCATGTAATCATAGTTTTAAATAGCCGGCTATAGCCAGGCTATAGCCCCGCTATAGCCTTTGGCACATGCTGCGGCTAAGTGCATTAGCCCAGCTATGTAGTGTTAGAACTTTTAAATAGCCGGCTATAGCCAGGGTGCGGCTATTTGGCTTAGCCGGCTATTTAAAACTTTGCATGTAATATAGAGTTAAAGAGAAAAATGAGAAAGAAAAACAGCCCTCCAGGTTGTCCTCCTTCACTCTCACCCATCGGATGATTAGCTACCAGCACTGGCGCCACTCCCAGATGCAATGTTCCCTAACATGAAGCACCAAGCATTCAATCAGCAGCAGCAATAAGCAAGCAGCAGACATGAACAGCAAGGACAACAACTAGCGAGCAGCAACAGCTAGGGCATGAAGCACCAATCATTCAATCAACAGCAACAACACATGAACAACATAGGGAAGCAAGCAGCAGTAGTTCAACAATAAATTGAGGAAAATAGATGAAAGAAGTCTAGGTTACCTGCTCCAGCTTGGTTGCCATTGGGAGGAGACCCTGTTGCACTTGTGGGACGGCGGCGGTCAGGTCCAGGCGCCGGCCGCGACTTCTTACGGCGGTGGCGACGGCGGCGGCGACGGCGAGTCCAGGAGGTGGCGGCGGCGAGCCCAGAAGCTGGGAAAGGGAAAGGGAAACCCTATTTCGTGGCGTCAAACTGGTCGAGGAGGTCTCCTTTATGTGCGCTCGTGGATGCGACCTGCAAAAAAAGGCTTGGGCCGAGGCCTAGTTGGGCCACCCGAGTCCCCCACGTGTCCCAACCGTGTCGGCCTTTTTTTTCTTTTTTTAATTCAAAATACAGGAAATACGGCGGGATTACGCGAATTCAGCCGTGTCCGAGCGTGTCACCGTGTCCAGTCGTGTCAACACGGGGATTCGGCAACATCTGTCGTGTCCATGCTTTCGAGCTCGATACAAGAAGCATCATTAATGGTCTGTATGAAAAATGGTACAACAACAATAACAGAGCCTTTCAGTCCCAAACTAGTTGGGGTAGGCTAGATTTGAAACCCATAAGAGCTCGAAACCAAGTCATGGTTCTGACACGTGGATAGCTAACTTTCGCGCACCCCAGTCCATGGCTAGTTCTTTGGTGATATTCCAGTCCTTCAAATCTCTCTTTACGAACTCCCATGTCAAGTTTGCTCTACCCCGACCTCTTGACATTATCATCACACTTTAACCTTGCTTGCAAATAAACATACAAGTAGAAGAAGTATGGAACATGTTTAATGCAAGATATGGGTCACAATGGCATGTCATTGGAATAGAAATGCTCAAAGCATGCAAAATGGACATGGTAATATGGGCACAAGGTACGGAATGGACAATACCCAATAACCATCTGAGGGACGTGTAGACGAACGTCGCGAGGACATGTCAAAAAATGACAAATGGAGGACAAATACTCCATGGTGGCATCCATCTTGGTTGCTCTCAAGAGCTCGTTTTGTCAACTCCCGGGCTTGCGACGTTGACACGTAAGGACACAAGAAACAATGTTTGTGATAGATGTACACATCATCCATCATGATGTGTATCTTTATGTGCATGTGGGCGTTAGCTAGCACAAGATATGTAATGCGCAAAGAAATTTGATGCATGGTACTAGAATACAACATCCATCATGATAGGATTGTTGTTATGTATAACACAAGGGGACGACTGTGACAAGTGTATGGTGCATCATTAACATGCACATTCATGTAAAGCATATGGTGTACACACATGCAACACATAAATGAGTCCAAAACATCTATCATGTATGAGGAAGCTACATGGGCTTCCTCATGAGCAATAGTATTAACACTTATTGCAAGCAAGACAATGAGAAGACAAATGTTTCATCATGCTCGAAGCAACAAAAGGAGTGATTGGGTAACATTCTAAGCAATGCATGTCCAAAGCATCAATTAATTGCAACCATAGTGATGGAAAGAGAAATTGTTCTTCATTCTCAGTGCATCACACAAAGCGTTGTATCAAAGCATCTGAAAAAAGGGACATTGCAAGAACAATGTATAATACTACCATGCCTACAAGAAACACAACAAGTAGAACAAATATACGACGTATTGGATGCAAGACATGTTATATTCTCCACATTTTTCATAATGAGGTGGTCATGGCATGGCATATGAAAATTGTCACACAAAGGATAGAAGCATGCCAATATGTCCACAAGTGATGCAAATGCCATTGACCAAGAACTTGTTGTCTATGCCATATTCGCAAATCAAGTTGAATTCAATGGGGATGGCATAGTCACTACGAAAAGATTTCATTCTTGGAAATCTAATCCATAGCATATGACAAAGAATTTCATTCTTGGAAATCTAAACCAAACATGACATGACATATGGAATTTTCACAAGATGTCCTATGAAGCATAACATCACAACTAATATACTCCACATGATCATCATCATACTCGTCATAAATGGGCAATAAAGCATTATATGGGGAAGTCAAACTAGCATGTGACATAACAATAGGAAGATCAACAATATCAACAAGCAATCCAGTTCATTCACGTCCACTAGTGGGACAAGAACATCACCTATATTGTTACATTTGTAGTTTTACTCACGTGGTGTAGGTGTGGCGGAAAGGACCATCCTATGGCCATCTTTTTCATCTTTATGGAACCATTTGGGGGCTTCATCTTCTTGCGCCATGGCCATCATCTTGCCCATTTGAGGGACAAACTTGTCGAGGAATAGCACTCTTCATGCATGAGACCTAGCACCAAATGAGAAGACACCGAAGAGGTAGAGATTAAGTTATTGTAAATGGCCCCACACGACCTATCAACTACCTCACTCAACTCTTGTGGTGGTTCACTCACTCCAGCGTAGATGATCTCAGTGCCACGTTTGGTGGAGTCACTCAAGTTGTGGTGGTGGCTCTCCGCACATGGGAAGTGGGGCATCACCTCATATACGTGGTTAGTGGTGATCACTCACTCTCTCGATATGGGTGCAAATGTTCTGCAGTCATCATCGTATGCTGCCTTTGTTGAAGGGACAACCCCATGCTCAACCATGTCGCCAAAGATGAAGTCCGTAAGATGCGGCTCATCATCACTCGCATCCATAACGGAAGGGATTCCCATGCTCAACTATCTCACTATATTCGCCTCCATGGGTGGAAGCTTGTTCCTTGCTTGCCACCTTGTCACTTGTTTCCAAAGAGTGTTCCTTGATTAGCTTCATTGTTGTCCTCACCGTGCCTCCTTCAAGAAGAGCCGTGCTCGACTCGGCATCTTTGTTGTCATGACTATTAAGCTTCATGCACTAGCCAATGCAACCAAAAGTTCAAACTGATGGAAAGGGCTAGGCAATCCACATATACACTTCAACACCCCCTCTCACGTGTGACGCGGGAAGTCAACATGTGGATAGACTCAGAGGTATGGCTCAAGAGGCCTATACAAGGACACAAAGGGGGGAACAACAATTTTTGGATAAACCGCGAAAGCCAGGACTTGAACTCAAGACATGCCTTGATACCATGTTAGCTTCATGCACTAGCCAACGCAACCAAAAGTACGAACCGATGGAAAGGGCTAGGCAATCCACATATACACTTCAACAATGACGAGGGGGATCGGGGACGTTGATCTTTGAAGCGTCATCTTGGAATATCGTCGCGTCAAGCTTTGACATTTTGATGGAAGTATCCTAATGCTCGTATTGTTGGGTGTTGGTCGCCTTGAAGTGTGCATGAGCGCAAGTGGCCTTGGCCTTCTTGATGTGTCTTTCGGCCTTGAGAGCACCATCGAATAGGTCTTCGAGGGACTTGTAGTTCTTGAGGGAGGTAGCCTTGGCGATGCCGTGCTTCAATCCCGCTATGAAGCGGTATTTCATCCAAATGAGGCCTTGTTCACTGCTTCAACTCGAAGAAGTACTTGTTGATGGACTTGGTTCCTTGTGTGGTGCGCTCCAATTGGAGCAGAAGAGTATCTGCTTACTTGGATAGCACAACCTCATGCCGCATTGCCTTCTTCAATGTGGACCAACTTGTTGGTAGGTTCTTTGAAGGAAGTTGATGCACCATTCAGACGCGTAGTCATGGAAGTTTCTTGTGGCGTGCCTCACCTGATCTTCAAAGGGAACTTGTCGATGGACGAAGGATGTGTCTGTGCTACATTCCAACTTGACATAATCTTCCTGGCCATGAGTCCCATAAAATGGTATCTCAATGTCGTTGTTGAAGTCATTTTAACTCGTGGGAGTGGTGGACTTGAGCCTGAGAAGCATCTCTTGTTCGTTGTTGTGGGGGCCTTGTTGAGATTGCACTTGACGATTGGTTTGATGGTGGCCCTTGTCGGTGTACTCTCTTGATGTGGAGGTACTTAGCTTGTGTAACTTGTGGGCGGATTTGCCACGGCCACCATAGTTGTCATTGTTAGTGTGGGTCTCTCGCATAGAGTTTGGGCGATGAAGTTTTTGAGGCTATGCCGCAACTTCTTCCACAAGTGATCCATTGTCCCTATATGATGACACCAGTGCAAATAGTAAGTGGCTAAAGTGAAAGAACAATATCAAGTTACCCAAGTGAGCAAAGCTGATATGCCGATAAGTGTTCCCAAACTGCACACCTACAAACTTACAAAAAGGCTAATATAAAAATTGGCCAAGATCCAAATGAACTCAAAACAATGCAAGTTGATCACAAGTGTAGAGGAAGGAAACAAAAGGAACACATGTGCAAGGATAGCAGGCTTGTGCAACCAAAGGAATGAGCAACATTTTTTTTTTTTGGCCAAACAAGACTAATGCTCGTGTTGCACAAACATAAGGAGAGACGCTAGCTTGATTGCATGTAGAGGGTAATGGATTTGTAAACTTGGCACCACTCTAACGACGCAAACTTAATGTTTTCCTATAAGTATACTTTGCACATTTATTTATTTTGCTCTTTCTCTTGCTTATAAGCTTTTCTTTCTTTTTTATTTTGATTTTTAAAGCTTTTCTTCGTTTGCTTTTTTCTTTGTGCCAAGTCCAACATACAAGACTAATAATCACGAGATATGGCTAGCATACAACAACAACAACAACAACAACAAAGCCTTTAGTCCCAAACAAGTTGGGGTAGGCTAGAGGTGAAACCCATAAGATCTCGCGACCAACTCATGGTTTTGGCACATGGATAGCAAGCTTCCATGCACCGCTGTCCATGGCTAGTTCTTTGATGATACTCCAATCGTTCAGATCTCCCTCCTCCCATGTCAAGTTCGGTCTAGCCCGGCCTCTTTTGACATTATCAACACGCTTTAGCCGTCCACTATGCACTGGGGCTTCTGGAGGCCTGCGTTGAACATGCTCGAACCATCTCATACGTTGTTGGACAAGCTTCTCTTCAATCGGCGGTACCCCAACTCTATCTCGTATATCATCATTCCGGACTCGGTCCTTCCTTGTGTGGCCACACATCCATCTCAACATGCGCATATCCGCCACACCTAACTGCTGCACATGTCGCCTTTTAGTCGGCCAACACTCAGCGCCATACAACATGGCCGGTCGAACCGCCGACCTATAGAACTTGCCTTTTATCTTTTGTGGCACTCTCTTTTCATAGATAATGCCAGAAGCTTGGCACCACTTCATCCATCCGGCTTTAATTTGATGGTTCACATCTTCGTCGATATCCCCATCCTTTTGTAGCATTGACCCCAAATATCGAAAGGTGTCCTTTTGAGGCACCACCTGCCCATCAAGGCTAACCTCTTCCTCCTCTTCCTCGTGCCTAGTAGTACTGAAACCGCACCTCATGTACTCGGTTTTAGTTCTACTAAGTCTAAAACCTTTTGATTCCAAGGTTTGTCTCCATAGCTAACTTCTTGTTGACCCACTATCATTGACTAGCACCACATCGTCCGCAAAGAGCATACACCATGGGATATCTCCTTGTATATCCCTTGTAACCGAGATATGGCTAGCATGTACACAGGATACCCAATTGATGCGCCAAGTAGATATCAAATGATTCTTACTATGTTATTGCTCAAGATAGCAATGATGTATATGACAAAGATGTCACTACGTTGCTCAAGTGTATGATGTCGACAATACTCAAATAACTAGTCTCAATGGGATGAAAGTTTACGCAAAGGAACGATTGCTATCAAAGGCAATGTCATGGAAGAGTAAGCTTATGACGGAACGAATACCTCTTGACGAAGTTGGAGTGTATCGGCATTGCTTTCGGTGAATGTGTCAAAGAGGATGAACTGGTGGTCGTGGATGACGTAGTTGTTGGTGATGTACTTGGTGGAGGTCGATGTAGTGGGTGACCGAATGCCCACCCGGTGAAACTGGGACGACGAGGCGAGCTTGATGGTTGGTGGAGGTGGTTGGTGTCGATGAAATTCCTCCAAAAGTGTAACACAAATGATGTGGAAACCAATGCGGTGATCTTGGGCTTGTCGATAGCATCAAATCTAGCCCTAGAGCGCTAGTCCAGGATGAAATGTTACGACCAAAACGGTCACTGGTTTAGGAAGGGAGGGGGGGGGGGGGGCTTCGGGGTATCCAAAGAGCGTGCCAAAAGAGGCTTGGAAATCTGGGGTAAACCCAGGGCTGCAGGAGGTTGGATTTGCAAGGGCCGGAGGGAAAAAAACTCAGGTTTGAAGTCAAAATTTGATGAGGTAAAGAAAAACTTGGGCCAGATCCACGAAAAGGAAGGTAGATCAACTAGATGTGCAAGAGATCCATGAATCATAACCAACCAATTTGCACGAAATCCAACAAATCACTTGAAATTGACTTTGGGCTATTTTTGGTGGGGATTTTTGAATTTGGGCAGGAAAAAAAGAAAAAAGGCTAGCAATGGGAGGGGAAGGGGTTCCAATTCGTCGCAACTTTGCTCTTGATGCCAAATGATACGGGGCAAACCGTATGGATGCTCTTCACGATTTGGAGGTGGATTTGAGGAAGAACTCGGGAGAAAACTGTTAGGAAAGCAACTTATCTCTATTGAAGGCCCAAGGGGCATATATATATTACACAAGGCTTGAGGTGCAAGGAAAGTAAACATAGACTAATAAGGACTCCTAGACTAATACTAATACTTCCTAACACCCTCCCTCAAATGCAAAGCGTATGCAATAGCATTGCAATTGAAGAAGTGTAATACTAAAAAAATTGATAATCCAAATCCGCGTCTTGAGAGTGTCGTTGTAGCATGAAGAGTCTTCGAAACCTGTCGAGTCGCCAAAGGGGATAACGAAGAGATGGCACATCAGAGGAAAACACCGCATCACTTGAAGATACAGGATAAGTATTAATAGAAGATGGGTTGTCAAAGGAAGATGGCACATCAACAGAATGAAGCATTGCTTAAAGAATCACGGCCCATGAAAACCGACGGCAAAAGAAGCTCGGGGGCAAGAGAATGGGCTTAGATCAACAATGCAAAGAGAATAAAACACTGCACAAAAAATCATAGCCCACGACAACCGACGGCGAAAGAAGCTCGGCGGTTAAGGCACGATGGGTGTAGATCGACAATGCAAAAGGAGTCAAGAAAATCCTATAGAAAACAAGAAGGGCAAGTAGGCCATAGAAGTTGTATAGAAAGGATCAGGACCGGAGAAAGGCCGACGGACAATGGTATGGTGGACTCGCATGGCATGAGAAACATAAAATATCAACGTATTTGATGGACGCAGCGGAAAACAAAGATAACTAAAACACACACACTAGACTAGGGATGATGGCAGCGGTAGTAGCTTACAGAAAAGAGCCAGCAAGCATGTAGGCAAGCAACACATGGTAGCAGGAGAGCAGCACACGGGACAACACACAGCATGGAAGCAGTGCGTAACAAGCCCATGGAGAGCTGTATCAACACAACAACAGACACGCGGACCACCAGAAGCTACAAAGCAAGTAGCTTGTACGGGCGGCGGGTGGATCCCATGAGCGGACGTACAGGCAGCGGCCTGGAGGCGTGCTTCGATGTGGCAACACGCCCGCGCAGACCGATCTGAGAGGCTGCAGCTGCTGGACAAGCTACCATGGCTCGATCTGGAGGTTGGCGGCAGGGACCGGCTCGTAGGAGACTGGGCTGACGGGGGCCGACGGGCAGCCGGCCGGATCCACGCGTCAACGATGAGGGCTGAATCGACACCGGCCAGCAGGCGGGCAACGACGTAACAAGATTGAACATCGATGGGAAGAGCAGCAGCTAGCCGGGCACGGGAGGTCGGCAGTGGGTGAAATCGATCCAGAAACAGATCGATCGAGAGGAGACTGAAAGAAAAAAAGTGGATATCAAGGACGAGCTGCGGCGTCCAGAGACCTAAACCTAGGCTCTAATACCATGTTAGGAAAGCAACTTATCTCTATTGAAGGCCCAAGGGGCATATATATATTACACAAGGCCTGAGGTGCAAGGAAAGTAAACATAGACTAATAAGGACTCCTAGATTAATACTAATACTTCCTAACAAAAACGAGAGGAATTATAAGGGAAACTAGCATAAATCAACACACAAGTTGGAAAACAAGATGCACATTAATTAATCCTTGATTCAAATCATCCACAAGAGAGAGAGAGAGAGGGAGCAAGATAAGGTTCTTCCCCAAGTCCTATGGGGTAATCTTCTCAACAAGTAGAGGTCTTGAAACTCCTCGGAGTCTTCACCTCGCAAGGTGGCCTTGTTCTCCATGAGGAACCATATCTGCATTGGAGGAATCCCACTATGGGAGGTAGATGAGCAAAGCTCTCTTAGTTTTAGATATAATCTTTGCTAACCCTAGGAGGTGGGAGAAGAGTATATATATAGTTCTAGGAATGAAGGGGTAAATGAGGGGCAAAAAGGGAAGGATACATGGGCCATCAACTCTTTTTGGAGTCTAAATTGAGTTTACTATGAAGAACATGTTTTCTTCTAACTCTTGTTGAGGCAGATAGTACAGGGTTCTCTACCTTCAAATAGTTATTATATCCATCAATTCTTTTCGGAGTCTAGATTGTGTTTATGAAGAATTGATGGACCAATACTATAATCTCCAGTGGTTCATTCTAAATTCTGGAGCATTTGCTTAAGTTGGGGCTTTCCTGTCAATCCTTCACTTTTGTCCTTCAAAAATATGCGATTTCCATATGTCATCTATAACTGACCGAAGTTTTCTAGTAAATATTTAATTTTAGTACTTGATAAATTTTTGCTATTTTACCTGTATACTGTATTTTATTTTAATATTTCTGGTTACTGAAGGCAGACACTATTCAATCTTATTTACGATGCCTTTTTTTATATCAATTTAACCTTTTGCACTAAGGTTACTTTGCACTGGAGACTTATCATTTGTATTTTGTAATGAATAAATTCTTTGTGAAATACAATACAGGGTGACAGCTTGATGAGGACACTTCTTGTTGCGGCTTTTGCAGTATCAAGCTATGCTTCAACTGAAGGTCGGCAATGCAAACCCTTCAATCCTCTACTAGGTGAAACATATGAAGCTGATTATCCAGATAAAGGACTTCGCTTTTTCTCTGAGAAGGTTGTGTAGTTTTTTCTTAGATAATTGAAGTTATTATTACCCCTGGTCTCATCGATGCATCCAACCAGACTTCTTACATTGTTTGTTACATAATCATGAAACAACAATCTCAACAGAAAAAGGAAGATACCAAAACAACAAGACCAACCAACACCAGATGATACTAATATGGCATCCAAGACTACTCTATAAACTAAGAAGCCTAGTACTGGCACGCCATCCAAACCGGGATATAGACTCCCTGTTAATCCGTTTGAGCCACTTGGCGCCAAGCTTCATGGATTCCTTGTATTGCTCCTTTTGTAACAATGCCCATGACCACAACCAACTGGTACATCAGAGTAGCACCTGCATACATGAGTGAAATTTCTTTTTGTCAACATCATTCCTGCATAGCCAAATTGGAAGGAGTACCTAAAGAGAGATCTGAAGGATTGGAATATCACCAAAGAACTAGCCATGGACATGGGTACAATAAAGAAAAGATTTTTGATAGTTTCCTGTTCACAGTAAAAGCTACACCATGTGTACCCCCTGCCACTTACACTTATTCAATTGTCCTTTGTAAGGACTACCCTCGTGCATTAAAACCACAGGAATTCTGACCTTTAGAGGCAGTTTCAGACTCAGAACTGTTTTCATCTAAATCTGACCCACTTAACATTATGGCCTATACATGGAGTGTACAGAAAAAACTCATGTGGTATGAAGATCCCACTTAAACAGGTCTTGCCCCTGAGTTAGTTGAACCTCCGCTACTTTGAGGACAATCTCATTCCAGTCGTTTAAATGCTTTCCAATGAGGGTCGGTGGAAATCAACCAGTGGATTCGCCACTACCAGGACCCAGCCAACACTTCTCTGAAGAATTCGACAGCCATGTTCTTCGTCAGTTAAGTTTGAATCATCCGACAAAGGCTACAGTAGCCAACTACTCTGTTTTACTTTTTCTTTATTCTTATCTCGTTTGTAAGGCTATAAAGCTAAGTATCTGGAGACAACGGGATCATTCTTCCTGTATCGGGGTAAACCCTAGCCGCCTGTGTTCCTGGCTGGCCCTTAGGTGTATCTTAACTTGACCTATATTCCCTGCACTTACGCTCCAAATTTGCTAAGTTTTGTGATGTGAGTGAGAGTTGTCTGAATCTTCTTCTTCAGACCTTGCTGGGTCTGACAGCCACCCGGAGAACAGCGGCTACCGTGGCATCCTTATGTCAGACAATGTTGAATAATCTCCGGTACCTAACTGAAAAGGGCATATGCCCGATCCGTTTATCCTCCCAAAAGCTAGGCGATTCATCATTTTTCATACTGAATGAACCAACTCGTAAAAAAGCGTCCTTCACCCTCATAAGGCCCTTCCAAAAATGCGAGTCTGTTGGCTTGTCTTTAACCGAACTGAGTGGTTTTTGCCCCAAATATTTATTTTGCGACAACGATTGTCAATCTCCACCCTCTGTTCACAGCTTGAATATCCAATAACCTCCAAATCTTGAATACCGAGGCCGCCCTGGTCCTCGGGAGTACACAAAATCTCACAACGTGCTAAACAATATTTTCTTTTATGCTGATCAGATTGCCAAAAGAAGCGAGAACAATTATAGTCTAGTCTCTTCAGCACTCTCTCAGCGATCTCCAAAAAGGACATCATTATTTGAAGAGATTATGAGTTATTTCCGAATAGAGTAATTCCTAGTTCATGACATTGTTTCTCTTATTACCACGCAACTTTATGTAAGGATTGGAGCATCACCAAACTAGCCATGGACAGGGGTGCGTGGAAGCTTGCTATCCATGTGCCAGAACCATGAGTTGGTCGCGAGATCTTATGGGTTTCACCTCTAGCCTACCCCAACTTGTTTGGGACTAAAGGCTTTGTTGTTGTTGTTGTTGTTGTTGCTCCCTCGGCTGATTAAAAATATGTTCTTATTATAAATTTGATTATTTCAGGTCAGTCACCACCCCGTGGTTGTTGCATGTCACTGTGATGGTCGAGGATGGAAATTCTGGGGTGATTCGAATCTGAGAGGCAAGTTCTGGGGTCGATCCATTCAGCTTGATCCAATAGGCGTTCTAACCCTTCAATTTGATGATGGGGAGAAATTCCAGTGGAGTAAAGTTACTACTTCCATATACAATATCATTATAGGCAAAATTTATTGTGACCACTATGGCACAATGCACATCAAGGGGAGTAGTCGCTACTCTTGCAAGCTTAAATTCAAAGAACTGTCAATTATTGATCGGAACCCACACCAGGTAAATCTGTAATTTCAGTACAAAATGAATTTATATCAAGCATAAAATAGATACCCGTCTAGTCAGATGCTTGCTCTTAAATGTCTGTTTGGCCATAGACTCTCTTTTATTTGGACCGCAATAAGGGGGAATGTCAGCTCAGGAGGAATCCTGGAGCGAGATCGTTCCCGCGAGAGGTTCGACCGAGGGAACCGTCCTTCCTTTGGGTGTTCGCTCCAAGAGCTGGTTCGCGTGACCTGTGGCCCAGAAAAAAAGCAAAGCGCGTGGGACAAAACTGGCTAGGCCCAATTAACTGCTTTTTTGCAAAAAATTGCCGTATTTTTTTAAAAATATGATACATGAATTGCCAAAAAATGCATAATTTAGACATGAGAAAAAAATGCAAAAATATTGCATGGAGGTATATATAAAAGAGAAATAGAATTACCTTGACAGTAGGAAAATGCCACCTATATGTAACATGAAAATGCCACCTATATGTAACATGAAAAATGCCATAACACAATGAAAAAATTCAGCTTATATGTATCATGAAATTGCCATGCTACATACAAAAAGAAATTTATGATGGTATGATCAACAAATTTGCCATGGTACAATACATAAAAAAATATTATCTACAATTTGCCATGGGGACATTTCAAAACATTCCTACAAATTGCCAGGGGTGCGGGGAAGTTTAGCTATCCAGGTGCCAGAACCATGAGTTGGTTTTGAGATCTTATGGGTTTCAGCTCTAGCCTACCCCAACTTGTTTGAGACTAAAGGCTTTGTTGTTGTATTGAAATGTACTCCCTCTGTAAAGTAATATAAGACTTTTTAGATCACTAAATCACTAATGGACTTCCGTTTTTAGCAAATGTCTACTAGGGTAAACAATAATTTACATTAAAAGTAGTAACTGATTAAAATTAGAATTACTAGATAGATAATGCATCTTTTAAAACATCAATATAGGCACTATGATTTTGTTCCTTGTTCTCTTGGAAGGGTCCCTTGATCGTGAAGCAATCCCCTTGTCGTGTTCTGATGCATTCTGTTGTTGTGTAGGACAGTAGTTGTAGTCTAACTAGCAAGGATTATCGAAAAAATATGGGTTCAAGATTCTGGGAGAATCTGGGGGGAGGTCTGATTCTCAAGATTCTGAGAGAATTGGCCAAAAGAACTGGCCTCCATAGAGAACCGTGGCTGACATCCTTAACGGGCGACATGGTCACTGCAATGTACAAACAAAACTGCATATGTACTATGTATTTGCTATTGGTCATCAGTAATTTATTTGCAGTCTAAATATATTTGGGCACACGTAGGGTCAACATCTTAAATAACTTGGATCAATCACGCAGGTGCATGGATTTGTACAAGATAATATGACTGGAGAGAAAGTCGCTATGTTAATTGGAAAATGGGATGAAGCTATGTATTATGTGCTTGGGGATCCAAGCACTAAACCCAAGTGGTACGACCCAATGTCCGAAGCAGTTCTTTTGTGGGAGAGAGACAAGTCTTTGAATCAAACCCGATATAACCTTTCTCCATTTGCAATTTCTTTAAATGAATTGGCACCTCACATGTTGACGATGTTGCCTCCTACTGATTCTCGCCTGAGGCCTGATCAGAGGCATCTGGAAAATGGTGAATACGAGAAGGCAAATTCGGAGAAACTCAGACTTGAACAACTTCAGCGGCAGGTATTCCAGTATTATATGTTTGATTTAATCTTTTATCAATGTGTTTTCTTGTTTCTTTTTATCATAGCATCATTTATAAGAGTTGAGATCATCACATTGTCCGACCAAGTACCACGGCTAATATTATAAGTCAGAAATCATGGGTTTGAAATCTCATCTGTCGTGTGTAATTTGTACTCATTATTCTCATGAATGAAGAAGCATCTTCTAATTGTTCCGCAAATCTGATGCTGGCACACTGTTTGTAAAGCTCAATATCTGAATTAGTGAGATACCCCCTCCATCCCAAAATAAGTGTCGCTGATTTAGTACAACTTTGTACTAAATCTGTACTAAACCAGAGACACTTATTTTTGGGACGGGGGGAGTGTGATTGTAGTTTCCTAGGCGTTCTTCCTCACACAATGAAAAAGAAACTTCCCAGGCATTCTTTCATTATTGGTTTTAGCAACTAGCAATTCAGACCCAGTTTATTAAATTTTATTCTAGTTTGATTTGCAAAGATGACAAGATTCTGACAGGTGGAGAATTTTAAGCATTCACATTCATAATGAGGAAGAAATCATAACTGTGGGCTTACGCTATTTGACAGCATATAACTTGTGTTTATCATCAGGCTCATCTTTACGCTGGGCTTTGCCCCTGCTGGTGTCACCTGTAATGGCTTATATTTACAGGCTCGAAGGTTACAAGAGAGAGGCTGGCAACCAAGGTGGTTCAGGAAGGACGAGGACGACAGCTACTGCTATCTTGGGGGATACTGGGAAGCGAGGGAAAAAGGAAACTGGGATGGGATCCCCCATATATTCGGCGAGAGCAGTGCATCGCCTGGGTAGTCTCAGCTATAACCCTGCGCCTCTTTCTTTTATGGTAGTGGTATCACATTTCCTTTACAGGAAACATTGACTGGCACAAAATGAAAGTGTGAATATTGCCAATTTACTGGTGGTTTCAGGTAGCCGAAATGTACTGGTAAATACTTGATGAGATTGTGTTAGTAAGAATGCAGTTAAGTAGGTAGGTTTAATGCATGCGAAATTCAATTATGGGCTCAGCTGAAATGTATTTATTTTGGAACAATTTGATCCTTTCTTCAGTCTAGATGTTTGTCTAGCAGTTTTGTGAATTCTGCAATCATACTTATTAGGAGGGAGTGTTTTGGCTCCCATGCCTTAGCTCCTCCTGAAATTTGAACCACATTTCCCTGTTATATGCGTGTAAAATTTAGTCTTTTTACGGGCAGTTTTTCTTTTACCCTGAAACAGTAGACACTTTGTTGAAGTACCTACCCCTAAGCGGTTCAGCATTCTAATCGAGTAATCTGACTTGCGTTAGAGTCATATGTTATATTTATGGTGGCCTTTGGTCTTATGGATTTTGGCCGGCCTTCAACGTGTACATGTATATATGATGGCTTTAGCCTCATGATAATCCCAATCGCTGTCCGGTGCGCGTGCGCTATCTGGTGCGATGGAGCGGCCGCACCACGACCGTCCATCATGAGAATCGCACAGGACAAGTGGCCTGGGGTGTCCGACCAGGTGGGCGGTGCGTTTTTGTCGGCTCTTCGATTTTTTTGGGGAAATGCGCCGCTTGCTCTATCCTGCCGTTTCCCCCTTTTTCTCCCCGCACTCACCCTAGGCGACGAACCAAATCCCGCAGCCAAAATCCCCACTCCTTGCGAGCGCCGGCGAGGAGTCGATTCAACGAGTGCGGCGACGGCCCGACGAAGGTTCCCGTAGCAGGTCGACGGGGGGCATGGGGCGGCGCGCGCGTGTGGTAGAAGGAGGAGAAGGTAGCGGCGGCGGGGGAGGTGGTGGAGCTGGTGGTTCAGCGCGAGGCAGCGACGACCCCACCGGAGAATCGAGATCCTGTTGCTTCGACGACCGAGGTGAGTTCATCCCTCGTCCCACCCCCCGTCCCTCCTTCTCTCACATCTCATGGTTGTTGGGGGTTCGTCACCGACGCTCTCGTCGTCATTAACGACCACAAGGGGGGTACATCTAACGGGGAGGTCTCGGGGAGGAGGGAGAGAGGGGAGAGATTTTTGTGCGAGGAGGCGGGGGCCGGCAGAGGGGTCCTGCTAGAGGTGGAGCAGCGAGAGGGGAGGGGGTCGCCGGTGTGCGTGCGCATGGAGGGATGTTTTCGCGCTCAGTTGCAGCAGTGTTCACTGAGCTCTCTCCCTTATAAACTGACCTCTTGATCCGTGGTGAAATATGTCAGTGATAGTTTGCACAGATTGTTGACAATAATTTGCCCAATTTGCAAACCACGCTGTGTCGTCGTTGGCAATTCGTTTGGTTTTAGGCTGCTGTGGAGTGCTGGCTACTTTGCGTGCTCCGTAGCCTTTGTGTTCGGCAGGCTTTTGCTTACTTTGGTGGTGGTGGTGATTGAATGCCACTAGCACTTCTCTCCCTATCTAAGCAAGGCCAAATCATACTCCACCAGCAGTGTTAGCCGATATTGCACACCTAACTTGGTCGTGTTTTCGTGCTTAGCTCAGGCGCGGCGCCTGCGACGTGAGCTAGAAGAGGTAGGGGATGACGGCATGACGCGGGTGACATGAGGAAGGAGAGGCGCTCAACATGAGGAAGGAGAGGCAATTTTTTGACAGCACGTGTAGCATTTGCAGGCAATACATATGTGTTTCAGTAGGCAATTCTCTAGTTACATCTGTGTTTTAGGATGCATTTTCTGTAGCATTGGGGCTGTGTACATGAACGTACTATTCCGGTGTGAATTTTCCTGTTAGCTTTGAGATTTTGCTGAATCTCAAACGACGAGCAACGCGCTCCACTGCTCTTCGGAGACCTCACGAGCAGAGCAGTCGAGCCCCGACAATGGTGATGTCGCGTTCGCTCTGCTGCAGCTGTACTGCCCACCCAACTTCTCACACTGCGATGAGTTGAGCGGGACCACGGGAGTGAGTCGGCGATTAGTTGAGCTGATGAACAGGGGCATGTTGAGGTCAGAAACATCCTCGCCACCTGCGAATCGATCGAAATGGGACACGTCGCTGATCAATCATCATGTGTTGCAATCATGCCCGGTGCTCGCATGATTGTGGTCAGCATGTTTTTTCCCATGTTTTTTCAGCATACGTGTTCATGAGCACATCCTTTTTTCTACATGTGTTTTGTTAGGGGAAATAGCACTGATGACCGCAGGGGGGGGGGGGGGGGGGGGGAACGGTACTGATGTACTTTGGCAAAAGTACTGTCGAATAAGAGCAACAGTGCTGAATCGCAGGCAAATGTTCTGAACCAGTAAGCTACTCATGCATTTGAGACTTATTTGCAGGCAAATGTTCTCAATCTGTCAGCCTCTTGACACATTTTGTAGGCATTTTCAGCATATATGTAGGCATCTTGATTTTCTGTAGTTTCATCCTTTTTCCTTTCTTTTTCTCAAAAAATGTACAAACAGATGAAACAAAGATACACGAGCAAACGGGCAGAGAGTCTCTTTGTTGGGTACGAGCAGGCCGAGAAATTTGTTTTCTCAAAGTTGCCACCCACATTTGTTGCTAGCACGAAGGGGGGCACTCCTCGCCTACCTAGGCGACCTAGGTCGCCTCACCCGGACGACCAACTCGCCCAAAACCACCGCCCACCCCTACCAAGTCGCGCTAACACGAAAGGAGCAATCTCGCCTACCTCGACGACCTAAGTTGCCTCACCCGGACGATCAAGTCGCCCAAAACCACCGACCACCCCTACCAAGTCGCGCTAACATGAAGGGGGCACTCCTCGCCTACCTCGGTGAACTAGGTCGCCTCACCCGGACGACCATGTCGCCCAAAAACCACCGACCACCCCTACCAAGTCGCGATAACACAAAAGGGGCACTCTCGCCTACCTCGGTGACCTAGGTCGCCTCCCCAGACGACCAACTCGCCCAAAAACCACTGACCAGCCGTACCAACTCGTGCTAACACGAAGGGGGCACGCCTCGCCTACCTCGGTGACCTAGGTCGCCTCACCCGGACGACCAAGTCGCCCAAAATCACACCAAGTCGCGCTAACACTAAGGGGGACATACTCCCCTACCTAGGTGACCTAGGTCGCCTCACCCTGACGACCAAGTCGCCCAAAACCACCGACCACCCCTACCAAGTCGCGCTAACACGAAAGGGGCACTCTCGCCTACCTCGATGACCTAGGTCGCCTCATCCGATCGACCAAGTCGCCCAAAAACCACCAACCACACCTACCAAGTTGCGCTAATACGAAGGGGGCACTCCTCGCCTACCTCGGTGACCTAGGTCGCCTCACCCGGACGAACAAGTCGCCCAAAATCACACCAAGTCGCGCTAATACGAAGGGGGCACGCCTCGCCTACCTCGGTGACCTAGGTCGCCTCACTCGGACGACCAAGTCGCCCAAAATCACACCAAGTCGCGCTAACTCGAAGGGGGCACTCCTCGCCTACCTCGGTGACCTAGGTCGCCTCACCCGGACGACCAAGTCGCCCAAAATCAGACAAAGTCGCGCTAACATGAAGGGGGACACACTCCCCTACCTAGGTGACCTAGGTCGCCTCACCCGGACGACCAAGTCGCCCAAAACTACCAAACACCCTACCAAGTCGCGCTAACAAGAAAGGGGCACTCTCGCCTACCTCGATGACCTAGGTCGCCTCACCCGGACGACCAATTCGCTCAAAAACCACCGACCGCCGCTACCAAGTCGCGCTAACACGAAGGGGGCACTCCTCGCCTACCTCGGTGACCTAGGTCGCCTCACCCGGAGGACCAAGTCGCCCAAAAACCACCGACCACCCCTACCAAGTCGCGCTAACACGAAAGGGGCACTCTCGCCTACCTCGATGACATAGGTCGCCTCACCCGGATGACTAAGTCGCCCAAAAACCACCGACCAGCCCTACCAAGTCGCGCTAACACGAAGGGGGCACTCCTCGCCTACCTCGGTGACCTAGGTCGCCTCACCCGGACGACCAAGTCGCCCAAAATCAGACCAAGTCGCGCTAACACGAAGGGGGGCACACTCCCCTACCTAGGTGACCTAGGTCGCCTCACCCTAACAACCAAGTCGCCCAAAACCACCGACCACCCCTACCAAGTCGTGCTAACACGAAAGGGGCACTCTCGCCTACCTCGATGACCTAGGTCACCTCACCCGATCGACCAAGTCGCCCAAAAACCACCGACCACCCCTACCAAGTCGCGCTAACACGAAAGGGGCACTCCTCGCCTACCTCGGTGACCTAGGTCGCCTCACCCGGACGACCAAGTCGCCCAAAAACCACCGACCAGCCCTACCAAGTCCCGCTAACACGAAGGGGGCACTCCTCGCCTACCTCGGTGACCTAGGTCGTCTCACCCGGACGACCAAGTCGCCCAAAATCACACCAAGTCGCGCTAACACGAAGGGGTACACACTCCCCTACATAGGTGACCTAGGTCGCCTCACCCGGACGACCAAGTCGCCCAAAACTACCAAACACCCTACCAAGTCGCGCTAACACGATGGGGGGCACTCCTCGCCTATCTAAGTGACCTAGCTCGCCTCACCCGGATGACCAAGTCGCCCAAAACCACCGAACACCCCTACCGAGTCGCGCTAACACGAAGGGGGGCACTCCTCGCCTACCTAGGCGACCTAGGTCGCCTCACCCAGACGACCAAATCGCCCAAAGCCACCAAACACCCCTACCAAGTCGCGCTAACATGAAGGGGGGCACTCCTCGCCTACCTAAGTGACCTAGGTCGCCTCACCCGGACGACCAAGTCGCCCAAAACTGCTAAACACCCTACCAAGTCGCGCTAACACAAAGCGGGGCACTCCTCGCCTACCTAAGTGACCTAGGTCTCCTCATCCGGACGACCAATTCGCCCAAAGCCACCGAACACCCCTACCGAGTCGCGCTAACACGAAGGGGGGCACTCCTCGCCTACCTAGGCGACCTAGGTTGCCTCACCCAGACGACCAAATCGCCCAAAACCACCGAACGCCCCTACCAAGTCGCGCTAACACGAAGGGGGGCACTCCTCGTGATAGAGGCGAAGGTGTCCCGTCTTTCGATGAGATGGTGGCTATCGTTTTGGTGGAAGTCGACTTTCACGATCCGACTACGAACGTGCGAAGACATCGCGCCTTAGCAATTGCTAAACCAACTCCGAGAGGTTATTGACCACGCCGGAGCACGATCAACCACGAAGGTCTATTTCCTACACGCAAACGAAGATTGCAATCTGGATATTGCGAATAAAAGAGGAAAGCTTTATTGATGAAGTGGAGTTCCATGACGTCTTGGTCTGGTCGTGGAACACAAACGAAGGACGCGGAGTTGCAGCTATGGCGAACTTGTAATCTAAACAAAACCCAAGTCTAAAACGATGCCCTAAGGGCTGTATATATGGTGGAATAGAAGGGGATTTCGTGGCCCCTTGGAGGAGGGGTCCGAAACCAGCCCTAACTCCGTTTCCCCACACATACGGACTCTAAAAACAGCCTAATAAGTGGTATTTCGAAATTACATGGGCCTGGCCCAAAAATAAGGTGACGCAGCACCTATATTAGCCTATGGACGAAATTTATGAAGTGGCATCTTGTATATTTCGTCCAAGCCTCCCAACACTCCTTATGGTGGCTTCAAAGTGCGAAAATCACCACTGGAAACTCCGTTGTTCCTTCCCGCGTGCGCACCTTCTCCCCCATGCTTGATCCCGCTCCAATGGCCATCCTTCTTGTCCATTCTAGGTCCTTCATTCATAAGTAAAACAAAAGTATCTAATTTAGGCTGCATCATATGTTCATGAACATTAGAAGAATTTCCAAGAAACGAAAGTACCTGATAATTTAGTTGGCGTGCGCGGGCTCTAGTAACTGGTCCAATATGTGTAGCTGGTGGGGATGTGGGTGTAACATTAGTAGGGATGTCCTCATCATCCTCCCCTTCTTGAACTGAAGTCGTCCTCGACGGAAGCTCATCATCCTCACCCAAATAAGTCTTCAAATCTGCAATGTTAAAAGTGGGACTAACCCCAAAATCTGCAGGCAGCTCAAGTTTATATGCATTATCATTTACTTTCTCTAACACCTTGAAAGGACCATCATCACGTGGCATTAGCTTCGACTTGCGCAATTCAGGAAACCTATCCTTACGCAAATGTAACCAAACAAGATCTCCAGGTGCAAAGACAACATGTTTTCTACCCTTATCTCCAGCAAGTTTATATTTAGCATTCATACGCTCAATGTTCTTCTTAGTTAACTCATGCATCTTTAATATTAATTCAGCACGTTCTTTAGCATCAAAATTGGCCTTCTCCGAAGATGGAAGAGGCAACAAATCAATAGGGGCACGAGGTAAGAAACCATACCCTACTTCAAAAGGGCACATCTTAGTAGTAGAATGCAGCGAACGATTATAAGCAAATTCAATATGAGGCAAGCATTCTTCCCACATTTTCAGGTTATTCTTCAAAACAGCCCTAAGTATAGTAGACAATGATCTATTCACTACTTCAGTTTGTCCATCAGTTTGGGGGTGACATGTAGTACTAAAAAGCAGTTTAGTCCCCAACTTAGCCCATAAACATCTCCAAAAGTGGCTAAGAAATTTAACATCACGATCTGAAACAATTGTATTTGGCACACCATGCAAGCGAATAATTTCATGAAAGAACAAATCAGCAACATTAGCAGCATCATCACTTTTATGACAGGGTATAAAGTGAGCCATTTTCGAAAATCTATCCACGACAACAAATATGCTATCCCTCCCCTTCTTTGTTCGAGGTAAACCTAAAACAAAGTCCATAGATATATCCTCCCAAGGAACACTAGGTACAGGCAAAGGCATATATAAACCATGAGGATTGAGTCGTGACTTAGCTTTTTGTAGTGCAGCGAGCAACAAAACGCTCAACATCCCGTCTCATCTTTGGCCAAAAGAAATGTGTAGCAAGTACGTCCTCCGTCTTCTTCACGCCAAAGTGTCCCATTAATCCCCCTCCATGCGCCTCCTGTAACAACAAAAGACGAACGGAGCTAGCTGGAATGCATAGCTTGTTAGCACGGAACACAAATCCATCATTAATGACGAACTTGTTCCATGTTCTTCCTTCTTTACAATTCTGCAACACATCTTTAAATTCAGCATCATGCATATATTGATCTTTGATGGTCTCCAAACCAAATATTTTAAAGTCAAGTTGTGAAAGCATAGTATAACGACGAGACAATGCATCAGCAATAACATTTTCTTTACCCTTCTTGTGTTTAATGACATAAGGGAAAGTCTCAATGAATTCAACCCATTTAGCATGCCTACGGTTCAGTTTTGCTTGACTTTTAATATGTTTCAAAGATTCATGATCAGAATGTATAACAAATTCTTTGGGCCATAAATAATGTTGCCATGTTTCCAAAGTCCGAACAAGAGCATATAATTCCTTATTATAAGTAGAATAATTCAGACTAGGCCCACTCAATTTTTCAGAAAAGTATGCAACAGGTTTACCATCTTGTAATAACACACCTCCTAATCCAATTCCACTAGCATCACATTCAAGCTCAAAAGTCTTATTAAAATCAGGAAGTTGGAGTAATGGAGCATGTGTTAACTTATCTTTCAATACCGTGAAGGCTTCTTCCTGTGCGGTACCCCAAACAAAAGGCACATCCTTCTTTGTAAGCTCATTTAGAGGTGCAGCAATGTTGCTGAAATTCCTCACAAAATGCCTATAGAAACCAGCGAGTCCAAGAAAACTCCTCACTTGTGTGACCGTTTTGGGCTGCGGCCAACTCTCAATAGCTTCAATCTTGGCTTTATCAACTTCAATTCCCTGTGGAGTAACAACATAGCCAAGAAAAGATACTCGGTCGGTGCAAAAGGTGCACTTCCCAAGGTTACCAAACAAACGTGCATCACGTAGAGCGATAGAAACAGCACGCAAATGATCCAAGTGTTCCTCCAAAGATCTACTATAAATCAGTATATCATCAAAATAGACTACCACAAATCGTCCAATGAAAGCACGTAAAACCTCGTTCATTAATCTCATGAAAGTGCTAGGTGCATTAGTTAACCCAAAAGGCATGACTAACCACTCATATAATCCAAACTTAGTTTTAAATGCTATTTTCCATTCATCTCCCAATTTCATACGAATTTGATAGTATCCACTACGCAAATCAACTTTGGAGAAAATTGTAGAGCCACTTAATTCATCAAGCATATCATCTAGCCTAGGAATAGGATGACGATAACGAATAGTAATATTATTAATGCCTCTACAATCAACACACATACGCGATGTACCATCCTTTTTAGGCACTAGAATAATAGGAACAACACAAGGACTAAGAGATTCGCGTATATAACCTTTGTCGAGCAGCTCCTGTACTTGACGCATAATCTCCTTCGTCTCCTCTGGATTGGTACGGTATGGCACACGGTTGGGCAGCGATGCACCGGGAATTAAGTCAATCTGATGCTCAATCCCTCGAATAGGTGGTAATCCCGATGGCACGTCTTGTGGAAAGACGTCAGCGAACTCCTGCAAAATGTTAGTGACAGATGGAGGCAAAGAGGGAGGCATGTCCTCGAATGAAAATAATACCTCTTTGCATACAAAAGCATAGCAAACAGATGTAGTGACATCCAAATCAGTAATATCAGATTTAGTGGCAAGTAAACAACCACTCTTCAGTTTTATTTCAGATATAACACTAGATGATTGTTTATTAGGCCTATTATTTTGCTCAAATTCCTTTGCCACAATCTGATTTTCACTCTCACTTTGCTTCTGTTTGGCTTTACTAGCTCTAGCAATGTCATCTTTCATAATATGTTCGGGAGACATAGGAAGCAAAGTTATATTTTTATCCTTATGAACAAGAGTATATTGATTTGTCCTACCATGGTGTATAGAATTTTTATCAAATTGCCATGGTCTACCAAGTAAAACGGAGCATGCTTGCATGGGTACCACATCACAATCAACATAATCAGAATATGTAGCAATGCTAAAGTGCACACGAACAGTACGTGTTACCTTAACCTTGCCACTGTTGTTGAACCATTGGATGTAATAAGGATGAGGATGTGGTCTGGTGGTTAGAGACAGCTTCTCCACCATCTCCATGCTAGCCGAGTTGTTGCAACTCCCTCCATCGATGATGACGCGAACAGAACGCTCCTTCACAACTCCTTTTGTATGGAACAAGTTGTGCCTCTAATTTTGCTTAGCCTGTGTAACCTGCACACTCAGAACATGTTGAGCAACTAAACTTTCATACCTGTCAGCATAGTCAACAGCCATGTAGTGTGTCTCTTGTTCAGTATCCTCGGCACCCTGTTCTTCACTTGCAATAAGAGCCAAAGTCTCCTCATCATAATCACTAGCGGAGTCGTATCCACCATCCTCTCTCACAATCATCACACGCTTGGATTGGCATTCCCTCGCATAGTGACCTCCACCCTTGCAACGATGACATATAACCTCATGTGTTTGCCCTGTGGATGCAATAGATGAAGAAGAGCTCTGTGCAGGCCCGGAAGGTGTGCTCTTCGCGGAGGGTGGGACAGAGGCCTGTTTCCTGGTATCTCGGTTGGAGATGGAGGCTGAAGTAGGCGGTGCTGCAGCAGGACGTGTGGAAGTAGAGGAGATACGTGGCGCCCATGATGAAGTGCGACCTGCAGAAAAATTAGTTCTCGCCAATGCCTATCGATCCTGCACTTCACGTTCAGCTTTGCAAGCAAGATGAAATAAACGAGTGATAGTGTTATACTCCTTATACTCTAGAATAGTCTGAATCTCTCTATTTAATCCACCCATAAAACGTGCAAGCATAGCTTCATTCTCCTCAACAATACCACATCTAATCATGCCAGTTTGTAATTCCTGATAATATTCCTCTACAGAATTTTTTTCTTGTCTTAAACGCTGCAAATTTTGAAGCAATTCACGTTGATAATATGGTGGAACCCAACGATTACGCATAGCAGTTTTCAAAGCAGCCCAAGTAGTTGGGATATTAGCATGATGTATTCTACAATGTTCAGACCACCAAACACAAGCAAAACTAGTGAATGAACAAACAGCAACAGTAACACGTCTATCCTCAGGAAATTGTAAGCATGTAAAACGTTGTTCTGTTTCTAACTCCCAAGTAAGATATATATCAGGAACATATCTACCATCAAATGTAGGAATATTCAATTTAAGTTTAGGGAGATGGTCATGATTTTGTACCTGAGGGGGTGCTGCAGCCCTACCATTGCGATTGTAGGCATGTGGACGACCTGGTGCGTGTGGTGGTGGTTGCCCTTGGGGCTGATCTGGAGCAACCTCTTCCCCATCATCGTAATCACCATCGTAGTCAGCGTTCTGATCAACAGTAGTAGTAGCAGCAGCCACAGAAGCCACAGTAGTAGGAACGGCACCAGAATATTGGCCTTCCTCGAGGGGCACACGTTGTGCGCGCCCCGCAAAATTCGGCCGACGTTGTTGTTGTTGTTGTTGCTGAGTTATGACCGGTGCAGCTGGTGGTAGACGTGTAAGCACCTCATTGAACTTAGCGTCCAACTTCGTCTCGAACGTCTTCTCCAATCCATCTAGCTTCTCCATGGCCTCTCTAAGGCTGGTCACGAAGTCTTGTACCTGGTCAGCCATCATTTGCTGGAATTTTTCATGGAGCTCCTTGTTGGTCATAACCTCCCATTCGACTTCGTCAGCTTGTGATCCTGGCATGGTTAGCAGTAATAGGAACACACAAGAATATGAACCTACAGACTACTAGGAAGTGATGGTGGTGGTGGTGTGTCACAAATCCGTCAAGCCAATCTCAATTTCTTACCAGTTCTTACCCAGTAGTAGGTGGTGATCGGCAACCGTTGTAGTCAAAACTCTCAAAGCTTGGATAGAGCGATTGCCAGGTGGTGTCAAACACACGACGTAGATGTATGTGGAGCTGGGAAGGCTTATAATATGGTAGCAAAAAGGGTCAGCAATAATCAGTTCAGAGATGCAAAGTTGAAAAGACGCTCAACGACGGTACCGTGCTGGTCCTAGGCTAGACCGTGCTAGAGACGCGAGCCTAAACACCAACAAAATCACGACGTGACACGTAATCAAGGGAAGAGCACACTGATTTTTTTTCGTTTTTTTGGCGCCTCTTTTTTTTGCTCAGCAAATCACTATAATGGCGAGTGTCTCAAAACTCTTCCCAAGTCGTATAAACAGGATAGGCACAAAAAAAATTTGACTATTTTTTTTTCAGGAGCGATTCGGGGCTGTGACGACCAAAAAATGCGACAAAAATCACTATGATGGCAAGTGTCTCAAAACGCTCCGGACAGCCTAAAAATAGGATAAGGAAAAAATATTTTCACCCGCCGAAATTTTGGCCTAGAAAGTGCTCTGAAAAGCATGCCAGACTCTTTTTTTTCCGACACCTACTCAGGCAAGGAAACTCGAAAATAAAAACAAAGGGATCTCGAAATCAGTCCGAATACCTAAGGAACTCGGATTAGAGGCGGATATGGGGTGGTGATATACGGAGTCGGATTGGTAGTGGATATATGATGGTGTATATGGACTCGGATTAGAGGCGGATATATGATGGTTTATAAGGACTCGGATTGGTGGCGGATCGGTGGTGGTGGTATATGGACTCGGATTGGTGGCGGATCTGTGGTGGAGGTATATGGCAGCGATGAAGATGATGCGGTGGCGGCGTGACAAACTGTGACTAGAACTCGAAACTCTAAAAGACTAGACGCTAAGACCAGCAACTCGACACGACGATGCAACCGCAAATTCAACAAGGCAAAACACTGAAAAGACTATGCAAAGGCTCAGAGTGGTTCGGATATGATGATCTAACCCTAATTTTTTTGTGGCTTTTTCGTGGACGGTAGGTATGAAGAACAGATGCAATCTATACTATGAAAAACTGGTAAATCTCACCGAGCAACCTGGAAATCTTATACCACTTGATAGAGGCGAAGGTGTCCCGTCTTTCGATGAGATGGTGGCTATCGTTTTGGTGGAAGTCAACTTTCACGATCCGACTACGAACGTGCGAAGACGTCGCGCCTTAGCAATCGCTAAACCAACTCCGAGAGGTTATTGACCACGCCGGAGCACGATCAACCTAACCACGAAGGTCTATTTCCTGCACGCAAACGAAGAACAAGCAAGAAACTAAGATTGCAATCTGGATATTGCGAATAAAACAGGAAAGCTTTATTGATGAAGTGGGGTTCTGTGACGTCTTGGTCTGGTCGTGGAACACTAACGAAGGACGCGAAGTTGCAGCTATGGCGAACTTGTAATCTAAACAAAACCCAAGTCTAAAACGATGCCCTAAGGGCTGTATATATGGGGGAATAGAAGGGGATTTCGTGGCCCCTTGGAGGAGGGGTCCGAAACCAGCCCTAACTCCGTTTCCCCACACATACGGACTCTAAAAACAGCCTAATAAGTGGTATTTCGAAATTACATGGGCCTGGCCCAAAAATAAGGTGACGCGGCACCTATATTAGCCTATGGACGAAATTTATGAAGTGGCATCTTGTATATTTCATCCAAGCCTCCCAACACTCCTTATGGTGGCTTCAAAGTGCGAAAATCACCACTGGAAACTCCGTTGTTCCTTCCCGCGCGCGCACCTTCTCCCCCATGCTTGATCCCGCTCCAATGGCCATCCTTCTTGTCCATGCTAGGTCCTTCATTCATAAGTAAAACAAAAGTATCTAATTTAGGCAGCATCATATGTTCATGAACATTAGAAGAATTTCTAAGAAACGAAAGTACCTGATAATTTAGTTGGCGTGCGCGGGCTCTAGTAAATGGTCCAATATGTGTAGCTGGTGGGGATGTGGGTGTAACATTAGTAGGGATGTCCTCATCACCTCGCCTACCTAAGTGACCTATGCCGCCTCACCCGGACGACCAAGTCACGCAAAACCACCGAACACCCCTACCAAGTCGTGCTAACACGAAGGGGGGCACTCCTCGCCTACCTAGGCGACCAAGTCGCGCTAAATTGTGTAACCAAGGAACATTAAAATGCCCACAAATGCCAGAACACTAAATCGCCCACCCCCCGCAAATGCTCTAAAACAAATGCCTAAATATAAATCGCCTAAAACAGAAAATGTGTATGGCAATCTTTTGTGTTTTTTGCCTACCTCCAGTTTTTTTATTTTGCCTACCTCCAGATTTTTAATTTGCCTACTTTTCGGGTTTTAGTTCACCTACATAACTAAACATGAGTATGAAATCTTTGCGTTAAAGAGTTTTAATTTGCCCACCAAACCGAATCACGTGTTTTTATTCGCCTACGAAACCAGGACCTGTGTGTGCAACATTTTGTGTGCTTTCAGCCATATAATACCGTCAAAACATTTCATTTCATTCAGTTTTTCATAGATGGTAGGCCTCTTTGCAAATAGCAACTAACCATCTTTTTTTCCCACCACACCCTGTGTTTTCTTCTGTGCCCAACAACAGGGTTGATTGCAACATATACATACTATACGACAAAGATACATGGGATGGTAGTCTCGTCTTGGAGTATGGGCCAAAAGACATACCAAATATAAGAAGTAACGACAAAGATGATAAAGAGCGACCAGAACGACGTCAATTGGGCGAGGATGCTCAACATCAAGAATGATACGGGGTACGCCCGTGTGTGTCGATCTTTCACGAATTGGAGGGGGATTTCACGAAGAACGTGAAGAACACGAGGGGAAATCACAAACTCAAGGACAATCTTTGACTACACATCCACTAGAAACACACGAATACACGAGACACAAGATCCACAATCAACATAAGGATACACGTAACCGGTAGTCTCCTCACTCCAGAGGAGGAGGTCTTGAATACCTTAGGATCTTCCCTTAGAGGGGCCTTGGCATCACTTGGATCTTCTCTCAATGGAGGGCAATCTCCGTGGGAGAAGTAAGTAATGGAGCTATGCTCAACAAAAGGTATTTGCTAAAACAAAGCTAGCCCTAGAGAGAGAAGGGAGAGGTGTTTATATAGTCTTAGGCCCGAGCGGCTACGCTCAACAGGTGCCGGACGTCCGGACGCTGTCGGACGTCCGAGGCTTCACGGCGGTCCGGACGTCCGGAGGTGGCCGGTCGTTCGAGGATTCGGCTCTGGAGCGTAGTTGTCGGATTTCCGGGACGTGTCGGATGTCCAAGGCTCGGTCGTCCGGAGGTCTTCGGATTTCTGAGGATTTGGTCCTGGGTAGCTGGCGACGGAATTCCGGAGAGGGACCGGACGTCTGGGCGCTGGGGGGTGTCGGACGTCCGAGCGGCGTCAGTCGTCCGGGCGCTGGAGTGTCTCGGACGTCCGAGAGGTGTCGGTCGTCCGAGCGCTGTAGAGTCCTGCTGGTCTTCGGGCGGGGTCGGCCTCCAGGCGTCGGATGTCCGAGGTGTGTCGGTCGTCCGGGTTCCGGTCGTCCGAGAGCTGGGACTTGTCCGCAGCTCCTCCCTTGTCCTTCCAAGCTTGACGTTCTTCATGCTTGCTTCCATGTTTTAAGTCCGAGCACCTGAGTATACAAAGAACTTCCGTCTGAGGTAGTGACCATGTCTTGAGTGGACCAAACGGAGATTGAGCAAGGAGATATGTCACCTCGGATTCCATGGCGCGTGCACGGGCTCTTTTCATGGGACCACTTGGGGGTTGGTTTGATGGAGTAGGTTTCATGGGGATGATGGTGAGATGCTCCGCATCATCTCCCCCCTTGGGGAAGATCCGTCCTCGGATCAAGATCTTCATCTCCATGAAAAGGGGATAGATCCTTGACGTTGAAGGTATCACTCACATTGTACTTGTCGCGGGGGATGTCGATCTTGTAGGCATTGTTGTTGTAGCGTTCCAACACCTGGAAGGGTCCGTCGGCTCGAGGAAGTAGCTTCGACTTGCGTTCGTTGGGGAAGCGGTCCTTGCGAAGGTGTAGCCACACAAGATCACTGGTCTTGAACACCATGGGATGCTTGTTGAGGTTGCGCTTGTTGGTGACGCGTTCCACTTGACGTTCGATAGTGCACCTTGTATCTTCATGCATTTTCTTGATGTAGCTTGCCCTTGCACTTGCGTCCATGTTGACGCACTCTTGGAGTGGTAGAGGGAGGATGTCCAATGGGGACAAGTGGTTGAAGCCGTAGATCACTTCGAACGGAGACTTGCCGGTGGTGGAGTGACTTGTGCGATTGTAGGCGTACTCGGCGATGGGGAGGCATTCTTCCCATTCCTTGATGTTCTTCTTGATCAACACGCGTAGTAGAGTAGATAGCCTCGGGTTCGTCACCTCCGTTTGTCCATCGGTTTGAGGGTGATATGCCGAAGAGAATAGAAGCTTGATTCCGAGCTTGGCACATAGGGTCTTCCAAAAGTATCTTAAGAACTTGACGTCACGATCCGAGACAATGGTCTTGGGGACGCCATGTAGTCGCAAGATGTCCCTACAAAAGAGATTTGCAATATGTGAAGCATCGTCTATCTTGTGACATGGAATGAAATGAGCCATCTTGGAAAAGCGGTCCACAACGACAAAAACAGAATCATGTCCATTTTTAGTTCTTGGCAAACCAAGCACAAAATCCATACTAATATCTTCCCACGGTTGGAAGGGTATAGGGAGAGGCATGTAAAGACCATGGGATTGAGCTTTTGACTTAGCTTTGCGGCATGTAGAGCATCGGTTGGTGAAGCGTGCAACATCACGAAACATCTTGGGCCAAAAATACTTGTTGGATAATGTGGCATACGTCTTGTCGCGTCCAAAATGACCCATCAGTCCTCCACCATGAGCCTCTTGCAAAAGCAACAAACGAAGAGAAGACTCGGGTATACAAAGTTTGTTAGCACGCATAAGATAGCCATCTTTCATATAGTAGTTCTCCCAACAAGTTTTCACTTGACATTTAGCATATGGAGTAGCAAAAGAAACATCATGCTCGTACAAGTCTTTGATATGCTCAAAACCAACAACATTCAATTCAAGTTGAGTAACTAGCATGCATTTGCGGGAAAGGGCATCCGCCACAACGTTTTCCTTACCCTTAATGTATTTGATGACATAAGGGAAAGACTCAATAAATTCACTCCATTTAGCATGCCGTTTGTTCAACTTAGTTTGACCCTTTAAGTACTTTAGCGTTTCATGGTCGGTATGGATAACAAACTCATGAGGTCGCAAATAATGTTCCCACACATGTAAAACTCTCAGCAAAGCATACAATTCTTTGTCATAGATGGGGTAGTTAAGTTGAGCGCCGGAAAGTTTCTCGCTAAAGTACGCAATTGGCCTCTTTTCTTGCATAAGCACACCACCTATTCCATTACCACTAGCATCACAATGCACTTCAAATGTTTTATCAAAGTTGGGCAAAGCAAGCAAAGGTGCATGAGTTAGCAAATTTTTAAGTTCATGGAATGCGGTGTCTTGTGAAGTACCCCAAATAAATGGTGCATTCTTCTTGCTCAAAGCATGGAGAGGAGATGCAATAGTGCTAAAGTCCTTAACAAAACGGCGATAGAAACCGGCTAGTCCTAGGAAACTACGTACTTGTTGCAAATTCGTTGGTGTGGGCCAAGTCTTAATAGCGTCAATCTAAGTTTCATCTACATGAACGCCCTTAGAAGATACTACAAAGCCTAGGAAAACTACCTTCTCAACACCAAAGGTGCATTTCTCCATGTTAGCATAGAGTTCTTCTTTCCTAAGGATTTGCAAAACATCACGAACATGGGTAGCATGCTCCTCAAGAGACTTGCTAAAGACAAGAATGTCATCAAAATAGACCACAACACAATATCCTATGAGGGGTCGCAAAACATAATGCATGACACGCATGAAAGTACCCGGTGCATCGGATAAGCCCATGGGCATAACCAACCATTCACAGAGACCAAATTTAGTCTTGAATGCAGTTTTCCACTCGTCACCCTCTTGTATGCGTATTTGGTAGTAACCACTTTTTAAGTCAATTTTAGAAAATATAGTGGCACCACTAAGTTCATCTAGCATATCATCTAGGCGAGGAATGGGATGACAATAACGGATAGTTATAGCATTGATAGGACGACAATCGGAACACATGCGCATACTACCATCTTGCTTAGGCACTAGTATCACCGGAACCGCACAAGGACTCAAACTCTCACGTACATGCCCTTTATCTAGGAGTTTTTGGACTTGCCTTTGTATTTCCTTTGTTTCTTCGGGGTTGACGCGGTAGGAGCCTTGTTAGGAAGCAATGCTCCGGGGATGAGGTCGATGCGGTGTTCGATCCCTCGCTTTGGTGGTAGTCCTGGAGGTAGCTCATCGGGGAAAACATCTTGGAATTCCTGCAACAACTTAGACAACACAAGAGGAAGATGTTGTGAAGGGTTAGTCCGAACGACGTCATCTTTGCACACAAATACATAGTGAAGAACGGTCGATGGGCTCTCACTCACATCCCTCAAATCTTGTTTGGTGGCTAAAAGAACTATATCTCTCATGTCCCTCATCTTGGAGTCGCTCATTTTTGGCTTGTGGCACTCACTCTCTTTGAGGTGGATCACTCTCTCACTTTTATCTCCATGATGGAATGAAGCGTGTTTGTCGGCGATGGCTTGACTTGGAGTCATTGGTCGAAGGACATATTGCTTGCCCTTCATCTTGAAGGTATAGTGATTTGTCCGACCATTGTGGATGATGCCACGGTCGAATTGCCATGGTCTACCTAGTAGGGGGTGGCAAACGGACATTGGAACCACATCACACTCCAAAGTGTCCTCATAAGCTCCTATATTGAAGGAAACTTCCACGGTATGGTCAACTTGGAGGGTTTCGGAATCACTTAGCCATTGGACCTGGTAGGGGCGAGGGTGCTTTTTCTTGACCAAGTGTAGCTTGGAACAAAGGTCCTCACTTGCCAAGTTGTGGCAACTCCCGCCATCGATGATGACCTTGATGGATTTTCCTTGGATGCCCGCCTTGGTGTGGAAGATGTGGCAACGTTGGTCCTCGTCTTCTTGTTGTTGGAGCGTCAAAACCTTGGAGACAACGAGAGCGGAGCTCGGATCGTTGTCGCAAAAGATTTGCGAATCTTCATCTTCATTCACTTGGCGATGTATGGCCACTTGCTCCAAAGCGTGCATCTCGTCATCACTCATAGAGTCATAGGTGCCGTCGTCGAGTAGAACCATATTGCGTTTGGTTGGACATTCAAAGGTCTTGTGGCCTCGGCCTTGGCACGTGAAACACTTGATGGAGCTTGTCTTGGCGGTAGCATCCGATGTTGGAGTAGAGGATGAAGTTCTCGGCTTGTAGGTGCTTGTGGTTGGTCGGCTTGACGAAGTCGTCTTGTCCTTGTAGCTTGACTTGTCGCTGGTAGGTGTTGTAGATTTCGTATTGGAAGGTGTCGTTGTCGTAGTAGCTTGCGCACTTGAGCCGCAAGTCTTGGAGGAGAACTTGGAGTACTTGTAGTCATCTTGCACTTGACGTTCCGCCTTGGTTGCTTGATGCACAAGTTCGAGAAGGTTGGAGTATGGTTGGAAGTCGGCAATTTTGTTGACTTGGTAGTTGAGGCCATTCAAGAAGTGTGCCATTGTTTGCTCGTCATCTTCCTTGACATTGGCTCGAATCATAACGATTTCCATCTCTTGGTAGTACTCTTCTACCGACTTGGTTCCGTGCTTGAGTTGTTGTAGTTTCTTGAAGATCACGGTTGTAGTGTGTAGGCACAAAACGAGCTCACATGAGATCCTTCATTTGGGCCCAAGTGGTGATAGGAGGTTCACCTCTCTCTCTTCTTCGCGCAATCACTTGTTCCCACCAAATAAGGACATAGTCTTGGAACTCAAGTGAAGCCATGGCTATCTTCTTCTCTTCATCATAGTTGTGGAGGCGAAAGATCTTGTAAACCTTGAGGGTCCATGATAAGTAGTCTTCGGGATCATTGCTTCCAGAAAACTTTGGCATTGTGAACTTGAGCTTGCCGAAGCGTTGTTCATCATTGTGGTGGTGATGCCGAAATCCTTGTCTTGGATGTGGATCCTCATTGTCATTGCCTTGAGCGTGGTGACGTTGATCTTGTCCTTGCTCATCTTCATGGTCGGGTTCGTCGCGATGATCTTGAGGACGACGACAAGGTGGACGCACTCGGTTGCGCCTTTCTTGGTGCTCCTCTTGGCGATTGGCTTCTACTTGTCGTTGTCGACGAAGTTCGTCTTGTCGTTCTTGGCGAAGTGCTTCTTGCTCAAGACGTGCTTGACGGTTGCGTTCCTCCAACGCGTGAGTAGCATCACGGAGTGCTTGTTGGGCTTCGAGCGCTTGTTCTTCGCGGTGGCGGAGTTCTTCTTCATGGCATTGTTGTTGGCGTTCTTGTTCCAATGCTTCTTGTTCTTGTTGGTGACGCCTAGCACGCTCGCGAAGTCGATCTTGTAGCCCATTGCCATGGAAGGGATTGTCCGAAGCTTGACGTTGACGGCCTTGGTGTGAACTTGGACCGGAGTGGTCATCACGGTAATGTGCACGTGCTCGAGGTGGGCTCTCGCCGGAAAAGTACTCCGATGAGTGACGACTTGAGTTACGCCTCCTTGACGATGTTGATGTGGAAGAAGCGCGCTTGACCATCAAGGCGCAAATTTCCTCCATTTGGCTTGAGAGCTTGGTGTCGAGGTAGTCCCTTGTTCACACTTCGGATTCGCAAACGTCGGTGGCGAGGTGCTTGATGCGGTCGTTCAAAGCGTCATGCGATTGGCGCATTGCCTTTTGCGCGCCGAAGAATTGCATCTTGGTGACGAAGGTGGTTTCGTCGTCCTCTTGCTCCTCAAATGCCGGGTTGTGGATGCTTGACCTATCCATAGCACTCAAGGAGATATAAGTAGGAAAAGTGAGAAGACAATACCAATTACCGTTCCAAAAGTTGAAAGTGGATCAAGATCACTCAGTGTGCAAGTATGGAAATAGTAGAATTGGTACTGAAGATCGTCCTTCTCACACCTACACAAATAAGGCTTATGGAGTAGCTTGGTTAGGATAGTTGCACAAATTTCAAGCAATCCGAAAGATAAGATTCAATAAAGTTGAAAGAGATTCGTAAAATTTGCAAATGAGACAAAGTAGATCACAAGCAATGAGTATACACGGAAACACACACACGGAAGAAAATTGGGGTCATGCAACCAAGGATGAGCCAAAATGTGGAATCCACGGAAAATGCTCTCGTTGCACAACACTAGAGAGATGGTAGCACGATTGCTCCAATGGGCATGATACACACTTGTGCACAACCTAAAAGGAACCAAACGTGTCGTCTTCCTATGCCTGACTTGCTATGTGTGTATGTGGCACGTGTCACTCGCTCACGTGATCCAAGATGATCAAATATGCTATGCGAAGCTTGCGATGCTAATGCTCTTTTGCTCTTGCTTAAAAGCTTTGCTACTCTTTTCTTTTTGCAATGATGTTTTGTATGGTCACTATGCGGGACGTGCACACCAAGAAAGCAATTATGTATGTGGGTACTATGTTGTAACACAAAAGATGATACTAAGATATGTGCATGCAATTTTAGCTATGCGGAGTATGTATCACTAAAGTGCACAAGTAGCGTAGCCCGGCAATACTCAATGGCTAGTCTCGATAGGCAAGTAACGCAAATAGGCTCGAGGTAACAATGCAATGGCAAGGGTATATAACGAGAGAGTCATCGCGGTTACCGTCCTTGCTTACGGTGTGGTTTGAACGAAGAGGTGGTTGCGACGATCCGGGGCGATGATGAGCGGCGATGTCAATGAAGAACCACTCCTAATTAGCCGAAACACCTTAGGAAGTGGCGAGGCTCGCGACTCAAAATCTCAAATGCAAAGGGTTTGCGGAAGAAATGGTGTTGGAACAATGCGGAAGAAATGGTGGAGAAAACAAAATTTTCGGGGGAGAATTCAGTTTCGACAGAGTTGCTCGGACGTTCGTCCCCTTCGTCCGGAGTCCGGTCGTCTGGAGGTGTCCGGTCGTCCGGAGGTGACCGGTCGTCCGAGGCCTGCGGGCTGGACCAATTCACCAGGGAGCTATGAACTCGAAAGGGAAAGAAAAAATTGGGGAAAATTCCGACGATTTCACGGAGGAAAATGATGGGAAAGATGGGGGAAAGGTAGATCCACTAGTCCACAATGAAATCCACGGATCAAAATCAACAAAATCTCCTCAAATCAAATGAATCCAAGAAATTTGGTATGGCTATTTTTTGTGGGGATTTTCGAAATTAGGTCAAAACGAAACGAAATTGGCTAGAAAATGAAGGGGGAGACTCCAAATTCATGAGAAACCTGGCTCTTGATACCAATATGATACGGGGCATGCTCGTGTGTGTCGATCTTTCACGAATTGGAGGGGGATTCCATGAAGAACACGAAGAACACGAGGGGAAATCACAAACTCAAGGACAATCTTTGATTACACATCCACTAGAAACACACGAACACACGAGACACAAGATCCACAATCAACATAAGGATACACGTAACCGGTAGTCTCCTCACTCCAAAGGAGGAGGTCTTGAATGCCTTAGGATCTTCCCTTAGAGGGGCCTTGGCATCACTTGGATCTTCTCTCAATGGAGGGCAATCTCCATGGGAGAAGTAAGTAATGAAGCTATGCTCAACAAAAGGTATTTGCTACAACAAAGCTAACCCTAGAGAGAGAAGGGGGAGGTGTTTATATAGTCTTAGGCGAAAAGAGGGGATACATGGGCCAAGGCCCGAGCGGCTGCGCTCAATAGGTGACGGACGTCCGGACGCTGTCGGACGTCCGAGGCTTCACGGCGGTCCGGACGTCCGGAGGTGGCCGGTCGTCTGAGGATTCGGCTCTGGAGCATAGTTGTTGGATTTCCGGGACGTGTCGGACGTCTGAGGCTCGGTCGTCCGAAGGTCTTCGGATTTCCGATGATTCGGTCCTGGGTAGCTGGCGACGGAATTCCGGAGAGGGACCGGACGTCTGGGCGCTGGGGGGTCTCGGACGTCCGAGCGGCATCGGACGTCTGAGTGCTGGAGTGTCTCGGACGTCCGAGAGGTGTCGGTCGTCCGAGCGCTGTAGAGTCCTGCTGGTCTTCGGGCGGGGTCGGCCTCCAGGCGTCGGACGTCCGAGGCGTGTCGGTCGTTCGGGTTCCGGTCGTCCGACGCCGGCTGGTCATCCGAGAGCTGGGACTTGTCCGCAGCTCCTCCCTTGTCCTTCCAAGCTTGACGTTCTTCGTGCTTGCTTCCATGTTTTAAGTCCGAGCACCTGAGTATACAGAGAACTTCCGTCTGAGGTAGTGACCATGTCTCGAGTTGATCAAACGGAGATTGAGCAAGGAGAGATGTCACCTCAGATTCAATGGCGTGTGCACGGGCTCTTGTCATGGGACCACTTGGGGGTTGGTTTGATGGAGTAGGTTTCATGGGGATGATGGTGGGATGCTCCGCATCAAAGAAGGTACAAAGTAAAACACCCATAAGCAACATTTTGATATCCAATTCAAAAAGGCAATTTATCCCACACATAAATATCCCTAAAAATATAACATGATTTTTCATAGCAGAGAACTTTATATTACATGGTGCTTTATCAAAACCTTTTTTGATTCATATTTTCTCCTTCCCCCATTTGTTATGAGTTATGCATGCATAATCTTTCTTTTCTTTGTTTTTTTGCTTCCATCCTGCAATTATTCAAACGCTTCGGTACAGTACAACAGACCATCATCACATTCAGCGAAGTCATCGGGGAGCTCGTTCAGATCGAGCCCAGCCATCTGCACAATTTTATAAAAAATAAATGTAAGCAAAAAAGATTGTAAAAGACACACAACTAAGATGCTACGGGAGAGGAATTATTATTTTTTGCGGTTTTCGATCGCATAGACATCAAAAAGAAAATAATTTTCAAAAGGAGCCCCCCTTAAAGAAACACCTCCATTTTTAAGTAGCTTTTTGTGCACTGCGCCTACATCTCCATTTAGGTGCTTTTTACCTTTTTTTGCAAAGCAAGCAGGCAACTAAACTAGGGGGCAATTAACCCCCTAGTTTCAACTACAAGAATGTTAATCCTTTCTGCCAACTAATAGCATTGTGGGCAATTTTGCCCCTTAGTTTCAGACTTTCTTTATTCGTTAATGCATGCAAGCAACTAAGTCGATTTCCAGCCTGCAATTTCTTTTATGATCCTAACTATGATCCCTTCTTAGCTTGGTTCTTGGAAGGGAGTCATCTAATCAACTTCTTTTCTTTTTGTATGTTCCCCTCCCCCCCCCCCCCCAAAACAGAGACCAGGTACAAGACAACAAAATAACCCAACACCAAACAAGTGCTCATGCTGGCTAGCATTCAGGGTCAACATCCAGATTCAACATCTAGGTCCAAAATCAAAGTTGCAAGCAAATGAGGGGTGTACAGTAGCGTCCTTTTTGCAAACTACAGAAGTGATCTTGCTTGCTTTTCTTGTACAAAAATAGGAGGGAGGAACCTTTACCTGGGCTGGCGTTTTGTGAATCCTTCCTGAATCGGGGAGTGACAATTTGCAGGCGTTTTCTTCTTACACCAGATTTGTTGCCTGATTGCACACAAATCTCGCACAGTTTTCCTGATTTCTTGCTTTCTTTCTTTTGAGTTTGTTGCCTGGAATTCCTGCTGTTATTGCTGGACACGAGCTCTCTCCCCCTCTATGCCATGGCATCCGGTGAGAATAAGTGGGGTGGAGAGGGGAGAGAGTTACAGGGGGGATCGGGGAGGGGCGTAGGGTTTCTGTAGGGGAGGTCACGCACACGGGGTGGTGGGTTGGAGTCGCTGGGTTTTCTCCTGGTGGGACAAGGTCACGCGCGCGAGGTGTTACCTTTTCCTTTCTCAAGAGGGGACCGCACGTGGGCATACCTAATATGGACGACCGCTACATCCTGTCGTACAACGCGCGGGCTACGTAGTAGCGTCCCATGATAATATTAAGTTGCATATTTTCTTAACATGGTATTAGAGCTTTAGTTTTTTCTTCCACGCTAGCAACTTGTGCTTTTGATCCATCTCGCGCTTGCTGTTGCTCTCAGCGTCGTTGGCTCCTTCCCCATGGTCCGTCTCGATCCAGCTGTTGTCAGGGGACTCCTGATCTGGGCTGCTGGACTACTTCCTTTGATCGGCTGCTCCTCTCTCGTGAAGACTCGCTACCTCTCTTGTGAAGGCTTGCTATAGCCGCGTGAGGATTTGGTCGTCTGTATTGTAGGTCTTAGCCTAGTTGCTGGATTTCGTCCGCCAGTCGCCGGATCCATGGTTCCCTACCGACCAACCCTGACTCCTTGCCGACCCACCCGCGCTCCCATGCGTCAACCACCTCGTTGCACTCCGTCGCCCCTTGCCCCCGTCCTTACCCTATTGTGCCTAGCCATCATGCTGACCTACCGCTGCTGACTCCAGCGCCGATGGCCGACTACCTGATCTCCTCGACCTGCAGTTGCCCCTCGCCGGATCCCGCCTCCCAGTCGCCGGTCTTTGCTACCCCCTGGTCGGGTCACCTCACCTCCGCTGGACTTGCTACCCCCTTGCCGGATCGAGCCGCCCCGCCTCTCCATCCGATCTCCGGCAACTCTTCTGCCCGCCAACTGTGTTGACTGCGTCGGTCTCGGGTGACCCACCTGCGTGTGTACCTGCTCCATGCCCGTGACTCGGATCGATCTGATTGCCGTGGGCTGTTGATACATCTCAAACGTATTTAATTCTTTTATTATTAAATATAATTATAGTATTAGCATTCTTACATGTTTTGACCATTACTTTATATTTTTTAGACTAACATATTAATCTAGTGCCTAGTGCTAGTTAGTAGTGCTAGTTAGTAGTTACTGTTTTCTCTTTGTTTTTACTTTTACAGAAAATCGATACGTACGGAGGTCCAAACACGACGAAACTTTTTTGATGATTTTTTCTGAAACATAAGAGACCCTAGAAGATTCGGGAAGAGACCCGAAGACCCATGAGGGAGCCACAAGCAGGGGGGCACACCCTCGGGGTTAGGGCGCGCCGGGTGGCTTGTGGCCCCTCTGATGCTCCATTTATCGTAATATCTGGTCTATAAATTCACATATATATATTCCAAAACCCTCAGAACGAGATCCAAAATAATTTTATCACCGTCGCAAACCTCTGTTCCGACGCGATCCCATCTGAAGCCCTGTTCTGACACTTTACCGGAGGGGGAAATAATTGAGAAGGCCATCTTCATCAACCTTGATGCCTTCATGATGACGTGTGAGTAGTTCTTTTAGGACCTACGTGTCCATACTAGTAGCTAAATATCTCTCTCTCTCTCTCTCTATATATATATATATATATATATAGACACACACATACACACCGTCTATTCTGACATTGGGTGCAGAATAACTATTCTGACATCAGTTCCGAACTGCACGGTTAACGCGAGTGCACTGCATCCCTATCAGACGAGCACGGCAATGTGAGTAGAAAAAAATAGCATGCATTTTTTCTGCACTGTTTTTCCTCCAGTTTCTAAACCGTTTATCGGAATGAGACGTATAATATATCATTGGATAGCTATGAAAAATGCGCAACTTCGCCATGTTGAACACTTTTCGAGATTCTTCTCGGTTTAAGAGCAGTTTCGAAAACAGTGGCCACCTGACGGGTAGCAGCGAGCGTACTTTCGCGATTTTTTCTAAACCGCTTGTTAGAATGAAGCAAACGATACGGTGTTTGAAAGATATCGACGAGGCGCAATTTTTTCATGTAGAACACTCTATCTAATTCCTTACGGTTTAAGAGCAGTTTTGAAATTACCGAAATGCGGACACTCTGTTTTTCGCGACATCAAAATCGACGCGTGAACCACATCAGACAGAAGAGCACACTGCTTCGGATTGAAGACCGCACTGCATCTGCCGGGCAAGCGAACTTCATGGTTTCTTTTGTCCATTTTCTAACTTTTGTTATGAAAGAGAATGGACCATAGAGAGGAGTGCAGTGCGCATTGAGGGAAAGTGAGCCATGACACGAACCGAGGTGAACTACATGACTTTTATCATTTCTAATATTTTTTATGAACACATTTTAAACTACATGGTCGAGGTGAGTGGACTACATTGATTTTCTACGTTTTTTAGTAAATTTAAAGTGAACTCCTGTTTCAATACGTGAAGGGAACAAAAGTGAACTTCAAGTCAAAGTTGTCATTTTTTGATGAAATCGAGTACTACTTTAACGATGAAAGTGAACTTCAGTTTTAACAAATTATAAACACATGGTTGAGGCTAGCGAACTGCATCAGTTTGTCTCTCTTTTAATTCCTATTGTTTTAGCTCATCGGAATTGCATAGAGGAGGGATAGTGAATTGCATCCTTTTCATAAGATTTTTTCTGAGTAAACCACAATAGTTGCAAATATGCATTCCCACAGGGCACCAAAGGAATTGCCTTATTAAAATAATAATTGTGGTACTATTTTTTCAGCAAAATCAACAGTAGAGCAATCAGCACTACGAACACACAATAAAACCTGGAGCCAAAATAATAGTGTCCTGCACGAGAAACCCCTTCGGTGGAACTACACACTGCACTGCAGATTTAAATGCTAAAATAAACCTAGAACTAGAAATACACAACTCTCCCAGTCACAGTGCACCAGAGCATGGCCCTGTTTTACTCCTCGGTTATGCTTGGGACCTTCTTTTTTTGCTAGGATTTTAACGGTAGTTTGGACGTGCTGGCAAAGCTCTTGAATTGCATCTGAATACACGAACGGCCACCATGGTCAGAGCGAACTACAAACAAAAATACAAAATTAGGCAATGGCTGAGGGTGACACGTGTGCACCAGCAAGCCATCAAGATGAGCACGCACGGCTTGGACTTCGGGGTGCTCGGCCACTACAAAAAAGCACAGGCGCACTGCACGAACATACATGCCCGCACTGCAAGAACATGCCAACGCACTGCACATATCCTGCCCACCGAACCGCTCGCCCAAGCTGCACGCCGGCGCCTGCAAGTGTACTGCATAGGGAGTCACTGCTCCAACGATGCCCTTGCGCTGCTCATACTGGAACTTCAGCCGTGCCGTAGCCGCACCGTAGTTTTTGCTCTTGGGAAGAAGAGAACCACCACGCCATCTTCACCGGAGTCGCGCCACACCCTGGTTCCAGACGCCGTGTATCTCAGTAAACTGCAAAAGAAAATTGAGTGAGCTGCAAAAAATATTATGATGGCGGAACCGCACCACCATCTAGGAGATGCAGGCTGGGTTGCATGGCTGCACCCCGAACCGTGTGACCCATCAACTGGCGAACTGCACATCGGCGATGCCCGATCTGCATGTCAATGTTGTCGAACTGCAGCAGACGCGTTGGGGAGAGGAAGGTGGATGAGGGGGACAGAGGGCTGATGGGACTTCTCACATGGGTCACCACGAACTTCAAGACGTCGTCGTACGAACTGCAAAAGATGAGAGGGAGGTCAAAGAGGAAGGCAGAGGAGAATCTCCTGAGGAGGCCAATGTGCACCCCGACCTCATCGCGGTGGTCGGCGGAGCGCACCCGCAAGAGGGAAGCCCGATCTGGTTGAGGCAATAGGGCAACATCTTGGCAGCGACTCAGTGTGCCCCGCGACCTTGTCTGTCACACGTGCACCACGAGACGAGCCTGAGGACGAGAATTGTCCGTCACCGGAGGCAGAGGTGGGTCGGCTCTCCAATCGTGGCCGTCAGCAGCGGCCGTCAGCGGCGGAGGCATGGTGGCCTGGGCTCCGGTATCGCCACTGTTGGCAAGGGAGTCAACATGGGCTCTCGTTCGCATCTCCGGCACACTGCAAGAGCAAGGCGTGGCGGTTCCCTGCGCGCCCCCATGCCGAAGGTGCTCGCGTGCAGATCCGGTGGATGTTCCCGAGCCCGTGACGGCCGGATCCATTGGCGGGGGTGTCTGGAAGGGATCCGTTGGAGGCGAGAGTTGTCGCGCGAGCACCAGCAAGGCGCTTCCGTCGCTTGAGAGCGGGCGGCGGCGAGGCTTCCGCGCAGATCGTGGTCGGGGGTGCAAGCACCACAGCGTGGTGGGAGGTGGTCGGGGGTGGGGCGCCGCTGCGGGTAGGAAGCGATCGGGGTGGGGGGACGCCGCCGCGAGTGGGAGGTAGTCGGGGTGAGAGGAGGCGTGGCGGCGTGGCTAGCTGGCGGTGCGGGCTTTTGGGGGTGTGGTGCGCTGCGTGGGGAAGGCGAGAGAGAGAGGTGGGTGGGTTTGACCGGGGAAGAAAGTGGGGTGGTGAGGTGGGGGTGGGGGTGGATAAGGTTGAACGTGGACGGGTGGATATTTCTTCCATTGCAGTTCGGTGGAGTTGAGACCGGGCTCGGTTCGGTGATGTCAGAATAAGGGGCTAGTGGTGTCAGAATAAGGTCTTAAAGGGTGGTGTCAAAATAGACCCACATATATATATATATATACATATATATATAACCCACAAGTATAGGGGATCGCAACAGTTTTCGAGGGTAGAGTATTCAACCCAAATTTATTGATTCGACACAAGGGGAGCCAAAGAATATTCTTGAGTATTAGCAGCTGAGCTGTCAATTCAACCACACCTGAAAGACTTAGTATCTGCAGCAAAGTATTCAGTAGCAAAGCAGTATGGAAGTAACGGTAACAATGGCAAAGTAACAGTAGCAGTGTTGTAGTGATTGTAACAGTAGCAACGGAAAAGTAACTTAGCAAAGATCAATATGCGAAAAGCTCGTAGGCAATGGATCAGTGATGGATAATTATGTTGGATGGCATTCATCATGCAACGGTTATATCATAGGGTGACACAGAACTAGCTCCAATTCATCAATGTAATGTAGGCATGTATTCCATATATAGTCATACGTGCTTATGGAAAAGAACTTGCATGACATCTTTTGTCCTACCCTCCCGTGGCAGAGGGGTCCTAATGGAAACTAAGGGATATTAAGGCCTCCTTTTAATAGAGAACCGGACCAAAGCATTAGCACTTAGTGAATACATGAACTCCTCAAACTACGGTAATCACCGGAAAGAATCCCAGTTATTGTCACCCTGGGGGATGCGGATCATAACTCGTAATAGGTGTCTACAACTTGCAAGATAGGATCAAGAACACACATATATTCATGAAAACATAATAGGTTCAGATCTGAAATCATGGCACTCGGGCCCTAGTGACAAGCATTAAGCATAGCAAAGTCATAGCAACATCAATCTCAGAACATAGTGGATACTAGGGATCAAACCCTAACCAAACTAACTCGATTACATGGTAAATCTCATCCAACCCATCACCGTTCAGCAAGCCTACGATGGAATTACTCACGAACGGCAGAGAGCATCATGAAATTGGTGATGAAGGATGGCTGGTGATGACGACGGCGTCGATTTTCCCTCTCCGGAGCCCAAATCAGACTCCAGATCTGCCCTCCCGAGGAAGAACAGGAGGTGGCGGCGGCTCCGTATCGTAAAACACGATGAACTCTTCTCTCTGATTTTTTTCTCCCCGAATAGGGTTATATGGAGTTGGAGATGAGGTCGGAGGAGCCACAGGGGCCCCACAAGACAGGGGGCGCGCCCTAGGGGGGGGGGGGGCGCCCCCTGGCTTGTGGCCAGGTGGTGGCCCCTGTCCGGTTGATTCTTTCGCCAATATTTTTTATTAATTCCAAAAATATTCTCCGTAAATTTTCAGGTCAATCCGAGAACTTTTATTTCTGCACAAAAATAACACCAAGGCAATTCTGCTGAAAACATCGTCAGTCCGGGTTAGTTCCATTCAAATCATGCAAATTAGAGTCCAAAACAAGGGCAAAAGAGTTTGGAAAAGTGGATACATTGGAGACGTATCAACTCCCCCAAGCTTAAACCTTTGCTTGTCCTCAAGCAATTCAGTTGATAAACTGAAAGTGATAAAGAAAAACTTTTACAAACTCTGTTTGATCTTGCTGTTGTAAATATGTCTAACTGATGTTCAGGTTTTCAGCAAAGATTATAGACTAACCACATTCACAATAACATTTAAGTCTCACATTTACTCATATCAATGGCATAGTCAACTAGCGAGCAATAATAATAAGTCTCGGATGACAACAATTTTATCAAATAATCATGATACAATATGACATAATGGTATCTCGCTAGCCCTTTTTGAGACCGCAAAACATAAATGCAGAGCACCTCTGAAGAACGAGGACTGACTAGACATTGTAATTCATGGTAAAAGAGATCCAGTCATACTCATACTCAATATCAATTAATAGCAAAGCATACAAATGACGGAGGTGCTCTCTAACTGGTGCTCTTTATAAGAGGAGGATGACTCAACAAGAAATAAAATAGATAGGCCTTTCGCAGAGGGAAGCATTGATTTACAGAGGTGCCAGAGCTCGAGCTTTTAAAAACAGGGATGAATCATAATTTTGAGAGGTATGCTTTCATTGTCAACATAACAACCAAGAGATCTCGATATCTTCCATGCTAGATACATTATAGGCGGTTCCCAAACAGAATAGTAAAGTTTTTACTCCCCCTCCACCAATCGATCACACTCCACGGCGGGCCGAATCCACGGGTACCGTCCATACAAACATGATCCTGGGGGAGTTTTGTTTCATTATAATTTGATTTGATTTTCGAGCATGGGACTGGGCATCCCGAATACCAGCCACTTTCTCGTGAATGATAGTGAATCAACACATATCGTGAGAATAACCCACCTAGCATGGAAGATACTGACAGCCCCCAGTCGCTACATGAGCAATTCGGGCATACAAAACGGAATATTTATTTGAAGGTTTAGAGTATGGCACATGCAAATTTACTTGGAACGGCAGGTAAATACCGCATATAGGTAGGTATGGTGGACTCATATGGAACAACTTTGGGTTTATGGAGATGGATGCACAAGTAGTATTCCCGCTTAGTACAAGTGAAGGCTAGCAAAAGACTGGGGAGCGACCAACTAGAGAGCGACAACAGTCATAAATATGCTTTGAGATTAACCAACATTGAATGCAAGCATGAGTAGGATATAAATCACCATGAACATAAACATCGTGGAGGCTATGTTGGTTTTGTTTCAACTACATGCGTGAACATGTGCCAAGTCAAGCCACTCGAATCATTCAGAGGATGATACCATTCTATCATACAACATCACAGCCATTTTAATATGCATGTTGGCACGCAAGACAAACCATTATACACTCTTAGCTAATTAAGCATGGAATGAATAACTATAATCTCTAATTGTCATTACAAACATGTTCAACCCATAACGAGCTGAATACTGAACGATGAGCTAATCATATTAACAAAAACAAAATAGGTCGAGTTCATACCAGTTTTTCTCCATCTTAGTCACTTCATCATATATCGTCATTATTGCCTTTCACTTGCACGACCGAACGGTGTGAATAATAATAAGAGTGCACATGCATTGGACTAAGCTGGAATCTGCAAGCAATAACTCAAAGGAGAAGGCGAGGTAATATGGGCTCTCTGAAAGATAAACAATAATGCATATGAGAGCCACTCAACATTTTCATCGTGGCCTTCTCCTTACGACCCAAAGAAAAGAAAAGAAAACTATTTACACGGGGAAGCTCCCAACAAGCAAAAGAAGAACGAGAAATCTTTTTGGGTTTTCTTTTAATACTACAGCTAAACAAAATAGAAGGCAAAGCTAGAACTATTTTTATTTATTTTCTCAAGGTTAATTAAACACACAAGAAGAAAGCGAAAAGAAGAAATAAACTACCATGGATGGTACAATGAAAAAGTATGAAGACCGACAACTGGAATGAGTGTGTGAACATGAATGTAATGTCGGTGAGAAATACGTACTCCCCCAAGCTTAGGCTTTTGGCCTAAGTTGGTCTAGGGCCATGGCTGGAAATAACCCTCTCCTGGATACTCCAGAGGATACTGAGGGTTCCACTGGTTGGCGAGCTCCTGTGGCTCCCACTGAAAAACTGGAGCCTGATACGAATCAAGGGGTGGTGCAGGCTCAGGTGCTGGGGGTTGCGACAGGCCCCAATATCTGTAAATGTCCTCGGGCATAATAGTGTACCTGCCTGAATGGATATCGAACAAAGAAGCAGCAGGCAAAGCAATAATATCACAAGTACCCTGACTAAATACTAAGTTGTAAAGCAGCCTCTTATCATTATCTTTCTTAATAAAATCATGTGCTACCATACTATCATAATCTAAATATCTTGTAGGAAGCAGCATTTCCTCCTCCTCGTCAAGCCTAATAGGTATCTCAAAGTGTTTAGCTAGACGAGATGCATAGATACCTCCGAATATAGGGCCCTTCGAACGGTTTAAGTTCAACCGTTGGGCCACTATAGCGCCCAGACTAAAAGTTCTATCAGCAAGTAAAGCGTGGCGCAGTATGGAGAGGTCAGGAGCACTAAGGCTTCCACTCTCGCCGCGACCAACTAAACATCTCCCCGCAAATAATGAATAATAGCGCAAAACAGGAAAATGTACACTAGCCGCTCTTGCCTTTGACACCCCTCTCTCTTCTCCTACAGTGATTGCGGCAATAAAATCCTCCATGTCTCTAGGGCGTGGTTCACTGATGCTGCCCTCAAAAGGTATTTTGCAAACATTGCAAAAATCGTAGAGTGACATTTCCTTAGGCACATCATATAAATGAAATTCTACCATGGGAGGATTTTTCCTAGGATAAAAGTGAATTTTTTGCACGAAAGTATTAGTAAGTAGGAGATACTGGTCACACTTATCGTTGAGGAAATCGGTGATGCCTGCATTTTCTGCCAGATAGTAGAAATCTTCATAAATTCCGGCCGCCTTAAAAAATGCTTCACTTGGCCATTCACATGGTCGAACCTCCGCAGTGCGAGGAATATTGTATCTAGGCTTCTCATTTTCGTTTTCTTTAAAACCCCGGCTTGAAGAGCCTCTTAACAATCTCCTTATCATTTCTTTCTCTGAAAAATAAATCTGAAATTTTAGTGACTACAAATAAAAATGAACAAAACTCAACAAAACTTATAGCAACTACTCCCACAAGTGCCTAGAGGCTATATCATGCATCAAAACTACTTGGGACCATACAAATTTGACATGTAAGCAACAAGGTCACCAGAGCAGCAAAAATTTGCAATATATAAAGCACTAGAACAAAAACTAATTGGACCATTGGAGGAGTCACATACCGATGAACAATCTCCTAAAACAGTTTTGCAAATGGAGCTTTGAGCAAGGAGATCGAAAATGGCAGCAAGATGAGCTAGAACACGGGTTTGAGCAATGGTGGGATTTTTTCTGGAGGAAGACGAAGTGGATGGAGGCTGGAATAAGTGAGGGGGCCTCACGTGGGACCCACAAGCCAGGGGGGCGCGCCCAGGGGGGTGGGCACGCCCTGCAGGCTTTTGGCCCATTGGTGCAGCCCCCTGATGTATACTTAGTGCCAAAAATTCTTAAATATTCCAGAAAAAATCATACTAAATTTTCAGGGAATTCTGGGAACCTTTATTTTCAGGTCATTTTTCTAATGCACGGATAAATCAGAAAACAGAGAAATAATAGCATTTTTACTAAATTGAAACTAAAGAACAGAGAATAAAAGTTGGGTACAGAAGGTTGTTCTTTCTAAATTCGTCCATCTCATGCTCATCAAAAAGAATCCATCAATAAGGTTGATCAAGTCTTATTGACAAACTTTTTCCGAAGGACATGGAACCAGAGAATTTTCGAATAACACTAGGTTACCTCAATGGGGATATGCATGTCCCCAACAATAAGTATATAATATTTCTTTTTGGCAGTAGGAAGAGGGAATTCAAAGTCTCCAATAATAATCGTTGAAATTTTTTCAATGGAGTTGATACTATGAACTTGAGGTTGTTTCTTCGGGAAGTGTACCGTATGCTCATTACCATTAACATGAAAAGTGACATTGCCCTTGTTGCAATCAATAACAGCCCCTGCAGTATTTAAAAAGGGTCTACCAAGGATGATCGACATACTCTCATCCTCGGGAATATCAAGAATAACAAAGTCCGTTAAGATAGTAACGTTTGCAACCACAACAGGCACATCCTCGCAAATACCGATGGGTAAAGCAGTTGATTTATCAGCCATTTGCAAGGAGATTTCAGTAGGTGTCAACTTATTCAAATCAAGTCTACGATATAAAGAGAAAGGCATAACACTAACACCAGCTCCAAGGTCACATAAAGTAGTTTTAACATAATTTCCTTTAATAGAGCATGGTATAGTAGGTACTCCGGGATCTCCTAGTTTCTTCGGTATTCCACCTTTAAAAGTATAATTAGCAAGCATGGTGGAAATCTCAGCTTCCGGTATCTTTCTTTTATTTGTCACAATATCTTTCATATACTTAGCATAAGGAGACATTTTCAGAGTATCAGTCAAGCGCATACGCAAAAAGACAGGTCTAAGCATTTCAACAAAACGCCCAAAATCCTCATCATCCTTTTTCTTGGATGGCTTAGGAGGAAAGGGCATGGGTTTCTGAACCCATGGTTCTCTTTCTCTACCATGCTTCCTAGCAACAAAGTCTCTTTTATCATATCTCTTATTCTTAGGATGTGGGTTATCAAGATCAACAGCAGGTTCAATCGCCACATCATTATCATTACTAGGTTGAGCATCAACATGAACATCACCGTTAATATTATCACTAGGCTCATGTTCATTACCAGATTGTGTCTCAGCATCATAAATAGAAATATCATTTGGGTTTTCATGTGAATCAATAACAGGTTCACTAGCAGCATGCAAAGTCCTATCGTCATTCTTTTTCCTTCTATTACTAGAATGACTAGGTGCATCAGTATTAACTCTCTGAGAATCTTGCTCAATCCTCTTAGGATGGCCCTCAGGATACAAAGGTTCCTGAGTCATTCTACCACCTCTAGTCACAACTCTAACAGAATGATCATTGTTCTTACTAATCATCTCATTAAGCAAATCATTCTGTGCCTTAAGTACTTGTTCTACTTGAGTAGTTACCATAGAGGCATGTTTACTAATAAGCTTAAGATCATTAACAGTTCTACTCATATAATCACTTAAGCGATCAAACATGTAAGCATTATGTTTCAGTTGTCTACTAACATAAGCATTAAAATTCTCTTGCTTAACAATAAAATTATCAAACTCATCCAAGCATTGGCTAGCAGACTTATTATAAGGAATATCACCTTCATCAAATCTACGGAGGGAATTTACCTCTAGTACCTGTGTCGGGTTATCAAGACCATGGATTTCTTCAATAGGTGGTAGATTCTTAACATCTTCAGCTTTAATACCCTTTTCTTTCATAGATTTCTTTGCCTCTTGCATATCTTCAGGACTGAGAAATAGAATACTCTTTTCTTCGTAGTTGGCTTTGGAGGTGGTTCGGGAATAGTCCAATCATTATCATTGCTCAATATATTATTCAACAGTATTTCAGCTTGTTCAACAGTTCGTTCCTTGAAAACACAACCATCACAACTATCTAGGTGGTCCCTAGAAGCATCGGTTAGTCCATTATAAAAGATATCAAGTATTTAATTTTTCTTGAGAGGGTGATCAGGCAAAGCATTAAGTAATTGGAGAAGCCTCCCCCAAGCTTGTGGGAGACTCTCTTCTTCTATTTGCACAAAGTTAAATATTTTCTGCAAGGCAGCTTGCTTCTTATGGGCAGGAAAATATTTTTCAGAGAAGTAATATATCATATCCTGGGGAGTACGCACACAACCAGGAGCAAGAGAATTAAACCATATCTTAGCATCACCCTTTAATGAGAAAGGAAACAACTTAATAATATAGTAATAGCGAATTTTTTCCTCATGAGTGAATAGGGTGGCTATATCATTCAACTTAGTAAGATGTGCCACAACAGTTTCAGATTCATAACCATGGAAAGGATCAGATTCTACCAAAGTAATTAACTCAGGATCGACAGAGAATTCATAATCCTTATCAGTAACAAAGATAGGTGAAGTAGCAAACTTGGGATCATATTTCATTCTAGCATTCAAAGATTTTTCTTTCCACTTGCATAGTAATTTCTTAAGATCATCTCTATCCTTACAAGCAAGAAAGTCCCTAGCTACCTCTCCTTCCATAACATAACCCTCAGGTATATCAGGCAATTCATATCTAGGAGAGCTAGGCCTAGCAGGTGTATCATAGTGTTCAGTTTCAATAATTTCATCAGATTCGGAGATATCATCAGTTTCAGCATTCACTCTAGCAATTTGTTCATCAAGAAATTCACCCAGTGGCACAATAGTATCAAGAAAAGTACCATCATAAGCATCATGCATAGGAGAAGTAGCATCATCAATTACTTGCGACGTATCAGATTCAATAGTAGGTGGGGGTGTCGCAAATTTACTCATAACAGAAGGTGAATCAAGTGCAGAGCTAGATGGCAGTTCCTTACCTGTCCTCGTAGTTGAGGGGTAGATATTGGTTTTAGCGTCTTTCAGATTCTTCATAGTGATCAACAGATATAAATCCCAAGTGACTCAGACAATAGAGCTATGCTCCCCGGCAACGGCGCCAGAAAAAGGTCTTGATAACCCACAAGTATAGGGGATCGCAACAGTTTTCGAGGGTAGAGTATTCAACCCAAATTTATTGATTCGACACAAGGGGAGCCAAAGAATATTCTCGAGTATTAGCAGCTGAGTTGTCAATTCAACCACACCTGAAAGACTTAGTATCTGCAGCAAAGTATTCAGTAGCAAAGCAGTATGGAAGTAACGGTAACAATGGCAAAGTAACAGTAGCAGTGTTGTAGTGATTGTAACAGTAGCAACGGAAAAGTAACTTAGCAAAGATCAATATGCGAAAAGCTCGTAGGCAATGGATCAGTGATGGATAATTATGTTGGATGGCTTTCATCATGCAACGGTTATATCATAGGGTGACACAGAACTAGCTCCAATTCATCAATGTAATGTAGGCATGTATTCCATATATAGTCATACCTGCTTATGGAAAAGAACTTGCATGACATCTTTTGTCCTACCCTCCCGTGGCAGAGGGGTCCTAATGGAAACTAAGGGATATTAAGGCCTCCTTTTAATAGAGAACCGGACCAAAGCATTAGCACTTAGTGAATACATGAACTCCTCAAACTACGGTAATCACCGGAAAGAATCCCAGTTATTGTCACCCTGGGGGATGCGGATCATAACTCGTAATAGGTGTCTACAACTTGCAAGATAGGATCAAGAACACACATATATTCATGAAAACATAATAGGTTCAGATCTGAAATCATGGCACTCGGGCCCTAGTGACAAGCATTAAGCATAGCAAAGTCATAGCAACATCAATCTCAGAACATAGTGGATACTAGGGATCAAACCCTAACCAAACTAACTCGATTACATGGTAAATCTCATCCAACCCATCACCGTCCAGCAAGCCTACGATGGAATTACTCACGAACGGCAGAGAGCATCATGAAATTGGTGATGAAGGATGGCTGGTGATGACGACGGCGTCGATTTTCCCTCTCCGGAGCCCAAATCAGACTCCAGATCTGCCCTCCCGAGGAAGAACAGGAGGTGGCGGCGGCTCCGTATCGTAAAACACGATGAACTCTTCTCTCTGATTTTTTTCTCCCCGAATAGGGTTATATGGAGTTGGAGATGAGGTCGGAGGAGCCACAGGGGCCCCACAAGACAGGGGCGTGCCCTAGGGGGGGGGCGCCCCCTGGCTTGTGGCCAGGTGGTGGCCCCTCTCCGGTTGATTCTTTCGCCAATATTTTTTATTAATTCCAAAAATATTCTTCGTAAATTTTCAGGTCAATCCGAGAACTTTTATTTCTGCACAAAAATAACACCAAGGCAATTCTGCTGAAAACAGAGTCAGTCCGGGTTAGTTCCATTCAAATCATGCAAATTAAAGTCCAAAACAAGGGCAAAAGAGTTTGGAAAAGTGGATACGTTGGAGACGTATCATTGCGCTATTTGTCACCATGGGTGAGGAATTTTTATTCTTCACCCCCTCTATTTTACCATCAATGCACCGTATTTTTACGTCCCGTATTTTTTTCTTACTTCATACCTAAAAAGAGAACGTAAGAAAATAATAAATCCCCATAAAAATATTTTATGCTACGTAAAATTACGAACATAAAAAATAGTGTAAAATATACATAAAATATAATTTTTCTGGTCTTATGGCCTATATTTTTGTTTTTTGTTACTAAATTTTACACATTGAATCAATATGCATGTAACTATTTGTATACAAAACGAAATTTATTTATAAAACAATTGTAAGATTACCTCGGTTGAAGAATAACTCATTCTACACCCTGGGTGATGAATAGTTATTATGATCACAGCGTCCCTATATAGGGCGCGAGAGGATGTTCTCGAACTCCCGAATCGGGCAGCGACAAAAAAGAAGAAGAAAAAAAAGCACACCCACCTCCCTCGATCACGATCCACTACCTTCCCCCGACCCCGATCCCCACCTCCCGCACCTCCCCCCACCCCCACAGCCGGCGACGTACCCATCACTCCGGCTACGCCGCCGCCACCAAGTCCCAAAATCGGTGGTGCGGCCACCGCCCCGCCCTCAAACGAAGACACCGCTGCCCCGCCACGCCCCAACCGGAGACGCCACCCACCATCTTCTGTCTCTACCGTGGCCAGCAACCACCATCGACGGACATGGCCAGCCGCTCGCCGCCGTGGACCACCGCAAGCCTCCTATTATCCCTTGCTGCCTGTCATCGTCGTCTACTCGCCCTGAACCGCTGGATCCGATGAGATCCGTGGCAGCCACCGGTTTGTTCCGCCGCTGCGGGATCTCCCTGACGCCGGATCTTGCAGCTCTTCCTTGCTCCACCCAGCTTCGAGCAACAGAGCTCCAGTGCGTCAAGGCTTGCACTTGCGGGGACGGGCACGTTGTGGGCTCCGGCGTCCCTCTCCTCCCCTCTATTTTAGAAAAGCGTTAATGAATGTTCAGATGTTTTTGTTTGTTTCGGGTTGCAGCGGAAGAATAAAAAAGCATTAGTTCAAACATGAAAATTGAACAAGGAAAGATGCAACAATCAGAGAAGCAACAGTCTCAGTTCAGAAAATTCATATATGAGTATTTTGAAATATTTTTCTGGATGCTAGATTTCCTCATTGCTGTCGACCGTCGACCGCTTGACACAAGAAGCGATCTCACCACCAAGAGACCCTGGTTTCGATTTTGATGGAGAGATCTGTACATACTACTAGACAGGAAACAGGGCAGCTGATTCGAGGAGGAGGAGGAATGATCATAAATCTCGTGTGGAAACAGACCATCAAGGATTTTTTTTGGAAAGCATTCTGTGGCAAGAGAGATGTATATAATGCATTTTGAGTTGCAATACAACAACGGCTGATGCTTTTATCAAAGAAAAAGAAAACTATGGAAGCATATATTTATTCTAAGAGAGTTGAATGTGGTTGCTTGTGGCCTAATATTTTTTTGGATCTTTGTAACTTCATATGTTGATCTTTTTTGTTATCTTTTATCCAGCGAGGGAGTTCAATGTACAAAAGTTCAAACTCCATAGCAACCTTTGAGTGCAATTTTTTAATTTGGGATGGCATAGTTGTGTGGATAGCTGGATGTAGTTCATGTGATTGCAGAAGGACATAGGTTCAATGTTTACTAAAAACTCGGATTCTAACCGTTAATAGAAAAACTAAAACCAATGTGAAGTTCAAATTAAAATAACACATAAGTTCGAAGTTTTGTAAAACCTAGGATTTACATGTTCAAAAACCGAAAAACAAAAAACACAACGTCATTTTTGGCATTTTAAAGCCAACTCATAAAACGAAAAACAATTGTTGCTAGAAGTTCAAGTGTTCGGCGAGGGAAAGTTCAAAATTGCTACCCACTTTATGCACACATAATTCTCTCTCCCTTATGTGTCTATGTTTTTACAGAACTACAATGATCCAAAACAGAAAGATTCACATGTAACCAATCTGAAAAGTTTTGCATTTGCTACTATTTCTTGTGATATTTAAAAGACAATTGAGGTTTCGTTGAAGTTCAAATAGGTGAATGTGAGCGGTTGCATGTAAAAATAAATAATTGCAAAAGCCACAAGAAGTCCAAATTTTAAAAAGGAGAAGTTCAATGTTTATACAAAATCCAGATTTTCCTCATTATTAAAGAATGAAAAAACAACAAGTTCAACAATAAAAAAAAAGAAGGTCAACAATAAAACAAAAAGAAGTTCGAATTTTAAAAATAGAGAAGCTCAAAAATCATAAAATGGGCTGCCATCGTTTCTAACATCAGAAAAACTCGAGAAGTTCAAATTTAAATGACGGATGGTCCAATATTTATTAAAAAAACTAGGATATTTTGATGCTAAATTAAATAAACCAAGAAGTCCAAATTACAAAAATAGAGAAGTTCGATATTTATAAAAAAACGCAGATTTTCCTTGTTACTAAAGAATAAAAATGAAGAAGTTCAAAATAAAAATAATGGAGTAGTTTGACGTGTAAACGCAACCTGGATTTTTTTCTTTATTAAATTAGGAAAAGTGAGAACTTCAAACAAAAACGTGCGAAAATTCATAGTGAAAACAACAAGAAGTTCAAATACTGTAAGGAATGCATTTCACGTGAGAATAAAAGAATAGAAAACTAAAAGCATAAAAGGTTTGTTGAAAAGAAGTTCACGTGCTCTGCCTGGGGAAGTTCAAAAATTCTTGCAAGAGACGTTCACCTTGTATTTCCATGTTCAAAAACACAAAAAAGAAATTATTTTTTGTGTTTTAAAATAATTCTCTCAATCCACAAAGAAGTTCAATTATTATTTGGGAGCAATTCGATAACAAAAAGAAAATAAAAAATTCAAATTATAAAAACGGAGAAAGTTCTCGTACTACATGGTGTGTGTGTAATGTGAGAAAAATGAATAAAAAGGCAAGGTCCAAATTTTTCGTTGCTATAAGTTCAAGTTCTCGGTCAGAGAAAGTTAAAAAATTATTGTGAGAGAGGTTTGTTCAAAAAGGAATATCATTTGTGTAACACCGACGAATGGGTGAGAAATTACAAACGAAAATACGTGACGGAAGTTCAACGTGAAAACAACGCGAAGTTCGAATACTACACTGAATGAATGTCAAATAATTTTTTTAAACCGTCGCGAGTATGAAAAAAAGATGAACAAGGAAAAGTTGCGTGTTTACAGCAGCTTTCCATCCGTATATCATTTGCTCAATTCCGACGAGTGAATGGAGAGTTACGAGCAAAAAACACCACGTGAAGAAGAAAGTGAAGTTCAGGCACACGTGCCGAGAAGTTCAAGTTCCTCACGCGGTGCATTTTCGAAGGCTCTGTTTCGCGATAAAGGCAGAATGCGTGATCTCACTGTTTTTGAAATTGCTTGAAAACGACTAGAAATCAGAGAAAACCATCTACATGAAAAAGTTTCAGATTTTCCGTAGCTTTTCAACGGTATATTATTTACCCCATTCCGATAAATTTTGTAAACATTACGGCCAAAATACATTTTATCCATTTTTAAAATTGACTTAAAACCGTAAAGATTTGGGAAAAACAATCTGCATATAAAAGTTTTGCATTGGTTCAAGCTTTCCAACGCCATATTATTTGTTGCATTCCGACAAACCATTGAGAAAATAACGCGAAAATACGAACTCTGTACATATTCTGCCGTTTTCTAAATTACTTTTAAACCGTTCATAGTCGGAACAATATTTTTATATGAAAAGATGCGCATTTTCATAAGCTTTCCAACGCCATATCATATGCGTCGATCGGACTAGCCGTTTTGGAATTAACCCCGAAATATGAACCCGGCTGTTCGGTTTCTGAAGTTCCGCCGTTTTTGAAATTCCTCTTTGACCGTAGGGAATTTGGGAAAATGTTCAACATGTGAAATGAGCGGATTTGCATCATCTATCAAACGCCATCTCATTTGCCTCATTCCGATAAACAATTTAGAAATAGACTCGAAAATAAGGTTCACGTTTTTTTGTATGAATTAAAACGGTTTTCAAAACTGCTCTTAAATCGTGTACATTTTGCCAAAATTTTGACCTAGGCTATTATACTGGTGTCCAAATCTTTCCAACGGTATATCCCAAACCCCATTTTGGCACTTTTGGCGGAAGTTCAACCTAGCACTCGGGGAAGTTCAAGTGCTACTGCTGGGACGAGTCAGGTAGTTATCATAATATTATTCTCATCCCGTGATCAGAATAGTGTTTATATATATATATATATATATATATATATATATATATATATATAGGGAAAATACATCCTACGACCGGATGTAGTTACATCCACGTCTCATATACTACCTTGTGGTAGTATATATACTACCCTATCATTTTTAGTATGTTCATATACTGTATCTAAAATAGTCTAAAGTGAGTTATCTAAAAAAATTGTAAGGGATCCCATAGTTTTTATTAGATTTATGAAATACGTACATATTTGTAAGTAAAAAAGAGTATGCTCAAAATATGATACATACTACCTAAAAAGTAGTATATACACTACCTAAACATTGTTATACTACATACTACGCGTGCATATACTCCGATATGATAGATACTATCTAGAACATACGAAACAAAAGTGAGAGTAACTACACCCGGTCGTACGAAACATTTGTCCTATATATATATATCGATATCCAATACAATGATCTCTTTGGAGATCCATCTGATGTAATTCTTGTGGTGTGTTTGTGGGATCCGATGAATTATGGATTTATGATCAGATTGTTCATTGATTTATATTGATTCTCTTGAAGTCTCTTTTACATGTATTTTCATAGCTATGCATACTTTTCGATCTACGAGTCTTCTTTGGCCAAGATAGATGAGTAGTTCTTCAAAGGGAGTGGTGCACAATAGTGGGTTCAATCTTGCGGTGATCTTGTCCAGTGATAGAAATGAAAAATGCATGGATTGGGTTGTTGCCACTAAGGATAAAAGATGGGATTAATCTTATTACTAGGTTTTCTTCTATGTACATTATGTCATCTTGCTTATTGCGTTTCTTTGTTTCTTTTAAACTTAACGCTTTGAGATGCATGCTCGATAGCGTTCTTGGTGTGGAGTAATAGTAGTAAATACCAGTAAGTTTAACGGCCTACTTGTTACAAACGTAATGCCTATGTGAGATTACGCCATGAATGATCATAGTTAGAATTTGTGCTATTCTGTCAATTACCCAACAGTAATTTGTCTACCATGCCACTACATGCTTTCAAGAGAGATGCCACTAGTGAACCTATGCCCCTCAAGTCTATTTCCCATCAATACAAAAACTCCTACAACAATTGCTCTTTACTTTATTTTATGTTCTTGTCGCTTGGCCCTATCACTATTTGCTTTCAATCTTGTAGCCAGCAAGAACAAGGGGATTGGCAACCACCTTGCCTTTGTTGGATGCAGACAATTTATTTGTTTATGTGCAGGTACTACTAACGTTGGTAGCTTTGTGATTCCTACTGGTTCGGTAAACCTTGGTTCTTAATTGAGGGAAATAGTTTATGTTGTTGTGACATCACCCTTCCCCTTCGGGGAAATCCAACAACTCCATTCTAAGTAGCAGTTGCTGGTGGGCCACCATGATTGGCCTGTCTCATTTGGCTTACTCGACATGAGGCTTGCTTCTTTCGGATGTCGACTGACGGTTCTGATGCTGCTTGCTCTCTAAAAAAAGAGTAAAAAAGGGAGAGTAAAAAATGCTTTTGTCGGGGCTGGTCTTTCACCCTCGCTATGCGATGATTTTCAACAGTGTTCCCTATATTAACACCGTCTTGCACATACGTCGTCGCTCGGTGCTTGGTGCTCGTCCGTCTATGACGTTGCCCCCTACGACGTCTTCAGCAAGTTGTGCTGATCTTTATTCATCGACTCTTCTCGCGGTTTTTGCCCGTGATGGTGGTGCCTTCTCTAGGCCGACTCCTCTCATAGCTTCCGCGCGTGGCGGCGTCCGCTGTATGTCTACTCCTCTTGCGGCTCCCACTTGTGGTTGTGACCTCTCTACATCGACTCCCAAGTGGCTTCCACATGTGGATCTACATCAACTTGCTACTCTCGATCGACTCTACACGCGACTTCCATGGGTGGTGGCGACTAATCGTCGACATGTGTTTCTACCTCAACCTCTTCCGTTGTGTCCCTGTCCGCGTGTGAGATTGTACTGCCGTGATGCCTGTTTGCTGCTTGGGATTCCTCACCTATAGGTTCTGTAGGTTCCATGACTCACTCTTCTGGCACTGAGAAACCACCTTCTACTCATGTAGGTACATTGCTAATTCCGTAGGAGTTGATGGATTCCCCGAAGAGGAAGAGTGGTGTAGCACAACAGCATGAAGTATTTTCCTCACCAAGCTAACAACTTTAGAGTACCTGTGCACAAACAAATAAATTGCTTGCACCCAACAAAGTCATGGGCGTCGTTACTCCCCTTGTTCTTGCTAGCCACAAGATCAAAATCAAATAGTGAGAGGAAAAAGCGGCAAAATAATAGAATAAAGTAAATAGCAATTACAGGAGTTTTGTATTGATGGAAAATAAACTCGCGAGCCATAGGTTCACTAGTGGCATCTTCCTCGAAAGCATGTAATGGCATGGTAGACAAATTACTGTTAGACAATTGGCAGAATTGCGCAAATTACAACTATGATCATTCATCGCATAATCTCACATAGGCATTACGTCTGTGATAAGTAGACCGTTAATCCAGCTGCATCTACTACTGTTACTCCACCACAAGGCTGCTATCTAGCATGCATCTCCAAGTATTAAGTTCATAAAAAACATAGTAACGCAATAAGCAAGATGATATAATGTAGACAGGAAGAGATCAATCAATATGACCAAACCCCATCATTTTATCCTTAGCGGTAGCAACACAATATGTGCCTTTGTCTCGGTCACTGGACAAGATCACCGTAATATTCAACCCACCACTATGCACCACTCCCTCTGAAGATCTACTCATCTATCTTGGCCAAATAAAACTTATAGACTGAAAAGCATAAATACCTTGCGCAAAAGAAAGACTTCAAGAGGATCAATATAAATCCATGAAGAATCTAATCATAAATCCACAATTCATCGGATCCCAAAAAAACACAACATAAGAATTACATCGGATTGATCTCAGAGGAGATCATTGTATTGAAGATCACGAAGAGAGAGAAAGCCGTTTAGCTACTACTATGAACCCGTATGTCCTGGTGGAACTACTCACACATCATCATGGAGGCAACAAGGTTGATCAAGATGGCCACCCCAATGATTCCCCCCTGCGACAGAGTACCAGCATAGGGCTCCAGATGGGATCGGGTCGAAACAAAGGCTTGCGGTGGCGTTGAAATTCTTCTGGGTTCACTTTTGATGGTTACAGAATATTGGGGTATTTATAGGCCCGAAATTAGGTCAAATGGAGGCTCAGGTGCCCCACATGGGTAGGTGGCACAGCCACCCCCCGACAAAACCATCTGTCCATGCGGATGCCTCGTGGGTCCCCTCAACCTCTCCCGAAGCTTCTAGGGTCTTTTGTTGTCCAGAAAAAATAATCAAAAAGTTTCATCGTGTTTGGACTTCCATAGGTATGGTTTTTCTGCGAAACCAAAAACATGCAAAAAAACGGAACTAACACTAGGCACTAAATTAATTGGTTAGTCCAGAAAAATAATATAAAATGACATATAAAGCATACAAAAGTGATAATACAATAGCATTTAATGATAAAAAATTATACATACGCGTGAGGCATATCAATATTCCCGAGCTTAATTCCTACTCATCCTCGAGTAGGTAAATGATAAACAAAGATTTTTTGATGTTGAATGCTACCTAACTGTCCTTAATCAATTAATGTAATCATGGTATGAATATTGGGATACGAGTGATTGAAGGCAATAGTCTATCAATTTGACATCAAAATAATAATACACAAACATGTAAGTAAACAATCATTGCCTTTGAAAAATAAAGATGCTAAAGAACGTGATCTCTACACACTTAATCACGATGAGCATGGCACACTTAGTCTTCCTGATGTAGACATATCAAATTATGAATAACCCTAGTGCCAAGCCAAGCAATTAAATCATAATATTCTCGCTTTGGCTTTTTAAATTCTTATGCAATACTTGAGCATGAGCCAAGGTCTTAGCACTTTGGATGGCAAAGAGAATGATGATAGGGGTTGTAAGAGATGACAAAAAGGTATGAGAAATCTTGCATCAATGAGGCTGACCGTTAGGCAATGGAGAGGCCTTACAATCGATGTTAATGCGAGGAGTAGGGATTGCCATGGAACGGATGCACTAGAGCTATAAGTGTATGAAAGATCTCTATATGAAACTAAGTGGGTGTGCATCCAACTTACTTGCTAATGAAGACCTCGAGCATTTTGAGGAAGCTCGTCATCGTAATATGCAAGTCAAGTTCTTACAATGTAAAAATCCCACTAATATATGAAAATGAACATCATGAAGACTCTTTATATGAAATGTATGGTGCACTTGGAAGCACAAGTGTGGTAAGAGGATAGTGATGCACCCTCTCTCTTTTTATCTTTTTTTCTCTTTTGTTTCATTTTTCATTGTTTTCATCATTTTTTTGGTGCGATCTTTTTGGCCTCTTTTTTATCCTCACAGGTAGGGGTGCACCCTAATAATAGGTCACCCTTTATTTTACATACAACTCAAGGATATGAACAATTAAGATGACTATAAATGAATGGCTCTGGCAGTGTACCAGGATGTGCAATGGTCTAGCATAACATGTATTATAATGATGAACGGTGGCTTTGCCACAAATATCATGTGAGCTCTATATGATCATCCAAAGCAAAATGACAATGAATGCTCAAGTCATATTATTAATAGTAACAATGGAATTTGCATGACAATATATCTTGTAATGGCTATGGAAATGCCATAATAGGTAGGTATGGTGGGTGGGTGTTTTGAGGAAGGATATAATGAAGCTTATGTGTGTGAGAGAGAGTGTCATCTCACGATGTTGGATGCACCGACAAAGTTTGCACCATGTCTTGAGGTGACAGTGGGCAATGCACAATAATGATAGCAAAGTATGGATAGGTGAAAGTGCTTGTAGACCAAATACTCACATTAATCATAAAGAACGCAAGTACTCATTGCAAAAAATAGTAGCCCTTGAAGCAAATCATAACTGGCATGCCCCTAGGGAGGAAGTTGGTAGGAATTAACCATAGAGCACCCTCGATTTGAACACACAAATGTTTATTCAATCAACGATAAATCACACTCCTACTTCCTCGGTAATGACAGTGGCCACCACTTTCATGCATACACACTCACAAACCTTAACGCCAATATTCATTCTTAGCTTTCATTAGTTACTAACACACTCACATATTACTACCTCAATATCGCAAAACTATTGCAAGGAATCAAATTTATCATATTCAGTGATCTACAAGTCCATGTAAGTTTTTTATTATACCACCTCTATATACCTATTATTTGTGGACCAACGATATAATTCATGCAAATTACCACTTCGTATTCAACTCTCAAGATTGAAGTGAAGAAAGAGAGTGCAATTCCTTTCTACAAAACATATCACCATGCTCAGACATATATAAGCGAAGTACAAGAGCAATTGCCTCAAATCAAATAGATATAAGTGAAGTATGGACGAGCATTCAATAAATATAGCACTGCCATAGGAAGGTCCTAACACAATAGATGTGTCGAAAACCATTCGACCAAACTATGTGCGATGCATGAATCGCAAACGGTATGCCAATAAAATCGTCGCCAATAAAATGAGCTGTGTGCGATGGCTGATCCATCAAATATAATATAGATAAGAGTAGCGTGTGCGATACGTGGCATACATTTGATCCATACGAATTGTTTGCAATGAGCCAAAAATAAATGATTACCCAAATCTAGATTTGTGCAATAGATAATAGACAATATACACCCCACTTCGATGATTGCGATGAGACAAAATAACACAAACGATTACCCTCATCAAGATGTGTGCGATAGACGTCATACAGGTCACTCAGATGAACTATTTGCGATGAGCAAAAAATAACACAAACGATTCGGCGTAATATGATGTGTGTGATACCCGGCAAACAGGTCAGTATCAGAATTGTGTGGGAAGACCGATAATAACACAGACGATTCCTCATAGTAAGTTGTGTGTGTTGTGGGCAAACACTTGCTGGTAAACAATTGTCTGTGATTGTTGAAATCATCACCGACGTGTTCCTTACTTTAATCGTATGCGATGTGCTTTGCTTTGTCTATAGAACAACAAGATATATACTTATAACAATAGGATTGCATAACCAAATTAAGCATCCAATTAGATAACTGACTACACATAATATTTGCCCACCTCAATAAACAATAACATGCATAATAAAGGATAAACGATCATAAAAGCATCTACTTCTTCTTGTGACGCTTGCCGCCACTACTCTGCTTGTGACTCGATCCCTCGTTGTGTGGAGGACAGAGGCACTTCCTCATGTCAACGATCTGCTTGTACATCTCATAGCTTGTGTATGTGTCCTTGGCTGCGTACTTAATGTGATCTTCATCTTGTATCTGCACCCAGGCCCTTTGCCAGGCAGGCTTGTTCTTACTGCAATGATTCTTCTATTGGGAACATAGCGTGAAATATTTTTTTCCTACGAAACACCCAAGATCTAATATATGAGATGCATAGCAACAAGAGGGGAGAGTGTGTCTACGTACCCTCGTAGACCGTTAAGCGGAAGCGTATATTACGCGATTGATGTAGTCATACTCTTCACGATCCAATTGTGATCCAATCTGATCTAGCGCCAAACGGACGACACCTCCACGTTCAACACACGTGCGGCTCGGTGGCCTCTCCTCCTTCTCGATCCAGCAAGCGAGGGAGGATAAGTAGATGGGATCTCGACCAACACGACGGAGTGGTGAGATGGTTGTATCGCAATGCCGGTAGGGCTTCACCAAGTGCCCCTCGAACGACGTGCGAGGAAGAACGGAGAGACGGGGGAGGGCCGCGATCGTGGGAAGGTGTGCTGCCCCCTTGCGCCTCCCCACCTTTATATAGGCGTGGGAGGGCCTGGTAGCTTGCCCTCCAAGCCCCTATGGTCGTTGGCTGATGGGGGAGGAAGGAAATCCCTCCTTTCCTTCCCCACCGATTGCTACCCCCTTTATAGGGATCTTGATCTTATCCCTACGGGATATGATCCTATTCCTTTTAGGGAGTGATCTTGGTGCACCTAGACAAGGTGTGTGGGGCCTTTGTTGGGGAACGTTACATGTCAAACAAATTTTTTCCTACGCACACGCAAGATCTATCCATGGAGATGTATAGCTACGAGAGGGGGAGTGCATCTACATACCCTTGTAGATTACTAAGCGGAAGCGTTAAGAAACGCGGTTGATATAGTCGTACGTCTTCGCGATCCAATCACGAACCGTCCCGATCTAGCGCCGAACAGACGACACCTCCGCGTTCAGCACACGTGCGGCTCGATGGCGTCTCCTCCTTCTTGATCCAGCAAGCGAGGGAGGAGAAGTAGATGGGATCTTGACCAACATGAAAGCGTGGTGGAGATGGTGGTGGAGCAATCCTGACAGGGCTTCGCCAAGCGCTAACGAAGATGTGATTTGAGGAGAAAACGGAGTAACGGGAGGGAGAGGGCTGCCGCTGGGGCGTGGGATTGTTGTATGCAGCCCTCCCCCTCTCCTCTACTATATATAGGAGGCAAGGGGAAGGGTTGGGTCGCATCCCTTTGCATCTCCTCCAAGGAGGGCCGACTGCTAGGGAGGAGTCCTCCCTCCTCAAGGCACCTCCTAGGTGCCTTGCCCCTTAGGGTTTCCTACCCCCTAGCCACATGGGCCCTTGGGGGTCTGGCCCAATAAGGCTAGGCGCCCCCTTATAGCCCATTCTAGCCTAGGGGGCGTGGTGGAACCCTCCATGGACTTCCAGACCCCTCCAGAATCCTCCAGAACCTTCTAGAAGCTTCCCGGTACAATACCGGCAAAACCCAAAACTTTTCCGGTGGCAAATATAACTTCCCATAAATAAATATTTACCTCCGGACCATTCCGAAGCACCTCGCGACATCCGGGATCTCACCTGGAACTCCGAACAACATTCGGACACCAACGTACATATCCCAATACTACTCTAGCGTCACCGAACGTTAAGCGTGCAGACCTACGGGTTCGAGAATCATGTAGACATGATCGAGACACCTCTCTGATCAATAACCAATAGCGGGACCTGGATGCCCATATTGTTTCCTTCATATTCCACGAAGATCTTTATCGGTCGAACCACGATGTCATGGATTCAGTCAATCCCGTATGCAGTTCCCTTTGTCCAGCGGTATGTTACTTGCCCGAGATTCGATCGTCGGTATCTCCATACCTAGTTCAATATCGTTACCGGCAAGTCTCTTTACTCATTCCGTAATACAAGATCTCGTGACTAACTTATTAGTCACATTACTTGCAAGCTTCTTGTGATGTTGCATTACCGAGTGGGCCCAGAGATACCTCTCCGTCATACGGAGTGACAAATCCCAGCCTCGATCCATGCCAACCCAACAGACACCCTTAGAGATACCCGTAGAGCACCTTTGTGATTACCCAGTTAGTAAGTGACGTTTGATACACACAAGGCATTCCTTCGGTGTCAAGGAGTTGCATGATCTCATGGTCATAGGAATAGATACTTGACATAAAGAAAGCAGTAGCAATAAAATAACACGATCAAATGCTATGCTTACGGTTGGGTCTTGTCCATCACATCATTCTCCTAATGATGTGATCCCGCTATCAAATGACAACTCATGTCCATGGTTAGGAAACCTTAACCATCTTTGATCAACGAGCTAGTCTAGTAGAGGCTCACTAGGGACACTGTGTTGTCTATCTATCCACACATGTATATGAGTTTCCGATCCATACAATTATAGCATGGATAATAAACGATTATCATGAATAAGGAAATATGATAATAACTACTTTATTATTGCCTCTAGGGCATATTTCCAACAGTCTCCCACTTGCACTAGAGTCAATAATCTAGCTTTACATTGTAATGAATCTAACACCCATAAAGTTCTGGTGCTGATCATGTTTTGCTCGTGAGAGAGGTTTAGTCAATGGGTCTGCAACATTTAGATCCGTATGTACTTTGCAAATATTTATGTCCTCCTCTTTGATGTAATCACAGATGGAATTGAAGCGACGCTTTATGTGTCTGGTCCTTTTGTGAAACCTGGGCTCTTTGGCTAAAGCAATAGCGCCAATGTTATCACACAAGAGAGTCATCGGATCCAGTACACTGGGCACAACTCTGAGATCTATCATGAACTGCTTCATCCAGAATCCTTCCTTCTCCATTTCCAAAGCAGCTATGTACTCTGCTTCACATGTAGAATCTGCTACCATGCTTTGCTTGGAACTGCACCAGCTTACCGCTCCTCCATTCAGAATAAATACGTATCCGGTTTAAGACTTAGAGTCATCCGGATCTGTGTCAAAGCTAGCATCGACGTAACCATTTACGACAAGTTCTTGATCACCTCCATGAACGAGAAACATTTCCTTAGTCCTTTTCAGGTACTTGAGGATATTCTTGACCGATGTCCAGTGTTCCACTCCTGGATCACTTTGAAACCTTCCGGCCATACTTATGGCAAGGCTGACATCTGGTCTTGTGCACAGCATTGCATACATGATAGAGCCTATGGCCGAGGCATAGGGTATGAAATTCATCTTTTCTCTATCCTCTGTAGTCGCTGGGCATTGAGTCTTACTCAACTTCACACCTTGCAGGACAGAGAAGAACCCTTTCTTGGACTGATCCATTTTGACCTTCTTCAAAACCTTGTCAAGGTATGTGCTCTGTGAAAGTCCCATCAAGCGTCTTGATCTATCTCTATAGATCTTGATGCCTAATATGTAAGCAGCTTCTCCGAGGTCTTTCATTGAAAAACTCTTGTTCAAATATATCTTCACGCTTTCCAAAAGTTCTGTATTGTTTCCAATCAGCAATATGCCATCCACATATAATATTAGAAATGCTATAGAGCTCCCACTCACTTTCTTGTAAATACAAGCTTCTCCATAAACTTGTATGAACCTGAACGCTTTGATCACCTCATCAAAACGAAGATTCCAACTCCGAGATGCTTGCACCAGTCCATAAATGGATCGCTGGAGCTTGCATACTTTGTCAGCATTTTTAGGATCGACAAAACCTTTCGGTTGCATCATATACAACTCTTCCTTAAGGAAACCATTAAGAAACACTGTTTTGACATCCATCTGCCAGATCTCGTAATCAAAAAATGCAGCTATTGCTAACATAATCCCGACGGACTTAAGCATCGCTACGGGAGAGAAAGTCTCATCGTAGTCAACTCCTTGAACTTGTGAAAACCCTTTTGCAACAAGTCAAGCTTTATAGACGGTGACATTACCGTTCGCGTCCGTCTTTTTCTTAAAGATCCATTTATTCTGTATGGCCTTACGATCATATGGTAAGTCCTCCAAAGTCCACACTTTGTTCTCATACATGGATCCTATCTCGAATTTCATGGCCTCTTGTCATTTGTTGGAATTCGGGCCCACCATCGCTTCTTCATAGCTCGTAGGTTCACCGTTGTCTAACAACATGGCCTCCAAGACAAGATTTTCGTACCACTCTGGGGCGGTACGAGTCCTTGTCGACCTACGAGGCTCAGTAGTAACTTGATATGAAGTTTCATGATCATCATCATTAGCTTACTCTCCAACTGAAGTGACGGTTCAAAAACCTCATCAAGTTCTACCTTCCTCCCACTCAATTCTTTCGAGAGAAACTCCTTCTCTAGAAAGGATCCATTCTTGGCAACAAAGACTTTGCCTTCAGATCCGAGATAGAAGGTGTACCCAACAGTTTTGTTAGGGAATCCTATGAAGACGCATTTGTCCGCTTTGAGTTTGAGCTTATCAGGCTGAAGCCTTTTTACATAAGCGTCGCAGCCCCAAACTTTAAGAAATGTCAGCTTAGGTTTCTTGCCAAACCATAATTCATACGGTGTCGTCTCAACGGATTTTGATGGTGCCCTATTTAAAGTGAATGCGGTTGTCTCTAATGCATAACCCCAAAATGATAGTGGTAGATTAGTGAGAGACATCATAGATCGCACCATATCTAATAGAGTACGATTACGACGCTCGGACACACCATTACGCTGTGGTGTTCCAGGTGGCGTAAGCGGTGAAACAATTCCACACGGTCTTAAATGTATGCCAAACTCATAACTCAGATATTCTCCACCACGATTAGATCGTAGAAACTTTATCTTCTTGTTACGATGATTCTCTACTTCACTCTGAAATTGCTTGAACTTTTCAAACGTTTCAGACTTGTGTTTCATTAAGTAAATATACCCATATCTACTCAAATCATCAGTGAAGGTAAGAAAATAACGATATCCACCACGTGCCTCAACACTCATCGAACCGCACACATCAGTATGTATGATTTCCAACAAGTCACTTGCCGCTCCATTGTACCGGAAAACGTGGTTTTCGTCATCTTGCCCAGGAGGCATGGTTCTCATGTATCAAGCGATTCAAATGAGTGATTCCAAAAGTCCATCAACATGGAGCTTCTTCATGCATTTTACACCAATATGACCTAAGCGGCAGTGCCACAAGAAAGTGGTACTATCATTATTAACTTTGCATCTTTTGGCATCAATGTTATGAATGTGTGTATCTCTACTATCGAGATTCAACAAAAATAAACCATTCACATTGTGTGCATGACCATAAAAGATATTACTCATATAAATAGAACAACCATTATTCTCTGATTTAAATGAATAACCGTCTCGCAATAAACAAGATCCAGATATAATGTTCATGCTCAACGCAGACACCAAATAACAATTATTTAGGTTTAAAACTAATCCCGATGGTAATTGAAGAGCGCGCATGACGACGGCGATCACATCAACCTTGGAACCATTTCCGACGCGCATCGTCACTTCGTCCTTTGCCAGCCTCCGTCTATTTTGTAGTTCCTGCTTCGAGTTACAAATATGAGCAATCGAACCGGTATCAAATACCCAGGCACTACTACGAGAGCTGGTTAGGTACACATCAATAACATGTATATCAAATGTACCTTTGTTGATGTTGCCAGCCTTCTTATCAGCCAGCTACTTGGGGAAATTCCGCTTCCTGTGGCCAGTTCCCTTGCAGTAGAAGCACTCAGTCTCAGGCTTGGGTTTCTTCACGGGAGCGGTAACTTGCTTGCCACCCCTCTTGAAGTTTCCCTTTTTTCCCTTGCCTTTCTTGAAACTAGTGGTTTTATTCACCATCAACACTTGATGCTCCTTTTTGATTTCTACTTCCGTGACTTTCAGAATCACGATCAGCTTGGCGATTGACTTGTTCACCCCTTGCATATTATAGTTCATCATGAAGGCTTTGTAGCTAGGTGGCAGTGACTTGAGAACTCTGCCGGTGACCATCTCAGGCGGAAGCTCAACTCCCAACTGATTCAATCGGTTGTAGTACCCAGGCATTCTAAGTATGTGCTCACTGACAGAACTATTCTCTTCCATCTTGCAGGCAAAAAATTTATCGGAGGTCTCATACCTCTCGATTTGGGCATTTGCTTGAAATACTAACTTCAACTCCTGGAACATCTCGTATGCTCCATGGCGTTCAAAATGATTTTGAAGTCCCGATTCTAAGCCGTACAACATGGCGCCCTGAACTATTGAGTAGTCATCAGCACGCGCCTGCCAGACGTTCACAACATCTGTAGACGACACTGGAGGGGGCGGCGCATCAAGCGGTGTATCAAGGACATAAGCCTTTTGCGAAGCCATGAGGATAAGCCTCAAATTACGGACCCAGTCCGCATAGTTACTTCCATCATCTTTCAACTTAGCTTTCTCTAGGAACGCATTAAAATTCAGGGGAGCTACTGCGCGAGCCATTGATCTACAACATAATTTTGCAAAGACAACTTTAGACTATGTTCATGATAATGAGTTCAATTAATCATATTACTAAAGAACTCCCACTCAAATCAACATCCCTCAGGTTGTCTAAGTGTAACATGATCCAAATCCACCAACCCAAGTCCGATCATCATGTGAGATGAGGTGGTTTCAATGGTGAACATCTCCATGTTGATCATATCTATTATATGACTCATGTTCGACCTTTTGGTCTCCTGTGTTCCGAGGCCATGTCTGTACATGCTAGGCTCGTCAAGTTTAACCCAAGTATTCCGTGTGTGTAAATCTGGCTTACACCCGTTGTATGCGAATGTAGAGTCCATCACACCCGATCATCACGAGGTGCTTCGAAACTACTATCCTTCACAACGGTGCATACTCGGGGAGAACACAATTTTATCTTGAAATTTTTGTGAGGGATCATCTTATAATGCTATCGACGTCCTAAGCAAAATAAAATGCCTAAAAGGATAAACATCACATGCAAATCATATAAGTGACATGATATGGCCATCATCATCTTGTGCTTTTGATCTCCATCTCCAAAGCACCAGCATGATCTCCATCATCACCGGCATGACACCATGGTCTCCATCATCATGATCTCCATCATCGTGTCATCATGTGGTTGTCGCACCAACTATTGCTTCTACAACTATTGCTAACTCATAGCGATAAAGTAAAGAAAATGGCACAAATAAATTAAAGACAACCCTATGGCTCCTGCCGGTTACCATACTCAACGACATGCAAGTCATGATAACTATACAAAACATGATCATCTCGTACATCACATATATCGAATCACATCATGGCCATATCACATCACAACATACCTTGCAAAAACAAGTTAGACGTCCTCTAATTTGTTGTTGCATGTTTTACGTGGCTACTATGGGTAACTAGCAAGAACCGTTCTTACCTACGCAAAGCCACAATGGTGATAATCAAGTTGCCTTTTAACCTTCTACAAGGACCGCCTTTGTCGAAGATTCAACTAAAGTGGGAGAAACAGACACCCGCCAGCCACCTTTATGCAAACAAGTTTCATGTCAGTTGGTGGAACCGGTCTCTTGTGCGAGGACAAGTAAGGTTGGTCCGAGCCGCTTCATCCCACAATACCGCTGAATCAAAATACGACTAAGGAGGTAATCAATCTGAACATCAACGCCCACAACTTCTTTGTGTTCTACTCGGGCATATCATCTACGCATAGACCTAGCTCATGATGCCACTGTTGGGGAACGTTGCATAGGAACCAAATTTTTTCCTACGTACACACAAGATCTATCCATGGAGATGTATAGCTACGAGAGGGGGAGTGCATCTACATACCCTTGTAGATCGCTAAGCGGAAGTATTAAGAAACACGGTTGATGTAGTCGTACGTCTTCGCGATCCAATCATGATCTGTCCCGATCTAGCACCGAACGGACAACACCTCCGCGTTCAGCATACGTGCGGCTCGATGACATCTCCTCCTTCTTGATCCAGCAAGTGAGGGAGGAGAAGTAGATGGTATCTTGACAAGCATGACGGCGTGGTGGAGATGGTGGTGGAGCAATCCCGGCAGGGCTTCGCCAAGCGCTACCGTAGATGCGATCTGAGGAGAAAACGGAGTAACGGGAGGGAGAGGGCTGTCGCCGGAGCGTGGGATTGTTGTGTGCAAACCTCCCCCTCTCCTCTACTATATATAGGAGGCAAGGGTCAGGGTTGGGTCACAGCCCTAGGCCCCTCCTGCAAGGAGGGCCGGCGGCTAGGGAGGAGTCCTCCCTCCCCAAGGCATCTCCTAGGTGCCTTGCCCCTTAGGGTTTCCTACCCCTAGCCGCATGGGCCCTTGGGGGGCTGGCCCAATAAGGCTAGGGCGCCCCCTTACAGCCCATGCTAGCCTAGGGGGGCGTGGTGGAACCCTCCATGGACTTCCAGACCCCTCCGGAATCCTTCGGAACCTTCTAGAAGCTTCCCCGTACAATACCGGCAAAACCCGAAACTTTTCCGGTAGCCAAAATATGACTTTACATATATAAATATTTACCTCCGGACCATTCCGGAGCACCTCATGACATCCGGGATCTCATCTGGGATTCCAAACAACATTCGGTCACCAACGTACATATCCCAATACTACTCTAGCGTCACCGAACGTTAAGCGTGCGGACCTACGAGTTCGAGAATCATGTAGACATGACCGAGACACCTCTCCGGTCAATAACCAATAGCGGGACCTGGATGCCCATATTGGTTCCTACGTATTCCACGAAGATCTTTATCGGTCGAACCACGATGTCAAGGATTCAGTCAATCCCGTATGCAGTTCCCTTTGTCTAGCGGTATGTTACTTGCCCGAGATTCGATCGTCGGTATCTCCATACCTAGTTCAATGTCATTACCGACAAGTCTATTTACTCATTCCGTAATACAAGATCCCGTGACTAACTCCTTAGTCACATTGCTTGCAAGCTTCTTGTGATGTTGAATTATCGAGTGGGCCCAGAGATACCTCTCCGTCATACGGAGTGACAAATCCCAGTCTCGATCCATGCGAACCCGACAGACACCCTCGGAGATACCTGTAGAGCATCTTTATGATCACCTAGTTATGAAGTGACGTTTGATACACACAAAGCATTCCTCCGGTGTCAGGGAGTTGCATGATCTCATGGTCATAGGAATAGATACTTGACATAAAGAAAACAGTAGCAATAAACTAACACGATCAAATGCTATGCTTACGGTTGGGTCTTGTCCATCACATCACTCTTGTCCATGGTTAGGAAATCTTAACCATCTTTGATCCACGAGCTAGTCTAGTAGAGGCTTAGTAGGGACACTGTGTTGTCTATGCATCCGCACATGTATATGAGTTTCCGATCAATACAATTATAGCATGGATAATAAACGATTATCATGAATGAGGAAATATGATAATAACTACTTTATTATTGCCTCTAGGGCATATTTCCAATAGCCTTGCCACTACAACCCACGTCCATGTGGGTCCCCCCATGCAGGTGGGCCCCACTCTGGAACCTTCTAGAACCGTCCTGGTACAATACCAAAAAATCCCGAACATTTTCTGGAACACTAAATATGACTTCCCTTATATAAATCTTTACATCTGGACCATTCCGGAGCTCCTTGTGATGTCTGAGATCTCATCTGTGACTCCAAATAACATTTGGTCACCAACGTACATATCCCAATACTACTCTAGCGTCATTGAATGTTAAGCGTACGGACCCTACAGGCTCGAGAATCATGTAGACATGACCAAGACACCTCTCTGGTTAGTAACCAAGAGCGGGACCAGGATGCCCATATTGGCTCCTACATATCCCACGATTATCTTTCATCGGTTGAACCACGATGTCGAGGATTCGGTTAATCCCGTATGCAATTCCCTTTGTCCGGCGATATGTTACTTGCCCGAGATTCGATTGTCGGTATCTCCATACCTAGTTCAATCTTGTTACCGGCAAGTCTCTTTACTTGTTCCGTAATACAAGATCCCATAACTAAACTAATTAGCCACATTTCTTGGAAGCTCTTTATGATGTTGTATTACCGAGAGGGCCTAGAGATATCTCTCCGTCATACGGAGTGACAAATCCCAATATCGATCCATGCCAACCCAACACAAACCTTCGGAGATACCTGTAGAGCACCTTTAGGATCATCCAGTTATGAAGTGACGTTTGATAGCACACAAGGTATTCCTATGGTATCTGGGAGTTGCATGATCTCATGGTATTAGGAATAGATATTTGAAACCAAGAATGATGTAGCAATAAACTTAAGTGATACATTCATATGCTAAGCTTACGGTTGGGTCTTGTCCAACACATCATTATCCTAATGATGTGATCCCATTATCAAATGACAACTCATGTCTATGGCTAGGAAATCTTAATCATACTTGATCAACGAGCTAGTCTAGTAGAGGCTCACTACGGACACGGGGTTGTTTATGTATCCACACATGTATTTAAGTTTCCGATCAATACAATTCTAGCATGGATAATAAACATTTATCATGAACAAGGAAATATGATAATAACCAATTTATTATTGCCTCTAGGACATATTTCCAATAGTCTCCCACTTGCACTAGAGTCAATAATCTAGTTTTACATAGTAATAAATCTAACACCCATATAGTTCTGGTGTTGATCATGTTTTGCTCGTGAGAGAGGTTTAGTCAACGTTTCTGAAACATTCAGATCCGTATGTACTTTGCAAATCTCTATGTCTCCCTCTTTGATCCAATCTCGGATGGAGTTAAAACGATGCTTTATGTGCCTGGTCTGCTTGTGAAACCTGGGCTCTTTAGCAATGGCAATGGCTCCAGTGTTGTCACAAAGGATAGTCATCAGACCCGATGCACTAGGCACAACTCCTAGATCGGTCATGAACTGCTTCATCTAGATGCCTTCCTACAGTGCTTCCGAAGCAACCATATATTCCGCTTCATATGTAGATCCCGCTATAATGCTTTGTTTGGAACTACTCCAAACAACAAGTCCACCATACATATACGGTTCGAGACTCAGAGTCATCCAGATTGATGTCAAAGCTTGCATCGACGTAACCCTTGACGGCGAACTCTTTATCACCTCCATAAACGAGAAATATTTCCTTAGGGTACTTAAGGATAATTTTTGACCAGTGATCCACTCCTGGATCACTCTAGTACCCCTTTGCCAGACTCATGGCAAGGCACACATCTGGTATGGTACACAACATGGCATACATTATAGAGCGTTGATAACCCACAAGTATAGGGGATCGCAACAGTCTTCGCGGGTAGTATTACACCCTGATTTATTGATTTGACACAACGGGAGCCAAAGAATATTTATCGGCCTTAGCAGTTGAGTCATCAATTCAACCACACCTGGGATATCTCTCTGCAGCAAAGATTTAGTAGCACGACAAGTAATAGTAGTAACAGTAATAGTGACAACAACAATTTTGTAGCAGTTGTGACAGTAGCAGCAACAGTAGTAACTTAGCAAGATTCAGTATATGTAAAGCGTAGGCACATGGACTGGTGATGGATAATGATTTAGATGACATCAATCATGTAACAGTTACACACTAGAGCGACACGGAACTAGCTCCAATTCATCAATGTAATGTAGGCATGTATTCCGTATATAGTCATACGTGCTTGCGATAAGAACTTGTATGGCATCTTTTGTCCTACCCTCCCGTGGCAGCGGGGTCCTAATGGAAACTAAGGGATATTCAGGCCTCCTTTTATTAGAGAACCAGAACAACGCATTAACACATGATGCATACGTGAACTCCTCAAACTACGACAATCACCGGAAAGAATCCCAATTATTGTCACCTTGGGGTATGCGGATCATGACACGTAATAGGTGCATACAACTTACAAGATAGGATCCAAATCACTCTTATATTCATGAAAACATAATAGGTTCAGATCTCAAATCATGGCACTCGGGCCCTAGTGACAAGAATTAAGCATAGCAAAGTCATAACAACATCAATCTCAGAACATAGTGGATACTAGGGATCAAGCCCTATCAAATTAACTCGATTACATGACCAATCTCATCCAATCCCATCACCGTCCAACAAGCCTACAAAGGAATTACTCACTGCCGGTGGTGAGCATCATGGTGGTGTTGATGACGAAGCGTTGGTAATGACGACAACGACGAATCCCCCTCTCCGGAGCCCCAAACAGACTCCTGATCAGCCCTCCTGGGGAAGAACAGGAGGTGGCGGTGGCTCCATCTCGTAAAACACGATGAAATCTTCTCTCCTATTTTTTCTCCAAAGTTGTGAATTTATAGGACTGGAATCAGGGTCGAGGGAGCCACATTGGCCTCACAAGCTAACAGGGCGCGTCCAGGGGGTGGGCATTCCCTGTTGGCTTGTGGCCCACAGACAACCCCCTCCGGTGATTGTTCACTCCATAATTCATTATATATTCCTGTAATAATTCACAAAAAGTTTCGTCCAATTCTGGGAACTTTTATTTCTGCACAAAAATAACACCAAGGTAGTTCTGCTGAAAACAGCGTCACTCTGGGTTAGTTGCATTCAAATCATGCAAATTAGAGTCCAAAACCAGAGCAAAAGTGTTTGGAAAAGTAGATACATTTGAGACGTATCAACTTCCCCAATCTTAACTCATTGCTTGTCCTTAATCAATTCAGTTGATAATACACATGCTTAGCTAGTGTTCAAGTTGTTATACAAACTTTCTACAAACTCTTTTGTTCTCGTTGTTATACACATGCTTAGCTAGTGTTCAAGTTTTCAATCATAAATAACCAAATCCATGATAACAATTAAACATCATATTCACTCATGGCAATACATAACCAACTAGCGAGGAATTATAAGATATCTCACATGCCAACAATTTGTCAAAACAATCATGATATAATATAATGACATGGTATTTCGCTAGCCCTTTCTGAGACCACAAAACATAAATGCGGAGCACCTCTGAGGTTCAAGCAATGACTAAACATTATAATTCAGGGTAGAAAAGATCCAGTCATGCTCATGTCCAACATTAACCAGACTCAATGCATAAGAATGACAATAGTGCTCTCCGGTGTGGTGCTTTTAGTAAGAGGAAGATGACTAAAAAATAACATAAAAGTAAATAGACATGCCCTTCGCAGAGGGAAGCATTGATTTGCAGAGGTGCCAGAGCTCAAGGTTTAAAACATGATTGAAATTATAATTTTTTGGTGTTGCGCTTTTCCTATCAATGTCACGACAAAGGTTTTCAATATCTTCCATGCTAAACACATTATTGGCGGTTCCCAAGCGGAATTGTAAAGTTTACTCCCATCCACCATACATACACAAGCCATGGCTGACCGAATCGACGGATGCCCTCCAACATTTCTACTGTCCCGGGAGTTTTGTTTAATTATTTTTGATTTTGCAGGACTGGGCATCCTTTTTACCACCCTCTCTCGTGTAATGACAGGTGAATAGATGCCCATCTTGAGAATAACCCACTTAGCATGGAAGATACTGACCGCCCCGTCGCTCCACGAGCGGTACGAGCGAACATAACAGATGTTTATTTGAATATTAGAGGTGACACATGCAAATTTACTTGGAACGGCAGGGTAATACCGCATATAGGTAGGTATGGTGGAATCATGTGGAACAACTTGGGTTTAAGGATTTTGTATGCACAAGTAGTATTCCCGCTTAGTACAGGTGAAGGCTAGCAATAGAGTGAGAAGCGACCAACTAGAGAGCGAAAACGGTCATAATCATGCATTGAGAGTAATTAACATTGAACACTAGCATGAGTAGGATATGAATACAATGTATTTAAACATCATGAAGGCTGCATTGGTTTTGAATCAACTACATGTTTGCACACGGGCCAAGTCAAGCAGCTCGAATTACTCAAAGGGAAATACCATACTACCATACCACATCATAACCATTTTAATGCATGTTGACACATAAGATAAATCATTACCCACTCTTAGCTATTTAAGCATGGCATGAGAAACTATAATCTCTAATTGTCATCATAAACATGTTTACTCATGATATACTGAATCAGGATCGAACGAGCTAAACATATTTACAAAAACAGAAAACAAGAAGAGTTCATACCAGCTTCCTTTACCATGATCACTTCATCAAATATCATCATTATTGCCTTTCACTTGCACGACCTAATGATGTGATAATAATAGTGCAAGAGTATCTTGGACTAAGCTGGAATTTGCAAGGCAGTTTTATATAAATGAGAAGACGAGGTAATATTGGCTCTCTGTTAGATCAACAATAATGCACATGAGTGCCACTCAACATTTTCATCATGGTCTTCTCCTTTCAATAACTCAATCAAAAGAAAAGAAATTCAGAGAAAGACACTAAAATATTTTAGAGTTTTTGGTTTTCTCAAGAAAGCAAATAAACAAAGGAAAACAAGAATGAGAAAAATTATTTACACGGGAAAGTTCCCAACATGCAAAGGAAATCTTTTTGGGTTTTATTCTAATATTACAACTAATTAAATGGGAAATAAAAACCGAAAAGAAACGAGAAATATTTTTGGATTTTCAAAGTTTTTCAAACACACAAGAAAGCGGAAAAATAAACCTAACATGGATATACAATGAAAGAGGATGAACACCGACAATTTATATGAAGTGTGTGAACATGAATGTAATGTCGGTTAGACATACATACTCCCCCAAGCTTTGGCATTTGCCTAGCTTGGTGATCACCATTGTTGGTCTGGATAATAGTTGAAGTGATAGCTCGTGGAGGCGTGACGTGGCTTGAGACTGCGTCGGTATTTCCCCAAAGAGGAAGGGATGATGCAACACGTCTACGGTAAGTATTTCCCTCAGTTATGAAACCAAGGTTATCTAACCAGTAGGAGAACCAAGCAACACTATGTAAACGATACCTGCACACAAAGAACAAATACTTGCAACCCGACGCGTAAGAGAGGTTGTCAATCTCTCCACGGTAAAAAGATAGATTGGTTTGTATTAGATTGGATAAATAGACCGCACAAGAACACAAAATAAAAGATGCAAATAAAAAGTGCAGAAAGGTATTTTTGGGTTTTTGGAATAATAGATCTGAAAAACAAATGCTGAAAAAGATAGATCGGAAAGCAATATGTTAAAAGAATAGACACGGGGACGTAGATTTCACTAGTGGCTTCTCTCAAGAAAATAGCATACGGTGGGTAAACAAATTACTGTTGGGAAATTGATAGAAGATCAAAAAATCATGACGATATCCAAGGCAATGATCAATATATAGGCATCACGTCCAAGATTAGTAGACCAAAACGATTCTGCATCTACTACTATTACTCCACACATCGACCGCTATCCAGCATGCATCTAGTGTATTAAGTTCATGGAGAAACGGAGTATTGCTATAAGAACGATGACATGATGTAGACAAGATCTATTCATGTAGGAATAGACTCCATCTTGTTATCCTTAATAGCAACGATACATGCGTGCCTCACTGCCCCTTCTTTTACTGGGAGAGGACACCGCAAGATCGAACCCATCACAAAGCACCTCTTCCCATGGCAAGAAAAATCGATCTAGTTGGCCTAACTAAACCAGAGATTCGAAGAAGAAATACGAGGCTATAAATAATCATGCATATAAGAGATCAAAGAAGACTCAAATAATATTCATGGATAGAAACTGATCATGAACTCAAACTTCATCGGATCCCAACAAACACACCGCAAAAAGTCATTACATCAAATAGATCTCCAAGAGACCATTGTATTGAGAATCAAAAGAGAGAGAGGAAGCCATCTAGCTACTGCCTATGGACCCTTAGGTCTATGGTGGACTACTCACGCATTATCGGAGATGCACCAATGAGGATGATGAACCCCTCTGTGATGGTTTTAGATTGGATCTCATGGTTCTGGAACTTGCGGCGACTGGAATTGTGTTTCGTCTCCTCCTCTAGGGTTTCTAGAATTTCTGAGGATTTATAGAGCTGAGAGGCAGTGGAAAAGACCTCCGTGCGCCCCACAATACATCAGGGCGTGCAAGGGGCCTCTAGCGCGCCCTGGTGTATCTTGGGCCCCACGGGCCTCCCCCAGGTGCTTCCTTGGCTCCCAAGTTGTCTTCTGGTCCAAAAAAATCTCCAAAAAGTTTCGTGGTATTTGGACTTTGTTTGGTACTGATATTCTATGAAGTAAAAAAACAAGCAAAAAACAGCAACTGGCACTGGGCACTATGCCAATAGGTTAGTCCCAAAAAGTGATATAAAGTTGCTATAAAATGATTATAAAACATCCAAGAATGATAATATAACAGCATGGAACAATAAAAAATTATAGATACATTGGAGACGTATCAGCATCCCCAAGCTTAATTCCTGCTCGTCCTCGAGTAGGTAAATGATAAAAACAGAATTTTTGATGTGGAATGTTGCCTAACATGTTCATCACATATTCTTTTCTTTTGTAGCATGGACATTTGGACTTTTAGATGGTTCAAAGCAATAGTCTAGTTTCGACATGAAGACTTTAATACTCACGCATACCAACAAGCAACCATGTCTTTCAAAATATCAACACTAAAGAAAGTTATCCCTAGCCCATCATGCTCAATCATTGATCCATTCATGAAACACACTCGAATATTAGCTACACCCAATGCACAAGTATGATCATAGTGCCCCCTAGTTGGTGCTTTATAAGAGAAGATGGCGACTCAAATAAAAGTAAAAATTGCATAAAGTAAATAGATAGGCCCTTCATAGAGAGAAGTAGGGATTTCTAGAGGTGCAAGAGCTCAAAGCTTAAATTGAGAGAGAAAAATATTTTGGGTGGCATGCCTTTCCTGTCAACTAAAACGACCGAGAATTCTCAATACTTTCCATGCCAGATATATCATAGGCGGTTCCCAAACAGATAATAAATTTTATTCCTTTTTCCACCATTCTTTCACAATCCATGGCGAGCCGTATCCACGGATGCCTTCCATACCAACACTTTCCAAGGAATTTATTATTTGACAACATAAAGTAAATTTCTTTTTCATTTTGGGACTGGGCATCCCTATTACCGCCGTACTCTCGTGCAATGACAAGTGAATAAACACTCATCTTGAGAATAACACATCTATCATGGAAAAATATTGGCCACCCCCTGCCGCTTCATGAGCGGTACGAGCACATAAAAAAGCAATTCATTTTGAAAATTAGAGATGGCACATACAAATTTGCTTGGAATGGCACGAAAATACCGCATATAGGTAGGTATGGTGGACTCATATGGCAAAACTGGGTTTAATGATTTCGGATGCACAAGTAGTATTTCTACTTAGTACAAGTGGAGGCTAGCAAATATATTGATAAGCAACCAACCAAGAAACGAAAATTCACATAAACGGGCATTAAGCATAACTAACACCGAATAATGCACCACAAGTAGGATGTAATTTCATTGCATAACTATTGACTTTCGTGCTTGCATAGGGAATCACAAACCTTAACACAAATATTCTTACTAAAGCATAATTACTCAACAGCATGAGTCACGTATTACTATCATCATGTCTCAAAACTATTACAAGGAATCAAGTTTAATTTGTCCAATGATCTTCATGAAAGTTTTTATTATATCCCTCTTGAATATCTATCACTTCGGGACTAGTTTCATATATTGCCATTGCTTTTGACAAGCTCAAATAAATTTAAGTGAAGAACATGAGCATAAAAGTTTCATCTCTCAAAATAATATAAGTGAAGCATGAGAGAATTTCTTAAAAAAAATTAAAGCACACCACGCTCAAAAAGATATAAGTGAAGCACTAAAGCAGTTCCATAGCTCAAAAAATTTAAGTGAGGCATATAGAGCAATTCTAAAAAATCATAGCATAATTTTGGCTCTCTCCAATAGGCGTGTCCAGCAAGGATACTTGTGACAAAATAAAAAGCAAATGAAGCAAAGAATCATATAATACGAGACACTCCAAGCAAAACTCATGATATGTGATGAATAAAAATATAGCTCCAAGTAAAATACCGGTGGTCGTTGGAAGAAAAAGGGGATGCCACTCGGGGCATCCCCAAGCTTAGTTGCTTGTTTCTCCTTGGATATTATCTTGGGGTGCCATAGCATCCCGAAGCTTAGGCTCTTTTCACTCCTTATTCCTTCATCCATCGTGATCTCACCCAAAACTTGAAAACTTCAATCACACAAAACTTAACCAAACCTTCTCAAGACCCGTTAGTATAATAAAACAAATCACTACTCTAAGTACTGTTGCAAACCCATTCATAATTTATTATTGCATTATATCTACTGTATTCTAACTTTACCATGGCTTATACCCTCCAATACAAACCATAGATTCATCAAAATAAGCACACAATGCAATGAAAACAGAATCTGTCAAAAATATAACAGTTTGTAGTAATCTATACTCTAACCATAATTCTATAACTCCAAAAATTCTAAAAAATAAGGACAACGTAAGAAATTTGTATATCAATCTTGTGTAAAAAATTGAGAATTTTTGGTCACTTGTGTGATTTTTGAAAATTCTTCTACTGGACGCAAAAGTTTCTATTTTCCAACAAGATCAAATCAACTATCACCCAACATGATCCCAAAGGCTTTACTTGGCACAAACAATAATTAAAACATAAAAACACAATCATAACATTAGCATAATTGTGTAAAAACTCAAGAACAGAAAGAAAAAGTCAAAAATAAATTTTATTCATTGGGTTGCCTCCCAACAAGCTCTTTCTTTATAGCCATTAAGATAGTCTTGAGATTTCAATGATGCCCTCATGAAAGATAATAATAGCAACACAAAGAGAGTATCATGAAGCATATGGAAAACACACTTAAGTCTAACATACTTCCTATTCATAGGCATTTTTATAAGCAAACAAATTATCAAGGCAAGCAAAAACTAGCATATGGAAGGAAGAATAAAGAGACAATAGCAATCTCAACATGAAGAGAGGTAATTTAGTATCATGAAAATTTCTACAACCATTACTTCATCTCTCATAATAATTACATGTAGGATCATAATCAGATTCAACAATATATCTATCATAAACAATACTGTCTTTATGGTCAACATGCATAAAGTTTTTATCTTCTTCCAAAATAGTCGGATTATCATCAACTAAAGTTATGACCTCTCCAAACCCACTTTTATCAAAAAATTCATAACATTGAACACTCTCCAAATATGTGGGATTCTTTTTACCTAAAGTTGATGCTCTTCCAAACCCACTTCGATACTATTGCAAACATTATTATCAATAAAATATTCAACATGAGGCTTAAATAAATTTTCAAGATCATAAGAAGCATTATCACCCCAATCATGATCATTGCAATAAGAAGTGGACATGACACAATTATCATCCCCAAGCTTGTAGTTTTGCATATCATTAACATAATTGACATTAATAGAATTTATAGTAACATCATTGCAATCATGCTTTTAAATCAAGGAGCTATCATGAATCACCTTATAAATTTCTTCTTTCAACACTTCATCAAAATTTTCAGATTCATTATTTTCAAACAAAACTTCATAGAGATAATCAAGTGCACTCAACTCACTAGCAATTGGTTCATCATAATTTGGCCTTTTGAAAAGATTAGCAAGTGGATAAGGATCCATATCAATAGATTTTTAGCAAGGGAAGATGCAAGAAAATAGAAGGCACATGGGAACACAAGCAAATATAGCAAACAAGCAAAAAGGCAAACGAAAAATATTTTTGTATTTTTGTAAAACCTTTTTAGAAGTGGGGGAGAGGAAAACGAGAGAAAAATATTTTTGTATTTGTGATTAGGAACCTGATAGATGTTGATGATGTCTCCCCGGCAACGACACCAGAAATTCCTTTATGTGGCTTGAGACAGCGTTGGTATTTCCCCAAAGAGGAAGGGATGATGCAACACAGCTACGTTAAGTATTTCCCTCAGTTATGAAACCAAGGTTATCGAACCAGTAGGAGAACCAAGCAACACTATGTAAACGGTACCTGCACACAAAGAACAAATACTTGCAACCCGACGCGTAAGAGAGGTGGTCAATCTCTCCACGGTAAAAAGATAGATTGGTTTGTATTAGATTGGATAAATAGATCGCACAAGAACACAAAATAAAAGATGCAAATAAAAAGTGCAGCAAGGTATTTTTGGGTTTTTGAAATAGTAGATCTGAGAAACAAATGCGGAAAAAGATAGATCGGAAAGCAATATGTTAAAAGAATAGACCCGGGGCCCGTAGATTTCACTAGTGGCTTCTCTCAAGAAAATAACACACGGTGGGTAAAATTTTTACTGTTGGGCAATTGATAGAGGATCAAATAATCATGACGATATCCAAGGAAATGATCAATATATAGGCATCACGTCCAAGATTAGTAGACCGAAACGATTCTGCATCTACTACTATTACTCCACACATCGACCGCTATCCATCATGCATCTAGTGTATTAAGTTCATGGAGCAACGGAGTAATGCAATAAGAACGATGACATGATGTCGACAAGATCTATTCATGTAGGAATATACCCCATCTTGTTATCCTTAATAGCAATGATACATGCGTGCCTCGCTACCCCTTCTGTCACTGGGAGGGGACACCGCAAGATCGAACCCATCACAAAGCACCTCTTCCCATGGCAAGCAAAATCAATCTAGTTGGCCTAACTAAACCAAAGATTTGAAGAAGAAATAATATTCATGGATAGAAACTGATCATGAACTCAAACTTTATCGGATCCCAACAAACACACCGCAAAAAGTCATTACATCAAATAGATCTCCAAGAGACCATTGTATTGAGAATCAAAAGAGAGAGAGAGGAAGCCATCTAGCTAGTGCCTACGGACCCGTAGGTCTATGGTGGACTACTCACGCATCATCGGAGAGGCACCAATGAGGATGATGAACCCCTCCGTGATGGTTTTAGATTGGATCTCGTGGTTCTGGAACTTGCGGCGGCTCGAATTGTGTTTTGTCTCCTCCTCTAGGGTTTCTGGAATTTTTGAGGATTTATAGAGCTGAGAGGCGGTGGAAAAGACCTCCGTGGGCCCCACAATACATTAGGGCGCGCCAGGGGCCTTTGGCGCGCCCTTGTGTATCGTGGCCCCACGGGCCTCCCCCAGGTGCTTCCTTGGCTCCCAAGTTGTCTTCTGGTCCAAAAAAAATCTCCAAAAAGTTTTGTAGTATTTGGACTCCGTTTGGTACTGATATTCTGCAAAGTAAAAAACAAGCAAAAAATAGCAACTGGCACTGGGCACTATGTCAATTGGTTTAGTCCCAAAAAATGATATAAAGTTGCGATAAAATGATTATAAAACATCTAACAATGATAATATAACAGCATGGAACAATCAAAAATTATAGATACGTTAGAGACGTATCAAGGCGTTCCGTGCCGCTTCCCCAGCAAAGTGAGCGGCCTCTACTGCAGCGTTGTACTCTTGCACCTCGTACTCAAGAACATAGTATCTTCGTCTAGTCTGAAAGTTAAAGAGAGTAGGTGCAAGCAACGTAACAGAAACAGGCTTATATTTATAAAATGTTAGGTTGTACTCATAACCCCTAGCACTATCCGTATTAAAGTCATGATGACGCATGGCTTCAAAGTCTAAATATCTCTCAGGTAACATAGGGTCATTAGGTTGAGGTGAGACTCCTAGTTTTGCAGCTACGCGGGAGGCATAAATTCCTCCATACAAATCGCCAATACCCGCGTTAAGGTGCAGCCTCCGGGTAATAACTGCACCGAGGTTATAATGTTTTTCACCAGTCACCGTAGTGTGAATAAGGCTCAAATCAGGAGCACACAATGCACTGCAATCTTGCTTACCTACTACACATTTCCCATTAAGCAATGCAAAGTAACGAATAGAGGGAAAGTGAATACTTTTTATTCTAGCTTGTGTCACCCCTCTATCCTCTCCAACGCAAAGACTTTCAAGGAACATATTATAATCATATTTTTGTGGTTTTTCTAGAGAGCCCCAATATGGAAGTTTGAATGCATCACAAAATTCTTTTAGAGTCATACTAAAAGATCTATCATAAAGATTAAACAACACTCTAGAAGTATGGTGATGATATCGAAATCCATGCGTCAATGAATGAGTAAGATTATAGTGTTGAACACACTTATCTGCAAGGAAGTTGGTGAGGCAAGCATTATAAATCTACCGATCAAATTCCTCCTTAATACTTGCACCTCTCATGAACTCATCGCATGGCCAGCAACATGATTTAGCGTCAGCCATGACTATCAGGCTTGTTCTAGGCTCAACATAAGCTTGTCGTACCGTGCCCTCGCTCGACCACTCACCCGAAGAACACCTTCTTAACTCATCCGAAGGAAATTCATTTTTCGTGTGAGAAATTTCTGAAATTTTTGGGCCACAAAATTATGTCAATAAAACTTTGCAAGATTGGTAGCAACTACTCATATATGTACCTAGAGGCCATATCAAGCATTCATACTACTTAGAACTCAAAGAATCCAACATGCAAGCTCATTCAGTAGCACCAAGTGCAGCAAAATATGCAAAATATAAACCACTAAAGCAAAAACTATTTGGAGGAATGGAGGAGTCACATACCAAGGAGCAATCCCTCAAAACAGTTTCGAAAATGGAGTTCCGAGCAAAGAGATCGAAAATTTCAGTTTCAGGAGCAAGAACACGAGATAGAGATAGATAGATAGAGAGAGAGAGAGAGATAGAGAGAGAATTTTTGCTGGAGGTAAGGGGTGACATGGCCTGAGGAGATAAGGCAAGGGCCCCTGTGGGCCCCAGAAGCTATCAGGGCGCACCCAGGGGGGTGGGCGCGCCCTGTTGGCTTGTGGCCCACATGTGCTCCTCCCTGATGTGTTTTCAACACCAAAAATTCTTAAATATTCCAGAAAAATTCATGTTAAAATTTTGTGGCAATCTGAGACTTTTTATTTTTGAGCCATTTTTATTGCACGGGAAGCTCAGAAAATAGGATAATCAAGGTATTTTATTTTATTTAACTAAGAATAACATAGGATAAAATAATGGTACAGAACGTTGTGCCTACCAAATTCATCAACCACATGTCTCTCAAAAAGGATCCATTAATAAGGTTGATCAAGTCTTATTAATAACCGTTTCCATTTGACATGAAACAGAATAATTTTCGTATAACACTAAGTTACCTCAATGGGGATTTGCATATCCCCGACAATAAGAATATCATATTTCTTCTTGGCAGTAGGAAGAGTAAATTTAAAACCTCCAATGATGATTGTGGCACTTGGCTCAATGACATTAATATTATTAACCAAAGTTTGCTTCTTCGGAAAATGCACCGTATGTTGTTTGCCATTGAGGTGAAAAGTAACCTTGCTTTTGTTGCAATCAACAACAGCCCCTGCAGTATTTAAAAATGGTCTACCAAGGATAATTGACATGTTGCCGTCCTCGGGCATGTCAAGAATAACAAAGTCAATTAAGATAGTAACATTTGCAACCACAACAGGAACACCCTCACAAATTCCAATAGGTATAGTAGTAGATTTATCAGCCATTTGCAAAGATATCTCAGTAGGTGTAAGCTTATTCAAATCAATTCTTTTATATAAATAGAAATGCATCACACTAACACCGGCTCCTAAATCACATAAAGCAGTTTTAACATAACTTCATTTAATGGAGCAAGGTATTGTGGGTATACCCGGATCTCCCAACTTCTTAGGCACTCCACCATCAAAAGTATAGTTAGCAAGCATATAAGCAATTTTAGTTTCAGGTATTTTTCTTTTGTTGGTAATAATATCCTTCATATACTTAGCATACGGAGACATTTTCAAAATATGAGTCAAGCGAGTGCGCAAAAAGACAGGTCTAATCATTTCAGCAAAGCATTCAAACTCTTCCTCGTCCTTACTCTTAGAAGGCTTACAAGGGAATGACATGGGTTTTTGAACCCATGGCTCTCTTTCCTCACCATGTTTTCTAGCAACAAAGTCTTTCTTCTCATAACGTTTATTTTTGGGATGTGGGTTATCAAGATCTTCACCAGGTTCTATTTCCACATCATTATCATGTTCTTTATTATTATCTGTCTGAGCCTGTACGTGAACATCATCATTATTATTATCATTCTCATTATCACTAGGTGCATGTTCAGTACCAGATTGTGTCTCAGCATCAGAAATAGAAACATCATTTTGTTTTTAGCAGATTTTTCTGTAACAGGTTCACTAGAAGCATGCAAAGTCCTATCATTTTTCTTTTCGTTTTTCTTCTTAGATGGACTAGGTGCATTATCATTAATTCTCTAAGAATCCTGTTCAATTCTTTTAGGATAACCTTTAGGATAGAGAGGTTCCTGAGTCATTCTTCCTCCTCTAGTCATTATTCTAACAACATGATCATTCATATTCTCATTTAGTTCAGCAAGCAAATCATTCTGTGACTTAGCAACTTGGTCTAGTTGAGTATGAACCATAGAAGCATGTTTACCTAGACCCTTAACATCATTAGCAAATCTAAACATCAAGTCACTCAAACGATCTATCATCATAGCATTAGGTCTTAATTGATCTTTGACATAGTTATTGAAATGTTCTTGCTTAACAATGTAATTGTAAAATTCATCCATACATTGACTAGGAGTCTTAGTATAAGGTATATCACTTTCATTAAAGGTACAGACAGAATTTACATCTATTACCTGTGTCGGGGTGTCAAGTCCATGTATTTCTTCGATAGGTGGTCATTTCTTGACATCTTCAGATTTAATACCTTTTTCCTTCATAGTTCTTTTGGTTTCTTACATGTCTTCGGGACTGAGGAATAGAATACCTCTCTTACTTTGAATAGATTCCGGCGGTTGTTCAGGAAGTGTCAATTATCAGCATTTTGCAATATATTATTCAATAATTCTTCAGCTTGCCCAACGGTTCTTTCCCTGAAAACACAACCATCACAACTATCTAGGTAGTCCCTAGAAGCATCGGTTAGTCCATTATAAAAGATATCAAGTATTTCATTTTTCTTAAGAGGATGATTAGGTAAAGCTCTTCATAGCTGGAGAAGCCTCCCCCAATCTTGAGGGAGACTCTCTTCTTCACTTTGCACAAAGTTAAATATTTCCTGTAAAGCAACATGTTTCTTATGAGCAGGAAAATATTTTTTCAGAGAAGTAATATATCATATCCTGGGAGTATGCATACAACCAAGAGCAAGGGTGACGAACCATTCCGTAGCCTCACCTTTTAGCGAAAAAGGAAAAAGCTTAAGGATATAATAGTAGCGCATCTTTTCCTCACGAGTAAACAAAGTGGCAATATCATTCAGTTTAGTGAGATGTCCAACAACAGTTTTAGTTTCATAACCACTGAAAGGACTAGATTCTACTATAGGGATCAATTCGGGGTCTACAGATAATTCATAATCCTTATCATTAACAAATATAGGAGAAGTAGGACATTTAGGATCATTTTTCATTTTCTCCATCATAGATTTTTCTTTCAATTTGCATAGTAGTTTCTTCAAATCATCTCTATCATTACAAGCAAGAAAGTCCCTAGCTACCTCTCCATCCAGAACATAACCCCCAGGTATATCAGGCAATTCATATCTATTAGGAGAGCAAGGTGTAATACGTGATTCAAAATTTTCACCAGTTTCAGCATTTTCAAGTTCACTAGCTTTAGTGATATGAGCATCAAGTAATTCATTCAGTGGCACAATTACAGTTTCATCAAGTATAGTAGTAGTATCATCATTAATTTCAGAAGTAGCATCATCAAGTTCATGTGATATATCATAACAAGCAATAGGTGGTGGTGTTATAAGTTGATTCAAATCAGTAGGTGAATCAAAAACAGAGCTAGATGACAGTTCCTTACCTCCTCCCGTACGAGACGGGACGATCTTGGTTCAAGTATCTTTCAGATTTTTCATAGTACCAATTGGATATCCTCAAGTTAACACAATAAATATAGCTATGCTCCCCGGCAACGGCGCCAAAAATAGTCTTGATAACCCACAAGTATAGGGGATCAGAACAGTCTTCGCGGGCAGTATTACACCCTGATTTACTGATTCGACACAAGGGGAGCCAAAGAATATTTATCGGCCTTAGCAGTTGAGTTGTCAATTCAACCACACCTGTAATATCTCTCTACAACAAAGATTTAGTAGCACGACAAGTAATAGTAGTAACAGTAATAGTGACAACAACAATTTTGTAGCAGTTTTGACAGTAGCAACAACAGTAGTAACTTAGCAAGATTCAGTATGTGTAAAGCATAGGCACGTGGACCAGTGATGGATAATGATTTAGATGACATCAATCATGTAACAGTTACACACTAGGGCGACACAAAACTAGCTCGAATTCATCAATGTAATGTAGGCATGTATTCCGTATATAGTCATATGTGCTTGCGATAAGAACTTGTATGACATCTGTTTTCATACCCTCCCGTGGCAGCGAGGTCCTAATGGAAACTAAGGGATATTAAGGCCTCCTTTTAATAGAGAACCAGAACAAAGCATTAACACATGGTGAATACATGAACTCCTCAAACTACGGCAATCACCGGAAGGAATCCCAATTATTGTCACCTTGGGTTATGCGGATCATGACATGTAATATGTGCATACAACTTGCAAGATAGGATCCAAATCACTCTTATTTCATGAAAACACAATAGGTTCATATCTAAAATCATGGCACTTGGGCCCTAGTGACAAGCATTAAGCATAGCAAAGTCAAAGCAACATCAATCTCAGAACATAGTGGATACTAGGGATCACGCCCTATCAAATTAACTCGATTACATGATCAATCTCATCCAATCCCATCACCGTATGATACGTCTCCAACGTATCTATACTTTTTGATTGTTCCATGCTATTATATTATCATTCTAGGATACCTTTTGAGTAATAATTTACCAATTTATATTATTTTTGAGCACTAACCTATTGACCCAGTGCCCAGTGCCAGTTGCTGTTTTCTGCGTGTTTTTTTTACTTTTCAGGTTTACAGTACCAAACGAAGTCCAATTGCCCAGAAACTTTTTTTATGATTTTTCCGGACCAAAAGAAGACCTGGAATCTTCGGGAGAAGACCGGAGGCCGCACGAGGGAGGCACAAGCCAATAAGGCGCGCCCAGGGGGGTCGGCGTGCCCTGATGGCTTGTACCTCCTAGGTGGCCCTCCTACCCCCTTTCTCTAGCCTATAAATTCACATATATTTCAAAAACCCTAGGGGACATCCCGAAACACTTTTTCCGCCATCGCAAGTCTCTGTTCCGCCGCGATCCCATCTGGAGCTCCATTCCGGCACCCTGCCGGAGGGGGGATTGATCACGGAGGGCCTCTTCATCAACCTTGCTGCCCTCATGATGATGTGTGAGTAGTTCACCAATGACCTATGGGTCCGTAGTTAGTTCCTAGATGGCTATCTCTCTCTCTTTTGATTTTCAATACAATGATCATCGCATCTTCGCTTTGATCTATCCGATGTAATTCTTTTGTACGGTGTGTTTGTTGGGATCCAATGAATTGTGGGTTTATGTTTTAGATCATTCATGAAAAGTATTTGTGTCTCCTCTGAATATTATGATTCTTATTCGCACGATCATTATAGCTTCGTAAATCTCTCCGATCTATTGAAATAGTTTGGCCAACTAGATTGATATTTCTTCAGTGAGAGGGGTGCATTGTAGTGGGTTCAATCTGGTGGTGCTCTATATCCCAGTGACAGAAGGGGACAAGACACATCTTTGTATTGTTGCCACTAAGGATAAAACGATGGGGTTAGTTCATACTAATTGAATTCTCTTTGTCTACATCATGTCAATATTCTCCAAGCATTACTCTGTTTTACTTAATACCCTAGATGCATGCTGAATAGCGGTCGATGGTGGAGTAATTGTAATAGGTGCAGGCAGGATTTGGCCTATTTGCTTATGGACGTGATGCCTATATATACATGATCATTGCCATGAATATCACATAACTATGCGCTTTTCTATCAATTGCCCAACAATAATTTGTTTACCCACCGTATGTTGCCTACATGAGAGATGCTCCTAGGGAAAACTATGCCCCCGGGTCTATTCACTTATATCTTTACAAAAACTATCATTACCTTGCTGCCATTATTTACCTTTTATTTTATTTTGCAATTTGTAATTATCTACTATTATCTACACACTTCACTTGCTTGCAAATAACGAGATCAAGGGGATTGACAACCCTCTTGCCGTGTTGGGTGCAAGTTGTTTGCTCTTTTGTGTGCAGTCGCTGAAGAAGGTTGTGGATTGATATTCCTATTGGTTCGATAAACCTTGATTTCTTAACTGAGGGAAATACTTATCCGTATTGTGCTGCAATTACACACTACTAGGAGAAAGCCTAGTAGTAGTGCTTGTTTTCCCCTTAGTAGTAGCGCTGGTGGCAGCGCAACTGCTAAGGCGCTACAGCTAAGTGTTTATCAGTAGCGCTGAAAAACCAGTGCTACTGGTAAGTACTGTTAGCAGTAGCGCTGGTTTACAACAAGCGCTACTGCTAAACTAGCGCTACTGCTACAACTTACCAGCGCTACTGCTAAACCAGCACTGCTAAGATTTAATTCCCCTCTACGTATTTGTGCATGCTCTATATGGTAGTTTCATCATATCATAATAAACATACATTATTCTCATCATATCATACACATACAGGAGACTCGTCATACCACCACCTCCAACACAAATATCATCACATCTCAAAAATAGCGATACACAAGTCATGTCATGTCTCGAATAAATGCAACTGCATAGTCATGGCACACACACAAGTTTCATCATCTCTATCTCTAAACCATGATGTAGAAGAGAAGAGCGATCAATATGAGCAAGAGCGCGACTAAGTAGTACTTCTTGAGGCACCGGTTTCGCTCCCTCTCTTGCCGGAGCGTCCACCTCAAGTAACTATTTTCCGCTTCGGCTCTGCTGTCGAACCCTCTGTGGCTAGCGCCCGGGTACCTGTCCACCTGGGCCTGAGCGTCTGGCCAGTGGTCGTACACTCCTGGAACCCTCCTAATGAATACGGCGTAGCAGTCCTTCGCCATCTCCGATCTATGTACCTGCATCGTAAGTTGATGAATTCAACGATAATATGCAACATAATGTACTTGAGAAACACAAAGAGGCATAGTTAGCAAAATACAAGCAACCTATAGTAAACATAAATAAGGAAGTTCCTCATACCCAAACTAATTAACTAGAGCGATCTACGCTAGTTCATAGAAAGATAGTAATACTAATTAAACATACACATTGTCATCGTCAATCACTCCTCCATGTCGGCGCTCCAATCTTCATAGTCAGGGAGGAAGCACCCGAGCTTCGTGAAAGGCTTTAGGTCCATACGCTGAGCGCTGAGCAGTGTTCGGACATCCTCCCGACTCATTGGCCCATGGTAGAACATCCCTGATTTTTTGAGGACCTCCTTCATGATCCCTTGGGCAAGTTCACACTGTACATGATAAAACTCAGCTCGGATTCGATGATCCGGTGTCCTTCCTATGCTTGTGGCCCAGTTGACAATCTCGGCATCGCTGGAAGTAGCTGACATGCGAAGGCGTTGATTATCCCTTCTGTACTCGATCATGTGATGCATGAGGTAGAATCCATCAGCCTTACTATCGTTCAGTTGCTGGATGCAGCAGAAGTCGGTCTTATGGCCGAAAGCCGGCCCTCTATTCCTGTACTTTTTCACCTGGATATATCCACCACTAAGGCTGAAGGTTAAAATGGCACTATCGAGAACACTCTTTATGTGCGTGTAATCCCCCTTCTTGATGTTCTTCGCTGAGTCCAAGTACAGGGCATGGGAGTATTGTGGGTACAGACAGATGAGGACGGCGCCCCCCCCCCGCTGCGCAAAATAAGTACACCTCAAATTAGCCTCCATGCTTGCAAAGGAATGATTAAAACTTACGAAAGGATATCCGTGGATGACTTACATGGGATGATAAGGTAGGAGAATCGTTTCCTTGTCCTTATTAGCGACCATGAACTCGCTGATGTACTTGCTCGCATAGTCACGGTGCTCTTTGCAGACTGCCAAGAAGCTCTCGTGCATATAGTACGGGTCCGCGACGCAAATATATTTTATGTTCTCGCGCCTGATGATGTAGTTGAGATACAGCGCATACATGCGGATGAACTGAAAATCCAGCTTGGTCATGTGGAACATGTCGTAGATGTAGTCAAATCGCAGGATGAACTTATCCGCGGGACATCTATCGACGTATAACCTCCCACCCGGAACCTGAGCCGTGTAAAGCGGGTATCCTGGTTTTTCCGAGATGAGAAGGCTTTTCTCTCTGGCCAGCACATCATCATGAAGTCTCCTTAGATCATTGTTCAGTATGTCCTCCAGCGCTTTCTGAGGTAGGATCGGGTGGCCGGCGACATGGAAATGCTCCGCACCTACGACAGGTATTCTGTCTACCTCCCTGGGCTTCAGAGGCGGCTGGCTGCTTGAAGCAGCTCTGGCGCCTTTAGAGCCTTTCCTCTCCGGTCTCCTCCTTTGCTTCTTGACGGGTGGCGGTAGTGAGCCGGCTGCCATAACTTTCCTAACCACCACCCCCAGTGTCGTCGGGCTAAGCAGTGGACGACCCTCGTGTTGTTCTTGCTGGGTAGAGGCGACATCTGGAGGCGTCTCCTGCGAGGATCGCATGAAGAGAGACTTTTTGCAATCAGCCTTAGGACGTTTCGGCTCCAGCAAATCAGGCAGCATCAAATCATCATCTCCATGCTCATAGCCTGAGTCAGAGTCCCGAGCATTGCCATAGGCGGTATTGATATACTGGTTAGGGTCATCATCATCCTCCTCCATGACATCATCAGTATTTGCTTCTTCGACGAGGGCGACGTCATCTGGCACTAATGGAGGCTCTCCCTCGCGTCGTCCGCTATCACCCGCCACGACAGGTGCAGGTAATTGGGTAGGTGGGGTGGTGTTCATACCTTGTTGAGGAGTTGTCGTTGGTGTGCTACCGGGAACCTTGACACGAAGAAGAGTCTTTGGCCAAGGCAAGAACCAGCTCTTGCATGCGCCAATCCGTTTAGGGGTCTCGTCGTCATCAACTTGTACCGGAGGAGGCAAATCCTCGAAGCACGATTTTCCCAGACTCGCCATCTTTCGTTGACGTAAGCTGCTGAGACGTTGTATCATCCATGCACCTCGTGCATCCACAGTATCCGTGGCACACCTGGCCTGAAGTGTACCCGTAACCGAGATAGTCGTGCACCGTCGTCATCAGCGCAGCTCTCATATAGAAATAATCTCCTGTGCTGGCGTCCCACGTCTTGACCGGCGATTTCCATAACGTGCCTAACTCCTCTTTTAGAAGCCCCATATACAGGTTAATATTATTTCCCGGTTGTTTCGGCCCTTGAATCAGCATGCTCATGTGTATGTACTTTGTCTTCATGCACAACCATGGGGGGAGGTTGTACATCCATACAAAGACGGGCCATGTGCTATGGTTGGTGCTCTGGTTTCCAAACGGATTCATGCCATCGGTACTCGCACCAAGCACGATGTTCCTTGCATCTTCTCCAAAAAATCGATATTCGGCGTTGAATGCTCTCCACTAGCTAGCATCTGCGAGGTGTCTCAGCTTCGAATCATCTCCATCGCCGGGTTTCTTCCTCTCCGCGTGCCAGCGCATGAGTTTTGCTTCCTTAGGATCTACGAAATACCGCTGCAGACGGGGAGTGATCGGAAAGTACCTTACAACTTTCTGAGGAGCTTTCTTTCCTGCCTTCTTGTATCGAGAAGCATTGCACGCTGTACAGCTCGTTTTTTCCGCGTGCTCCCCCGATAAATGATGCAATCGTTGATGCATGCGTGGTATCTAATGTGCGGCAGATCAAGAGGGCAAACGATTTTCTTGGCCTCCTCGACACTAGTAGGACACATGTTTCCCGTGGGAAGACCTTTATTATGTAGATACTTCAAATGCTCATCGAGGCTTTTGTCTGTCTATTTGTTTTTGGCCTTCGTCTTTAGAAGTTCGAGCGTGAAACTCAAGCGGGTCACCTCGGGATCGTAACCGTCATACAATGGAGTCTTCGAGTCTACTTCAAGTTGCGCCAGCTTGGCCTCCTCTCTAGAAGCAGCTCTATCGCTAGTCGTACTATTGCGAAGGAGGTCTCGAACATGAGGGTCCTGCACGACTGAACTTAGAAGCGTCGAAGACTGCGGCGTGTCCATCGCCTCTTCTCCGCCATGTCCGGACTCTTCTTCGCCGTGTCCGGAATCTTCTCCGCTGCCATGTCCGGACTCTTCTTCTCCGTGTCTGGAATCTTCTCCGTTGCCATGTCCGGACTCTTGCCCGCCGCCATGTCCGGCTCCATCGTCTTCGTGTCGATCGGTCATCTCTTCGTCTAGCCCCATGTCGTTATTCCCTGCAATGTGGAAGTCCTCGTCATCATCTTCACTTATCCACCGAGTATAGCCATCCATGAAACCATACATCAGCAGGTGCGCCTTCAAACTGCCATGCTCAAAAGGGTCCAAAATGAGTCCTTCTTTGCATCTTGTACACAGATATCCAATACCAGTCTGATTATTTGCATACATGTCCATCACCGCGGATTGCAAGTATCGCTCCACGTTCCTTCCACTTACCTTCATCACTGCACGGTATAACAAGCAAAAGGGTTATAAACAAAATGCATGCATGCATCAAAGTCATATAAAAATTTGGCACGACCTTGCCTAAAAATAGGACATATCGAGTTTGCTCGAAATTCGCCGAAACGGAAATAAATCGACATTTCGGCAAAACATAAGCAACTCACGGGGCATGTCACTCACACAAATCCCTTCATAACGCAAACACACATATTCCCATTCTTGAAATGCACAACTTTTTACTCACCTATACCCCGAGAGAGATTGTGCATGGTTAATTAGATCATTAGGCCTTCGCTACCTATAGGTATCGAAAGTGGATGGCTAAATAGCTAGCTAGATCTAGTTGTTGGGAGGAGAGATGAGACTCTAGCTATGGAGAGGAAGAGAGATGATCTAGCTAGATCTATATGTATGGAAGGAGGGAGAGGCAAATAAATGTGGAAGATAGAGCTAGAAGAGGCCATTTATGGAGGAGAATTATGGTGGAGGGGGCATTAATGGGGAGAAAAGAGAGGTAGAAGGAAGAGAGAAGAAGGGCAATAATGGTGGAGAAGAAACTTAGAGAGGGGAGAGGGGAAAGGAGGGGAGAGGGCAAAGGGAGGAGGAAGAAGGGGGAGAGAGGGGGGGTGGGTGAAAAGGCAGCTCTGCCACGATTAGTAGTAGCGCTGCTTTCAACAGCGCGCTACTGCTATGGGGCTTAGTAGTAGCGCTTTCTAGGAGCAGCGCTACTACTAAGTGGGGCCCCATAGCAGTAGCGGTTTCCTCATAGCAACCACTACTGCTATGAGCCTTAGTAGTAGCGCTTTATTGTGGGCAGCGCTGCTACTACCAATAGTGTCGGTGGGCTCGTCGGGTCCCACTTAGCAGTAGCGCTCTTTATGTTTCCAGCGCTACTGCTAAGTCTTTACTTGTAGCGCTGCCGAAATACAGTGCTACTGGTAGTTACCAACAGCGCCTATTACTTTCCAGCGCTACTACTAGTGTCCTGCCTATAAGGTTTCTCCTAGTAGTGACATGTTCCTCTTCACGGAAAACCCAACGCAGATCACAAGTACCAGGAAGAATTTCTGGTGCCGTTGCCAGGGACTATCATCACCAACTATCAAATAACTTCACACAAATTATCATTAAATTGTTCTTCTTTTTATTTGCTATTATATTTAGTTTGCTTCATAAAAATCGAAAATACAAAAATATTTATCTTTGCTTGTTACTAGTTTACTTCTTTGCTTACTAGTTTGCTTGTCCTGCTTGTTACTTTCCTTCTGAAATTTCATGACTTCACAATATAAGCATAATAAATTCTTTGCTTCTGAAATTAAGGAACATTCAACTTTGCTTGACGCTATAAGTAAGCAACTTGATGAGGTTAATAAGGAAGTGTCTAATCTCCAATCACAATTTGCTCAAACTGAAGAGTTGTTAGGAAAGATCTCTGATAAGCAAACCACTCTAGTGAATAGGATGGCCGCAAATTGTTTGGTGACCAAGAACATAGATTGTTAAGTTTCAATAGAATGCATTGTTTGAACCATGACATGTGAATTGATTGCTACTCTATCATGATGATTTTTATGAGAAAAAGTTGCTGGTTATGATGCTAGAAAAGTGATTGAAGTTATCAATGATCAAAACTATTCACTAAGCTAGCATTCACATTTCATAAATTATTTCTTTTATCATTTACCTACTCGAGGACGAGCAGGAATTAAACTTGGGGATGCTGATACGTCTCCAACATATCGATAATTTATGAAGTATTCATGCCATATTCATCTATGTTTACAATACTTTTATTTGGTTTTGATGCACTTTATATGATTTATTTAGAACTAACACGGACTGACGCTGTTTTCAGCAGAATTACCGTGGTGTTGTTTTTGTGCAGAAAATGAAAGTTCTCGAATTGCCCGAAACTTTTTTGTGATTTTTTCTAGAGGAAATAAGCAACAATGGAGCGAAGACCTGCTGGAGGGGGTGTGCCAGTGGGCCACCACGCAACAGGCCGCGCCCCCTAGTGGCGCGGTGAGATATGTTGTGGGGCCCACGTGGCTCCGTTTGGCGTGATTCCAACGCTGAAAAATCCCATAAATACCAGAAACCCCAGAAATAAAGATAGACTCCTCGTTCCGTCGCCGCAACTCTCTGTATCAACGAAAATCCAATCTGGAGGCGTTCCAGTACCCTGCCGGAGAGGGTAGATCATCTCCAGTGGCCATCTTCATCATCCCGGATCATATGATGTTATTCCCTTGCTACCTTGTTGTGATGAATTGAATCTTTACCTTTGAGATCTCATTATGTTGGATTGAACATTATGGTTTGAGAACACTTGATGTACGTCTTGCGTGGGATACCCGTAGTGACATTGGGGTATTCTATTGATTCACTTGATATGTGTTGATGCATCAACTTGCGAATTCCAGTGACCTAGGGGATCTATGCATACGGGTTGATTGCGCGTTTTCATACCATGTTCTCTCATAGAAATCTTGGGGTGCTCCTTGAAGTTCTTTGTGTTGGATTGAATATTATAGATCTCAAATTGTTTGATGCATGTCGCATAATTTACCCACGGATACTTGAGGTGACATTGGAGTATCTAGGTGACATTAGGGTTGATTGATATGTATCATTGGTGTTATTCTAGTAGGAACTCTAGGGCTGTTTCTGACACTTATAGGAATAGCCCAATAGATTGATCGGAAAGAATAACTTTGAGGTGGTTCTACTACCTACACCAATTTCATTTTATTGTTCTCCGCTAGATAGGAACTTTGGAGTGATTCTTTGTTGCACGTTGAGGGATGATCACATTATTCAACTATGTTAGCATTGTTGGGAGATTGCAGTAGCGAAAGTATGAACCCTAGGCTTTATTTCCAAGCATTTATACACCGTTTTTCTCACTGTTTTACACTTGCTACCTTGCTGTTTTTATATTTTCAGATTACAAAAACCTATATCTATCATCCATATTGCACTTGTATCACCATCTCTTCGCCGAACTAGTGCACCTATACAATTTGCCATTGTATTGGGTGTGTTGGGGACACAAGAGATTTCTTGTATTTGATTGCAGGGTTGTTTGAGAGAGACCATCTTCATCCTACACCTCCCACGGATTTATAAACCTTAGGTCATCCACTTGAGGGAAAATTGCTACTGTCCTACAAAACTCTGCGCTTGGAGGCCCAACACGAGTCTACAAGAATAAAGTTGCATAGTAGACATCACTTGGAGCATTGTTTGCTTTTATTTTCTACTTTGCCACAATCATCATTTACTGGACACACCTATTTGAGAGAGACACACCATCATAATTTGTTAGAATACTCTATGTGCTTCACTTATATCTTTTGAGCTTAGCAGTTGCTCTAGTACTTCACTTATATCTTTTTGAGCATGGTGGTGTATAGATTTTATAGAAATAATTGCACTCTCATTCTTCACTTATATTTGTTTGAGAGTTAATAAATAGTGATGGTAATTTGCATGGGTCATAAGACTAGTCCAAAAGTAATAGGTATTCAATGATTGATAATCAAAACCATCATGTAGCACATAAAAGAGAAATTGTGTGTTAATGATATTGATGTGGAAGTATTGGTATTAAGAGGTGTTAATTTCCCATTTGTCTAAATATTAAAACGGCATGGTGATGATGTGTGAGCATTTCTATTCCTCGTTAAAATCCTAGTGTTGTTTCGGGTCGGAGGCGCGTGATGGTTAACTCCTCCCAACCTCTTCTCTCGAGGCATGCGAGTAGTACTTTGATTTGTGATAAAACTAACAAAACTTTGCAATAAGTATATGAGTTCTTCATTACTAATGTGAACCCGTGGACATATGCAATCTCACCACCTCTTATTTTGCTGGCCTCTTCGGTACCGTGCATTGCCCATTCTCACCTCGAGGATCGGTGCGAACTTCGCCGGTGCATCCAAACCCCGTGACATGATACGCTCTATCACACATAATCCTCTTTATATCTTCCTCAAAACATCCACCACACCTACCTATTATGGCATTTCCATAGCCATTCGAGATATATTGCCATGCAAATTACACAGTTACATCATCTCACTAGTTCATTCATCATCATATTGCTTTGCATGATCATATAGAGCTGACATAGTATTAGTGGCAAAGCCACCGTTCATCATATTTTTGATACATGTCACGCTAGATCATTGCACATCCTGGTACACTGCCAGAGGCATTCATATTGAGTCATATTGTTTCATAAGTTCTTCATATCGACTTTTCATGTTGAGTTGTAAGTAAATAAAAGTGTGAAAATCATCATTATTAGAGCATTGTCCTAGTGAGGAAATAAAAATGGGGGAGGCCGAATGAGCCCACCATAATAAAAAAATGAAAATGAGAGAAAAATAGAGAAGGGACTTTGCTACTATCCTTTACCACACTTGTGCCTCAAAGTGGCACCTTGTTCTTCATATAGAGAGTCTCATGTTATGTCATTTTCATATGCTAGTTGGAACTACTTGTTCATTATTATAAACTTGGCTTGTATATTCCAATGACGGGCTTCCTCAAATGCCCGAGGTCTTCATGAGCAAGTCAGTTGGATGCTCACCCCATTTAGCTTCAGTTGAGCTTTCATACACTTATAGCTCTTGTGCATCATTTGCATGGCAATCCCTACTCCTTGCATTGACATCTATCGATGGGCATCTCCATAGCCCGTTGATACGCCTAGTTGGCACGAGACTTTCTTCTTCACTTTTTACCCCTTTGATATCTACCACCATATTCTATTTCCACCTTTATGCTATGTCCATGGTTCACGCTCATGTATTGCGTGAAGAATAAAAAGTTGATGCACATTGAAAAAGTATGATCCAATTGCCTGACTTGGACACCGTGGTGCTTGACATTTGTATTAATGTGGTGAAGACACATTCATGCCTTGCTAATATGATAAAATGAATGGGGGGTAAACATTCTTTTAGGACCGTATACTTTGAAAGATTGATGATTTTGTTGCTTGTGCTTATAAATATTACTATATTGATGTTTGTTAATTCATCATTTCTCATTGAGCATACATGCAAAATATTACATATTTGGTAGCTTGTCACATCAAAAATTCTGTTTTTATCATTTACCTACTCGAGGACGAGCAAGAATTAAGCTTGGGGATGTTGATACGTTTCCAACGTATCTATAATTTTTGATTGTTCCATGCTATTATATTATCATTCTAGGATACTTTTGAGTAATAATTTACCAATTTATATTATTTTTGAACACTAATCTATTGACCCAGTGCCTAGTGCCAGTTGCTGTTTTTTGCGTGTTTTTTACTTTTCGGGTTTACAGTACCAAATGAAGTCCAATTGCCCCGAAACTTTTTTTATGATTTTTTCTGGACCAAAAGAAGACTGGAAGCTTCGGGAGAAGACCGGAGGCCACACGAGGGAGGCATAAGCCAACAGGGCACGCCTAGGGCGGGTCGGCGCGCCCTGATGGCTTGTCCCCCTGGTGGCCCTCCTACCCCCGTTCTATGGCCTGTAAATTCACATATATTCCAAAAACCCTTAGGGGCATCCTGAAACACTTTTTCTGCCGCCGCAAGTCTCTGTTCCGCCGCGAACCCATATGGAGATCCGTTCCGGCACCCTGCCGGAAGGGGGATCGATCACGGAGGGCCTCTTCATCAATCTTGCTTCCCTCATGATGATGTGTGAGTAGCTCACCACAGACCTACAGGTCCGTAGTTAGTACCTAGATGGCTATGTCTCTCTCTCTTTTGATCGTCAATACAATGATCATCACATCTTTGCTTCGATCTATCCGATGTAATTATTTTGTACATTGTGTTTGTTGGGATCCGATGAATTGTGGGTTTATGTTTCAGATTATTCGTGAAAAGTATTTGAGTCACCGCTGAATATTATGATTCTTATTTGCATGATCATTATAGCTTCGTAAATCTCTCCGATCTATTAAAATAGTTTGGCCAACTAGATTGATATTTCTTTAGTGAGAGGAGTGCGTTGTAGTGGGTTCAATCTGGCGGTGCTCTATATCCCAGTGACAGAAGGGGACAAGACACGTCTTTGTATTGTTGCCACTAAGGATAAAACGATGGGGTTAGTTCTTATTAATTTAATTCTCTTTGTCTACATCATGTCAATGTTCTCCATGCATTACTCTGTTTTACTTAATACTCTAGATGCATGTTGGATAGCGGTCGATGGGTGGAGTAGTAGTAATAGGTGCAGCCAGAAGTCGGCCTATTTGCTTATGGACATGATGCCTATATATACATGATCATTGCCGTGAATATCACATAACTATGCGCTTTTCTATCAATTGCCCAACAGTAATTTGTTTACCCACCGTATGTGTCCTACATGAGAGATGCCGCTAGGGAAAACTATGGCCCTCGGGTCTATTCACTTATATCTTTACAAAACCTATCATTACCTTGCTGCCATTATTTACCTTTTATTTTATTTTGCAATTTATAATTATCTACTATTATCTACACACTTCACTTGCTTGCAAATAACGAGATCAGGGGGATTGACAACCCTCTTGCCGTGTTGGGTGCAAGTTGTTTGCTCTTTTGTGTGCAGCCGCTGAAGACGGTTATGGATTGATATTCCTATTGGTTCGATAAACCTTGGTTTCTTAACTAAGGGAAATACTTATCCGTATTGTGCTACAATTACCCGTTCCTCTTCATGGAAAACCCAACGCAGATCACAAGTATCATAGTCCAGCAAGCCTACAAAGGAATTACTCACTCCCGGTGGTGAGCATCATGGCGGTGTTGATGAGGAAAGGTTGGTGATGATGACGGTGACGAACCCCCCTCTTCGGAGCCCCAAACGGACTCCAGATCAGCCCTCCCGAGGAAGAACAGGAGGTGGCGGTGGCTCCATCTCGTAAAACGTGATGAAATCTTCTCTCCTATTTTTTGCCGAAGATGTGAATTTATAGGACTAGAATTAAGGTCGGGGGAGCCACATGGGCCCCGCCAGCTAACAGGGCGCGCCCTGTTGGCTTGTGGCCCATAGGCAGCCCTCCTTGGTGGTTCTTCGCTTCATAATTCATATATATTCCAGAAATAATTCACAAAAAGTTTTGTCCAATTCTGGGAACTTTTATTTCTGCACAAAAATAACACCAAGGTATTTCTGCTGAAAACAACGTCAGTCCGTGTTTCTTCATTTAAATCATGCAAATTAGAGTCCAAAACCATAGCAAAAGTGTTTGGAAAAGTAGATACGCTTGAGACGTATCAAGCCTATGGTTGAGGCATAGGGGAGGACCTTTGTCATTTCTCTTTATTCTGCCACGATCGAGCTTTGATCTCACTCAACTTCATACCTTGTAACACATGCAAGGACTCCTTCTTTAACCGGTCCATTTTGAACTCGTTCAAAATCTTGTCAAGGTATGTGATCTGTGAAAGTTTTATCAAGCATCTTGATCTATCTCTATAGATCTTGATCCCCAATATGTAAACAACTTTACCCAGGTCTTTCATTGAATTACTCCTTTCAGACAACCTTTTTATGCTTTCCAGAAATTCTACATCATTTCCAATCAACAATATGTCATCTACATATACTATCAGAAATGCTATAGAGCTCCCACTAACTTTCTTGTAAATACAAGCTTCTCCACAAACTTGTATAAAACCAAAATTCTTTGATCACCTCATCAAAGTGTATATTCCAAATACGAGATGCTTGCACGAGTCCATAGATGGATCGCTGGAGCTTGCATACCTTTTTAGCATCCTTAGGATCGACAAAACCTTCTGGTTGTATCATATAGAACCTTTCCTTAAGGAAACTGTTAAGGAACGTAGTCTTGACATCCATCTGCCATATTTCATAATCGAAAAATGCAGCAATTGATCACATAATACTAACAAACTTTAGCATCGCTACGTGTGAGAAAGTCTCATCATAGTCAACTCCTTCAACTTTGTCAGAAACCCCTTTGCTACAAGTTGATCTTTATAGATGATTACTTTACCACCAGCGTTCGACTTCTTAAAAATCCATTTGTTCTCAAACATGGATCCCATCTCGGATTTTATAACCTCTAGCCATTTGTTGAAATCCGGGCCCATCACCACTTCCTCATAGTTCGTAGGCTCACCCTTGTCCAACAACATGACTTCCAAGACAGGATCACCATACCATTCAGGGCCGATACATTTCCTTGTCGACCTATGAATTTTGGTAGTAACTTGATCCAAAGTTTCATGATCATCATCATTAGCTTCCTCTTCAAATAGTGTAGGCATCACATGAACATCTTTCTGCGCTGTGGTACTCTCCAATTCAAGTGAAGGTTCGATAACCTCATCAATTTCCACCTTCCTCCCACTCACTTCTTTCAAGAGAAACTCCTTCTCTAGAAAGGATCCATTCTTAGCAATGAAGATTTTGCCTTCGGATCTGTGATAGAAGGTATACTCAATTGTTTCTTTAGGGTATGCTAAGAAGACGCACTTATCCTCTTTGGGTTCGAGCTTATCAGGCTGAAGCCTCTCGACATAAGCGTCACATCCCGAAACTTTAAGAAACAACAACTTAGGTTTCTTGCCAAACCCTAATTCATACGGTGTCGTCTCAACGGATTTAGATGGTGCCCTATTTAAAGTGAATGCAGCTGTCTCTAATGCATAACCCCAAAACGATAGTGGCAAATCGGTAAGAGACATCATAGAATGCACCATATCCAATAGAGTACGGTTACGACGTTCGGACACACCATCACGCTATGGTGTTCCAGGTGGCGTGAGTTGCGAAACAATTTCCACATAGTCTTAAATGCATACCAAACTCGTAACTCGGATATTCACCTCTATAATCATAGCATAGACATTTTATCTTCTTATCATGTTGATCTTCAACTTCACTCTGAAATTGTTTGAACTTTTCAAAAGTTTCAGACTTGTGTTTCATCAAGTAAATATACCCGTATTTACTCAAATCATCTGTGAAGGTAAGAAAATAACGATATCCACCGCGTGCTTCAACACTCATTGGATTGCATACATCAATATGTATAATTTCCAACAAGTCGCTTGCCTGCTGGGTTTTAGTCGTCTTGCCCATGAGGCATGGTTCGCATGTCTCAAGCGATTCAAAATCGTCCAAAAGTTCATCAACATGGAGTTTCTTCATGCGCTTTACACCAATATGACCTAAGCAGCAGCACCACAAGTATGTGGTACTATCATCATTAACTTTGCATCTTTTGGCATCAATCTTACGAACATGTGTATCACTACGATCGAGATTCAAAAAACCATTCACATTGGGTGCATGATCACATAAGATATTATTCATATAAACAGAACAACCATTATTCTCTGACTTAAATGAATAATTATCTCGCAATAAACAAGATCCAGATATAATGTTCATGCTCAACGCAGTCACCAAATAACCATTATTTAGGTTTAAATCTAATCATGACACCGTGATCTCCATCATCGTGTCAAAATGTAGTTGTCTCTGCCAACTATTTCTTATACAACTATTTCTAACGCATAGTGATAAAGTAAATAAATTACATGGCATTTAATGATTGACACGCATGTCATACAATAAATTAAAGACAACCCTATGGCTCCTGTCGGTTGCCGTACTCATCGACATGAAAGTCGTGAAACTATTACAAAACATGATCATATCATACATCAACCATATATAAAATCATGTCTTGGCCATATCACATCACAACATGCCCTGCAAAAACAAGTTAGACGTCCTCTACTTTGTAGTTGCAAATTTTACATGACTGCTTTGGGCAACTAGCAAGAACCGTCCTTACCTACGCAAATCCATAACGGTGATATTCAAGTTGCCTTTTAACCTTCTACAAGGACCGCTGTTGTCAAATTGAATCCAACTAAAGTGGAGAGACAGACACCCGCCAGCCACCTTATTCAATACAAGTTGCATGTCGGTCGGTGGAACCAGTCTCTTGTGCGAGAACAAGTAAAGTTGCATATCATCTACGCATAGACCTAGCTCATGATGCCACTGTTGGGAACGTAGCGTGAAAATATTTCTTTCCTACGAAGCGCCCAAGATCTAATCTATGAGATGCATAGCAACGAGAGGGGAGAGTGTATCTACGTACCCTCATAGACCGTTAAGTAGAAGCGTATATTATGCGGTTGCTGTAGTCATACTTTTCACGATCCAATCCGATCTAGCGCTGAACAGACGGTACCTCCGCGTTCAGCACACATGCGGCTCGATGACATCTCCTTCTTATTGATCCAACAAGCGAGGGAGGAGAAGTATATGGGATCTTGACCAACACGATGGCGTGATGCAGATGGTGGTGTCTCAGTGCCGGCAGCGCTTCACCAAGCGCCTCCTGAATGACATACGAGGAAGAACGGGAGAGACGGGGGGAGGACTGTGGCCGTGGGAAGGTGTGCTGCCCCCTTGCGCCTCCCCACCTTTATATAGGCATGGGAGGGGCTGGTGACTTGGCCTCCAATCCCCTAGGGTCGTTGGCCAAGGGGGCGGGGGGGGGGGGGGGGGGGTTGAGGAAGGAAATCCCTCATTTCCTTCCCCACCGATCGCTATCCCCCCTTTTTAGGGATCTTGATCTTATCCCTTCGGGATATGATCCTATTCCTTTTAGGGGGTGATCTTGGTGCGCCTAGACCAGGCGTGTGGGGCATTGCCCCTACTACTTACATCCATGTGGGCCCCCATGCAGGTGGACCCCACTCCGGAACCTTCTAGAACCTTCCTAGTACAATACCGAAAAACCCCGGACATTTTCCGGAACCCTGAATATGACTTCCCATATATAAATCTTTACCTCCAGACCATTCCAGAACTCCTCATGATATCCGGGATATCATCTGGGACTCTGAACATCGGTCACCAACATACATATCCCAATACTAATCTACCGTCATCGAACGTTAAGCGTGCGGACCCTACGGGTTCGAGAATCATGTAGACATGACCGAGACACCTCTCAGGTCAATAACCAATAGCGGGACCTAGATGCCCATATTATCTCCTACATATTCTACGAAGATCTTTCATCATTTGAACCACGATGTCTAGGATCCGGTTAATCCCGTATGGAATTCCCTTTGTCTAGCAATATGTTACTTGCCTGAGATTCGATCGTCGGTATCTCCATACCTAGTTCAATCTCGTTACCGACAAGTCTCTTTAATCGCTCCGTAATACAAGATCCCATGACTAAACTAATTAGCCACATTGCTTGCAATCTCTTTACGATGTTGTATTACCGAGAGGGCCTAGATATATCTCTCCGTCATACAGAGTGACAAATGCCAATCTCGATCTATGCCAACCCAACATACACCTTTGGAGATACTTGTAGATCACCTTTATAATCCCCCAGTTATGAAGTGATGTTTCATAGCACACAAGGTATTCCTATGGTATCCGGGAGTTGCATGATCTCATGGTCTTAGGAGTAGATACTTGACATAAGAAAGTTGTAGCAATAAACTTAAGTGATACGATCATATGCTAAGCTTACGGTTGGGTCTTGTCCACCACATCATTCTCCTAATGATGTGACCCCGTTATGAAATGACAACTCATGTCTATGGTTAGGAAACCTTAACCATCTTTGATCCACGAACTAGTCTAGTAGAGGCTCACTAGGGACACAGTGTTGTTATGTATCCACACATGTATTTAAGTTTCCGGGCAATACAATTCTAGCATGGATAATAAACATTTATATCTACCTAATAATTAAGCATGGAGTGATTCTGTCGATTCACCGTCGTAGCATTTTTACAAAACCCCCCTCAGTTTTTGTAAATTAACCCACATTATACATTTAAACCAAGGCCGGACCTTTTTACCTTTTAAACCGTAACTCCGATTTTAACATGTTATATGAACTTTGATTAGAAAAATGTGTAGAATCTAAATCTGATGTTAATTTTAGCTATTAAATATTTCTAAAATATTATTTTTGGTGCAAACTTAATATATAGTGCACAATCCATTTTTCTTTCGTACCGGCGGTGATCCGAATTGCAAATAAACACCCACTAAAACCTGATTGAGAGGAAATAAAACATCGATAACCACACATGCACACCTTTGAACAACATTGCGGGGAAAACAACACATTTCATATCTTATTCCGAGAAAGTGAGCATGCGCACGCGCGCACGAGAGAGAGAGAGAGAGAGAGAGATAGAGAGAGAGAGAGAGATGCCTTAGGGCTAACCGTATTCAAATGCGTTTTTGTTGTGTCAGCACTGAGGCCACCGTCAGCAACACAAATGTGATACCATGTGAAAATAAAGGACGTGGGCCTATTAGGGTCTTGAGTCATGGTTATTGAGTTAAGAGCATGTGTTATTTTCTCTTACGTTGCAACGCATGGGCAATTTTCCTTGTCATGAACAAGGAAATATGATAGTAACCAATTTATTATTGCCTCTAAGGCATATTTACAACACCTTAATGTTTCTGTAGTAGGGGTTAATGATGGCCACGACGAGGTCAACCAGAGAGACCTTATCCTTCTTGCTGCCCCAGACCCTGTACTGGCCTTGGATGTCGACAAGATTCTAATAGGCCAAGCCCGAAGTGTTGAGCACCTTTACATCATTGGTGGTCACCATTGTGAACCTGTAGTAGGGGCTGTTGACAAACCTGGGAAAATGCTCGCAAGGCCTTGTGGCCAACCAGTAGTGGTAGACGAGTGCAGCACCCCCGTCTGGCATAGACAGGTTGCCTACACGTGTCGGCCCAGGATAACTTCCCGGCATGTTCCAGTATCATGGTACACAGTTCCAGACATAGCTTTATTGATAATACATCATATATAGCCCGATTACAATGGGGTCTATCCCGTATAACTACATACCAGATTTATTCGACAGTGGAAGAATTAAATGACAGCGGAAGACTAGGTTGACGGCTTTGCTGGGCTTCACAACTCACATGACAGGCTGGGGCGACCATCTAGCTTATCAGTCTAAAGACTGGTTTGACGGCTTTGCTAGGCTTCACAATTCACATGACTGGCTGGGGCGACCATCTAGCTTATCAATCTTCTCCACAATCTGGCCACGTGCAAGTCTAGGTAAGTAATATGAATGTACTTGCAAGACAACTGAATATATAGTAATCAAACAAACAAGTAACAAAGCAATAACAAAGTTTAAGCAACAATAGTAATAAGACCATGTCGTGACATAATCACGAATAAACTTACCGATAGATTGAAAAGTAAATATACCCAACTCATCGAGATCACATCTCACATACTGTCTGAACAACACTGTGCCTTCCTCAGGCCAACATAAATCTACCTACTGAAACAGTGGTACGACTGTATGAAACAAAATACTAACATGCAAATCTTGACCATTACTAAATTAAAGTTGACCTGATCCAAGGGGTCTAGGCTCTGCACCATATCCTCTTACATCTTCACACAAGTAGCCCTATATTAAAGTTATCATAATCCAAAGTGACCAAACATTTCAACTTAAATCTCAACCAAAAATACCAGGCTCAACTTTGACACCAATTCTTGCTTAACTATACTCTAGTAAGTGAATGACATGTTAGTGGCTTACTCCCGAGCATTTGTCCATGACCGCGGACGCGGCTATTCGAGTAGGTTTAACACACACTCTGCCAAGGTTGCACACTTTACCCACACTATGGACTCTAAGTTCGACATACCCTGCCTACAACATGGCACTCTAACCTTATCGACGACCTCCTGCTGGCTAGTTTCGGTCGAGGGGATCTGAAACCTGTCCCCCCCATGGCCCTTTTATTCCCCTGAGGTAATCTCTACACTTTCGGACGTCCTAACTCTCCTGGCCCCTCTAGCTCCAGATGCAAATCTCCCGGCTAGAGGAGATAGTACTCACCGAGCCTCCCTATGTGTCGATACACGAAAGAGACATAACTGTAATCCAGGCTAAGGCCTTCCCACTTAGGAAAATATGGTTGTACATGTTCGTTCGGTTTGTGGCATCGTGATTTGTCATGTGATCATCGACGGATAAGGGGGCGTGACACTGCGCTATTGTTCCCTCCGTCGGAAATAGTGACATCCCACTCTACTAATGAATGAAATACGACTACAAGCATCTAAGAGTAAATTAAACTAAGGGCATCTACTAAAGACTACAAAACTACTATGTAATGCATCTACTAGTAGTAAGATGGTAAGCAACTAAAACTAATGTGTCAATGTAATACTACTACTGAAAGTAATACTGACAAACAAAACGGTAAACAGATAAACATAGGAAATAACATACGAAAAAAGTCAATCAAAGTTGCTGGTTGTCAGTTGCTGATAATAAGGAGCTGGCTTGCCTCCGGTCGACGAATCTCCGAGAAGGGGTGTGGTGGTCCCCCGAACGAAGCGTGTCGATAGCTGACAGCTGGAATTCTGGACTGGAAAAGGAGCAAATATGAGAGACCTATTCTGCACAACTCCAAAAGTCCTGAAAAGTTATGGAGAATTATTTTGGAATATAAAAAAAATATTGGGCGAAAGAAATACCAGAGGGGACCCACCAGGAGGTCACAAGCCTGGGGGCGCGCACTACCCCCCAGGGTGCGCCCCTGTGGCTTGTGGGCCCCCTGGCAGCCCTCCGGTGCCCATCTTCTGCTATATGGAGGGTTTTGACCTGAAAAAAAATCAGAAGAGAGCTTTCGGGATGAAGCGCCACCATCTCGAGGCGGAACCTGGGCAGAAGCAATCTAGGGCTCCGGCGGAGCTGTTCTGCCGGGCAAACTTCCCTCCCGGAGGGGGAAATCGAAGCCATCGTCATCACCAACGATCCTCTCATCGAGTGGGGGTCAATCTCCATCAACATCTTCACCAGCACCATCTCCTCTCCAAACCCTAGTTCATCTCTTGTATTCGATCTTAGTCTCAAAATCTCAGATAAGTGGGAGGCTTGTTCAAGTAAGGGCAGCACCCAAGCACCGGTCCACCCACATATCAAATTATCAAAGTAACAAACGCGAATCATATGAGCATGATGAAAACTAGCTTGACAGAAATTCCCATGTGTCCTCGGGAGCGCTTTGCCTTATATAAGAGTTTTTCCAGGCTTGTCCTTTGCTACAAAAAGGATTGGGCCACCTTGCTGCACCTTTGCTACATTTGTTACTTGCTACTCGTTACGAATTATCTTATCACAAAACTACCTGTTGCTGGTAATTTCAGGGCTTGCAGAGAATACCTTACTGAAAACCGCTTGTCATTTCCTTCTGCTCCTTGTTGGGTTCGACACTCTTACTTATCGAAAGGACTACGATAGATCCCCTATACTTGTGGGTTATCAAGACTCTTTTCTGGCGCCGTTGCCGGGGAGTGAAGCGCCTTTGGTGAGTGGAATTTGGTAAGGAAAAATTTATATAGTGTGCTGAAATTTACTGTCACTTGTTACTATGGAAAATAATCCTTTGAGGGGCTTGTTCGGGGTATCTTCACCTCGACCAGAAGCACAAAGAGTTGCTCCTCAACCTACTAAACCTACTGAAAATATTTATTCTGAAATTCCTTCGGGTATGATAGAGAAACTGCTAGCTAATCCTTATGCAGGAGATGGAACACTACATCCTGATTTGCATCTAATCTATGTGGATGAAGTTTGTGGATTATTTAAGCTTGCAGGTTTGCCCGAGGATGATGTCAAGAAGAAGGTCTTCCCTTTATCTTTGGAGGAGAAGGCATTGACATGGTATAGGCTATGTGATGATATTGGATCATGGAACTACAACCGATTGAAATTGGAATTTCATCAGAAGTTTTATCCTATGCATCTGGTTCATCATGATCAGAATTATATTTATAATTTTTGGCCTCGTGAAGGAGAAAGTATCGCTCAAGCTTGGGGGAGGCTTAAGTCAATGTTATATTCATGCCCCAATCATGAGCTCTCAAGAGAAATTATTATTCAGAATTTGTATGCTCGGCTCTCTCGTAATGATCAATCCATGCTCGGTACTTCTTGTACTGGTTCCTTTATGAAGAAAGATATTGAATTCAAATGGGATTTATTGGAAAGAATTAAGCGCAACTCTGAAGATTGGGAACTCGATGAAGGTAAGAAGTCAGGTATAAACCTTAAGTTTGATTGTGTTAAATCCTTTATAGACACCGATGCTTTTCGTGAATTTAGCACTAAATATGGACTTGACTCTGAGATAGTAGCTTCTTTCTGTGAATCATTTTCTACTCATGTTGATCTCCCTAAGGAGAAGTGATTTAAATATCATCCTCCCATTGAAGTGAAAGTAGTTGAACCTATTAAAGTTGAAGAAGAAACTATTACTTATAATGTTGATCCTGTTATTCCTGTTGCTTATATTGAGAAACCACCTTTCCCTGTTAGAATAAAGGAACATGCTAAAGCTTCAACTATGGTTCGTAAGAGCTATGTTATAACACCTACACCCCCTGAACAAATTAAAGTTGAACCTAGTATTGCTATGGTTAAAGATCTCTTGGTTGATAATATTGATGGGCATGTTATTCATTTCCGTGATGAAGCTGCTAGAATTGCTAGACCTGATACTAAAGATAAACATAGACCTGTTGTTGGCATGCCTGTTGTTTCTGTTAAAATAGGAGATCATTGTTATCATGGCTTATGTGATGTGGGTGCTAGTGTGAGTGCAATTCCCTTTACTTTATACCAAGAAATTATGAATGATATTGCACCTGCTGAAATAGAAGATATTGATGTTACTATCAAGCTTGCTAATAGAGATACTATATCACCAATTGGGATTGTTAGAGATGTTGAAGTCTTGTGTGGGAAAATAAAACATCCTACTGATTTTCTTGTTCTTGGTTCCCCACAAGATGATTTTTGTCCCATTATATTTGGTAGGCCTTTCTTGAATACTGTTAATGCTAAGATAGATTGTGAGAAAGAAACTGTTACTGTAAGTTTTGGGGATGTGTCCCATGAGTTTAATTTCTCTAAATTTCGTAGACAACCCCATGATAAGGAATTGCCTAGTAAGGATGAAATTATTGGTCTTGCTTCTATTGCTGTGCCTCCTACTGATCCTTTAGAACAATATTTGCTAGACCATGAAAATGATATGTTCATGAATGAAAGAAGGGAATTAGATAATATTTTCTTTGATCAAATGCCTATTTTGAAACACAACTTGCCTGTTGAAATACTTGGGGATCCTCCTCCACCCAAGGGTGATCCCGTGTTTGAGCTTAAACAATTACTAGATACTCTGAAATATGCTTATCTTGATGAAAAGAAGATATATCCTGTTATTATTATGCTAACCTTTCAGAGCATGAAGAAAAGAGATTATTGAAAACTCTGAAGAAGCACCGTGCTGCTATTGGATATACTCTTGATGATCTTAAGGGCATTAGTCCCACTCTATGTCAGCATAAAATTAATATGGAGCCTGGTGCTAAACCAGTTGTTGATCACCAACGACGGACCCTAAAATGAAAGAACTGGTAAGAAATGAAATATTAAAGCTTCTGGAGGTAGGTATAATTTATCCTATTGCTGATAGTAGATGGGTTAGTCCCGTTCATTGTGTCCCTAAGAAGGGAGGTATTACCGTTGTTCCCAATGATAAAAATGAATTGATCCCACAAAGAATTGTTACAAGATATAGAATGGTAATTGATTTTAGGAAATTAAATAAAGCTACTAGGAAAGATCATTACCCTCTACCTTTTATTGATCAAATGCTAGAAAGGCTGTCCAAACACACACACTTTTGCTTTCTAGATGGTTATTCTGGTTTCTCTCAAATACCTGTGTCAAAAGAGGACCAAGAGAAGACCACTTTTACTTGTCCTTTCGGTACCTTTTCTTATAGATGTATGCCTTTTGGTTTATGCAATGCACCTGCTACCTTTCAAAAATGTATGACTGCTATATTCTCTGACTTTTGTGAAAAGATTGTTGAGGTTTTCATGGATGATTTCTCCGTTTACGGAACTTCTTTTGATGATTGCTTAAGCAACCTTGATCGAGTTTTGTAGAGATGTGAAGAAAGTAATCTTGTCTTGAATTGGGAAAAGTGCCACTTTATGGTTAATGAGGGTATTGTCTTGGGACACAAAATCTCCGAAAGAGGTATTGAAGTTGATAAAGCTAAAGTTGATGCTATTTAAAAAATGCCGTGTCCTATGGATATCAAAGGTATAAGAAGTTTCCTTGGTCATGCTGGTTTCTATAGGAGGTTTATTAAAGACTTCTCTAAGATTTCTAGGCCTCTCACTAATCTCTTGCAAAAAGATGTTCCATTCGTTTTTGATGATGATTGTGTAGAAGCATTTGAAATTCTTAAGAAAGCCTTGATCACTGCACCTGTTGTTCAACCACCTGATTGGAACCTACCCTTTGAAATCATGTGTGATGCTAGTGATTATGCTGTTGGTGCTGTTCTAGGACAAAGAGTTGATAAGAAATTGAATGTTATCCATTATGCTAGTAAAACTCTAGACAGTGCTCAAAGAAACTATGCTACTACTGAAAAGGAATTTTTAGCTGTTGTGTTTGCATGTGATAAGTTCAGATCTTATATTGTCGATTCCAAAGTTACTGTTCACACTGATCATGCTGCTATTAAATACCTTATGGAAAAAAAGATGCTAAACCTAGACTTATTAGATGGGTTCTCTTGCTACAAGAATTTGATTTGCATATTGTTGATAGAAAGGGTGCTGAGAACCCCATAGCAGATAACTTGTCTAGGTTAGAGAATGTTCTTGATGACCCACTACCTATTGATGATAGCTTTCCTGATGAACAATTAGCTGTCATAAATGCTTCACGTAATGCTCCATGGTATGCTGATTATGCTAATTACATTGTTGCTAAATTTATACCACCTAGTTTCACATACCAACAAAAGAAAAAGTTCTTCTATGATTTAAGACATTACTTTTGGGATGATCCACACCTTTATAAAGAAGGAGTAGATGGTGTTATTAGACGTTGTGTACCTGAGCATGAACAGGCACAGATCCTACACAAGTGTCACTCCGAGGCCTACGGAGGACACCACGCTGGAGATAGAACTGCACACAAGGTATTACAATCTGGTTTTTATTGGCCTACTCTCTTCAAGGATGCTCGTAACTTTGTCATGTCTTGTGATGAATGTCAAAGAATTGGTAATATTAGTAGACGTTAGGAAATGCCTATGAATTACTCACTTGTTATTGAACCATTTGATGTTTGGGGTTTTGATTATATGGGACCTTTTCCAAAGTCCAACGGGTATACCCATATTCTAGTTGCTGTTGATTATGTTACTAAGTGGGTAGAAGCTATTCCAACCAGTAGTGCTGATCATAACACTTCTATTAAAATGCTTAAAGAAGTTATTTTCCCTAGATTTGGAGTCCCTAGATATTTAATGACTGATGGTGGTTCACACTTTATTCATGGTGCTTTCCGTAAATTGCTTGCTAAGTATGATGTTAATCATAGAATTGCATCTCCATATCATCCTCAGTCTAGTGGTCAAGTAGAATTAAGCAATAGAGAAATTCAATTGATCTTGCAAAAGACTGTTAATAGATCTAGAAAGAATTGGTCTAAGAAGCTTGATGATGCATTATGGGCTTATAGAACTGCTTACAAAAACCCTATGGGTATGTCTCCGTATAAAATGGTCTATGGTAAAGCATGTCACTTACCTCTAGAACTAGAACATAAAGCTTATTGGGCAATCAAAGAGCTCAACTATGATTTCAAACTTGCTGGTGAGAAGAGGTTATTTGATATTAGCTCACTTGATGAATGGAGAACCCAGGCCTATGAGAATGCCAAGTTGTTTAAAGAAAAGGTTAAGAGATGGCATGATAAAAGGATACAAAAGCGTGAATTCAATGTAGGTGACCATGTCTTGCTATACAATTCTCATTTAAGATTTTTTGCAGGAAAACTTCTCTCTAAATGGGAAGGGCCTTACATTGTCGAGGAAGTATATCGTTCCGGTGCCATCAAGATCAACAACGCCGAAGGCACAAATCCGAAGGTGGTAAACGGGCAGAGAATCAAACATTATATCTCAGGTACTCCCGTAAATGTAGAAACCAATATTATTAATACCATAACCCCAGAGGAGTACATAAGGGATGTCTACGAGAATGTTTCAGACTCCGAAAAGGAGTAGGTATGTGGTACGGTAAGTAAACCGACTCCAAAACTTTTCCAATAGCAATTTTTCTCTGTTTTGGAATATTTAATAAATTAGGAAAATTTTAAAGTAGTCCGAAAAGTGCACGAGGGGGCGACAAGCCAGGGGGACGCGTCCTACCCCCCTGGGCGCGCCCCTGTGGCTTGTGGCCACCCCGTGTACCCTCCGGACTCCGTTTTCTTGTGGTATACTCCTTTTGGTCGGTAAAAATTCATTATATAATCTCCCGAAGGTTTTGACCTTCGTATCACGACAATACCTCCTGTTTTCGTTTTGAGCTATTTCTGCAGCAGATTTAGAGCAAGATGTCTTCGCAAGAGTCGGTCGGGGAGAGCCGTGTCTCTCACCCGACACCGGGGCCCAGAGCATACAGCGAAGCCAACCACTTCGGGCAGGCCACAGAGGAAGAGATGGAGGCCGACTTGAAAAGGGTGGATGCCATGGAGGAAGACCAAGAAGTTACCTCTCGTCTACAACCTGGAGCCATGTTGGAGGAACTTCAGAGCTCAGCAATTCTGAATTCGGTCATCCCTCCCAATGCTAAATTTCTTACTTATGAAAATATGAAAAAGAGTGTTGCTTCTTCCCCCGCATCAATGAAACATCCATGGGTGATGGAAGCTCTAACCGTCACTGGAAAACTTCGCAAGGAAATAATGGATCTTAGACAGCGAAATAACAAGCTTGAGGAGGAGAATCACATTCTGAGGGGCATCATCGCCAAGAATATCACATCACCACCTTAGAAGAAAGACAACTAAACACATGGGTATGGGCACTCCCCTTGGCTTGTGCCAAGCTTGGGGGAGGTGTCCCGGTATCGTATCATCATCACATCTTTTACTTTTATCGTTTTTCTTAGTTCGATCCTTTTGGTTATATCTTGATCTAGTAGAATAAAGTTTTAGTGTGATCTAGCTTTGATTTTTGCTTTATGTTCCCCCTATGTAATCGAGTCTGAGAGTTATATAATAAAAAGTTGTTTTAAGTTGAGGGCTTTGCTTGCTTGCTATGATCTTGGGAAAAAGAAATAAAAAGAAGAATAGAATAAAAGCAAAGAGTATATATGATGACCTTATGGGGAGTGATGACTTCACATATAAGAAGTATCTCACATGAAACTTGTTGTTAGTTGACAAACATAGTTTTGGTCATTGTTGCAATTAATAGGAAGTAATAAAGAGGGAGAGGTCTCACATATAAATATAATATCTTGGACATCTTTTGTGATTGTGAGCACTCATCAAAATATTATATGCCAAAAGGTTGATGTTGGACAAGGAAGACAACATAATGAGTTATGTTTGCTTATTTCTGAATAGAAGTTATATTGTCATGGATCCTCTAACATGTGACGCTTGCCTCCACCTCATACTAGCCAAAACTTCCGCACCAAGTAGAGATACTACTTGTGCATCCAAACACCCTTAAACCAGTTTTGCCATGAGAGTCCACCATACCTACCTATGGATTGAGTAAGATCCTTTAAGTAAGTTGTCATCGGTGCAAGCAATAAAAATTGCTCTCTAAATATGTATGATCTATTAGTGTGAGGAAACCAAACTTTATATGAACTTGTGATATGGAAGAAATAAAAGCGACGGACTGCATAATAAAGTTCTTTATCACAAGCGGCAATATAAAGTGACGTTCTTTTGCATTAAGAGATTGCGCATCCAACTATAAAAGCGCATGACAACCTCTGCTTCCCTCTGCGAAGGGCCTATCTGTTACTTTTACTTTCTAGTACTTACCTTTATGCAAGAGTCATGGTGATCTTCACCACTTCCTATATTTCGCCTTTCTCTCTTGGCAAGCGTCATGTGTTGGGGAATGATCTAGACACATATATCCACTCGGATGTGGGTGATCATGAGTTATTTCTGTTGACATTACCCTTGAGGTAAATACTTAGGAGGCGAAACTATAAGCCCCTATCTTTCTCTGTGTCCGATTGAAACTTTGATCTCATAAGTATCGCGTGAGTGTTAGCAATTGTAAAAGACTAAATGATGGTTGAGTATGTGAACTTGTTGAAAAGCTCTTATATTGACTCTTTCCGATGTTATGATAAATTGCAATTGCTTCAATGACCGAGATCATAGTTTGTTAGTTTTCAATAAAGTTTCTGATTCATACTTTACCTTGTGAATGAATTGTCACTTTAGCATAAGAAATTATATGTCAATATATGTTGCTGTTCTAAAGATGATCATGATGCCTTCATGTCCGTATTTTATTTTATCGACACCTCTATCTCTAAACATGTGAACATATTTATCGATTTCGGCTTTCGCTTGAGGACAAGCGAGGTCTAAGCTTGGGGGAGTTGATACGTACATTTTGCATCATGCTTTTATATTGATATTTATTGCATTATGGGCTGTTATTACACATTATGGTACAATACTTATGCCTTTTCTCTCTTATTTTACAAGGTTTACATGAAGAGGGAGAATGCCGGCAGCTGGAATTCTGGACTGGAAAAGGAGCAAATATGAGAGACCTATTCTGCACAACTCCAAAAGTCCTGAAAAGTTACGGAGAATTATTTTGGAATATATAAAAATATTGGGCGAAAGAAATACCAGAGGGGACCCACCAGGAGGCCACAAGCCTGGGGGGCGCGCCCTACCCCCAGGGCGCGCCCCTGTGGCTTGTGGGCCCCCTGGCAGCCCTCCGGTGCCCATCTTCTGCTATATGGAGGGTTTTGACCTGAAAAAAATCAGAAGAGAGCTTTCGCGACGAAGCGCCGCCGTCTCGAGGCAGAACCTGGGCAGAAGCAATCTAGGGCTCCGGCGGAGCTGTTCTGCCGGGGAAACTTCCCTCCCGGAGGGGGAAATCGAAGCCATCGTCATCACCAACGATCCTCTCATCGAGAGGGGGTCAATCTCCATCAACATCTTCACCAGCACCATCTCCTCTCCAAACCCTAGTTCATCTCTTGTATTCGATCTTAGTCTCAAAATCTCAGATTGGTACCTGTGGGTTGCTAGTAGTGTTGATTACTCCTTGTAGTTGATGCTAGTTGGTTTACTTGGTGGAAGATCATATGTTCAGATCCTTAATGATAATTAATACTCCTCTGATCATGAATATGAATATGCTTTGTGAGTAGTTACGTTTGTTCCTGAGGACATGGGATACGTCTTGTTATAAGTAATCATGTGAATTTGGTATTCGTTCGATATTTTGATAAGATGTATGTTGTCTCTCCTCTAGTGGTGTTATGTGAACGTCGACTACATGACACTTCACCATTATTTGGGCCTAGGGGAAGGCATTGGGAAGTAATAAGTAGATGATGGGTTGCTAGAGTGACAGAAGCTTAAACCCTAGTTTATGCGTTGCTTCGTAAGGGGCTGATTTGGATCCATATGTTTCATGCTATGGTTAGATTTATCTTAATTCTTCTTTCGTAGTTGCGGATGCTTGCGAGAGAGGTTAATGATAAGTGGGAGGCTTGTTCAAGTAAGGGCAGAACCCAAGCACCGGTCCACCCACATATCAAATTATCAAAGTAACAAACACGAATCATATGAGCATGATGAAAACTAGCTTGACAGAAATTCCCACGTGTCCTCGGGAGCGCTTTGCCTTATATAAGAGTTTGTCCAGGCTTGTCCTTTGCTACAAAAAGGATTGGGCCACCTTGCTGCACCTTTGCTACATTTGTTACTTGCTACTCATTACGAATTATCTTATCACAAAACTATCTGTTGCTGGTAATTTCAGGGCTTGCAGAGAATACCTTACTGAAAACCGCTTGTCATTTCCTTCTGCTCCTCGTTGGGTTCGACACTCTTACTTATCAAAAGGACTACGATAGATCCCCTATACTTGTGGGTTATCAAGACTCTTTTCTGGCGCCATTGCCGGGGAGTGAAGCGCCTTTGGTGAGTGGAATTTGGTAAGGAAAAATTTATATAGTGTGCTGAAATTTACTGTCACTTGTTACTATGGAAAATCCTTTGAGGGGCTTGTTCGGGGTATCTTCACCTCGACCAGAAGCACAAAGAGTTGCTCCTCAACCTACTAAACCTACTGAAAATATTTATTCTGAAATTCCTTCGGGTATGATAGAGAAACTGCTAGCTAATCCTTATGCAGGAGATGGAACACTACATCCTGATTTGCATCTAATCTATGTGGATGAAGTTTGTGGATTATTTAAGCTTGCAGGTTTGCCCGAGGATGATGTCAATAAGAAGGTCTTCCCTTTATCTTTGAAGGAGAAGGCATTGACATGGTATAGGCTATGTGATGATATTGGATCATGGAACTACAACCGATTGAAATTGGAATTTCATCAGAAGTTTTATCCTATGCATCTGGTTCATCGTGATCGGAATTATATTTATAATTTTTGGCCTCGTGAAGGAGAAAGTATCGCTCAAGCTTGGGGGAGGCTTAAGGCAATGTTATATTCATGCCCCAATCATGAGCTCTCAAGAGAAATTATTATTCAGAATTTTTATGTTTTCAGAATGGAAAGCGTATTTTGGCCATTTATGTTTTCTGTTATCGAAAAGAATAGAGCTACAGCACACTTTCAGTAAACCGGAAGCGTAAAACCGCTTGGGTTTCTTTAGTTATCCACGTGGTTGGGTCTCCTCTCGCGGACAGCTGGGTCCCATGCGACCCACTCTCTCCTTCTTCCCCTTCTTCCTCCTCCCCCCTCCTTCTCCTGACGTCAGCGATAGAGGGCACTGCTCCGGCCGGGTCCTTGCTCTGCGGTTGCATTCAAGGGCGGGCGAGGGCACGGTTGGGGTCATCAGCGATGGTCGCATCTGGTGTTGGGATCCACGGGTCGTGAGGACGCTCGGTGGTATAGCTGCGCGTGGTGACAGAAGGCCATAGGGCCGGTGGAATCCGGTGACTAGGCGGGTTCTAAGGGCCGGCGATGTGTTAGGATGTCACGACTACTAGTACTGCACCAAGCCCAAGTAATGGAGAAGCCATCGACACAGACGGGCCCAAGAGGAAATGAAGGCCCAACCACTACTTCGACCCAGAGACCTAGGAGCTATGATATAGAGGAGTGTGGACAATGTGTGAGGCACGACTGAACAGATCGGATGTAATATTTCCCCTTCCCCTTCATCCTCCGAACCCTAGTACTCCCTCTCCTCTCCCAATTTGCTCTAAGCTATTCCCAACCTTCCCCTTGTATCGGAATATTGCATTAGATTGAGAAGAGGGATGTACCATATGGTATCAGATTTGCCAGATCAACTCCAAAAACCCAGCTACACCACATGACAACAGCTACAATCCTCGGCGATGGATCAGAAAGTGGAGGAGTTGGCGGCAGCGCTCAAGTCGATCCAGGACCAGAACGCCGCTATCATGAAGGCGGTGGAGTCGTCCTCGCCGCTCTTTCCCGAGATCCAGCCTGCAGTGGTGGATCTGGCAGCGCGGCGGCTGACGCTAGAGCAGTTCATCATGGATCTCCGTGAGGAACTGGGTGGCATGTGCAAGGAGCTCGACCGGGTCATCCGCAACCCAATGCTTGCTCTAAAGTCGCCAGACTTCCCACCCATCCCATGACCAGTCGGCACGCCGATCTCCAACATCAGCAGCAGCCCTGTCGGGCCAGAGGGCCACCGCATCGACAACGTTCACCGGGGGGTTGGTAACTGAGTGGTCACTGACGAGGTCACCTACCCTAGGTAGGGTCATAGACCTCTCATCTAGGACACACCTGGGGTCCTACAAGTTCACAGAAGTCCCTGGATTACCTTAGCACTCAGAGGAAGGTACAAGATGCATTCGGATCCTTGGAAGTCACTCGGAAGCTATCAACCACTCGGCCTAGCTTCAGCACCCGAACGTCAAGAAGCGGAGGCGATGTGGGAGCTACAACCTTTGAGGGACTTAATTAGCATTGAATACTGTAGACGTTGCGTTACCTATAACGCTCGTAGTTAACTCGGCAGTTTCTAGTAACTCCGGCAGTTACTAGCATTAATGACCCTCGTAATGGCACTCGGCTGGTGGTGGCGCACTCTATATAAGCCACCCCCCTATGCCAGAAGAAGGGTTACGAACTCTCTGTAATCAGAACACATACAAAGCAACACTTAGCCCTAGAGCTCGAGACGTAGGACTTTTACCACTTCCGAGTGGGGTCCGAACTCGTAAATCCCGAGTGTTACACTTGCTCCGTAGCTAGGCTTCGCCCTACTCATACGTACCCCTCATACTATTGTCAGGATTACTCCCACGACAGTTGGCGCCCACCGTGGGGCGGTAGTTCTAGCAAACTCCGACGCAAGTGGATATTCCTTCCTTTTTCTGGCAATCATGCTGGCACTCGGTGGTGAGATCCTCTTCGGCAACCTCCACTTCATCGCTGACGGTTCGGCCTGGCTGCATGATGCACCGCTAGACCCGGATGCATTCCCCGCCCGCGGGGCTATGCATTTCAGCACGGCGGCGCACGGGGTTCTCCTGCAATAGTCGTCGGAGCCATACGGCTCAGGGTCGACCCGTTCGACCTCCAGCCGCCGCAAGCATTCCGGACGCTCACGGTTGCAGTGGTGGCTCAAGCATGTCGTGGCGCGGCATCCTACTTCCGAGCAGGTCGCGTTGCTTGACTCCGGTGAGCCTACCCTCAGCTTGTCTCCCACGTCGGGTGACGAGCTGTCCGACGAGTCCGAGTGTGAAAGCAGCGGAAACGCTGCTGAGATACTGATGGCGCACTCCACCGATCATGGCACCCCTGGGTACTCCATGGGTGGCTCTCGTGGCCGAGACGGAGGTCGCCTCGGCTACGGTCCTTCCGATGGTTATTTTCCCCAGCCTCTCTCTCGGGAGCAGCGGGAAGAGAGGAGAAGGAGGGATGACAAAGTCCTTCTTATCCCTATCACGGGAACGTCCCCGGAGGAGATAGCCTTGGGGGCCACGCGCCAGGCCACCTTGGCCGAGCGCGAGCATTTAGAGAGGCTCCAGCGAGCGCTCGATGAACGCGCAGCAAAGGAACAACCAAGCTCCAGTTACACCAGACGGCGCTTGATTCCGAGTGATAGACCGCCCAAGATCCCAGTGATGCGCACTCCTATAGAGAACCTAGCCGCGGCCACTCGGATAGCTGAATCCATTCAGCTGTCTGGCTCGGCAGCTGGGGAAGGCATTCGGCAGATCCAGACTCTGCTGAAAACAACGATGAGACAGAATTCGGAAGTGTCTCAGTCGAACCAGCGGATATACATCAAGTCCCTTCGGGCTGACATTGTTCAGTCCGCGCATAGTCCGCATGCTTATGGGAAGCACCGATACTCTCCTCCTCCTCCGAGAGGCCAGCACGGAGGGCATTGGCGCGATGACCGAGATATCAGTCGGACGCCCCCTCCGAGGGGTGATTCATACGGCAAACGACCTTATGATGACGGTCGACCTCATAGAGAAGGCCGCAGTTGGACTCCTCCTCGCCCCAAAGGCTATGAGGAAGCAGGCCGATGCCCTCCACTGCTCAATGCCAGATCCACCATCACACAGAGAATGGTGGATAAGAACCGACAGGTCAGAGACCGAGTGAGCGGATGGGGGACGTCAGGTCTCGAATGCTTCTGCAAGTATATCCGAGAGGCCGAGATTCCCCCCAACTATAGGTTGGCGACGGGGATCGGAAAGTTTAACGGTGAATCCAAGTCGGAAACTTGGCTCGAAGATTACCGAGTGGCTGTTCATATTGGAGGTGGGGATGACTTCGTGGCGATGAAGCATCTGCACCTCATGTTAGAAGGATCCGCTCAGGCCTGGCTGAACCAGTTGCCTTCTAGCAGCATCTATTGCTGGGAGGACCTGACACAGGTGTTATCAAAACATTCGAGGGCACATACAAGCGCCTGGGTGGTTTGACAGAGCTGCAACATTGTGTCCAGAAGAGCAATGAAACTCTCCGTGAGTACATTCAGCGATGGACTACTTTGCACAACATGGTTGAGAATGTCACTGAGCACCAAGCTGTCTGCGCTTTCAAGGCACGCACTCGGTACAGGGAGCTCATCCTGAAGTTTGGCCAATCGGGAGATCTGTCTCTTAGTCGGGCCATGGAGATTGCTAACAAATACGCCAATAGCGAAGAGGAAGACCGCCTCCGCAGCGGCAAAGGGCGAGCTGGTGATGTCCCTCAATCGGCGGGGAACGCAGGCAAGAAGAAGAAGCGGAGAGCCGATCTTCCGGGAAAGTCAGAAGTGGCTGCGGTTCCTGGTCAGGGGAAGCCAAAGCCCAAAAAGAATAAGAAAAAAGATTGGGCCAACAAAAAGAAGCCCGAGTACAATTCTGAAGTGCTGGATCAGCCCTGTGCTATCCACACGAAAAAGGATGAGGAGGGCAACCTCATTTACCCAAAGCACACCACTCGGGAGTGCCGAATGCTCAAGCATGAGATGGGTAAAGGGGCCTCTACAGAGAAGGACAACGACGAAGAAGGCGAGCGCGATTCCGAGTACCCTCATGTCGACAAGGCCCTAAACATGATCTCCGCAGATGTCGAAAGCAAGAGCCGATTGAAGGTCATCAATCGGGAGGTGAACTTGTTGGCCCCGACTGCCGTCAAGTACCTCAATTGAACAAAAACTCCTGTTACTTTCGATCAGTCCGATCACCCAACCCACATAGCCACCCCCGGGAGGCAGGCGCTGGTTGTCGATCCGACTGTCAATGGAGTCTGACTGCGCAAAGTCTTGATGTACGACGGCAGTGGGCTAAACATAATTTATGCGGACACACTCAGCGCAATTGTCATTCCAATGTCTCTCCTGTAAGAGTAACATGCATTTCCATGGGGTCATCCCTGGGAAGAAAGCCGAGTCACTCGGTCAGATCGCTCTGGACGTCGTGTTTGGTGGAGAGAAGAACTTCCAAAAGGAACGCCTGACGTTCGAAGTGGTTGATTTTCGAAGTGCGTATCATGCTATCCTCCGTTTAATGGCCCGACCATGTTACGTGTATCTTAAGCTTAAGATGCCAGGACCGAATGGTGTGATCACGGTTACCGGCGATCGGAAGGTTGCTGAAGAGTGGCTCCTGCAGGGCTCGAATATTGCAAATGAGCAAGTACTCGCCGTCGAACTCGACGGATACAAGAAGGCAGTGGACACTGCATATTTGCTAAAGTCCCAGCGACCGGCGACGAAATTAGCTTTCCAATCAGCCGACGAAACTAAGCAGGTTCACATTGACCCCACCGATCCGAGTGCGGCTCCGACCAACATCTCGACAACACTCGGTGAAAAATAGGAAGCCAATCTCATCCAGTTCCTCTGTGAGAACTGGGATATCTTCGCATGAAAGCCGTCTGACATGCCGGGGGTTCCCAGGGGACTAGCTGAGCACCGACTCCGAGTGGATCGTAAAGTCAAACCAGTCAAGGAGCACTTGCGCCGATCCTCCGTCGAGAAGCGCAGGGCGATTGGTGAAGAGATCGCTCGGCTCCTAGCTGCTGAATTCATTCGCGAAATCTTCCATTCCGAGTGGCTGGCCAACCCAGTGTTGGTGCCCAAGAAGGACAAGTCTCTCCGAATGTGCATCGACTTCAAGCACCTTAATCGGGCCTGCCCGAAGGATTATTTTCCCATTCCCCGCATAGATCAAATAGTAGATTCCACTGCCGGATGTGAACGCATGTCGTTCTTAGATGCGTACTCCGGGTACCATCAGATCCGAATGTATGGACCAGATGAAATAAAAACAGCTTTCATTACCCCATTCAGGTGTTTCTGCTACATCACTATGCCATTCAGTCTCAAGAATGTTGGGGCCACTTTTATGCGCATGATTCAGAAGTCTTTGCAAGAGCAAATCAGCCGGAACGTAGATGCTTACATGGATGACATCGTGGTTAAGTCCAGGAAAGGTTCCAACCTCCTGGCTGACCTCGCTGAAACCTTCGCCAACCTTCGTCGTTTCCAAATAAAACTTAATCCTGCAAAGTGCACATTCGGAGTGCCCTCGGGTAAGCTACTCGGTTTTCTCATTTTCGAGCGAGGAATCGACGCTAATATGGACAAAATCGGCACCATCGTCCGAATGAAGAAACTTGTCTGTCTGCACGATGTCCAGAAGCTCACGGGATGACTTGCAGCCCTGAGTAGATTCATATCCCAACTCGGTGAAAAGGCCTTGCCTCTTTACCGATTGATGAAGAAGTCTGATACCTTCGAATGGACCCTCGAAGCGCAAGCCGCTTTCGATCAGCTCAAGGCCTTGCTTTCCACCCAGCCGGTGTTAGCTGCTTCGAGCAGCCAAGAGCCTTTGCTCTCGTATATCGTGGCTACTAGCCAGGTGGTCAATACTGTCCTCACTGTGGAGCGCGAGGAATCAGAAAAAGCATTCAAAGTGCGGAGACCCGTTTATTATATTTCGGAGGTCTTGACTCCTTCCAAGCAAAGGTATCCACACTATCAGAAGCTAGTTTATGGCATTTACCTCACTGTGAAGAAGGTAGCTCATTACTTCCAAGAGCACTTGGTCATAGTGATCAGCGATGCTCCCCTGTCAGAGATCCTGCATAACAGAGACGGCACGGGCCGAGTGGCAAAATGGGCGATTGAGCTCCTCCTGTTGGAGATCAAGTTCGAAGCCAAGAAGGCGATCAAGTCTCAGGCACTTCTGAACTTTTTGGCCGAGTGGATAGAGCAGGAACAACCAGCTCTGAGTGTTCCCAAACACTGGACCATGTTTTTTGATGGATCTAAGATGCTTCAAGGGTTCGGAGCTGGAGTAGTTTTCGTTTCCCCCAGAGGAGACCGACTGAGCTATGTCCTTCAAATCCATTTCGACTCGTCAAACAATGAGGCCGAGTACGAAGCCCTCCTGTATGGGCTCCGAATGGCTATCTCGCTCGGTATACGACGCTTGATGATATTCGGCAACTCGTACCTCATGGTCAATCAGGTAATGAAGGAATGGGATATCCAGAGTCCAGCCATGACTGGATATTGTAATGCAGTCCGGAAGTTGGAAAATAATTTTGAAGGTCTGGAGCTACATCATATTCCCCGAGTGAAGAACCAGGCCGCCGATGACCTGGCCAAAATCGGCTCTACTCGGCGGGTTGTCCCGAAGGGCATATTCCTTGAGCACCTGCACTCTCGTTCAGTCAAAGAAGACCCCTTTACTGAGGAACCTCCGCAGGCGGTTGGACCTTCTAATCCGACTGAGGTTGATATTCGGGCCGTAGTGGACCTTGTTCAAGAGATGTTGGTGATCACTCCCGAGTGGACCCAACCTTACTTAGCCTACTTGCTCCGGTAAGAGCTCCCTGAAGATGAAGAAGAAGCCTGATGGATCGTCCGACGATCCAAATCTTTTGAAGTAATGGGAGAACAGCTATACAAGAAAAGCACTACAGGCGTCGCACAAAAGTGCATATCCCCAGAGGAAGGGCTGCAGATTTTGCACGAGATTCATTCGGGAACCTGTAGCCATCATGCGTCCTCTCGGACTTTGGTCGCAAAGGCGTTTCGTGCAGGGTTTTACTGGCCCCGAGCCAATGCGGCTGCAAAAGACATGGTCGATCTCTGTGTTGGATGTAAGTTTTTCAAGAATCAGACACACAAGCCTGCATCTGCACTCCAGACCATCCCGCTCACCTGGCCGTTCGCCGTGTGGGGCCTCAATATGGTCGGCCCCCTGCGTACAGGGTCGAGTGGGTTTACCCATCTGTTGGTTACAGTGGATAAGTTCACAAAGTGGGTCGAAGCGAAGCCCATCAAAAGCCTGGATGCAGCTACTGCAGTCAGTTTCATTCGGCAGATTATCTTCAGATTCGGAGTTCCCCATGATATCATCACTGATAACGGGAAGAATTTCGATTCGGATGAATTCTGTGAGTTCTGCTACACTCAAGGGACTCGGGTCAATTACGCTTCCGTAGCTCACCCGCAGTCGAATGGACAAGCAGAACGAGCTAACGGGATGATTCTTCAAGGATTGAAGCCCCGATTGATGAGGGATCTAGAAATTGCTGCTGGCGCTTGGGTTGAAGAACTACCGTCTGTTCTCTGGGGCATTCGGACAACTCCGAATCGGTTGACCAAGCGCACTCCTTTCTTTATGGTGTACGGGTCCGAAGCAGTTCTGCCGAGTGATGTTCGCCACAACGCTCCCCGAGTGGAATTTTACAATGAAGACGAAGCGGAAGTGGCACGCCAGGACGGTCTGGACCTCCTAGAGGAAGAGAGAGAGTTAGTCTTGGTCAGGTCGATGCTATATCAGCAAGACTTGAGACGCCTATACGACAGACAAGTCAGAAGGCGTGCTTTTCAAGAAGGCGACCTTGTTCTCCGATTGGATCAGCAGAACCCACACAAGTTAGCGCCTCTTTGGCAGGGGCCTTTCGCAATCTCCAAAGTCTTGAACAATGGAGCTTACCGGTTGTATAACTTCAGAAATGATGCGGAAGAGCCCCGAGCGTGGAACGCGGACCTGCTCCGCAAGTTCTACACTTAGTCTGAAAGCACTCCGTCATTCCTGTAATGAACATCCGAGTGAATTCGATGAATAAAAGTCTTTACTTTCCATACTCTTTGTCGAAACTTTTTAAATTTTGTTTGTTTTCCTCATCCCCAGTGGGTGCATTGATAAACTTAGCCGCGAACCTGATTTCTCCTAAGTTACAAACTACTCCGAGTGAGGACATCATCCACACTCGGGGACTTAACTGCGAACCTGATTTCGCCTAAGTTAAAAAACTACTTCGAGTGAGAACATCGTTCACACTTGGGGACTTAGCTGTGAACCCGATTTCTCCTAAGTTAGAAAACTACTCCGAGTGAGAACATCGTTCACACTCGGGGGCTTAGCTGCGAACCTGATTTCGCCTAAGTTAGAAAACTACTCCGAGTGAGAACATTGTTCACACTAGGGGGCTTAGCTGCGAATCTGATTTCGCCTAAGTTAAAAAACTACTCCGAGTGAGAACATCGTTCACACTCGGGGGCTTAGCTGCAAACCTGATTTTGCCTAAGTTAAAAAACTACTCCGAGTGAGAACATCGTTCACACTTGGGGGCTTAGATGCGAACCAGATTTTGCCTAAGTTACAAAACTACTCCGAGTGAGAACATCGTTCACACTCGGGGGCTTAGCTGCGAACCTGATTTCGCCTAAGTTAGAAAACTACTCCGAGTGAGGACATCATCCACACTCGGGGACTTAACTCGAACCTGATGTCGCCTAAGTTAAAAGACTACTCCGAGTGAGAACATCGTTCACACTCGGGGCTTAGCTGTGAACCTGATTTCGCCCAAGTTAAAAAACTACTCTGAGTGAGAACATCGTTCACACTCGGGAGCTTAGCTACGAAGCTGATTTCGCCTAAGTTAAAAACTACGCCGAGTGAGAACATCGTTCACACTCGGGGGCTTAGCTACGAACCCGATTTCGCCTAAGTCAAAAGTCAAGACGAATGTTCAAAACAGTCAAATAAAGGCATTCGAATGTCATGTAGTTCAAAGCAAAAGTGCAGATAGTTGTGGCCACAAGGTCACGGCAAATGTACGGATACAAAAACCACTCGACATACTGAGGCAAATATGGCTTAAATGTTTTTTATCCGAGATTCACTCGACTGCTGTCGGGGTTGCTGCATCGGTGAAGTTGTCAAGGTCGATAAGCTCTGCAATCCGAGTGGCCGCCGGTAGGAAGGTCTCCATGAAATCGTCAATCTTGGCGCTCTTTTGGTTGACGACCTTCAGCGCCTTCAGCTTCTCCTCGTCTATGCCCTTGCAATGCACACGGACAAGGGAGAGTGCAATATCTGCGCCAGCGTGGGCCGTATATTTCTTCCACAATTGCACTCGGCGCGGTATGTCCCGCAGATGGTTGATGAGGGCGTCCAAGTCACTCGGGGGCTCCTCTTCAGGGGCGACTTCCTTGTCGATCTCCTTGGCCGCTTCGTGTAAATGGTTGAGGAAGATGGCCGCCTCTGAAGTGCGCTCGTCGAGTCGAAGCAGTGCAAGAGCCGAGTTGTCACGAAGAAGACCCGCACTCAGATCTAGCTCCTTCTTGATTTTGGAGGTTTCCTCCTTGGCGTCCCAGCATAGATCTGGTGATCATTCAGAAAAAAGGAGTTAAGGGAGGAGAAGAGTTGGAACGAAAAGATTCGGAACTTGATCATGCTTGATGCGTACCTTTGAGCTTGTCGTTCATTTCGTTGCAGTGGTCCTCGATGAGCTTCTCCAGCTCCTGCCTCTTTAACTCGACTTGCTTCAGTTTCACCTCAGCCTCGACCACCTCCGCAGTGCTCCTCCAAGCAATGTCCTCCAGGGCTTTCTTCTCCTCCTCCCACTTCTCAAAGGAGTTCGGCTTGTATTCAACTTCCTTTGCCTTCTGACTGGCCTCCTTCTGAGCAGTTGCCAGTTCGCGGTCTTTATTCTCCAAGGCCGCCTTCATGGTCTCTATAGAAAAAGAAGCCCGGAGCCTCATAGTAAGTTGAAGATTCTCACTACATACATCTGGTGAAGTACTTTTAGTCGGACAGGGTAAAAGGTTCAAGTCCAAAAGTACTCGGTCAAGATTCGATTACCTCCGAGTGATCGCTTTTCTTGTTCCAGACGCGTACTCTTGGTCTTCTCAGTCTCCAAACTGCGACGCAACTCTTGTACCTCCTTCTCAAGGGCATTGTAATGAGTCCCGAGCTTGCAAACGCCCTGTCGACAAGAAAAAATGGAACATCAGTGAAAACAGTCAAACATCAAGACAAATAGCATTCGGATTTTGAGACTACCGCCGACTACTTCAGTCGATGGCAGCCTCGGGGACTACACCCAGTGGGTGCGCTCAGCGCGCCCCCACCGGAGAACTACAGGTTCTACACCCCAACGGTCAATGTCAAGAGACTCTGGTCCATGGACCATCGCCGCATCCTCTTCGACAAGTATCTCATCATTCGGATTGAACTACATTCGGATTTTGAGACTGTGGCCGACTGCTTCAGTCGACGACAACCTCGGGGAATACACCCAGTGGGTGCGCTAAGCGCGCTCCCACTGGAAAACTACGGGTTCTACACCCTAACGGTCAACGTCGAGAGGCTCTGGTCCATGGAGCATCACCGCATCCTCTTCGACAAGTATCTCATCATTCAGATTGAACTACATTCCGATTTTGAGACTATCGCCGACTGCTTCAGTCGACGGCAGCCTCGGGGACCACACCTAGTGGATGCGCTAAGCGCGCTCTGATACGTCTCCAATGTATCTATAATTTCTACTTGTTCCATGCTGTTATATCATTCTTGGATGTTTTACAATCACTTTATAGCAACTTTATATCATTTTTTGGGACTAACCTATTGACATAGTGCCAAAGTACCAGTTGCTATTTTTGCTTGTTTTTTACTTCACAGAATATCTGTACCAAACGCAGTCCAATCGCAACGAAACTTTTTGGATATTTTTTTGGACCAGAAGACACCCAGTGGGCCAAAGAAGTGCCAGAGAGGTGGGCCATGGAGACCACAACCCACTAGGGCGCGCCAGAGGCCCCCGGCGTGCCCTGATGGGTTGTGCCCTCCTCGGGGCCCCTCTCCACCGCCTCTGATGCCTATAAATTCCCAAATATTCCAGAAACCCTAGGGGAGTTGACGAAAAACACATCCAGCTGCCGCAAGTTCCAGAACCTCGAGATCCAATCTAACACCATCACGGAGGGGTTCATCATCCTCATTGGTGCCTCTCCGATGATGCGTGAGTAGTCCACCATAGACCTACAGGACCGTAGGCAGTAGCTAGATGGCTTCCTCTCTCTCTTTTGATTCTCAATACAATGGTCTCTTGGAGACCTATTTGATGTAAACTTTTGCGGTGTGTTTGTTGGGATCCGATGAATTTTGAGTTTATGATCAGTTTCTATCCATGAATATTATCTGAGTCTTCTTTGATCTCTTATATGCATGACTACTTATAGCCTCGTATTTCTTCTTCGAATCTTTGGTTTAGTTAGGCCAACTAGATCGATTTTTCTTGCCATGGGAAGAGGTGCTTTGTGATGGGTTCGATCTTGCGGTGTTCTTTCCCAGTGACAGAAGGGGCAGCAAGACACGCATGTATCGTTGCTATTAAGGATAACAAGATGGGGTCTATTCCTACATGAATAGATCTTGTCTACATCATGTCATCGTTCTTATTGCATTACTCCGTTTTTTCATGAACTTAATACACTAGATGCATGCTGGATAGCGGTCGATGTGTGGAGTAATAGTGGTAGATGCAGGCAGGAGTCGATCTACTTATGTTGGACGTGATGCCTATATAATGATCATCGCCTTGGATATCGTCATGACTATTCGATTTTCTATCAATTCCCCAACAATAATTTGTTCACCCACCGTGCGCTATACTCATGAGAGAAACCACTAGTGAACCCTACGGCCCCCGTGTCTACTTTTCCAACATATTGCTTTCCGATCTATATTTTTGCATCTTTGTTTTCAGATCTACAAAACCAAAAACCCAAAAACATATTGCTGCATATTTTATTTGCTCTTTTTATTTTGTGTTCTTGAGAGATCTATCTCTCATATCTATCACTACCTAATCTATCTTTTTACCGTAGAGAGATTGACAACCTCTCTTTCGCGTCGGGTTGCAAGTATTTGTTGTTTGTGTGCAGGTGCTGCTTATTGGGTAGTGGTGATCCTCCTACTAGTTCGATAACCTTGGTTTCATAACTGAGGGAAATACTTACCGTCGATGTGCTGCATCATCCCTTCCTCTTTGGGGAAATACCGATGCAGTCTCAAGCCACGTCAAAGGAATTTCTGGCGTCATTGCCGGGGAGGAAGCGGTCTCTTCTTCGTGCCAATCTCTGGCGCCGAGGAGACACCATCATCATCTACCAGGTTCCTATTTACAAATCTCATCTCCTTGCAATTACATTATTTGCCATTTGCCTCTCGTTTTCCTCTCCCCCACTTCACCAATTTGCCGTTTTATTCGCCCTCATTTTTGTTTGCCCTTTTCTCGTTAGATCTCTTGCCTTGTCATTATGGCTAGTTCTTCCTCTATTGCGTGTACTCCTGATAATGAAGTTCTTAATTTAAAGCAAAGGGGAGGGGAGAACCTAAAAGATGCTTGGTATAGGATTTGCGATGCTCATAATAGATCTATCCATAAGCAATCTACCGTTGTTCTTCTTCTTCGCAGTTTTTATGTGGGCATCACCACTTGGTATAGATTCATCCTTGATACGATTATTGGTGGGAATTTCTTGATGTGTCCATCTTTGGATGCTTTTAATGCTATGGGAAGTTTAGTGGGATCACCACCTCTTACGATCAATGAAACCACTTTAACTCTCGAACATGTTATGGAGAGATTAGACCCTATTGAAAAGAAGATGATTACCAAAGAACATCTTGAAAATTTGGATAAGAAAATGCATAATCTTGCTAATAAAATTGGGTCAAGAGCGGGAGACGCCTTTAAATTGTTAAAGGAAAAAGAGACCGTAGTTAACGAAAGGATAGAAGAGAGTCCTTACCGTGTTGATAAATTAGAAGAATTTTTAGTAACTTGGGTTTGGCTTTTTCTCCTGTCAAAACTATTGAAAAAACTCCCGTAAAAATTGGAAAGACCACGCAAGTCACTAAGAATAAAGTTGCTACACCTAGTGGCCACAAGGGAGATCTTAAAATGATTAGTATTCATCCCGACTTTGTTGAAATAGTAAGAGACCTATTTACAAAAATGATTTTTTTGGTATTTTTCCTAGAAGTGTTGTAATTGAGAGTATGCATGCTAAATCCATGAAGAAATCTATTTGTGTGATTGAAGAGTTGAAAACCAAAGATGACAATACATGAATCTATGCGTTATGCCTAGCTAGGGGCGTAAAGCGATAGCGCTTGTTGGGAAGCAACCCAATGAATAAATTTATTTTTGTTTTTCCCTTTCTGTTTTTGAGTGTTGACACAATTATGCCTCTGTTATGATTCTGTTTTTTATGTTTTATTTAGTGTTTGTGCCAAGTAGAGCCTTTAGGATGATTCATAAGATGAGTAGAAACAATGCTGAATCTGAAACAGAAACTTTGCCTCCAGTGTTCGAAATTCATATTTTACTTGAACGTGATATTGAGCTAAAATTTTAACACAGTATTTCTATACAAATTATTTACGTTGTCCTAATTTTTCAGAATTTTAGACTGTTCTGTTTAAGAGAGATTCTATTTTGGTTGCATTGTGTGCTTGTTTTGATGAATCTATGGTTTGTATTGAAGGGTATGAGCCATGGTGAAGTTAAAATACAGTAGATATAATGCAATAATAAAATATTAATGGGTTTTCAACAGCACCTAAAGTAGTGATTTGCTTTATTATACTAACGGATCTCACGAAGATTTTGTTGAGTTTTCTATGATTGAAGTTTTCAAGTTTTGGGTGAGATCACGATGGATGAAGGAATAAGGAGTGAAAAGAGCCTAAGATTGGGGATGATACATCACCCCCAAGATATATCCAAAGAGAAACAAGCAACTAAGCTTGGGGATGCCCCCGAGTGGCATCCCCTCTTTCTTCTAATAACCATCGGTATTTTACTTGGAACTATATTTTTATTCGTCACATATCATGAGTTTTGCTTGGAGCGTCTTGTATTATTTGAGTCTTTGCTTGCTTTGCTTGTCATTTGTATCCTTGCTGGACACGCCAATTTGAGAGAGCCAAAATTATGCTATGATTTGTTAGAATTGCTCTCTATGCTTCACTTAAACTTTTTGAGCTATAGGATTGCTCTAGTGCTTCACTTATATCTTTTTGAGCACGGTGTGCTTGGAAAGTTTTGAAGAAATACTCTCATGCTTCACTTAGATTATTTTGAGAGTTAGTAAATTTTGAAGAAATCCTCTCATGCTTCACTTATACTTTTTCTGAGAGATGAAATCTTTATGCTCATGTGCTTCACTTAGATTTGCTTGAGCTTGTCAAAAAGCAATGGCAATATATGAAACTAGTCCCAAAGTGATAGATATCCAAGGAGGATATAATAAAAACTTTCATGAAGATCATTGGACAAATTAAACTTGATTCCTTGTAATAGTTTTGAGACATGATAATAATAATATGTGAGTCATGTTAGTGAGTAATTATGCTTTAGTAGGAATATTGGTGTTAAGGTTTGTGATTCCCTATGCATGCACGAAAGTCAATAGTTATGCAATGAAGTTACATCTGACTTATGGTGTATTATTTGGTGTTAGTTATTCTCAATGCTCGCTTACGTGAATTTTTGTTTCTTGGTTGGTTGCTTCTCAATCTATTTGCTAGCATCCACTCGTACTAAGTAGAAATACTACTTGTGCATCCAAAATCCTTAAACCTAGTTTTGCCTTATGAGTCCACCATACCTACCTATATGCGGTATTTCCATGTCGGTCCAAGCAAATTTGTATGTGCCATCTCTAATTTTCAAAATAAATTTCTCTTTTGTGTGCTCGTACCGCTCATGAAACGGTAGGGTGTGTCCAATATTTTTCCATGCTAGATGTGTTATTCTCAAGATGAGTGTTTATTCACTTGTCATTGCACGAGAGTACGGCAGTAATAGGGATGCCCATTACTGAAATGAAAAAAGAAAAAAATATTTACTTTATGTTGTCAAATAATAAATTCCTTGGAAAGTGTTGGTATGGAAGGCAACCGTGGATACGGCCAGCCATGGAATGTGAAAGAATGGTGGAAAAAGGAATAAACTTTATTTTCTGTTTGGGAACCGCCTATGATATATCTAGCATGGAAAGTATTGTGAACTACTTTGTCGTTTTCGTTGACCGGAAAGGCATGCCACTCAAAATATTTTTCTCTCTCAATTTAAACTTTGAGCTCTGGCACATCTACAAATCCCTACTTCCCTCTGCGAAGGGCCTATCTATTTAGTTTATGCAATTTTTTATTTTTACTTTGAGTCTCCATCTTCTCTTATAAAGCACCAACTAGGGGGCACTATGATCGTACTTGAGCATTGGGTGTAGCTAATATTTGAGTGTGTTTCATGAATGGATCAATGATTGAGCATGATGGGCTAGTGATAACTTTCTTTAGTGTTGATATTTTGAAAGACATGGTTGGTTGTTGGCATGCTTGAGTATTGAAGTCATTATGTTCAAACTAGACTATTGCTTTGAATCATCTACAAGTCCAAATGTCCATGCTACAAACGAAAAGAATATGAGATAAACATGTTAGGCAGCATTCCACATCAAAAATTCTGTTTTTATCATTTACCTACTCAAGGACGAGTAGGAATTAAGCTTGGGGATGCTGATACGTCTCCAATGTATCTATAATTTTTGCTTGTTCCATGCTGTTATATTATCATTCTTGGTTGTTTTACAATCACTTTATAGCAACTTTATATCATTTTTTGGGACTAACCTATTGACATTGTGCCAAAGTGCCAGTTGCTGTTTTTTGCTTGTTTTTTACTTCGCAGAATATCAGTACCAAACGGAGTCCAATAGCGACGAAACTTTTTGGAGATTTTTTTGGACCAGAAGACACCCAGTGGGCCAAAGAAGTGCCAGAGAGGTGGGCCGTGGAGACCACAACCCACCAGGGCGCGCCAGAGGCCCCCGGCACGCCCTGATGGGTTGTGCCCTCCTCGGGGCCCCTCTCCATCGCCTCTGATGCCTATAAATTCCCAAATATTCCAAAAACCCTAGGGGAGTCGACGAAAAACACATCCAGTTGCCGCAAGTTCCAGAACCTCGAGATCCAATCTAACACCATCATGGAGGGGTTCATCATCCTCATTGGTGCCTCTCCGATGATGCGTGAGTAGTCCACCATTGACATACGGGTCCGTAGGCAGTAGCTAGATGGCTTTCCCTCTTTGTTTTGATTCTCAATACAATGGTCTCTTGGAGATCTATTTGATGTAAACGTTTGCGGTATGTTCGTTGGGATCCGATGAATTTTGAGTTCATGATCAGTTTCTATCCATGAATATTTTTTGAGTCTTATTTGATCTCTTATATGCATGATTACTTATAGCCTCGTATTTCTTCTTCGAATCTTTGGTTTAGTTAGGACAACTAGATCGATTTTTCTTGCCATGGGAAGAGGTGCTTTGTGATGGGTTCGATCTTGTGGTGTCCTTTCCCAGTGACAGAAGGGGCAGCAAGGCACGCATGTATCGTTGCCATTAAGGATAACAAGATGGGGTCTATTCCTACATGAATAGATCTTGTCTACATCATGTCATCATTCTTATTGCATTACTCCATTTTTCCATGAACTTAATACACTAGATGCATGCTGGATAGCGGTCGATGTGTGGAGTAATAGTGGTAGATGCAGGCAGGAGTCGGTCTACTTATCTTGGACGTGATGCCTATATAATGATCATTGCCTTGGATATCTTCATGATTATTTGATCTTCTATCAATTGCCCAACAGTAATTTGTTCACCCGCCGTGCGCTATACTCATGAGAGAAGCCACTAGTGAAACCTACGGCCCCCGGGTCTACTTTTCCAACATATTGTTTCCGATCTATCTTTTTGCCGCTTTTGTTTTTAGATCGACTATTCCAAAAACCCAATAATATATTGCTGCACTTTTTATTTGCTCTTTTTATTTTGTGTTCTTGAGAGATCTATCTCTCCAATCTATCACTACCTAATCTATCTTTTTACCGTAGAGAGATTGACAACCTCTCTCTCGCGTTGGGTTGCAAGTATTTGTTCTTTGTGTGCAGGTGCTGCTTATTAGGTGGTGGTGATCCTCCTACTGGTTCGATACCTTGGTTTCATAACTGAGGGAAATACTTACTGTCGCTGTGCTGCATCATCCCTTCCTCTTTGGGGAAATACCGATGCAGTCTCAAGCCACGTCACGCTCCCACTAGAAAACTACGGGTTCTACACCCTAACGGTCAACGTCGAGAGGCTCTGGTCCATGGACCATCACCGCATCCTCTTCAATAAGTATCTCATCATTCGGATTGAACTACATTCGTATTTTGAGACTGTCGCCGACTGCTTTAGTCGACGGCAGCCTCGGGGACTACACCCAGTGGGTGCACTAAGCGCGCTCCCACTGGAAAACGACTGGTTCTACACCCTAACGGTCAATGTCGAGAAGCTCTGGTCCATGGACCATCACATCATCCTCTTCGACGAGTATGCCTACAAGATCTCCTACGAACAACATTTGAAAGTGTTGAGGACTCCACCCAGTGGGTGTGCTCCTGACGCAAACTCACTCGAAACGCCAAAAACATCTGCAACGTGCAAAAATTCTGTCTAAGAAGGTACTTACAGGAGTACTTACTTGGCCATTCTTCTCCAAAGCCTCACCGGCGTCGCGTGCCACCTTTAGCTTGTCGTTCATCAGTCTCAGTTGGATCAGAGCCTCCTTACTTGCTCCCACCAGGTCCTCCGGGACGCGCTGCAACCCGATGGCGCTGGACGCAAGTGGGATGGTCAGTGGCATACCGAGTGCTGATCCGGTTCCCGAAGAGGTTCCCCGAGCTGGTGCTGGCACTTAAACAGGCGAGACGTCTCGCATTACGACATCCACGATGGAGATGGGATTCGGTGGTGCGACCCGGTTGTCCATGTCGATCTCAATCACTTGAACAGGCGAGACGTCTCGCGTGGCTCTGCAAGTGTTTGAAAGTCATTCGGAGATAAGTTCTCAACGGAAATGAGGCATGCAAAGATCATTTACGATCGGGATCGGGAGCTACCTTTTGAAGTTGCGGCGTCGACCTCGCCCTTGTCCTTCTCTAGTGAAGCAGTCGACGTGTCAGCCCGGCAAAAGAATCACTCGGAATGTTATCGCATTGGATCAGTCATTCGGAGCGATAGTCGGAGTGAAGGTACTCACGCATAATCCACCGGCAGGTGCATCTTGGTCTTGGGCAGAACCACCTTCCGAGGTTTGCTGGAAGTGATCTTCGGCTGTTTGGTGCTCTTCTCTAGAGAGGGAACAAGCTCGGCACGCCCGCACTTTGAAGTCCGAGTGGGAGGGACAGCCACAGAAGACTTGGCGGTGCCTGACCCCCTGCGTTGCCTCCACGGACCCTAGGGTCTTGGCGCGTCCTCTTGCGGGGCTCAGGAAGCACCTCCTCAGAAGGAGAAGACTCCGCCTCGTCCCCTGGTTCCGATTCCTTCTCGTCCCCGCCGTCTTCACTATCTTCCATATACCCCTCCTCTCCGTCCGAGTCATCATGACGCTCATTGTCACTGGCCACGTCAGCAGGAGTGTGGTTGCCGACAGGTATCAAGCTCACCATGCCAGTGAAGGCCTGTCAAAATAAACGTTACTTCAATCAATATTTGATAATTGAAAGCTGCATCACTCAGAAACAATAATGGCACTCGGAATTTACGTCGTTCGCTAGATTCTCCATCGAGTACGCAGGCACGCGCCTCATGCCTCTGGGGTTATCCCAAACTGGGGTGATGGCCTTGAGCTTGTTAGCCATGGCCTCCTCGCTGAGCTCCTCCTGGTGCATACGTATAAGGTCATCCGGACCCGAGTACAGCCACATAGTATGGGTTCTGGCCTGCAGCGGCTGGATCCTTCTCTGGAAGAAGATCTCCAGCAGGTCCTGTCGTGGATTTGTCACGGCAGATGTCCTAGTGTAAGGACTTAGTCGTGAGGCCAACGCATCTAACTGGTAGCTTGAGAGGGGTTGAGCGGGACGAGAGACGCGGAGTTTTTACCCAGGTTTGGCCCCTCCGATGGAGGTAAAAGCCTACGTCCTGCTTTGTGTCTATATTGATGATGATGACGATCTCGGTTACAAGGGTGCGGAGTCGCTACCTCTAATCTCGAGAACCTCTAATCTGACTATCTCGGATGACCTGTTTGTCTGACCTGTATCGAGACGTCTAAAACCTCACCCTCTTGGGGTGACCCGCCCCTCCTTATATAAGCTGAAGGGGCGGTTTACATGTAGAGTCTAAGTCGGATTGAGACTTAACTTATTATGACTTCCCATCGTGGGCTTCTCTTCATGGGCTTCTGAGTCCCGGGCTTCTTAACTCTCCCGGGCGGCTTACACCGGGCGGCTAAGCGCCGGGGCGGCTTACAACCGGGCTTATCTTCAAGACTCGTCTTCGGGGACTCGTCTCCGGGACCTAACTATCTGCCAGGAAACACTGTTCACCGGGTTAACATCCTGGCACTGTAGCAGCCGGGTTAACATCCTGGCACTGTAGCAGCCGGGTTATCATCCTGGCACTGTAGCAGCCGGGTTACAATTGTCTGCCAGGTTAAAACTGTAACCGGGTCATAATCATTCCGGGTCATACCGCGGGGTATATCCCCGACAGGTCCAGTCCGTTAATCCCATGGTTCACGAGGGATACCAGCGCAATCATAAGGATGTCTACATCTACCTTCTCGTCCTTGGACACGATCACCTTAGGGAGTCGCCGAATGCGCTCGGCCGAGTATGGAGGGAGACCCGACTGACCCTCTCCGACTGGGATGTCCTCACAGTAAAACCAAGAAGACTGCCAACCCTTAACAGTGTCCGGGAAAGTCATCGATGGGAAACTACTTTTGCCCCTCAATTGAATACCCAGGCCCCCGCACAGCTGAACTACATCCGTCTTCTCCTCAGTCAGATTGGTTTTCTTCACACTCATCACTCGGCATGTGAACAAGTGTTTGAACAAACCCGAGTGTGGGTTGCAACCAGGAAAGTTCTCACAGAGAGAAACAAAAGCGGCCAGATAGGTGATGGCATTGGGGGGAAGATGATGAAGTTGAGCTCCGAAAAAATCCAAGAAAGTACGGAAGAAAGGATGTGGGGGCAAAGAAAAACCTTTGTCGAGGTGAATTGTGAGGAGGACCCTCTCGTTCCCGCGCGGCGCAGGCTCAACCTCCCACTTCTCCGGCACCCTCCAGCTTCCGGTGACCAGGAGACCCTGGCTCTCCAGGTCCTCCTACCGACTGGCCGTGACCCAAGAGGCCAGCCAATCGCCCTGGACGAAGCCAGCTGGGGCGCCAGCGCTCAAGGAGGACTCGCGCGAGGTCTTCTTCACCCTCTCGGCCCTCATGGTGGCGCTCTTCTTCATCTCCGGCGGGGAACGACAATGAACCGGCAGGCGGCGAAGCTCTCGGTGGAGTGGAGGAGTAAATCGGGAAAGCAGTGAATGGGAATGCTTTTTCCCTATCTCCCTCCCGGCCTTCTTTTATACTCTGGCTCAGCTAAATATCAATCGTCGGATCTGCGGCAACCGCGCAATCAACGGGTGCGTGCAGATCCGCGATATATCTAGGACAAAATTCCAGGGACGCGTGGCGAAATTCTTGGCGCAAAAATCGAGGCGCCGTGGCCACTTCCCCCACTTTTCTGACACAACCGTCACGGTCGCACACACGAGTTTCCCCACGATTTCAAAATCGCCAGAGATTTTGCGGCGCCGCTGCCCGAGTGAACCCCATGCTCACTGGTGCGTTCTGATACGCCAAAATTGACCGAGTGAGCTCCGTGCTCACTGGTGCGTTCTGATACGCCAAAACCCACCAAGTGGATCCTGTATTCACTGGTGCATTACGACGCGCCAAAACCCATCGAGCGAACTCTGTGTTCACTGATGCGTTTCGACACGCCAAAACTCACCGAACGAACCGAAAAGGCTCATCGAGCACTCGGTTAAATCTTAAACCAATTCAAGAGCATCCAAGTGAAGGTCAAACGGAAATTTCTATAATCTCATCTCTAAGTCGTAAGGTTATCTCTCCCGAGAACTGATCTACTCCGGGTCGAGTGACTTGAACAGTCGGCTGTTCGAGTCACTCAGAAGTTACTTAACCTGAACCGTTCGTGGTTTTGATACCGAGTGAGGAACGATCTGCCTCGTTTCCTAGCGCTCCCGAAACGCTGCCAATGGCCCAGTGCATTGGTCACTCGGCTCCCAAAAACCTCAACCGATTCGGGGGCTACTGACGAGGTCACCTACCCTAGGTAGGGTCATAGATGTCTCATCTAGGACACACTTGGGGTCCTACAAGTTCACAAAAGTCCCTGGACTACCTTAGCACTCGGACGAAGGTACAACATGCATTAGGATCCTTGGAAGTCACTTGGACGCTATCAACCACTCGACCTAGCTTCAGCACCCGGACGTCAAGAAGCGGAGGCGACGTGTGTCACACCCTGTGTTTGTATCACTTTGCTATGCTATGGATTTACAAAATTTGGAACCATTTAAAACTTTTGAGTGCATGTGCTTGTTTGAGTTGTTGCTTGTTTGCTTGTTTGGTTGATTGTGCTTGGCACTCATAGATTCTACTCCTCTCCATACTCATCTTCCTTGATCCAAACTTATTGCCCAATGATCATACCATGTGTATAGTACCCAAAACTATTTTTATCAAATATTATTTTGGCCAAAAAGGATTTGTTGAAATTAGGTTTTCAAAAACCCCTGAGTTGAGGTTTGTAGTACAAGTCCTCAAATTGGGTGGATCCTTTTTCCCCAAAGGCTTTATTTGAAACCTACTATATATATATGACTTCCCAAAACCACCTAATATTATTTTTAAAGATTATTTTACTATTTTATTTAAAGGCTTTTTCTTAAGGGAAGAAATGGTTTTTCATAGGGAAAAATTATTTAAATGCTTTAAAAATATTTGAGAAAATTTAGGGAAACTCAGTGGACATATATTTTCCATATACATGAGTTTCAACACATGGTCATGATCAACATAATGGGCAAAACCCTCCAAAACCCTTTCTCCTTAAATCAAGCTTTTGAAATATTTCTATTCGAAATATTCTCAATAAATTCCAGGAAAATTCCAGCAAGTCACACATGCCATATGTGATTATCTTGCAAAGTTTCAACTCAATCCCAATTGATTTGCTTCACCAAAATATTCCAAAACCATTCTTGTCCAGAGTCAAGTTTGAACAACTTTACATTGTGAAGTTTGTCCTCTTGGCCCCAAACTTTGTGGGCATGCTCTAATCACTTATTAATGCTCCTACACCAAGTGGTGGATTTGGAGGAAGTGAAATGCATGCTTGGATCTACAGAAATATGATCCTGCCCAATTCTAGGGTTTTTCAAGTTTGTATTGTCGACTTCTCTCAAACCAGCTCAAATTTGGTGGTCCACTCTATTCTTACCCATTTTCCATCCTGTTAAATCTCATGGCCAGCAAACCCCATTTTCTTGCCAAAACCTCCATCAAACACCTTCTGCATATTTGGTAAAAGCCTGTTTTGACCCCCTTCTGCTATTCTCCATTATATCAAATTTTTACCATAGCTCCTCTCTGATGTATTTCACCTCCAGTAAAAATTGTGTGGTCTCAGCTCAATGCTTTGTAGGGTAAAACCCCCATTTAGCCCTCTGTTTCACCATGGCAGAGGTCCCACACCTCCATTTTTTTTTCTCCCTCTACTCTCCTTTGCCCCCCAATAGCTCCTAGAGCATCTTCAGATCACCCAAGAGCTAGTAGACAAGTTGTGGCACGCCCAGAGCGCGTGGACACGCCACTGACATGCCAAACGCGCGCTCTGGAGCACGCTACAGTGCGCCACCGCACTGTAGCAGGAGCATCCCGAGGCTCCCGACCACCTTGGGATGGGGGGGAGATGTCCCCTGGATTCCCCTCGACGTCCACGTCCCTCCAAACGGTCGGCCCCCTCTTCATTCTCTCTCCGACGACCTCCCGCATGCGTGCCCGACGCCGCCCGGCTCGGCCAACCGCTGGGCTCGCACGCGCGCGCTCCCCCGCTCCCCCCTCTTCTTCCCCTGGTCGTGGACCTGCCCCAGCAACGCCACAGACACACCCTCGCCCCCTCCTGTGACCTCCAGCCACACCTGCGTCTTCGCCGGCGCACACGTCCACGGTGGACCGCGGGCTGGCCATATAAGGCTGCCCCGGTCTCCCATCTCCCCTCTGCTGGCTTCCCCCACTCCTCAATCGCCCCCTGCTCCACCCACTCCTCCCCAGGAGCTCCCGAACTCGAGATCGACCTCGGAGACCGCCTTTTGGGCTCATCGGAGATCCCTAGGTATAGAGCCTCCCCGTTTCCCTTTTTGCTCGATCTGAAACCGCAACGCCCTTCTGATGCATTCCCCCTTCCTCCCGTGCCTTTTGCTGTAGGAAACGCCGACGGCGACCCCCCCCCCCCCCCCGCCGAAGCGTTTCCGCCGCTGGACCTCGCCGCCGGCGACTCCGGCCACCCCAGCCACTCCCTCGACCACCACCCGAACGACAGCAGCACCCCGAGTCCATTCCGGCCCTCATCTCCCCTCGCCGCGCACTCCTTCGCCGCCGGTGAGCTCTCCCCCTCCTCTATCGAGAGGTAGAAGACGACCGCGAGGTGGGGCCCGCGTGTCATCCTCTCACCCCTCCCGCATCTCTCCTTCTCTTTCTGGTCAACGGGCCCTGCCCATCAGGTTTGAAACTTGACGCGCGCAGGGGCGTTGAGCCGCCTGCTAGCTGGCTGGCTGGGCCGGCCCAGCTGCTGGCCAAGTCTGGCCCAGGGGCAAAGCCCTTTTCTTTTTCTTTTTCTGTGCAGTTTTCCAAAAATTCCACAAGACAAAATAAAACTCCAATGCCAAATATTTTTACACCACAATTCTTTTAATAATCTGTAGTATTTTATAGTGCCATTTGTAAAAAAAAACTGAAAACCTTTTATGTACTATTTTATTTAAAAAACCGATTTTTAGGCATTTTAGCCACTATTAAAAATAGTTTTGAAAACTTTTTACACTACAAAACCTTAGACAGATATTTTTAGAATAGTTTGTAGTATTTATCAGAGTAGGGTAACATTTTAGAAGTAAATATTGTGCTCTGTTTTTGTGTGATGCTTATTATTACCGTTATTTATCGCGACGATAGATTGCGTTGTTGACGAGGGAGTTGGACCCGAAGACTTTGAAGACCCCGAAGACTTTGTTGAGCCAGGCAAGGAGCCCTTTGACCATGACTATGAAACCTTTTATTGCATGGCATATTGCACTTATTTCCGTGATGTTGATCATGTTGGTGTGGTGACCACTTTGGTGGGATTCCCTTGATACTTTACCGTTGATACTTGCATCGTGCATGACCCTACCATTCTTATGAGGGTTGTGCGGTGGGAGTAGATAGGATGCTAGTAGATGCTACGCAAGTGGGACGGGAATATGCATAGTGTTGGGAACAAGAGTGTTTTCAAAGACTTTTCGAAAACCCCGTCGGGTGCCACTAATGCTCGAGGGAGATGATGTTGAGCTAGGTAACCACTTGATAAAGAAGTGGTGTACCGGAGCAAGTGAGTGTGTGTGGTTTTCGAAAACGGATTGGTGTAAGTTGCGACCGTTATTCCAACCTTACATGTACAACCACGATACCCCTTATGGGACGGGGCTTTGTTGACTACCTTAGTGGGTACTAGCATAGAGCCCGCATTACTAGTGGCAGGAGAGTATGAGTTACTCTCTCGATACGGGGTCGTGCCTGGTAGGGCGACCATGCACTGTCTTTACAGGCACCGGGCACACCGTTGTGTTCCTTCATGGATGGTACTATGTGAAGCGATGCTCGTGTTTGTACATCATGAAGACACGGACCAACGAGTGGACTCTTTGTTTAGTATCGCTAGGGAAAAGGCAATGTTCGGGTACTTACCTCGGGTATGCAATATACCGCGAGTCGTGGCTTGACACGGAAGTTTCCCGAGTCTTGTGGGTAAAGTGTGCAACCTCTGCAGAGTGTAAAACTATTCGAATAGCCGTGTCCACGGTCAAGGACAGTTGGATGACCGCTCTTGTGCTACGTCCAGTGTTCACTAAACTTGGTGTGCGTGTGTGTGGGTTGGTGACGGAGATGATACTTGAGTTAAGTCGGATGACTTGACATGATGATTGAACATGAGGTGTTCAATCCTTGAATCATATTGATATTTGTAACCTGTTCAAACATATACCTGTTACTTGTTGGTGCATGCTATCACATATTATTTTGAACATGACATTGCATTCAAAATCAGCTTTTCACAAAACTTACCTACTTAGTGCTATATCATGCAATGTTATTGCCTTGTTCCAAACATGGGTTGCTTGCGAGTACATTCAAAGTACTCATTGGCTTGCCACTGGTTATTTAATTGGCCAGGCATGGAAGAGCAGGAATATGGTGAAGAGTTCGATGGTGACGAACATGCGAACTAGGACGCTTCCCAGTCAAAATGCCTGTAGGTTAACGCAGATGGCATGGGTCTACGCTTTCGATCAAGATTTCCGCTGCTAGTTATGTTGTCATTTGGCCTCTCATGGCCCTATCTATGGAAGACTTGACCTTCATGGTCTTTATTTGTGTAAGACACTAAATGTGGATGTAAGACCCTTGTTATTCAGCTTCTGTGTGTTCAGTGAGCATTGATCTCTGGGATCACTGTACACGTGCATTCGATGATCACGACTTATGAGTCGGGGTCCCCACAGAGCTGGTATCAGAGTCATCCTGACTGTAGGAAGCCCTTACTTAGCATGGATGTTAGCTAGGATAAAACCGTTTTCAAAACTACACATATACTTAGGAGTTCTGCACTTCTTACCTCATCTAGTCTTCTCATAGCACTATACTGACTCTCCTCCCTTCAAACCTTATAGATGGCCGTCGTACCTGAAGCCCTCCTAGCATCCGGCTTTTCCCTACTCCTTGAGGATAGCCTGGAGAAGTGCCAGTATCGCCGATCACCCGTTTTCCTCTACCACGAGCACTGGGTCGATGCCGTCACGAAGGAGTACCATGTTGATGTGGTCGTGAAGGCAAACGACTCCCCGACCAGTTGGTTCTTTGAAGGACCACGGATGGAGACCGTGGCACTCGCAGTCGAGACAGCTGCACGGAAGGCACTCATCCACCTTCGAGGCATGATACGTCTCTAACGTATCTATAATTTATGAAGTATTCATGCCATGTTTACAATAATTTTATATGATTTTGGTATGATTTTATTAGAACTAACCCGGACTGACGCTGTTTTCAGCAGAACTACCATGGTGTCGTTTTTTGTGCAGAAATAAAAGTTCTCGGAATGGGCTGAAAATTTACGAACAATATTTTTGGAAAATATAAAAAATACTGGAGCAAAAAGATACCGGAGAGGAGTCCCGAGGCAGCCACAAGCCTAGGGGGCGCGCCCCCTGGTTTGTGGGCCCATCGGGAGTCCCCCTGACTTGATTCGAACGCCAAGCACTCCTATATATACCAAAACCCCCAGAAAGAAACCTAGATCAGGAGTTCTGCCGCCGCTAGCCTCTGTATCCAAGAAAAACCAATCGGGAGCCCGTTCCGGCACCCTGTCGGAGGGGGAAACCATCACCGGAGGCCATCTTCATCATCCCGGCGGTCTCCATGACGAGGAGGGAGTAGTTCACCCTCGGGGCTGAGGGTATGTACCAGTAGCTATGTGTTTGATCTCTCTCTCTAGTGTTCTTGAGATGACACGATCTTGATGTACCGCGAGCTTTATTAATATAGATGAATCATATGGAGTTTTCCCCTCTCTATCTTCTTGTGATGAATTGAGTTTTCCCTTTGAAGTTTTCTTATCGGATTGAGTCTTTAAAGGATTTGAGAACACTTGATGTATGTCTTGCGATGGGATATCCGTGGTGACAATGGGATGTTCTATTGATCCACTTGATGTATGTTTTGGTGATCAACTTGCGGGTTCCGTGACCTTGGGAATCTATGCATAGGGGTTGGCACATGTTTTCGTCTTGACTCTCCGGTAGAAACTTTGGGGCACTCTTTGAAGTTCTTTGTGTTGGATTGAACATGATGAATCTGAAATTGTGTGATGCATATCGCATAATCAAGCCCATGCGTACTCGTGGTGACATTGGAGTATCTAGGTGAAATTCGGGTTTTGGTTGATGTGTATCTTAAGGTGTTATTTTAGTACGAACTCTAGGGCTGTTCGTGACACTTATAGGGATAGCTCATAAGATTGATCGGAAAAGATAACTTTGAGGTGGTTTCGTACCCTACAATAATTTCTTCGTTTGTTCTCCGCTATTTTTGACTTTGGAGTGAACTCTTTGTCGCACGTGAGGGATTTACATATGATTCAACTATGTCAGTATTGTTGAGAGAACTTGCACTAGTGAAAGTATGAACCCTAGGCCTTGTTTCTAAGCATTGCAATACCGTTTGTGCTCACTTTTATCATTAGTTACCTTGCTGTTTTTATATTTTCAGATTACAAAAGCCTATATCTACCATCCATATTACACTTGTATCACCATCTCTTCGCCGAACTAGTGCACCTATATACAATTTACCACTGTATTGGGTGTGTTGGGGACACAAGAGACTCTTTGTTATTTGGTTGCAGGGTTGTTTGAGAGAGACCATCTTCATCCTACGCCTCCCATGGATTGATAAACCTTAGGTCATCCACTTGAGGGAAAATTTCTACTGTCTTACAAAACTCTGTGCTTGGAGGCCCAACAAAGTCCACAAGAATAAAGTTGCGTAGTAGACATCAAGCTCTTTTCTGGCGCCGTTGCCGGGGAGGTGAGTGCTTGAAGGAATATCTTTAGATCTTGCAATTGAATCTTTTAGTTTCTTGTTTTTCACTAGTTTGGTTTTATAAAAGAAAACTACCAAAAATGGAGTTTAGGTTGCATCAATTGGTTCATGTTTTTAATGTCTTTCGTGAAAATGATGGTTTCGAAAATTGTGCTCAATTGGTAGAGGAAGAATTTATGAAAATACTTAATGAGAATTCCTTGAATGATGAGCATGATTGCAATATTGCTAGTATGAATTCTCTGAATATCCATGATGCTAATGATATGCAATGCCACAAGCTTGGGGATGCTATGTTTGATGAAGATGATATTTTTAGTCCTCCAAGTTTTGATGAACAAATTTGTTATGATAATGACATGCCTACTATCTATGATGATTATGTTGATGAAAGTGGATTTGGAGAGGTCATGACTTTATTTAGTGATGAATCCACTATTTTGGAAGAGGTTCCAATTGATTATGAGAACAAAGTTGCTATCTATGATGATTATTGTGATGACATGTATGCTATAAAGAATAATGATAATCATGAAACTTGTTATCATGATTTTAATTTTCAATTGGATTATGCCTCACATGATAGTTATTTTGTTGAGTTTGCTCCCACTACTATTGATGAGAATAAATTTTCTTATGTGGAGAGTAGTAAAATTTCTATGCTTGTGGATCATGAAGATAATGCTTTATGTGATATTTATGTTTTGAAATTCCTTCATGATGCTACTGAAAATCATTATGAGGGAGGAACATATGCTTGTAGGAATTGCAATAATATCTAGTTTCCTCCCTATGTGTTCAAAGTTTTGAAGTTATGCTTGTTTTGCCTTCCTATGCTAGTTGATTCTTGCTCCCATAAACTGTTTGCTCACAAAATCCCTATGCATAGGAAGTGGGTTAGACTTAAATGTGCTTGTCATGAGATTCATGATGCTCTTTTGCATGTTATAATTATTATTCCTATGTGAGCATCATTGAAATCATCATGCCTAGCTAAAAGGCATTAAAGAAAAGCGCTTGTTGGGAGACAACCCAACACTTTTACTTTCTGTTTTTGTGTGTTCACATGATTAAGCTACTGTAGTAATCATGTTTTGTGCCTTTTATTTCAATAAAGTGCCAAGTAAAGCCTTTGGGATGACTCACAAGATGAGTAGAACTGATGCTGAACCAAAACAGAAACTTTTGACTCAAGTACATGAATTTTCATTTTTTACTGGATCGTGATAATCTTCTGAAATTTTTACACAGCTTGCATATACAAATTAGTCAGGTTTTCCTAATTTTTCAGAATTTGTAGAGATGGGGAAGTATGGCTATACTACAGATCTTCACAGACTGTTCTGTTTTTGACAGATTCTGTTTTGCATGCATAGTTTGCTTGTTTTAGTGTTTCCATAGCTTATATTTAGTGGTATAAATTATGGGAATAATAGAATACAGTAGGTATCATGTGGAAACAAATATGAATCTTGTCTTGACAGTACCTAAGTGAATGATCTTTGTTTATTATACTAACCCATCTCACGAAGTTCTGTTAAGTTTTGTGTGATTGAAGTTTTCAAGATTTGGGTGAGACACCGATATGAGGAGAATAAGGAGTGACAAGAACCTAAGCTTGGGGATTCCCAAGGCACCCCCAAGGTAATATCCAAGGAAGACTCAAGCGCCTAAGCTTGGGGATGCCCCGGAAGGCATCCCCTCTTTCGTCTTCAACATTATCGGTATATCTTACTGGGAGCTATATTTTTATTCGTCACATAATATGAGTTTTGCTTGGAGCATCATTTTATTTTCTTGTTTTCTGTTAGGTGTTATTTATAATCTTGTTTTTCAATAAAAAGTTCCAAGAATTGCCTTAGGATGCTTGCATTGCATGTTTTGATGAGTGCTGTGTAAAAACAGAAACTTTGGCTGTAGTGTTTGAATTTTCATATTTTACTGGAACGTGGAAAGTTTCTGAAATTTTACACAGTGATTTCATATAAATTATTTAGCATGTCCTAAATTTTCATAATTTTTTGAGTTACATAAGTACACTGTTTTCATAAATTTCTACAGACTGTTCTGTTTGGACAGATTGCTGTCATAGTTTCGTTATCTACTTATCCTATAGTTTCCATAGCCTATATTGGTAGATATAAATTGTGGAAATGATAGTATACAGTACCTAATGTTTGAAAATTATTATGCAACTTGTCTTGGCAGTACATAAAGAGTTGATTTATTATTATGTGTACTAACCTATCTCACGAGTTCTTTTCAAGTTTTGTGTGGAAGATGTTTTTGAGAATAGGTGAAACCATGATATGAGAGGATTGAACGAGATACAAAAGCTCAAGCTTGGGGATGCCCAAGGCACCCCAAGTAAATATTTCAAGAAGTCTCAAGCATCTAAGCTTGGGTATGCTACGCATCCCACCTCTCTTCATCAACAATTATCGGTTAGCCTATGTTGAGCCTAAATTTTTATTCGTTCACATGATGCGTGCTATTCTTGGAGTGCTATTTTTCTTTTGCTTGCTGTTTAATAAAAAGCTTAAGATCTTAAATTCTTAGATGACAGAGTCTTCACATAGTTATTTAATTGTTGGCCACTCATTGATCTTCACTTATATCTTTTTGGAGTAGTTTCTCATTCACTCTCGTGCTTCACTTATATCCTATGAGTAAATGGTTGAATGAATTGAATATCATAAATCTGAAATTAAATATGCTTCATATACTTATCCCATGGGGAGTAATGACTTCACACATAATAAGTATAGGTGGTAAAATTTATTTAAAGTTAGCAAACACCGCATTGGTCACTTGAACAATTCATGAAAGAATATTGAAGGAAGAGAGATTCCACATATAAATATACTATCTTGGACATCTTATATGATTGTGAGCTCATTAATTATTTTCAAACTCGAGCAAATTAGTTAAAATTGGACAAGGAAGACAACTTAATGAGTTATGTTTGGGTATATTTGTATAGAAGTTATATTGTTATGGATCCTCCAACATGTGGTGCTTGCTTCCACCTCATACTAGCCAAAACTTCCGCACCAAGTAGAAATACTACTTGTGCATCCAAACACCCTTAAACCAGTTTTGCCATGAGAGTCCACCATACCTACCTATATGCGGTATTTACCTGCCGTTCCAAGTAAATTTGCATGTGCCTAACTCTAAACCTTCAAATAATATTCTGTTTTGTATGCCCGAATCACTCATATAGTGACTAGAGGTTGTCAGTATCTTCGATGCTAGGTGGGTTATTCTCACGATATGTGTTGATTCACTATCATTCATGAGAAAGTGGCTGGTATTCGGGATGCCCAGTTCCATGCTCAAAAATCAAATCAAAATATAATGAAACAAAACTCCCCCAGGATTGTTGTTTGTATGGACGGTACCCGTGGATTCGGCTCGCCGTGGAGTGTGATTGATTGGTGGAGGGGGAGTAAAAACTTTACCATTTTGTTTGGGAACCGCCTATAATGTATCTAGCATGGAAGATACCGAGATCTCTCGGTTGTTATGTTGACAATGAAAGCATACCGCTCAAAATTATTATTCATCTCTGTTTTAAAAGCTCGAGCTCTGGACCTTTGCAAATCAATGCTTCCCTCTGCGAAGGGCCTATCTTTTACTTTCTAGTACTTACCTTTATGCAAGAGTCATGGTGATCTTCACCACTTCCTATATTTCGCCTTTTTCTCTTGGCAAGCGTCATGTGTTGGGGAATGATCTAGACATATATATCCACACAAATATATTTGATCAAGAATTATTATTGTTGACAATTATCTATATGATAAATAAGTTGGGAGGCGAAACATTAAGCCCCTATCTTTCTCTGTGTTCGATGGATGCTATTTGTTCTAAAAATATGCTTTGAGTGTCAATAATCATGGAAGACTATATGATAGTTGAGTATGTGGAATTTGCTAAATCAAAGCTCTTACATAGACCCTTCCTGAAAATAAGATGAATTGCAATTGTTCGATGACTAGGAATATGGTTTGTTAGTTTTCAAGAAACTTTCTGGTCTATACTTTAACATGTGAATAGCTTGTTACTTGATCATGAGAAGTTTTATGAGATTAGCTACTGTTTATGGTTTATATTGATGCTAGAAAAGGTGATTGGAATTATAATTGATCAAACTTGTGCACTTGCTAGCATTCACACTTCATAAATTATTTCTTTTATCATTTACCTACTCGAGGACGAGCAGGAATTAAGCTTGGGGATGCTGATACGTCTCCAACGTATCTATAATTTATGAAGTATTCATGCCATGTTTACAATAATTTTATATGATTTTGGTATGATTTTATTAGAACTAACCCGGACTGACGCTGTTTTTAGCAGAACTACCATGGTGTCGTTTTTTGTGTAGAAATAAAAGTTCTCGGAATGGGCTAAAAATTTACGGAGAATATTTTTGGAAAATATAAAAAATACTAGAGCAAAAAGATACTGGAGAGGAGTCCCGAGGCAGCCACAAGCCTAGGGGGCGCACTTCCCCCCTAGGGCATGCCCCCTGGCTTGTGGGCCCCTCGGGAGTCCCCCTGACTTGATTCCAACGCCAAGCACTCCTATAAATACCAAAACCCCCAGAAAGAAACCTAGATCGGGAGTTCCGCCGCCGCAATCCTCTGTGGCCACGAAAAACAAATCGGGAGCCCGTTCTGGCACCCCGCCGGAGGGGGAAACCATCACCGGAGGCCATCTTCATCATCCCGGCGGTCTCCATGACGAGGAGGGAGTAGTTCACCCTCGGGGCTGAGGGTATGTACCAGTAGCTATGTGTTTGATCTCTCTCTCTTGTGTTCATGAGATGACACGATCTTGATGTACCGCGAGCTTTATTAATATAGATGAATCATATGGAGTTTTCCCCACTCTATCTTCTTGTGATGAATTGAGTTTTCCCTTTGAAGTTTTCTTATCGGATTGAGTCTTTAAAGGATTTGAGAACACTTGATGTATGTCTTGCGATGGGATATCCGTGGTGACAATGGGATGTTCTATTGATCCACTTGATGTATGTTTTGGTGATCAACTTGCGGGTTCCGTGACCTTGGGAATCTATGCATAGGGGTTGGCACATGTTTTCGTCTTGACTCTCCAGTAGAAACTTTGGGGCACTCTTTGAAGTTCTTTGTGTTGGATTGAACATGATGAATCTGAAATTGTGTGATGCATATCGTATAATCAAGACCATGTGTACTCGTGGTGACATTGGAGTATCAAGGTGACATTAGGGTTTTGGTTGATGTGTATCTTAAGGTGTTATTTTAGTACGAACTCTAGGGCTGTTCGTGACACTTATAGGGATAGCTCATAAGATTGATCGGAAAAGATAACTTTGAGGTGGTTTTGTACCCTACAATAATTTCTTCGTTTGTTCTCCGCTATTTTTGACTTTGGAGTGAACTCTTTGTCGCACGTGAGCGATTTACATATGATTCAACTATGTCAGTATTGTTGAGAGAACTTGCACTAGTGAAAGTATGAACCCTAGGCCTTGTTTCTAAGCATTGCAATACCGTTTGTGCTCACTTTTATCATTAGTTACCTTGCTGTTTTTATATTTTCAGATTACAAAAACCTATATCTACCATCCATATTATACTTGTATCACCATCTCTTCACCGAACTAGTGCACCTATACAATTTACCATTGTATTGGGTGTGTTGGGGACACAAGAGACTCTTTGTTATTTGGTTGCAGGGTTGTTTGAGAGAGACCATCTTCATCCTACGCCTCCCACGGATTAATAAACCTTAGGTCATCCACTTGAGGGAAAATTGCTACTGTCCTACAAAACTCTGCGCTTGGAGGCCCAACAAAGTCTACAAGAATAAAGTTGCATAGTAGACATCAAGGCATCATCCCAAAGATGGCTGACGAGCCAGCTACTCGCTATCTACCCTTCAGGAGGGATGATATTGGCGAGAGTTGGATGTTGGTTCCATCCAAGGAGGATGGGACACCACTCAGATTCTAGACCTACTTCAGCCTCTCCGCCAACAGTCTGGCTCACCACTTGATTAAGGAGTCCGTGAAGCTCCGCGAGGAACTTCACCACACCCGAGAGCTATTTCGTCAAGCCAAGACGAAGCTAGACATGATCAAGAAGGATGGAGCCCCCGACCGGAGACGATGCCCGTACGGATGATAATCAGGAGGAAGACCCAGAGGAGCGTGACTACGAGACCGAGCACTCCACCACCTGAGTCCGAGAACCCCTAGGGTAGCATCAGTCATGTACCCCTCATGCGAAGTCGAGTCTGTGTAATGGTTCATATGAAACCATGTGTGCTTGTTGTTTGCTTTTGTTGTTTGTGTTCCGATGCAAGTCGCGCTTTTGCCTTAGGCAACATGTAAGAGACTCCATCGTCTATCTTATCTTAATAAATGTATTGGTCTTTCGACCTTTGTTTTGCCACTCTTGCACTATACCAACCCCCTTAGGTGGGCTTTTCCAGTATTGCTTTTCCTCTCGTTTATCCCGGTTATTGACTTGGCTGCTCCAAACAGGATGGTGACGGCAACCCGCAACAACTTCTTCACCAACCCTGAAGCCGGCAACTCCAGCCAGCAACAGGGAGCTGGTGGGGCTGCTCACGCTGGAGATCACCCGGAGCAGCCACAAGGCGACATTCCCCCGCCACCACCTCCACCGGAGAACATGACCATAGCTCAGTTTCTCCAAGTTCTCCGAGAGGAACGCCAAGCCAACACTGCTGCTATCCAGCAGATGGCCCAAGTCCTTGTGAACAACCAGCATCAAGGCAGGAACGGCAATGGCCGCTCCACTCTGTCTGAGTTCATGAGGAATTCGCCCCCAACCTTCACCGAGACTGCTGAACCCCTGGATGTTGATGACTGGATCCGCACCATCGAGGACCTCCTTACATTGGTCAATTGCAATGAGGATCGTGAGAAGGTGCTGTATGCCTCTCACTGCCTCGGAGGTACCGCCAGAGCTTGGTGGGATGGATTCAAGGTCATGCAAGGCGATCGTGTGATCACCTGGGATAACTTCAAGGAAGGATTCCGCACTGCCCACATTCCTTCTGGGATTATGGCTATCAAGAAGAGGGAATTCTGAGTGCTGAAGCAAGGAAGTGGCTCTGTCAAGGAATACATGCGGAAGTTCAACCTGCTGTCAAGGTATGCACCTGAAGATGTCAACACGGAGGCTGCTAAGATGGAACGCTTCATGGAAGGACTCCAGCAAACCCTGTAGTACTAACTCATCGTCTGTGACTGTCGGACCTTCTTTGACCTAGTGAACAAAGCCCTCATGCTTGAGGACAAGCGTCGTGCCATAGACGACACTCGCAAGCGCAAGATGATCAACAAGGGTAGTTCCAGCAACCAGAAGCCTCGCCTCTGGCAGCCTACCTATCAGCCGCAGCAGGCCAGACCTCCTGCACCTCGTCCGAGCTACCAGCCTCAGCAGTATGCCAATCCCAATCCAGCCTACAACAACCCCAATAACAACAACGACGGCAGGAACAACAACAACAACAACTATGGTCAGGTCACTTGCTTTGGATGTGGTCAGCCAGGACACTACTCAAAGCAGTGCCCCAATAAGAAGCCAGATGCACCGCGCCCCAATGCGCCCAACCAAGGTCAAGGCCGTGGAGCGCCACCAAGGAACCCAGCTCCCCGCAACCAGCCAAACAATGGCAAGGGTCGTGTGAATCACGTCACCGCTGAGGTAGCCCAGGAAGACCCGGACGTCATACTGGGTACGTTCCTCGTCAACTCAACCCCAGCAACCGTACTGTTTGATTGTGGAGCTTCGCATTCTTTTGTTACTCAAAAGTTTGCACTAGAGAGTGGAATGCAGCCTACACCCCTGGGTAGTCATATGTTGATACAAACCCCGGGATCAGTTATGAAGTCCAAGATAGGATGTAAGGGAGTCGGGATCAACGTTAACGGGGTAGACTTCCTAGCAGACATCATAGTTCTGGATTCACCAGGCTTGGACGCCATCCTTGGCATGAATTGGTTGACCAAGCACCAAGGATTGTTAGACTGTGCCAAGAGGACTGTCACCATGACCAATAGCCAAGGAGTGGAGGTCAAGTATGTTCCCAACCCTGGCTCCGCTGAAGCCCCTCAGGCTAACTGTCTGTCGGGAATTGAGTTGGATCAAGTGCCAGTGGTATGTGAATACCCGGATGTATTTCCTGATGAGCTGCCCGGAATGCCTCCTGACCGCGCCATTGAGTTCATCATTGAGCTAATGCCCGGAGCAGGACCCATCTATAAGAAGCCCTATAGAATGGGATCCGAAGAGTTGGCTGAGTTGAAGAAGCAACTGGCAGAGCAGCTCAGGAAAGGATTCATTCGCCCTAGTGCCTCACCTTGGGGATCACCTGTTCTATTTGTGTCAAAGAGGGACGGAACTATCCGACTCTGTGTCGATTACCGTTCTCTCAATGAAGTCACGATAAAGAACAAGTACCCACTTCCCAAGATTGAAGACCTGTTCGATCAGCTGAATGGAGCTAGGGTGTTTTCCAAGATCGACCTCAGGTCGGGGTACTACCAGTTGAAGATCAGACCCCAAGACATTCCGAAGACGGCGTTCGTAACCCGGTATGGCCTGTATGAATATACGGTCATGTCATTTGGGTTGACCAATGCCCCTGCCTACTTCATGTACCTCATGAACAAAGTTTTCATGGAATACTTGGACAAGTTTGTAGTCGTCTTTATTGACGACATACTCGTCTTTTCCAAGTTAGAAGAAGAGCATGAGCAACACTTGAGATTGGTCCTAGACAAGCTTCGAGAGCACTAGCTTTATGCCAAGTTCAGCAAGTGCGAGTTTTGGCTGCATGAAGTTGGATTCTTGGGTCATGTGTTGACTGCAAAAGGATTGTCAGTGGATCCTACCAAGATTGAAGCCGTGACTGAATGGCAATCCCCAACCAATTTGAAGGAAGTCAGAAGCTTCCTCGGACTCGCGGGATATTACCACAAGTTCGTCGAAGGATTTTCGAGCATTGCCCGACCCATGACTCAGCTTTTGAAAAAGGACAAGAAGTTCAAATGGACGCCGACGTGTGAAGAAAGCTTCCAAGAGCTCAAGAAGAGATTGACCACAGCCCCAGTTTTGGCCACCCCCGATATTCACAAGGAGTTTGTGATATATTGTGATGCATCGAGAACCGGGCTTGGAGGTGTACTGATGCAAGAAGGCAGAGTCGTAGCATATCTATCCAGACAACTACGTCCCCATGAAGAGAACTACGCTACTCATGATCTTGAGAAGACATGGCGACATTACCTTCTGGGAAAGCGATGTGAGATATACACAGACCACAAGAGTTTGAAGTATATTTTCACCCAAAAGGAATTGAACATGAGGCAGCGAAGATAGTTGGAGGTTATCAAGGATTATGACCTCACTGTTCAATACCACCCCGGAAAGGCTAACGTGGTAGCAGACGCCTTAAGCATAAAGGCTTGTTCCTTGAATGCTATGATTAAGGAAAGGCTACCCGCCTTGTATGAAGAGCTTGAAAGCTTCGGCTTGGAACTAGTTGCACTAGGGTTCCTAGCCAACCTCGAAGCAAAGCCTACCTTGATGGATGTGTCGGTGTTCTGGGAACGGGGGTACCCAGACTTGCCTGCCTGCGGCCCAGGGCATGGCCCACTTGACGGTCCGTAGGGCCCTGTGCGGCTTCACTCAAGACAAGACCCTCGCGAGAGTCCCACCCTCACGAGGAGAACAACGCCAAGACCCATGGGGGAATACGCCTCCCCAGGCCCCCTCCTGAGTGGCGGAGATCTCTATGTAATGCGGGAGGTCAAGGGTGACGCTAGCCAGGCTAGGCGGGCACCAGCGCGCCAGAGGGGACAGTTTCCTCTTTGGTGCAAAGGAGGCAGGGACGAGCGCAGATTCCTGAGACGCCCTGCCAAAGGTTGCCACTCCGGTGCAATGAGACCAATCCAGCAGGCGCGGCAGGACGGATGTCATCACCGAGCCCACCACTGCATCACCAACAGCTACTTTGCAGGCAAACACCATCTTTCGTCAGGATAAGATGTACCTCCTGTCCCCTTTCAAATTTGGCCGTTGTGGGATCCCTTCCCGCCATTGCGATAAGGGAAGAGGACCCGGGCCGCTATAAATAGAGGCTAGGCTACTCTGTAGAGGGGGGATCGGACGCCACCAGAACGCACTCGCGAGGCAACTCACCGCTGTACTAGTTCATCCACAAACCTCCTCGTGAGGCAATCCACCAAAAAGCAGGAGTAGGGTTTTACGCTTCGCGGCGGCCCGAACCTGGGTAAACTCTCGTGTGCTATCTTCTTCCTCGCCATCGAGCGGGGTTATCGTGTTGTGAGCTTGGAGGGGGTGAAGCTGTTGGGGATCTTCGCACACGCCCCTGAGTTCGAACTTCTTAGGGTTTTTGCAGAGCCCGAAATCCGACATTTGGCGCGTCAGGTAGGGGGCGTGTCGAAGTCTTCCTCAAGCCTCGCTCCTTCTCTGCTTCACCGCTCTGATGGCTGACACTCGACGAGCCCGCGCCGAGCGCCGTGCTGCTCGTGTCGCCCAGACAGCGCCGATGGGCCGCACCACCGCGCGCTGGTCCGCCGCCCCTGTGGCCAACGCCGCCACGGGCCCGGAAGCCCACGAGCAGCTGGACTCGTCACAGCCAGTCACCGCACGGCGCGACGGCCGCACCGCTACTCCGTCGATCGTTCCAGCTACAGGGTCGTCCTCCCACGCTCGCCCCGGGCCAGCGCGTGGGTCGGGCGCACTCCTCATGGCGCGCGAGCTGCTGCGTTACCGCCCTGGCCCCAACCGCTACGACGACTGGCTCGGGCGCATTGCAGAGCTCGTCAGCGCCGCCGGCGACGCCTCGGCGCTCTCCTACTCATTCCGGCCCCAGCCCTCCCTGGCGGGCGACGAGGCCCATGATATGCCGCCTCCTCCTCCTCAGCGCGACGTCGACCCCGAGCCCAGGCACGAAGCACGCCCGCGCGACCAGCCACGCGGGCCCCCAGCGAGGGTGAGAGAGGAAGTAAGCAGCCAGGCGGTGCCGCGGCCGCACGCTGATGCGCGTGCGCTCCCCGCGCCGCTGCATCAGCATCGCGACCGGGCGCCCTTAGAGGCAGCTGCGCCAGAGCATCAAGACAGGGTCCCTCCCGCGCGCGCAGCACCCGCGGGTCCAGTGGGTTGCCGCACCATCGCCCCGGAGATCCATCCGGCCGTGTGGCCCTGCAAGTTCAAGCCTGACCTACCTCCTCGCTACGACAGCACCCCAGATCCCGCTGAATTCCTACAGCTCTACTCGCTAAGCATCCAGGCGGCCGGCGGGGACGACAAGGTCATGGCAAGCTGGTTCCCTATGGCACTCAAGGGTGGTGCGCTCTCCTGGCTCCTCAACCTCCCGGAGGGATCGATCACCTCCTGGGAAGACCTGCGTGAGTGCTTTGTCGCCAACTTCCAAGGCACCCGCGACCGCGCCCTTGGAGTGGGTGACCTGCGTCGCGTGAAGCAACAGCCGGACAAGTCCTTGCACAAGTTCATAAAGCGCTTCACGACTGTTCGCCTCAAGATCCCGAGGGTGTCGGATGAGGCCATCATCTCGGCATTCACCGACGGCGTCAGGGACCTCAGGATGAGGGAGGAGCTCGCTATCAACGACGATCTGAGCTTGGCTCTGGAGATGTTCAACCTGGCGAACAAGTGCGCGAAAGCCAAAGAGGGCCGCCTCTCACTCCGCGAGCTTCTGGAGGCGGAACCCGAAGACAAGTAGACCAAGGCCAAGGAAGCGAAGCGCAAGGCCCCCGCGATGCTGGCAGCTAAGCCTGAGGCAAAGAGCAGTCGAGACGAGGAACCCCCCACGGGAGGGCGACCGTTCTGCATCTTCCATGGCACCAATAGCCACAACACCATCGACTGTCAGGAGCTCAGGATGGTCCGCGACGAACATTTCGGTCGGCGCCCTGGGCGTAGCGACCGTGGCTATGGATGCGGTGGAGGCCGCAGCGGAGGCCGCTGGGACAATCGAGACCCGCGCCAGGAGTGGCGCGATCAAGCTTGGGAGGACCGCTGGCGCGACGAACCTCCGGAGGGGTCACGTCGTGGTCAGCCTCGTGAGGCCCGCCCTCGTGCGGCCGACCTTCCCCCGCTGCCGCCGCCACCCAGGAGGAAGGAAGAAGACAGGCAGAACGACGGGGCTGGGGGCTTCCAGGAGGTCAGGGCAATAGCCTGCATCCTGGGCGGCGCCCAAGCCCCAGCATCGAACCGCATCTTTAATCAGTTCTCGCGGGAGGTGAACACAGCTCTCCCGAAGCTCGAGGCTGCGCGCCCCCTCAAGTGGTCCCAGTGCGCCATTACCTTTGACTCCAAGGATCAACTCAGGTGCTCAGCCATGGCAGGCGCACTCCCCATGCTGTGCACGCCTACCATCAGCAATGTCCTCGTCACCAAGACCCTCATTGACGGTGGCGCGGGGCTTAATGTCCTCTCCATCGAGACGTTCGAGACGCTCCAAGTGCCATACGACCAGCTCATGCCGACCAAGCCTTTCTCAGGAGTCACTGACGGCTCCACAGTCCCCATCGGGCAAGTGCGCCTGCCCGTCACCTTCGGCGGGCGCAACAATTACCACACCGAGCTCATCATCTTTGACGTCGCCCAAAACCACCTCCCGTACAACGCGATCCTCGGATACCCAGCCCTCGCCAAGTTCATGGCGGTGACTCACCATGGCTACAACGTCCTCAAGATGCCGGGGAGTGGCGGCATCATCACCGTCGCCTGCGATGAGAAGGACGCCGTTTGCTCCCTCGAGCGCGCCTACCATGCCGCAGCGGCCGAGCACTCAGACGACGAAGGAGACGTCCTGCCTCGCGAGGATGTCCCCAGGAACGAGAAGCAGCTCCTTTCCAAGGGGTGCCAAGGGGCTGAAACCTCTAAGGACGGTGCCTCAGGCTCCGCACCTGGGACCAAGGCCCCTTCCTCCCTCGCATAGGAAGGCGCGCCCAACGCCTCCCTTCGGTCGGGCTTGGGGGCTTCCACCCGGAAGGCTACCGACCTGGCCAGTGAGACGAGGGAGGTGCTCGGGCACAACTTGGGGACGCGTTTCAGCGCGCATCCGTCCAAGAAAGGAGCACGGCACAAGGCGCCAAGTTCGCGGGAGTTCGTCACCACAGCAATCGAGGAGCTTCGGGAAGCACAGGCCATGCGAGACGGGCGCGGCCCTGCACCACCAAGTGCGGTCGCCGTCGTCAACTCGGGCGGCATGCCGCGCGTCTGCGTTAATATACCCGGCATCAACAGGGACGCATCCCAGGACATCTTCTGGCCGACGCGTGTAGGTCGCGGCGGGGTCTACCCGTGCAACTACATCCGCATGCCCTTCGGTCTGGCGAACACGGGCGCCATGTTCCAGCGCCTTGCTCAGGCCATGTTCGCGCCTTACCAGGCCAGGCACCGCGAGGAGTTGGAGGAGGTGCCGGGCCCGAGCGAGTGCCCCGAGCCTCATGAGGCACCGAGCTCGTGAAGGCCAAGCTCGCGGAGGCGCAAGGCCAAGCTCCGACGACTACCTCCACGCTTCAGCGGTATTGCCGCCAGGTGATTATTTTTTGATCCGTACCAGGTAACTTTTTGGTTTGCTCAGTTTGGAGGCACCCATCGGGCTGCATTATCCTCAGGCGGCCAGGGCTCATCCCAGCTGCGTCATTTTCGCATGTATCAGATCCTTTCATGCATTTGATCTATTTCCTAAATATTCCAACCTGCATGCTCGGTGCTTCGCTGCCATGAATGTCGCCGCACCCTAATGATCCTGCCCTCGACCGCCTCGTGATTAAGGACTGGCACGACGTCTGTGCTCGGGTCCGTCCCTACAGCGTCGACAAATCCAAGTGGTCGAGCTCTGTCTCGTGGGCCAGCCCCGCGCACGTCACCTCCCAAGGCCTTCGGTGCTTCGCTCTCGCATGAGCTAATCGGGAGTGGGTGAGTCAGGGCGCGTGGCATGGTTCCTACAACCACAGTCGGCCTTTCACCGCCGTGCGAGCCGCGCGCTGGGTGTTTCCTCCTCGGAGTTGTCGCATGAGAAGACTGGGCACGGCGTCTGTGCTCGGGTCCGTCCCTGCAGCGTTGACAAATCCAATGGCTGAGCTCTGTCTGGTGGCCCGGCCCCGTTCACGTCACCTCCTTGGGTCATTGGTGTTTGGCCTTTTCATGCGATGGCCCTTGGAAATCCATTCGGCACAGGTTTCTCAAAATATACAGGACTTCAAGCGGCGCTTTCTACCGGAAGACTCAGGACTCAGGCGCAACCCGCCTTTGAGGTTGGGCCTCGTGAGACCCGAGCTGCCTCACGAGCGCCCAAATACACCTCCCAGTTCTACCGTGCAAGCCACGCGTACAAACTTAATGGGTTGTACACGCCCGAGGGGCTCAGGAGCCGGGCCCCCCATTCCCACGCCCAAGTGGAAGCCCCATGCTCCGCGCTGGCGGACAACACTGTCGCCCAAGCGGCTATGCCCACACAACGTGGAAGCCCTATGTTCCGCGCTGGGGATAAACAACTGAGGGCGCCCTAGCGGGTGCATCCAACCTCAGGACGGCCCCTCATGGCTCCATCTCGCAGCATTTCCTTGGGATGCACGCGTGAGGGGGCTGCATGGGGGCTACACTCAGGCCAGGCCTGGCGCACGCGACCTTCCCAAGTCCCTGGTACCTGGTCTTCACGCGTCCCTCTCAGATGAAAGCTGGCGAGGAAAGGTATGGGAGCCGCTCGTACGTCAAGGGGGACTCCTGAGCATCGCGACTCAGGAGCCTCACTGGTCACGTAGCCCCTCGCCCCTTGGCACCGTCCTGGTGATCCGGACACCCCAACGGCGGTCGAGGTATGCGCAGGACCGGGCCTTGCCGACCCAGAGCACTACAGCAAGCAGGAAGGATACGAGGCAAGGAAAGAGACCACACAACTTAGCAGTCATTACAAGCATTAAAATGTCTCCGGAAATGCAAACAAGTCTAACGCCTCCACGAGGCACGACGAACGTTACAGGAAAATACCCAGGAAGAGGAACTAGGAGGAGTTGGCGCCACCGCCCGTCCCGACCGCGGGGAGCTCGTCGTCGATATCGCTGCCATTATCATCGTCTTCACTAACCCTTGCAGCTGCAGGAGGAGGTGGGGGAACGGCGACGCAGGCGAACTTCTTCAGCAGCGCCTCCACGGCGCCCTCCACGGCCGCCGCCGTGGCGGCGCGAACCCCAGGATCAACTGAACGGATCACGGAGCCGAAGTCGGAACTCAGCTCGCGAAGTTAGAGGTGGCTGAAGACGCGCGTCGCGGCCGCGGAGAAGAGGTCGCAACACTCACTCTCCAAGACATTCTCCACCCGGGCGACGGCACCCTCAAGCACCTCGACGAGCTTTGAAGAGAGCCCCACGAAGCCGCTCTCAGGAGCCACCAGGGGTTCCGTGAATCCCCCCCCCCGGCAGATGGACTGCAGCGCCTGGCGGAGCCTGAGTTCGATGGAGGGGAGGGCGTCGAGCTCCGCAGCCTTCCCCTCCTCAGCCGCAGCGAGGGCCTTCTCCCTGGATTCAAGCCGAGCCTCTTCTGCAGCTACCTCCTCCTTCGCCCTTTCCAGACGCTCTCGCTCCGTGGCTTGGTTGGCCGTCGTCTTGGACAGCACGGCGTCACGATTGGCAAGCTTGGCTTCGCAGGTCTTGAGGTCCTCCTCCCGCTGGCGAAGCTGGTCTGCGAGCGCAGTCTTTTCCTCCTGAAGAGCCTTCAGGCAAACCTCCACCTCATCACAGTGATTCACGACAGACGCTGTGTCAGCCAGCGCCGCGTCACGAGCTGCCTTGGCTGACGCGGCCCCCTTCCTGCTCTCGGCCGCGGTGGCCTCGGCCTGGCTCCAGACTGTCACGACAGAAGCATCGGCCCGTAGCCACCCGGAGAGGAGCCCCAAGCGCTCCTTCGTGAGGCGGCCGTCGGCGCTCCCGAGGGAGCCCCGGACCTGGTCCAGAGCGGCGTAGGCCCCATCCAGGGCCTGGTCCGGAGGTGGCGCCGACGCAGCAGCAGGAACCGCCTCCAGGGGGGCAGAAGCATGGAGAACAGAAGGCGCCGGGGGCTGCGCTACTACCGCAGACAAGACAGGGACGGATGGTCCCACGGCCAGCTGGTCCTCGGGGGCTGGCCCTTCAGACAGCGGTGCGGACGCACCCCCAAGGGCAGAAACGGCCTCCCCAACGGGCATCGGGGGCTCCGCGGCCGTGACGGGGAGAGTCGCCCCGCGAGCCTCCTCGCCCGCGATGTCTGGTGCCTCATCAGGCGTCTGCAGAGCACCAGGAACGGGCATCGCGTCGGAAAGCACCTTTGGCTTGACGCCTGCCTTCTTCTTCCTCGCCTTCAGCACGGCAGCACTCCTGGTTGCCAAGCAAAGGAGGGGCCATCAGCACGTAAGCCACCGGCAGGCGGCCAAAGCCAAGAAGGATTACTTACTCTTTGACGTCGACCCACTTCCTCTTCTTCTCCACCTCGACGAAGGCGGGAATGCCCTCGCCCTTCTCCGGGGAGGCACCGCCACGTGGGGGAGCAGAAGCCGAGCTCTGGGCTTCAGGTTTCGACTTGCCGGCGGGAGTCATTGAGAAGTCCTTGAGGTCGAGGAAGCAAGAAGGAAGACGGTGCGGTGTTGAGATCTGGAGAGGTTCTCGCAAAGGATGGAGATCTGGAAGGAGGAGCAGGAGTGCAGAAGAGGAAAGCAATAATGGCTCAACGCTGGGCGTCAGGCTTTTGTAAGTTCGGGCAGTTGCCGAGGAGACACGGGAGCGGGGACGCCCGCGTCCAACCGCGCACCGCACGTCAGACCTGGCCCACAGGCAATAAGGGCCCGCGGCGCTCCGGGGGCTACTGTCGGCGTTCTGGGAACGGGGGTACCGAGACTTGCCTGCCTGCGGCCCAAGGCATGGCCCACTTGACGGTCCGTACGGCCCTGTGCGGCTTCACTCAAGACAAGACCCTCGCGAGAGTCCCACCCTCACGAGGAGAATAGCACCAAGACCTGCGGGGGAATAGGCCTCCCTAGGCCCCCTCCTGAGTGGCGGAGATCTCTATGCAATGCTCGGCCTCGGGAGGTCAAGGGTGGCGCAAGCCAGGCCAGGCGGGCACCAGCACGCCAGAGGGGACAGTTTCCTCTTTGGTGCAAAGGAGGCAGGGACGAGCGCAGGTTCCCGAGACGCCCCGCCAAAGGTTGCCATTCCGGTGCAACCAGACTAGTCCAGCGGGCGCGGCAGGACAGATGTCATCACCGAGCCCACCACTGCATCACTAATAGCTACTTTGGAGGTGAAGACCACCTTTCGTCAGGATAAGATGTACCTCCTGTCCCCTTTCGAATTTGGCCATTATGGGATCCCTTCCCGCCATTGCGATAAGGGAAGAGGACCTGGGCCGCTATAAATAGAGGCTAGGCTACTCTGTAGAGGGGGGATCGGACGCCACCAGAACGCACTCGCGAGGCAATGATACGTCTCCAACGTATCTATAATTTTTGATTGTTCGATGCTATTATATTATCTGTTTTGGATGTTTTATATGCATTAATATGCTATTTAATATTATTTTTGGGACTAACCTATTAATCTAGAGCCTAGTGCCAGTTTCTGTTTTTTCCTTGTTTTTGAGTATTGCAGATAAGGAATATTAAACGGAGTCCAAACGGAATAAAATCTCCGCGATGATTTTTCTTGGACCAGAAGAAACCTACCAGACTTGGAGATGAAGGCAGGAGACCTGCCGGGAGATCACAAGCCTGCAGGGCGCGCCCTAGGGGGGCGCCCCCTGGCTTGTGGCCCCCTACAGGTCCTCTAACCCTATTCTTCGGCCTATAAATTCCCAAATATTCCCTCAATACCAAAGAGAGCTACGAAAATACTTTTCCGCCGCCGGAAGCCTCTGTTCCCGTGAGATCCCATCTTGGAGCCTTTTCTAGTAATCTGCCGGAGGGGGATTCGATCACGGAGGGCATCTACATCAACTCCATTGCCCCTCCGATGATGCGTGAGTAGTTCACCACAGACCTTCGGGTCCATAGCAAGTAGCTAGATGGCTTCTTCTCTCTCTTTGTTCTTCAATACCATGTTCTTCATGATCTTCATGGAGATCTATCCGATGTAATACTCTTTTGCGGTGTGTTTGTCGAGATCCGATGAATTGTGGGTTTATGATCAGATTATCTATGAATATTATTTGAATCTTCTCTGAATTCTTATATGCATGATTTCATATCTTTGCAAGTCTCTTCGAGTTATTGGTTTGGTTTGGCCAACTAGATTGGTAATTCTTGCAATGGGAGAAGTGCTTAGTTTTGGGTTCAATCTTGCGGTGTCCTCACCCAGTGACAAAGTAGGGGTAGCGAGGCACGTATTTGTATTGTTGCCATCGAGGATAAAAAGATGGGGTTTTCATCATATTTCTTGAGTTTATCCCTCTACATCATGTCATCTTACCTAATGCGTTACTCTGTTCTTCATGAACTTAATACTCTAGATGCAGGAAGGAGTCGGTCGATGTGTGGAGTAATAGTAGTAGATGCAGAATCGTTTCGGTCTACTTGACACGGACGTGATGCCTATATGCATAATCATTGCCTTGGATATCGTCATAACTATGCGCTTTTCTATCAATTGCTCGACAATAATTTGTTCACCCACCGTATTATTTTCAGATCTATAAACCAAACATACCAAAAATACTTTACTGCAATCTTTTTACTTTTGTTTTACTTTTTGTTTTAGCAATCTTTTATATCTATCTCTATCAGATCTCATCCTTGCAAATAACCATGAAGGGATTGACAACCCCTTTATAGCGTTGGGTGCAAGAGTTTGATTGTTTGTGTAGGTGCGAAGATTGGGGACTTGCTTGTATCTCCTACTGGATTGATACCTTGGTTCTCAACAACTGAGGGAAATACTTATCTACTTTGCTACATCACCCTTTCCTCTTCAAGGGAAAACCAACGCAAGCTCTAGAAGTAGCAAGAAGGATTTCTGGCGCCGTCGCCGGGGAGATCTACATCAAGCCTACCAAGTACGCATCACAAACTCATCTCTTGCATTTACATTATTTTCCATTTGCCTCTCATTTTCCTCTCCCCCACTTCTAAAACGATTTTCAGAAAAACCAAAAAGATTTGCCTTTTTATTCGCCCTTCTTCCGTTCGTCTTTTTGTTTGCTTGTTTGCTATCTTTGCTTGTGTTGCCATGTGTCTTCTATTTGCAAGAATCTTTGCTTGCTAAAAATCTATTGATATGGATCCTCATCCACTTGCTAATCTTTTCAAAAGACCAAATTATGATGAACCAATTGTTAGTGAGTTGAGTGCACTTGATTATCTCCATGAAGTTTTGTTTGAAAATTATGAATCTGAAATTTTTGATGAAGTGTTGAAAGAAGAAATTTATGAGGTGATTCATGATAGCTCCTTGATTGAAAAGCATGATTGCAATGTTGCTACTATGAATTCTCTAAATATCCACGATGCTAATGATATGCAAAGCCACAAGCTTGGGGATGCTATGTTTGATATTTTTAGTCCCCCAAGTTTTGATGAGCAAATTTATTATGATGATCGCATGCCTACTATTTATGATGATGGTGATGACACGTATGAAACTTATCATAATGATTTTAATATTGAATGTGGTTATGTCAATCAAGTGTCTCATGATAGTTATTTTGTTGAGTTTCCTCCCTATGTGTTGAAAATCTTGAAGTTATGCTTGTTTTGCCTTCCTATGCTAGTTGATTCTTGTTCCCATAAATTGTTTGCTCACAAAATCCCTATGCATAGGAAGTGGGTTAGACTTAAATGTGCTTGTCATGAGATTCATGATGCTCTTTTGAACTATTCCTATGTGAGCATCATTGAAATCATCAGGCTTAGCTAGGGGCGTTAAACAATAGCGCTAGTTGGGAGGCAACCCAATTTTATTTTATGTTTTTATTTTTGTTTGTTTTTGTTTCTGTGCTTTACACATTATTACTTCTGTAGTAATTGTGTTTTCTTGTTTTAATTAGTGTTTGAGCCAAGTAAGACCTTTGGGATGGTCTACGGTGATTGTGATTTGATTTTGCTGAAAAACAGAAACTTTTGCGCTCAGTCCAGGAATTTTATAAATTCACCAGAACGTCAAATGAGTCTGAACTTTTTACACAATATTGATATACAAATTTCCCTGATTGTCATAATTTGTCAGAAGTTTTGGAGTTACAGAAGTATTCGAAGTCTATAGATTGCTACAGACTGTTCTGTTTTAGACAGATTCAGTTTTCTTTGTGTTGTTTGCTTATTTTGATGTATCTATGGATTGTATCGGGGGGTATGAACCATGGAGAAGTTGGAATACAGTAGATATTACACCAATATAAATAAAGAATGAGTTCACAACAGTACCTAAAGTGGTGATTTATTTTTCTTATACTAACGGATCTCACGAGTTTTCTGTTGAGTTTTGTGTTGTGAAGTTTTCAAGTTTTGGGTAAAGATTTGATGGACTATGGAATAAGGAGTGGCAAGAGCCTAAGCATGGGGATGCCCAAGGCACACCAAGCCATATTAAAGGATACCAAAGAACCTAAGCTTGGGGATGCCCCCGAAGGCATCCCCTCTTTCGTCTTCAATCCATCGGTAAATTTACTTGAGGCTATATTTTTATTCACCACATGATATGTGTTTTGCTTGGAGCGTCTTGTATGATATGAGTCTTTGCTTTTTAGTTTGCCACAATCATCCTTGTTGTACACATATTTTGAGGGGGACATGCATTAATCTTGAATTTATTAGAATACTCTATGTGCTTCACTTATATCTTTTGAGCTAGGCAATGTTGCTCTAGTGCTTCACTTATAACTTTTTAGAGCACGGTGGTGTTTTATTTTATAGAAATAATTGAACTCTTGTACCTCACTTATATTATTTTGAGAGTCTTTAAACATCATGTTAATTGGTTTAGGTTATGAATTTAGTCCTAATATAATGGGCATCCAAGAGGGATATAATAAAAACTTTCATATAAAGTACATTGAATACTATGAAAAGTTTGATTCCTTGCATATAGTTTTGAGATATAAAGATGGTGATATTAGAGTCATGCTAGTGAGTAATTGTGGATTGGTAGAAATACTTGTGTTAAAGTTTGCGATTCCCGTAGCATGCACGTATGGTGAACCGTTATGTAACGAAGTCGGAGCATGATTTGTTTAATGATTGTCATCCTTTGTGTGAGGGTCGGGAGCGTGCGATGGTTAACTCCTACCAACCTCTCCGCTAGGAGCATGCGTCTAATAATTTGCTTCGATAACTAATAGACTTTTGCAATAAGTATGTGAGTTCTTTATGACTAATGTTGAGTCCATGGATTATACGCACTCTCACCCTTCCACCTTTGCTAGCCTCTCTAGTACCGCGCAACTTTGGCCGGTGCATTAAACCCACCATATACCCTTCCTCAAAACAGCCACCATACCTACCTATTATGGCATTTCCATAGCCATTCCGAGATATATTGCCATGCAACTCCCACCGTTACGTTTTTCATGACACGCACCATCATTTTCATATTGCATTCATATAGAGTCATATTTTGTTCTAGGTATCGAGTTGTAATTCTTGAGTTGTAAGTAAATAAAAGTCTGATGATCTTTATTATTAGAGCATTGTCCTGTGAGAGAAAAGGATGATGGAAGCTATGATTCCCTCACAAGTTGGGATGAGTCTCCGGACTTTACAAATAATAAAAGAGGCCAATGAAGCCCAAATAAAAAAAAGAGGCCAAATATGCCCACCTAAATAAATAAAAAAATGAGAGGAAGAGAGAAGGGACAATGCTACTATCTTTTTCCACACTTGTGCTTCAAAGTAGCACCATGATCTTCATGATAGAGAGTCTCCTATTTTGTCACTTTCATATAACTAGTGGAATTTTTCATCATTATGCACAACCACTTAGTTTCTTTTTGAGCTTTCATACACTTATAGCTCTAGTGCATCCGTTGCATGGCAATCCCTACTCACTCACATTGATATCTATTGATGGGCATCTCCATAGCCCGTTGATTTGCCTAGTTGATGTGAGACTATCTTCTCCTTTTCCTCACAACCTCCACCATATTCTATTCCACCTATAGTGCTATATCCATGGCTCACGCTCATGTATTGCGTAAGAGTAGAAAAGGTTTGAGAACATAAAAGGTGTGAAACAATTGCTTGACTTGTCATCGGGGTTGTGCATGATTTAAATACTTTGTGTGGGGAAGATGGAGCATAGCCAGACCATATGATTTTGTAGGGATAGCTTTCTGAGGCCATGTTATTTCGAAAGGACACAATTGCCTTGTTAGTATGCTTGAAGTATTACTGTTTTCATGTCAATATTAAACTTTTGTTTTGAATCTTGCGGATCTGAATATTGATGCCACAATAAATAATATTACATGGATAAATATGTTAGGTAGCATTCCACATCAAAAATTCTGTTTTTATCATTTACCTACTCGAAGACGAGCAGGAATTAAGCTTGGGGATGCTTGATACGTCTCCAACGTATCTATAATTTTTAATTGTTCCATGCTATTATATTATCTGTTTTGGATGTTTTATATGCATTAATATGCTATTTTATATTATTTTTGGGACTAACCTATTAATCTAGAGCCTAGTGCCAGTTTCTGTTTTTTCCTTGTTTTTGAGTATTGCAGATAAGGAATATTAAACGGAGTCCAAACGGAATAAAATCTTCGCGATGATTTTTCTAGGACCAGAAGAAACCTACCAGACTTGGAGATGAAGGCAGGAGACCTGCCGGGAGATCACAAGCCTGCAGGGCGCGCCCTAGGGGGGGCGCCCCCTTGGCTTGTGGCCCCCCTGCAGGTCATCTAACCCTATTCTTCAGCCTATAAATTCCCAAATATTCCCCCATTACCAAAGAGATCCACGAAAATACTTTTCCACCGCCGGAAGCCTCTGTTCCCGTGAGATCCCATCTTGGAGCCTTTTCCGGTAATCTACCGGAGGGGGATTCGATCATGGAGGGCAACTACATCAACTCCATTGCCCCTCCGATGATGCGTGAGTAGTTCACCACAGACCTTCGGGTCCATAGCTAGTAGCTAGATGGCTTCTTCTCTCTCTTTGTTCTTCAATACCATGTTCTTCATGATCTTCATGGAGATCTATCCGATGTAATACTCTTTTGCGGTGTGTTTGTCGAGATCCGATGAATTATGGGTTTATGATCAGATTATCTACGAATATTATTTGAATCTGCTCTGAATTCTTATATGCATGATTTCATATCTTTGCAAGTCTCTTCGAGTTATTGGTTTGGTTTGGCCAACTAGATTGGTAATTCTTGCAATGGGATAAGTGCTTAGTTTTGGGTTCAATCTTGCGGTGTCCTCACCCAGTGACAAAGTAGGGGTAGCGAGGCACGCATTTGTATTGTTGCCATCGAGGATAAAAAGATGGGGTTTTCATCATATTGCTTGAGTTTATCCCTCTACATCATATCATCTTACCTAATGCGTTACTCTGTTCTTCATGAACTTAATACTCTAGATGCAGGCAGGAGTCGGTCGATGTGTGGAGTAATAGTAGTAGATGCAGAATCGTTTCGGTCTACTTGACACGGACGTGATGCCTATATGCATAATCATTGCCTTGGATATCGTCATAACTATGCGCTTTTCTATCAATTGCTCGACAGTAATTTGTTCACCCACCGTATTATTTTCCTTCATGAGAGAAGCCTCTAGTGAAACCTATGGCCCCCGGGTCTATTTTCCATATTATATTTTCAGATCTATAAACCAAAAATACCAAAAATACTTTACTGCAATCTTTTTACTTTTGTTTTACTTTTCGTTTTAGCAATCTTTTATAGCTATCTCTATCAGATCTCTTCCTTGCAAATAACCGTGAAGGGATTGACAACCCCTTTATAGCGTTGGGTGCAAGAGTTTGATTGTTTGTGTAGGTGCGAAGATTGGGGACTTGCTTGTATCTCCTACTGGATTGATACCTTGGTTCTCAACAACTAAGGGAAATACTTATCTACTTTGCTGCATCACCCTTTCCTCTTCAAGGGAAAACCAACGCAAGCTCAAGAAGTAGCAGGCAACTCACCGCTGTACTAGTTCATCCACAAACCTCCTCGTGAGGCAATCCACCAAAAAGCAGGAGTAGGGTTTTACGCTTCGCGGCGGCCCGAACCTCGGTAAACTCTCGTGTGCTATCTTCTTCCTCGCCATCGAGCGTGGTTATCGTGTTGTGAGCTTGGAGGGGGTGAAGCTGTTGGGGATCTTCGCACATGCCCTTGAGTTCGAACTTCTTAGGGTTTTTGCGGAGCCCGAAATCCGACAGGATGATATTAAGGAAGCCCAGAAGGGACATGAGAGCATTGAAGGCATCAAGAGGAAGATCAAGGCAGGAAAGGCCCCAGGATTCTCAGTGGATGAGCAAGGAGTTGTATGGTTCGGGAAGCGCAATTGCTTACCCAACAAGGTAGAGCTCAAGAACTTGATCTTGCAAGAAGCTCATGACACTCCGTATTCCATCCACCCTGGAGGAACCAAGATGTACCAAGACCTCAAAGCAAGATTCTGGTGGCATGGCATGAAACAGGAGATAGGCACCTTTGTTGCTAAGTGTGACATATGCCAGAGAGTCAAAGCTGAGCATCAGCGACCCGCTGGACTATTGCAACCTCTCAAAGTGCCTGAATGGAAGTGGGACAAAGTCGGGATTGACTTCATCACCGGATTACCTAGGTCAAGCAAAGGACATGATTCCATCTGGGTCATTGTCGATCACCTGACCAAGGTAGCCCACTTCATTCCCGTCAAGACAACCTATAATGGGAACCAACTGGCCAACCTCTACATCAACCGGATCATGAGCCTCCACGGAGTTTCTAAGGAGATTGTATCGGACCGAGGCACCCAGTTTACCTAAAGGTTCTGGAATAGATTCCAGGAAGCCTTGGGAACCAAGCTCTCCTTCAGCACTGCTTTTCACCCCCAGACCGGTGGACAGACGGAACGAGTAAACCAGATACTCGAGGATATGCTCCGTTCTTGTGTTCTAGCGTATGGAGCCAAGTGGGAAGATTGCCTATTGTTCGCCGAGTTCTCCTACAACAACAGCTATCAGTCGAGTCTTCAGATGGCACCGTTTGAGGTATTGTACGGACGCAAGTGCCGCACCCCCCTCAATTTTTCAGAAACCCAAGAAGGACTAGTCTTTGGCCCAAACATCCTCCGCAAAGCAGAAGAGCAAGTTCAACTCGTCCGAGAGCGTCTCAAGACCGCGAAGACCAGACAGAAGAGCTATGCCGATTCCCACCGTCGGGACATGAGTTTCCGTGTTGGAGACCATGTTTACCTCCGAGTCACGCCTCTTAAAGGAACCAAGCATTTCCACGTCAAGGGAAAGCTTGCACCAAGGTACATCGGCCCCTTCAAGATCACCGACAGACGAGGAGAAGTTGCCTACCAGCTAGAGCTACCTTCCGAGCTATCTGATGTGCACAACGTCTTTCACATGTCACAACTCCGAAAGTGTCTTCAAGTTCCCAACCGCCCCGACCTCTACAAGGACATCGACCATCAATCCATCGACCTTCAGCCAGACCTCACTTACCATGAGAGGCTGTTCGTATTTTGGATTAAGCAGAGCGTTGCACCCGAAGCCGCACCATCAAGTACTTCAGGGTCCAATGGAGCAACCACACTGAAGCGGAAGCAACCTGGGAGCGTGAAGACTATCTTAGATCCGAGTTCCCTTATCTTTTTAGCGCTTAGCCTAGGAATCTCGGGGATGAGATTATTGTAAGGGGGGTAGGTCTGTCACACCCTGTGTTTGTATCACTTTGCTATGCTATGGATTTACAAAATTTGGAACCATTTAAAACTTTTGAGTGCATGTGCTTGTTTGAGTTGTTGTTTGTTTGCTTGTTTGGTTGATTGTGCTTGGCACTCATAGATTCTACTCCTCTCCATACTCATCTTCCTTGATCCAAACTTATTTCCCAATGATCATACCATGTGTATAGTACCCAAAACTATTTTTATCAAATATTATTTTGGCCAAAAAGGATTTATTCAAATTAGGTTTTCAAAAACCCCTAAGTTGAGGTTTGTACTACAAGTCCTCAAATTGGGTGGATCCTTTTTCCCCAAAGGCTTTATTTGAAACCTACTATATATATGACTTCCCAAAACCACCTAATATTATTTTTAAAGATCATTTTACTATTTTATTTAAAGGCTTTTTCTTAAGGCCAAAAATGGTTTTTCATAGGGAAAAATTATTTAAATGCTTTAAAAATATTTGAGAAAATTTAGGGAAACTTAGTGGACATATATTTTCCATATATATGATTTTCAACACATGGTCATGATCAACATAATGGGGAAAACCGTCCAAAACCCTTTCTGCTTAAATCAAGCTTTTGAAATATTTCTATTGGAAATATTCTCAATAAATTCGTGAAAAATTCCAGCAAGTCACACATGCCATATGTGATGATCTTGCAAAGTTTCAACTCAATCCCAATTGATTTGCTTCACCAAAATATTGCAAAACCATTCCTGTCCAGAGTCAAGTTTGAACAACTTTACATTGTGAAGTTTGTCCTATTAACCCCAAACTTTGTGGGCATGCTCTAATCACTTATTAATGCTCCTACACCAAGTGGTGGATTTGGAGGAAGTGAAATGCATGCTTGGATCTACAGAAATCTGATTCTGCCCAATTTTAGGGTTTTTGAAGTTTTTATTGTCAACTTCTCTCCAACCAGCTCAAATTTGGTGGTCCACTCTATTCTTACCCATATTTCCATCCTGTTAAATCTCATGGCTAGCAAACCCCATTTTCTTGCCAAAACCTCCATCAAACACCTTCTGCATATTTGGTAAAAGCCTGTTTGGACCCCCTTCTGCTATTCTCCATTACATCAACTTTTTACCATAGCTCCTCTCTTGTGTGGCCTCAGCTCAATGCTTTGTAGGGTAAAACCCCCATTTAGCCCTCTGTTTCACCATGGCAGAGCCCCCCCAATAGCTCCTACAGCATCTTCAAATCACCCAAGAGCTAGTAGACAAGTTGTGGCACGCCTAGAGCGCGTGGACACGCTACTAGCATGCCAAATGCACGCTCTGGAGCACGCTACAGTGCGCCACCGCACTGTAGCAGGAGCATCCCGAGGCTCCCGACCACCTTGGGATGGGGGGAGATGTCCCTTGGATTCCCCTTGATGTCCGCGTTCCTCCAAACGGTCGACCCCCTCTCCATTCTCTCTCCGACGACCTCCCGCACGCGTGCCCGACGCCGCCCGGCTCGGCCAACCACGAGGCTCGCACGCGCGCGCTCCCCCGCTCCCCCCTCTTCTTCCCTTGGTCGTGGACGTGCCCCAGCAACGGCACAGACACACCCTCGCCCCCTCCCATGACCTCCAGCCACGCCTGCGTCCTCGCCAGTGCACACGTCCATGGTGGACCGCGGGTTGGCCATATAAGGCCGCCCCGGGCTCCCCTCTCCCCTCTGCTAGCTTCCCCCACTCCTCAATCGCCCCCTGCTCCACCCACTCCTCCCCAGGAGCTCCCAAGTTCGAGATCGAGCTCAGAGACCGCCGTATTGGCTCATCGGAGATCCCCGGGTACAGAGCCTCCCCGTCTCCCTTTTCGCTCGATCTGAAACCGCAACGCCCTCCTGATGCGTTCCCCCCTTCCTCCCGTGCCTTTTGATGTAGGAAACGTCGACGGCGACCCCCCTCCCGAAGCGTTTCCGCCGCGGGACCTCGCCGCCGGCAACTCCAGCCACCCTAGCCACTCCCTCGACCACCACCCGAACGACGGTAGCACCCCGAGTCCATTCCGGCCCTCATCTCCCCTCGCCGCGCACTCCTTCGCCGCCGGTGAGTTCTCCCCCTCCTCTATTGAGAGGTAGAAGACGACCATGGGGTGGGGCCCACGTGTCATCCTCTTACCCCTCCCGCGTCTCTCCCTCTCTCTCTGGCCAATGGGACCCGCCTGTCAGGTTTGAAAGCTGACGCGCGCGGGGGCGCTGAGCCTCCTGGGCCGCCTGCTGGCTGGCTAGCTAGGCCGGCGCAGCTGCTGGCCGAGTCTGGCCCAGGGGCAAAGCCCTTTTCTTTTTCTTTTTCTGTGCAGTTTTCCAAAAATTCCACAGGACAAAATAAAACTACAATGCCAAATATTTTTCCACCAAAATTCTTGTAATAATTTTAGTATTTTATAGTGCCATTTGTAAAAAAAAATGAAAACCTTTTATGTACTGTTTTATTTTAAAAAACCTCTTTTTAGGCATTCTAGCCACTGTTAAAAATAGTTTTGAAAACTTTTTACACTACAAAACCTTAGACAGATATTTTTAGAATAGTTTGTAGTATTTATCAGAGTAGGGTAACATTTTAGAAGTAAAGATTGTGCTCTGTTTTTGTGTGATGCTTATTATTACCGTTATTTATCGCGACGATAGATTGCGTTGTTGACGAGGGAGTTGGACCCGAAGACTTTGAAGACCCCGAAGACTTTGTTGAGCTAGGCAAGCAACCCTTTGACCATGACAATGAAACCTTCTATTGCATGGCATATAACACTTATTTCCGTGATGTTGATCATGCTGGTGTGGTGACCACTTCGGTGGGATGCCCCCAATACTTTACCATTGATACTTGCATCGTGCATGACCCTACCATTCTTTTGAGGGTTGTGCGGGTGCGAGTAGATAGGATGCTAGTAGATGCTACACAAGGGGGACGGGAATATGCATAGTGTTGGGAACAAGAGTGTTTTCAAAGACTTTTCGAAAACCCCGTCGGGTGCCACTAATGCCCGAGGGAGATGATGTTGAGGTAGGTAATCACTTGATAAAGAAGTGGTGTACCTGAGCAAGTGAGTGTGTGTGGTTTTCGAAAACGGATTGGTGTAAGTTGCGACCATTATTCCAACCTTACATGTACAACCACGATACCCCTTATGGGACGGGGTTTTGTTGACTACCTTGGTGGGTACTAGCATAGAGCCTGCATTACTAGTGGCGGGAGAGTATGAGTTACTCTCTTGATACGGGGTCGTGCCTGGTAGGGCGACCAAGCGCTGTCTTTACAGGCACCGAGCACACTGTTGTGTTCCAGCATGGATGGTACTATGTCGAGCGATGCTTGTGTTTGTACACCATGAAGACACAGACCAACGAGTGGACTCTTTGTTTAGTATCGCTAGGGAAAAGGAAATGTTCGGGTACTTACCTCGAGTATGCAATATACCGTGAGTTGTGGCTTGACACGGAAGTTTCCCGAGTCTTGTGGGTAATGTGTGCAACCTCTGCAGAGTGTAAAACTATTCAAATAGCCGTGTCCACGGTCAAGGACAGTTGGATGACCGCTCTTGTGCTACATCCAGTGTTCACTAAACTTGGTGTGCGTGTGTGTGGGTTGGTGACGGAGATGATACTTGAGTTAAGTCGGATGACTTGACATGATGACTGAACATGAGGTGTTCAATCCTTGAATCATATTGATATCTGTAACATGTTCAAACATATACCTGTTACTTGTTGGTGCATGCTATCACAAATTATTTTGAACATGACATTGCACTCAAAATCAGCTTTCCGCAAAACTTACATACTGAGTGCTATATCATGCATTGTTAATGCCTTGTTCCAAACATGGGTTGCTTACGAGTACATTCAAAGTACTCATTGGCTTGCCACTGGTTATTTAATTGGCCAGGCATGGAAGAGCAGGAATATGGTGAAGAGTTCGATGGTGACGAACATGCGAACTAGGACGCTTCCCAGTCAGAATGCCTGTAGGTTAAGGCAGATGGCATGGGTCTTCGATCAAGATTTCCGCTGCTAGTTATGTTTTCATTTGGCCTCTCATGGCCCTATCTATGTAAGACTTGACCTTCATGGTCTTTATTTGTGTAAGACGCTAAATGTGATGTAAGACTCTTGTTATTCAGCTTCTCTGTGTTCAGTGAGCATTGATCTCTGGGATCACTGTACACATACATTCGGTGATCACGACTTATGAGTTGGGGTCCCCACAACGTGGGAGCTAGAACGTTCGAGGGACTTAATTAGCATTGAATATTGTAGACGTTGCGTTACCTATAACGCTCGTAGTTAACTCGGCAGTTTCTAGTAACTCCGGCAGTTACTAGCTTTAATGACCCTTGTAATGGCACTCGGCTGGTGGTTGCGCACTCTATATAAGCCACCCCCCTACGCCAGAAGAAGGGTTACGAACTCTCTGTAATCAGAACACATACAAAGCAACACTTAGCCCTCGGCCTCGAGACGTAGGACTTTTACCACTTCCGATTGGGGTCCGAACTCCATAGCTAGGCTTCGCCCTACTCATACGTACCCCTCGTACTATTGTCAGGATTACTCCCACGATAGTCACCATTCTTGTTCCACCTCCGGGCACTGGTACGTCCTGAGGTCCCAATATTCGTAATGCTCTGTGTCCATTGTCTCCGGAGCATTTGTCTCGATTGCTGGGGCGCGCGCTAGCGCATGATCTGTCTCGTTCCGGTATTCCTCATCCCTTGCGCTCGGGCATTCCTCACTTTCGTCACTCTCCACTTATGCGGAAGCCCAAAATGGACTTTCCGTCCTTTTGGGGAGAGCGCCCTCGCAGTTGGAAATGCATTTATGAGTCATATTTCTGGGTGTTTCATTTGGACCTGGAGCTTTGGGTCGACACGGACGCTATGCCCTTGATGGGCGAGGTTATAGTATGGCTAGAGAATAGCAAATTTGATCTCAGTTCCTTAGAGTGGGATAAATTTTGCACAATTGTGTGTGATCAGTTTGAGCAGAATGTGTTTGCTGGGTTACAGTGTCTATTGTTTCATCTTCGGCAGACAGAGTCCGTGTCCCATTACACTTCCAAAATCAATGAGATTATGCATTCCTTGCTAGCACATAGTTCGACTTGGGATCCAACGTTGTTTCCATCTCGTTTTGTCGATGGTCTTATGGATGAAATTCGGGTTGTTGTACTTGTGCATGATCCAAAAAACCTCGAGACTGCTGTTTCCTTGGCATATTTATAGGAAAAACATTGGAGATATCCAAACGGAGCGAGCCGCGTCAGCTGGACACAAGGTCTGGCGGGCGGTCGCATCTGAGAGGGGCCATGCCGCTGCCACCACCGCCCGACCGGCCCCCTTCAGTGGCGACGACGACAGGAGAGAAGCGTTCGGCGCCCAATAGTATGGCGCACACCACACCATCCATTGAGGAGAGACTGACCATGTTGCGGGCATACCGTCATGCACGGGGATCATGCTATCTCTACGGTGAGAAGTGGTCATGAGATCATAAGTGTGCCACGACCGTGCAACTACATGTTGTTTAGGAATAGTTTGATGTCTTGGGTATTTGTGACACTGAAGATCAGTTCCACCCTCTTGATGTTGTCAGCGACTATCACACCATCTCTCGAGCAGCCGTGGAAGGTTCAGTGGCTCCTCAACCCATGCGTCTTCAAGGGCAGATTCAGAAATAGCAGGTGTTAGTTTTGATTGACTCTGGCGGTTCTCATAGTTACGTCAGAGATGTTTTAGCTAGATTGTGGGGAGTGGCGGCTACACCGAGCCCCTTTTAGGTGCGTATTGCAGATGGTGGCTGGCTGCAATGCACCCAAAGATTGGATACAAGAGATGAACTAGGGTTTGTAGATGAGATGGTGCTGGTGAAGATGTTGATGGAGATGAGTCCTCCCACGATGAGAGTAGCGTTGGTGATGATGATGACTTTGATTTCCCCCTGCCGGAGGGAAGTTTCACCAGCGGAATCGCTCCGTCGGAGAGCAAAAGTGCTCCTGCTAGGTTCTGCCTCGAGACGGCGATGCGTCCTCCCAAAGTCTTCTTCTGATTTTTTTCTAGGGAAAATGACATCATATAGGAGAAGATGGGCATGTGTGGACCTCTGTGGGTCCCACAAGCTCACCTGGCGTGCCCCCTGAGCTTGTGGGCCCATGGAGGCTCCTCTCAGGTATTTTCTTCTTTCAGTATTTTTTATATATTCCAAATTAAATCTCTGTAACTTTTCATGTCATTTGGAGCTCCGTGGAATGGCTATCTCTATTGTAGCTCTTTTTAGGTCCATAATTCCCGCTGCCGGCAATCTCCCTCTTGTGATCAAACTTTCAAATTAAGAGATAAAAGGCATTATAATTGCATCATAAAGTGCAATACAACTCTAAAGCATAATAAACAAAAGTAGGAAAACATGATGCAAAATGGATGTATCAGGCACTCATTTGAGAAGTGCCCGAGTCTCCCACAATTGTAGCAATTATAGTCATGACTTGACTATATTCTCATTGTATCTTGATGTGTAGAATTGGTTGAAGTTCTTCACCATAAGGCTAATATCATATTTTTCACAAGCTTGTCACTTGAAGTTTTTGGACTGTCACTTGAAGCCCTATAAGCACAACTAGACTTGTTGTGGAGCTCCTATTTGTCCTTGAGTGACATTTCATGAGCGACAATCCTTGCAATGACTTTTGTTGGCTTGAGATCTTTGTAATTTGGCATCATTTAGATCAATGTGCACACGATGTCATACTTTCCATCCAAGGCTCTATAAATCTTCTTGATGATGAATTTGTCGGTCATCTCTTCACTTCCTAGGCCGACAATCTCATTGGTGGTGAGAACTAGCCTAGAGTCTATTTCCGTGATTCCTTCATCATCCTTCATCTTGAACTTGTCAAGATGACTTTGAAGCAAATCCCACTTGGATTCCTTCACAGACTCGGTACCGTCGTGCATATCAACCAAAGTATCCCAAATCTTCTTTGCATTCTCAAGGTTGATAATGTTGTTGAATTCTTTGAGGCACAAACCGTTGAAGAGTATGTCACATGCTTGAGCATTGTATTGGAGCATCTTCAAATCTTCTGCGGTTCCTTCATAATCTAGTTCTTTTCCATCCTCAAAGTAGTCACCTTGCAAGCCAACACGAACAACAACCCATACAACGGGGTTATGACCAAGAATATGCATTTTCATCTTATGCTTCCAACTAGCAAAATTAGTAGCATCAAAGTAAGGACCTCTGCGGCGATAAATGCCCACACTAGACGCCATACTCTCCTTGGTGTTTAGACCAAAGCAATGGAGACCAAAGCTCTGATAACACTTGTAGGATTGAAAGTAGGTCTAGAGGGGGTGATTATACTATTTGACCAATAAAACCTAGCCTTTTCCCAATTTTAATTCTTGGTAGATTATTAGCAATTCTAGCAAGTCTACTAGCATCATACACATGCAAGTCTAATGGAGTGGTAAGAGGAAGTAAAGAGTTTGCACATGAAACTAGAGGAGGGGTTTAGAGATAATCAAACACAATGAAGACATAGTTATTTTTTTCGTGGTTCCGATAGGTGGTGCTATCGTACGTCCACATTAATGGAGACTTCAACCCACAGATGGTAAGGACCGCGCGAGTCCGTGTAGGGTTCCAACCGAGAAGGGTCGTCAAAGAAGCAACCTCGCTTATGTCATCATGGTTTACATCCACGAAGGACTAACATCTCTCGGGGTAGACCTTCACTAATAGGCGATCTCCTTGCCCTTACAAACCCATCGGTTTACTCCACGAGCATTGCAGGCTCCCAAGTGACACCTAACCAATCTAGGAGACATCACTCTCTGTCGGGGATATAACTCCACGGTGTAACCCGCCATACTGGGCCGGGTTAACATATCAACAACTTTGGAACTAAATTTAAGTGGGCCATGTCCGGACTGCAAGATAAAGTAAGGTGGCGGCTGACCAAGGCGCCGGGCGGCCCGACACTTGAACACGGGTGCTCAAGGCCCACGAAGCTGAAACCGCCAGCGAAGTTTCCTTAGGATTAAAGACAAGTTAGAGATATTATAAGTCACGGGTCAAGATATGACACGAACTCTATTGTAAACCCTAGGGCTTGACCTGTATATAAAGGCAGGCCCCTAGGGCCGAAAGACTCAAGGTAGAACCCCTCGATAGCTATGTTAGCGATTCTGCACCCTTGTAATCGAGATCTACTCATCAAATACACTAAAAGCAGGATGTAGGCTATTACCTCCATAGGAGGGGCCGAACCTGGGTAAACCCGACTCTCTCTCTCTCGTTCAACCCCTTCGAGTCGTCACCAAGCGGCGATGGCCTCTGTCATGGCACGGATGCTCACGATCACCTATGGGATCAGAGGTCCCTTGTGGTTCGGCAAGGGGGGGTCACGTTGCACGAAGAGTGGAGAGCATGAGACGGCGCAACGACCAGGACACAGGCATTTTACTTAGGTTCGGGCCGCTTCTAAGCGTAAAACCCTACTCCTGCTTTTTGGTGGATTGATTGGAGGAACACGAAGAACGCAGAGCGCCTAACCCCGACAAGGACTGCTGTCGGGGAAAGAGCAGCTATGGGAGTACAAGTGTTCGGGGGTTCGAGTTGCCAACCTTGAGCTAGGTTGCCTTGGGCCTCCTTTTACAGTGCAAGGGACTACCACAATGGCAAAACAGACATTATCTATCGATTAGATAGCTAAGCAGAGCTATCATACCTAACTCTGGCATTTAGGACAAAATGCCATGATTACCTGCCTAGGTGGCGCTTGGGGGTGCATCCCCGGCAAGCTTTTGCCACCGCTTGGCCGATCGTTGCTTAAGGTCTTGACATGCTGTAGGGCGGGTGTCAACCGAGCGTAACTTGTATTCCAATGTGTCGCAACGTGCTTAGCGAGAGCTAATTAGCCGTCTGAGGGCTTGACACCGCATCGATAAGTGACAGGCGTAGCGATGCGGTGGAGCGGTGGCTGGCTGGTTCACGCCTACCGGGGAGTGGCTTGCCGGGTCTTCTGGGAGGTGTGCACGTCTTGGTACCCGGCAAGCGTCGGGGACGTGCTTGGCGCGTCGCAGTCCAGGCTTGGGCTGCCGCATTGAGCTTGTCGATGTCTTGGTCTTGATCATTGGTCAGGTTTTTGCTTCTACCGCCTGTGCATAAGTCAGGGGCACTGGGTACCCCTGTACTAGTGCACCGACAAGAGCCCCCGAGACTGGCCCACACGTGCTCGCCAAGTGTCGTTGGGTCAGGCCCAAATTTCATGCACAGGCGTGCAATGTGAGGGAGTAACTGCCAATTTATTGGTCAGCACTGACCCACCACCTCAGGCCGTTTCCGCCACGCGCGCCGCATGCATAGCGGGGAGTTAGCGACGGGCGCGCGTGACTTAAAGTCCTGATCGTGGCAGAAACCGCAGAGCCATGGATTGGAGCAATGGGGCGGTTACCTGTTCGCCCATGATCGTGGGCGATGGAATTGGTGGAGATGGGCGGCGACCTTTGGAGTGGAGGAGAGCCAGCCCCCGCGCTCTCCCCTATAAATTGGGGGTCGCGAGGGGCGATGCTCATCCATCCTTTCTTCCTCCTTGAGTGCAAACCCACAGAGCTCGCCCTTCAGCTTCTTTGTCTTGAGCCGCGTTCGCCCTCCCGATGCTTAGGGGGAGGGGTCGAGCGAGCGTGCTTGTAGAACCTTCCTTCCGAGCCTCTGTTCAGCTCCCGTCATGGGTGTGTGATTCTGAACTGAAGGTTGGTCAGGGAAGCCTCAGATGGAGGAGCGGGCAGCGTGGTGTCCGTGTCGGGGATGGCTGCGGTGGTATGCCTGCCGCCGCGCTGCCCGCTTCTTTAGTCTTGACGGAGCTCCACGCGGTTGACGTTGCGTCGGGATCTATGTTGGAGGTGCAGCGTCGCGGCGGTCCGTGGTTCCCGCATTCCTTCTTCAAGGTGATGGAGAAAATACGCCCACATGGCCACCACGGGCGTGCGTGTGGTTGCAGCCACGCGTCGTCATTTACCGCGGTGAAACTCTCCCGCCCCCAGCACTTCGGATGGAGCGTACGGGAGGGAGCTCTTCATCTTCGCGTGTTGTTCTAAGGTGGGGGCGGAATTCCGCGCCTTTGGCCACTGGAGACGACCATGCTCTCTGTGGGGTCCCCGGGTAGCCACGCCTGGAGCTCAGGCGATGGCGGGGGCGTCTCCTCGGGCGGTGGCGATGAGGAAGACGATAGCGGTCGGGGATCTACGACGCATCAGGAGCACAGATGAGGTCTCCGATGCGTCGTGCTCCCCGGCAGCACCATCATCACCAGCTGGGTCCCGGCAGCGCCACCATTTGCACCTACCCTCCACCTTCTTTCCCCTTGTCGGTCTTGTCCGCTCTGTCGGCTTCGTCTGCCCTGCCTGGGGGCAGGGCCCTTCTGCCCACCGGTCGCGTCCCTCTGGTCCTGGCTGGGAAGCGTCGAATCCCGGCCAGGCGCTCGTTTCGCCCTCTGCTCCTTCTCTACCTAATCCCTAAGAGGAGAGGGACAAGAAAGGGATTACGGGGCACTTATCTTTTTTTATGTCAAAAAGATGTAGGCGCTTGCCAAGTTTTAATGAATCATAATGTAATCTCTACCCATTTTGTATTGAAAATGAATGAGAATAGAATGCTATTTTCTTCCCGCAAGTACTATCCTTTTCCTTTCCTTATTTATACTGCATTAACATGTTTTGTCTCTGCCGCACGGAGCTACTTGCCGGGTCACCATTCAAACCACGAGTGCCAAAGTGGGGGAACAAGCCCCCGACAAAAGGCTGGCATTATTCCCCGACAGAGATCCTTGTCGGTATCGGTGCTTGTCACCCTTATAACAAAGACAGGGGGACAGCTCGTCCCGACAAGGCCTTTCACCACGTGGATGACTCCACAACTCGCAGTAAGGAAGATACTAAGGGTTTCCTTGAAAAATTGAGAAGTACTGAACTGGAAATATGCGATATACTTATCTTTTCCAAGCAGTATCTTCTTTTCGAGTGTGATGAGTCGTCATCTTTGTTCCTTTGTTTCCCTTCCCTGTTTTCTCGATGGTAAAACATGTAGGGTGAGGACAGTAACAAAGATTACGGTTTCGTCAAGCATTCTAGAAAATCTTTATAACTTAAAAGCGCTAACATTGCAGTCATAAAAATGCGTAATGAGCATGTAAGGATGATGATATGATGCAATGCCTAGCTTTATTATTGTTGCACAGGGTCTGCGCCTGGCTTTGTACAAAGTTGCGCCCGACAGCCACGCCTTGCGGGTAGAACTTACGAAGATGCTCAATGTTCCATGAGTTTTGCACCTTGGTGCCATCTTCGGTCTCCAGATGGACTGTGCCAGGTCTGGTGACTCGTACTACTCGGTAAGGGCCTTCCCACTTCGGCGTCAACTTGTTTGTACCCTTGGCGGATTGAACACGCCGAAGGACAAGGTCGCCTTCCTCAAGGCTCCGGGCCTGAACTCTGCGGCTATGGTAGCGGCGCAGAGCTTGCTGCTAAAGTGCGGCATGCACAGCAGCCCGGAGACGGTCTTCCTCGAGGAGCGTAGCATCGTCATGCCGCAGCTGTTGTTGCTCTACTTCATCGTAGGCAAGCACTCGAGGTGACCCGTATATGAATTCCGTGGGGAGCACTGCTTCCGCCCCGTACACTAGGGAGAAGGGCGTCTGGCCGGTGGCTCGATTTGGTGTCGTTCTGAGGGACCAAAGAACCACCGGCAGCTCATCTATCCAGCGCCTGCCGCTCTTCCGCAGCTTATCGAAAGTCCTTGTCTTGAGTCCTCGCAGCACTTCAGCATTCATCCTCTCGACTTGCCCGTTGCTCCTCGGGTGAGCAACAGAGGCGAAGGAGACCTTGCTTCCAAATTTTTGGATATATTGCATGAAGGCGCGGCTCGTGAACTGGGTGCCGTTGTCGGTGATCACTCTGTTAGGCACTCCAAAGCGGCACACCAGTCCTTTCATGAACTTGACAGCTGCTTGTGCGGTCACCTTTCTCACTGGTTCCACCTCAGGCCACTTTGTGAACTTGTTGGTTGCCACGAACAAGAACTCAAAGCCCCCGACAGCACGGGTGAAGGGGCCCAAGATATCGAGCCCCCAGACCGAGAATGGCCAGGATAGAGGGATTGTTTGTAGGGCTTGTGCTGGTTGATGGAGTATCTTGGAATGGAACTGGCAGACTTCACATTTGGTGACCAGCTCAGTAGTGTCCTGGAGGGCAGTGGGCCAATAGAAACCCTGCCAGAAAGCTTTCCCGGCAAGGGCCCTTGATCCAATGTGGGAACCACATACTCCTCCGTGAATCTCCGCCAACAGCTTCAGTCCATCCTCCCGGCAAATACACCTTAATTTCACATCGTTCGGTTCTCTTCTGTACAGGGTGTCATCGACAAACTGGTACAGACTTGACCGACGGGCTACTCTTTCGGCTTCCTCTTGCTCTTCGGGGAGTTCTCCTGTTTGAAGGAAATGGACTAAATGATGCGCCCAGGTTGGAGCATGTGGCTCGACAACAAGGACTAAAGGCATCTCCTCGTCTCCGGGAGGGCTTGTCTCAACCGCTAGACCCCGAGGTCCTGCGGGAGGGAGCTGCTCGTCAACCGGAACGGGATTTTCCCCGGCAGCTTCTCTAACAGCGGCTTCGGGAAGCTCTACCAGGAAATGCTTGCCGGAGTTCAGCTTTCTTCTCTTCTTAGACATCGCTGACGGGGACACTGATGGTTGAGTGAGGCGGAGAACAAAGGTTCTTGGTTCCACAGGAAGCTTCTGCGCAACGCACTTTGATAGATGGTCAGCAATGTTGTTTTTTGCTCGCGGCACATGCTCTGTTTGCAGCCCATCGAAGTGCAACTCCAATTTCCTCACCTCTTCCACGTAGCCTTCCATCAGCGGGCTCTGGTAATCCTTGTTGACTTGCTTTACCACAAGTTGAGAATCTCCTCGGATGATCAGCCTCTTTATTCCCAACTCCACCGCGATTCTAAGTCCGGCAAGGAGCCCCTCGTACTCAGCGGTATTGTTGGTGGCTTCCTCCTAGGGAAAGTGCATCTGGACGACGTACTTGAGGTGCTCTCCGGTCGGGGCGATGAGGAGCACACCTGCTCCAGCCCCCTGGAGTGAGAAAGCACCGTCAAAGTACATGGTCCAATCCTTGGGTGCCTCTTTGCCTGGGAGGATTGTCTCTGGAGTTTCATCATCTGGCGTGGGTGTCCATTCTGCAATAAACTCCACCAACACCCTGCTTTGAATGGTGGAAGTGCTCTCATACTTTAATCTGAAGCTTGACAATTCCAATGTCCACTCAACTATCCTGCCAGTGGCTTCAGGGTTTCTCAGTATGCGTTGCAATGGGAAACGGGTGACAACCGTTATCTCATGGGCTTGGAAGTAGTGGCGCAGCTTCCTCGAGGCCATGATGAGGCCAAAGATCAGCTTTTGTACTCCGGATTATCTTGACCTAGTCCCCTGTAACAGGGAACTGACAAAATACATGGGCCACTGCACCATTTTCTTTTTTGCCACTTCTTTGGATTCGTTGTCAACCATTTGTTGAGATCCCCCCTGATCTGTGTCGAGTCCTTCCGCGGACGTTTCTTTCTCGCTCCCAGCAGCAACAGCAGCGGCTGCTGAATCTCCATCCATCCCACGCTGCACTAACCACTTGATTCGTTGCTGCCAAATATAGCAGCAACGGCTCTTGCGGTTTAGGAGCGACCAAGGTGGGAGCAGAGGATAGGATTTTCTTCAGGTCTTGCAGCGCTGCATCTGCCTCCGGGGTCCACTTCATCAGGCCAGCCTTCTTCAGGATTTTGAAGAACGGCAAGGCGTGCTCAGCAGACTTAGAGATGAACCTACTCAACGCGGCAACACATTTGGTCAAGCGTCTGATATCTTTGATGGTCTTGGGTGCCTGTATCTGCTCGATTGCCTTGATCTTGTCGGGATTGGCTTCTATTCCCCGCTGAGATACGAAGAACCCAAGCAGCTTGCCGGATGGGACACCGAACATGCACTTTTTAGGGTTGAGCTTCAGGTTGATCTTGCCCAAGTTTGTGAAAGTTTCCTCCAGATCTTGTATGAGAGTGGCTTCATCCTTGGTCTTGACCACGATGTCATCCATTTAGGCTTCCACATTTCTGTGCAGCTGAGGTCCAAAACCAATTTGAACAGCCCTTGCGAAGGTCAAACCAGCACTCTTTAACCCGAAGGGCATACGCACAAAGCAGTACATGCCACAGGGAGTTATGAATGCGGTCTTCTCCTCATCTTCTTTGGTCATAAATATCTGGTGGTAGCTAGAGTAGGCATCCAAAAAGGAGAGCAAGTCACATCCGAAGGTGGAATCAACAATTTGATCTATGCGCGGCAAGGGGAAAGGGTCCTTCGGGTAAGCCTTGTTTAAGTCAGTGAAGTCTATGCAAAGCCTCCATTTCCCATTTCCTTTTCATACCACCACCGGGTTTGCCAGCAAAGTTGGATGCAATACCCCTCTGACCAAACCAGCTGCTTCAAGATTCTTGACTTCCTCGGCAATGAACTGCTGTCGCTCTAAGGCCTGTTTCCTAACCTTTTGCTTGACGGCTCGGGCATGAGGGCAGACAGCAAGGTGGTGCTCAATTACCTCCCTGGGAACACCGGGGATGTCAGATGGTTGCCAGGCAAACACATCGACATTCTCCTGCAGGAAGGTAACAAGCGCGCTTTTCTATTTGTCAGTAAGGGTAGCACTGATGGTGAAGGTACCACCAGTACCATCCTCCCTTGCCGGGACTTTCTTCGTCTCAGGATAGGTGACCCTGGTCTTCTTGCTAGCGGAACTCTCCGGCAGGTCATCGTCGGGTGCAGCGCACTCCGAAGAGGCGCGCTTTCCGGAGACCTTGCCGGTGTTCTTGCTAGCCTTCTTTATTTTCTTTGTGTCCTTGGCAGGAGCTGGGATTTCTGTGGCTTCAGCTGATACCGCTTAGCGATACATCTGGTCCACGTAGATAACCGCGTTCTTCTTGTCGGATGGGATGGAAATGAACCCAATGGGCCCTGGCATTTTCAAAGTATTGTAGGCATAGTGGGATGCCGCCATGAACTTTGCCAACGCTGGGTGACCAAGGATTCCGTTGTAAGGCAGTGGGATCTCGGCGATGTCGAACACTATCCTCTCTGTCCGGAAGTTCAACTCCCCACCAAATGTCACAGGCAGGGTGACCTTTCCAGCCGGGTTTGATTCGTTGGAATGTACACGTGGCTTCGAGCTCTTCATCAAGGATCTGCAGTTTCTCATCCACTCTAGGGGACATCAAGTTCAATCTGGCCCCGCCGTCAACTAACATCTTAGACACCTTGAGGTTGCGGATTGTCGGGGAAACCAACAATGGAAAACATCCGACCGTAGTGGTATGGTCAGCATGATCCTCTTCGTCAAAGATGATAGGCGTGCGGGACCATCTGAGTGGTTTCGTTCCTAGATTCCGCAGTAGGTTCCACAACATTGACCTCACATGCCCATTGCTTGAGCTGGCGGCGAGAGGAATGCAAGGATGCACCCCGTCAATGAACATGGCTTCGGTTGCTTTCTGAAACTCCCTGTCGCTGGAATCCTCATCATCATCCTCATCTTCACTCATATCATATGTTTCCTTCTTCTCTCGGCCTCTGGCGGGCTTTTCCTTTTGCTGCGGGGTCTTGCGGCGGCGACCTCCTCTGCTTCCACGGCCTTTCCCGGCAGTGTCGTCCTGGCCTTTTTCCTTGTCGCGTTTCTCGTACTCTGCCCTTTGTTTCTGAACAAGTTGCTCGACCTGCCGGCATTGTTGGAGATCATGGCCCTTGGTGCGGTGAATTTTGCAGTACGGCCCGTCGCACTTCCCGGTCTTCTCAGCGGCAGCAGCCTCCCAGCAATCAGCGCACGCGGCAGCTCCCTTGCCGGGGGTTTCGGCTTTCGCCTTCTTGCCTGCACTGAGGTCTCCGGAGCTCTCGACAGCCAGCACTGCTTTTCTATTACGCTTCTTGTTGCGCTTCCTGTTTCTTCCCTTCGGGTCGGGGGCATCATCGTCATCATCAGAGTCCACTTCGACGCCCACCTCTTCCCCGGGAAGGCATCTTCCTTCTTCATCTCGAGCACACTTATCCGCTAAGGTGTAAAGCTCATTGACAGTCTTGGGGAGCCTGACATTCATCTTGGCTCGCATCCTTCTATTGCGAACGTTCGAGTGGAACGCTGCAATCACCGCTGCGGGGTGGATCTCTGGGATGTTGCGGTGTACTTGACTGAATCTTTGGATATACTTTCTCAAGGTTTCTCCATCTTTTTGCGGGAGGACTTGGAGATCGCTGGGCAGGCCTAGTTCTTGATGACCACCAGTGAAGGCGCCAACGAACTCGTTGCATAGATCAGCCCAAGACGAAATGGAATTCTACGGCAGGTGCATCAGCCATGATCTCACATTTGGCTTGAGCGCCAAAGGGAAATAGTTGGCGAGCACTTTTTCATCTCTTCCTGCCGCAGCCTGAACAACTACCGTGTAAATGCCCAAGAACTCCGCAGGGTTCAGCTTCCCGTCGTATTTCTCCGGTAGCTCAGGCTTGAAAGCTCGGGTCAACGGCCAGTGGACCCGTCGCAGCTCGCTAGTGAAGGCAGGGCAACCAACCTCGTAAGGAAGGTACCTGCCAACACTGGGCGCGGGGTCGCCGACGTCTGGACCGTTGCGCTTGTCGGATTGATGGTGTGCTTCCCGGTGTCGCTCGATGGTGATGCGCGTGTCTTCTTTCTGCTGGTCTTCAAGGACACACCATTGATCCTGGTGGTCGCGCGGACCAGACGAGACTATGGACGCCTCATCGCGCTCGTCAGCATGCGAAGCTTGCTGCGGCTGCCTCTGGGCCTATTGTCGCGGAGGGGCTTGCACCGTTGGGGTGGCCCCTTCAACGCGTTCGCCGCCCTGGGTCGTCGCTGCTGTTCGCGTACGTCGCGACGGCTCTGCGTGCTGGGACTTGTTGGCTTCAACGAAAGAGATCAAACTCTGAATATTGGCTCTCCATTCATCCATCTTATTAGCCGCTGGCATGAAGTTGAACAGCATCTGGACCCGCGCCATGGCCTCCTCTGTGGTGCCCGGCATGGCGAAAGAGGCGGACCGCGACGTTGCTCGACTCTTGGAAGGACAAAGAGAAGCGTCGCCGCGTCCTTGATGCAGTGCGCCACTCGCCGGAGCTTTCTGGTGGGCAGCGGGCCAATCCTGCGGGGTTGTGGTTCTGCTGGGCGCCCCTTCTCGCTCCGCACGAGGTGTACGCCCAAGAATCTCACTGGCGACGGGTGCGGCCGGAAGGTCACGACTCGCACCGGACCGGGCGCCGCTAAGGCGGCCTCGGCCATCCGCGCGGCGGGGAGGTGATGAACGGATGTTCCCTCCACTCGTGGCGGCGGGGTCGAGCTCGCCATGTTGTTGCTGTAGTTGCTCCCCTCCGGCGCCTCCTGTTCCATCTCCGGCCGCAAAGGGCTGGACGAGGGCGCCGCCTGCGCCGACCGCGTTGTCCACGATGCCCGCCTCGCCCGCAGCCGCCGCGGCGCCTACGGCGCCGATGGCCGCGTGTGAGGGAACCTTCAAAGTGGAGGGATGTGTGGCCGCGCCGGATTTCTTCTTGGGAGCCATTGTTGAAGAAGATGATGATGAAGATCGATTCGCCGTTCACGAACTTGGGTTCGCGCAAATGATGCACACCCCCTACCTGGCGCGCCAAAGATGTCAGGGCACGGATGCTCACGATCACCTATGGGACCAGAGGTCCCTTGTGGTTCGGCAAGGGGGGGTCACGTTGCATGAAGAGCGGAGAGCATGAGACGGCGCAACAATCAGGAAACATGCATTTTACCCAGGTTCGGGCCGCTGCTAAGGGTAAAACCCTACTCCTACTTTTTGGTGGATTGATTGGAGGAACACGAAGCACGCAGAGCGCCTAACCCCGGCAAGGACTGCTGTCGGGGAAAGAGCAGCTATGCGAGTACAAGTGTTCCGGGGTTCGAGTTGCCAACCTTGAGCTAGGTTGCCTTGGGCCTCCTTCTATAGTACAAGGGGCTACCACAATGGCAAAATAGACATTATCTATCGATTAGATAGCTAAGCAGAGCTATCATACCTAACTCTGGCATTTAGGACAAAATGCCATGATTACCTGCCTAGATGGCGCTTGGGGGTGCATCCCCGGCAAGCTTTTGCCACCGCTTGGCCGGTCGTTGCTTAAGGTTTTGAAACGCTGCAGGGCGGGTGGCAACCGAGCGTAACTTGTATTCCAATGTTGTTGGGGAACGTTGCATGGGAAAGAAAATTTTTCCTACGCACACGCAAGATCTATCCATGGTGATGAGCATCTACGAGAGGGAGAGTGAATCTACATACCCTTGTAGATCGCTAAGCGGAAGCATTAAGAAATACGGTTGATGTAGTCGAACGTCTTCGTGATCCAAATCGCAAGCCGTCCCGCGATTCAATCATGATCCGTCCGACGATCCAATCACGGTCCTTCCAATCTAGTGCCGTGGCTTAGAGTTTTCAGGTGCGGCTGCCGTCTCTCCCCTCCAGTATATATAGGAGGAAGGGGAGGGAGGCCGGCTCCCCTAGGGTTCTCCCTAGGCGGCGGCCGAAGTGGGAGAGGTGGAGGAGTCCTACTCCAATCCTACTAGGAGTAGGATTCCTCCACCACTTGGTTTTCCTTTCCCCACTTGGACTTTCCCACCCCTAGCCGCATGGGCCTTGTTGGGGAGGTTCGGCCAGCCCACCAGGGGCTGGTTTACCTCCTCCCACAGCCCATGAGGCCCTTTGGGGCGAGAGGCCCCTCCCGATGGTCCCCCGGTACCCTCCAGGCACTCCCGGTACACTACCGAAGTACCCGAAACTTTTCCGGTGACCAAAATGGGACTTCCTATATATCAATCTTTACCTCTGAACCATTCCGGAGCTCCTCGTGATGTCCTGGATCTCATCCGGGACTCCGAACAACCTTTGGTCACCACCATACATAACTCTATACTACCAAAACGTCACTGAACCTTAAGTGTGCAGACCCTGTGGGTTCGAGAACTATGTAGACATGACCGAGACACCTCTATTGTCCATAACCAATAGCGGTACTTGGATGCCCATATTGGTTCCTACATATTCCACGAAGATCTTCATCGGTTGAACCTCTATGTCAAGGATTCAGTTAATCCCGTATGATGTTCCCTTTGTTCTTCGGTATGTTACTTGCCCGAGATTCGATCGTCGGTATCTCTATACCTAGTTCAATCTCGTTACCGGCAAGTCTCTTTACTCATTACGTAATACAAGATCCCGTGGCTAACACTTTAGTCACATTGCTTGCAAGTCTTGTTGTGAGGTTCTATTACCGAGTGGGCCCTGAGATACCTCTCCGTCACACGGAGTAACAAATCCCAGTCTTGATCCATGCCCACTCAACAGACACCCTCGAAGAACCTGTAGAGCATCTTTATAGTCACCCAGTTACGTTGTGACGTTTGATACACACAAGGTATTCCTCCGGTGTCAGTGAGTTGCATGATCTCATGGTCATAGGAACAGATACTTGACATGCAGAAAACAATAGCAATAAACTGACACGATCATATGCTACGTTCATAGTTTGGGTCTTGTCCATCACATCATTCTCCTAATGATGTGATCCCGTTATCAAATGACATCTCATGTCTATGGCTAGGAAACCTTGACCATATTTGATCAATGAGCTAGTCTATTAGAGGCATACTAGGGACACAGTGTTGTCTATGTACCCACACATGTATTTGAGTTTCCAATCAATACAATTATAGCATGGATAATAAACGATTATCATGAACAAGGAAAGATGATAATAACTAATTTATTATTGCCTCTAGGGCATATTTCCAACAGTCTCCCACTTGCACTAGAGTCAATAATCTAGTTCACATCACCATGTGATTTACATTGTTATGAATCTAACACCCAATGAGTTCTGGGGTTCGATCATGCTTTGCATGTGAGAGAGGTCTTAGTCAATGGTCTGCAATATTCAGATCCGTGTGTTCTTTGCAAATCTATATGTCGTACTGCAGATGCTACCACGCTCCACTTGGAGCTATTCCAAATGGCTGCTCCGCTATACGTATCTGGATTGCTGCTCAGAGTCATCCGGATTGGTGTTAAATCTTGCATCGACGTAACCCTTTACGATGAACTCTTTATCACCTCCATAATCGAGAAATATTTCCTTAGTCTTCTAATTACTAAGGATAACTTTGACCGTTGTCCAGTGATCCACTCCTGGACCACTCTTGTACCCCTTAACAGACTCATGGCAAGGCACACACCAGGTGCGGTACATAGGATGACATACTATACAGATCCTATGGATAAAGCATAGGGGACGACCTTTGTCCTTTCTCTTTCTTCTGTCGTGGTCGACCTTTGAGTCGCACTCAACTCCACACCTTACAAATCAGGCAATAACTCTTTCTTTGACTGATCCATTTTGAACTCTTTCAAAATCTTGTCAAGGTATGTACTCATTGAAAGTTTTATCAGACGTCTCGATCTATCTCTATAGATCCTGATGCCCAATATTTAGGTAGCTTCATTCCAGGTTTTCCTTTGAAAAACTCCTTTTCAAACAACCCCTTTATGCTTTCCAGAAATTCTACATCATTTCCGATCAACAATATGTCATCCACATAAACTTATCAGAAATTCTATAGTGCTCCCACTCACTTTATTGTAAATACAAGTTTCTCATAAACTTTGTATAGACCCAAAAACTTTGATCACCTCATCAAAGCGTATATTCCAACTCCGAGATGCTTGCTCCAGTCCATAGAAGGATCGCTGGAGCTTGCATACATTTTAGCATCCTTAGGACTGACAAAACCTTCTGGATGTATCACATACAACCTTTCCTCACGGAAACCGTTAAGGAAACTCTGTTTTGACATCCATCTGCCAGATTTTATAATCAAAAAATGCAGCAACTGCTAACATAATTCCAACAGACTTTAGCATCACTACGGGTGAGAAAGTCTCATTGTAGTCAACTCCTTGAACTTGTGAAAAACCCTTTGCCACAAGTTGAGCTTTATAGACGGTGACATTACCGTCTGCGTCCGTCTTCCTTTTAAAGATCCATTTGTACTCAATGGCCTACCATTCGGGCAAGTCTACCAAAGTCCATACTTGGTTTTCATACATGGATCCCATCTCGGATTTCATGGCCTCTAACCATTTCTCAGAATCCGGGCCCATCATCGCTTCTCCATAGCTTGTAGGTTCATCGTTGTCCAACAACATGACCTCTAAGACAGGGTTGCCATACCACTCAGGAGCAGTACGCGTCCTTGTCGACCTACAAGGTTCGATAGTAACTTGATCCGAAGCTTCATGATCATCATCATTAACTTCCTCTTCAACTAACGTAGGCTCCACAGAAACAACTTTCTGCGCTGCGCTAGTCTCTGGTTGAAACAAAGGTTCAACAATCTCATCAAGTTCTATCTTCCTCCCACTCAATTCTTTCGAGAGAAACTCTTTCTCGAGAAAGGACCCGTTTTAGCAACAAACACTTTGTGCTTGGATCTAAGATAGAATGTTCACCCAACTGTTACGTTAGGGTATTCTATGAAGATGCATTTGTCCGCTTTGGGTTCGAGCTCATTAGGTTGAAACCCTTTTTCACATAAGCATCGCAGCCCCAAACATTAAGAAATGACAGCTTAGGTTTCTGCCAAACCAAAATTCATACGGTATCATCTCAACGGACTTAGATGGTGCCCCTTTTAAAAGTGAATGTAGTTGTCTCTAATGCATAACCCCAAAACGATAGTGGAAAATCGATAAGAGACATCATAGTACGCATCATATCCAATAGAGCACGACTACGACGTTCGGACACACCATCACACTATGGTGTTCCAGGTGGCGTGAGTTGTGAAACAACTTCCACATTGTCTTAAGTTGTATACCAAACTCGTAACTCAGATATTTACCTCCACGATCATATCATAGACATTTTATCTTCTTGTCACGATGATCTCAAACTTCACTCTGAATTTGTTTGAACTTTTCAAACGTTTCAGACTTGTGTTTCATTAAGTAAATATCCCCATATTTACTTAAATCATCAGTGAAGGTAGGAAAATAACGATATCCACCACACGCTACAACACTCATTGGACCGAATACATCAACATGTATCATTTCCAATAAGTCACTTGCCCGCTCCATCATACCGGAAAACAGGGTCTTAGTCATCTTGCCCATGAGGCATGGTCCGCATGTCTCAACCGATTCGAAATCGAATGAGTCCAAAGATCCATTAGCATGGAGTTTCTTCATGCGCTTTACACCAATATGACATTTAGCGGCAGTGCCACAAGTATGTGGTACTATCATTATTAACTTTGTATCTTTTGGCATCAATATTATGAGCATGTGTATTACTACGATCGAGATTCAATAAACCATTCACATTGGATGCATGACCATTGAAGGTATTATTCATGTAAACAGAATAACCATTATTCTCTGACTTAAATGAATAACCATATTGCAATAAACACGATCCAATCATGTTTATGCTCAACACAAACACCAAATAACATTTAGGTTTATCACTAATCCCGAAGGTAGAGAGAGCATGCGATGATGATCACATCAACCTTGGAAACACTTCCAACACACATCGTCACCTCACCCTTAGCTAGTCTCCGTTTATTCCGTAGCTTTTATTTCGAGTTACCAACTTTTAGCAACTGAACCGGTATCTAATACCCAGGTGCTACTAGGAGTACTAGTAAGGTACACATGAATAAAACGTATATCAAATATACTTCTGTTGAGGTTGCTAGCCTTCTTATCTACCAAGTATCTAGGGTTGTTCCGCTTCAGCGACCGCTCTCCTCATAATAGAAGCACTTAGTCTCGGGTTTGGGTTCAACCTTGGGTTTCTTCACTGGAGCAGCAACTGGCTTGCCATCCATGAAGTTTCCCTCCTAGCCCTTGCCCTTCTCGAAACTAGTGGTTTTACTAACCATCAACACTTGATGCTCCATCTTGATTTCTACCTTCGCAGTGTCAAACATCGTGAATAGCTCAGGGATCATTATTTCCATCCCTGGCATTTTATAGTTCATCACGAAGCTCTAGTAGCTTAGTGGCAGTGACTCGGAGAACTGTATCAATCACTATCTTATCTGGAAGATCGACTCCCACTCGATTCAAGCGATTGTAGCACCCAGACAATCTGAGCACATGCTCACCGATTGAGCTATTCTCCTTCATCTTGCAGGCAAAGAATCTTGTTGGAGGTCTCATACCTCTCAACACGGGCACGAGCCTGAGATCCCAATTTCAGCTCTTAGAACATCTCATATGTTCCGTGACGTTCAAAACGTTTTGGAGCCTCAATTCTAAGCCGTAATGCATGACGCACTGAACTATCAAGTAGTCATCAGAACGTGCCTGTCAGATGTTCAGAACATCTACAGACGACGCTTGAGGGGGTGGCGCATCGAGCGGTGCATTAAGGACATAAGCCTTCTGTGCAGCAATGACGACAATCCCTAGATCACGGACCCAGTCCGCATTATTGCTACCATCATCTTTCAACTCTATTTCTCTAGGAACATATACAAATTCAAGGGAGCTACACCGCGAGCTAGTAATCTACAACATAATTTGCAAAGATATTTTGACTATGTTCATGATAATGAGTTTAGTTAATCATATTACTTAAAACACTCCCACTCAAATTGACATCCCTCTGGTCATTTGAGTGTCACATGATCCAAATTCACCAACTCAAGTCCGATCATCACGTGAGATGAGGTGGTTTCAATGGTGAACATCTTCATGTTGATCATATCTACTATATGACTCATGTGACACCCTGATTTTGGCAACTTTTTCTTTTCAAAAATATTTGGATTTTATTTGCAAATTAGTTGATTTTCAAAACCTTTTTAGTTGAGTTGACCTATGTCTTGCTAAATTTTTCTTCAAGCATCCCAAAACGTTTATCATCTTGATTTAACCCTCCATGCCTCTCTTGGATGATTTTTCACTATTTTATCTTTTCTCTTAAATCATTTTCTTAATTTGGGAATTTAGGTCATCACTATGGGTTGTGAAGCAACCTATAGTTTGGTTGGTCAAATAATTCCCAAAAATTTTCCCCATCTTCTCATCATCATGGGATTCCATATTCTCCAAAAATATTTTATTGCCCAATGGGAAATTTTGGCCAGAATAATTATTTTGTTTCTGACCAGAATTTGTCCATTGTGAAGCAACCCTATTGTTTCTATTCCAGAAAATTCCCAATAAATTCCTCAAGCTCCTAGGCATTCTATCTTGCCTCAATCTCCAAAAATATCATCTTGGCCAGTACAACTTTTGAGCAAAAAGGCTCTGGTAAGTTTCTGCATTTCTAAAACCTTTGTGAAGGAAGTGCTAGCTAGAGATGCCTAATTGCCCTAAAAATTTATGGCATCTGCTATGCACAAAATTATCTCTCTCCACCAAGTTTCATCATTTGCAGAGCAACCAGTTGAGTGCCACAAGCTCATTTGTGTTCTGACCAGAATGATAGTTTCCAAAGGAACCCCATCCATTTCTTTCTCAAATCCTCTCAAAATTTGCCAGACCATAGTCCTTCCAACCTAGAAGACCCTAGACAACTCACTTGGCTTGTAGCACAACTCATTTTTCTTCCAGATCCTCCCCAAGTTTCTGACCAGAAAATGTAGTTGATGCTACCCTTCAGCTCAGTGGGTTTCAGGCCAAACCAGTGGCACGATGGGACTCCTCGACCCAGGGTCGATGCACCAGACACGATTTGGCAGGCTGGTTCACGCCATGTGTGCCAATGCACGCGGTGACCACACGGCCAACCCTGCGAAACGCGCGCTCTGAGCACCGCCAGGCTCGGGTCTCGTCGGAGGCCGCGACCGCGTAGCTGTGCGTTGTCCGCTCGTGCCGACCTATCCCTCGTCCACGTGGCCACTCCAGGGTCTTCTCCCTCCTCCCAAAGCCTTTCCCCTCACCGGAATCGCGCCCGCCGGATACGGCCACCGTGCGCCACGAGCGGCACAGTGGCAGTACGGCAGCCGCGCTGGCTGTCTTCTTCCTGTCGAGCCATCGCCTCCCGCATTAACTCCCTGCTCTCCTCCATCACTTCAGCTTGCTCCGCGACGGCCAGCTCATCCCCAGCTTCGGTAGCTTCTCCCCGCGGTGCTATCCAGATTGGGCATTGCCGCCCTCCGATAAATAGCCATGGCTAGCCCTCCTGAGCTCGCCACCACCCCTAGCCAGCATCCAATCGAGCCCTAGAAGCGAGCCAAGGCCGAGAGGCCCACTGGCCTCGAGCTTTGCTCGGTGACCCGCCGCCACCCGAGCTGCTTCCGCCGGAGAGGAGGAAGACGACCTCGTCAGGCCGCCTCTGGAGACGCTGCGAGTACGTGTAGGACCGCCCCCGTGTGCTCTTTCCATTCCCGTAGTCGCCGGACCCCATCGCCCCCTCCATCACCGGCGACCATCGCCGGAGCGCCGCCCTCTCTCTACTCTATCTCCCTCCTTCTGTTTTAAATAGAGCCGACCCCACCCGTCAGTGGGTCAGCCGCGCCCGAAGCGGTACGCTAGTGGAGGCGTACTCAGGCTTTACGCCTTCGACGTGGCCGGCTCTGGTTTTTCTGGAATTCCAGTTTTATTTAATTTAAAACAGATTTTTGACCCAACTTTGACCATCAATAACTTTTTATCTATTAGCTCAATTCAATTGATTCTTTTTGCATTAGGTTTGTATTGAACCCCTCTATTTTCTGACCAACTTTGGTATTTTTCCAATACTCACAGAATTTCTGTTTTAGAAAAATGTGTTATGTGACGTTTTCTTTTACTATTTTAAAATACTTTCAGAAGGGAATTCTTGTGGTTTTGAAGATCAGGAGTTTGTGGACAACTCAACAGAGCAAGGCAAGCCATGATACCCATTTCATGCATGCATTTCCATAGCATTGCATTTTTATATGCATTAGGTTAATTTAATTGATATGGTTAATTCATGGTAATAATTACATACTCAAGAATTGTGTTGAACCACTATTGTTGTCAAATGAACTTAGTGGTTGATCTTGAGTCACCTGTCCGGGCATACTCGTGCAACCACATTTGCCGGTATGGGACGGCCCTGACCGGGCCCGACTGCGTGAACTTTCACCGGTACCTCCAAAGAGGGAGGGTTATGCACGCGCGCTACCCTGATCAGGTAGGCGATGATAATCCTGTGAGCCCAGTTGATAGTTGAGTTTGTGCCGGCGTCCCCGTTTGGGACAGTAGGCCCCGTTTGGGTCTACATAGTTTGGGCCACGACGGTGGCAGGTGTCATGAGGACATAGGGGCCACCCAAGGCTGACCTCCGAGGAAGGAAGAGTGCCGGTGGTACGATGAAAGAGTCACGGGTCAGGCAGGTTTTGTTGAAGCAACGCTGGTCCACCCGAGTGGGATCACGAGGCCAGGTGCTTCATGGTGTGGGTAAAGTGCGCAACCTCTGCAGAGTGTCAAATCTATTCGAATAGCCGCGTCCACGGTAATGGACAGCCCGTCCAGACCTCAGTAGATGGTCAATCGCAATAGCGATGTTAATGATGGATGAACTCGTCTTGTGTTTGGAAGTACTCACTGGGTATGAGTATTCCGAGGGTTGTGGGACAACCCGGAGAAGAGTAAGTTGATGATCAGTACAGTAAGTAAGTTACCTTGATGATATCATGTTGATTGCTATGCTATTGTTTGCTGCATTACTTGGTTGTCGTGAGCTTGCGAGTACATTCAAAGTACTCACCTGGCGTATCATGCCAGATGCAGGAGAATCCAAGGACGGAGGTCCTGAAGGTGCTGGCTATGCTAACTAGGATGTGTCCACAGCAGTGTCCCTGTGGATGGAGTTGCGCTATGTTCCGCTACGCAGTAGAAGTACTTAGTATTCCGAGGCCCTGCTATGTGACATAAATAATGTAGATACTGTCATAGCACCAAGGGTGCCTTTGGCCTCGTCACTGTTGTAAGATATGCGCTTGTACCCGACTCCTATCAATAAAGTTCAGTTCTGTTCTGTACCAAGTTGTTGTGTGTTTCCAGAAGACATGATCTCTGGGTTGGAAACACTGGTAATCCGGTTCTCTGAGCCGGGGTGCCACAACTCATGTTCGACCTTTCGGTCTCTTGTGTTCCGAGGCCATGTCTGTACATGCTAGGCTCGTCAAGTTTAACCCGAGTGTTCCGCACGTGCAACACTGGCTTGCACCCGTTGTATGCGAACGTAGAGTCTATCACACCCGATCATCACGTGGTGTCTCGAAACGACGAACTTTCGCAATGGTGCACACTCGGGGAGAACACAATTTTATCTTGAAATTTTAGTGAGGGATCACCTTATAATGCTACCGTCGTCCTAAGCAAAATAAGATGCATAAAAGGATTAACATCACATGCAAATCATAAGTGACATGATATGGCCATGAACTTGTGCTTTTGATCTCCATCTCCAAAGCACCGGCATGATCCCCATCGTCACCGGCATGACACCATGATCTCCATCAACGTGTCGCCACGAGGTTGTCGCGCCAACTGTTGCTTCCACGACTATTGCTAACTCATAGCGATAAAGTAAAGCAAAACGGCAAAAATAATTAAAGACAACCCTATGGCTCCTGCTGGTTGCCGTACTCATCGACATGCAAGTCCTGATATTCTATACAATACATGATCATCTCATACATCACATATATCTCATCATGTAATTGGCCATATCACATCACAACATACCCTGCAAAAACAAGTTAGACGTCCTCTAATTGTTGTTGCATGTTTTACGTGGCTACTACGGGTATCTAGCAAGAACTATTCTTACCTACGCATAAACCACAACGGTGATACACAAATTGCTATTCAACCTTCTCAAGGACTGCCTTTGTCGAATCCGATCCAACTAAAGTAGGAGAGACAGACACCCGCCAGCCATCTTTATGCAACGAAGTTACATGTCAGTTGATGGAACCAGTCTCTCGTAAGCATACGAGTAAGGTTGGTCCGGGCCGCTTCATCCCACAATACCGCTGAATCAAGAAAAGACCAAGGGAGGAAGCAATCTGAGCATCAACGCCCACAAACTCCTTTGTGTTCTACTCGTGATCTCATCTACACATAGACCTAGCTCATGATGCCACTGTTGGGGAATGTTGCATCGGAAACAAAAAATTTCCTACGCACACGCAAGATCTATCCATGGTGATGAGCATCTACGAGAGGGAGAGTGAATCTACATACCCTTGTAGATCGCTAAGCGGAAGCGTTAAGAAACGCGGTTGATGTAGTCGAACGTCTTCGTGATCCAAATCGCAAGCCGTCCCGCAATCCCATCACGATCCGTCTCGCGATCCAATCACGATCCGTCCCACGATCCAATCACGGTCCTTCCAATCTAGTGCCGAACGGACGGCACCTCCGCGTTCAGCACACGTACAGCTCGATGACGATCTCCGCCTTCTTGATCCAGCAAGAGGGAGTGGAGAGGTAGATGAGTTCTCCGGTAGCACGACGGCGCGGCAGCGGTGGTGGTGGAACTATTCCAGCAGGGCTTCGCCTAAGCACTGTTGAAAACTAGAGGACTTGATCTATTGGGGAGAGAGGGCTGCACCGTGGTTTAGAGTTTTCTGGTGCGGCTGCCCTCTCTCCCCTCCAGTATATATAGGAGGAAGGGGAGGGAGGCCGGCGCCCCTAGGGTTCTCCCTAGGCTCCGGCCGAAGTGGGAGAGGTGGAGGAGTCCTACTCCAATCCTACTAGGAGTAGGATTCCTCCCCCACTTGGCTTTCCTTTCCCCACTTGGACTTTACCACCCCTAGCCGCATGGGCCTTGTTGGGGAGGTTCTGCCAGCCCACCAGGGGCTGGTTTACCTCCTCCCACAGCCCATGAGGCCCTTTGGGGCGAGAGGCCCCTCCCGATGGTCCCCCGGTACCCTCCCGGCACTCCCGGTACACTACCGAAGTACCCGAAACTTTTCCGATAACCAAAACGGGACTTGCTATATATCAATCTTTACCTCCAGACCATTCCGGAGATCCTCGTGACATCCTGGATCTCATCCGGGACTCCGAACAACCTTTTGTCACCACCATACATAACTCTATACTACCGAAACGTCACCGAATCTTAAGTGTGCAGACCCTGCGGGTTCGAGAACTATGTAGACATGACCGAGACACCTCTACGGTCAATAACCAATAGCGGGACCTGGATGCCCATATTGGTTCCTACATATTCCATGAAGATCTTCATCGGTTGAACCTCTATGTCAAGGATTCAGTTAATCCCGTATGATGTTCCCTTTGTTCTTCGGTATGTTACTTGCCCGAGATTCGATCGTCGGTATCCCTATACCTAGTTCAATCTCGTTACCGGCAAGTCTCCTTACTCGTTCCGTAATACAAGATCCCGTGGCTAACACTTTAGTCACATTGCTTGCAAGGCTTGTTGTGATGTTGTATTACCGAGTGGGCCCTGAGATACCTCTCCGTCACACGGAGTAACAAATCCCAGTATTGATCTATGCCCACTCAACAGACACCCTCAGAGATACCTGTAGAGCATCTTTATAGTCACCCAGTTACGTTGTGACGTTTGATACACACAAGGTATTCCTCCAGTGTCGGTGAGTAGCATGATCTCATGGTCATAGGAACAGATACTTGACATGCAGAAAACAATAGCAATAAACTGACACGATCATATGCTACGTTCATAGTTTGGGTCTTGTCCATCACATCATTCTCCTAATGATGTGATCCCGTTATCAAATGACATCTCATGTCTATGGCTAGGAAACCTTGACCATATTTGATCAATGAGCTAGTCTATTAGAGGCATACTAGGGACACAGTGTTGTCTATGTACCCACACATGTATTTGAGTTTCCAATCAATACAATTATAGCATGGATAATAAACGATTATCATGAACAAGGAAATATGATAATAACTAATTTATTATTGCCTCTAGGGCATATTTCCAACAAATTTGTCACCACTTGCTTAGCGAGAGCTGATTAGCCGCCTGAGGGCTCGACACCGCATCGATAAGTGACAGGCGTAGCGATGTGGTGGAGCGGTGGCTGGCTGGTTCACGCCTGCCGGGGAGCGGCTTGCCGGGTCTTCTGGGAGGTGTGCACATCTTGGTCCCCGGCAAGCGTCGGGGACGTGCTTGGCGTGTCGCAGTCCAGGCTTGGGCTGCCGCGTTGACCTTGTCGAACTCTTGGTCTTGATCATTGGCCAGGTTTTTGCTTCTACCGCCTGTGCATAAGTCAGGGGCACTGGGTACCCCTGTACTAGTGCATTGATAGCCTCACACCTAAGTCCTGTTACGACGACATCTGCCGGGTTGACAAAACCACGACAGTTGGCGCCCATCATGGGGCCCTCGCTCGGTGGAGTTGAGTTTTCGAAGGGGATCCATTCAGGATTCGGGAAGTTTGCGGTGAACCAGATGGTCAAAAACCACCGTGACAAGGTCCACGTGCCGGCTTGGGGCGTCAAGGATGACCCGATCGGACGTGGGTTTCGAGATCCCGCGGGAGAGATTGGTTTAGAAACTTCCGAGTCGGACATCTACATCAACATCGACAAGCCGGCTCGAAGCACCCGATCCAATCAACGCCAGGGCGGTGTTCGCCATGTATTCGTTGGCTTTATGCAAGGGATCAGCCTTTCGGATGAGCCGGCGTCTAGCGGCGACGTCCTTGTCAATTCGGACGGTACATCATTCACAGGAGATATAGAGTCAATTTTCCCTGTTTATGATGGTGGACTTCGGGGCTCGTTGGAGACTGAAACCCCAAAGGAATACAACGAGTCGCCTCGACAAGTCGCCGTCTACATGGCGGGGGCTATGGAGGTTCTAGTCTCGGCCGCGGCTGGAGGTTCAGGCTGGTCAACTAAAATGCCAGCTCAAGCCATGACTGATCTCATGGCCGAGATGGCGAAACTCGTGGATATCCCGATCACTGCGAAAAACCAGGAAGAGCGCAATGTGGAGCTAACCAAATTGCGTAGTCAAGTAATTGAGGTACAGAAGGAGATTGATGCTGAAAATGCACGGATGGCGGATATGTAGGCTCGCATACATCAAGAGACGGAACGCCTTAAAGCCGAGGCATGGCGATTAGGAGTTCAGAGAGAGGCATCGGAGGTGGTTTACGAGAGAAGGCGCCATCGTGGATTCCCTCAGAACCTTGAGCCACAACAGCTTTTTAACACCCCACAACAGACACCGGGAACTGTTCAGCAACCCGGGAATTGGCAAGAGGAACCAGCTAAACCCCCACCGGCTCAATCCCCGCCTCGGCGATTTCAGACACCGCGGGGCCACTTTTCCAATCCTGTTGACAACATGTTGGCTGCAACCCAGAATTTGGAAGCATTGCCTATTAACGGAAACTCCCCTCTTGAGGTTGAAGCTAGAAACGCTATCGAGATGCTAAAGACCGATGTGGTACAACAGGCACAGTATTCATACAGACGGGATCGTATGCATTCCACCCCTTACGCTAACAAAGGCCGTCATGTGGAGTCCCGGGCTGTTTCTAGTAGTGGGCGAAGACAACAGCTTCAGGTCTCACCAACCCGTCTCATGCCATCAGACGCCCAGGCAGTTGTTGATGCTGCGAGAGGCGCGCGTCAGGCAGAAGCGGAGGCAGCAGCACGGGCAATCCAGCAGCTTCACCCTCAACCGGCGAGTTTTGGGGCTGGGTCCAACAGGACGATTGGTATACCATGTTTATCCCCGGCACTTCGTGCTGAGCGCATGCCCAAAGATTTCAAAGGGCCTCGTAAGGTGCCAAACTATACGGCAGATCTTGAGTCGGCGTCTTGGATTGAGAGTTATGAGTTGGCAATGGACATGCTGGATGTCAGCGACACTGTATGTGCTAAATACTTAATCATGATGTTGGAAGGACCGGCTCGGACATGGTTGAAAAACTTGCCGCCTAACTCCATCAACACATGGGCCGAGCTGAAAGAGCGATTCATCAAGAATTTCCAAGGAACCTGCAAGAAGCCTATGACAATAGTAGACCTACAGCATTGCATTCAACGAGTAGAGGAGTTGGCTCACCATTGGACTCGCCGGGTCGCGGAAATCATCAACTCATCGGACAGCAACATGGCGGCTCAGGCAGTCCTAATATTGGAAAAGAAATGTCACTTCCAGCCTTTGGTCCAGAAGCTCGGGCGGCTCAAGCGACAGGTTCAAGACATGGGCGACTTGATGGACGTTCTCACCAGATATGCTTAGTCAGATAGCACGAAGGATCCTGGCTTAGATGAGGACAAGACCGCCAAAGGCAAAAAAAGCTGAAGGAGGGAAAGGACAGCACGGTTCAGGAGGCAACCAGGGGGTTCAAAACAATAAGCGGAAGCAGCCGGACAGCGGGTCAGTCTTTGTGGCCAACACTAATACGGGTTTCAAGAAACAGCGCCGGAACGGTCGACCCGGAGGAGCTTACAATGGAAATAAACCTCAAAATTATGAGGAGGCGCTTAAAGCACCTTGCCCTAAGCACAACACCCAAGATAAGCTGGCAAGCCACTCATGGGAGAACTGTTATATCATGCAAGAATTCCGTAGCCAGGCTTTCCAGAACAACTCAGGAGGCAATGGTGGACGACACCCAACTCAACATGGACCTGGCGGGTCACAGGGTGGCCCAGGGGTTGGTTTTCAACATCAGGGAAATCATGGCAATGGACAACATCCTAGCCAGGGCAATCAGCATAATAACCAAGGACGATTTCAAAGTAATCCCAAGCAGTTGAATAACGGTCAGTACCACTAGCACCTGAATCCCTAAATAAAATTCGCACTCTAGAGGGTATCAAAAAAGAAACCTTATGTCTCCAAGAGGGAAATAAGTCGGCCCTGGAACACCAGTGGCCTTATTAAACTTAGCTTTGCCAGCTCCTTTTTTGTAATTTCTTCCCCCCTTGCAAACTTCTGTATATACTTCTTTATGTTTCGAGTATGAATAAAGCCAGCGTATTTTGTCGTTTCAACTTACAAGATGAGTTTGAGTCTTTATTTTTCGAAACAAAGGGCACCTGGGGGCTTCCGACTCATTGAGTTTAGCTTTCTCACCCTTGTGACCCGGCATAATAATGCCACCTTATTAAGGGCATTTGGGGGCTTCTGGCCCACCGGGCTTAGCTTTCTCACCCTCTTGACCCAGCAAAAATAAACGCCATATATGGTTAAACCTACCTGTATGCTTGATGCGACTCCGATCAGATGACCCCATGAACTCTTGACGAGTCAATCCTTTTTGGACCCTCAACTTGTTAAGGTTAAAACACCGGCTTGAGTCATGAGAGAGTCGGCATACGGAAAGCTAGGATAAACCATGGGTTATCATACCCGCTTCATTGAAGCAAGACCCGAGCCTCGAAAGCTGGTCTTTTACTGTCGAACCTCGAAAGCCGGTAGATTATCTCGGTGTTATAATCATACGTCCTTGGCATTAAGGCTAGACCATTAAAGGTGTTGTCAAGGGGGGCTACCTCATATGTCTAACTGTAACAGCCCAAGTGTAATACTTGCCATTTGTATAATATTTCTCATGTGGACCTTCATGTTTTGCCATTGTGGTTTGCTTATCAACATAATTGCTTCTTGTCATTTCATGCATCATGGCATCATGCTCATTTTATCAAGTGCATCCTATTTATGGTAATGCTTGTGCTTGTGATTGTTGTGATGTGAGTGTTGGTGTTGTGGATGTGATGGTGTTTGGTTTAGGTTCTACCTCTTTTTCCATAAGCAAACCATCCCCCTCTCTCTCTTACTCAAATATTCCACATGCTAATAATCTACTTGTTGTTTTCCTGTATTAAAAATGTTGCACTTCTTCTATAAATTCTGGGAAGAAATGTGGTTCAACTCTCATAAATGTTTGGGGTATTTTGCCTTTGGATTCTTACAATAACAGATTCCAATTTCTATATATGTGAATGATTTATTTGTTCTAAAAATGACATCTCCTTTTTTGTTAAGTAGAGTATAATTTGCTAATTCAAACATATTTTTCTTCCTCTCTATTTCCTTTCCAAACATGCATGGTTTATTTTCTTATTTGCTGTTTTATTTAAAAGAAAGACCTTTGTTTTTACCTGAGAGAGAGAGAGAGCTTGCCCTCCCAGCCGCGTGCGTCGTCGTCTCTGTGCGGCAGAGCATCCACCGGAGCCACATCGGCTACCCTGGTGATTTGACGGCCGCCGACGCCCCTAGGCCCCTATTTATCGTGTCCCCGACCTAGCCCTAGCGTCCCTCGACCCATTCCCTCCTTCATCTCGCTGTGCCGCCACCAGGTAAGGTAGCCAAGCTCCTTGCCGTCGCCATGAACCCGGTGCTCCGCCCGAGCTCAAGGTCGAGCTCGGGCTAGCCGTCCGCGTGCGTCCCCGTCCTCCCTGGCGCCTGGGATCGATGCCCCGGACCTCTCTCCGTCTCCTGCATTGTCGCAGCAGCGCCAAGGCCCGGTTCTCCGCCGTCCCCGAGCCCTTCTTCCTCTGCGTTTCGGTTCAGGAACATTGTCGCGTTCATCGTCTCGCTGCGTCGCCTCCAGCTCGACCCTGACCTCCTCTCCTTGCCCTAGGTGAGGTGGTATGCCCCATCTTCCCTTTCCCCCTCGTATACGTGTCGCTAGATGTCCGTGCTCGTAGATCTGCCCATGCCGTCGTCGCGCTCCCGTAGCTCCGGCGAAAGCCGTGGTTTTTTTTCCCGTGCGCAGTAGTTGCCCCGTCTCCGTGCTTCGCCGTGCCTCGCGTAGTGCGTGTGCAGTCCGTATAGCGCGCTAGGTTGCCGCATCGCTCGCCCATGCTCCGCAGCTGCTTGCCTATCGCATCCGGTTGTCCACCATGAGCAGGGAGCTCTAAGCTCCCTGCCTCGCGTGTGCTCGCCCTAGCTCCGCGTAGACTATGGGAATGGATCCCCCGCAGATCCCGCAGCTCCCGCCGGTGGTTCTCCTCGCCGGAACCTGTCGCCAGTGGCCGCGCCGTCGCCGTCGTTGCCTCTCTGTGCAAGAAGGGGAAGGCAGGACCTTGCGGGGTCAAAAGGAGCGAAGCCCCCTGTTTGAACGAGTACCCCCCTCCGTAGCGCAGTGGTAGCGACTCCGGGGGAAGACCAGGAGGTCTCGGGTTCGAGTCCCGGCTCTCCCCGCCCTTTTTATTTTTCGTGTGCTGGTGTGCTGTGTGCGTGTACTGTGTATGTGTATCTCTGTGGCCTGTGTGTGTGATCCCGTGTGGCTGCATGGAGATCTCGTGTGGCAGGTGTGTGTTCTGGCTGTGTGTGTGTATCCCTATGGCAGTGTGTGTATGTGAGTGACAGGTGGGCCAGTGGGTCCACCCTGTCATACTCAGGAGGGGCCTGGCTCACTGCCAGTGGGACCCCTCCCCTTTTATTTATTTATTTTGTTGTTTGTATTCCCTGTCTGTTTTTATCTGTTTTTGGGCTGTTGCGATTTCAGGACATTGCCATTTTGGTCATGTCCAAATAAGGTAGGAAATGACTTATAAGTGCTATGTGTTATTTTCGAATGCAATTGTGGGGTTTTTCTCGGTTGAAATATATGAGTATGATATATGATTTTGGGGTAGAATTTCCCAAGGAATCCAGTGGTGCAATTTGTTTTGTCTTTTGAGCAAGTTTGCAAAATGTCGTTTTTGTCCCAACATGCCATTTTGTCATTTTCATATGATTTAATCTATGCAATATATGTGAAACTTATCAACATGAATATGCTAGTGTTTTGTGGGTACTAGGCCCTGGTATTTTTGTTTGGCATGATAAGCTTGTGGATAAGTGGGTTTCTTGCTGTTAACATGCTAAGATTATAACACTATTTCATGTCTCAAATTTTTGCCAAGTGTTAGAAGCTGTTATTTTCTTACCATGTTTAGAGGATGGTTCCCATGAATGTGTTGATCCTTTGAGTTTGGGGCCTCAACATGCTTTGTTGTGATCATCATCCTTTATGTAATTATGCTAAGAACTTGAGCATTAAGCCCTTGCATCATATTTAAAACCTGCTGTCAAGATGCTATACCGTTAACATGTGTCCAGTTTTGCCCTTGCTAATTTGTCTAAGTCTGAGAATCTGTTGCTATTTTTATGCCATGTTTAGAGGATGCTACCAAGTGCTATGTTGTGTTCTAGCTCATGCTCAGTGCTAATGTTTTGTTGTATATGTTACCCTATATATCCCTGTTAATTTTCATGCCATGATATGCCCTCTAGCATATATAAATAATGCTGTCAATATGCCATCTGGTTAACTCAGATTCCAGAAAACTGGAATTTTCACTAAGTCCCTGAAATCTGTTTCAACATGCCATCTTGTGAGCATATTTTCTAGTGATCCATGCTTCCTTTCAAGTTTGTGTAGATGGATAATTTGTTAAGCATGCTGTATAGTTTCTGTACATGCCTTGGTTTTGTTTTAAAACCTGCTGTAGCTCTGGCTAGGTGTGTGACAAGATGCCATGTTGCTGTTTGTGGACAGATTGTGTGTTTGATTGTTTTGTGACTTGTGGGAGCTATACTCCATAGTTTTGCTTGATCTTTAGCTCTATTATTGATAGATTTTCATTTCCTATCCAGTGGCATCCTTGGAACACCAAGGTATAGCCCAGAGATTGCCTCATGTTGTGTTTTGTCTCCGTTAACGTTCGCACCTTGCCGTGAGCGTACCGCGAGCTACGTTACTCCGTTTGCAACGTTCTACATATGCATTTGCATCGTTTTTGCATGAAGCATCCATATTTTCCATGATCACGCATGTCCAAATAAGTAATATTGAGGTTCTGTCCAGAATACTAAACAACTTAATAAATGCATGTGAAACATGACTAGCGTAGGCTTGCCAGGCTATATTTCTTAACATGACCATGCATCATCTTGTTTGTGCATTGCACCTCGCTGTTTGTTTATTTGGTGCTGTTCTCTTTGGGTAGGCGCGAGTGTTGAGCCTGAGTACGAGGATCCCGGAGAGTACAACTACGAGGACCCAGCTCTTTGTCCCTCTGAAGAACCATCAGGCAAGATGATCATACCCGGATCCCGACACTATTTTTGCCTTGCTAGATGTCTCGCTTTTACCATTATGTTACGTTACCTACCACTTAAACTGTCAGCCTCCTAAATTGCCAAGAAAACCTCTAACCCTTCCACTACCTAGCAAACCTTGATTGGCTTGTTACCGCTGCTCAGCCCTTATCTTATAGCGTTGCTAGTTGCAGGTGCAAGCTTTCCATGTGTCAACATGGGTTTTGTTTATATCACTCTATTTACTGTTATTTAAATTAATGCACATATATATCTGGCAACGGTGGAAGGCTTGGCCTTTTGCTCAGTGTTTTGTTCCGCTTTTGCCGCACTAGTTCCGAGTACCGGTGTTATATTCCATATTTTGCGCTCCTAACATGCTCGGGGTTGTTATGGGGACCCCCTTGACCATTCGTTTTAGATTAAAACTTGTCTGGCAAGACCCAACTTTGGTACTACATTTGCTAAACAACTTAATAAAATTTCATAGGGCATAACTACCCCGTGGATAATTAATCAACAACCCGGGCCAGTGCTCCTCATGAGTGTTGGTCCAAACTAGAGTCGTGTGCAGGGCCAACCCGGGGCAACTCGGGAGATCTCTATCAGGCCACCGTACGCTGCGCTCATCCGGTCGTGTCCTGAGAACGAGATACGTGGCTCTTATCGGGTTCGTCGACACGTCGGGCGGTCTTGCTGGACTTGTTTTACCTTTCTCGAATGTCTTGCGCAAGGAATTCCGGTTTTTCTTCGGGCTATCTCGAGGTGCGGTTTTCCAGTGGAATTGCCTAGGAAGATCACGAGATTCGTGGTCCAGGTTATTCTCGCGGCGTGTGGTTAGTTTGTGATGGATGAGTTGGAGCACCCCTGCAGGGTTTAATCTTTTCGGAAAGCCGTGCCCGCGGTTATGTGGTAACTTGGAAATTTGTTTAACACCCGGTTATAGTAAACTTGAAGTAAACTCAAATAAAATACACCAACTGGGTGCGTAACCGTGACTGTCTCTGCTCGTGAACATGAACCGAGAGAGAACACGGTGGGGTTATGATTGACGTAAGTAGGTGTTCAGGATCACTTAGTGATCATGCTAATTCACGATCGTCATACGTAGGCCACCATATTTACTTTCATGTTCTCGTTAGTTAGCCACCAAATACATGCTTAGCGCTTGCTGTAGCCTCACCACTAAACCAATTCCTTACCCATGGCTTACATAGTTTCGGTACCCGGGTTATGAGATTGCTGAGTCCCTATGGGTCACAGATTACAACAATACAGGTGCAGGTGTTGATGTGCCAGACGATGTGACTCAGCTCCAATGGGAGTATGACGAGGAACGTGGTCGGATGTACGTTACGTATCCAGACGAGTAGGGAGCTTCATGGTGGTGATCCTGGGATAGCGAGACAGTTTTACATTGCTTCTTTATCGCTTGTTTTCGTCCGTAGCCGGACCCTGTCTTCTGAATGATGTATGAATAAATCTGTGTGAACTTGTAAGATAGCTTGTGGCGAGTGTAAGCCAACTCATATACTCATCTCTTCCTACATGTATTGCAATGTTTACTGTACTTTCGAACGACGAGATGCGCTTCTATCCCCGTCGAGGCCGCAAGCCTTAATAGGGATAGGACCGCATCTTGGGCGTGACACTAACCTTCGAGAAACAGTCCCCAGAACGAATATTATGTGCTGAATCTCATCACATAAAAATGTTTCGGGCACGCCTTGTTTTTCATTACTAGTTTATGTATAAAAATAACCAGGTTATCAGCTGCATGACAGCGCAAGATTATGTTATTGCTTAAAAAAGCTAACAAATGACCTCAAGCTTGGACATCAATGAGCCGGCTTATCAATATTGTTTTATTTTGTTTATTATAGCAAGCTTCAGGTTCAAAATTATTACCGGCCCATGCTTCAAGGACCGGGTTGAACAATTGAGTATGCATGAGCAACCAATTGACAAGGCACGCAAATCCTCAAACATTGTGGAAAGAAGAATAAGTTGTGAAAATCCGGAAGATCAAAGACCTTCTGTCGGCTTATTTTTCCCAGCTTTATCTTATCAAAAGGCCCATCAATAGAAAGGTGGGCGGTGAAGCGGCAAATAAGTATCTCACGTCAAAAGTGCAAGACGTGCACGATGGCACGACAACAGTTTTCGGCTATCCCTATTACATGCTTAAGGACGCCACAAATTGTTTTTTCGCCCATACTCAGGGGCTTAATTTGACAAGGTAACAGTTGAAAAAGTTTAAGTCACCAACTGCGTCATCCGGGTCAGTGGCGGCTAATCTTGCGCGTGAGATGCCTCCGGGTCATCCACCGATTGGTCTTCTGGCTCCTGTATCTGAAGGTTATCTGCATCCCAGTTGCAGTGAGATAAAGCTTGGAACACAGCCTCATCATCAAGAATTGAAGACGGGTCAACCTCAGGGGCAAAAACATGCTCACACCATTGAGGAGCCAGACTCTTTATTATCAAGTCAGGTGGTGGAATCCGAGTATGATTGGCGCCATAAGCCGCTTGATAGCTCCTCAGTTTCATCTCAGAAACCAGCTGAGTCGACAGAATTTGAGCATCCTTGACAAAAGCCGCATAATCCTCCTGGGTGAATTCTAACCCGTCATTTTTAAATTCAGCGAAGCCTTTTTCTAGCTCAGCTGGATCAAGCTCCTCATCATAAGCTAAAGCCCGGCTCAATGCATATATTGCACCTGATCAGGCGGCTGACCTTTTAAGCTCTGGAACACGCTCAGGGATAATGGAAAGACTTTCCAATATATTTTTGATATGCTTTAAGGGTTGTTTATCCTCCAGTGTCGCCTTGATTGCAAGATGACTCCCAGAGTAGAGTTGCTCCGTCAGAGAATAAACAGCCTTGAGCATGAGCAGACTGTTATCATAAAAACTGCTAGTCTAGGGGCCTGCAAAATAGAATCAATGCATGAGTCACCGGGCGCATTATATCTATATTTTAAGAAGACAGGAGGCTATATACACTTACCCAAAATAGCTTGGGTCATCTGGGCAATATGTCGTTTTAACCCAGATAATTCCTCGGTGACGGGTTTGAGCCAGCCCTCAGCATCCTCTGCACGTTTCAACAGAGCCGCTTTTTCGTCTTTGAAGGATTTCTTCTCCTTGAAAAATCCTGCCTTAGCATTTTCCAGCTCGATCAATGAGAGGCAAAGTTTTTCTTCAACTTCCGCCTAAGAGTTTTGCCCTTTTTCCAGATCTTTTTTCAAACTGGTCACACTGGATTCGGCTAACTTCAAAGCTTCCTGCATCATAAGTAATATGACAAGTCCCAAGCAAATTGCAAGCAATATATTTGGCACTTGGGGGCTAATGTATCTCAGCTCTTTTTGTCATTGAAGATGTGAAGAAGACCCGACTCATCTCAAGGAGATGAGCCGGACCTTGGGGGCTACAGGTCGAAATTCTTCAAATTTATTACAAGAAGACCCGACTCATCTCCAGGAGATGTGCCGGCCCTTGGGGGCTACAGGTCGAAATTCTTCAAAGTTATTACAAGAAGACCCGACTCATCTCAAGAAAATGAGCCGGCCCTTGGGGGCTACAGGTCGAATCTCTTCAAAGTTATTACAAGAAGACCCGACTCATCTCAAGACAATGAGCCGGCCCTTGGGGGCTACAGGTTGCGTCAGACCAACATTCGCAAGACCCAGCTTATCTTAGAAAGACAAAGATGGGCCTTGGGGGCTACATACGGATATATGATGAGAGCATGTAAAGGAGAACATACCTCATATTTATTTTTCATCATGCTAACAAGGCCGATTTCCAGCTCACGGCTTGTAGCCAGGCGGTCTAAGCAGGCAGCATGAAGATCTTCAACACTAAAGCTGTCATAGTTTGGAAGCTCCAACTTGGTCTTCCCTTTCTCTTGCAATACCGCTTCATCCTTAGAAAAAACCTTTGTTAGCACCCTGGAAATCTCAGGAGCAGTATAACTCATCCCAGTAATAATAACTTCAGGGTTATCTTTGTTTGTTGCTGAAGGATTGGGCGGGTCAAGGTTAGCTGCTGGTGTAGCTTCAACGGTTATGGCATCAGTATTGGTTGGTTCAGATGGAGGAGGTAAATCATTGTGCATATCCTGAGGGTCTTCATGATGATCAACATGAATTTCATGAGCCGCCGGATCATGAAGCTCCGGTTCAGGGGCCTCCGGGTTAACAGAAGACCCGTCAGTCTTCCTTTTCTTGGCTTTGGCCCTGCCAAGTTAAAAAAATATAACATGAAAAATGGGAAGAGACAATAGTCTACTCAAAACAAACAAAGTTGATAAGGAATTTACCCATGATTGATAACAAAGGGAGCCAGTTGGGACGCGGTTGAGTCATCAGACGAAGGTGGTGTTTCCTGATTAACCAAGGCATAGGAGTCAAAGGTTGGTACATCAAGCCAGAACTTGGAAATTTGGAATATTAAGTACCTTGGCTGGTCGTTTTCGGGCGGCTGATTTATTAGGTAAGCCCTCAACAAGATCACCACTTCCACTTCGGGTTTGATGCCTAGACTGGTGTTGGGTTTTCTTCAAAATAAAGCAAGAGTCTAGATGAGCGTCTCGGTGAGAAAAGCCTACTTTCCGAACGACCCGCTTTGTTTTCAACGGAGGCAAAGGTTCTGAGTCGGAAGAGATGGAAATTACCTCAACATCGCCTGCACGGCTTGTCTCAACATCACCCTAAGAAGAAAGGGCGTCAGATAGATTCAATGGAATATAAACAAAGGAATTAATTTTACCTCTGATCGGGGATCAGTGGCAGCTGTTTCGTCCATTTGAGACGGTCCTTCTGCAGCCGCCTTATTTTTCTTCTTGCTCGGGGAGGCTTTGGGCTTGTTAGCCGCAGCCTTGAGGCGTCTCCGATTCCAGAAAGAAGAGGTAGCCTGCAAAATTAAACATTCAGATCAAGAAAGCAAAGGCTCAAAGTTTGTTCAAAAAAGCGCGATTAAGATCTTAAAGGTTTTGTACCGGAGGATCCGGGTTAAGGGCGTAGAAAGGTTTCAACCCGTCTTTGCTGCAAGTCTTCTGGTTTTCGCCTAGCAGCCTCTTCACCATCCGGTTTATTTCGCCGGCCTCCAAGGAAAGATTGTTGTGCCGTTGAGCGTCGTTCAAGTCGCTAGAGTAAGTACACATTAAGCCACTACGCAGGCTTAACGGAAGAATCCCCCAAGAAACCCAACACCGGGTTAAGTCGACCCCAGTTAACCCGTTGGCTAGCAGAGCCCTCAACTTTGGATAAACATGGGCGTGTTGGGAGCGTTCCTCTAGAGGAGCCCAACCCGGAAGCTCAAGATCCATGGGGAGGCAGTTGGGCCTATAACCTGGCAAGGGATTTTCATCAGTAGGAGTTGTGTTTCGACAATAAAACCAAGTCTTGTTCCACCCTTTAGGGTGGCTTGGTAAGGTGGCAACAGGGAAAAGAACGTCCTTCCGCCTTTGAATTGAAACCCCGCCAAGTTCTAAGCCGGGACCATCCGTACACTCTGTTTGCCGGTTCAAATAGAAGAACTCCCTGAAGAGGGAGACAGTAGGTTCCGTTTGGAGATACACCTCACAAAATACTTGGAACTGGTAGAGGTTCGATATAGAGTTAGGGGCAAGGTCTTGAGGATGAAGATTAAAGAAATGCAAGACGTCCTGGAAGAATTTTGAACCGGGAGGTGAAAAATCCCTCTGAAGGTGATCCAAAAATATCACCACTTCCCCCTCCTGGGGGTTTGGGATTTCCTCTCCAAGGACGACTCGCCATCCAACCACATTTTGAGGCGGCGGAAACCCATGTTCCTCATAATCCTTTAAGTGAACATCAGAAACTTGAGTCGCCACCCAGTTGCAGGCTTTTGACTCCGACATAATGAGTCGCCTGAATAAAGTAAAAGCGGGCGACTTAAGTAAATGTTTCAAGTAAAATGATCTAAGTATTTGCAATGAAAGGGCAAGCCTGGTAAAGAACCAGAGTCTATACAATGACTTAAACATATGACGGTTCACAATTATTAAGCCGGCAGGAGTAAGGGCGGCTTGTGCTAAGATAAGAGGTTCTTGGGAATTTTCTAAGTATGAGACAAACAAGTTTCTCCCGAAGCCGCAACAATTTTGGATCTAAGAATAGTTCAAAAAGGCGAGAATATTCACTAGCCCTAGCTGGAGGGCATGGAAGCAATGACAGTACGGTTCATCTAATACTAGGAAGGATTAAGACATGTCATACACGAAATGGAGTTGGTGTCTCTACCGCTCTACTTTGGTGATTATGACCGCGGGATCTACTCACAGAGCTAGCAATGACGATGAACCAGAGAAAAGTTGCTGAAGAACTCGAAGAACCTCAAGGTGCTATAATGGATCTAGGTCAGAGGAGAGATGACTTACTCGAGCGGTCACCGATGGCGGGACAAGCGTGTGAAGGATTGACTGACGAAGAAGGAATCCCGCGACGACATCGAGGAAGATCGCCGAGGTGAGGAAGCTGCAGCAGTGGCGCAAGGAGCTTCCGGACTCGAGGAATAAGAAGCAAAGAGAGGAGGTGAAAAGTGAATCCAGGGCCTTTCGGTAAATATTTAAAGGGAAGGAGCCTGAAGGGGCAACTGACAGGCGCGACAATCGAGGGGACACAGTAAATTTCGGGAAACAAAAACGCCTCGATTTTTGGGATAAGTGGATATGACCAGATTCGCCATGATGTCATCATTGTCTTTCCAGATTGACGACAGATGACGTCACAACAAATGAATGCTGGAAAAATGACAAGTGAGGAAGTGGAACAAGCGGGCATTATGAAATCCATAGAAGATACCAATCCAAAGATGAGCCGCCACAGGAAGGAAAGATCTATTGACATGAATGAATTCAAATCAATCTGGGGCCTAATGTCGGGGATATAAATCCACGGTGTAACCCGCCATACTGGGCCGGGTTAACATATCAACAACTTTGCAACTAAGTTTAAGTGGGCCATGTCCGGACTGCAAGATAAAGTAAGGTGGCGGCTGACCAAGGCGCCGGGCGGCCCGACACTTGAAGATGAGTGCTCAAGCCCCACGAAGCTGAAGACGCCTGTCGAGTTTCCTTAGGATTCAGGACAAGTTAGAGATATTATAAGTCACGGGTCAAGATATGATCCGAACTCTATTGTAAACCCTAGGGCTTGACCTGTATATAAAGGCAGGCCCCTAGGGCTGAAAGACTCATTGTACAACCCCTCGGTAGCTAGGTTAGCGATTCCGCACCCTTGTAATCGAGATCTACTCATCAAATACACTAAAAGCAGGGCATAGGCTATTACCTCCATAGGAGGGGCCGAACCATGCTAAACCAGACTCTCTCTCTCTCATTCAACCACTTCGAGTCGCCACCAAGCGGCGATGGCCTCACACCTAAGTCCTGTTACGAGGACATCTGCCAGGTTGACAAAACCACGACACTCTCCAAACGGTAATAGAGGTTGTTGTTGATGATGAACTCCTTGATCTTGTGCTTCAAAAGATAGTCTCCTCAACACTCAAACACTCTCTTACAGATTTTGGCTATGTGGCAGGAGAGGGATTGGAGTGAAAAGCAAGTTGGGAGGCTAGAGATCAAGTATCAAAGGTTGGAGTGGAATCCTCTTGATCTCAAGACAAGTGTAGGTGGTTATCTCTCATAAAATGGATATGGGAAGTGTAAGCTTCGAACTGGTTGCTCTCTGGGAGTTGGTGGAATGGGTGCGGGTACATATAGCCATCACCAAAAATCCAACTGTTACACATCATTATGCACACTTCAGTGGGACCGGGTGAAACCACTCGGTGAGACCGACCTGTGCAAAAGGTTCAAACTTTAGGCTTCTCGGTGAGACCAAATGAAACCTCTCACTCCGATCGAGTCAAGTTGACCCCAGCACTTTCCACACTTCGGTGTCCGACTAAAACCATTCGGAAATTCCAATTGAATTCCAGTTGACAACAGAAAATTGACGAGTGTTCTTCGATGGGACCGAAGGGTCAACTCGGTGAGACCGAGACGCTAGGGTTTAGGCAGTGGCTATGTCAAGTGTATCTCGGTGGGTCCGACATTATGTGTTTTGGTGGGACTGAGATGGACTGTATGGTTTTGTACATAGATGAATGTGAGAGTGTTGCCGAGGGTTTTGGAGCAACAGCTTTAAACACTTGGGAAGTCACACTATCATCAAAACATCACCCCCTTTTTGTCGCAGATTGGTTTTGTGCCTATGGGAAACCTCTCAAGGACCCGATTTGAACACTGGGGAGCTCTGCGCAATATACAGCCTAGCCTCGATGATGGTGGAGCTACGCATGTAGGGAATGAGAAGGACACAGAGGTTTACTCAGGTTCGAGCCACCGTGTGGTGTAAAACCCTACTCCTGCTTGATGGATTGCTTTCTCTCTCGGATTGCACAAGTGTTATAAGTTGTGAGGAAGAAGAAGGCTCTTCTTCTTGGGGGAGAATTAGAGCCCAATGCTTCGACCCCCTCTACGGTGGCTGTCTGTCCCTCTTATCCTTGCCATGGGCCTCTCTTCCCAAAATGTTGGCGGGAAAAGGGTGACCACAGGGCGGAAATTCGAAGGGGGACAAACGAACAGTCTTCCTTGACAATGTTGGTCTTCACACAGCCAAAGACGCCGTCCTTGAAGCGCTCGTGGGCTCGCCGGTGACGCCCGTCCTGGTGGCAAGCGTCATTTTGGTCTCCTTGCACCGATGGGGTAATCCTCAGGACTCATCTTGGAGGAGGACATCAGGCCGCTTTCCTTTTAGCACGAATCAAGAATGATTCTCTGCACACGCCCGTTGGCGTGGTCCATGCAGCCTCTGCTGGCGCGGTACGCTACCAACATGGCGGGAAACCGTTGTGTGGCTAGTATTGCATGACCTCTGCAGGCAGAGGGCTTCACAGGGGGCAGCCTCGCGGTAGAGACCACACGAGGGCTCTCACATCTTGTGGACAAACATCTAGTGGGCCCCTCTCATAGAGAGAGCTTCGCGGAGCCGGAGCCTCGCGGGGTGATTGTTAGAGTCTTCAAGTGGGTCGCCTGCCACACTTGGCCTTCTTCACACATCGGACTAGGCCGGCAGTAGATGGGCCTTGGTACCCTGGTTCCACTGGACCGACAGTAGCCCCTGGGCCCACGGTGCGCACGTTCCGCACGTTGAGCGCGAAACGGCGCGGGTCGAAACTCCGCGGGGCCTGACAAACTGTCGGGCCCATAGGTGACGTGTGGCAGCCTTGACGGGACGGGGCGCACCCACTTCTCGCACGACGCCTCGGTAACTGCACGCTTGTCTTAAGACTATTGTGCGCGTTGGGTGGAACCATCATTGCCTTCCTTCCTCCAAACGCTTCCTCTGCTCATGCTCCTCCTTCCTTGCGCACACCTCGTCCGCTGCTCTCCTTCTCCACCTCCAATCTCGTGCCGCCATCGCCATGGCTCCAAATAAGAGGACCGTCGCCGCCATTGGAGCGCAGGTGGAGCCAACCCTGCTGCCCTCCACCATCAAGAACTAGGAGGGGCTGGACAAGCCGGTTCCCCTGACAGCCAATGCTCACAACGAGCATGGGGCCACCAAGATGTGGCCGGTCAGGGAGTTGATACGTCTGCAATGTATCGATGATTTATGAAGTATTCATGCCATATTTTCCTATGTCTATAATACTTTTATATGGTTTTGATTTACTTTATATGAATTATTTAGAACTAACCCGGACTGACGTTGTTTTCAGCAGAATTACCGTGGTGTTGTTTTTGTGCAGAAAATGAAAGTTCTCGGAATCACCAAAAACTTTTTGATAATTTTTTCTGGAGGAAATAAGAAATATTGGAGCGAAGAAGCACCGAAGGGGAGCCACCTGTGGGCCACAAGCCATCAGGGCGTGACCCCCCTGGGCCGCCCCCTGTTGTGTGGTGGGGCCCACGTGGCTCCGTTACGCGTGATTCCAACGCTGAAAAATCATATAAATCCTAGAAACCCCAGAAATAAATAGAGACTCTCCGCTCCGCCGCGACAACTCTCTGTATCGATGAAAAACCAATCTGGAGCCATTCCAGTACCCTGCCGGAGAGGCAAATCATCATCCGGTGGCCATCTTCATCATCTCGGCGCAGGCCATGATGAGGAGGGAGTAGTTCACCCTCGGGGCTGAGGGTATGTACCAGTAGCTATGTGTTCAATCTCTCTCTCTCTCTCTCGTGTTCATGAGATGGCACGATCTTGATGTATCACGGGCTTTGTTAATATAGTTGGATCATATGGTGGGTTTCCCTTGTTACCTTGTTGTGATGAATTGAATCTTTCCCTTTGAGATCTTGTTATGTTGGATTGAATATTGGATTTGAGAACACTTGATATATGTCTTGCATGTGGATACCCGGTGACAATGGGGTGTTCTATTGATTCACTTGATGTATGTTTTGGTACTCAACGTGCGGATTCCTGAGGTGACATTGGGGTAATCTATGCATAGGGGTTGATACATGTTCCTGTCCTACGTTCTCCGATAGAAATCTTGGGGTGCACCTTGAAGTTCTCTGTGTTGGATTGAATATGATAGATATGAAATTGTTTGATGCATGTCGTATAATTTACCCACGGATACTTGAGGTGACATTGGAGTATCTAGGTGACATTAGGGTGAATTGCTATGTATCATTGGTGTTATTTTAGTACGAACTCTAGGGTTGTTTGTGACACTTATAGGAATAACTCAAAAGATTGATCGGAAAGAATAATTTTGAGGTGGTTCTACTACCTACACCAATTTCCTCTTATTGTTCTCCGCTAGATAGGAACTTTGGAGTGATTCTTTGTTGCACATTGAGGGATGATCATATGATTCAACTATGTTAGCATTGTTGGGAGATTGCACTAGTGAAAGTATGAACCCTAGGCCGTATTTCCAAGCATTTATACAACGTTTTGCTCGCTGTTTTACACTTGTTACCGTGCTGGTTTTATATTTTCAGATTACAAAAACCTTTATCTACCATCCATATTGCACTTGTATCTCCATCTCTTCGCCGAACTAGTGCACCTATACAATTTACCATTGTATTGGGTGTGTTGGGGACACAAGAGATTTCTTATATTTGATTGCAGGCTTGTTTGAGAGAGACCATCTTCATCCTACACCTCCCATGGATTGATAAATCTTAGGTCATCCACTTGAGGGAAAATTGCTACTGTCCTACAAAACTCTACGCTTGGAGGCCCAACAGAGTCTACAAGAGTAAAGTTGCGTACTAGACATCAAGCTATTTTCTGGCGTCGTTGCCGGGGAGGTGAGAGTTTGAAGGTATATCTTTAGATCTTGCAATTAAATCTTTTAGTTTCTTGTTTTTCACTAGTTTGGTTTTATAAAGGAAAACTACAAAAAAATGGAATTTAGGTTGCCTCAATTGTTTCGTCTTTTTAATGTCTTTTGTGAAAATGATGGTTCGGAAAATTGTGCTCAATTGGTAGAGGAAGAGTTTATGAAAATACTTAATGAGAATTCTTTGAATGATGAGCATGATAGCAATATTGTTAGTATGAATTCTATGAAAATTCATGATGCTAATGATGATTGCACTAGTCATGATAAAAAGATTTCCTATAAGCATGTCAATTTTTGTGGAGTGAATAAAATTTGTAAAGACATGCCATATAGGGATGATAGATTTTGTAAGAACATAAACATGATGAAACTAGTTGTTGGCTTAAAGTGATAGATGAATTTGCCACAAGATTATGCTCTCTTTATCCCTTTACTTGTGAACTTTGCAATAGGGTTGGTCATCTTAATTTCCAATGCATGCTTTTTCATGATCGAACCATTTCCAAATATTGTGATAATTTGATCTCCCCTGAACTCTATAATGAACTTTGTTTATTTTTGGGGTCTGAAGAATTGTCACATAAAAATGATTGGTTTGATATATTCCTTATTACCAATGATAATGAAACTAATCTACAAGAAATCCATATGATTTGCATACTTAATTGCAGTGAGAATGCTTATATTACCAATAGAATATAAAAGGAATACTAATGAAAGGGTAAAGGTCTCACAATACCCTCCTATTGTTTCTCGTGATGAATCAGGTTGCAAGGAGGAGCTTCTTATCTCTTCCATAAGAAGTTCAGATAAATCACTTAAACCCACACCTAAGATACTGAATAAGAAGAAAAGAAGGAAAAGTATAGGTAAACAGGTATCTCTCCCAAATAATGTTGCTCCTATAATCGTTGATAATGAATCCGGAAGTAGTGTGGACGATGATACACTTGATGATTATTTTGTTATGCCTACTACTTGTTGTGATGAGGATGATTGGGAAGATAATGATACTCCTTATAATATTGAAAATCTTTTTGGCACCAACTTGGAAAATTATGATGATAATAATTGCTACACTATTGGTGCTATTCATGCTATTGATGATTATCCTAATGATATGCAAACCCACAAGCTTGGGGATGATATGCTTGATGAGAATGACCTATTTGAGAATATATTTGCTGCAATTGATGTGTGTCCCAAGCTTAGGGATGCTATGCATAATGAAGATGATCTTTTTAGTCCCCCTACTTGGAATGATCAAATTTGTTATGATCATTGCATGCCTCCCATTTATGATGAGAACCATGTTACTACTTACGATGATTATTGTGATGATACTTATGTTATAAAAAGTAGTTATTATTATTATTTAAAAACTTGTCATAATTATGAATATCCTTTCTCTGAGCATCCCTCTTTTAATGAGGAAACAATTTATAGCATTCAAGTCTCCTATGATACTCCAACTATTATGTATGAGAAGTTTGTTTGTGGGGAGAGTAATAAATTTTCTATGCTTGTGAATCATGAACATAATGCTTTATGTGATAGTTATATTGTGGAATTCCTTCATGATGCTACTAAAAATTATTATGAGGCAGGAACATATGCTTGTAGGAATTGCAATAATATCAAGTTTCCTCCCTACGTGTTCAAAGTTTTGCAGTCATGCTTGTTTTGCCTTCCTATGCTAGTTGATTCTTGCTCCCATAAATTGTTTGCTCACAAAATCCGTATACATAGGAAGTGGGTTAGACTTAAATGTGCTTGTGATGAGATTCATGATGCTCTCTTGCATGTTTCAATTACTACTTTTTATGTGAGCATCATTGAAATCATCATGCCTAGCTAAAAGGCTTTAAAGAAAAGCGCTTGTTGGGAGACAACCCAACACTTTTACTTTCTTTTATTGTGTGCAAGCTACTGTAGTAATCATGTTTTGTGTCTTTTATTTCAATAAAGTGCCAAGTAAAGCCTTTGGGATAGTATGGATAATTGTTGATTTGATTCTATGCAAAAACAGAAACTTTTGCCTCCAGTAAAGAATTTCTATGATTTTAGTGGAGCGTCCATCTTTTTTTAAATTTTTACACAGTATTTATATGCGAATTCTCTAAGTTGTCCTAATTTTTCAGAATTTTTAGAGCCAGGTAAGTATGGTTATACTACAGATCTTCACAGACTGTTCTATTTTAGACAGATTCTGTTTTGCATGCATAGTTTGCTTGTTTTAGTGTTTCCATAGCTTATATTTAATGATATAAATTGTGGAAATGATAGTATACAGTATATAATGTTTGAAAATTATTATGCAACTTGTCTTGGCAGTACATAAAGTGTTGATTTAATCTTATTTCCACTAACCTATCTCACGAGTTCTTTTCGAGTTTTGTATGGATGAAGTTTTTGAAACCTAGGTGAAACCGGGATATGAGAGGATTATACGAGATACAAAAGCTCAAGCTTGGGGATTCCCAAGGCTCACCAAGTAAGTATTTCAAGAAGTCCCAAGCATCTAAGCTTGGGGATGCTACGCATCCCACCTCTCTTTGTCAACTATCGGTTAGCCTATGTTGAGCCTAAAATTTCGTTTATTCACATGATATGTGCTATTCTTGGAGTAGTATTTTTATTTTGTTTGTTGTTTGAATAAAATACTCAGATCTTAAAATCTTTATTGATAGAGAGACTCCCCACATAGCTACTTTATTATTTGACTACCCATTGATCTTCACTTATATCTTTTGAGAGTAGTTCAAAATTTACTCTTGTGCTTCACTTATATCCTGAGAGTAAACGTTGAATGAATTGACTGTCATAAATGTGAAATTATATATGCTTCATATTCTTGTCCCATGGGGTGTTGTGACTTCACATATTAGGAGTATAAGTGGTAAAATTTATTGGAAGTTAGCAAACATAGCATTGGTCATTTAATCAATTCATGAAAGAATATTGAAGGAAGAGAGGTTTCACATATAAATACACTATCTTGGACATCTTCTATGATTGTGAACCCCCATTAATTATTTTCAAACTTGATCAAGTAGTTGACATTGGACAAGGAAGATAACATAATGGTTATGTTTGTTTATATTCACGTAGCAGTTATATTGTTATGGATCCTCTAACATGTGATGCTTGTTTAGAACCTTTTGCTAGCCAAAACTTCGTACTAAGTAGAAATACTACTTGTGCATCCAAATCCTGGACCCAAGTTTCTTCCATGAGAGTCCACCATACCTACCTATATACGGTATTTCTCTGCCATTCGAAGTAAATTTGCATGTGCCACCTCTAAACATTCAAATAAACATCCGTTTTGTGTGCTCGTACCGCTCATCGAGCGACGGGGTGGTCATTATCTTCCATGCTAAGCGGGTTATTCTGAAGATAAGTGTTTATTCACTTGTCATTGCATGAGAGAGGCCGGTAAAAAGGATGCCCAGTCCTGCATAATACAAAAATAAATAAACAAGAACTACCCCTAGAAAGTTGATTGTTTGGATGGTACCCGTGGATAGGGCTAGCCATGGAATGCGTTTGAATGGTGGAGGGGGAGTAAAATTTCAATTCTGTTTGGGAACTGCCAATAATGTGATTAGCATGGAAGATATTGAAAACTCGGTTGTGATGTTGACAGGAAAAGTATACCACTCAAAATTACATATTCATCTCTGCTTTAAAACAATGAGCTCTGGCACCTCTGCAAATCCCTGCATCCCTCTGCGAAGGGCTTATCTTTTATCATGTTGAGTCAACTTCTTATTCCAACCTCAATTCTATAGTTGGCAAGCATCATGTGGTGGGAAAGATCCAGACATATATATCCAGTTGAATATGGGTTATCATTATTCATTATTTGTTGACATTATCCCCGAGATAAATTAGTTGGGAGGCGAAACTTTAAGCCCCTATCTTCCTATGTGTTTGACAGAAACTGTTTGTTCTAAAAATATGCTTTGAGTGTCAGCAATCATGGAAGACTAAATGATAGTTGAGTATGTGGAATCTGCTAAACCAAAGCTCTTACATAGACCCTTCCTGAAAATAAGATGAATTGTAATTGTATGATCACTGAAAACATAGTTTGCTAGTTTTCAAGAAAGTTTATGGTCCATACTTTAATATGTGAATAACTTGCTACTTGATTATGAGAAGTTTTATGAGAAGTACTTGCTGGTTATGATGCTAGAAAAGTGGCTGAAATTATCCTTGCTCAACATTATACATTATGCTAGCATTCACCCTTCATAAATTATTTCTTTTTTATTTACCTACTCGAGGACGAGTAGGAATTAAGCTTGGGGATGCTGATACATCTCCAACGTATCAATAATTTATGAAGTATTCATGCCATATTTTCATATGTCTACAATACTTTTATATGGTTTTGATTTACTTTATATGATTTATTTATAACTAACCCGGACTGACGTTGTTTTCAGCAGAATTACCGTGGTGTTGTATTTGTGCAGAAAATGAAAGTTCTCGCAATCGCACGAAACTTTTTGATGATTTTTTCTAGAGGAAATAATCAATATTGGAGCGAAGAACCACCAGAGGGGAGCCACCTGTGGGCCACAAGCCATTAGGGAGCCACCCTAGACCACGCCTTGTTGTGTGCTGGGGCCCACGTGGCTCCGCTGCGCGTGATTCCAATGCTGAAAAATCCTATAAATCCCAAAAACCCCAAAAATAAATAGAGACTCTCCGCTCCGCTGCCGCAACTCTTTGTATCGATGAAAAACCAATCTGGAGCCTTTCCAGTACCCTGCGGGATAGGGAAATCGTCATCCGGTGGCCATCTTCATCATCCCGGCGGAGGCCATGACGAGGAGGGAGTAGTTCACACTCGGGGCTGAGGGTATGTACCAGTAGCTATGTGTTCAATCTCTCTCTCTCTCGTATTTTTGAGATGGCAAGATCTTGATGTATCACGGGCTTTCTTAATATAGTTGGATCATATGGTGGGTTTCCCTTGTTACCTTGTTGTGATGAATTGAATCTTTCCCTTTGAGATCTCGTTATGTTGGATTGAATATTGGATTTGAGAACACTTGATATATATCTTGCATGTGGATACCCATGGTGACAATGGGGTGTTCTATTTATTCACTTGATGTATATTTTGGTAGTCAACTTGCGGATTCCCGAGGTGACATTGTGGTAATCTATGCATAGGGGTTGATACACGTTCTTGTCCTACGTTCTTCGATAGAAATCTTGGGGTGCTCCTTGAAGTTCTTTGTGTTGGATTGAATATGATAGATCTTAAATTGTTTGATGCATGTCGTATAATTTACCCACAGATAATTAAGGTGACATTGGAGTATCTAGGTGACATTAGGGTGGATTGATATGTATCATTGGTGTTATTTTAGTATGAACTCTAGGGCTGTTTGTGACACTTATCGGAATAGCTCAAAAGATTCACTGGAAAGAATAACTTTGAGGTGGTTCTACTACCTACACCAATTTCATCTTATTGTTCTCCGCTAGATAGGAACTTTGGAGTGATTCTTCGTTGCATGTTGAGGGATGATCATATGATTCAACTATGTTATCATTGTTGGGAGATTGCACTAGTGAAAGTATGAACCCTAGGCCTTATTTCCAAGCATTTATACAATGTTTTGCTCACTGTTTTACACTTGTTACCTTGCTGTTTTAATATTTTCAGATTACAAAAACCTTTATCTACCATCCATATTGCACTTGTATCACCATCTCTTTGCCAAACTAGTGCACCTATACAATTTACCATTGTATTGGGTGTGTTAGGGACACAAGAGATTTCTTGTATTTGATTGCAGGGTTGTTTGAGAGAGACCATCTTCATACTACACCTCTCATGGATTGATAAACCTTAGGTCATCCACTTGAGGGAAAATTGCTACTGTCCTACAAAACTCTGCGCTTGCAGGCCCAACAGAGTTACAAGAATAAAGTTGCATAGTAGACATCAGGAGTTGACGGCGACGACGTTCCCGTTCTTCTTCCACTGCATCTTCGGAGGTGTGCTCCCTCCATTTTCTGACTTCTCCCACGCAGTGCTAGAGCACTACCAGATCCACGCCCTCCATCTTCACCCCAACTCCGTCTTCCTCCTCGTCACCTTCACCTTCCTCTACGAGGGCTTCCTAGGGGTGATGCCCTCAATGGACCTCTTCTGCACCTTCTATAGCACGAGGCTCAAGTACGGCTACAGTGCGGCGTGCACCTCCTTCCGCATGGTGGACAAGATGTCGGAGCGCTTCATTGAGATGGTGATGCTCAAGAAGGTGGAGAACTTCCAACACGCTGGACCTAAATGGAGGTAGGCCGGCGCAGCCCTCTGTTCGCGCCTCCCATTGGGCCTACCGTGAAGAGCTCCGGCTAGGAGCACTCCAAGATGATAGACACAAGGCTTGGACCCGTCACCGCCAGGCTGCAGGCGCTGCGGGAAGCTGGGCTCACGAGCGTCGTGGTGGCTCGGGAGTTCATGCGCAGCAGCTTCAGTTTGCTCTAGAAGCGCTCTCACCCCGTGTGGAAGTATGAGGGACGCACCGACAGGACTCGCCTCTAGAACGACACCCTGCAGGAGGCAACACTGGAGGCAATCCTGTAGACCCTCTTCCTGGAAGCCGTGCCGGAGGAGATGGCGGACGAGGCGCTCCCTCTGCACCACCGCGGCGACGGGGAGGAGATTCAGGCCGAGATGCCTATGTTTGACGAATGGGGCTTGGTCCTCGAAGGCCATGTGGGGCCTCGTGACAACCCCATCCTCGTGGTGCCCACCTCTGGGGACTTCGAGGATGTCGGGCGCGCCTCAAGCACCGACACCGACAGCAGCATGCGGGACCACATGCCGAGCCACCGCAAGTTACTGCTGGGGGACAACAACAACGACAACGACGAGCAAGAGAACCCTAAGTTCGTGGTCACGCCCTCTAGGCGCGTGGAGGAGGAGGACGCCGATGACGAGGTGGTGATGGTGGAGGACCCCGGAAGGGTGCGATAGAAGGGGCTGTCGAGCCCCTCAAGGGGACGGGCCAGCCCAGCTGGGCTGGGGTGAGCTCCGGCAGGCCTCGGGGAGCGCCCTCCGGAGGGAGCTCCGACGGGCCTCACGGGAGCGGCAGCGGTAACCGCTCCAACCCCCTCCTGAAGAGGAGGCGTTGGGTTGCCACTGATGAGTAAGTTCCCTTCGCTAGTCTTTCTTTTCATTTCTACTTAGTGCGCTCGGAGCTTGGAGTTGAGCCATTGATCTTGCAGGGCGCCCGTGCGCAAGAGACAGAGGGCCATGACATCAGCATTGCCCTCGCCTGCAGCGACTGCTGGGGGAGCCCATGTGCCCCCTCCAGGGCCTGCGGGGCACGAAGAAGTCGCCCGTTAGCTGAAGGTCGAGGCGGTGTGCACCGTGGTGGAGGAGGAGCACGAGGTGCCTCCTGCCCCACGCGAAGACCTGCCTCCCCCGCCTGGGGAGGAGGAAAAGCAGAACGTGCCTTCGAAGGCACCTGACGCGGGTGATGCCGCCGCGATGGAGGAAAAAGACGAGGCAGACCTCACGGCGGGCAACACACCTGCCGGGGGGGTGATGCCCACCAAGGAGATGCGGTGAGCCCCCTACGCACATCGCCGCGATAGGGCGAGGAGGAGACCGCACGCAGCCCCCAGCGCACGGCTGATGGGGAGGCCGTTGCCATGGGCAAGGGACCTGCGGAGGAGGAGGCCCCTACAGGACCCTCATTTATGATTGCCACAAGCAGCGGCGCTGAAGGGCGCCCGTGTCTGGCACTACAGCTGGTTAGCGGCAGCGCCCTTGTTAAACGCGAGGCCTTCGAGAGCGCCAGGGCTGTGCTCGACACGCTCAAGGCCAACCTCCAGGCGGAGGAGGCGTGCCTCACGGCTGAGCGCCTGGCACTTGCCGTCGGGTGGCGCAAGCTCTAGGTGTTCGTCAAGCTGGGCCATCGGCAGGACGAAGCCGCCAAGGAGAAGAGGGACAGGGCTGCCGATGACACCAAGGAGTTCTGGGACAACACTGTCCTTGATGTGGAGGTGACCAACCTGCAGCGCCAGGAGGCAGAGGCCCATGCCAAGGAGGTGGAGGAGCAGATCTCCCTGTGGGAGTAGGAGCTCCGGGCGCATGAGGACTCGGCCGCCGCGCACGAGCGGCACTATGCCGCCCGCGAGGAGGAGCTGGCCAAGAAGTAGGAGACCCTCGCTGGCCATGAGGAGGACCTATCAATTCGGGAGCGGGAGCTCGCCGGGACCACCTCCGACAAGGAGACGACACGTGAGCGCCTCTCGACCCGCGAAAACCAGGTGTCGGCCGCCCAAGTTGCCTTCAAGGAGGCGCATGCCAAGGCCAATGCGCAGCTGGAGAGGAAGGAGGTGAAGATCCAGGCTAATGCTGATGACAGGGTCACGAGGGAGCGTGCGCACCTCCTAGAGGAGCATCATGGCAAGATGAAGCAGCAGGAGGCCCGCTTGCAGGCCAAGCGCAAGGATCTCCAAAAGGAGGTCGCCGAGCTTAAAAAGCGGCTTCAGCAGGCCAAGGCCGATCTTCACCTTTCCCTCAAGGGCAAGGAGGACGCTAAAGGGGAGATGCAGTCGCTCCAGGTGCAGGTTGGCGACGTGTCTGAGGTCGCCAAGAAGGCCAAGGAAGAGGTTGCCCGCGCGGACGATGCAGCCTTAGCGCGCCAAGCTATTCCTGGGGCTCGCCGCGCGCGCTCACGGGGCGCTCAACCGCTTTGTTGAGGATGTCCCGAGCCTTCTCATCGCAAATTATGATGACGGCTACCTGGACTTATTCACCAAGGTGGTGGAGACACTGGATCGGGGAGTCTCCAAGCAGGATGCCACTGTCGAGGATGGGGCTCGCAACCTCATGGACCAGGCAGCGACGCGGGTCTTCAGCAACCTCATCTAGTACGACCTCTCCTTCGACCTCGCGCACGTGGTGGACCTTGTGACCGCGGAGCTCCAGGACCAGCACAGGAGGAAGGTGTGTGAGCATGTGAACCCCCTGATCGAGCAGTTCACGCACGTCGTCGAGTCTTCCGAGGAGAGTGGCGACCCTGAGGTGGCCATCCCAAAAGATGATGAACACAGCGCCTCCTCGGTCTTATATTTCTTTTTCCTGTTGCACCACAGTTTGCGAGGCCCTGTGGGGGCGTAAAGACAATTTATTTTTGTAATCATACTAAGTGCTTAATTTTCTGCTGCTATCTCGTTGATTTCTTGTGAGATTTGGTTTCCTTTTTTACATTGTCTTTGTTACTCTACGTCGCTTGGACCCAGCCCCCGAGCTTGCTATGACCGTCGCTGGTATGTTGGGACGTGTGTCCAACCAGGCCAGAGGGTTTAGGGCTTTGCGGGGCGGTGAGGGCTCCTGAGGCGCGATGCTCAGGATGCCCCCCTTTGAAGCGCGAGCGGCTCGTGCCAAGGAGAAGACAAAGACCCTCGAGGAGATCATAAAGGGGGAAATCTCAATAAATGCCAAAGATTTCGCAGAGGTTTTGGACTTAGCTTTCTCTGGGTCCAGAGGCTTGAGGTATTGTGATTTGCTGGTACTAGCCCTCGTGTAGCGCGAGCTTCCGAGGCTCCCGCTAGCACTTGATGGTCATCGCAGGTTGCTTCGCGAAGTTCCAGAGGTTTGCACTTGCGGTGATAATACTCCAACAAGTTTCACAAGTGGTTGAGTGGTGCGCCCTCGCTAGTTCACTTGTGGATGTCACGCGAGGAGACAAATTACCAAGGACCTTGGTGAGGAGACGTGCACGAGAGCAGGCCCGCGTGCCAGAGCTCAGTCACTTGGGTTTTGCAGCGCTGCTGGGACTGACCCAAGCACAGGCACCGTGTCCAGCCCCCGCTCGTGTGATATGCACGAGGGAAATCGCGAGTGCAAAAAGCTCCTGAGGCCAACAAGTGCTTACCAAGCACACAACAAGTTTGAGGAAATAATATTATTCTGCTGCATACGAGAGTACATTACACAACAAAAAGAACTTGTTGCCTTGATGAACACGGGTCAGCTTGAGGATGTGATGCAGCAAGGGGGCGCCCTCAAAAGATTGACAAAAACGCTGCCGTGACGGACACGGGTCAGCTCGAGGATGTGATGCAGCCAGGCGGTGCCCTCGTGTCACATTTCGACCATATCTGGGCATGGGAGTCCCACTAGGGCGTGGGCGGAGCTCTCGCGGCCTTGTGGCAACGCAGAAAGAGAAGCTCCGGGGCGTGTACAGCCCCCTTGCGTTCGTATCCATGAGGTCACGGATAGAACTTGCGGAGATGTTGGATGTTCCATGTGTTCTGTACCGGAACACCCTCCTCCGTCTTCATCCGTGCTGCTTGATACGTCTCCAACGTATCTATAATTTTTGGTTGTTCCATGCTGACACATTATCATTCTAGGATACTTTTTAAGTATTTATTTACCAATTTATATTATTTTTGAGCACTAAACTATTGGCCCAGTGCCCAACGCCAGTTGTTGTTTTCTGCATGTTTTTCACTTTTCAGGTTTACAGTACCAAACAAAGTCCAATTGCCATGAAACTTTTTAGTGATTTTTGCTGGACAAAAATAAGACCTGGAAGATTCAGAAGGAAGTCGGGAGCCACACGAGGGCCCCACAAGCCAACAGGGCGTGGCCTGGGGGCGGCCTGATGGCTTGTGGGCCCCTCGTGGCTGTCCCAACCCCGTTCTCTGGCCTATAAATTCACATATATTTTAAAAACCCTGGAGGCAGTCCCAAAACACTTTTTACGCCGCCGCAAGTCTCTGTTCCGTCAAGAGGCCATCTGGAGCTCCCTTCCGGCACCCTGCCGGAGGGGGGATCGATCACGGAGGGCCTCTTCATCAACCTTGTTGCCCTCATGATGATGCGTGAGTAGTTGACAAATAGACCTACGGGTCCGTAGTTAGTACCTAGATTGCAATCTCTCTCTCTTGATCTTCAATACAATGATCATCGCACCTTCACTTTGATCTATCCGATGTAATCCTTTTGTGCGGTGCGTTTGTTGGGATATGATGAATTATGGGTCTATGTTCAGATTATTCATGAATAGTATTTGAGTCACCTTTGATATATATTATGATTCTTATTTGCATCATCATTATAGCTTCGTAATTCTCTCCGATCTATTGATTTGCTTTGGCCAAGTAGATTGATCTTTCTTCAGTGAGAGAGGTGCGTTGTAGTAGGTTAAACCTGACGAGTTTCTATATCCCAGTGACAGAAAGGGACAAGTTGTGTCTTTGTGTTGTTTCTACTAAGGATAACATGACGGGGTTTATTCATATTGCTTGAGTTTACTTTGTCTACATCATGTCATCGTTCTCCATGCATTACTCTGTTTTACTTAATACTCTAGATGCATGCTGGATAGTGGTCGATGAGTGGAGTAATAGTAATAGGTGCAGGCATGAGTCGACCTATTTGTTTATGGACGTGATGCATATATAGACATGATCATTGCCGTGAAAATCGCACAACTATCCGCTTTTCTATCAATTGCCCAACAGTAATTTGTTACCCACCGTATGTTGCCTACATGAGAGATGCCGCTAGGAAAACTATGGCCCCGGGGTCTATTCACTTATATATTCACAAACACTATTATTATCTTGCTGCCATTATTTGTCTTTTATTTTATTTTGCAATCTACAATTATGTACAATTATCTACACAACTCATCTGCTTGCAAATAACGAGATCAAGAGGATTGACAACACTCTTGGCCGCGTTGGGTGCAAGTTGTTTGCTCTTTTGTGAGCAGCCGCTGAAGATGGTTGAGAATGGATATTCTTATTGGTTCGATAAACCTTGGTATCATAACTGAGGGAAATACTTACACGTATTGTGCTGCAATTACCCGTTCCTCTTCACGAAAAACCCAACGCAGATCACAAGTATCACTACGCCAAGCCGGGAAACATGGGTTACCCGTAACGGGCCTTCCCACATTGGCAAGAGCGTGTGGTATCCTTCCCTAGAGAGGATCCTTCGTAGGATAAGATCGCCAACCTCAAGCGTGCAGGGGCATATGCTGCGATTGTGGTAGCGACGCAAATCCTGCTGATACCGAGCCGCGCGGAGAGCGGCCTGGCGGCGTGCTTCCTCGAGGAGGAGCATATCAGCTTCCTACAAGCCTTCCTCACGCTCATCGTCGAAGGCCAGGATCCGCGGGGACTTGTGCTTGAGCTCAGTGGGTAGGACCGCTTCCGCCCCGTAGACAAGAAGGGTATTTTGCCGGTAGACTTGGTAGCTGTTCTGCGGATCGACAATAGCACATACTGGAGTTCGTCGATCCAGCCTTTGATGCAGGCTGCGAGCTTCTTGCTGAAGCTTCTTGTCTTGAGGCCCTTGAGAACCTCAGCGTTGGCACACTCGGCCTGACCGTTGCTTCGGGGATGCGCCATGGAGGTGTAGAAGATCTACATGCCGAGGCTGGCGCAGTAAGCCTTGAAGATGCCGCTTGTGAACTGCAAGCCGTTGGCGGTGATGATGCGGTTGGGAACGCCGAAGCGGCATACTAGGTCCTTGATGAACTTGACAGCTGACGCAGCTGTGATGGAGCGGACAGGTTCCACTTCGGCCCACATGGTGAACTTTTCGATGGCCACGTAGAGGAAACGGTATCCTCCTACTGCGCAAGGAAAGGGACCCAGAATGTCCAGCCCTCAGACTGCTAATGGCCACGAGAGGGGGATTGTCTGGATCCCTTGCGACGGTTGGTGGATCTGCTTGGCATGGAATTGGCAGGCTTCGCAAGACTAGACCAGCTCAGTGATGTCTTGAAGCACAGTGGGCCAATAGAAGCCACTGCGGAAAACCTTGCCGACAAGAGTGCACGATGACGAGTGGTGGCCGCAGTCTCCGCCATGTATATCAACAAGTAGCTTGCGGCCTTGATCCTCGGATATGCACTGCAGCGCCACTCCATTAGGGCGCCTTCGATAGAGATCTCCGTCTCGGAGGTAGTAGGATATAGTTTGGCGAGCCAAACGCTCCGCCTCAGCGTCGTCCATCGAGAGAGTGCCGCTCTCCAAGTAAACCTTGAACTCTGTGGCCCAGCTGCCGGCTTGTGGCTCCACTGCGAGTAGTAGGCGAGCGCCCGAGGGTGGGCCGCAATTGGGTGTGCCTGTGGAAGGCACGGGAGGCAGCTCCTCTTGGCGTGCCATGGCGCCATCAGCTGGTGGTGTAGCAGATGGCTTCAGAAGCCGCTCCTCGAAGATGCCCGGGCCTTGTGGCTCACGGCGAAATGCCCTCTTGGCGATTTTATCAGCTTCCTAGTTTTTGTTGCGAGGGATGTGCTGGAGCTCCATGCCCAGGAAGCATTTCTCCAGCTTGCACGCCTCCTCGAGGTAGGCGGCCATGTGCTCGTCCTTGGGTTTGTAGCTCTTGTTGGAGAACTTAACGAGGAGCTGCGAGTCACTGTTGATGAGTATGCGCTTGATGTCGAGCGCAACGGCAGCCTTGAGTCCAGCGACGAGGCCCTCGTTTGTGGGTATGTTGTTGGAGACCTTGTGGTCATGCCTGAAGCAGAGTTGCACCACGTAGTAGAGCTTATCCCTTGTTGGCGAAGTGAGCACTACGCCAGCCCCCGCAGCCTGCTGGGAGAATGCCCCATCAAAGTGCATGGTCCAACCATCAGGGGCGTCCTTTCCAGGCATGAGGGATTCTACCTCACGAGGCTTGTCTTGGTGTGGATCCGTCCACTCCATCGTGAAGTCAACCAACATCGCGCCCTTGATTGTCCTTGTAGTGAGGAACTCCAGCTCGAAAGGTTGCAGCTCAATGTTCCACTCTGCCACGCTTCCCGTGGCGTTCGGGCTGCGAAGCACTTGCTCCAGGGGATAGGATGCGATCACCTTGACGGTATGTCCCAGGAAGTAATGTCATAGCTTCCTAGAGGTGATGATGAGTGCGAAGAGCAGCTTCTGCTGCATGGGGTATCGCTCGCCTGCGTCCCGGAGCACCGTACTCACGAAGAAGATCGGATGCTCGATGAGGTGTGAAGTTATGAGGGCCACATCTTGATCTTCAGGGGGTTCGTCAGGTGGCTTCCTAGGGGCCTCTTGAGAGGGTACCCCGGCAGGCGCGGAGGAGTGGCCTCGTGAGGCTCCGGGAGGCCCTCGTCAGGTTCCGAAGGAGTGGCGTCGGGGAGCGCGGACTTGACCTCAGGTAGTGGCTTCCTCTTGATGGGGACTTGCTCCTCTCGTTCCATCACCACGGCCGCGCTGGCCATCTGGGGGTTGGCTGCCAATTATAATCGTAGAGGCTTGCGAGGTCGCGAGGCAACCATGACGGGGGGGCTCATCAAGCACTTCTTGAGGTCCTCGAAGGCCGCGTCGGCTTCGGGAGTTCACTGAACTTGGAGATGAAGCGTCCAAGTGAGGCCATGCATCCTGTTAGCTTCTGTATTTCCTTGAGGCTACGGGGAGGCTGCATCTGCTCGATGGCCTTGATCTTCTTGGGGTTGGCCTTGATGCCACAGTGGGAGACCAGGAAGCCCAGCAGCTTGCCTGAAGGGACTCCGAAGACGCACTTGGCGGGGTTGAGCTCGAAGCTTATCTTCTGTAAGTGGGTAAAAGTCTCCTCGAGGTCCTTGATGAGGGAGTTTGCTTTGCGGGTCTCGATGACGATGTCGTCCATGTAGACCTATGTGTTCCTGCCCATCTGGGGCCTGAGGCCGATGTGCATCAGCCTTTGGAAGGTGGCTCCTCCACTCTTCAGGCCGAAAGGCAGGCATACATAGCAATATACTCTACAGGGGGTGAGGAAGGCAGTTTTCTCTTCGTCTTATCTCGCCATCTTGATCTAGTGGTAGCCTAAGAAGGCATCCAGGAAACACAACAGATCACACCCAACGGTGGAATCCACGATGTGGTCGATGCGGGGCAGCGGGAAATGGTCCTTGGGGCAGGCCTTGTTGAGACTGGTGAAGTCGACGCACACCCTCCCTTCTCCGTTGTGTTTCTGAACCACAACGGGGTTGGCGACCCACTCTGGGTGGATCACCTCGCGGAGGAAGCCTGCCTTCTGGAGCTTCTTTGTCTCTTGAACGATGAACTCTTGCTTTTCAGGTGCCTGGCGCCGTGTCTTTTGCTTCACGGGGCGTGCATTGGGACACATGGCTAAGTGGTGCTCGATCACCTCCCTCGGCACACCGGGCATGTCTGATGGTGTCCAGGCAAACATATCAATATTTGCCCGGAGGAAGGCGACGAGCTCACCTTCCTATTTGGAGGAGAGGCCGTTGCTGATGGTAACGGTGGGCCCGGAGCCATTGTCATCCGGTGACAGTTTCTTCGTCTCAGCACGCTCCTGAGAGAACCATTTCTTCTTCATCGCGGGGCGGCCTCAGGGAGCCGAGGTCATCCTCATCAGCGGGGTAGGCGGTAGCAGCAGCCTTATAGGCGTGCTCGATGGAGCGCACAAACTATTTCTCGTCACAGTGGACGGTGATGGTACTGCCGCAGCCCGGCGTCTTGATGGTGTTGTAGGCGTGGTGGGTCACTGCCATGAACTTGGCGAGCGCAGGGTAGCCCAAGATGGCATTGTAGGGCAGGCTGATGTGTGCCACGTTGAAGTCGATGAACTGTTCGTGGGGGAGCCGAAAGTAACGGGGAGTCGCACCTGCCCCAGAGATAGATTGGATCCGTCCGTCATGCCGAGAAGGGCCTTGTTGGCATCAAGCTCTTGTAGGGCACCTGAAGCTACTCGAAGCTGTCGATCGACAGCACATTGAGGCCTGCGCCGCTGTCGATGAGTGTCTTGGTGACGCCATCATTATTGATGGTGGGAGTGCACAACATGGGGATGGTGCCCATTGTCCTCATGGACTTGGGGTGGTCCTTGAAGGAGAAGGTGATCACTTACTGTGACCACTTGAGGGGCCTCGAGGCCTTAGGTCCTGGGAGAACTTCTTGCGGTGGCGGTTGGAGGCGGGAGCCTAAGATCCGCCAAGGATACATGCTATCCCGCGAGGCTCCTGGTAACCCCCAGCGTCCTCATCAGAGAGATTGCCATTGTTGGCGTTGGAGCGCCATTAGCTTGAGGGTTGGTGCAGCGTGGTTGGTCCCGCCAGCCTTGGCGATTGTTGTTGCTACCGTTGCTGCTGTTGTTGTTGTGTGGGGACCCCGACTCATAAGTCATGATCACTGAATGCACGTGTACAGTGATCCCAAAGATCAATGCTCACTGAACACACAGAAGCTGGATAATCAAGAGTCATACATCCATGCATACCGTCTTACACAAATAAAGACCATCAAGGTCAAGTCTTACATAGATAGGGCCATGAAGGCCAAACAACAAACATAATCTCGCAGAGGAAATCATGAAAGATAGCGTAGGCCCATGCCATCTGCCTTAAGCCTACAGGTATTCTGACTGGGAAGCGTCCTAATTCGCATGTTCGTCTGATAACCCACAAGTGTAGGGGATCATTTGTATCATTTTTCGATAAGTAATATTGTCAAACCCAACCAGGAGCTAAAGATAGAATTAATATTCTCTCAAGTTCTATCGACCGCCGATACAACACTACGCACGCTAACGCTTACTTTAACTAGAACAAGTATGAAACTACTTTGCGGGAATGAAACTAGAAGTACTTAGTAGGTGTAAAGATAGTTTTGCAAGGTAATAAAGAACGTGCAAATAAAAATTAGGGGCTGTTTAGATAAATATTTATTAAGTTAATTGTTTAGTAGAGAGCTTTTTGTAGCACAAGAGAAAGATTTGTCCCTAGGCAATCGATAACTAGACCGGTAATCATCATTGCAGTTTATATGAGGGAGAGGCAATATATCTGATATTGTGGCGGAATCATAGTCTCCATCATCCTTTCCTCATTGGGACAATGCTCTAATAATGATGATCATCACACTTTTATTTACTTATAACTCGATATGAAAAACTGATAGGATGATATGACTCTATATGAATGCCTCTGGCAGTGTACTAGGATGTGCAATGATCTAGCATAGCGAAAAATATCAAAAAACGGACAAGCCATGTAAATATCATGCTAGCTATCTTACGATCATGCAAAGCAATATGACGATGGAAATACAAGTCATATGAAGTGCGGTGGAAGTTGCAAGGCATTATATCTCGGAATTGCTATGGAAATGCCATGATAGGTAGGTATGGTGGCTGTTTTGAGGAAGATATAATGAGGCTTATGTGCAACAGAGCGTATCATGTCACGGGGTTTGGATGCACTGGCGAAAGTTGCACCGATCCTCAAGGTGAGAATGGGCAATGCACGGTACCAAAGAGGCTATCAAATATGTAGAGGTGAGAGTGCGTATATCCATGGATTCACATTAGTCATAAAGAAATCGCATACTTATTGCAAGGTTTTATTAGCTCTCTTGAAGAAAAGTACTACTCGCATGCTCCTTGGGAGGAGGTTGGTAGGAGTTAATCATCGTGCGCCCCCGATTATAACAGCACAAAGGATTTCGATCAAGGATAAATTATGCTCCAACTTCATCGCATAACTAGAGACTATACGTGCATGCTTCGAGCATCACAAACCTTAACATCAATATTCTTACTAATCCACAATCATCAACTAGTGCACCCACATATTACTATCTTAATGTCGCAAAACCATTGCAAGGAATCAAACATATCATATTCAGTGATCTACAAGTTTTATGTAGGATTTTATGACTAACCATGTAAATGACCAATTCCCGTTGACTCTCTAAATAGGTATAAGTGAAGCATGAGAGTTTAGTTTATTTCTACAAAAGTCCTGGACATGCTCTAATAAATATAAGTGAAGTAAAAGAGCATTCTACAAATAACGGTTTTCTATATGCAGAGAAACATGCATCCAACTTCAAATGATATAAGTGAAGCACAAGAAGCATTCTATAAAGCCATACTCAAAATATATAAGTGAAGTGCAAAGAGCATTCTATAAATCAACCATGGACTTTCCCATACTAGCATGGTGCATTCTAAAATGAAAATAAAAGGCACACGACGCTCCAAGAATTTACGCATATCATGTGAACAAAACAAAAACCGAAACATGCCGATAGTTGTTGAAGAAGAAAGATGGGATGCCTTCCGGGGCATCCCCAAGCTTAGATGCCTGAGTCTCCTTGAATATTTACTTGGGGTGCCTTGGGCATCCCCAAGCTTGAACTCTTGTCTCTCCTTATTCTTCTCATATCGATACCTCCCCGATCTTCGAACACTTCATCCACACAAAACTTGACAGAACTTTCATTAGAAACGTTAGTACATAATCATCAAAGCTCATCAATGCCCGCCATAACATTATTGCATAATTATAATCTAACATTACCCAATGTATGCCATCCCAATTCTATGGCTCCCAAGTCATTGGGGCTCAACAAGAATTCAAACATAAGCACGCAAAGCAACTATAACAGCAATCTGTGAAAAACAGGACAGTCTGTAATAATCTATAGAGAAACTATACTTCTGTAACTCAAAATATTCTGAAAACTTAGGAGGTAATATAAAATTTGCATAGAAGTACTGTGTAAAAATTTCAGAAATTTTGCACGCTCCAGTAAAATATGAAAATTCAAACACTACAGAAAAAGTTTCTGTTTTTACACAGAACATATCAAACATCCTAAAGGTAATTCTTGGCACATTATTTTTATAATACAATGGACTTTTACAAGGGGATAATTATTTTTGTTGAAAATTTTCTGTAATCAAGATTCACAAAAGTTCAAGCACGTCCCCACTTCAACGGTGCTCATCTTTCTCACTTTCACTTCTCTTTTTGAAAAGGTTTTAAGTTCCCCACTTTATTTATTTTTTGTTTTTAATTATTTTGAAAGCACACAACAGAAATAAATCACTCTCTAAAACTTCCAGGTTGTCCCCTGGCAGCGCTTTCTTTAAAACCATTAAGCTAGGCATATAGTGCTCAAGTAATTGATCCACCCGGATCCCAACGTATATCAAAGCCAATTTTAATTAACAATGATTTGTAATTAAGTAATGAGCACAAAGTGATATATATCATGTGACAACGAAGTCTAACTCTCTTCCTATGCATTGGCATGTCATACAAGAACAATTCATTCACACAAAGTAAAGGCCAATTCATAGCATAAGTAGTTTCTTGCAATTTTATCGTATTGAAAACATAGAGAGGTGAAGATTTGGTTCCTCTCTCATAATAATTGCAAGTAAGAGAAGCAAGCACATGCATATTATATTCATCAAAATCATCATGTGTAGTGGTAAAACGCAACCCATCAATATAATCCTTAATAAGCGCAAACTTCTCCGATATAGTGTAGTTGGGAGAATTCAAAAAGATAATAGGACTATCATGTGTGGGTGCAATAGCAACAATTTCATGCTTAACATAAGGAACTATATAAATTTCTTCTCCATAAGCACAATTCATATTGCCATCAAGGCCACAAGCATAGCAAGCATCAAGTTCATCAAAAAGGGATATTTCAAACGAATCCAAGGGATCATAGCATTCATCATAACATTCATCCTTCGGTAAGAACTAAGGGAAATTAAACAATGTATGAGTTGAAGAGTTACTCTCATTAGAAGGTGGGCACGGGTGATCAATCCGCTCTTCCTCCTTTTGTTCTTCGCTCTCCTCCTCATCTTTTTCATCTAATGAGCACACAGTTTCAACAATTTCTTCTTCCATAGATTCCTGCAAAATATTAGTCCCTTCGAAGGCAGCGGTCATTCTTTCAATAAATTCTTTAAAATAAGCATTAGAAGCATAGTTTTCATAGCAATATTTGAGTACGGCAAAATTTTCAGATTTGTAAAGAGTAGCATCACACTTTTCAATCAAAGAAGCAATTTCATATGCACCCATAAAAGCAACAAATTCTTCTATTTGTTCAACATCATGATAACAATAGGCCTCCTTGGTATAAGAAGATAGTATTTCATTATCATTAAACACACATCGGTAGGGAAGGTGGTTTTCAGTGCCTTGAAAACAACAAGTGAAATCATATATTTCACATAAATTTGAAGTGTAGCAACGTAATGTATTTATTTGATGACACAAGAGTTTCCCTTTTTGAGATATGCGGTGTTGCACATAATAAGCATGCTCATTTAAAGATTTTCCCTCAACTAAGCTAGTTGGGTTTTCAGCACAAGCACAAAGGGATCGAAGATGATCCAAGTAATACTCTTCGGTAGTACGGAACACTAGTGGTTCCTCAACTTTTGGAGCAGCAAGTACATCTATTTTTTTGGTATATTGCATTCCCTACCCATATATAAAGATAGAAAACAACTAATAATAAAAAATAAAAATTACTTAGTGATGAAGCAAACAAGTACACACGAGAATATCAACCAATAAGCTATTGCTCCCCGGCAACGGCGCCAGAAAAAGGTCTTGATAACCCACAAGTGTAGGGGATCGTTTGTAGCCTTTTTAGATAAGTAAGAGTGTCGAACCCAACGAGGAGCTAAAGTTAGAATTAATATTCTCTCAAGTTCTATCGACCACCGATACAACTCTACGCACGCTAACACTTACTTTAACTAGAACAAGTATGAAACTACTTTGCGGGAATAAAACTAGAAGTACTTAGTAGGTGTAAAGATAGTTTTGAAAGGTAATAAAGAACATGGAAATAAAAGTTAGGGGTTGTTTAAATAATGATTTATTAAGTTAATTGTTTAGTAGAGAGCTTTTTGTAGCATAAGAGAAAGATTTGTCCCTACGCAATCAATAACTACACCGGTAATCATCATTGCAGTTTATATGAGGGAGAGGCATACGCTAACATACTTTCCGTACTTGGATCATATGCACTTATGATTGGACATCTAGCAAGCATCCACAACTACTAGAAATCATTAAGGTAAACCCAACCATAGCATTAAACATCAAGTCCTCTTTACTCCCATACGCAACAATCCCCATACTCGGGTTTGTGTTTCAGTCACTCACCAACCAACTATAAGCGAATCATGAACATGTTGCAACACCCTCAAGCATTAATCGCACATGTGTGCGCCTCATGGAAGGCTCCTTAGGACAACACCAAAATAAAACATACAACTCAAACCAATCACGATCATCAATCAACCCATAGGACAAAACAAATCTACTCAAACATCATAAGATAGCCACACATCATTGGATAATAATATATAGCATTAAGCACCATATTTAAGTAGATATTACAGTGGGGAGAAGAGGGTTTACACCTATGCATAGAGGGGGAGAGAGTTGGTGGTGACGGCGACAAAGTTGTTGGTGTAGATCACCGTCATGATGGATGCCCCGGCGGCGCTCCGGCGCCACCGGGAGAGAGGGGGAGAGAGAGCCCCCTCCTTCTTCTTATTCCTTGGCCTCCTCCCTAGGTGGGAGGAGAGTTTACCCTCTGGTTCATGGCCGCCATGGCTCCCGGAGGGCAGGAGCCCCTTCGAGATTGGATCTCTCTCTGTTTCTCTTCTGTTTTCGCGACTGTTTTCGGACCCCTTCACCCTTTATTAAATATCCGGAGATCCGTAACTCCGATCGGACTGAAATTTTGAGGGGATTTTTATCACGAAATTATCTTTCTTGCGGCGGAAGGAGAGCCCCAACCGACTTAAGGGGGAGGAACAAGCCATCAGGGAGCGTCCCCCTGGGCTGTGCCATGTTGGCTTGTGCCTCCCTCGAGCACCGTCCTGCGTTGATTCCGAATCCCAAAAATTCACATATATTCCAAAAAAAAACTCCATAAATTTTTATCGCATTTGGACTTTGTTTGATATGGAATTTCTGTGAAACAAAAAAAAGAAACTGGCACTGGGCACTGGATAAGTAAGTTAGTCCCAAAAATAATATAAAATGTTGCCAAAAGTATATGAAACTTGTAGAATATTGGCATGAAGCAATCAAAAATTATAGATACGACGGAGACGTATGATCGTCACCAAGGTAATCTTCACCATATTCTTGATCTTCCATGCCTGGCCAATTAAGTAACCAGTGGCAAGCCAGTGAGTACTTTGAATGTACTCGCAAGCAACCCATGTTTGGAACAAGGTACAACAATGCATGATATAGAACTAAGTATGTAATTTTGCAGAAAGCTAATTTAGGAATGCAATGACATGTCCTATCATATTGTAAGCATGCATCATGAGGTCACAAGTGTTCGTATGAACAGGTTACAGATATCAATATAAACAAGGTTTGAACATCCCATGTTCAATCATCACGTCGAGTCATCCGACTCAACTCGTGTATCTCCCTTTTTCCACACACACACACCAAGTTTTGTAAACAATGGACGTAGCCCAAGAGCGATCATCCAACTGTCCTTGACCATGGACACAGCTATTCAAGTAGTTTTACACTCTGTAGAGGTTGCACACTTTACCCACAAGACTCGGGAAACTTCCGTGTCAAGCCACGACTCGCGGTATGTTGCATACCGGAGGTAAGTACCCGAACAATGCCTTTCCTTTGATGATACTAACAAAGAGTCCACTCGTTGGTACCCAGCCCGCATGATGTACATCACAAGTACCATCCATGAGAGGACCAACGGTGTGCCTGGTATCTGTAAATACAGCCCATGGTCGTCCTTTCAGGCACGACCCCGTATCAAGAGTGACCACGTCACTCCCGCCACTAGTAATGCATGCTCTCTGCTAGCATCGACCAAAGTAATCAACAAAGCCCCGTCCCATAAGGGGTATCGTGGTTGTACATGTAAGGTTGGAGTAATGGTCGCAACTTAAACCAATCTGTTTTTGAAAACAACAAACTCACTTGCCTCGGTATACCACTTCTTTATCAAGTGGTTACCTAGCTCAACATCTCCCTCGGGCATTAGTGGCACCCGACGGGGTTTTCGAAAAGTCTTTGAATAACTCTTTGTTTCCAACACCATGCATATTCCCGTCCCACTTGCATAGCACCTACTAGCATCCTATCTACTTCCCACCCACACAACTCTAAGCATCAAGTAGAGTCGTGCCAATGCAAGTATCAACAAGGAAAGTAACGGAGGAAACCCACCAAGGTGGTCACCATAGCATCATGATCAATTCGTCAATAATAAAGTGCTATATGACATGCATAAAAAGGTTTCTTAGATATGGTCAAGGGGCTGCCTGTTTGGCTCAGCAAAGTGTTCAAAGTCTTCAAGTGCTTCCTCTCCAGCTCCCTCTTCAAGAACGTGAACTATCATCGCAAAGTAACGGGGCACAAATAAGATCATGACAAAAATAGAGAAAATAAATCACTCAGAAAAATGTCAAACCACTTTTGTAAGATACCAGGTTAAAAACTAAAAATATCAAAATTATTAGTTTCTGGTTTTGGAGTGCCAAAGTGGTTAGAAACATTTTAGCAGTGTTTTTAAATATTCAAAACAGGGTTTTAAATAAAAACAGTACATAAATCTTTTTCCAAATGGTGCACAAGTGGCATAATCAAATAGGTTGGAATATTACAAGATTTTAGGAAGTGGATTCACTAGATTTGGATAAATAATTTGTCCTGTAGTATTTTTGCAAAAATAGAAAGAAAATAAAAAGAAAAAGGCTCTGCTGGCCATGGGCCAGAATGACCCATAGTTGGGCCGGCCCAGAGCCAAAGTGGCCCGAGCCGAGCCGGTGTGCACGCGCCGCCAGGTTTTAAACCTGACGCGCGGGCCCCATCGGCAAAGAGAGAGAGAGGAGGCAAGAGCGAGGAGAGAGGCTGACGAGTGGGGCCCATGGGAAGACCGTCGTCAACCTTCGGCCAGAGGGGCGGCAAGCTCACCGGCTTTGACACTGTCCACGGCGAGGGGAGCTGAGGGCAGGAATGAGCTCAATGGACCGCCGCCGTTCGGGTGGAGGTCGAGGTGGTCGCCGGGGTAGCCTGGGTCGCCGGCAATGAGAGAGCCGCGGCAGAGCTGCTCCAGGAGAGGTCGAAGCCGACATTTCTTGCAGCAATCCATGCAGGAGAGGAGGGGAATTTGTCAGGGAGGTGAGAGAGGCTCATAGGAGGAGGAAACAGAGTCGGAGAGGGGCTGTACCTAGAGACCTCCGACGAGCTGATGCGGTAGACTCCGAGCCCGATCTCGAGCTCGGGAGCTCCTAGAGAGTAATGGGTGGCCTCGGGGTGCGATTGGGGTTGGGAGAGAGGAACCAAAGGGGAGAAGGAGGCTCGGAGTGGCCTTAAATACGCAGGGCGAGTTCGCCATGGACCCGTGCGTCGGTGAGGAGGTTGCTGTCACTAGAGGCCACGGGGGTTCTTGGTTTGGAGTTGTGGGAGTTCCTGGGGGTGGTCTACCACCAGGGGAAGAAGAGAGAGAGATCGAGGAAGCGCTTTGGCGCTTGCGTGTGCGAGGCAGCTGGTTGGCCGAGCGGGGCGGCCATGGCGCGTGTGTGAGGAGCCGTTAGAGAGAGAGAGGAGGGGCCGATAGACCAGCGTGTTGCGGATGCCAATGCACCTCGACTGGCACGAGGGGGAGGCTCGAGGAGGTCACGAGCATGGGCAGGGCGCGGCGTCAATGCCCTATCGTCCTGTAGCACGCTCCAGAGCGTTCTTTTGGCCGCCATGGCAGGACTTTTGCGCGCTCTGGCGGCCCACCTGCGTTTAGGAGCTGCAGGAGGAAGTAAACAAATTTGGAGGAGCCTTGGATGCTTTGGGAATGGTCATGAGTGAGAGAGAACAGAGAGAATGATGGAAATGGGGCTGTCCGTAGAGGGGAAGAGAGGTTTTCACCCATGCAATCATGCAGCTGGGCACCAGGAAAGTTACTGGAGGTGTGGAGGGGCTTGTTGGTGTTGTGGTAAAAAGTAGGGCTCAAGGAGAACTTGTTTGCCCTTGTAATCATTGATTTGTGGAACTGGGTAGAAGTTGTTTGATAGGTGTTTGGGCTAGCTAATGTCCACTACTCACCATGATACTTAACGGGATGAAATGATGGGCAGAAATATGCTTGATCACCAATTTTGAGCTTATTTGAAGAAAGTTGCTAATGCAAACTTGGTAAACCCTAGAAATCAACAGAAATAGGTTTCTTTAGATCTGATCATGCTAAGCTATTCTCCTTAATACACCACTCGGTGTGGTGGCATTATTTGGAGATTAGAGCATGTCCACAAAGTTTGGGACCAATTGGGGAAACTTGATAGTGCAAAGTTTCTCAAGTTTGGATCTGGATAGAGAGGGTTTTGGGATATTTTGGTGAATCAAAATGAGTGAGATTGAGATGAAACTTGGCAAGATGATCACATATGGCATATGTGACATGCTGGAATACTCTAGGATTTATTTGAGAATATTTCTTATAGAAATATTTCAAATGCTTGAAATAGGCAGAAAGGGTTTTGGAAGGTTTTGTTCAATATTTTGAACATGACCATGTGCTGAAACTCATATATGTGGAAAATATATGTCCACTGAGTTTCCCTAAATTTTCTCAAATATTCTGAAAGCATAAAAATATTTCCCCCTATAAAAGACCATTTCTGGCCTTAAGAAAAAGCCTTTAAATTAAATATGAAAATAATATTTAAAAATAATATTTGGTAGTTTTGGGAAGTCTTATATATAGTAGGTTCCAAATAAAATAACTCGGGAAAAATAGTTTGAAAGTGCGTTATATCGACTAGAGGGGAGGTGAATAGGCGATTTTTATAAATTCGTCACTGAGGAATTATTAGTTGAGGAATTTGCTAAGTGACGAACTACTTGCAGCGGAATAAGTACTCAAGTGCATGCGAAACATAGCAGTAGCATAGTCATCATGATGAAATGAAACATACACAGAGCATAAGTAGCGTGAACAGGATAAGCAGGCAGAAGATAAAGTGACTGAAGAATTTGAGATGAGGAAATTGAGAAAGTCTTCAGTCAAATTCTTCAGACAGTAATGATCAGATTCATCAACAAGTACTTTGAGGAAATGAAGGGGTTGAGGAAATAGAACCAGTTGCTCGGTGAAGACAATGATTTGATGACCCAGTTCCAACTGCTGTGACAGTCGTACGTCTGGTTCGGAGCGGCTTGGTATTTAAACCAAAGGACACATAGTCCTTACCGTATTCTCCTTGAGCTAAGGTCACACAGACCTCGCCCAACACTCGTGGTAAGTCTTCAGGGTAGACTTCCAAACCCTCACAAACTCGGTCACCCGGCGATCCACAATTTACTGCTGGATGCTCTAGACCACGGTCACCCGGCGATCCCCAATTGACTGCAGGATGCACTAGACCATGACGCCTAACCATCTAGAAGATACACAGTCTTCAAAGGTAAAAAGGGTCGGTTCCACACAGGAACAATTTCTTCAGTGATGCTCAATCACTTTGAGTTTTGGTGGTTTGGGTTTTGGGTTTGTCCTCACTGATGATTTTCGCTCAAAGTCCTAGAGGAATGGGTTGCTCTCAAATGACAAGTGTCAAGTTCTCTCTCAGAGCAGCCAACCATCTATTGGTTGTGGGGGCGGCTATTTATAGCCAGGGTGCAACCCGACATGATAAGACATAAATGCCCCCCAATGATATGACCGTTAGGTGGATAAAATATCTGGACAACTGGTGCAAAGCACACCAACGGTCCGAATTTGAACTGTCAAATTCCTCAGGGCTTATCATATTCCTCACTTGTTGGCAATTCGCACTGGCAAAATCCTAACTCCTCAGTCAGACAAATTTCCTCAGAGACCAGAAGAACATCGTCTCTGTCACTGAAGATCTTGACTGAACTGCAAGAGATTTCCAAAGGCTTCACTCGAAGGATTGGGTTATGTTGAGGCTTTTGAGTTGAGCATCAGATGGAAATTTTTCCTTAGTATTACCTCGGCCCCCTTTAACAGTACGGTGTTTCCTATGACTCAAGGAAGGAAATGAAACAATAAAAACTAAGTCTTCATGCTTCATAGTCCTCGTCAATATCTTCAAGGTTACACCGAATTCTTCATCTTCAAAGTCTTCACCAAAGTCTTCAGCTGAAGAAATTCATTTTTAGGGGTCAATATTCTTGGAATATACCAAACTCGTCATCGACTTATAGAACATGTATACACTCACAAACATATTAGTTCCTTACCCTATAAGTCTTCAATACACCAAAATCACTAAGGGGCACTAGATGCACTTACAATCTCCCCCTTTTTGGTGATTGATGACAAATAGGTTAAGTTTTCAACGGGGATAAACATATGAAGTGTAAGTACTGAGTTTGAGGAATTTGATTGCAAAATATAGAGGAACTCCCCCTGAAGATGTGCATATTTGAGGAATTTGCTTTGGACTGCAAATGCGCATGGCAGGATAAAATCTTGGAGATCTCCCCCTATATCTTGTAATCCATACACGCATTTTATATATATCATGAGGAAATTGAAATGCATGATGGAAAATGGGGTCTGAGGAAATTTAGAATGCGTGCATTAAGGTACTTGAGGAAATAAGCATGCGGAAAGCAGTTCAAAAGTATCAGACCACCATCGGACTTAAGTTTACAACTCAATCAACAAACACTTCAGAAGAGCGAGAGTTGTAACTTAAACAAAAACAGCCCATATAAAGAGACCCGCTTTAAGACTAACTCAAATTTCTCCACCTTTGTCATCAAGTGACCAAAAGGGGCGAAATTGAGGTCTAATGCCCCTGAAGAATTTCATCTTGAAGGTGGTGGAGGAGCCCCAGCGTTGTCGGGGTCGGTTGGTGGGGTAGGACCTTCAGCAGTGTCTTCAATATCCTCAGCTTGATCAGTTGCACGTGATGAAGAAAATGAACTTGTGACGAGCGGAGGGACTTTGACCTTCTTGAATTTCTTCTCAGGAAAATGAGCCCAGTCAAAGTTCTGCTGAAATTCCATCTCATTGAGTTCTTCAAGAGTCTTGAAATGTGAGAGGATGGCCCTGGTGCGGTTGAGGATTTCATGCACATAGTAATGATTCTTCCTCACTGTGTTCTGCGTCACAGTCATTTTCTGAAGAATTTATTTGAGCTGACGCTTGACCCACTTGTGATTATGATCGACCTTCTGATGAAGACTTAGAAGAAGGTCACGATCAGTCATCACTCGAGGGGCAGAAGCTTGAGGGTTTTGAGCTGAGGCTTTTGCAGCAAAATCTTGTGTGGCAGAGTCATCATTGGTGGAGTAAGATGCAGCCTTGCGAAACTGACCATCCAATGGACGAGTGCCTTCATCAATTATAGCCTTGCCTTTTCCTTCAACTGAAGAAAATGCCTGCTTGAGGACTTCAATCGGAGGCAAGAAACTGAAGTGATTCTGAAAATCAGCCTTGAACGAAATTGAAGACCTTGATCTGATAAATTTCATGATCCAGGGAGCATAAGGCTTCAATCCGAATGGTGACACTGCAATATTGGCCAAAGTCCTCATGAAGAAATCGTGATAGTTGATGGGAATCCCATGAATGATGTTGAAAAGCATATTCTTCATGATGCCAACAACTTATTCTTCTTCAGAGTTGCGGCCCTTGATTGGACTGAGGGTTTTGGTTAATTTGCGGTAGATGGTCCTGGGCACATATAAAAAATCCTTCACTAAGAAGGTGGTCCTTGGAGGCTTGCCTGGAGCCAAAGGCTTCATCAACACTTGCATCATGTGATTTTGCAGTTCAGGTTCATCATATATGCATCTTGCTCCTTCTGAAGGAATTGGAATTGGGACACAGTGAAGCAATTCGCTCGCTGGAGCAGTGTAGTGGGTGTTGCCTGACATCCAATCCAGAATTCATGTGTTAACATCAGAAGCTTCACCAGAAATGTGCAGTGTTCCATAGAATTGAAGAGTTAGCTCTTCATTCCAATCGCAGACATCAGCACAGAATGGAAGAAGTCCAACGTCATGAAGAACTGAGAGCACTGGAGTGAAGCATGGGATGGATTCCATATCCACATGAGGAATTTGATGATGCTGGAAGACTTTGTCCTTGTCAAACAGCACAGCAGCATAGAAGTTCATCTGAGATGGAGTCCAGAACCTTGAGCGACCAACCCTTGCTGAGTCATAAGGATTTGGTCCAGTGAAGAATATGTGCTCATTGAAGAAATTCGTCTTGATGAATTTGGGGCGCTTCGTGCCTTTGAATGGTAGCTTTTGCTTTGGCTGAAGATTTGGCTTGAAGCGCCGTCCAATCTCGCTTGGAGCTACGACAGTTTCTTCAGCGTGAGGAACATGTGCTGCAATTTCATCAGGCACATTCTGGACAGGAATTTGATCAGCTAATGCAGCTGGAATATCTTCAGGAGCAGTCATGAGGGGAGTGGACAGACCATCAGACCCTGTTTGAATTTCTTCAGTGGGGGCAGGAGACTGAGGAATCTGAGTGAGAGGAGTGGTCATTGGTTAATTTGGGTGTGTTGCTTCCCAAAATTCATCATTGATGACTGGAGTGGTAGATCCAATGTCCACATCCTCATCCATTTCTTCAACACCGGCCTCTTCAGCAGTCAACTGAGGCTGGGGTGATGACATGAGAGGGGTTGAAACATTTGCATCCACCTCTATTTCTTCATCAATCTGCTCTGAGGAAGCAGCAAACTGAGTTTCTTCATCGTCTTCAGGAATCACATATTCTTCTCCAAAAGGAACAATTTCATAGGAAGGGACTGAAGAAATTGGAGTAGCATCAATTGGTTCATCTGAGGAACTTGGCGAAGTCCTCACTTTCTTGGGAGCTGAGGATTCTGTAGAAGTTGATGCTTTCCTTTTCTTTGCGGCAACCTTCTCCGCAGCCTTTGTTTTCTTCACTTCTGATGCAGAAGGAAGTGTGAATTTCTTCACCCTTGAAGATTTTGCTGGGGGACCATGGGGTGAAGGTGGTGCATTTTCTTCAGGCACGACTGATGCAGTCGCCCTAGCAGTTTCTTCAGGCGCAACGTTGGGAGTTGCCCTGGCAATTTCTTCAGCAGCATGAATTTCTTCAGCTGCACTTGCAGTTTCTTCAGCAGGCTGAGCAGAGGAGCTAGCTTGAGGAATTTGTGGTTGCGATCTGGCTGCAACCCTTGAGTTGTGGTCCTTGATGGCTTTGTCAGCCAGATTGACGAATCTTACCTTGGCACCTTTCCAATCTGCATAGTAACGGTCAAATTCATCAGTGAGGCCTTTGATGTCCTTTTGGACAGAGACAAGTTGATCAGGCGTCAGATTGAGAACATTGTTCTTCATGAAGCGCTCTTTCTTGTACTAAGCCTTCTTGGCCTTTCTGGCCTTTTCATACTTCCATTTTTCCTCACCAATGAAAGCTGTGAGGACATGGCTAGGACCGGGAGGTAGATTCAAATCATCAATCGGAGTGTTTGGGTCCTGGTGCCAAATGTCGATGAAGTTGAGCACAGTCTTTGGGTCCAGCAAGAGAGGAATTGAAGTGGCCTTGGCTTCAGCCACTCTTTCTTGCTTATTTCTCACAATGGCAGCAAGTTCTTCATCACTTGCTTCATCATCCTCAGATTCTGAGGGAATTTGAAAGACTACTTGCTTCTTGTGAGGACTTGGCCTCTTGCCTCGTCCTGTTGTTGCCTTCACTTTCAGCAAAGTGGGACTGCTTGAGGATTGTGCTTGGGCAGATGAAGTTGCAGATGCCCCTGAAGCAATTGAAAAGCCGACAGTCCTCTGACAAGATGCCAGATGCACTGGTGTTGATGCCTTGGCAGCAACTATTGAATATTGTGCAGCTACTGAGGGCATTGCAGAAGCCCTTGATGATTTTGCCCGAGGCATTTGCTGTGAGGAACTTGGAGCTGAGGACTTTGGTGCTGAGGATTTTTGCTTCACAGCAGATTTCTTCACCACAGATTTCTTCGAAGCAGGTGCGCAAGAAGAGGCAGCAGCAGCAGCAGAGTCCTCGTTGAATTGCCTCACAGCTTCTTTAGAAATCCTTTGAAGCTTTTTCTGATGTTTTGCCCATTCTTAAGGAAAATCCTCACCTCTCATGAGGCTAGTGGGATCTGCTGCCTGGTTGTTTGCCAGTGGAGGTCTTCGGCAAGGAGGTTTTAGGGCAAATTTCTTCATATATTTAGGAGTGACATAGCGATATTCTCTCCATTCCTTCATCCATCTCCTTTCAATCTTTTGAATGCGAATTTTGCGCTTCTCTTTGGTTTCTTTCCCATAGATTTCTTCATCAGGTGTGCAATACTCAGGATAGATATCCTCAGCGATCTCAAATGCAGTGTTGGATGCAGGTTTCTTTCCTCCTTTCTGAGGTCTTTTCCCATCTGCCATTTTCCTCAGCTAAGGATTATGAACTGTTGAAGTTTCCGATGAAGTATGCAACTTTTCTTCAAGGAACGCTGCAAATGAGTTAAGTTGATGAGAACCTAGAGATTCATCAGCTGACATTTGTACCTGTGAATAGAGTATAGGTGCGAAGAATTTGAAGAGGTCATATGCGTTCTTAGAAATTTTTATAAAAAGTATCAAGTTTGAGGAATTTGACCATAGATGCCTTGAAGAATTTCACTAAGTGTTCTTGACTTAGGTTTCAGAGTTGTGCAGATTTAAAGATCCACACAATTGAGGAATCTTGAAGAAAAGCATAACTTAGCGAAATAAATCAAGAGAAGGAGTTTGTTTGGTGCTTTACAGGTGGATTGCTGAAGAATAACACCTTTTGAAGATTTTGTGAAAATCATTGATACGTCTCCAACGTATCTATAATTTATGAAGTATTCATGCCATGTTTACAATAATTTTTTATGATTTTGGTATCATTTTATTAGAACTAACCCGGACTGACGTTGTTTTCAGCAGAACTACCATGGTGTCGTTTTTTGTGCAGAAATAAAAGTTCTCGGAATGGGCTGAAAATTTACGGAGAATATTTTTGGAAAATATAAAAAATACTGGAGCAAAAAGATACCGGAGAGGAGTCCCGAGGCAGCCACAAGCCTAGGGGGCACCCCCCCCCCCTAGGGCACGCCCCCCTGGCTTGTGGGTCCCTCGGGAGTCTCCTTGACGTGAGACCGACGCCAAAAATTCCTATAAATACCAAAACCCCCAGAAAGAAACCTAGATCGGGAGTTCCGCCGCCGCAAGCCTCTGTAGCCACGAAAAACCAATCGGGAGCCCGTTCCGGCACCCTGCCGGAGGGGGAAACCATCACCGGAGGCCATCTTCATCATCCCGGCGGTCTCCATGACGAGGAGGGAGTAGTTCACCCTCGGGGCTGAGGGTATGTACCAGTAGCTATGTGTTTGATCTCTCTCTCTCTCTCGTGTTCTTGAGATGACACGATCTTGATGTACCGCGAGCTTTATTTATATAGATGAATCATATGGAGTTTTCCCCTCTCTATCTTCTTGTGATGAATTGAGTTTTCCCTTTGAAGTTTACTTATCGGATTGAGTCTTTAAGGATTTGAGAACACTTGATGTATGTCTTGCGATGGGATATCCGTGGTGACAATGGGATGTTCTATTGATCCACTTGATGTATGTTTTGGTGATCAACTTGCGGGTTCCGTGACCTTGGGAATCTATGCATAGGGGTTGGCACACGTTTTCGTCTTGACTCTCCGGTAGAAACTTTGGGGCACTCTTTGAAGTTCTTTGTGTTGGATTGAACATGATGAATCTGAAATTGTGTGATGCATATCGTATAATCAAGCCCATGGGTACTCGTGGTGACATTGGAGTATCTAGGTGACATGAGGGTTTTGGTTTATGTGTATCTTAAGGTGCTATTCTAGTACGAAGTCTAGGGATGTTCGTGACAATTAATGGGGATGGCTCATATGATTGATCGGAAAAGATAATTTGAGGTGGTTTCATACCCTACAATAATTTCTTCGTTTGTTCTCCGCTATTTGTGACTTTGGAGTGAACTCTTTGTCGCACGTGAGGGATTTATATATGATTCAACTATGTCAGTATTGTTGAGAGAACTTGCACTAGTGAAAGTATGAACCCTAGGCCTTGTTTCTAAGCATTGCAATACCGTTTGTGCTCACTTTTATCATTAGTTACCTTGCTGTTTTTATATTTTCAGATTACAAAAACCTATATCTACCATCCATATTACACTTGTATCACCATCTCTTTGCCGAACTAGTGCACCTATACAATTTACCATTGTATTGGGTGTGTTGGGGACACAAGAGACTCTTTGTTATTTGGTTGCACGGTTGTTTGAGAGAGACCATCTTCATCCTACGCCTCCCACGGATTGATAAACCTTAGGTCATCCACTTGAGGGAAATTTGCTACTGTCCTACAAAACTCTGCGCTTGGAGGCCCAACACGAGTCTACAAGAAGAAGGTTGCGTAGTAGACATCAAGCTCTTTTCTGGCGCCGTTGCCGGGGAGGTGAGTGCTTGAAGGTATATCTTTAGATCTTGCAATTGAATCTTTTAGTTTCTTCTTTTATCACTAGTTTAGTCTATAAAAGAAAACTAAAAAAAATGGAGTTTAGGTTGCATCAATTGGTTCGTCTTTTTAATGTCTTTCGTGCAAATGATGGTTTGGAAAATTGTGCTCAATTGGTAGAGGAAGAATTTATGAAAATACTTAATGAGAATTCCTTGAATGATGAGCATGATTGCAATATTGCTAGTATGAATTCTCTGAATATCCATGATGCTAATGATATGCAAACCCACAAGCTTGGGGATGCTATGTTTGATGAAGATGATATTTTTAGCCCCCCAAGTTTTGATGAGCAAATTTGTTATGATAATCTTGTTTTTCAATAAAAAGTTCCAAGAATTGCCTTAGGATGCTTGCATTGCATGTTTTGATGAGTGCTGTGTAAAAACAGAAACTTTGGCTGTAGTATTTGAATTTTCATATTTTACTGGAACGTGGAAAGTTTCTGAGATTTTTACACAGTGATTTCATATAAATTATTTACCATGTCCTAAATTTTCATAATTTTTTGAGTTACAGAAGTACACTGTTTTCATAAATTTCTACAGACTGTTCTGTTTGGACAGATTGCTGTCCTAGTTTCGTTATCTACTTATCCTATAGTTTCCATAGCCTATATTGGTAGATATAAATTTTGGAAATGATAGTATACAGTACCTAATGTTTGAAAATTATTATGCAACTTGTCTTGGCAGTACATAAAGAGTTGATTTATTATTATGTGTACTAACCTATCTCACGAGTTCTTTTCAAGTTTTGTGTGGAAGATGTTTTTGAGAATAGGTGAAACCATGATATGAGAGGATTGAACGAGATACAAAAGCTCAAGCTTGGGGATGCCCAAGGCACCCCAAGTAAATATTTCAAGAAGTCTCAAGCATCTAAGCTTGGGGATGCTACGCATCCCACCTCTCTTCATCAACAATTATCGGTTAGCCTATGTTGAGCCTAACTTTTTATTCGTTCACATGATGCGTGCTATTCTTGGAGTGCTATTTTTCTTTTGCTTGCTGTTTAATAAAATGCTTAAGATGTGAAATTCTTAGATGAGAGAGTCCTCATATAGTTATTTAATTGTTGACTACGCATTGATCTTCACTTATATCTTTTTGGAGTAGTTTGTCATTCACTCTCGTGCTTCACTTATATCCTATGAGTAAATGGTTGAATGAATTGAATATCATAAATCTGAAATTAAATTTTCTTCATATACTTATCCCATGGGGAGTAATGACTTCACACATAATAAGTATAGGTGGTAAAATTTATTGAAAGTTAGCAAACACCGCATTGGTCACTTGAATAATTCATGAAAGAATATTGAAGGAAGAGAGATTCCACATATAAATATAGTATCTTGGACATCTTCTATGATTGTGAGCTCATTAATTATTTTCAAACTCGAGCAAATTAGTTAAAATTGGACAAGGAAGACAACTTAATGAGTTATGTTTGGGTATATTTGTATAGAAGTTATATTGTTAAGGATCCTCCAACATGTGGTGCTTGCTTCCACCTCATACTAGCCAAAACTTCCGCACCAAGTAGAAATACTACTTGTGCATCCAAACACCCTTAAACCCAAAGTTGTTCCATATGAGTCCACCATACCTACCTATATGTGGTATTTACCCGCCGTTCCAAGTAAATTTGCATGTGCCAAACTCTAAACCTTCAAATAATATTATGTTTTGTATGCCCGAATCGCTCATATAGTGACTAGGGGCTGTCAGTATCTTCCATGCTAGGTGGGTTATTCTCACGATATGTGTTGATTCACTATCATTCACGAGAAAGTGGCTGGTATTCGGGATGCCCAGTTCCATGCTCAAAAATCAAATCAAAATATAATGAAACAAAACTCCCCTAGGATTGTTGTTTGTATGGACGGTACCCGTGGATTCGGCTCGCCGTGGAGTGTGATTGATTGGTGGAGGGGGAGTACAAACTTTACCATTCTGTTTGGGAACCGCCTATAATGTATCTAGCATGGAAGATACCGAGATCTCTCGGTTGTTATGTTGACAATGAAAGCATACCGCTCAAAATTATTATTCATCTCTGTTTTAAAAGCTCGAGCTCTGGCACCTTTGCAAATCAATGCTTCCCTCTGCGAAGGGCCTATCTTTTACTTTCTAGTACTTACCTTTATGCAAGAGTCATGGTGATCTTCACCACTTCCTATATTTCGCCTTTTTCTCTTGGCAAGCGTCATGTGTTGGGGAATGATCTAGACATATATATCCACACAAATATATTTGATCATGAATTATTATTGTTGACAATTTTCTATATGATAAATAAGTTGGGAGGCGAAACATTAAGCCCCTATCTTTCTCTGTGTTTGATGGATGCTATTTGTTCTAAAAATATGCTTTGAGTGTCAATAATCATGGAAGACTATATGATAGTTGAGTATGTGGAATTTGCTAAATCAAAGCTCTTACATAGACCCTTCTTGAAAATAAGATGAATTGCAATTGTTTGATGACTAGGAATATGGTTTGTTAGTTTTCAAGAAACTTTATGGTCTATACTTTAACATGTGAATAGCTTGTTACTTGATCATGAGAAGTTTTATGAGATGAGCTACTGTTTATGGTTTATATTGATGCTAGAAAAAGTGATTGGAATTATCATTGATCAAACTTGTGCACTTGCTAGCATTCACACTTCATAAATTATTTCTTTTATCATTTACCTACTCGAGGACGAGCAGGAATTAAGCTTGGGGATGCTGATACGTCTCCAACGTATCTATAATTTATGAAGTATTCATGCCATGCTTACAATATTTTTTTATGATTTTGGTATGATTTTATTAGAACTAACCCCTACTGGCGCTGTTTTCAGCAGAACTACCATGGTGTCATTTTTTGTGCAGAAATAAAAGTTCTCGGAATGGGCTGAAAATTTACGGAGAATATTTTTGGAAAATATAAAAAATACTGGAGCAAAAAGATACCGGAGAGGAGTCCCGAGGCAGCCACAAGCCTAGGGGGCGCCCCCCCTAGGGCGCGCCCCCTGGCTTGTGGGTCCCTCGGGAGTCTCCTTGACGTGAGACCGACGCCAAAAATTCCTATAAATACCAAAACCCCCAGAAAGAAACCTAGATCGGGAGTTCCGCCGCCGCAAGCCTTTGTAGCCATGAAAAACCAATCGGGAGCCCGTTCCGGCACCCTACCGGAGGGGGAAACCATCACTGGAGGCCATCTTCATCATCCCGGCGATCTCCATGATGAGGAGGGAGTAGTTCCCCCTCGGGGCTGAGGGTATGTACCAGTAGCTATGTGTTTGATCTCTAACTCTCGTGTTCTTGAGATGACACGATCTTGATGTACCGCGAGCTTTATTTATATAGATGAATCATATGGAGTTTTCCCCTCTCTATCTTCTTGCGATGAATTGAGTTTTCCCTTTGAAGTTTACTTATCGGATTGAGTCTTTAAGGATTTGAGAACACTTGATGTATGTCTTGCGATGGGATATTCGTGGTGACAATGGGATGTTCTATTGATCCAATTGATGTATGTTTTGGTGATCAACTTGCGGGTTCCGTGACCTTGGGAATCTATGCATAGGGGTTGGCACATGTTTTCGTTTTGACTCTCTGGTAGAAACTTTGGGGCACTCTTTGAAGTTCTTTGTGTTGGATTGAACATGATGAATCTGAAATTGTGTGATGCATATCGTATAATCAAGCCCATGGGTACTCGTGGTGACATTGGAGTATCTAGGTGACATGAGGGTTTTGGTTGATGTGTATCTTAAGGTGTTATTCTAGTACGAACTCTAGGGATGTTCGTGACAATTAATGGGGATGGCTCATATGATTGATCGGAAAAGATAACTTTGAGGTGGTGTCGTACCCTACAATAATTTCTTCGTTTGTTCTCCGCTATTTGTGACTTTGGAGTGAACTCTTTGTCTCACGTGAGGGATTTACATATGATTCAACTATGTCAGTATTGTTGAGAGAACTTACACTAGTGAAAGTATGAACCCTAGGCCTTGTTTCTAAGCATTGCAATACCGTTTGTGCTCACTTTTATCATTAGTTACCTTGCTGTTTTTATATTTTCATATTACAAAAACCTATATCTACCATCCATATTACACTTGTATCACCATCTCTTCGCCGAACTAGTGCACCTATACAATTTACCATTGTATTGGGTGTGTTGGGGACACAAGAGACTCTTTGTTATTTGGTTGCAGGGTTGTTTGAGAGAGACCATCTTCATCCTACGCCTCCCATGGATTGATAAACCTTAGGTCATCCACTTGAGGGAAATTTGCTACTGTCCTACAAAACTCTGCGCTTGGAGGCGCAACACGAGTCTACAAGAAGAAGGTTGCGTAGTAGACATCAATCATCGGGATCAAAAATGGCAATAAAACTAGTTTTTATTTACCATATGCGATGAACACGACGAACAGAGAAGTGAAGTGAAGGAGTTCGTCAGTTCAGATCTCCCACGCCCTAGCTTGGCAGAGGGAGACAGCTACAGCGGCGGCGGGGTGAAGACTTCCACGGCCGATGCGAGTACGACGACGGCGAGGTCAAGGCACTGAAGCTCTTCCTCTCCGGCGATGATGAGGTTAGCGGCGGCGCTAGGTCTGGTGCTCGGGAGAGATGGGAGTGAGGAGTAACCTGAGGAAGTGGAAGGGAGGGGGTATTTATAGCGGCAGTAAAAACCAACTGGTCCGAAGATTTTGGACCAGTATGCCCCTGACCCATGCTATCTACGCGACAAGTGTCACCCACGTACTGTTTAGTGGAGATAGTGGGGGATCGTGGGTTATCCAGTCGTGGGAATCGGAACGGTTTGAGCGGCAACCGCCAAAAATTGAAATCGAAAATTTTAAAGTTTTGTTCGCAAATTCTTCAGCTTTCAAGGACATAGTGAAGACTTTGAATGGGTTTCAAAGTAGAACGCATATGAAGAATTTGTGAACAGACTTGGTTGAGTTTAGCATAGAGGGGGAACGGGTCCGATCACATTCACTTAGATGAAAATCAACTTGAAGAAATACCTATAAGTGAATGTTGTTGAGGACATTGAAAAACTCAATATTTTTATATATATATAGTCAATGAAGAAAAACTCATGTGAGGAACATCAGTTGAAAAGTTTGAAGAATTTGAAGTTTTGAGGAATTTGCAAACTTGAAGAATTTGACAATTTTGAAGAATTTGCAAAATGATGAAAAACTCAAACTAGAAGAATTTCAACTGTTTGTGGTGGCGTTACCCACCGTATAAGAATGATGATTTCAGACACCGCGTACAATTGTCGTAGGGTTCTAAGAATCAAATTCTTCATTAATTTCTTCACACTTAGAGAGTTAGTCTTCATTGATTGAAGAAAAACGTTACTTCGTGTGTTGCACATCAAAGTCATCAATTTTGCATAAGTGTTAGGATGTGTGTCCTTTCAAAGAACATTCGAAGATTCTAAGATATTTAGCTCACACCGCAACTTGCAAAATCTCTTCTCATCCAAAGGCTTTGCGAAGATATCAGCCAGTTGTTCTTCAGTATTCACGTGGTCAAGGAAGATATCGCCCTTCATCACATGGTCACGAAGAAAATGATGATGAATCTGGATGTGCTTGGTCTTTGAGTGCTGAACTGGGTTGTGAGCAATCTTGATGGCACTCTTGTTGTCGCAGTAGAGGGGAACATTCTTCACATTGATGTCGTAGTCCTTGAGGGTTTGCTTCATCCATAGCAATTGAGCACAGCAAGAACCAACAGCAATGTACTCAGCTTCAGCAGTAGATAGTGACACGCCGTTCTGCTTTGTCGGGGCACGGATGCTCACGATCACCTATGGGACCAGAGGTCCCTTGTGGTTCGGCAGGGGGGTCACGTTGCACGAAGAGCGGAGAGCATGAGATGGCGCAACGATCAAGGTTCAGGCATTTTACCCAGGTTCGGGCCGCTGCTAAGCATAAAACCCTACTCCTGCTTTTTGGTGGATTGATTGCAGGAACACAAAGAACGCAGGGCGCCTCACCCCGGCAAGGACTGCTGCCGGGGAGAGCAGCTATGCAAGTACAAGCGTTTGGGGGTTCGAGTTGCCAACCTTGAGCTAGGTTGCCTTGGGCCTCCTTTTATAGTGCAAGGGGTTACCAGAGTGGCAAAATAGACATTATCTATTGATTAGATAGCTAAGCAGAGCTATCATACCTAACTCTGGCATTTAGGACAAAATACCATGATTACCTGCCTAGGTGGCGCTTGGGGGTGCATCCCCGGCAAGCCTTTGCCACCGCTTGGCCGGTTGCTACTTAAGATCTTGACACACTGCAGGGCGGGTGTCAACTGAGCATAACTTGCCTTCCAATGTGTCGCCACGTGCTTAGCGAGAGCTGATTAATCACCTGAGGGCTCGACACCGCGTCGATAAGTGACACGCGTAGCGATGCGGTGGAGCGGTGGCTGGATGGTTCATGCCTGCCGGGAACTGGCTTGTCGGGTCTTCTAAAAGGTGCATTCGTCTTGGTTCCCGGCAAGCATCGGGGATGTGCTTGGCGCGTCGCAGCCCAGGCTTGGGCTGCCGCGTTGAGCTTGTTGGAGTCTTGGTCTTGATTGCTGTCGGGGTTTTCTGCTTCTATCGCCTATGCATAAGTCAGGGGCACTGGGTACCCCTGTACTAGTGCACCGACAGGAGCCCCCAGGACTGGCCCACATGTGCTCGCCAAGTGCCGTTGGGTCAGGCCCAAGTTTCATGCACAGGCGCGCAATGTGAGGGAGTAACTGCCAATTTATTGGTCAGCACTGACCCACCAGCTCAGGCCGTTTCTGCCACGCGCGCCGCATGCACAGCGGGGAGTTAGCGACGTGCGCGCGTGACTTAAAGTCCTGATCATGGCAGAAACCGCAGCGCCATGGATTGGAGCAATGGGGCGGTTACCTGTTCGCCCGTGATCGTGGGTGATGGAATTGGTGGAGATGGGTGGCGACCCTTGGAACGGAGGAGAGCCAGCCCCCGCGCTCCCCCCCTATAAATTGGGGGGGGCATGAGGGGCGATGCTCATCCATCCTTTCTTCCTCCTTGAGTGCGATCCTACAGAGCTCGCCTTTCTGTTTCTTTGTTTTGAGCTGTGCTCGCCCTCCCAATGCACAGGGGGGGGAGGCGAGCGAACGTGCTTGTAGAACCTTCTCTCCGAAACTCTGTTCGGCCCCCGCCATGGGTGCACGGCTCTGAATAAAAGAGCGGCATTCTGGATGGAGGGTGCGGAAGAGAGCTCTTCATCTTCGCGTGTTCTTCTTAGGCGGGGGATGGAATTCCCCGCCTTTGGCCACCGTGGACGACCATGCTCTCTGTGGGTTCCCCGGGTTGCCGCGCCTGCAGCTTGGGCGATGGCGGGGGTGTCTCCTCGGGCAGTGGAGATGAGGAAGACGATGGCGGTTGGGTATCTACGACGCATCAGGAGCAAGGATGAAGTCTTCGACGCGTGGCGTTCCCCGGCAGCACCATCATCACCAGCTGGGCCCCGGCAGCGCCACCATCTGCACCTGCCCTTCGCCTTCTTTCCCCTTATCGGTCTTGTCCGCTCCGTCGGCTTTGTCCGCCCTGCCTGGGGGCAGGGGCCTTCTGCCGGTCGCGTCCCTCTGGTCCTGGCTGGGAAGCGTCGAATCCCGGCCAGGCGCTCTTTTTGCCCTCTGCTCCTTTCCTACTTAGTCCCTGAGAGGAGAGGGACAAGAAACGGATTACAGGGCACTTATCTTTTTTTATGTCAAAAGATGTAGGCGCTTGCCAAGTTTTAATGAATCATAAATGTAATCTCTACCCATTTGTATTGAAAATGAATGAGAATAGAATGCTATTTTCTTTCCGCAAGTACTGTCCTTTTCCTTTCCTTATTTGTACTGCATCAGTATGTTTTGTCTCTACCGCATGGAGTTGCTTGCCGGGTCGTCATTCAAACAACAAGTGCCAAAGTGGGGGGGTGAGCCCCCGGCAACAGATTGGCGTTGTTCCCTGGTAGAGCTCCTTGTCGGTATCGGCGCCGTCACCCTCATGAATAAAGACAGGGGGATGGCTCGTCCCGACAAGGGTTTTTCCCACGTGGGTTGATACGTCTCCATCGTTTCTACTTTTCCAAACTCTTTTGCCCTTGTTTTGGACTCTAATTTGCATGATTTGAATGGAACTAACCCGGACTGACGCTGTTTTTAGCAGAATTGCCTTGGTGTTATTTTTGTGCAAAAATAAAAGTTCTCGGATTGACCTGCAAATTTACGGAGAATATTTTTGGAATTAATAAAAAATATTGGCGAAAGAATCAAGCCAGGGGGTCCACCTGCTGGCCACAAGCCAGGAGGGCGCCCCCCCTAGGGCGCGCCTTGGTTGCTTGTGGGCCCCCCGTGGCTCCTCCGACCTCGATTCCAACTCTATATATTCACATCCGTGGAGAAAAAAATCAAGGAGAAGAGTTCATCGCGTTTTACGATATGGAGCCGCCGCCACCTCCTGTTCTTCCTCGGGAGGGCAGATCTGGGGTCCGTTTTGGGCTCTGGAGAGGGGAAATCGACGCCGTCGTCATCACCAACCATCCTTCATCACCAATTTCATGATGCTCTCCGCCGTTCGTGAGTAATTCCATCGTAGGCTTGCTGGACGGTGATGGGTTGGATGAGATTTACCATGTAATCGAGTTAGTTTTGTTAGGGTTTGATCCCTAGTATCCATTATGTTCTGAGATTGATGTTGCTATGACTTTGCTATGCTTAATGCTTGTCACTAGGGCCCGAGTGCCATGATTTCAGATCTGAACCTATTATGTTTTCATGAATATATATGTGTTCTTGATCCTATCTTGCAAGTTGTAGACACCTATTAGGAGTTATGATCCGCATCCCCCAAGGTGACAATAACTGGGATTCTTTCCGGTGATTACCTTAGTTTGAGGAGTTCATGTATTCACTAAGTGCTAATGCTTTGGTCCGGTTCTCTATTAAAAGGAGGCCTTAATATCCCTTAGTTTCCATTAGGACCCCGCTGCCACGGGAGGGTAGGACAAAAGATGTCATGCAAGTTCTTTTCCATAAGCACGTATGACTATATATGGAATACATGCCTACATTACATTGATGAATTGGAGCTAGTTCTGTGTCACCCTATGTTATAACCGTTGCATGATAAATGCCATCCGACATAATTATCCATCACTGATCCATTCCCTACGAGCTTTTCACATATTGATCTTTGCTAAGTTACTTTTCCGTTGCTACTGTTACAATCACTTCAAAACTGCTACTGTCACTTTGCAATTGTTACCGCTACTTCCATACTGCTTTGCTACTGAATACTTTGCTGCAGATACTAAGTCTTTCAGGTGTGGTTGAACTGACAACTCAACTGCTAATACTCGAGAATATTCTTTGGCTCCCCTTGTGTCGAATCAATAAATTTGGGTTGAATACTCTACCCTCGAAAACTGTTGCGATCCCCTATACTTGTGGATTATCAAGACCTTTTTCTGGCGCCATTGCCGGGGAGCATAGCTCTATTCTCTGAGTCACTTGGGATTTATATCTGTTGATCACTATGAAGAATCTGAAAGACCCAAAAACCAAGATCTATCCCTCTACTACGAGGGGAGGTAAGGAACTGTCATCTAGCTCTACACTTGATTCACCTTCTCTTATGAGTAAACTTGCGACACCACTACCTGCTATTGATTCTGATATGTCGCAAGTAATTGATGATGTCACTTCTGCTATGCATGATGCTTATGATGATACTTTGCTTGATACTACTGTGCCACTGGGTGAATTTCTTGATGAACAAATTGCTAGAGTCAATGGTGAAACTAATGATATTTCTGAAACTGATGAAATTATTGAAACTGAACACTATGAGACACCTGTTAGACCTAGCTCTCCTAGATATGAATTGCCTAATATACCTAAGGGTTATGTTATGGAGGGAGAGGTAGCTAGGGACTTTCTTGCTTGTAAGGATAGAGATGATCTTAAGAAATTGCTATGCAAATGGAAGGAAAAATCTTTGAATGCTAGAATGCAATATGATCCTAAGTTTGCTACTTCACCTATCTTTGTTACTGATAAGGATTATGAATTCTCTGTCGATCCTGAGTTAATTACTTTGGTTGAATCTGATCCTTTCCATGGTTATGAATCTGAAACTGTTGTGGCACATCTTACTAAATTGAATGATATAGCCACCCTATTCACTCATGAGGAAAAAATTCGTTATTACTATATTCTTAAGTTGTTTCCTTTCTCATTAAAGGGTGATGCTAAGATATGGTTTAATTCTCTTGCTCCTGGTTGTGTGCGTAGTCCCCAGGATATGATATATTACTTCTCTGAAAAGTATTTTCCTGCCCATAAGAAACAAGCTGCCTTGCAGGAAATATTTAACTTTGTGCAAATTGAAGAAGAGAGTCTCCCACAAGCTTGGGGGAGGCTTCTCCAATTACTTAATGCTTTGCCTGATCATCCTCTCAAGAAAAACGAAATACTTGATATCTTTTATAATGGACTAACAGATGCTTCTAGGGACCACCTAGATAGTTGTGCTGGTTGTGTTTTCGGGGAACGAACTGTTGAACAAGCTGAACTACTATTGAATAATATATTGAGCAATGATAATGATTGGACTATTCCCGAACCACCTCCAAAGCCAACTCCTAAGAAAAGAGGTATTCTATTTCTCAGTCCTAAAGATATGCAAGAGGCAAAGAAATCTATGAAAGAAAAAGGTATTAAAGCTGAAGATGTTAAGAATCTACCACCTATTGAAGAAATACATGGTCTTGATAACCAGACACAGGTAGTAGAGGTAAATTCCCTCCGTAGATTTGATGAAGGTGATATTCCTTATAATAAGTCTGCTAGCCAATGCTTGGATGAGTTTGATAACTTTATTGTTAAGCAAGAAAATTTCAATGCTTATGTTAGTAGACAACTGAAACATAATGCTTACATGCTTGATCGCTTAGGTGATTATATGAGTAGAACTGTTAATGATCTTAAGCTTATTAGTAAACATGCTTCCATGGTAACTACTCAAGTAGAACAAGTACTTAAGGCACAAAATGATTTGCTTAATGAGATGATTGGTAAGAACAATGATCATTCTGTTAGAGTTGTGACTAGAGGTGGAAAAATGACTCAGGAACCTTTGTAGTCTGAGGGCCATCCTAAGAGAATTGAGCAAGATTCTCAGAGAATTAATACTGATGCACCTAGTCGTCCCAGTAATAAAGGAAACAGAATGACGATAGGGCTTTGCATGCTGCTAATGAACCTGTTATAGATACACATGAAAACCCAAATGATATTTCTATTTCAGATGCTGAGACACAATCTGGTAATGAACATGAGCCTAGTGATAATATTAATGATGATGTTCATGTTTATGCTCAACCTATTAATGATAATGATGTGGAGATTGAACCTGCTGTTGATCTTGATAACCCACAACCTAAGAACAAAAGATATGACAAAAGAGACTTTGTTGCTAGGAAACATGGTAAAGAAAGATAACCTTGGGTTCAGAAACCCATGCCTTTCCTCCTAAGCCATCCAAGAAAAAGGATGATGAGGATTTTGAGCGCTTTGTTGAAATGCTTAGACCTGTCTTTTTGCGTATGCGCTTGACTGATATTCTGAAAATGTCTCCTTATGCTAAGTATATGAAAGATATTGTGACAAATAAAAGAAAGATATCGGAAGCTGAGATTTCCACCATGCTTGCTAATTATACCTTTAAGGGTGGAATACCAAAGAAACTAGGACATCCCGGAGTACCTACTATACCATATTCTATTAAAGGAAACTATGTTAAAACTGCTTTATGTGACCTTGGAGCTGGTGTTAGTGTTATGCCTTTCTCTTTGTATCGTATACTTGATTTGAATAAGTTGACACCTACTGAAATCTCTTTGCAAATGGCTGATAAATCAACTGCTTTACCCATCGGTATTTGTGAGGATGTGCATGTCGTAGTTGCAAATGTTAATATCCTAACGGACTTTGTTATTCTTGATATTCCCAAGGACAACAGTATGTCAATCATCCTTGGTAGACCTTTTTTTAATACTGCAGGGGCTGTTATTGATTGCAACAAGGGCAATGTCACTTTTCATGTTAATGGTAATGAGCATACGGTACACTTTCCGAAGAAACAACCTCAAGTTCATAGTATCAATTCTATTGAAAAAATTTCAACGATTATTATTGGAGACTTTGAATTCCCTCTCCCTACTGCCAAAAAGAAATATGATATACTTATTGTTGGGGACATGCATATCCCCATTGAGGTAACCTAGTGTTATTCGAAAATTCTCCGGTTCCGTGTCATTCGAAAAAAGTTTGTCAATAAGACTTGATCAACCTTGTTGATGGATTCTTTTTTATGAGCATGAGATGGATGAATTTAGAAAGCACAACCTTCTGTACCCAACTTTTACTTTCTATTATTTAGATTAAATAAAGTAAAAATGCTATTATTCTTCTGTTTTCTGATTTATCCGTGCAATAAAAAAGTGACCTGAAAATAAAGTTCTCAGAATTCGATGAAAATTTAGTATGATTTTTTCTGGAATATTTAAGAATTTTTGGCACTGAGAACACAACAGGGGGCTGCACCAGTGGGCCACAAGCCTGCAGGGCGTGCCCACCCCCCCTGGGCGCCCCCTGGTGGCTTGTGGGTCCCACGTAGGCCCCCCTCACTTATTCCAGCATCCATCCACTTCGTCTTTCTCTAGAAAAAATTCCACCATTGCTCAAACTCGTGTCCTAGCTCAGCTTGCTGCCATTTTCGATCTCCTTGCTCAAAGCTCCATTTGCAAAACTGTTTTGGGGGATTGTTCTTCGGTATGTGACTCCTCCAATGGTCCAATTAGTTTTTGTTCTAGTGCTTTATATATTGCAAATTTTTGCTGCTGTGGTGACCTTGTTCTTGAGCTTGCATGTCAAATTTGTATGGTCCCAAGTAGTTTTGATGCATGATATAGCCTCTAGGCACTTGTGGGAGTAGCTGCTATAAGTTTTGTTGAGTTTTGTTCACCTTTATTTTGAGTCACTAAAAATTTCAGAAATTTTACAAAAAAAAATGTTTAGGAGGACATACCAAGGAGGTCCCTCGAGGAAGCAAGGCCCAAGGATCGCTATACGTGAGCCAGACTTTGAACCACCAAGGGAAGCACAAGTACGGCCTTGCGAATGGCCGTCGGATCAATTCATGGTTCAAGCAGGTTTCAAGGAAGAATTTGACGAATACGTACAAAATGTTGGCCTTGAGGACTTCGTGTCAGATAAGTGTCAGCAGTTTCATTACCTCACTGATTCATTTGTGCGAAGATTTGAGTTTACTTCCCAGCGCAATAATCATTTTGTCCTGTTTGATCTTTATGATAAATCTTTTACCATGGACCTGGAAGATTTTAATGATGCATGCAAAATTCCACAATGGGGTAGTTATATTAAGCCGCGCAAAACTGAATATATCGATTTTCTTGCTAGCATCAGTGTGGGAAAAACTAGGAACATCAGACAGGCTACCATAGGGAGCATTCACTTTCCTGCCCTACATTATTTCGCTCTCTTTATTGGTAGATGCATTAATGGTAAACATGATCATAGCCACCTTTGTGCATCAGATCTTAGCGTCCTCAAGTGTGCGGTAATGAATGATAGACGTTATAATTTGGGGGCCAATATTGCCAGGATGCTACATTTGAACGCCAAAGAAGGAGATTTCTTTGGCGGGATTTATGCCACCCGTTTAGCTAAATATCTTGGGGTATCAATAAGGGGGAATGATATTGAGTTACCACCTGCTTTTCTTGATTATGAGGCTATGGTGCGCTACAAGTTTCTTGAGAGAAACGAACAATCCCTCCTGTACCGACTAATTTTTGACAGACAACGTGCTGTCCATATTACCCTTCCTGCTCCTGCCTTCTTTAATTTTCAGGAAAAACGGAGACACTTTATAACCAGAGAGGAGGCAAACGAGTAAGAGAGAGAGGCGGAAGCCGCTTGACTCCGCGCTGCAGCCGCTCAGGCAGTAGCTGCCGCAGCCCAGTACAACCCCAACTATGACTTTGGATATTATTCGGGCCAGCCATGGCCCTAGACCAACTTAGGCTAAAAGCCTAAGCTTGGGGGAGTACGTTTTTCTCACCGACATTACATTCATGTTTACACACTCATCTCATTTGTCGGTGTTCATACTTTTTCATTGTATCATCCATGGTAGTTTATTTCTTCTTTCCGCTTTCTTCTTGTGTGCTTAATTAACCTTGAGAAAATCCAAAAAAAAATAGTTCTAGCTTTACTTCCTAGTTTGTTTAGTTGTAGTATTAAAAGAAAACCCAAAAATCTTTCTCGTTCTTCTTTTGCTTGTTGGGAGCTTTCCCGGGTAAATAGTTTTTCTCGTTCTTATTTTGAAATTTCTTTCTTTGGGTCGTAAGGAGAAGACCACAATGAAAATGATGAGTGGCTCTCATATGCATTATTGTTTATCTTACAGAGAGCCCATATTACCTTGCCTTCTCCTTTGAGTTATTGTTTGCAGATTCCAGCTTAGTCCAATGCACGTGCACTCTTATTACTATTCACACCGTTTGGTCGTGCAAGTGAAAGGCAATAATGACGATATATGATGAAGTGATTGAGATGGAGAAAAGCTGGTATGAACTAGACCTATTTTGTTTTTGTAAATATGATTAGCTCATCGTTCTGGATTCAGCTCATTATGGATGAAACATGTTTGCAATGACAATTAGAGATTATAGTTACTCATGCCATGCTTAAATAGCTAAGAGTGTATAATGGTTTGTCTTGAGTGCCAATATGCATTTTAAAATGGTTGTGATGTAGTATGATAGAATGGTATCCTCCTCTGAATGATTCAAGTGGCTTGACTTGGCACATGTTCACGCATGTAGTTGAAACAAAATCAACATAGCCTCCACGATATTTATGTTCATGGTAATTTATATCCTACTCATGCTTGCATTCAATGTTGGTTAATCTCAATGCATGTTTATGACTGTTGTCGCTCTCTAGTTGGTCGCTTCCCAGTCTCTTGCTAGACTTCACCTGTACTAAGCGGGAATACTGCTTGTGCATACATTTCCATAAACCCAAAGTTGTTCCATATGAGTCCACCATACTTACCTATATGCGGTATTTACCTGCCGTTCCAAGTAAATTTGCATGTGCCAAACTCTAAACCTTCAAATAATATTCTGTTTTGTATGCCCGAATCGCACATGTAGTGACTAGGGGATGTCAGTATCTTCCATGCTAGGTGCGTTTTGATTCACTATCATTCACGAGAAAGTGGTTGGTATTCGGGATGCCCAGTTCCATGCTCAAAAATCAAATCAAAATATAATGAAACAAAACTCCCCCAGGATTGTTGTTTGTATGGACGGTACCCGTGGATTCGGCTCGCCGTGGAGTGTGATTGATTGGTGGAGGGGGAGTAAAAACTTTACTATTCTGTTTGGGAACCGCCTATAATGTATCTAGCATGGAAGATACCGAGATCTCTTAGTTGTTATGTTGACAATGAAAGCATACCGCTCAAAATTATTATTCATCCCTGTTTTAAAAGCTCGAGCTCTGGCACCTCTGTAAATCAATGCTTCCCTCTGCGAAGGGCCTATCTATTTACTTTACTGTTGAGTCATCCTCCTCTTATAAAAAGCACCAGTTAGAGAGCACCACCGTCATTTGTATGCTTTGTTATTAATTGATATTGAGTATGATTGTGACTGGATCTCTTTCACCATGAATTACAATGTCTAGTCAGTCCTTGTTCTTCAGAGGTGCTCTGCATTTATGTTTTGCGGTCTCAGAAAGGGCTAGCGAGATACCATTATATCGTATTGTATCATGATTGTTTTGATAAAATTGTGGTCATCCGATATTTATTATTATCGCTTGCTAGTTGATTATGCCATTGATATGAGTAAATGTGAGACCTAAATGTTATTGTGAATGTGGTTAGTCTATAATGTTTGCTGAAAAGCTGAACATCAGTTAGACATATTTACAACAACAAGATCAAACAGAATTTGTAAAAGTTTTTCTTTATCACTTTCAGTTTGTCAACTGAATTGCTTGAGGACAAGCAATGGGTTAAGCTTGGGGGAGTTGATACGTCTCCATCGTATCTACTTTTCCAAACTCTTTTGCCCTTGTTTTGGACTCTAATTTGCATGATTTGAATGGAACTAACCCGGACTGACGCTGTTTTCAGCAGAATTGCCTTGGTGTTATTTTTGTGCAGAAATAAAAGTTCTCGGATTGACCTGAAAATTTACGGAGAATATTTTTGGAATTAATAAAAAATATTGGCGAAAGAATCAAGCCAGGGGGTCCACCTGCTGGCCACAAGCCAGGAGGGCGCCCCCCCTAGGGCGCGCCTTGGTGACTTGTGGGCCCCCCGTGGCTCCTCCGACCTCGATTCCAACTCCATATATTCACATCCGTGGAGAAAAAAATCAAGGAGAAGAGTTCATCGCGTTTTACGATACGGAGCCGCCGCCACCTCTTGTTCTTCTTCGGGAGGGCAGATCTGGGGTCCGTTTTGCGCTCCGGAGAGGGGAAATCGACGCCGTCGTCATCACCAACCATCCTTCATCACCAATTTCATGATGCTCTTCGCCGTTCGTGAGTAATTCCATCGTAGGCTTGCTGGATAGTGATGGGTTGGATGAGATTTACCATGTAATCGAGTTAGTTTTGTTAGGGTTTGATCCCTAGTATCCATTATGTTCTGAGATTGATGTTGCTATGACTTTGCTATGCTTAATGCTTCTCACTAGGGCCCGAGTGCCATGATTTCAGATCTGAACCTATTATGTTTTCATGAATATATATGTGTTCTTGATCCTATCTTGCAAGTTGTAGACACCTATTACGAGTTATGATCCGCATCCCCCAGGGTGACAATAACTGGGATTCTTTCCGGTGATTACCGTAGTTTGAGGAGTTCATGTATTCACTAAGTGCTAATGCTTTGGTCCGGTTCTCTATTAAAAGGAGGCCTTAATATCCCTTAGTTTCCATTAGGACCCCTCTGCCACGGGAGGGTAGGACAAAAGATGTCATGCAAGTTCTTTTCCATAAGCACGTATGACTATATATGGAATACATGCCTACATTACATTGATGAATTGGAGCTAGTTCTGTGTCACCCTATGATATAACCGTTGCATGATGAATGCCATCCAACATAATTATCCATCACTGATCCATTGCCTACGAGCTTTTCGCATATTGATCTTTGCTAAGTTACTTTTCCGTTGCTACTGTTACAATCACTACAACACTGCTACTGTTACTTTGCCATTGTTACCGTTACTTCCATACTGCTTTGCTACTGAATACTTTGCTGCAGATACTAAGTCTTTCAGGTGTGGTTGAACTGACAACTCAGCTGCTAATACTCGAGAATATTCTTTGGCTCCCCTTGTGTCGAATCAATAAATTTGGGTTGAATACTCTACCCTCGAAAACTGTTGCGATCCCCTATACTTGTGGGTTATCATGGGTGACTGTACATCCCGCGGTAAGGAAGATACTAAGGGTTTCCTTGAGAAAATGAGAAGTACTGAACTGGAAATACGTGATACATTTATCTTTTCCAGGTAGTATCTCCTTTTCAAGCGTGATGGGCCGTCATCTTTGTTCCCTTGTTTCCCTCCCCTGTTTTCTTGATGGTAAAACATGTAGGGTGAGGACAGTAACAAAGATTATGGTTTCATCAAGCATTCTAGCAAATCTTACTAACTTAAAGGTGCTAACATTGCAGTCATAAAATGCGTAATGAGCATGTAAGGATGATGATACGACGCAATGCCTAGCTTTATTATTGTTGCACAGGGTCTTCGCCTGGCTTTGTACAAAGGGTTAAATGCAACATCGGCAAGGCTTGTACAAAAGGTGGCTACCGGGGACTGAGCCTGACAGCCGCGCCTTGCGGGTAGAACTTACGAAGATGCTCAATGTTCCATGAGTTCTGCACCTTGGTGCCATCTTCGGTCTCCAGATGGACTGCGCCAGGTCTGGTGACTCGTACTACCCGGTAAGGGCCTTCCCACTTCGGCGTCAACTTGTTTGTACCCTTGGCGGATTGAACACGCCGAAGGACAATGTCGCCTTCCTCAAGGCTCCGGGCCTGAACTCTGCGGCTATGGTAGCGGCGCAGAGCTTGCTGGTAAAGTGCAGCACGCACAGCAGCCCGGAGACGGTCTTCCTCGAGGAGCATAGCATCGTCATGCCGCAGCTGCTGTTGCTCTACTTCATCGTAGGCAAGCACTCGAGGTGACCCGTATATGAGTTCTGTGGGGAGCACTGCTTCCGCCCCGTACACTAGGGAGAAGGGTGTCTGGCCGGTGGCTCGATTTGGTGTCGTTCTGAGGGACCAAAGAACCACCGGCAGCTCATCTATCCAACGCCTGCCGCTCTTCCGCAGCTTATCGAAAGTTCTTGTCTTGAGTCGTCGCAGCACTTCAGCATTCATCCTCTCGACTTGCCTATTGCTCCTCGGGTGAGCAACAAAGGCGAAGGAGACCTTGCTTCCAAGGTTTTGGATATATTGCATGAAGGTGCGGCTCGTGAACTGGGTGCCATTGTCGGTGGTCACCCTGTTAGGCACTCCAAAATGGCACACCAGTCCTTTCATGAACTTGATAGCTGCTTGTGCGGTCACCTTTCTCACCGGTTCCACCTCAGGCCACTTTGTGAACTTGTCGGTTGCCACGAACAAGAACTCAAAGCCCCCGACAGCACGGGGGAAGGGGCCCAGGATGTCGAGCCCCCAGACCGAGAATGGCCAGGATAGAGGGATTGTTTGCAGGGCTTGTGCTGGTTGATGGATGTTCTTGGAGTGGAACTGGCAAGCTTCACACTTGGTGACCAATTCAGCAGCGTCCTAGAGGGCAATGGGCCAATAGAAACCCTGCCGGAAAGCTTTCCCGGCAAGGGCCCTTGATCCAATGTGGGAACCACATACTCCTCCGTGAATCTCTGCCAACAGCTTTAGTCCATCCTCCAGGAAGATACACCTTAATTTCACACCGTTCGGCCGCCTTCTGTACAGGGTGTCATCGACAAACTGGTACATACTTTACCGACGGGCTACTCTTTTGGCTTCCACTTGCTCTTCGGGGAGTTCTCCGGTTTGAAGGAAATGGACTATATGTTGCGCCCAGGTTGGAGCATGTGGTTCGACAACAAGGACTAAAGGCATCTCCACATCTCCGGGAGCGCTTATCTCAACTGCTAGACCCTGAGGTCCTGCAGGAGGGAGCTGCTCGTCAACTGGAATGGGGTTTTCCCCGGCAGTCTCTCTACTAGCGGCTTCGGGAAGCTCTGCCGGGAAATGCTTACCGGAGTTCAGCTTCCTTCTCTTCTTGGACATCACAGACGGGGATACCGATGGTTGCGTGAGACGGAGAACAAAGGTTCCTGGTTCCACAGGAAGCTTCTGCGCAGCGCACTTCGATAGGTGGTCAGTGATGTTGTTTTCTGCTCGTGGCACATGCTCTGTTTGCAGCCCATCGAAGTGCTCCTCCAACTTCCTCACTTCTTCCACGTAGGCCTCCATCAGCGGGCTCTGATAATCCTTGCTGACTTGCTTTATCACTAGTTGAGAGTCTCCTCGGACGATCAGCCTCTTTATTCCCAACTCTACCGCGATTCTGAGTCCGGCAAGGAGCCCCTCGTATTCAGCGGTATTGTTGGTGGCTTCCTCCCGGGGAAAGTGCATCTGGACGACGTACTTGAGGTGCTCTCCGGTTGGGGCGACGAGGAGCACGCCTGCTCCAGCGCCCTGGAGTGAGAAGGCACCGTCAAAGTACATGATCCAGTCCATTGTTGCCTCTTTGCCGGGGAGGATTGTCTCCGGAACTTCATCATCTGGCGTAGGTGTCCATTCTGCAATAAACTCTGCCAAGGCTCTGCTTTGAATGGTGGAAGTTCTCTCATATTTTAATCCGAAGCTTGACAACTCCAGTGCCCACTCAACTATCCTGCCAAAGGCTTCGGGGTTTCTCAGTATGCGTTGCAACGGGAAACGGGTGACAAATGTTATCTCATGGGCTTGGAAGTAGTGGCGCAGCTTCCTCGAGGCCATGATGAGGCCGAAGATCAGCTTTTATACTCCGGAGTACCTTGACCTAGCCCCCTGTAATAGGGAACTGACAAAGTACACAGGCCGCTGCACCATTTTCGTCTTTACCACTTCCTTGGACTCACTGTCAACCATTTGCTGAGATCCCCCTTGACCTGCATCGAGCCCTGCCGCGGAGTCTTCTTTCTCGCTCCCGGCAACATCAGCAGCGGCTGATGAATCTTCATCCACCCCCCGCTGCGCCACCAGCGCTGCACTAACTACTTGATTTGTTGCCGCTAAGTATAGCAGCAACGGCTCTTGCGGTTTAGGAGCAACCAAGGTGGGAGCAGAGGATAGGTATTTCTTTAGGTCTTGCAGCGCTGCATCTGCCTCCGGGGTCCACTTCATCGGGCCAGCCTTCTTCGGGATTTTGAAGAACGGCAAGGCGCTCAGCGGACTTGGAGATGAACCTACTCAACGCGGCAACACATCCGGTCAGGCGTGTGATATCTTTGATGGTTTTGGGCGCCTGTATCTACTCGATCACCTTGATCTTGTCGGGATTGGCTTCTATTCCTCGCTGAGATACGAAGAACCCAAGCAGCTTGCCGGATGGGACACCGAACACACATTTCTCAGGATTGAGCTTCAGGTTGATCTTGCGCTAGTTTGCGAAAGTTTCTTCCAGATCTTGTATGAGAGTGGCTTCATCCTTGGTCTTGACCACGATGTCATCCATGTAGGCTTCCACATTTCTGTGCAGCTGAGGTCCAAAACCAATTTGAACAGCCCTGGCGAAGGTCGAACCAGCACTCCTTAACCCGAAGGGCATTCGTACAAGGCAGTACGTGCCGCAGGAGGTTATAAATGCGGTCTTCTCCTCATCTTCCTTGTTCATAAATATCTGGTGGTAGCCGGAGTAGGCATCCAAAAAGGAGAGCAAGTCGCATCCGGAGGTGGAGTCAATAATTTGATCTATGTGCGGCAAGGGTAAAGGGTCCTTCGGGCAAGCCTTGTTCAAGTCAGTGAAGTCTATGCAAAGCCTCCATTTCCCATTTGCCTTTCGTACCACCACCGGGTTTGCCAACCAGGTTGGATGCAACACTCCTCTGACCAAACCAGCTGCTTCAAGCTTCTTGATTTCCTCGGCAATGAACTGCTGCCACTCCAAGGCCTGTTTCCTAAACTTCTGTTTGACGGGTCGGGCATGAGGGCAGACAGCAAGGTGGTGCTCAATTAGCTCCCTAGGAACACCGGGGATGCCAGATGGTTGCCAGGCAAACACATCGACATTCTCCCGCAGGAAGGCAACGAGCGCGCTTTCCTATTTGTCTGTAAGGGTAGCACTGATGGTGAAGGTACCACCAGTGCCATCCTCCCTTGCCGGGACTTTCTTCGTCTCAGGGTAGGTGACCTTGGTCTTCTTGCTGGCGGAACTTTCCGGCAGGTCATCATCAGGTGCAGCGCACTCCGAAGAGGCGCACTTCCCGGAGTCCTTGCCGGTGTTCTTGTCAGGCTTCTTTACTTTCCTTATATCCTTGGCGGGAGCTGGGATTTCTATGGCTTCAGTTGCTACCGCATCGCGATACATCTGGTCCACGCAGATAACCGCGTTCTTCTTATCGGATGGGATGGAAATGACCCCAATGGGCCTTGGCATCTTCAAAGTATTGTAGTCATAGTGGGATGCCACCATGAACTTTGCCAGAGCTGGGTGACTAAGGATTACGTTGTAGGGCAGCGGGATTTCGGCGACGTCGAATACTATCCTCTATGTTCGGAAGTTCAACTCTCCGCCGAATGTCACAGGCAGAGTGATCTTTCCCTTGGGTCGGCTCCTGCCGGGGTTGATTCCTTGGAACGTACCCGTGGCTTCGAGCTCTTCGTCAAGGATCTGCAGTTTCTCAGCCACTCTAGGAGAGATCAAGTTCAATCCGGCCCCAGCATCAACTATCATCTTAGACACCTTGAGGTTGTGGATTGTCGGGGAAACCAACAATGGCAAACATCCAACCGTAGTGCTACGGTCAGGATGATCCTCTTCGTCAAAGATGATAGGCGTGCGGGACCACCTGAGTGGTTTCCTTGATTCTGCAGTTGGTTCCACAGCATTGACCTCGCGTGCCCACTGCTTGAGCTGGCGGCGAGAGGAGTGCAAGGACGCACCCCCGTCAACGCACATGGCTTTGGTTGCTTTCTGGAACTCCCTGTCACTGGAATCCTCATCATCATCCTCATCTTCGCTCATATCATCTATTTCCTTCTTCTCTCGGCCTCTGGCAGGTTTTCCTTTTGCTGCGGGGGTTTGCCGCGGCGACCACCTCTGCCGCCACGGCCCTTCCCGGCAGTGCCGTCTTAGCCTTTTTCCTTGTAGCGTTTCTTGTACTCGGCCCTCTGTTTCTCAACAAGTTGCTCGACCTGTCGGCATTCTTGGAGATCATGGCCCTTGGTGCGGTGGATTTTGCAGTACGGCCCGTCGGACTTCCCGGCCTTCTCAGCGGCAGCAGCCTCCCGGCAATCAGCGCACGCGGCAGCTCCCTTGCCGGGGGTTTCGGCTTTCGCCTTCTTGCCGGAACCGAGGTCTCCGGAGCTCTCGACAGCCAGCACTGCTTTTCCCTTGCGCTTCTTGTTGCGCTTCCTGTTCCTTCCCTTCGGGTCGGGGGCATCGTCGTCATCATCAGAGTCCACTTCGACGCCCGCCTCCTCTCCGGGAAGCCACCTCCCTTCTTCAGCTTGAGCACACTTATCCGCCAAGGTGTAAAGCTCATTGATAGTCTTGGGGAGCTTGACATTCATCATGGCTCGCATCCTCCTGTTGCGCACATTTGAGTGGAACGCGACAATCACTGCCGCGGGATGGATCTCAGGGATGTTGCGGTGTACTCGGCTGAATCTTTGGATATACTTTCTCAAGGTTTCTCCCTCCTTTTGCGGGAGGACTTGGAGATCGCTGGGCTGGCCTGGTTCTTGATGACCACCGGCAAAGGCGCCAACGAACTCGTTGCACAGATCAGCCCAAGAGGAAATGGAATTCTCCGGCAGGTGCATCGGCCATGACCTCACATTTTGCATGAGCGCCAAAGGGAAATAGTTGGTGAGCACCTTTTCATCTCTTCCTCCCGCAGCTTGAATAGCTATCGTGTAGATGCCCAAGAACTCTGCAGGGTTTAGCTTCCCGTCATATTTTTCTAGTAGCTCAGGCTTGAAGGCTCGGGTCGACGGCCAGCGGACCCGTCGCAGCTCGCTAGTGAAGGCAGGGCAACCAACCTCGTAAGGAAGGTACCCGCCGACGCTGGGCGCGGGGTCGCCGACGTCTGGACCGTTGCGCTTGTCGGATTGACGGTGTGCTTCACAACGTCGCTCGATGGTGATGCGCGCGTCTTCCTTCTGCCAGTCTTCAAGGACACGTCGCTGATCGCGGCGGTCGTGCGGGCCAGACGAGACTATGGACGCCTCATCGCGGTTGTCGGCATGTGAAGCTTGCTGCGGCTGCCTCTGGGCCTGTTGTCGCGGAGGGGACTGCACCGTTGGGGTGGCCCCTTCTACGCGCTCGCCGCCCTGGGCTGCCGCAGCTGTTCGCGTACATCGCGACGGCTCTGCATGCTGGGCCTTGTTGGCTTTAACGAAGGAAATCAAACTTTGAATGGTGGCTCTCCATTCATCCATCTTATCAGCTGCTGGCGTGAAGTTGAGCAGCATCTGGACTCTCGCCATGGCCTCCTCTGTGGTGCCAGGCATGGCAAAAGAGGCGGACCTCGACATGGCTCGACTCTTGGTAGGACCAAGAGAAGCGTCGCTGCGTCCTTGATGCCGTGCGCCACTTGCTGGAGCTTTCTGGTGGGTTGCGGGCCGATCCTGAGGAGTTGCGGCTCCGCTAGGCGCCCCGTCTCGCTCCGCTCGAGGTGCACGCCCAACAATCTCGCTGGCGACGGGTGCGGCCGGAGGGTCACGGCTCGCACCGGACTGGGCGCCGCTAAGGTGGCCTCAGCCATCCATGCGGCAAGGAGGTGACGAACGGGCGTTCCCTCCACCCATGGTGTCGAGGCCGAGCTCGCCATGTTGTTGTTGTAGTTGCTCCCCTCCGGCGCCTCCTGCTCCATTTCCGGCCACGGAAGGCTGGATGGGGGCGCCGCCCGCGCCGACCGCGTCGTCCACGACGCTCGCTTCGGTTGCAGCCGCCGCGGTGCCTATGGCGCCGGCGGCCACGTGTGAGGGAGCCTTCGAGGACGAGGGATGCGCAGCCGGGCTGGATTTCTTCTTTGGAGCCATTGTTGAAGAAGATGATGACGAAGACCGATCCACCGTTCACGAACTCGGGTTTGCGCAAATGATGCACGGCCCCTACCTGGCGCGCCAAAGATGTCGGGGCACGGATGTTCACGGTCACCTATGGGACCAGAGGTCCCTTGTGGTTCGGCAGGGGGGGTCACGTTGCACGAAGAGCGGAGAGCATGAGGCGGCGCAACGATCAAGGGTCAGGCATTTTACCCAGGTTCGGGCTGCTATTAAGCGTAAAACCCTACTCCTACTTTTTGGTGGATTGATTGGAGGAACACGAAGAACGCAGGGCGCCTCACCCCGGCAAGGACTGCTGCCGGGGAGAGCAACTATGCGAGTACAAGCGTTCGGGGGTTCGAGTTGCCAACCTTGAGCTAGGTTGCCTTGGGCCTCCTTTTATAGTGCAAGGGGTTACCACAGTGGTAAAACAGACATTATCTATTGATTAGATAGCTAAGCAGAGCTATCATACCTAACTCTGGCATTTAGGACAAAATACCATGATTACCTACCTAGGTGGCGCTTGGGGGTGCATCCCCGGCAAGCCTTTGCCACCGCTTGGCCGGTTGCTGCTTAAGATCTTGACACGCTGCAGGGTAGGTGTCAACCGAGCGTAACTTGCCTTCCAATGTGTCGCCACGTGCTTAGCGAGAGCTAATTAATCGCCTGAGGTCTCGACACCGCATCGATAAGTGACAGGCGTAGCGATGCGGTGGAGCGGTGGCTGGATGGCTCATGCCTGCCGGGAACTGGCTTGCCGGGTCTTCTGAAAGGTGCATTCGTCTCGGTCCCTGGCAAGCATCGGGGATGTGCTTGGCACGTCGCAGCCCAGGCTTGGGCTGCCGCGTTGAGCTTGTTGGAGTCTTGGTCTTGATTGCTGTTGGGGTTTTCTCCTTCTATCGCCTGTGCATAAGTCAGGGGCACTAGGTACCCCTGTACTAGTGCACCGACATGCTTCTTCGAGGACCAACACACTAAGGATCGTCCGAGGAAATGACAAGTGCCTGACATTGACTTGCAGTCCACACGATCACCAGCATAATCAGAATCAGAATATCCAATGAGGTCAAGATCTGAGCCCTTGGGGTACCATAATCCTAGTGTTGGAGTGTGAGCTAGATATCGAAGAATATGTTTCACAGCCTTGTGGTGTGATTCCTTCGGTTTGGCTTGAAATCAAGCACACATGCAAACACTAAGCATAATATCTGGCCTAGATGCACATAAATACAATAAAGAACCAATCATGGAGCAATATACCTTCTGATCGAAATCTTTACCACTTTCATCAGTGCAGAGTTGAGCCGATGTGGGCATAGGAATCTTAACGCCTTTGCAATCCTGCATGCCGAATTTCTTCAGGACATCCTTGAGGTATTTCTCTTGAGATATGAAGATGCCATTGCGTTGTTGACGAATTTGAAGCCCTAAGAAGAATTTGAGCTCTCCCATCATAGACATTTGATATTCTTCACCCATCATATAGGCAAATTCGTCACTGTAACGTTTGTCAGTACATCCAAAGATAATATCGTCCACATATATTTGGCACACAAATAATTCATCATCATATGATTTTGTGAAAAGGGTTGGGTCAAGTGAACCGGGTTTGAAGCCTTTCTTCATGAGGAATTCCTTCAGTGTGTCATACCACGCCCGAGGGGCTTGCTTGAGGCCATAGAGGGCCTTGTTGAGTCTGAAGACTTTGTCCGGATACTTAGGATCTTCAAACCTGGGGGTTGAGCAACATATACTTCTTCCTCAAGCTTACAATTGAGGAATGCACTTTTCACATCCATTTGATATAAGATGATATTATGATGGTTAGCATAAGCAAGCAATATGCGAATAGCTTCAAGTCTAGCAACAGGTGCAAAAGTTTCATCAAAGTCAATTCCCTCAACCTATGTGTAGCCCTGTGCCACAAGACGGGCCTTATTCCTCACTACCTGACCAAGTTCATCTTGTTTGTTGCGGTAGATCCACTTGGTACCTATGATATTGTGCTTGCGAGGATCTGGGCGTTTGACGAGTTCCCACACGTTGTTGAGCTTGAATTGATGTAATTCCTCTTGCATGGCTTGAATCCACTCAGGCTCCAAGAATGCGTCATCAACTTTGGTGGGCAATGTGATAGAGACAAAAGCAAAGTGCCCACAAAAGTTAGACAAATGAGAGGCTCTTGAGCAAGTGAGAGGACCTGGTGCATTGATGTCGTCGAGGATTTTCTCGATCTGCTCTTCATTTGCAAGTCGTGGATGAGCAGGTTGAAGACTTTGTTGAGGCTGAGAATTTTCTTCAGCACCATTGTCTTCAGATGTATCAGCATGAATGTCTTCAACGTTGGGTACAACTTCTTCAGAGAGTAGTTGTTCTTCAGTAGGGATCACATCTTCAGTGGCCTTGAACCTAATGGATTCCTCAGGAGGCATTTCATCTAGCACAGGAGGCAGGTGCTCTCTTTGCGAGCCGTTAGTTTCATCGAACTGCACATCTACAGTTTCAACAACCTTGTTGTGATAGGTGTTGAAGACTCTGTAGGTGTGCGAGTCCTTTCCGTAACCAAGCATAAAACCTTCATGTGCTTTCGGTGCAAATTTAGAACTGTAGTGAGGATCTCTAATCCAGCATTTAGCACCGAAGACTTTGAAATAACTCACATTGGGTTTCTTGTCAGTGAGGAGTTCATATGAAGTCTTCTTGAGGAATTTGTGAAGATATACCCTATTGATGATGTGGCAAGTAGTATTGATTGCCTCAGGCCAGAAGCGACGAGGGGTCTTGTATTCATCAAGCATGGTGCGAGCCATCTCAACAAGAGTCATGTTCTTGCGCTCCACAACGCCATTCTGCTGAGGAGTATAAGGGGCAGATAGCTCATGAGTAATACCAAGTTCATCAAGATAATCATCCAGACCAGTGTTCTTGAACTCAGTCCCATTATCACTCCTGATATGCTTGATTTTGACGCCGAAGTTCGTCGAGGCCCTTGAAGAAAATCGTTTGAAGACATTCTGCACTTCAGATTTGTACAGGATAATGTGCACCCAAGTATAGCGAGAGAAATCATCAACAATGACAAAACCATATAAGCATGGAGTATTTGTTAGTGTGGCATAGTGAGTGGAGCCAAAGAGATCCATATGAAGCAATTCAAAAGGACGAGTGGTAGTCATGATGGCCTTGGATGGATGCTTGGATCTGGTCATCTTTCCAGACTCACAAGCCCCACAGAAGTGATCCTTGAGGAATTTGACACCCTCAATACCATTGACGTGCTTTTTCTTCGCGAGCGTGTGCAAGTTCCTCATGCCAGCATGTCCAAGTCGTCGATGCCATAGCCAGCCTTCTGAAGCTTTTGCAAGTAGACATGTGGCCGGATGTGGACCTGTGGAGAAATCAACAATATACAAGTCTCCTCTCCTAAAGCCTTTGAAGACTTTGGATTTGTCAGATTCCATGATGACAACACAACGGTATTTGCCAAAGATGACAACCATATCAAGATCACAAAGCATTGAGACAGACATGAGGTTGAATCCAAGGGACTCGACAAGCATCACCTTATCCATGTGTCGATCCTTCGAAATTGCAACCTTACCTAGACCCAATACCTTGCTTTTTCCTTTGTCAGCATAGGTGATATGCTTCAGATGAGAGGGAGCCAGTGGAATGTTCATCAATAGGTTCTTGTCACCAGTCATGTGGTTGGTGCATCCACTGTCGAGGACCCACTCAGTTGTTTTGGGAGTTTCATCCTGCAGATGAATTAGTATAGCTTACAACCGCATATGCTTCAGAGTGAAAATATGACATCAAATTCATCAGATTGAATTTCATCACATAGAATAGTAGGCAGAGTAATATGAGGACGTGAGAAATGAATAATTCATTTCTTCATGAATAGCTTGCGTCCCTTCAAGCATTTCCTCAGGTCTCCAGCAAATTATTCAGACGTTCAAGCACGTCTGGAGACCTGACCCTGCATAAAAGGTTAGTTCAATTTCTTCACCACCCACATCTGGAGGGGTGGCAAAGAGTTCATCATTCTGCGAGCACCATATGAGAATGGTGGCATTGAGGCAAGTGCACTTCGTTTCACAGGATGGGGGTTAGAGTACTCATATGAATATGCAGAAAAATTCTTCAAGGACTTATGAACATAATTATTTGAGGAATTATGCACATATTCATGACTCTTAGATTTTCCCTGCGAAACAGAAGCATTAGCACGAGAATGATATGATTTTTGACCATATGAGGAATTTGGTCCATGTGAAGACTTTGGTCCATATGAGGAATTTGATCTGGGGTTCCTTTTCTTCGGAGGTGGTGTCATGAGGACATTCACCTGAAGACTTTCCAAGCAGCTCTTGGGAACCCAGATTTTCCTCAGAGGGGGACCATTCCTGCAGTTAGTTCCAACATATCTAGCAAATACTTCACCATTCTGATTTTTGAACAGTTTATAGTTGGAGTCAATTGACTCATCAGAGGAATATGAGGTTTCACAAATAAAGCCAGATAAAGTAGATGGATCTACAGGAGGTCCTTTTGCAGCAACCCATGAGGTTTTGGGGTACTGCTCAGGTTCCCAGTAAGATCCATCAGCATTGAGTTTCCTCTCAAATGTAATACCCTCTTTTCTAGGGTTCCTGTTCAGAATCTGCTTTTTAAGCACATCGCAAAGGGTTTGATGCCCTTTGAGACTTTTCTATATGCCTGTCACATACAATTCCTTCAACCCTGCATTTTCGTCAGTGATATTTGTGGTATCCTCAGATGAGGAATTTGTGACCATGGAAATAGTTGAAGAATTTGCAGCAATAGAAGCATTTGAACTTTCAGGTGAAGAATGAGCAGTTTCACGTTCGATGCATTTCAAACAAGGTGGAACGAAATTTTCCTGAGCGGTACTGATCTGTTGAGCAAGCAAGGAGTCATTATCCCCTTGAAGATCTTCATGATACACCCTTAGTTTCTCAAGATCTTGCTTTCTTTGAAGAAATTCATAAGAAAGCTTCTCATGATCGACTAAGAGAGCCTCATGACGACTTTGAAGGTTATCATACTTGGACTGAAGACTTTGAAGGTCCTTAGTCAAAGTTTGAGTATGATCCACTTCCTCATTCAACAGGTCATCACTTTTGTCTAGCAGTTTCTGAAGCTTTTCAATGGCACTTTGTTGTTTAGTAGCAATATTAGCAAGTTTGGAATATTTAGGTTTCATGTAATCCTCAGATTCACCATCACTTGATTCAGAGGAGGAATTGTGTTTGAGTACCTTGGCACCTTTTGCCATGAAGCAATAGGTGGGAGCATAGTCGTCGTTGCTGATGTTAGAGTCGTTGGAGTTGCCATTTTCCTCATCGTTGAAGATGGAATTGCTGACGAAAGCAGTAGCGAGAGCAAGACTTGCCACACCAAAGTCCGACTCCTCCTCAGATTCCTCCTCTTCCTCATATTCTTCAGATTCTTCCTCAAAATCCATTTCCTTGCCAATGAGAACCCGAGCCTTCCTTAAGTTGTTCTTTCTGTGCGATGAGGACTTTGAAGATGAGGACTTTCAGGACTTTGAAGATTTCTTCTTTTTCTTCGAGTCATTAGAACTGTCATCCTTATATTTCTTCTTCTTTGATTCTTTTTCCCAGAGAGGACAGTCAGCAATATAGTGGCCAGATTTCTTGCATTTGTGACAGGTTCTCTTCTTGTAGTCGCTTGATGAAGATTCTGAGTTCTTCATGCCACTTCTTGATGATTTTCCGAACCGACCTCTCCTTGAGAACTTCTGGAATTTCCTCACGAGCATTGCTAGCTCCTGACTCAGTTCTTCAGGATCACCAAGGCTACTATCAGATTCTTCGTCTTCAGATGAGGAAATTGCCTTGGCCTTCAAAGAACGAAATCTTCCATAACTTGGCCCGTAGAGGTCTCTCTTCTCAGCTTGTTAGAATTCATGAGTATTGAGTCTCTCAAGAATATCAGCAGGATCTAGTGACTTGTAGTCTCCATGTTCTTGGATCATCAAAGCAAGTGTATCAAATGAGGAATCAAGAGATCTCAGCAGTTTCTTCACCACCTCATGGTCGGTGATGTCAGTGGCACCAAGAGCCTGTAGCTCATTGGAGATATCAGTGAGGCGATCGGAAGTTTACTGAACATTTTCGTTGTCGAGTCTTTTGAAGCGGTTGAAGAGATTGCGAAGAACATCAACTCGAGAGTCACGTTGAGTTGAAATGCCTTCATTGACTTTGGACAGCCTATCCCAGATAAGCTTAGCAGTCTCCAAAGCACTCACTCTGCCATACTGACCCTTGCTCAGATGGCCACATATGATATTCTTCGCTTGAGAGTCGAGTTGCTTGAATCTCTTCACATCAGCAGGTTGATAGTGGGAGTGACAAAGGGAACACCATTTTCCACAACATACCAGAGATCGTTGTCAATTGCCTCAAGATGCATGCGCATCTTGTTCTTCCAGTAGGGGTAGTCCGTCCCATCGAAGGTAGGACACCCAGCTGAGACCTTGATCATGCTTGCAGTCGACATAACTAAAACTCCAGGTGGTTAAACCAAAATCACACAGAACAAGGGAGTACCTTGCTCTGATACCAATTGAAAGTGCGTTATATCGACTAGAGGGGGTGAATAGGCGATTTTTATAAATTCTTCACTGAGGAATTACTAGTTGAGGAATTTGCTAAGTGATGAATTACTTGCAGCGGAATAAGTACTCAAGTGCATGCGAAACATAGCAGTAGCATAGTCATCATGATGAAATGAAACATACACAGAGCATAAGTAGCATGAACAGGATAAGCAGGCAGAAGATAAAGTGACTGAAGAATTTGAGATGAGGAAATTGAGAAAGTCTTCAGTCAAATTCTTCAGACAGTAACGATCAGATTCATCAACAAGTACTTTGAGGAAATGAAGGGGTTGGGGAAATAGAACCAGTTGCTCGGTGAAGACAATGATTTGATGACCCAGTTCCAACTGTTGTGACAGTCGTATGTCTGGTTCGGAGCGGCTTGGTATTTAAACCAAAGGACACACAGTCCTTACCGTATTCTCCTTGAGCTAAGGTCACACAGACCTCGCCCAACACTCGTGGTAAGTCTTCAGGGTAGACTTCCAAACCCTCACAAACTCGGTCACCCGGCGATCCACAATTTATTGCTGGATGCTCTAGACCACGGTCACCTGGCGATCCCCAATTGACTGCAGGATGCACTAGACCATGACGCCTAACCGTCTGGAAGATACACAGTCTTCAAAGGTAAAAAGCATCGGTTCCACACAGGAACAATTTCTTCAGTGATGCTCAATCACTTTGAGTTTTGGTGGTTTGGGTTTTGGGTTTGTCCTCACTGATGATTTTCGCTCAAAGTCCTCGAGGAATGGGTTGCTCTCAAATGACAAGTGTCATGTTCTCTCTCGGAGCAGCCAACCATCTATTGGTTGTGGGGGCGGCTATTTATAGCCAGGGTGCAACCCGACATTATAAGACATAAATGCCCCCCAATGATATGACCGTTAGGTGGATAAAATATCTGGACAGCTGGCACAAAGCACACCAACGGTCGGAATTTGAACTATCAAATTCCTCAGTGCTTATCATATTCCTCACTTGTAGGTAATTTGCACTGGCGAAATCCTAACTCCTCAGTCAGACCAATTTCCTCAGAGACCAGAAGAACATCGTCTCTGTCACTAAAGATCTTGACTGAACTGCAAGAGATTTCCAAAGGCTTCACTCGAAGGATTGGGTTATGTTGAGGCTTTTGAGTTGAGCATCAGATGGAAATTTTTCCTTAGTATTACCTCGGCCCCCTTTAACAGTACGGTGTTTCCTATGACTCAAGGAAGGAAATGAAACAATAAAAACTAAGTCTTCATGCTTCATAGTCCTCTTCAATATCTTCAAGGTTACACCGAATTCTTCAGCTTCAAAGTCTTCACCAAAGTCTTCAGCTGGAGAAATTCATTTTTAGGGGTCGATATTCTTCGAATATACCAAACTCCTCATCGACTTATAGAACTTGTGTACACTCACAAACTTATTAGTCCCTTAACCTATAAGTCTTCAATACACCAAAATCACTAAGGGGCACTAGATGCACTTACATAGTTTCCCTAATTTGAGGACTTGTAGTACAAAACTCAGTTCAGGGTTTTTTTAAAACCTAAATCTTTTAAATGCTTTTTCGCCAAAGTAATATTTTATAAAAATAGTTTTATGTCCTACACACATGGCATGATCATTGGGCAAGGACTTTGGATCAAGGAGATGGGTTTGGAGTGAGGGAGGATTTTTGAGAATTAACCACAGTCAAGCAATCAATGCAAATAACAATCAACTCAACATGCACAAGCACACAAAAAGTTTGAAATGGGTCCAAATTTTTATAAACTCATAACATAGCAAAGTGGTACAAACACAAGGTGTGACATGTTGTTGTGGTCTCCCTAGCGGTTGCCGCATCTACCACCACCGTGGCCTGTGCCGAGATCGTTGCGACTGGGGCGAAGGCTCTGCCCCTGCTCGCGAAGCAGCCTGAGCTCATGGCAGTCCTCTTTGTTGTGGGAGCCCATGTTGTGGTAGGCGCAGAAGGGATTCTTGGGAGCGTCATCGCGGTCGCGTCCGCGTTTCTACTCAGGCTCTGCCGCGAGCATGGTAGGGCCCTTGCGCTTGACGTCCTTGTTACCGACCTTGGCGGCGTCGCCGACGGCCTCTAGGTCGGTGTGGGCGAAAAGGCGGCCCTCTTCAGCCTTGGCGCACCTGTTCGCGAGGTAGAACAACGTAGCCACGGTGTCAAGCTCGTCATTGATGGCGAGCTTCTCGCACATCTTGACGTTCGTGACGCCCACGGAGAAGCAGAGATGATCGCGGCATTGGACGCCGGCAGAAGCTTGTTGCGCACATGGCTGAAGCGCTGGATGAACTTGCGAAGGGTCTTGCCAGGCTGCTAGCACATGGCATGCAGGTCGTTGAGGGTGAGGGGCGCTCGTACATGCCCTTGAAGTTGGAGACGAACTACGCGCACAGCTCGGACCATGAAGAGATGGGGCCCTCGGGAAGGTTCATCAGCCATGAGCACGTCGCGTCCTTGAGGGCCATGGGGAACCAGTTCGCCATGACCTTGTCGTCGCCGCCGACGGCTTCGCTGCCAATGTCATAGAGCTGCAAAAATTCCATGGGGTTGGGGGTGCCGCCGTAGCGTGGAGGTAGCTCGGGCTTTATTGGCGTGGGCCACACCACGTAGCGTATCCCACGGGTGAAGGCATGACATCCTCCGCTGCCGGAAGGGATGCCACCTGCGAGAGCGGCGTGATTTGGACACCCAGCAGCCGTGACATCTTGGAGAGTACGATTCGGGCGCTCATGGCGCCTCTGGAGCAACACGCGCGCGTCTGGCTCCGCGCGCTGGATGATTCTGTAGCTGGCATCCTCGTGGGGTAGTGACGATGCTCCGTGGGACGACGCTGGTGCGCGCGCTACATGGCGCCGACCATCGTCCTCGCTGGGCGAAGGAGGTGGTGGAGGCGCACCAAGCTCCACCCTCGCGTCGTGCGACACAGGAGGAGGCATGGAGTCGGTCAGAGTCGGGGCGTCTCCGGCGGCTTTGACGAGCTCGGTGATGCGTCCAAGCCATGCATCGTATCCAACTTCGGTGGGTCGGTAGCGCAGCAGCTCACGCACCATGAGGAGCGTGGCCTGTGGAGCTGAGGGGTCGCGGCGACCATGGGAGGACTCCGTAGCGGTGCGTGCTGGTGGAGGGGGTGCCTGCATGGATGGGTGAGCGGAGCAGGCCTGTGCTTCCCCGACTGTAGGTCGGTGGCGGCGCGAGGGCGCCCGCGATGACCGGCGTTGACTACGGGCTCAGTGTGGACCATCTCAGCCCTGTGCGCGTACCTCTCACGGCGCGCCTCGGCCATGTCGATGTCGAGCGAAGAAGAGGATGAAGATTCGCAAGCAGCTCCCCTACCTGGCACGCCAATGTTGGAGATTGGTTTTGTGCCTACGGGAAACCTCTGAAGAACCCGGTTCGAACACTGGGGAGCTCTGCGAAATCTATAGCCTAGCCTCGACGACGGTGGAGCTACGCATGCAGGGAATGAGAAGGACACGGGGGTTTACCCAGGTTCGGGCCACCGTGCGGTGTAAAACCCTACTCCTTCTTGGTGGATTGCTTTCTCTCTTGGATTGCACAAGTGTTACAAGTTGTGACGAAGAAGAAGGCTCTTCTTCTCGGGGGAGTATGTAGGATCGAAAGTATGTTTAGAGGGGGGTGATTAGACTACTTGACCAAATTAAAATTCTAGCCTTTTCCCAATTTTAGATGTTGGCAAGGTTTATATATTATATCAAGTCAAGCACACCCTACACATGCAAGTCTAAGAGTATAGCAGCGGAAAGTAAAGACATGCACATACAAGTAGAGGGAAGGGATAGGAGGATCAAATGCAATTGGAGACACGAAGATTTTTGTCATGGTTCCGATAGGTGGTGCTATCGTACGTCCACGTTGATGTAGACTTCAACCCACGGAGGATAACAGTTGCGAGAGTCCGTGGAGGGCTCCACCCATAAGTGTCCACAAAGTAGCAACCTCGTCTATTCCATCACGGCTTACATCCATGAAGGACTAGCCTCACTCGGGTAGATCTTCACGAAGTAGGCGATCTCATTGCCCTTACAAACTTCTTGGTTCAACTCCGCACACGAATACAGAGGCTCCCAAGAGACACCTAACCAATCTAGGAGACACCACTCTCCAAAAGGTAATAGATGTGGTAAGAATAATGAACTACTTGCTCTTGTGATTTAAAAGATAGTCTCCTCAACACACAATCACTCTCTCACGGATTTGGCTTGGTAGAAGAGGTTGATTTGGTGGAAAGCAACTTGGGGAGGCTAGAAATCAAGATTCATATGGTTGGAGTGGAAGATCTTGATCTCAACACATGAGTAGGTGGTTCTCTCTCAGAAAATGGATGGGGCAAGTGTTGGTCTGTTCTGAGTGCTTCCTCTACGAGTGAGAGGTAGGTGGAGGGGTATATATAGGCATCTCCAAAAATCCAACCGTTACAACATTATTGCCCAACTAGGTGAAACCGAGGCAAAAACTCGGTTCACCTACTAGTGCAAAATGTGGCAACTTTTGGCATTTCGGTGAGACCGATATATAAATCTCGGTGGGTCCGATTTGGCTGACCTAGGTGGTTACCAAAACTCGGTGAGACCGATTCCTAAAACTCGGAAATTCCGATTCTTAGAAATAGGGTACCCAAAAGTTGGTCACTGATTTTGGTTTCACCGAAATCAATATTGGTGTCGCCGAGACATTAGGGTTTGGCTTAGGATCTGTCTAGGGTGAAACTCGGTAGGGCCGATTTGGAAATATTATTGGTGGCACCGAATTTGAGTGGTAGGGTTTGGACAGAGTATTATGTGGGAGAATTTCATGGGTATTTTTGGTGGCTAACTCTAAGCACTTGAGCAACCAGATCATCATGGATACCTCATCCCCTTTTAATAGTATTGGCTTTCCTATGGACTCAAATGTGATTTCTCACAAAATGCAAAATGTAGAGTCTTGAAGCTTGTTGCCAATAGATGTTCCTTGTATCTAGGGAATCTCCACACAATCCTTTGCCAATCCATCCATTGAACTTTTCCGGAAATATACTTGGTAGAATCATTAGTCCAATGAAATATATGTTGTTATTAATTACCAAAACTACCTAGGGAGAAGTTGTGCTTTCAATCTCCCTCTTTTTGGTAATTTATGACAACATATAGATCAAAGCTTCGTTAGGAATATAAACAATGAATAGCATCGTTGCTTTGAGAAGTATGCAATAAGCAAGAGCTCCCCCTAAATTTGTGCACTATTTTAAATATGCGTTTGAATGCAAATGCACAACCAATTAGGATCATGGGTAACTCTTCCATGTCACATACAACTTGGTGGTGCACATAAGATATAAATAGATTACAATGCATATAACACCAAACATGACTGAATGATCATCATATAGACATCACAAAGATAAGAAATAGTAGCATCATCAAACAAAGCGTATGATCAACTACGACAAAGTTTTAGGACATCCACACGATAAACCCGAATGTTTTTAAAACAAAGAGAGCAAACAAAATGCAACACTCTCTCTCAAAGCCCTATGATCTATAACATTTCTCCCCCTTTGGCAACAAGTTACCAAAAAGCTCGAAGGTATAGGGCTAAGTGTCACTCTGGGCTCTATCTCCTCCAGTGGCCGTGGAAGGAGTCAAAAGAACAGCGTCCGTGAATGCTTCAGCTGAAGTCCTGTGAGGTGGTGGAGTGGATACTGGAGGTGCTGCGGGTGCTAATGGAGCTGATGCAGGTGCTGATGAAGATGGTCTTGTCTCTGGAACTGTCACGGTAGAAGATCTGACCTGTGTCCTGAACTGAGTGTAAGTCTAGAGAGGAGGACTATCATCATCATCACTGGAGATGGAGCTGGGGCTAGGCACTGCATCCACTTCCTTCTTCAGAGCATTGATTGTGGTGGTCAGCTCAGTCACCTTGTTATCTAGGTCATTAAATTTGGTTTCCACTATCCTCTGATGACTCTTCTGGTTCTTGAGGATCTCACTCACGTTCTTCTCTATCCCTTGGATAGTGTTGATGAGATATGTCATTTGATCACTCTTTGTCCTCAGTATTTGAGTACTAGTGGCTCTGGCTGCCTCTACCTGGGCCTCGGCCTCAACTTCAGCCTGTGTTGTAGATGAAGTGGGATGACTAGGATCCATCACCAGAACATTATCCTCAAAATCTGGCTGGAGTGGCAGGTGTGGACGATCAAGTAGATAGAGGTTGTTCCCAACTTTGGAATTAATGAGCATCTCAATATAGGGAGCATATCCATAAGATCTTTTCTAGTCAGCAGTAGTCCTCTTGACTGTCTCTACAATCAAATCCATCACCCGAATCCTGGTGTGGGTGTCTACATGATGCAACATATTAATGGAGTACCCTTGATCATCTTGTCATCACCTGATTTTGGCATCAAGGTGTACCTCATAATGGTGTTGGTGGTCGGTAGTCCTGCTTGCAAGAAGTAGACAGAGCCAAGCTTATGTGTCTTCAGATATGCTCTGGGAATGGGGTTGTACATGTTGCTCATAGAGTTTTGATTCATCTTGGCTTCAGCATACACATCAAGATCTCCTTCTTGATCTTTGGGGATCCTAAGATGGTAGCCCACTCATCAACTGTAGACTGGTACCAGGTGCCCTCAGTCATCCATAAAATCTTTCCATCTGGAAAGAAATGAGTTGTGGAATAGAATTGCATGATCATCTCATCATTCCAAGTTGTCAACTCTCTTCCAACAAAAGCATCAATGTCAATGGCCTTGAAGTTTTCTAGCACATGAGGGAAGTAGTCTTCATTATCCTTGATGAACTTCCAATCAATGTATCTCATGTCACTGACAGCTAGACTCATGTCTAATAAGACAGTCTCATAGAAATCTTGTCGCTCCTTAGTGTGGAAACGAGCAACTACAACAGTTTTCCTCCTGATAGCATATGGATCAGCAGCTCTCCACTTCCTGAGCCCTTGATCCTTCCTCTTCTTCATATCTTCTGCAACTGGATGATCATCATTATGGTCTGGCAGGTGAGGTCTCAGCTTTCTCAAAACAACAATTTCCTCTTCTTCATCCCTAGATGTAGAACCCTTGTTCTTATCAGCAGCTGGGGTGTCTCTGGTAGTCTTTTTTGGCTTAGTGGCAGCTAGCTTTTGGGAGGAGAGGTCTTAGCCTTAGAAGGTGGCTTGCTAGGCATAGGATCAGCCATAAACTTCCTTTGCTTGGAAGGAGGTGGGTTAGCAGCTGGTTCTTCCTCTTCCTCTTCCTCAAGCTCAACTGGATCTTCATACATAGAAGTTGCCCTTCCTTGGACACGAATGGTCCTCTTCCTCTCTCTCTCTTCTTGGTAGGCTTCTTTGACATCGACTTGGTTTCCCTAGAGGAACTGGGTTTCTCAAGTGTAAGTGTCATCCCTCTCTTTGCTGTCTCTGGAGCTTTCACAGCATCTGAACTAGCATACTCCTTTCTGACAGTCTTCCTCTTGGAAGTAGCATCATCTGGGGTGAAATCTTCATCCTCCTCATCTGAGTTCAACTTCCTCCTGGCCTTGGTGGCTACCTTGGGCAAGCCATGTGAGCTAGGGGTACCTGGGTCTGAGGAGCTAGCTTCTGGACTAGTGCTAGCATCAAGATCTGCACTTGCCTCTTTGAAGGCATTCCGACTGTCATCTGAGCCTGACATTGCTAAGAACTAACCCTGTGAATAGATGTAGAGGATTGGAAAAGATGAGCATCACAAAATATAGCTATTTTTGCAAAATTTGAATTTAAAATCTTAGTTTCAGATTTCCATTGTATGGGTTTGCTTCCACCGAGTCAGTTTTTGGAGCATCCAAGACAAACAATCTCTTTAATAGAAATTTGGTCACCGTTTTCGGTTTCACCGAAAAAGGTGATTCGGTCTGATCGAGAATGTTCTCAGAAACCCTGAAACCCAGATCGGTGACACCGATCTGTTTCCACTCGGTGACTCCGAGACGCGTACGGTGGAAACCTAAACCTAAAATCTTTTGTTCGCCTAATCTTACGGAATTTTCTCGTGGATAGAAGTGGAACTCATCCTAATGCGCAAAAATCGGAGGTTGGAGCGTAGAAGGGATAAAAATCTTACCCTAACTCAGTGAAGAATTCGCTACGGCGGCAACGGAGGAGAAGAATCCATTGACGGCGACGGACACCGGCGGCGAGGGCGCACGGGAGGCAAGGTAGAACGTCCGTGGACACGAGCGACAATAGAAGTGGTGTGCGGGGTCGTCATTTGAAGATTTAATTTCAAAGTTCGAATCCGCGGGATATATATATACCCATCTCCTGTCGGTGACACCGAACCGAAAATTTCACCGAGATGCTTAACTGCCCGAGGACAGAGCAACTCGGTGACGCCGAGATTTTAAGATGTGTGGTACCGAGATTGAAAACCTAGATCAACCCTAGTACTTCGGTGAAACCGAGTTTTGAGAGTTGGTTACACCGAGTGGCACATGGGAGGATTTGGAAGTCAACTCTTGTCGAAACGGAACTCTGAGTGATCCTCACACAGAGGGTCCGAGAAGTGCTTGCTCAAATTTTGTGATGAAGCAAGAATAGAATTTGAGATGAGAAATCATAGATAGCTAGAGAGAGGTACTTAGGCATTCTCGTACATCCAATTGGCAAAAAAATGAAAGTCAAATAACAACAATTGGATGTCCTCGAATGAAGAAAAGATATGCATACCAACTTGCTCACACAATAAGATGTCAAGTAAAACATGGCAAACATGTAAAACCACTCTAGTATCTACCAAGCACTTTGGCGATGACGGAGTCATCTATATATGAGTATATTGACTTAGGAGCCAAGTAAGAATACTTGATCATAGGTCATACTCATCGTTTACGCACAAGTGGGGTTGCCACTTTTACATAAAGCTTTTAATGTGTTCACATCTTAAGAGATGCTTTGACTCAAGTCTTAGATTAAAGCTCCCCCTTGATGTGACATACCCCCTAAGAGGGACAAACTAACCTTGGGTTTTGTCGTTCAAAACTTCATGTATCTATTGTAATAGTGGATGCTCATAGTTGATGAAGATCATCTTGAGTTGGGAGTCATCCTTGTTGTTTTGTACTCTTCTCACCTAAATGGGTTAGTCCCACACAAGGAACAAATACAAGGATATCTATGGACATGGAGTGAAACACATGTATTATGATGTCCATTGATTCATTAATTACCTTGTCCCTTGCTTACCTATGATGGAATATGTGACTCCTTGAACTATTGCACAAGGTTGGAGTTGATTGCATTAGTTCTTGCCAAAGATGAATGTGAGTGAATTTCGTTGGCGGAGTCACCACTCAAGAACTTCTCTAGTTCTTCTTCTTTGGGACCAACATCAACTTGATGGGGATCCTTGGAGTTGAAGTAGCACTTGTTGAAGTAGAGCTTGTAGTAGCTTTGGGAACCCACTTGACCATGGCTTGGGATTCTTCTTCAAATGAGTCAATGTATTCTTGAGGGGTCCACATTCACTTCCCATTACCGTACCTATATTGAACTTTCCCAAAATATTCTTTAAGCAGGCATTAGTTCAATGATGTATATTTTGTCATTAATTACGAAAACCACCTGAGGATTAGTTACACTTTCATATATGCCACGTTGCCTTCGGCTGGTGCTACGCCAAAAATGGCGACATGTACGTGACACCATGGACGTAAATATATCAGGGAGAGTAAATAAGGCATGAAAAGGATAACCAAATCATTCTTTGCTTGTGAAGATTTTTAATACAATTACCCTCACTAATCAACATTTGTGTACCTCATTTGTCATGCTAAACAAGATTCATATTTCTCACAAGATTAGACTGCTTGGAGGAACTAATTTTACGCACTAGCAAAGTGTTCTCTAAGTTGTTGATGTGCCACTTTTGATGGGGCCTTTGTAAGAATGAAAAAGGAAGATTATTACCATATGTTGTATATATAGCACGATAAAATTTTACCTAGCTTGTTGATTAGTGGAACAATGATGCTGCTGCAACTTTACAACTGTCACATAAAAAAACTATACAATTGTCAATTGTACATAATTATGTAACAAAAATAAAACATGAAGTGATGAAAACAGTAGCTAAAAATCTGTAATTAACAATGCTCCTATGGATTAATCAACACACATTTTCCTTTCCTTTACAACCACACACTTTCCTTTCGTTTACAACCACACTCGTATGTACAACACCACTTATCATGGTAAAGGAGGCAGGGTATACATATAGGTATACAATAGAAACACTTCTGCAACATTGTTAGCTATTTGATTTTATGTTCAAGGCATCCCTAAGACCGACACTAAGGTTATACTGATGGCCTTTCTTGCCAAACCCTGCAGTCGATTTTTGCATCATGGCCACAAACTCATTGTAATCTATGCGTCCATCCTGCAGGGACATTCCCACCAAATATTTTTGTCAGATTCAACATGCATTATTGAATGATATTTTGTTGTTATAGATATAATCATGGTTAATAAACTGCAAGTGTATTGTTGATCATTTAAATTTAGTGATCTTACATTGTCCTGATCTACTTCGCCTATCATGTCTTCAAGTCGAACATCCTCAATACCAAACTCGTCACAAGCTTGTTGGAGCTCGTCAGCTGTGATGTATCCGCTGCCATCCTTGTCAAAGTATTGGAAGGCAGCATATAGATGGTCTTCCCTCTCAACTTTGTTCAAGTGTAGAGTGGCAGCTATGAACTCTCCGTAGTCTATGGTGCCACTGTTGTCAATATCAGCCTAAAGAATGAAGTGAAAAATGAAGTTACATTACTTTTTGGGCGTAAGTAGCTGCAAAGTTATTCACCGACGTTTAATCATCTTTACAATTACCATAAAATGTAATACTTTTATTGATCGATACCTACTACCAAATGCAACAACTTGACTCGTAATTATTTTGTGTGAGCTAAATTAGCCGTATCATTACATGATGCATCATATTGGCTATTGAGTTTGTTTGATCCCCATCAATAATTTGAAAGGAAGATTGCGAGTCCTAAAGGAATGGGAAGTCCTAATGGCTGTGAACACTAAAACTTCTAAGATAAATGAAAAGTTTGATGTATGAAATGATTGTATTTGAGCTATTTTGGTTTTCTAATGCAGATGAGTACCTGTTATGCTTGTGTTGCAACTTGGAATTTGGTTGCATATTGGTTTTTAACTTGTTATGGTGTCCAAGACTTCAAGTTTGTGGGTGTGGGATAATGATTATGCTTTTGTGTTTGCACTTGGAACGGTTGTGTGATGCATACGATTGTTGAATAGTGAATACATGCTTTATTTGAACCTTGCTTGCAACCTCTTTTCTAGATTGCCGAATGTTCTACTATAGTTATGATTCTGTAAAAAAAAACCACAGCCAAACAGCTTTGAGCCAGGCCTTGGGCTTTGTTGACGGGCTTGTCTTATGTTTGGATTTTGGGTTGGGCCCAGGCTAGACACTTGACGCTTGGTCTTTCACAAGCCCAGCCCGGGGAATGGCTAGATTTACCTCCTAGGTATTCTTTAGCAACCGCTAAAAAAGGATATTCTTTAGCATTTTAGCAAAGGGTTAGAACGATATGCGAAGGGGTGTGTGTGTGTGTCAGTGTGTGTGGTGGGGAGTGGGGAGCTTACAGCCTGCATGAGCTGAGATATCTCCGACTCCTTCATGTTGGCACCCACCCTCTCCAGCCCAGCCTTGAGCTCCTCGTAGTTGATCTGCCCGCTATTGTCGGTGTCCATCATCTTGAACATCTCCTTGAGCCCTGCTATCTCCTCCTCTGATAAGTTCTCGGCAATCACCTGCGGGCGCACAGTTACAAATTTCCTCATTTCCCAGACTCGCATGGATACGCTGGCCTTATACTAGCATAGATGAAACCGGTGCTCACTCTCAATGCCATCTTCTTGAGCTTGTTCATCGCCGAGAACTGCTTGAGGCGCGAGAGAACCGCCGAGTCGAGCGGCTTGTCAGGTGCCTCGCCGCTCATCTGCAGCCACGGGTGGCCTGCACGAGAGAACATTTGCAAGATGTCAGTAGGTCTAGGTGTAAGTGTAACGCGACGGCGGCGAGCGGACTGACAGAGGACTTGGTGCGCGGTGAGCCGCTTCTTGGGGTCCCTGACGAGCACCTTCCGGAGCAGGTCTTTGGCGCCCTCCGACACGCTAGGCCACGGGTCCGACTCGAAGTCCAGCGTGCCGTGCAGCACCTGCTCGAATATCCCCTGCTCTGTCTCTGCAATCCATAACAAAAAAAGCATGTTGTGTCGCGGTTTCAGAACTGCATATGTGGCCGGCATGACATGAATCTACCTGCCCAGAACGGAGGCACGCCGCAGAGCAGGATGTACACAATGACGCCGGCGCTCCACACGTCTGCCTCCTGGCTGTAGTTCTTCTTGAGCACCTCCGGCGCCACGTAGTACGGGCTCCCCACAACGTCGCTGAACATCTCGCCTGCACCAAATCAACAAAATTACAAGGAAATATTATACTTATGCGTCAGCTCAGACTCCAGGTTACACGTGATGATCACGGCCAATTGTATTCATTCATGGTTTACCTGGTCGGAAGAACATGGAGAGGCCGAAATCGATGGTCTTGAGCGCCGCGTCCTCCTCATTGCCCACGAAGAGGAAGTTCTCGGGCTTGAGGTCGCGGTGCATTACGCCCAACGAATGGCATGACTCGACGACGGCCACGATGACACGGGCGAGCTCGGCAGCCTGCCGCTCGGTGTAGTGCCCCCTGCGCACGATCCGGTCGAACAGCTCCCCGCCGGCGCACAGCTCCATCACGACGTGCACCGCCACGGCGTCCTCATAGGCTCCGCGGATGGAGATAATGTTTGGGTGGCCGGCCAGGTGGTGCATGATCTGGATCTCCCGCCGCACGTCCTCCACGTCCTCGTCGGTGATGAGCTTCCGCTTGGCGATGGACTTGCACGCGTACTCCAGACCAATTGCCTTGTCCACGCACAGGTACGTCGTGCCGAACTGCCCCTGCCCCAGCTTCCGGCCGAGGCTGTATTTGTCCTTGAGGTTGTCGGTCTTACGCCGGAGGACCGACTCCACCTGCAGCCCGGCGCTCGAGATGCGCTTGATGTGCCCCGCCGGCTTCTTGGGCCGCGACTGCTGTCTCGGCTGCGGCTGAGCCGGCTGCGATGATGGCTGCTGCTGCGACGGAGGAGGAGGAGGCGGGGTATCGGCCTCTTTCTCCGCTGGCGGAGGGTGTTGTTGGGGAGGCGGTCTCGCCGGTTCGGAGATGACGATGGATGCTGGAGGGGCCGTAGGGGTTGGCTCAGGCGCAGGCGCAGGCGGCTTGACCTCGGGGGGAGGAACGGAGGCGATGGGCTGTACAACGGGGACGGAGCGGGAGGTGGTGGTAGGCTCGGAGGGGGTACTCGAGGCGGCGGGGCGGTTGCGCCAAATGGAGCCAGAGATGGTGCTGAAGAAGCCGTTCTTGGCGAAGCTGCGGCGCGGGCCGACGCAGACGTTGCCCATCGGGCGCGTGCTGCGGCGGCAGCGGCGGCGAACGATGACGACGGCGATCAGAGCACAGGGTTTGTCCTCGTCTGTATGAGTGGCATGGCCGCGGCAGCGGCGGCGGAACGGGGTGCGTTCCGCCGGGAAACAACTACCGACGTCGGAAGCGCAGAGGCGTGGGTGATTGGTGGTCTCGGTTCGTGGGAGAAGATGGCTGGGGAAGAAAACAGGAGCTAAAATTGGAAAGCGAGAGGAGAAAGAAACAGAGTGGTAGCACGAAAACACTAATTTTGGAGGGAAATGAGGGAGGATGCGGTTAACAACTCAACTGTGATAACGCGCGTGAGATTGGTGTGAGCGCGCGACGAGTTTGCTCACATTTGCGTCTTGTTGTGCTGTCATTTAAGTGAAAATTGTATGCCCTTCTTCCTCAAAGAATGTTATGGTAAATCAATCAATTAATGGATTCGCGAGTGCACAGTTCACTTTTCAGGCAAGGCTAAGTTGGCGGTCACCAGTGGGAATGATTATTTCTGCAAAAATGCTAACCATAGGGCTGGAAAAAAAAAACTCGAAGCTCGCGAGCTAAACGGGTAGCTCGTGACTCGGCTCGAATCGATTCGAAATCGAACAATAATGAGTTGAGCCAAGTTTTATTTTAAAATAGTTTATAGACCAAGTTAAACGACTCGAGTTCATGAATACTCGTGTAACTCGTTAGGCTCGGTATAAAAATCAGCCACCCAGCACCACATTACATCCTAGGTCAGTCGCATACGCACAGCACATGGCTCATCTGCAAAAGACTAGGCTCATCCGCTAAGGAGACGCACACCACGATTTCTCTCATTCCATCCCTGGCAAAATAGTGAGAGACCAGTCTCTCGATTCTCCTTCTGTCTCCTCTGTTTCTGAATCGTGAGTTAACGGGGGCGACAGTGCCGCTTAAACCCACCTCTAGGGTCATGTACATGTTACTAACTTGCTCGTAGTAATGTACAATTGTATATGGAATTATGTTTATGTACATGTTACTGACTTGTTGATTATTATGGTCATGTACATGTTAGTGACTTGACTTACTGACATGTTGATGGTACTTGATGTCATAACTGTGTTTTGTATCACATCACTATGTTTATTAAAGCTCAAAAATTTGAACCAACAAAAACTTTTATGTGAATTTGGTGCTTGATTGAATTGGCATTTGCTTGATTGTTTGAGTGTGCTTCTAATTCACAAAAACTCCCATACTCTCATAACTCCTTCCCTTGAGCCAAAATCTTGCCCAATGACCATGCCATGTGTATAGGTTATAAAACTATTTTTAATAAAAAAATATCTTGGCCAAAAAGCATTTCTTAAATTTAGGTTTTCAAAAACCCCTTCATTGAGACTTGAACTACAAGTACTTAAATTAGGGTGTATCAAATATTTAAAAAATTATATTTAAAATCTATTATCTCTACGACTTCCCAAAACCACCAAAATATTACTATGTGGTCCTTGTATCTGAAATTGCCCCTTGCCTTGGCTTTGTATGCATTTCCGCAAGCCACCTTCCTTGAGATGATACATTTCGGCACCACACACAAGATTCATCCTTCGACACTCACATCTCGCTTCAGGCCTTAAATGACCGCCTAACCAAATGAAGCTACTCATATCTTCTTAAATCACTCTGGTCATAATTCCTATGTTCCAAAAGGCGAGAGATACTTATGTGTTTCATTCATGAGATAACCACAGATGATTACCCCTTGTAGAATTCCTTCGCTACCGAGTTCCCCTTATCCTTTTAGTAAGTACGTTGGAGATCCTTACGGAAGAATGAAAGCTTCGTCACGACGCACGAATGCAGAGAAACTGAAGACATCAATGCCATGGACTGACCTCTTTGGGAAGAACAACCAAGACCGAGAAGATTCATTAGATTCGTAACAACACCTTTTCCCCCTTAATCTACCTCTTAAATCTTGGGACGAGATTTCTTCTACTGGAGGAGATTTGTAACACCCCGATGTTAGGCTGGTTGTAATGTGAGTATCATAGGTAGTATCATGCATGCCAACTAGGCAATTTTGATGAGATGGCCTAGAATTAAATGAAGGAAGAGAGAGTTGAGTATCATATCATGATACCGTATCATATTAAATGATGTGCTACTATGTGTCATGCATGGAAATAAATGAACTATCATATGATACTAACATATGATACTATGCATTACGGATGTAGTATCATACACTAGTATCATATGCATGATACTGGTATATGATACAACCAGCCTTATGCAGTAACCTCAGCCTACTGATGCCATGTCATCACCTTTTTGCTAAGCCAATTGCCTCTTGATAAAAAACGAAGATCAAATTCAAATTCAAAATCCAAGTTAAATTATTCTTTCATCAAACTATCAAACAAAAGTGTTGGTATTTTTGCAAATAACCACTAAGTAATTTTCACGAAGAAATCAACATTATTTGAAATATTAAAATGCCCTTAACCTCATTAAAACAGAGCCAATAGCATTTAAACTAACCATTTCAAAATAAACAAATATTTAAACTATTCAAAATATATTTAATATTGGTGGGATGGCTCAAAATGTTTCTTGATATTTATGTGACTAGTTTCATAGTCAACTAAATTCGTTCAGTAACAAAAACAAATACAAAACAGAGACAGAAAATAGAAGGAGAAAAAGAAAAGAAAAAGACTCAGACAACATTATGCACTTATAGCCCATAGCTACAGTATATGACCCAGCCCATCTACATGCCTTCTCCTTCCTGTGTGAGGAGGCAGGAGCACGCTATGGCACGCATCCACGGCCAGCACGGCTCGATGCTCGCCACCGAGGTGCAACAGGAGCGCCTGAAGGTAGATAAGAATGCTCTCGACCCCCAGGACGAACCCTAGCTCACTCCCCCCTCTCCCTCGCGCCGCTCTCTTCCTCGCGGCACACACCCGAACTGCCGTCGCCATGTCTGAGCTCGCCCGCGCGCTCTCTGTTCTCCCCGTGCCCTGAGACTGTGTCCCGAAGCTCCACCGTCGTCCGCTTCATCTTCTACGACCACCATCTCGAGCAGGGAGCCACTGCAGCGTCGGATCGTCGTCTTCATCCTCGGGCACCGTCGGCGTTCGTCTGCGATTCGACCTCACTAGAGCCTCCCCGAGCCCGCTTTGCTCACCTACAGGCTCGATGTGTGCTCCTATGTCGATTCCCCTCCTTTCCTCCTTGGATCCGTCGCCGTAGGTCGTGTTTCCCGTCGTGCTCGGAGCTTCGCGCACCCCTGCCCGCGCCCGCGCGCCTTTGGCCTCGAACGGCTGCGCCCTGGCCGCGCCCCGCGCGTGGTCGACCGTGGCCTGGCCGCGCCCACGCGCGCGCTTGACCGCCCCGCCGCGCCCTGCTGCTTGCTGTTGCTGCTCCATGATACTGCTGCTCTTTGCAGTTGTTGCTCCCGACCCGCGCTGTTGCTGCTCGCGCGCTGCTGCTGCCCCCTGCTGCTGGAGCTGGCTGCTACTGTTGATGCTTGCTGCTCGCTGCTGCTTGCCCCTGCTGCTGGCGCTAGCTGCTAGTGCCGCTGCGTGCTGCTGGCGCTGGCTGCTGCTGTTGATGCTCGCTGCTCGCTGCTGCTTGCCCTTGCTGCTGGCGCTAGCTGCTAGTGCCGCTGCCTGCTGCTGGCCTTGCTGCTGCTACTCTGCTTGCTGCTGCTCATGTCGTCGTTGCTCTTGCCGCTGCTGCTGTGCTTCGTGTTGTGTGTGTGCCGTGTGTATGTGTGTGCGCCCGTAGCATATGGGGTCGGCCCTGTTAGCTTAGATTAATTAGGTTTGGTTTAGTACTAATTTAATGCTAACTTAAACTATTAGAAAATGACATGGAGAACCTCTAATTAGATTAAATAAATCCATTGAGAAATGTTAAAATCTTGACATGTGGGCGCCCACAACGCGGCTCACTGTTGACCCAGTTAACTGCGGACTCGACAGTTGACTGGGCCCACTGTCAGCCTCTGGTACACAATGCTGGGTACATCTCTTGGTACCCATAGCAATTTGATCCATTTAAAATTCGACTTGATAATATTCCAAAATTCTGAAAAATGTTTAAAACCTTGGAAAATCATATAATATAAACCGTAACTCTGATAAAAATAAATTATATATGAAAGTTGATCAGAAAATATATAACGAATCCAAATATGCCATTCACATATCTTTCACACCCCTCTAACATAATGAACCTGGACATTTTGCATCGGAATCATCTGTCCGAATAATACCTGGAGCCGGGGAAATATTACCAGATATTTTCCCCCTTCTTTTAAAATGCTTAGTGATGCATTAGAGCATATCATAAACACATATTGACATGACATGCATCTGTGTTGCATTTGTATGCCCGTTATTTATTTGTTTCCCCCTCTCCTCTATTCTTCCGGTAGACCCCGAGATTGTCGTTGACCCCGAGTACGACTACGTCGACGATGACCCGTCCTTCTTGACAGAGCTTCCAGGCAAGCAAACCTCCTTGATTATTCTGATATCGCCTATTCCTTCTCTCTACTTCTTGCATTAGAGTAGTGATATTGTTACTGCTTTATCGGTAGATCCTATACTCCTGCATAGCCTGTCCTTGCTACTGTTGTTGATACCTTACCTGCAATCCTATTGTGCTTAGTATAGGTATGCTAGTATTCCATCAGTGGCCCTACATCCTTGTCCGTCTTCCATGCTACACTATCGGGTCGTGATCCCTTGGGGCGATGATCACGAATATACTTATACTTCATACTATATTTGTTACTTCGATGGATCCCGGACTTTCGTGGCCTACGACATGGAGCGAGATGGACTGCAATGAGATGCCAACGAAGACGAAGACGGTTACTGCTTTACATTATGTCAAGTTAATGTTCGGACTGGGGGCTGAAGGGACAGGTGGTTCCATCCCGGTAGTGATGGGCCTGGGTTCCCAATAGCCCCGGGTTATTCTTTGTGGCGTAACGACAGGGCAGGTAGAGACCACCTAGGAGAGAGGTGGGCTCGGGCCCTAGTCGTTGTCTGCGGTTGTTTCATAATAACACGCTTAACGAGATTGGGTGTTTGATCTAAGATTGCCACTGGCATACTACGCACTAACCGCCACGCGAGATAATGGTTTATGGGGCCCTTGGCGTCGTACATTCTTTCGAAAGTAATCCAGATGTCATAGTTGAGCGGCACGCGCCCGGATGAGCGGCAAGCATGTATACAGAGGTGGGCTTGGTCCCGTCTGTCCTCGCAACATGTAGGGGTGCTTAGGGTGATGGGCCCATGACCCCTTCGCACTTAGGATTTAGACCGACGTGTTGACCTCTCTGGAGAGTCTAGGTAGGACTACGGCGTGTCGATCATCCGAGGCCGGGCATTACCCAAAAGTGCGTCCGACCAGAGTTAATCAAGCGTATCGAAAAATGTGGTGCACCCCTGCAGGGAAGTTAAACTATTCGGATAGCCGTGTCCATGGTAACAGACGGCTTGGAGATGTATCCCGATCTTATACTACTTAAACCGGATACTTGATAAAATACACCAAGATATCAGACAGATACTCCCGGAGATCGCTATCTCATAGGGAGGTCGAGGAGAGTATCTCTGGGCAGGTTATTGCTATATGTAGGAGCAATATGATACTTTATGCGCTCCTCTCTTCTACTGCTGAAAGATGAAGTCTTCGATAGGATGAGCTTCTCCACCTTATTCTCGCATTTCTGCAGTTTAGTCCACATATACTACCCCATTCCTTGATACGGATGCATATCTAGTATAGTTCCGATGTAAGTCTTGCGAGTACTTTGGATGAGTACTCACCGTCGCTTTGCTACTTTTTTCACTTCAACTCGGTTGCTGCAACACATGGTGGCACCGAGGATGTAGTTCCTATCCCATGAGGCTACTATGTGGAGATCGACGACCAGGAGTAGTCCGGAGGTCCCATGCAGGAGGCCTTACCTTTTGATCTAGTGTCGTTGTGTTGGTCAGCCTTCTTAAGGCAAACTTGTCAAACTATGTTTGTACTTAGAAAATATTTGCTTTCATGACTAATGTATTATGGTTCCCCGTGGTCCTGGCTTGGAATATAAAGATTTATGTTTAAATTTGTGTCGTAGAGTTGTGTTGTGATATCGACGTGAGTCACTATTCGTGATTGTGCATGATGCATGTATGGTTAGTGCACGATTATAAATGGGGGCGTCACACACAATCAAAAATAAATAAAACAAACTCCCCTGGAAAGATGAAGTGTTGGAGGCCACCCGTGGATTCGGTCAGTCATGGCTCGTATATGTATGGTCGATGGGAGTAAATTTACAATTCTGTTTGGGAACCGCTTATAATGTGCTTAGCATGGAAGATACCGAAATCCTTTGTCGTGACATTGACAAGAAAGGCACACCACCCAAAATAATACTCTCATCTCTGTTTTAAACCATGAGTTCTCGCACCTCTGCAAGTCAATGCTTCCCTCTACGAAGGGTCTTTCTATTTACTTTCATGTTATTTACTTTTATTGTTGAGTCATCATCCTCTCATCAAAAGTACTAGTCCTGAGAGCGTTATTATCATTTTTATTCATTGAGTCTAGTTAATGTTCGATGTAGCATGACTAGATCTCTTCTATGTTGAATTACAATGTTTAGTCGCTACTTGAACCTCATAGGTGCTCTGCATTTATTTTTTGCGGTCTCACAATGGGCTAGCGAGATATCATGTTGTCATGTTATTAATGATTGTTTTGACAAATTGCTGGCATCCGAGATATCTTATTATTGCTCGCTAGTTGGTTGTGTTATTGTCATGAGCAAATGTGAGACCTAATTGTTATCATCGACTTTATTAGTTCATGATATTTGCTGAAAACCTGAACATTGAGTTATATATATAACGGGATGAGAATAATATTCTGATAACTACATAACCTGATGCAGTAGTAGAACTTGAACTTCCCCGAGTGCTAGGTTGAACTTCTGCCAAAAGTATTCAATTGGGGCTTGCGATATACCGTTGGAAAACTATGGACACCAGTATAACAGCGTAGGTTGAATTTTTGGCAAAATGTACACGGTTTAAGAGCAGTTTTGAAAACCGTTTTTCTTCGTAGAAAAACGTGAATCGTATTTTTTAGCCTATTTCTAAACCGTTTATCGGAATGAGGCAAATGAGATGGCGTTGGATAGCTGCTGCAAATCCACTCATTTCATATGTTGAACGTTTTCCCAAATTCCCTACAGTTAGAAGAATTTCGAAAATGACGGAATTTCAAAAACCGAACTACCGGGTTCGTATTTCAGGGTTAATTCTTAAACGGCTAGTCCGATCAAAGCATACGATATGGCGTTGGAAATATTATGAAAATGCGCATCTTTTCATATAAAAAGTTTCTTCCAACTATGAACGGTTTAAAAGTAATTTAGGAAACGGCAGAATCTGTACACAGTTCGTATTTTCGCGTTATTTTCTCGATGCTTTGTCGGAATGCAGCAAATGATATGGCGTTGGAAAGCTTGAACAAATGCGAAACTTTTATATGCAGATTGTTTCTTCCAATTCTTTACGGTTTTAAGTCAATTTAAAAAATGGCTAAAAACATATTTTGGCCGTAATTTTTACACACTTTACCGGAATGGGGCAAATAATAACTGAAAAGATGTTGAAAAGCTACGGAAAATGCGAAACTTTTTCATGTTGATAGTTTTCTCTAATTCCTATCTGTTTTCAAGCAATTTCGAAAATAGCGAGATCATGTGTTATGCCTTTATCGCGAAACAGAGTCTTCGAAAATGCACTGCGTGAAGAACTTGAACTTCTCGGCTTGTCTATTTGAACTTCACTCTGTTTTTCACGTGGTGTTTTTTGCTCGTAACTCTCCATCCACTTATCGGAATTGAGAAAATGATATACGGATGGAAAGCTGCTGTAAACACGCAACTTTTCCGTGTTCATCTTTTTTTCACTCATGACGGTTTAAAAAAATATATCTGACATTCATTCAGTGTAGTAGTCGAACTTCCTCCTGTTTTCACGTTGATCTTCTGTCACGTATTTTTGTTTATAATTTCTCACCCATTCATCGGTGTTATACAAATGATATTCCTTTTATACAAACCTCTCTCATGATAATTTTTTTAACTTTCTCCGACCAAGGACTTGAACTTATAGCAACACAGATTTTGGACCTTGCCTTTTAATTCATTTTTCTCATACTAAACACACACCATGTAGTACGTGAACTTTCTCCATTTTTATAATTTGAATTTCTGATTTTCTTTTTGAAATCGAATTGCTCCCCAATAATAGTTGAACTTCTTTGTTGATTGAGAGAATTGTTTTGAAACACAAAAAACAATTTCTTTTTTGTGTTTTCGGACATGGAAGTACAAGGTGAACCTCTCTCGCAAGAATTTTTTAACTTCCTCGGGCAGAGCACTTGAACTTCTAGCAACAAACCTTTTAAGCTTTTATTTTTCTATTCTTTTATTCTCATCTGAAATCCATTCCTTGTAGTACTTGAACTTCTTGTTGTTTTCACTATGAACTCCTGTCACGTGTTTTTGTTCGTAATTCCTCAACCCCTCCTCGGAGTTGCACAAATGATGTACCATTAGAAAACTTGTTCTCTATTTTTAAAATTTGAACTTCATAGTTTTTCTGTGATTGCCTCTTTATTTTTCAATACCCATTGTGTGTGTTTTGTCTAAGTGAACTTTTTGAACTATCCGTGGTAGAGAATTTGAACTTCTTCATTTTTTATTCTTTAGTAACAAGGAAAATCTGAGTTTTTTATAAATACCGAACTTCTATATTTTTGTAATTTGGACTTCTTGATTTATTTATTTTAGTAACAAAAAATTCCTAGTTAACATTGAAGTTCCTTTTGATGAATATTGAACTGCTCTATTTTTAGAATTTGAACTTCTTGTGTGTTATTGTTGAACTTATTGTTTTTCATCCTTTAATAATGAGGGAAATCTAGATTTTGTATAAACATTGAACTTCTCTTTTTTATGAATAGAAGCAACTTTTTCAATGTAAACAGTTTCTTTGTGTGTGTTTTAGAAATGCAAAAATTGGAGTTTTGTAAGAAACATCGAACTTCTTAGTTATTTTGAGTTGAACTTATTGGATTTAAATTTAGTAACAGGAAAAATTCAATTTTCCAAATATATATCAAACTGCTTCTCTACTATGCATGCAGTTGAAGGTAGTCAAACTCAACCTTCTATTTCAGTATTGCTACAGCGCAACTGCATGACAAGCGTTCAGCCCAAATATGCGGCTCTGGACACAGTAAACACGTTGTAAATTTATTTATTGTGTCATCAAATATTTCATTTCCTGAACAGCTATGAGACTAGAACAAAGACGTTGCATCATATATGCATATGGTACAAATGGGGGTCACACTCTGTCGGCGTACGACACCTATGGGATCGCGTGGATCACTTTACGGTTCGGCAGGGAGAAAGGCTTGCACAAAGAGCAGATCCAACGATCAACACGAGGGATTTTTACCCAGGTTCGGACCACTGAGAAGCGTAAAACCCTACTCCTGCTTTAGTTGTATTGGATGTGTTTATGCCAAAGCTTCAGGAGCGCTATGTGATGAACAGTACACAGCTGCTACGCATGCAGACTGGGCCAGAAGGTCCTCTCCCTCTGTAGCTCCGCCTTGGGCCTCCTTTTATACGTCGAAGGGGTCACCAACAGTAGCGAAGTACAAGAGGTGTAAAGTTGCTACAGTGCTATCATACCTAATACTGACGACTTAGGACAAATGCATTAAATGCTCCGTTTAGGTGTCCCTTAGCTTCTTGGGGACGGAAAAAGGGGTCATCCCATCAGCACCGCTTAAGCCCATCCGCCGTTAGCGCCTGACACGCACCCAAGAGGACAACAGCTAAAAGACAAGCTGGTCGCTGCGTTGGAGCGGTGACAGGGTGGCGAGGTCTTGCCGGGTGCGAGTCTTGCCGGAGCTCCGCAAGCCATCCCGGCAAGATCTTGCTGGGATCCCAGCCTTCGGTCTTCCGTCTTCTGATTATTGGCTTGAATGCTTTCTTGATATCCTTGCACTTGTATTCAGCTGTCCCCCGGCAGACCTTGCTGCTGGTGTGGCTACAACCGCCTGTGCACAAGTATGGGGTACTAAAAGACCCAAACTTTAGTACACCGACAGGAGCCCCCGGGCCTAGGCCATACACGGGTGCGAGGCGTTGTTGGGCTAGGCCCAAATAGTGCACGGGCACGCGTGGCAGGAGTTAGCAGCTGTAATCATTCCGCTTACTGCGCCCCCCCCACGACGCCCATTGAATGCGGGACGTGGGATACGTGCGCGGAGCGGCCGTTACAGCAGCGCGCTCAAAAAAGTGTTTTCATACCGACTAGTAAAGAGGCAACCTCGCGCCTTCCCCATAAAAAGGAATTCGCAGAGGCGCTGCTCATTTACCTCCTGTCCTTTCCAATCTGGGAACCGCCGTCGTCTCCTTCCTCGAGCCCGAAACAGAGCCTCTCTCACTCGTCCGCCGCCTCCACGCCCTCACCGTCCACGGTATTTGCTCCACAGCCGCCATGCCGCCCAAGGCGAGCAAGGGCAAGGCGGTGAAAGCCGCCGTCCCGGAGAGCGAACTGGTGAAGATGCGGAAGAAGCACGCCGTCTTCACTTCAGCGCTCGATGCGAGAGCCCTGATGGACCGATACCTCTGCATGTGGGCGAGGGAGACGAAGGCTCATCCTGCCACTCGCGTGAGTCCAGGTTCCTCCAAGGGTGGCCCAGATAAATTCCCCTTCTTTGTTGACTACTTTTACTGCGGGCTCTGTCCCCTTTTCTCTGATTTCTTCAACGACATCATGTACACATACGGCTTCCAACTCTTGGATTTTACACCGAATGTCGTGACATGTATGTCAGTCTTTGCCCATCTTTGTGAAAACTTAGCTGGAGTAGTCACCAATACAGCCCTCTTTCGCCACTACTTTGTTCCCCGTATCCAAGCGGGAGAGGCCCTTTCTGGTTCTATCACCTGGATTCCAAGGACATGGAACAAAGAGATATACCCAGACGGGGTCTACCGCGAGAAGTGGGAAGAATGGCGGGGCAAGTGGTGCTGGATTCAGGAGACAGATCCCCAGCCCTTCTGCTCGCCTCGACAAACAAAGATGGCGCATGGTAAGGATTGGAGCGACCTCGATCCTCAAGATGAGAAGCTCACAATCGCAATTACCAGGATCCACCGCCTCAAGGCTGCCGGGCTCACAATAGAGATGATCGGCGCTGATTTCCTTCGCTGGCGTATCGCCCCTCTGATGAACAAAGGGAGACCAGCCTGGGAGTTCCGGAATGCGGAAGATATCATGAGGCTGCGCCCTGGGTTGAATAACAACTTGACGGTCATGCAGTACACAGCCCTCTGCCACAAGCTGTTCAGGACTGACGCGAGATTCAAGTTGCCGGCAGGTGTAATTCCTCTGTGCAACAACTCTGCCTTGGCCTCAATCATCGCCATGATGCCGGCATGTAATGCTCACGGCCTTGACGGAACTTGGGAAGAACCATCCGCAGAGCAGGCACAAGAATTCTTCAACAACTTATCGGAGAAGGCCATCCGGGAAGAGGCGAACCTCATCCGCCCCACTACTGAAGAAGAAGTGGCGTACATCGCCAGCAGGGCGGAAGAGGCGAATCTTGCCGAGGAGGCCGGTAGTGCTGGCTTCGTGGAAGGGGAAGCCAGTGAAGAAGAAGTGATGTCTGAGGGAAAACTTGCCGGGCAGGGCGAGGTTGCCGGAGAGCAGAGTGGCACATCTGCCGGGGGCCCTTCTGCCGAAGATACAGCCGAGGAACAGCTGCAGGAGAAGCCCCCAGCTCCCGAGAAGAAGAAGAAGCGCGTTCTTCGGATAGCCACCTCTAGTGCCTCAACCCAGCAACCTTCTTCTCCGCCCAGAGATGAATCTTCGGCAAGGGCTTCCGCTGACGAGCCCATTCTTGTTGAGGAGGGGCCGGCAAACACAGACACCGGCAGTCCTACATCGGCAACCAATGTTGCCGGGGAAGGAGGAACCACCTCTCGACAGCTTGACGCGGGAAAACCACTTGCCTCAGAGTACTTGTCGCTTTGTCTTTCTTTTTGTCTTCTTGAACTTCCTCCTCAGCCGTATCTTGTTTGTTTTCTTGGCCTTCAGATCTTCCCTCGACGGAACACATGGATGTTGATGCCGTCATCGAGGAGACCGCCAGCGATGCTGCCGCCGAGGCCGACAGGGTTGCCGCTGACGAGGCCGCCAAGAATGCTGTCGCCGAGGCTGCCAAGGATGCTGCTGCCGAGGCCGCCAAGGCCGCACAGGAAAAGGCCACCAAGGAGTCTGCTGAGAGGGCCGGCAAGGAGACCGGTGACCATACTAACGGCATTCCTGCCGCAGGAGCGCCAAGCGCTACTGTCACGCCCAAGATGCGATCCTATCCTTATTTTGGCACGAGGGCCTCGACAGGGATAGAAGCGCATCTTGTCGTTTTGCAAGAATGGATATCATTACAAGTACATGTAATGAAGAGATGAGTATATGGAATTGGCTTACACTCGCCACAAGCTACATCAATATCAAATCAATACAACAATATATCCAAACATCATGCAGAAGAGCAGGGTCCGACTACGGACGAAAACAAACGATAAAATGACATCCATCCTTGCTATCCCAGGCTGCCGCCTGGAACCCATCCTAGATCGATGAAGAAGAAGAAGAAGAACTCCAAATCAAACAAGCATCGCTCTCACGTCGAAGCATCGCATTACCTGTACCTGCAACTGTTGTTGTAGTAATCTGTGAGCCACGGGGACTCAGCAATCTCATTTCCAAGGGTATCAAGACTATTAAAGCTTAATGGGTGAGGTATGGTTAACTGGTGAGGCTGCAGCAAGCAACTAAGCATTTATTTGAGTGGCTAACTTATGAATACAAGAATAAAGGGGATGATTGTCGCATAAACGGATGTGGTCTAGCAATGATCTCTAAGAGATCCTGAACACCTGCTTACGTCAAACATAACCCCACCGTGTTCTCTCTCGGATAAGGACTCACGAGAAGAGACAGTCATGGTTACACACACGGTTGGTGTATTTTATTTGAGTTTACTTCAAGTTTGCTATGACTGGGTGTTAAACAAAGTTTCCAAGTTGCCACATAACCGCGGGCACGGCTTTCCGAAAGATTTAAACCCTGCAGGGTGCTCCAACTCATCCATCACAAACTAACCACACGCAGCGGGAATAACCTCGACCACGAATCTCGTGATCTTCCTAGGCAATTCCACTGGAAAACTGCAACCTCGAGATAGCCCGAAGTATTCTCGGAATTCCTCGCACAAGACGTTCGAGAAAGGTAAAACAAATCCAGCAAGGCCGCCTGGCAGGCCAGATCCCGATAGGAGCCGCGCGTATCTTGTTCTCAGGGCACTACCAGATGGGCAAGACGTCGGGTTAGCTGAAACCCCGGGTGACCAGGGGGCGCCGGACATCGCCCGGTTTGGACCAACACTCATGAGGAGCACTGGCCCGGGTTGTTGATTAATTATCCGCGGGTGCCGGCGGGTCCCTATGCAATTTTAGTTGTTATTAGGCAAATGTAGTACCAATGTTGGGCCTTGCCAGACAAGTTTTATCCTAAAACGAAAATCAAGGGGGTCCCCATAACAACCCCGAGCATGTTAGGAGCGCTCAATTATGGAAGATAACACCGGTACACAAGTAACTAGGGCGGCAAGAGTGGAACAAAACACCGAGCAAAAGGCCAAGCCTTCCACCCTTTACCAAGTATATATGTGCATTAAATTAAATAGCAATAATAATGTGATATAACAAAAGGATATCCATGTTAGCACATGGAAACAATTGCACCTACAACTAGCAACGCTATAAGAAGGTTGAGCAAGCGGTAACATAGCCAAACAATGTTTGTTGGGATGTGGAAGGGTTAGAGGCTTTTCATGGCATTTTGGGAGGCTTAACATACAAGTGGTAGGTAGCGAGACAGCGATAGAAATGAGACAACTAGCATGGCAATGATAGTAATGGTATCCAGGGAAATGATCATCTTGCCTGAGATCCCGCTTGGAAGAAGAACGAATCCGTGAAGTAGACGAACCAACGTAGTCGAACGAATCCTCACACTCCGAACGCTTTCGGAACTCTATCGAGAAGAAACAATCCGGAACAACAATCAACACATGATACACCACGACATATGCATGACATGATGCACTTCAAATATGATGCATGTTATGCATGACATGGCAAGCACAACAATCAACTTCTACACATTAAGTGAAGCTCAATATGCAACGAGTTGCATATTGACGAAACTCCACATTCGAATATTTAGTTCATTCTCGTTTAGGTATACGACAATATTAAATGTTGTTAAACATGGCAAGAGGTGAAGCATAATGAAACTACACTATCTAGGCATCTTAAATGAGGTCGGAAACAACTTATAGTATTTCCGAAGCGACCTCATATGTTAATTTCGAAATTGGTCCAGATCTGAACTATGCATGTTTTAATATTTATTAAACAGGGAAATAATATGCACAATGAGATTCTACTCGTCATTCTAGCCGATTTACATATAGAGAACATCTCAAACGGAGCTACGGTCTAAAAGATATGACAATCACAAGATTATATGCCATGAATGCAAAATGCATGAAAATGACAACCACATACATTTCAAATCATGAATGCAGCAAGGTATTATGATACTACATGAGATTCTAAGCAAGTTTCATATGCAACATGGTCAAAACGGAGCTACGGTTCAACAAATGCAACCAACACAAGTTTTAGTTGAAATCTGCCCAAAACAGCAAGATAGCATTTTGCACACATGAAAACAACAAGTTACAAGACTCTAAAATGCACAAACTAAGCATGGGGCAGTAGCATATAACACACACTTCATTTCATCTTCACATATCATACTCAAAAGAGGCATGGATCACATGGTAGGAAGCTCACAACATGGTAACAAAATATAGCAGATTAGGACTTAGTGAAAATAACAGGTTTTAGCATAACAGTTTTATCACGGAGGCATTTTGGCAGCAGCAAAACTAGATGCTACAGGGCATATTATGACATGAAAATCTACAGCATGGTAGAGGACATGATGCACTACAATTCATTCCATTATGGCAACATCAAATTATGCACAGATTCATGGCAACCATCAACACAACATGGCATATTGAAGAAAACAGATTCTCAGACTTAGTGAAATTTAAAGTAGACATGTGCAGCAGTTTTTAACAGATTGACATATTGGACAGAAGGTTTAGTTATGATGCAAAACCTATTCATGCAAACTATTGGCACAGCATGATAGATCATAACATGCTTAACAAAAGACTCCATGGTGGCATCACCAAAAGACTCCTAGAACACTAGCAAATCACATGGCAACACAGCAACAAAATAACAGATTTCCAGACTTAGAAATATTTTGGACCCTCAAAACATCAGATTTTTATAGCATGTTGGCAACAAGAAAACAACACCTAAACATGCATTTCTATGACAACCAAAAATACCAGGGCCTAGCACACATGTCCAAGGGCATATCTCATGTTCAAAATTATTTCATATGATGCACGGATTAAATCCCACAAAATAGACATACGGGCATCATGGCAAAAATGACATGCACACGAACTTCCTCCAATGTCAAAACTAAATGCACAGTTAAATTCTATGGATTTTTCTACCCCACAATAATATATAATATGCATAGGTTCATGTGGAAAAATAAGTCACAATTAATTAGGCAAGTTTATGGCCTAATCCCCTTTTAGCAATTATAAATGCAAGTTAAATGCAAATATTCCAATGAACAAGTTTGTCATGCATGAAAATGCGATGCCACAATTATGAACATTTTTAATATATGGTTGGATTAAATCCCGATGGACGTTAATTAAATATGACAATGCAAAATGATGGCAATTATGCAAAATGATGCAAACAGCAAGCTTAGGCATTTTTAACATGAATGAAAATGACATATAGTTAAACTACGCATTTTCTGAGCATTTTACATATATAAAATATTCTAATACGGTGCACGGTTAATTTAATATGAGCATTTCAAAAACTACGCAATTACTGCAATAAATAAACGTCAATGGGCCACATCCACTAGGCGCAAAATAGCAAAACGTCACCCAGGCGAGCGATAGGGGCGCTCACCCATGGGCCTAAGGCCAGCTTGAGGGCGCTGGCTGGGCTCGGCCCAGGTCGGTCGGTGGAGCTGCTGGGCCGGGGCGCGGGATGCGGCCCACGCGCGGGGTCAACGCGAGCGGCGGGTCGGGCGTCCTCGTCTGCTCTCGAGCCCTCGCTACAGAGGCCATGGCAGCGGCGGCCTCGGGCTCCGGCGCCGGGGCGAGATGCGGACGACGGCGGGACGGGCAAAACCGGTCGGATTGGGCGGCGCTCCACCGGATCCGGTGATCCCTGGAGCGGAGCGACGAACGGCGACTGCCGGACTTCGGGGCCGCCATGGCTTTCCTGCAGGGAGAGAGATATGGCGGGGAGATTAGGGAGAGGGAGAGGGAGGAAGAAGGAGAAGAAGAGAAGGGCGCGGGGAGGTCTAGCGACCGGCCGACGGGGCTCCAGTGGCTGGCGAGGCCGGTTCGGCGAGCGGGCGGCGAGGCAGGAGCGGGAGCTGCGCTGGCTCTGTGCTGCGGGCGACGCTCTCGAGCGGCGGCGGCGGATCCGGGCCCGGCGGGCCTCAGATCGGCTCGGGCGGGCCCGCGGCGGCTGGGAGGAGGAGGCTGGCCAAGTGGCTGCGCGCGAGAGGTGGGAGGCGGCTGGCGGCGGCGCGGATCCCTAGGTGGCTAGGTTTTTCCCAAAAATGGACGAGGAGATGTCCATTTATAGGTAAGGATGGGCTAGGTTAGGGATTTGGGGTGGTTTTCGCCCCTCCGATCGCGATCGGACGGTCCGATCGGAGAGGTGGGTTTGCTGGGCTTAGAGGGCTGTGTAGAGGGGTGTTGGGCTAAGAAGAGAGGGAAGTGGTGGCCCGGCGGCAGGTTTTTAAAACAGCGAAACATCTGACGATCAAACTGGCGGCGGAGCCGCTCTAGGACTAACGGTTCGGGTATCAAACGAGCTCTGATTGCGACGAAATTTGGCAGGCGGTCTACCTACAATATAACAAGACCGCACGCCAACTTTTGACCCACCCCGAGAATATTTTATACGCACTTTTAAAATCATTTTTAACAACGATGTCGCGGGCGTGTGTGTGTGGTTGGTCTCGAAACGGTCGACGACACGAGCGGAGAGAACCAGCAACTACGAACGGATGCAAGTTTTCAAAAACGAGTGACGAAGCTATGCAGATGATGCGAATGATGCGATGACGAATGCAACAACCAAACGAATCACACGATGAGAATGGAAATAAAAGGGGAATCTTCTGGAGCGCCCGTCCCGGGCTGTTACAACTCTCCTCCACTTACAAGAGATCTCGACCCGAGATCTTAGAATGAGAAGGGGAAGAGGAAGAATAAGGAAGAGGTAAGCTTAGTTGCTTCTTTGACAAACGAGTGAAACCATAGAAACATGAAGGTTGGAAGAGATGAAGAATGATATGAGAAACAAGCAAGAATTCAAAAGAAATTTCGGTGGAAAAGAGAAGCAGAACTTGATATGACGGAAAGAACTTGAATAGGGGAACCACACTCCGGTTGAATGGACAAGCAAGGGAAGAACATGATCTTGACAAACCGAGATGATGGGATGAATAGAGCAACATCACAATGCCTCCGGAACAAAAGAATAGAAGCTAGATCATTGGAAAGAAAAGAACGGAGAAGAAATGTCAACTCCTACCACCATTGAATTTGAAAGCATCCTAACAAGAAGAGATTGAACAGAGTTGTTGGAAATCAACAACGAAAGAAAAGATTAGTTATGGGCTTATGGGAAACATCTCAAAATAATGAGGTGACAACCGGCCACAAACAGAAACAATTGGTTTCATTGAGATCAACGAAGAGATGAAAACTTCTTTCACCAATAGGATACATAGAAAACTTGGATCATTGATAAACACCATGATAGCAACAATCCTTAGGAAGTGCTTTAGGTGCAATCCAATCCAAGATAACTACGAGAAGAAAAAAATGGGTTTACATATCTCATTCTTGACAAATTCTCTTCGAGACACCTCATGAATCAAGAATGCTATAATACCATCTCAAAGATAAGGAAGAAAGAATTGCACTTTGAAATGCAAGATGAGAATACTTGAGGACCTCCAACAAAATCTTGAAGAACACTTGAAAACGAAAGAAATCTTGATGAACCACCATGAAGAACTTCTTGGAGAACACCGGAATGAAAGGATGATAGAAAAGAATTGAAGGTTGAAAGAATAGATTATGACCTCCAAGATTAGATGAAGCTTCATGACAAGATACTTTAGAAAACTAGGAACTCCGGAAAAGAAAAGATGAAACACTTGAAATCCAAGAATTTGATATCATGCACAACTCCGGACGAAGGATTGACTCGATAAATCAAACAAGAATAAGAATTATGTTATGCCTATCCTTCATCAAGTTAAATTGATGACAAGCAACGGATTTGGCATACCACTTATTCTTCTTGAGAATGATTGAAGAGAGATATATATAGAGCACAAACTGAAAGAAGTCTTCAATGAAACACCGAAATAATTGAGAGACGAACGAAGAGACAACAGTTGAGAAGAATTTGAGAACGAAAGCTGAAAGCTGAGAACGAAGAATTCTTCTGAAATGACGGCCTTCGGAGGATCGAGAAATGACACTACTCTAAAAAGCTCCGGATAGATATGGAAGGAATTGCTCATGACCGAAAAGAATTAGAGAGGATAGAAACAAGCTGAAACCATGGATCTTCAAGAGAATGGACAAAGATTTAAGGGAAACTCTTCTTTGGTCTTCAACGCTGAGAATGATGACAAGAAACAACATCAAGAATTACTGAGACACTCCTGAATAATGAATAAGGAAAGGTTGAGCCAACGATGGAAAAGATTTAGAAGCGACCTTCAAGAAGGAATATGACTGATGGGATACATTCTTACGTCATATATGAAAAGAACTTGAGATCCCCGGAAAAATTATAAGAGCCCGGTAAGATCCTGGGAAAAAACCTGTGGGATATGGGCCCACTCAAAGAAAACGCCATTGAATTGAATGCTTAGAAAGAGAGCTTGCACCGGTACAAATGAAAACTTGATGAGGTGAGAACCTCGAAATAATTGAAAGGACTTGGACGGAAACACGAATCTTTTGAGATATCTTCAGCACTCCGGATAGAATAAAGAGATGAATAAGCAAGAGAGGCTTGGATAAGAATTCCAACATGGGAGAGCAATTAGAGAATGACAGGATATGATGAGCACCGAAAACTTGAATTGAATCCACCGGAAAAGAAAGGAAGATGAAGACAAAGGAATGATGAACTTGAATCACTTGAGCATCTCCACAATGAATCACCGGATACATCACGGAAGAGAAGATAGTGGAAGCATCACATGAATAGAAAGGCACTTGAATGAGAATTTAATCTTTGAAAGAAAAGGGAGGGAGGGTGGGAAAAACAAAGACAACTTGAGACAGATGAGACGAACTCCGGAAAGGAATATGAGGATTGATCTTGCAAATATTGGGGAGGAATGAATTAGCTTGATGAGAAACACACCGGTTAGGAAAGATATGAATTCACCACTTGACATCGAAGCAACTCGAATTACCATACTCCAACAGAACAAAAGATGGGGCTTGAGGATGAAGTGACGATGTGCGTGGGAAATGGTTCCAAGGTTGATGTGATCGCCGTCGGCACGCTCGCTCTTCAATTACCATCGGGATTAGTGATGAACCTGAATAATTGTTATTTAGTGCCTGCGTTAAGCATGAACATTATATCTGGATCTTGTTTATTGCGAGACGGTTACTCATTTAAATCAGAGAATAATGGTTGTTCTATTTATATGAGTAATATCTTTTATGGTCATGCACCCGATGTGAGGGGTTTATTCTTATTGAATCTCGATAGTAATGATACACATATTCATAACATTGATGCCAAAAGATGTAGAATTGATAATGATAATACCACTTTCTTGTGGCACTGCCGTTTAGGTCATATTGGCATAAAACGCGTGAGGAAGCTCCATGCTGATGGACTTTTGGAGTCACTTGATTTTGAATCACTTGACACATGTGAGCCATGCCTCATGGGCAAGATGACTAAAATGCCGTTCTCTGGAACAATGGAACGGGCAAGTGACTTGTTGGAAATCATACATACTGATGTGTGCGGTCCGATGAGTATTGAGGCGCGCGGTGGTTATCGTTACTTTCTCACCTTCACTGATGACTTAAGTAGATATGGGTATATTTACTTAATGAAACACAAGTCTGAAACATTTGAAAAGTTCAAACAATTTCAGAGTGAAGTTGAGAATCATCGTAACAAGAAGATTAAATTCCTACGATCTGATCGAGGAGGAGAATATCTGAGTTATGAGTTTGGCAGTCACTTAAGACAAATGTGGAATTGTTTCACAACTAACACCGCCTGGAACACCACAGCGTAATGGTGTGTCCGAACGTCGTAATCGAACCTTATTGGATATGGTGCGATCTATGATGTCTCTTGCTGATTTGCCACTATCGTTTTGGGGTTATGCATTAGAGGCAGTTGCATTCACTTTAAATAGGGCACCATCGAAATCCGTTGAGACGACGCCATATGAACTTTGGTTTGGCAAGAAGCCAAAGCTGTCGTTTCTTAAAGTTTGGGGATGTGATGCTTATGTCAAAAAGCTTCAGCCTGAAAAGCTAGAACCCAAAGCGGAGAAATGCGTCTTCATAGGATACCCAAAAGAGACAGTTGGGTATACCTTCTACCTCAGATCCGAAGGCAAAATGTTTGTCGCTAAAAACAGAACATTTCTTGAGAAAGTTTCCCTCGAAAGAATTGAGTGGGAGGAAGATAGAACTTGATGAGGTTGTTGAACCTTTACTTCAACCTGAAAGTAGCGCAGCGCAGAAAGATGTTTCTGTAGAGCCTACAACAGCTGAAGAGGAAGTTAATGATGATGATCGTGAAGCTTTGGATCAAGTTGCTATCGAACCTCGTAGGTCGACAAGGACGCGTACTGCTCCTGAGTGGTACGGTAACCCTGTCTTAGAGGTCATGTTGTTAGACAACGATGAACCTACGAGCTATGGAGAAGCGATGATGGGCCCGGATTCCGAGAAGTGGTTAGAGGCCATGAAATCCGAGATGGGATCCATGTATGAAAACAAAGTGTGGACTTTGGAAGTATTACCTGAAGGGCGTAAGGCCATTCAGAACAAATGGATCTTTAAGAGGAAGACGGACGCGGATGGTAATGTCACCGTCTATAAAGCTCGACTTGTGGCAAAGGGTTTTTCACAAGTTCAAGGAGTTGACTACGATGAGACCTTCTCACCCGTAGCGATGCTTAAGTCCGTCAGAATCATGTTAGCAATAGCTGCCTTTTTCGATTATGAAATTTGGCAGATGGATGTCAAAACAGCGTTCCTTAACGGTTTCCTTAATTAAGAGTTGTATATGATGCAACCAGAAGGTTTTGTCGATCCAGAGAATGCTGACAAAGTTTGCAAACTCCAGCGATCCATTTATGGACTGGTGCAAGCATCTCGGAGTTGGAATCTTCGCTTTGATGAGGTGATCAAAGCGTTCGAGTTTATACAAGTTTACGGAGAAGCTTGTATTTACAAGAAAGTGAGTGGGAGCTCTATAGCGTTTCTAATATTATATGTGGATGACATATTACTGATTGGAAACAATATAGAAATGTTGGAAGGCGTGAAGGAATATTTGAACAAGAGTTTTTCAATGACCTAGGAGAAGCTGCTTTCATATTAGGCATCAAGATCTATAGAGATAGATCAAGACGTTTAATAGGACTTTCACAAAGCACATACCTTGATAAGATTTTGAAGAAGTTCAAAATGGATCAGTCCAAGAAGGGGTTCTTGCCTGTTTTGCAAGGTTTGAAGTTGAGTAAGACTCAATGCCCAGTGACTGCAGGAGATAGAGAAAAGATGAGTGTCATCCCCTATGCTTCAGCCATAGGCTCTATCATGTATGCAATGCTGTGCACGAGACCCGATGTCAGCCTTGCCATAAGTATGGTCAGAAGGTTTCAAAGTGATCCAGGAATGGAACACTGGACGGCGGTCAAGAATATCCTGAAGTACCTGAAAAGGACTAAGGACATGTTTCTCGTTTATGGAGGTGATCAAGAGCTCGTCGTAAAGGGTTACGTCGATGCAAGCTTTGACACTGATCCGGATGACTCTAAGTCACAAACCGGATACGTATTTATTCTTAATGGGGGTGCGGTTAGCTGGTGCAGTTCAAAGCAAAGCGTGGTAGCTGATTCTACATGCGAAGCGGAGTACATCGCTGCCTCGGAGACGGCGAAGGAAGGTGTCTGGATGAAGGAGTTCATGACAGATCTTGCAGTAGTGCCTAGTGTGCTTAACCCAATGACTCTGTTTTGTGATAATACTGGTGCCATTGCTCTAGCCAAGGAACCAAGATTTCACAAGAGGACCAGACACATAAAGCGACGTATCAATTCCATCCGCGATTACATCAAGGAGGACGACATAAATATTTGCAAAGTACACACGGATCTGAATGTTGCAGATCCGATGACTAAACCTCTTCCAAGGGCTAAACATGAACAACACCAGAACTGCATGGGTGTTCGGTTCATTACAATGTAAATCACATAGTGATGTGAACTAGATTATTGACTCTAGTGCAAGTGGGAGACTGTTGGAAATATGCCCTAGAGGCAATAATAAATTGGTTATTATTATATTTCCTTGTTCATGATAATCGTTTATTATCCATGCTATAATTGTATTGATTGGAAACTCAAATACATGTGTGGGTACATAGACAACACTGTGTCCCTAGTAAGCCTCTAGTTGATTAGCTCGTTGATCAAAGATGGTTAAGGTTTCCTAGCCATTGACATGAGATGTCATTTGATAACGGGATCACATCATTAGGAGAATGATGTGATGGACAAGACCCAAACTATAAACGTAGCATATGATCGTGTCAGTTTATTGCTATTGTTTTCTGCATGTCAAGTATCTGTTCCTATGACCATGAGATCATGCAACTCCCTGACATCGGAGGAGTACCTTGTGTGTATCAAACGTCGCAACGTAACTGGGTGACTATAAAGGTGCTCTACAGGTATCTCCGAGGGTGTCTGTTGGGTTGGCATGGATCAAGACTGGGATTTGTTACTCCGTGTGACGGAGAGGTATCTCAGGGCCCACTCGGTAATACAACATCACAATGAGCCTTGCAAGCAATGTGACTAAAGTGTTAGCCACGAGATCTTGTATTACGGAACGAGTAAAGAGACTTGCCGGTAACGAGATTGAACTAGGTATAGAGATACCGACGATCGAATCTCGGGCAAGTAACATACCGAAGAACAAAGGGAACAGTATACGGGATTAACTGAATCCTTGACATAGAGGTTCGACCGATAAAGATCTTCGTAAAATATGTAGGAGCCAATATGGGCATCCAGGTCCCGCTATTGGTTATTGGCCGTAGAGGTGTCTCGGTCATGTCTACATAGTTCTCGAACCCGCAGGGTCTACACACTTAACGTTTGGTGACGATTAGTATAGTTGAGTTATTTTGTTGGTGACCGAAGGTTGTTCGGAGTCCCGGATAAGATCCCGGACATGACGAGGATCTCCGGAAGAGTCCGGAGGTAAAGATTGATATATGTGATAATAGTGTTTTGATCTCCGGAAGGGTTCCGGAATTCACCGGAAGGGGTTCCGGGTGTTTACCGAAGTGTTCGGGTGCAGCAACACTTTATATGGGCCAAAGGGGTAAAGCCCACGAGGTTTTGGAAGTGCAAAAGGAAGTTTTGCTACTGCCTTAAGCTGGTAAGGCAGTACTACCGCTACTGTAGCAGCGGTACTACCGCCCAAGCGGTACTACCGCTACCGTAGCAGCGGTACTACCGCTCAAGCGGTACTACCGCTCGTGAGCGGTACTACCTCTTGTGCGCGGTACTGCAGGGATCCGAGTTGGACTCTTTCCCTGCGGGCCAAACCGACCTTGTGCGGGCAAAACCGACCTGGAGGAGGCTTTTACTCCAAGTTTAGACCCCAAGGCTCAACATATAAATAGAGGGGCAGGGCTAGCACACGGGACACATCAAGATTTCCCAAGCCGTGTGTCGGCAACCCTAACCCTCTAGTTCTCCCGTCATAATCTCCGTAGTGCTTGGCGAAGCCCTGCAGAGATTGTTCCTCACCACCATCACCACGCCGTCGTGCTGCCGGAACTCATCTACTACTTCACCATCGCTCGCTGGATCGAGGAGGTGAAGGCGTCATCAAGCCGTACGTGTGTTGAACGCGGAGGTGCCGTCCGTTCGGCACTAGTTCGTGATCGGATCGAGGGACGACTTGCGATTTGGATCGCGGAGACGTTCGACTACATCAACCGCGTTTCTTAATGCTTCCGCTTAGCGATCTACAAGGGTATGTAGATTCACTCTCCCTCTCGTAGATGCTCATCACCATGGATAGATCTTGTGTGTGCGTAGGAAAATTTTTGTTTCCCATGCAACGTTACCCAACAAGAATTTCCGAAGTCTTTCTTGTTTATGCGATTCGGGTTACGGACCCAGGAACGTACCCAAGGTAATCAGCTACAACTGCACCCGCAACCTTCCACACCATAATCCAAGAAACTTCGCAAACTCATCTACCTCAGACACTCGTAATCACAACGATACTAAACATGGCAGTACCCCGGACGCCTCCCCAGTACTGGGTGACTCCAGCCTTATCTCGCCACGAAAAGTATAGAAGCAATTTCGAACATCCTCCGTCCTGAGATACTAAGGAAACTGAATGATAACGATGTGTCAAGAATCCCCTGGAGCTCAACTCCCCGGAAGAAATCAAGTCAGACAGGAGGCACCAAGACAGAACTCCGTCACATCGGCATCATATAGTTTCCAAAATATCCGCGTGATCCTAAAAAAAATTGAGCGAGAAGAGGAGTAGAATGAAAATTCCTAAGTCGAATACCTCACCAGAGTATAGAAGAGGAGTAAAAGAATCCTACTCTCCGATATAACTAGACTCAAAATAGTTTTAACTAGACTCGACTTGGCCAAGTTCGATCAATAAAGGGGGCTCCTAGGTCGGTACAGGCTCTGATACCAACTTATCACGCCCAAGATGCGATCCTATCCTTATTTTGGCACGAGGGCCTCGACAGGGATAGAAGCGCATCTCGTCGTTTTGCAAGAATGGATATCATTACAAGTACATGTAAAGAAGATATGAGTATATGGAATTGGCTTACACTCGCCACAAGCTACATCAATATCACAACAATACAACAATATATCCAAACATCATACAGAAGAGCAGAGTCTGACTACGGACGAAAACAAACGATAAAATGACATCTATCCTTGCTATCCCAGGCTGCCGCCTGGAACCCATACTAGATCGATGAAGAAGAAGAAGAAGAACTCCAAATCAAACAAGCATCGCTCTCACGTCGAAGCATCGCATTACCTGTACCTGCAACTGTTGTTGTAGTAATCTGTGAGCCACGGGGACTCAGCAATCTCATTTCCAAGGGTATCAAGACTATTAAAGCTTAATGGGTGAGGTATGGTTAACTGGTGAGGCTGCAGCAAGCAACTAAGCATTTATTTGAGTGGCTAACTTATGAATACAAGAATAAAGGGGATGATTGTCGCATAAACGGATGTGGTCTAGCAATGATCTCTAAGAGATCCTGAACACCTGCTTACGTCAAACATAACCCCACCGTGTTCTCTCTCGGATAAGGACTCACGAGAAGAGACAGTCATGGTTACACACACGGTTGGTGTATTTTATTTGAGTTTACTTCAAGTTTGCTATGACTAGGTGTTAAACAAAGTTTCCAAGTTGCCACATAACCGCGGGCACGGCTTTCCGAAAGATTTAAACCCAGCAGGGGTGCTCCAACTCATCCATCACAAACTAACCACACGCAGCGGGAATAACCTCGACCACGAATCTCGCGATCTTCCTAGGCAATTCCACTGGAAAACTGCAACCTCGAGATAGCCCGAAGTATTCTCGGAATTCCTCGCACAAGACGTTCGAGAAAGGTAAAACAAATCCAGCAAGGCCGCCCGGCAGGCCAGATCCCGATAGGAGCCGCGCGTATCTTGTTCTCAGGGCACTACCAGATGGGCAAGACGTCGGGTTAGCTGAAACCCCGGGTGACCAGGGGGCGCCGGACATCGCCCGGTTTGGACCAACACTCATGAGGAGCACTGGCCCGGGTTGTTGATTAATTATCCGCGGGTGCCGGCGGGTCCCTATGCAATTTTAGTTGTTATTAGGCAAATGTAGTACCAATGTTGGGCCTTGCCAGACAAGTTTTATCCTAAAACGAAAATCAAGGGGGTCCCCATAACAACCCCGAGCATGTTAGGAGCGCTCAATTATGGAAGATAACACCGGTACACAAGTAACTAGGGCGGCAAGAGTGGAACAAAACACCGAGCAAAAGGCCAAGCCTTCCACCCTTTACCAAGTATATATGTGCATTAAATTAAATAGCAATAATAATGTGATATAACAAAAGGATATCCATGTTAGCACATGGAAACAATTGCACCTACAACTAGCAACGCTATAAGAAGGTTGAGCAAGCGGTAAGATAGCCAAACAATGTTTGCTGGGATGTGGAAGGGTTAGAGGCTTTTCATGGCATTTTGGGAGGCTTAACATACAAGTGGTAGGTAGCGAGACAGCGATAGAAACGAGACAACTAGCATGGCAATGATAGTAATGGTATCCAGGGAAATGATCATCTTGCCTGAGATCCCGCTTGGAAGAAGAACGAATCCGTGAAGTAGACGAACCAACGTAGTCGAACGAATCCTCACACTCCGAACGCTTTCGGAACTCTATCGAGAAGAAACAATCCGGAACAACAATCAACACATGATACACCACGACATATGCATGACATGATGCACTTCAAATATGATGCATGTTATGCATGACATGGCAAGCACAACAATCAACTTCTACACATTAAGTGAAGCTCAATATGCAACGAGTTGCATATTGACGAAACTCCACATTAGAATATTTAGTTCATTCTCGTTTAGGTATACGACAATATTAAATGTTGTTAAACATGGCAAGAGGTGAAGCATAATGAAACTACACTATCTAGGCATCTTAAATGAGGTCGGAAACAACTTATAGTATTTCCGAAGCGACCTCATATGTTAATTTCGAAATTGGTCCAGATCTGAACTATGCATGTTTTAATATTTATTAAACAGGGAAATAATATGCACAATGAGATTCTACTCGTCATTCTAGCCGATTTACATATAGAGAACATCTCAAACGGAGCTACGGTCTAAAAGATATGACAATCACAAGATTATATGCCATGAATGCAAAATGCATGAAAATGACAACCACATACATTTCAAATCATGAATGCAGCAAGGTATTATGATACTACATGAGATTCTAAGCAAGTTTCATATGCAACATGTTCAAAACGGAGCTACGGTTCAACAAATGCAACCAACACAAGTTTTAGTTGAAATCTGCCCAAAACAGCAAGATAGCATTTTGCACACATGAAAACAACAAGTTACAAGACTCTAAAATGCACAAACTAAGCATGGGGCAGTAGCATATAACACACACTTCATTTCATCTTCACATATCATACTCAAAAGAGGCATGGATCACATGGTAGGAAGCTCACAACATGGTAACAAAATATAGCAGATTAGGACTTAGTGAAAATAACAGGTTTTAGCATAACAGTTTTATCACGGAGGCATTTTGGCAGCAGCAAAACTAGATGCTACAGGGCATATTATGACATGAAAATCTACAGCATGGTAGAGGACATGATGCACTACAATTCATTCCATTATGGCAACATCAAATTATGCACAGATTCATGGCAACCATCAACACAACATGGCATATTGAAGAAAACAGATTCTCAGACTTAGTGAAATTTAAAGTAGACATGTGCAGCAGTTTTTAACAGATTGACATATTGGACAGAAGGTTTAGTTATGATGCAAAACCTGTTCATGCAAACTATTGGCACAGCATGATAGATCATAACATGCTTAACAAAAGACTCCATGGTGGCATCACCAAAAGACTCCTAGAACACTAGCAAATCACATGGCAACACAGCAACAAAATAACAGATTTCCAGACTTAGAAATATTTTGGACCCTCAAAACATCAGATTTTTATAGCATGTTGGCAACAAGAAAACAACACCTAAACATGCATTTCTATGACAACCAAAAATACCAGGGCCTAGCACACATGTCCAAGGGCATATCTCATGTTCAAAATTATTTCATATGATGCACGGATTAAATCCCACAAAATAGACATACGGGCATCATGGCAAAAATGACATGCACATGAACTTCCTCCAATGTCAAAACTAAATGCACAGTTAAATTCTATGGATTTTTCTACCCCACAATAATATATAATATGCATAGGTTCATGTGGAAAAATAAGTCACAATTAATTAGGCAAGTTTATGGCCTAATCCCCTTTTAGCAATTATAAATGCAAGTTAAATGCAAATATTCCAATGAACAAGTTTGTCATGCATGAAAATGCGATGCCACAATTATGAACATTTTTAATATATGGTTGGATTAAATCCCGATGGACGTTGATTAAATATGACAATGCAAAATGATGGCAATTATGCAAAATGATGCAAACAGCAAGCTTAGGCATTTTTAACATGAATGAAAATGACATATAGTTAAACTACGCATTTTCTGAGCATTTTACATATATAAAATATTCTAATACGGTGCACGGTTAATTTAATATGAGCATTTCAAAAACTACGCAATTACTGCAATAAATAAACGTCAATGGGCCACATCCACTAGGCGCAAAATAGCAAAATGTCACCCAGGCGAGTGATAGGGGCGCTCACCCATGGGCCTAAGGCCGGCTTGAGGGCGATGGCTGGGCTCGGCCCAGGTCGGTAGGTGGAGCTGCTGGGCCGGGGCGCGGGACGCGGCCCACGCGCGGGGTCAACGCGAGCGGCGGGTCGGGCGTCCTCGTCTGCTCCTGAGCCTTCGCTACAGAGGCCATGGCAACGGAGGCCTCGGGCTCCGGCGCTGGGGCGAGATGCGGACGACGGCGGGACGGGCAAAACCGGCCGGATTGGGCGGCGCTCCACCGGATCCGGTGATCCCTGGAGCGGAGCGACGAACGGCGACTGCCGGACTTCGGGGCCGCCATGGCATTCCTGCGGGGAGAGAGAGACGGCGGGGAGATTAGGGAGAGGGAGAGGGAGGAAGAAGGAGAAGAAGAGAAGGGCGCGGGGAGGTCTGGCGACCGGCCGGCGGGGCTCCGGTGGCCGGCGAGGCCGGCTCCGGCGAGCGGGCGGCGAGGCAGGAGCGGGAGCTGCGCTGGCTCTGTGCTGCGGGCGACGCTCGCGAGCGGCGACGGCGGCGGATCCGGGCCCGGCGGGCCTCAGATGGGCTTGGGCAGGCCCGCGGCGGCTGGGAGGAGGAGGCTGGCCAAGTGGCTGCGCGCGAGAGGTGGGAGGTGGCTCGGTTTTTCCCAAAAATGGACGAGGAGATGTCCATTTATAGGCAAGGATGGGCTAGGTTAGGGATTTGGGGTGGTTTTCGCCCCTCCGATCGCGATCGGACGGTCCGATCGGAGAGGTGGGTTTGCTGGGCTTAGAGGGCTGTGTAGAGGGGTGTTGGGCTAAGAAGAGAGGGAAGTGGTGGCCCGGCGGCAGGTTTTTAAAACAGCGAAACATCTGACGATCAAACCGGCGGCGGAGCCGCTCTAGGACTAACGGTTCGGGTATCAAACGAGCTCTGATTGCGATGAAATTTGGCAGGCGGTCTACCTACAATATAACAAGACCGCACGCCAACTTTTGACCCAACTCGAAAATATTTTATACGCACTTTTAAAAACATTTTTAACAACGATGCCGCGGGCGCGTGTGTGTGTGGTTGGTCTCGAAACGGTCGACGACACGAGCGGAGAGAACCGGCAACTACGAACGGATGCAAGTTTTCAAAAACGAGTGACGAAGCTATGCAGATGATGCGAATGATGCGATGACGAATGCAACAACCAAACGAATCACACGACGAGAATGGAAATAAAAGGGGAATCTTCTGGAGCGCCGGTCCCGGGCTGTTACAGCTACGCCGGCCACGGAGCCCCAGTCGCCGGTGAAGCGGCTGTTGAAGATCAGCCGTCAACATCCGAAGCCCCCTCTTCGAGCAGATACCTCAAGGTTGGCGACAACCTGTTCGTCAGCATACCAGGAACGGCAGGCATTGGGGTGCCGACTGAAGGGGAAATCTTTGACGAAGACGTCATCACCGCTGCTGGGCTCGAGATTGTCGACGAGCCACGCGCTAGCAGCAGCAAATCCGAAGAAGAAAAGCTCCTCCAGGCCATGAGCGACAACTTCCAGAAGCTCCAAGCGCTTCACCGCACCCGGAAAGAGAAGCTGGACTCCAGGGCAGCAGTTGTCGAAGCAGCGGAGGCAGACCTCCAGAAGCGCATCGAGGAGACACAAGCCTGGTACGCCGAAGCTTTTCAGGAGCTGAAGGCGAGCCAAGAGCAATTGAGCCATAATTGGAACGAGCTCCTCATGAAGCAGTCTGATGTTGAGAAAGCACAAGAGGAGGCTAAACAACAGGCCGCGGCAGAGGAAGCTCGCCTAACAGAGCGCCGTGTCGGGCTCGATGCCTATGAAGAGGACCTTACCGCTCGCGAGAAGGCGCTTGCCGACAAGCTTCGCGGCAAGGATGAAGAAATTGAAAAGCTTGTCGCGCAGCGGACCCAAGAGCTGGAGCAGAAGCACAAGGAAGCCCTCGAGGCTCTGGCCACAGACCACGCCGGCAAGCTGAAGGAAGCCGTCAATGCTGCCGAAGCTGCAGAGGCCGCCAAGAACGAGCTTGTCGATAAGGTGAAAAAGCTGGAGGCGGACCTTGAGGATCGCGGCAAGGAGATCTCGACGCTCAAAACCGATAGAGAGAAGACTCTCTACAGCCTGGCGGATATGCAAACTACCATATCCGACAAGATCAAGCAACTCTCCTCAGCCAAGGAATCCATTGCCGATCTGGAGCTGAAGCTGACCACGTTGAAAGAGTCTCTTGAGAACAGCACGGCTCGTGAGAAGGTCTTGATCAAAGATCTCCAGAATGAGAAGGACCAGCTCAAGAGCGCCGCCGTCACCCATAACGACTATGTGGCAGGTGTGCAGATCTGGATTGAGCGCTTTATCGACGTCGCGGAGAGGCTTGCAGAACAACTGTCCACCATGGGCCTGCAAGGCTTCAACTATTCTTCCGATGATAGGGTGTCTACGAGCGCCAAGTTGACCATGTTCTTCGAGGGCATGATTGACGCTCTGAAGCTGCTCCACTCTGATCGAGCAACCCATCTGGCTAACGAATCCCGCAAACTCTGCCGGGCCGTCCTCCTCAAGGTGCTCACCAAGGTGGCGTACAAGAACCCCGGCATCAACCTCACCAACGTTCTTGACCGCTTGCCGAAGGACGTGGACCTCAAGGCACTCGAAGAACTTGTCGCGCCCATCGTCGACAAGGTGAACCAAGTCAAGAGGATCGAAGGCCAGCGTAGGGACTAGCTGCTTCACTTCTCGTTGTCGTCACCATTCCATGCCAAAGACAATTTTGTCTTATGTTAGAACCGCGACATAGCTATTATTGTAATATAACTTGCTATGCTTTAGATGAATGTATGCTATTTCCCTTGTCTGATTTCTTCCTGTATGGAAAAAAACCCTACGTTTACTGGGAACTTGCCGGATCGCCCACCCTTGCCGCGAGCGCTAGGTGCGGGACTTTAGCAGCCTGCTGGAGGTGCCGCTACCGGCAAGAAACCTTGGCATTTTCAATGCAGCCACTTAAACTGTCGAGCGGACTCAAAACAAAATAAGGGCGCAACCGGTCATGACAAGGTTCCTTCGCGTGCAGGTTTCCCATACATAGGCCGAAATCGTTCAAGGAGAATAACCTTACAAAACAAAAATTTGTTTGAAGTTTCTGCAGCTTAGCTTTTGGCTGCTGTACTCCTTCCGGCAAGATATCAACCTTGAACGTCGCCTGTTGGTATCCATACCATCATCCCCCCCCCCCCCCCGGCAAACTTGGATGCGAGGGAACCTTCTGTCCTTTGAGAAAAAGAAAGAAGAGAAAATAGAAATATGGAACCTTGGCGGTTCGTTAATGCTTACCGGAAGCAGGTGTAATACAATATCTCAGACAAGCATGCATATAGATTAACATGAAAATCGACAAGAATTGTAAAACACTTAATCTTATTCAACTATGCACAGGGTCTGCGCCTGGATTTGTACAAAGGATTACATGCCTTGGCGGCAAGACTCGTACAAAAGGTGGTTGCCGGGGGACCCGGCAGCCGCGCCTTATGGATAGAACTTACGAAGATGTTCGATATTCCAAGAATTACTCACTGGAACTCCATCTTCGGTCTCCACACGGACTGCGCTAGGCCTGGTGACTCGTACTACCCGATAAGGGCCTTCCCACTTCGGTGTCAACTTGTTGGAATTCTTGGCCGACTGAACGCGCCGAAGAACAAGGTCGCCTTCCTCAAGACTTCGGGCATGAACCTTGCGGCTATGGTAGCGGCGCAAGGCTTGCTGGTAGCGTGCAGCTCGCACAGCAGCCTGAAGACGATCTTCCTCAAGGAGCGTAATGTCATCTTGGCGCAACTGCTCTTGCTCAAGCTCTTCATAGGCGAGCACTTGAGGTGACCCGTATGTGAGTTCCGTGGGGAGAACTGCTTCCGCCCCGTATACTAGGGAGAAGGGTGTCTGGCCGGTGGCTCGATTTGGTATCGTTCTGATTGACCAAAGAACTGCCGGCAGCTCATCAATCCAGCGTCTTTCGCACTTGCGCAGCTTGTCGAAAGTTCTTGTCTTGAGACCTCGCAACACTTCAGCATTTGCCCTTTCCGCCTGGCCGTTGCTCCTTGGATGAGCAACACAAGCAAAACAGATCTTGCCGCCAAGGTCTTGGACGTATTGCATGAAGGTGTGGCTCGTGAACTGTGTACCGTTGTCGGTGATGATCCTATTAGGCACACCAAAATGGCAAACTAGTCCCTTGAAGAACTTGACGGCTGATTGCGCTGTCACCTTTCTCACTGCTTCCACTTCCGGCCACTTGTGAACTTGTCGATTGCGACGTACAAGTACTCAAAGCCCCCGGTAGCACGGGGAAAAGGGCCCAATATGTCGAGCCCCCAGGCCAAAAATGGCCAGGAAAGAGGGATTGTCTGAAGAGCTTGAGCTGGTTGATGCAATTTCTTTGAATGGAACTGACACGCTTCACACTTGGTTACTAGTGCAGTTGCATCCTAGAGAGCAGTGGGCCAAAAGAAACCTTGCCGGAATGCCTTACCAACAAGAGCTCTTGATCCTATGTGGGAACCACATATGCCTCCATGTATCTCTGCCAACAGCTCCAGTCCATCCTCCCGAGGAATGCACTTCAATTTCACACCGTTTGGTCTCTTTCTGTACAGGACATTGTCCACAAACTGGTACATACTAGACCGACGGGCTACTTTCTCCGCTTCTTCCTGCTCTTCGGGAAGTTCTCCTGTTTGAAGGAAATGGACGATGTGTTGTGCCCATGCTGGAGCCTGGGGCTCGACAACAAGGACTAAAGGCATGTCCTCTGCCGTGGGAGCGTTTGTCTCTATGGCAAAGGCTCGAGGCCCTGCCGGAGCCTGTTGCTCCCCGGCAAGCTCGGCGGGAGCGTTTGTCTCTACGGCAAGTGCTTGAGGCCCTGCCGGAGCCTGTCGCTCACCGGCAAGCTTGGTGTTGTTCCCAGCAACCTCTTTGCCGGCGGCCTCTGGGAGCTCTGCCGGAAAATACTTGCCGGAACTCAACTTCCTCCTTTTCTCTTGTCTCATTGATGGTGTTACGGATGGTTGAGTCAATCGGAGCACAAAAGTTCCTGGTTCCACAGGTAACTTAAGGGCAGCGCGCTTTGACAAGTCATCAGCAATGCTGTTCTCCGCACGAGGAACGTGCTCCATTTGCAGACCGTCAAAACGCTCTTCCAATTTCCTCACCTCATCAACATAAGCTTCCATTAATGGACTCTGATAATCCTTATTCACCTGCTTGACGACAAGCTGTGAATCACCTCTGACGATGAGCTTCTTAATTCCAAGGTCTGCCGCGATCCTGAGTCCGGCAAGCAGCCCTTCATATTCTGCAGTGTTGTTCGTCGATCTCTCCCGGGAAAAGTGCATCTGAATCACGTATTTGAGGTGCTCTCCGGTGGGTGCGACAAGCAGCACGCCAGCACCGGCGCCTTGCAGCGAGAAAGCCCCATCAAAATACATAATCCACTCTTGATTCATTTCCTTGCCGGGGAGAGTTGTCTCCGGAGTCTCTTCGTCTGGCGTTGGGGTCCATTCCGCAATGAACTCCGCCAAAGCCCTGATCTGAATAGTTGAAGTACTTTCAAACTTGAGACCAAAACTTGACAATTCCAAAGCCCACTCCACAATCCTGCCGGTTGCATCTGGATTTCGCAAAATCCGCTGCAACGGAAAGCGAGTGACGACGGTGATCTCACGTGCCTGAAAGTAATGGCGCAGCTTCCTCGAGGCCATAAGGAGGCCGAAGAGCAACTTCTGCACACCAGAATATCTTGACCTAGCCCCCTGCAAAAGGGAGCTGACAAAATAAACTGGGCGCTGCACCATCTTCTTCCTCTGTGTCGTTTCGTTTGACTGCACAGATCCTACTTTATCAGCATCAGACTCTGCCGGGGAAGATCCCAGCTCGTCGCTTTGCGGTCTTGCCGCTGCCGCTGCTTCTTCGTCGACTTCTCTCTCTGCCACTAACGCAGCACTCACCACTTGATTCGTTACCGCTAGGTATAGTAGCAACGGCTCTTGTGGTTTTGGCGCGACTAGTACTGGCGGAGAGGAGAGGTACTTCTTCAAATCCTGCAGCGCTGCCTCCGCTTCCGGAGTCCACTTCATTGGACCTGCCTTTTTCAAGATTTTGAAATAGGGCAGGGCGCGCTCAGCAGATTTGGAGATGAACCTACTCAGAGCAGCAACGCAGCCAGCAAGACGACGCACATCTTTGACGCGTTTCGGCGCTTCAATCTGCTCAATTGCCTTGATCTTGTCGGGATTTGCTTCGATTCCACGTTGAGATACAAAGAACCCAAGAAGTTTGCCGGACGGAATGCCAAACACACACTTCTCAGGATTGAGCTTCAAATTGATCTTGTGCAGATTTGCAAATGTCTCTTCTAAATCTTGTATGAGCGTCGCCTTGTCCTTGGTTTTGACCACTATGTCATCCATATAAGCTTCCATATTTCTATGTAGCTGGGGCTCAAAACCAATCTGGACCGCTCTTGCAAACGTTGAACCAGCACTTTTCAACCCGAAAGGCATACGTAAAAAATAATATGTACCACATGGGGTGATAAATGCGGTTTTTTCTTCGTCTTCCTTAGCCATGAAGATCTGATGATATCCTGAATAGGCGTCAAGAAACGAAAGCAAATCGCAGCCGGCAGCGGAGTCCACAATCTGGTCGATGCACGGCAAGGGAAAAGGATCTTTTGGACAGGCTTTATTGATATCTGTATAATCAATACACAGCCTCCATTTTCCATTTGCCTTGCGCACTACAACTGGATTGGCCAACCATGTTGGATGGAGCACTCCTCTTACCAAACCTGCCGCTTCCAATTTCTTGATTTCCTCGGCAATAAATTGTTGCCGTTCCAAAGCCTGCTTCCTGACCTTTTGCTTGACGGGCCGTGCATGAGGACAGACAGCAAGGTGGTGCTCAATTACTTCCCTGGGAACACCGGGGATATCAGATGGTTGCCATGCAAACACATCGATATTCGCCCGCAGGAAAGCAATGAGCGTGCTTTCCTATTTGTCATCGAGGGTGGAACTTATGGTGAAAGTTCCTCCCATACCATCTTGGTTTCTGGTGGAGCTGCCTTGGACTTCTTGCTCTTGCCGGTGGAGCTCTCTGGCACATCCTCAACAGGAGCGCAGCACTCCGAGGAGGTGCGCTTGCCGGAGTGTGTGCGAGAGGTCTTGCCGGTCTTCTTCCCCCCGGGAGCTTCAGCGGCAGGAGCAAGTGCCTTGGCGGCAGATGCTGCAACTGCCTCCCGGTAAAGCTGGTCGGTGCAGATAAGCGCGTCCTTCTTGTCGGAGTTGACAGTGATGACGCTCATCGGCCCGGGCATCTTCAATGTATTATAAGCATAGTGTGATGCCGCCATGAACTTGGCCAGCGCTGGACGGCCAAGGATCCCATTGTACGGCAATGGAATCTTGGTGATGTCGAAAACAATAATCTCTGTTCTGAAGTTCAGGTCGCTACCAAATGTTACCAGTAGTGTGATCTTACCCTTCGGCTGGCTCCTCCCTGGATTGACCCCTTGAAATGTGCCCGTTTCCTTGAGATCTTCATCAGGAATTTGCAGTCGTTTGATCACCTCGGGTGAGATCAAGTTCAAGCCGGCCCCACCATCAACTAACATTTTCGTCACTTTGAGGTTGCGAATCGTTGGTGAAACCAACAATGGCAAACACCCGACCGCAGTTGTGCGATCAGGGTGATCCTCAATGTCGAAAATGATAGGCGTGTTGGGCCATTTCAATGGCTTCCGGGAATCGACAGATGGCTCTGTGGCATTAACCTCATGCGCCCACTGTTTAAGTCGGCGGTGGGAAGAATGCAACGAAGCGCCTCCGTCAATGCACATCATGTCTGTAGCTTTTTGAAATTCCTGCTCGCTGGACTCGTCATCCTCCTCGTTGTCATCGTCACCCCCCTCATCCTTGTCGCGGCCTCGAGCGGGCCTCTCCTTCTGTTGCTTGGCCTTGCCGCGGCGACCTCCTCGGCCACCGCGTTTCTTGCCGGATCCCTCGGCACCATCCTGGGCCTTATCCTTATCTCGCCTATCATACTCAGCTTTCTGCTTCTCGACGAGCTGCTCAACTTGCCGGCAGTTTTGGAGATCATGGCCCTTGGTGTGATGGATCTTGCAATACTGCTTGTCGGAGCCCTCCGGCTTGTCGGCAGCCGCCAAGGCCTGACAGGAGGCGCACCCGGCAACCTCCTTGCCGGGGCCGTCAACCTTGACCTTCTTGGCGGTGTCGGGGTTGCCGGATCCCTCAACAGCAAGCACGTCCTTGCCCTTGCGTTTCCTGTTACGCCACCGGCCTTTCTTTGCCAGGGCGGCGTCCTCGTCTTCAGAGTCGATTCCTGCGCCAGCATCCTCTCCGGGGAATCTCCTCCCTTCTTTAGCTCGAGCACACTTATCAGCCAGAGTGTAAAGCTCGGCAACATCCCTGACTTTGTTCATCGCCAGCTCTTCGCGCATCCTGCGGTTGCGCACGTTCAGATGGAATGCGCTGACAATAGCGGCAGGATGAACGTCTGGAATGTTATGATGTATGCGGCTGAACCTCTGTATATACTTGCGCAAAGTTTCGCCCTCTTTCTGGGGGATGAGATGCAAATCACTTTCCTGGCCAGGAGCTTGGTGGCCTCCGGTAAAGGCGCCAACAAACTCATGACACAGATCTGCCCAGGAAGAAATGGAATTCTCCAGCAGATGCATCAACCACGACCTGACGTTGGGCTTAAGCATCAACGGGAAGTAGTTGGCGAGTATCTTGTCGTCGCGAGCCCCGGCAGCCTGCACCGCAATGGTGTAGATGCTCAAGAACTCCGATGGGTGAGTCTTGCCGTCGTATTTCTCCGGGACCTCTGGTTTAAACGTTCGGGAATTGGGCCATTGGACTCGCCGTAGCTCACGGGTAAAAGCTGGACAACCCACCTCATAAGGTAGGTCGACAGGATACCCTGGTGCAGGCTTGTCTATAGTGGGTCCTGCGCGCCTATCAGATTGATGGCGTGCTTCCCGCCGCCGCTCGATGGTAGTCCGAGCGTCTTCTTTGCTTCATTCCCGAAGGACTTGACGTTGATCGCGGCGAGTTCGCGGATCAGACGACGTCGTGGAATCGTCATCACAGGCGTCGATCCATTGAGTCAGCTACTGCTATTGCCGCTGTGGAGGAGAGTGTACCATGGTCGTACCGCTTCCAGTCTTTCTGCCATCATCGCGCGCCGGCTCGATGGTCTGCCGCCGCGAAGGCTCCGCCTGCTACGGCCCATCTTTATTGGCAAAACTGATGAGGCTCTGAATAGCAGCTCTCCATTCTTCGAGCTTCTCCGCGGCAGGAGGATAATCCAGGAGCAGTTGTGCTCGTGCCAACGCTTCTGCTGGTGTAGGCGGCGGCGAAAGGTGCGAGGAACGTGAGGTGCTCTGACTCCTAACCGTGTTAGAAGGAGCTCCATCACGGTCCCGCGACCGCACGCCACTTCCATCAGCGTTTTGGCGTGCATGCTGGTCCCGCGCATCTCGAGAGTGATGCTTAGGAGTCTTTCCATGGGGACGTTTAGAACCACCAACGTCGCGGCGCTGTTCATCGCGCGCGACCTGAGAAGGCCGCGGCGCATGCGCCGGCGTGGGTGTCTTAGATGGCGCCCCTCCGTCCTTGGAGTTCGCTACATCGCCCGTAGGCAGCACAGCTCCGTCCTTAGATCTAGCAGCGCGCGGGTTGCCGTCGCCGCTGCGAACGATGCCGCTCGCTTGGCTTTGATCACCAGAACGTCATGGAGGCTCAAGACCTTCGCCTCCTCCGCCTGCGCCCACACCGTCGCCCGTCTGTGTCGCCACAGGTGCACCGGACGCGGATGGACCAACTGCCGTAAAACCCTTCTTCTTGGGAGCCATGGCGATGAAGATGATGAAGAAACTGGCGCGCTGATCGCTAGATCAGGTTCACGCACCCCTTCCCCCTACCTGGCGCGCCAAAGATGTCGGCGTACAACACCTATGGGATCGCGTGGATCCCTTTACGGTTGGGCAGGGAGAAAGGCTTGCACAAAGAGCAGATCCAACGATCAACACGAGGGATTTTTACCCAGGTTCGGGCTGCTGAGAAGCGTAAAACCCTACTCCTGCTTTAGTTGTATTGGATGTGTTTACGCCCAAGCTTCAGGAGCGCTATGTGATGAACAGTACACAGCTGCTACGCATGCAGAATGGGCCAGAAGGTCCTCTCCCTCTGTAGCTCTGCCTTGGGCCTCCTTTTATACGTCGAAGGGGTCACCAACAGTAGCGAAGTACAAGAGGTGTAAAGTTGCTACAGTGCTATCATACCTAATACTGACGACTTAGGACAAATGCATTAAATGCTCCGTTTAGGTGTCCCTTAGCTTCTTGGGGATGGAAAAAGGGGCCGTCCCATCAGCACCGCTTAAGCCCATCCGTCGTTAGCGCCTGACACGCACCCAGGAGGACAACAGCTAAAAGACAAGCTGGTCGCTGCGTTGGAGCGGTGACAGGGTGGCGAGGTCTTGCCGGGTGCGAGTCTTGCCGGAGCTCCGCAAGCCATCCCGGCAAGATCTTGCTGGGATCCCAGCCTTCGGTCTTCCGTCTTCTGATTATTGGCTTGAATGCTTTCTTGATACCCTTGCACTTGTATTCAGCTGTCCCCCGGCAGACCTTGCCGCTGGTGTGGCTACAACCGCCCGTGCACAAGTATGGGGTACTAAAAGACCCAAACTTTAGTACACCGACACACTCCAAATTTATTTGATCAAAGCATATTTTGTCCCCGAAAAATCTGATGGCACGTAAGTTTGATCATACGTTCTCTGAAACGTCACATATTTCAAAAGAAGACTACAAAATAAACATGAGACACAAGGAAGTCGTCAGCATATGGTACAATGGGGATCACGCTATAGCTCAGTCCTGACAAACCCTGCATCCCTTTCCTGAAAAAGGCAAGAAGAAATATGTGACAGCAATGTCATTTTCAACGCCCTAGAAAACAAGGCGAAATGATCGACTCACATGGCAAAATTCAAGCCAGCCATATAAATGCACCACTGCCTTATCCTGTACCTCCTCTCAGGATAATTCCTTTTGAATTGTAAAATATACCATGTTTCAGTCAGCAGAAGAATATGACATTTCAGTATTTTTCCTCAAAAGAGAAAGCAAAAACAACTACTCATGATGGAACTTCTCGTACCAAGGAACCGCTGCCTTGATGCTCTTGGCATACTCTTTTAATTCTTCTCAACCCTTCTTCAGTCACCCAACTGTCTAACAATTGGGCTGGCGATGATCACGCCATCGGCTCCCCAGCAAGCGTTGTATTACAAACAACATGCAACAAAAGATAGACCTAACACTTGACAAAAGGTCCTGTGAGCCATTTTTAAAAACAGCAATACGACGATATGAAAAATATTAACGGAGGAGGTAGTAGCAATCTCAGACGAATTGTGTACAAGCACAACATCATGATAACGATGACAAGGATATATGAGCAAGATGCACACACACCCCCCCAGATCGCTTGAAAATTAATCTAACATAATTTCAGAAAGAGATGGTTTTGACTTCCTGATGAGCATTCAACAGAAATATTTTTTACTGGTGAGAGCAACAATTAGTCCATGTAATCTAAGCAACTAATACATTAACAGACAAAGCAAGTGCAGGCAAGCAAGCGTGTTAGTTGCAGAGTTGCTGCCCTGCTCCTAGCTACTTGCTGCCAACCAAGGACTGAATCAAGCATCTCAATTTCTGGTGCTTACCACGTACAAGATGCTCCAGATCCCTTACCAGCGGGAGCGCCAGAGGCGGATGGAGGAGTCGACGACCTCGATGGAGACAAGCATGCCCGTGATGGCGCCGATGCCGGTGCCGCGGAAGAGGCCGCTCTCCGTGGCCAGACCGATCAGCCCGCCGGTGACTGCTCCCAGTAATAGGCCAGCTGCACAAGAACACAGATACACATATGTCAAATCTTCAGAACCTGAGTCTATACAAAATTACTCAAAAACAGAGCGTGTGCATAAGAATAAGATTGCACGATACATGAAGCAGATCAACCCAAATTGCACAAAGATCACGCGCTTAATTAAGGGGAAGGCACACTGCACAGGTGATACGTTTCCAACGTATCTATAATTTATAAAGTATTCATGCCATATTTACAACAATTTCATATGGTTTTGGTATGATTTGCATGGAACTAACCCGGACTGACGTTGTTTTCAGCAGAACTACCGTGGTGTTGTTTTTTGTGCACAAATAAAAGTTCTCCAAATGCAACGAAACTTTTTCACGATTTTTTTGGAAAAAAGAGGCACTAGAAGCTTCGTGGGAGGGCCAGAAGAGCCACGAGGTGGCCACAACCCACCAGGGAGCGCCAGCCCCCTCTGGCGCGCCCTGGGTCTTGTGGGCCCCTCGTGGCCCATCTTCGCGTGAAACCGACGCCCAAAAATCCTATATATTCAGAAACCCCCAGAAATAACCCTAGATTAGAAGTTCCGCCGTCGCAAGTCTCTGTAGCCACAAAAAACCAATCTAGACCCCGTTCCGGCACCCTGTCGGAGGGGGAAATCATCACCGGAGGCCATCTTCATCATCCCTATGGTCTCCATGATGAGGAGGGAGTAGTCCACCCTCGAGGCTGAGGGTTTGTACCAGTAGCTATGTGTTTAATCTCTCTCGCTCTCTCTCGTGTTCTTGATTAGGCACGATCTTGATGTATCACGGGCTTTGTTAATATAGTTGGATCATATGGTGTTTTCCCCTCTCTATCTTGTTGTGATGAATTGAGTTTTCCCTTTGAGATTTCGTTATTACCGGATTGAATACTTTTATGGATTTGAGAGCACTTGATCTATGCCTTGGCCCTCAACTCGCGGATTCCCGAGGTGACATTGGGGTAATCTATGCATAGGGGTTGATGCACATTTTCGTCCTACTTTCTCCGGTAGAAATCTTGGGGCACTCTTTGAGGTTCTTTGTGTTGGATTGAGTATTATGAATCTGAAATTGTTTGATGCATATCGTAAAATTAACTCATGGATACTTTTGGTGACATTGGAGTATCTATGTGACATTAGAGTTGGTTGATGTGTATCATATGGTGTTATTTTAGTACGAACTCTTGGATAGATCGATCGGAAAGGATAACTTTAAGGTGGTTTCATACCCAACAAACAATTTCTTCTTATGTTCTCCCCTAGATAAGAACTTTGGAGTGATTCTTCGTTGCACGGCTATGTGATCTAATTATATTAGCATTGTTGAGAGATTGCACTAGCGAAAGTACGGACCCTAGGCCTTGTTTTCAAGCATTGCAATACCGTTTGTGCTCACTTTTGTTACTTGCTACCTTGCTGTTTTTTATTGTTACTATTACAAAAATCAATACCTACTATCATTACTACACTTGTATCAACATCGCTTCGCCGAACTAGTGCACCTATACAATTTACCATTGTATTTGGTGTGTTGGGAACACAAGAGACTTTATATTATTTGGTTCCAGGGTTGTTTGAGAGAGACCATATTCATCTTACGCCTCCCACGGATTGATAAACCTTAGATCATCCACTTGAGGGAAATTTGCTACTGTCCTACAAAACTCTGCGCTTGGAGGCCCAACACGAGTCTACAAGAACAAGTTGTGTAGTAGACATCAAGCTCTTTTCTGGCGCCGTTGCCGGGGAGGTGAGTGCTTGAAGGTATATCTTTAGATCTTGCAATTAAATCTTTTAGTTTCTTGTTTTTCACTAGTTTGGTTTTATAAAAGAAAACTACAAAAAAATGGAGTTTAGATTGCATCATTTGTATCGTCTTTATAATGTCTTTCGTGAAAATAAGGATTCAAAAAATTGTGCTCAATTGGTAGAGGAAGAAATTATGAAAATACTTAATGAGAATTCCTTGAATGATGAGCATGATTGCAATGTTGCTAGTATGAATTCTCTGAATATCCATGATGCTAATGATATGCAAAGCCACAAGCTTGGGGATGCTATGTTTGATGAAGATGATATTTTTAGTCCCCCAAGTTTTGATGAGCAAATTTATTATGATGATGGCATGCCTCCTATCTATGATGATTATCATGATGACATGTATGCTATAAAGAGTGATAGTAACCATGAAACTTGTCATCATGATTTTAATATTGAATGTGGTTATGTCAATCAAGTGTCTCATGATATTTATTTTGTTGAGTTTGCTCCCACTACCATGGATGAAAAGGAATTTGCTTATGTGGGGAGTAATGAAAATTCTATGCTTGAGCATCATGAAAAGAATGATTTATGTGATAGTTATATTGTTGAATTCCTTCATGATGCTACTGAAATTTATTATGAGGGAGGAACATATGCTTGTAGGAATTGCAATAATATCAAGTTTGCTCTATATGTGTTCAAAGTTTTGAAGTTATGCTTGTTTTGCCTTCCTATGCTAGTTGATTCTTGCTCCCATAAAATTTTTGCTCACAAAATCCCTATGCATAGGAAGTGGGTTAGACTTAAATGTGCTTGTCATGAGATTCATGATGCTCTCTTGCATGTTTCAATTACTATTCCTATATGAGCATCATTAAAATCATCATGCCTAGCTAAAAGGTGTTAAAGAAAAGCGCTTGTTGGGAGACAACCCAATACTTTTACTTTATGTTTTTGAGTGTTCACATGATTAAGATACTGTAGTAATCATGTTTTGTGTCTTTTATTTCAATAATGTGCCAAGTAAAGCCTTTGGGATGACTCACAAGATCAGTAGAATTGATTGTGAACCAAAACAGAAACTTTTGACTCCAGTAAAGGAATTTTCATTTCTTACCGGAGCGTGATAATGATCTGACATTATTACACAGTGTTTATATACAAATTATTCAGGTTGTTATAATTGTTCAGAATTTTTAGAGAAAGGTAAGTATGGTTATACTACAGATCTTCACAGACTGTTCTGTTTTTGACAGATTCTGTTTTGCATGCATAGTTTGCTTGATTTTAGTGTTTCCATAGCTTATATTTAGTGGTATAAATTATGGGAATGATATAATACAGTAGGTATAATGTGGGAACAATTATGAATCTTGTCTTAATAGTACCTAAGTGAATGATCTATATTTACTATACTAACCCATCTCACGAAGTTCCGTTAAGTTTTGTGTGATTGAAGTTTTCAAGTTTTGGGTGAGACACCGATATAAGAAGAATAAGGAGTGGTAAGACCCTAAGCTTGGGGATGCCCAAGGCACCCCCAAGGTAATATCCAAGGAAGACTCAAGCGCGTAAGCTTGGGGATGCCTCGGAAGGCATCCCCTCTTTCGTCTTCAACATTATCGGTATATCTTACTTAGAGCTATATTTTTATTCGTCACATAATATGTGCTTTGCTTGGATCATCATTATATTTTGTTATTTTCTGTTAGGTGTTATTTATAATCTTGTTTTCAATAAAAAGTTCCAAGAATGGCCTTAGGATGCTTGCATTGCATGTTTGATGTGTGCTGTGTAAAAACAGAAACTTTCTCTGTAGTGTTTGAATTTTCATATTTTACTGGAACGTGGAAAGTTTCTGAAATTTTTACACAGTTTTTTCATATAAATTATTTATCATGTCCTAAATGTTCATAATTTTTTGAGTTACAGAAGTACACTGTTTTCATAAATTGCTACAAACTGTTCTGTTTGGACAGATTGTTGTCATAGTTTTGTTATCTACTTATCTTACAGTTTCCATAGCCTATATTGGTAGATATAAATTGTGGAAACGATAGTAAACAGTAGATGATGTTTGGAAATTATTGTGCAACTTGTCTTCGCAGTACAAGTAGTGTGGACTTATTCTTATGTGTACTAACCTATCTCATGAGTTCTTGTTGAGTTTTGTATGGATGAAGTTTTTAAGATTTAGGGAAACCGTGATATAAAAGGAATTAAGGAGACACAAAAGCTCAAGATTGGGGATGCCCAAGGCATCTCAAGATAATATTTCAAGAAGTCTCAAGCATCTAAGCTTGGGAATGCCCCGGTAGGCATCCCACCTTTCTTCATCAACAATTAACGGTTAGTAGCGGTTGAGCCTAAGTTTTTGCTTCTTCACATGATGTGTGCTATTCCTGGAATGTCATTTTATTTTGTTTAACTTGTTGTCTGAATAAAATACTTAGATCTGAAAGTTTTTAGATGAGAGAGAGTTCTCAAATGGCTACCCATTTACTTAACTACTCGCTTGATCTTCACTTATATCTTTTTGGAGTAACTTGTCATTTACTCTTGTGCTTCACTTATATCCTATGAGTAAATTGTTGAATGAATTGAATACCATGAAGTTGAAATTATATGTTCATATCATGCCTAGTAGTAGCTTCACATTGGCTTTAGAAAGTGAAATCTTTTGAAGCTTGACAATCACAATATTGGTCATACAAGCAATTCGTGAATGATTAGTATAAGGAAGAGAACTTTCACATACAAATATATTATCTTGGAAATCTTCTATGATTGTGAATACCCATTAATTATTTTCAAACTTGATCAAATTAGTTGAAGTTGGACAAGGAAGACAATGTAATGAGTTATGGTTGTGTATATTTGCATAGACGTTATATTGTTATGGATCCTCCAACATGTGGTGTTTGCTTAGGATCTTTTGCTAGCCAAAAATTCGTACTAAGTAGAGATACTACCTGTGCATCCAAAAACCCTTAAACCCAGTTTATTGCCATGAGTGTCCACCATACCTACCTATGGATTGAATAAGATCCTTCAAGTAAGTTGTCATCGGTGCAAAAAGGCAATACAAATTGCTTCTAAATGTGTTTAATCATTTAGTGTAAGAGAAAATTGAGCGTTGTACGAACTTGTGATGGCAAAGTAATAAAAGTGACGGACTGCATAATAAAGGTTGCTATCATAAGGGGCAATATAACGTGATGTTCTTTTGCATTAAGGGATTGTGCATACAAAAAAAGCGCATGACAACCTCTGCTTCCCTCTGCGAAGGGCCTATCTTTTACCTTTCAGTATTTACTTTTATGCAAGAGTCAATAGTATGCATTCTCATTTCAACCTCAATTATTCTCTAGTTGGCAAGCATCATGTGGTGGGGAAAGATCTAGGCACATATGGCCAGTCAAATATATTTGATCATGACTTATTATTGTTGACAATTATCTCTATGATAAATGAGTTGGGAGGCGAAACATTAAGCCCCTATCTTTCTCTGTGTTCGATGGATGCCATTTGTTCTAAAAATATGCTTTGAGTACTAGCAATCATAGAAGACTATATGATGATTGAGTATGTGGAGCTCTTACTTAGACTTTGTTGAGAATAAGTTGAATTGCAATTGTTTGGTGACTAAGAACATAGGTTGTTAAGTTTCAAGAGAATTCATTGTTTGAACCATAACATGTGAATTGGTTGCTACTTTATCATGATGAGTTTTATGAGAAAGAGTTGTTGTTATCATGCTAGGAAAAGTGGTTGAAATTATCATTGATCAAACTTATGCACTATGCTAGCATTCACACTTCATAAATTATTTTCTTTTATCATTTACCTACTCGAGGACGAGTAGGAATTAAGCTTGGGGATGCTGATACGTCTCCAACGTATCTATAATTTATGAAGTATTCATGCCATATTTACAAAAAAATTATATGGTTTTGGTATGATTTGAATGGAACTAACCCGGACTGACGCTGTTTTCAGCAGAACTACCGTGGTGTTGTTTTTTGTGCAGAAATAAAAGTTCTCCAAATGCAACGAACTTTTTGATGATTTTTTTTGGAGCAAAAGAGGCACTAGAAGCTTCGTGGGAGGGCCAGAAGAGCCACGAGGTGGCCACAACCCATCAGGGCGCGCCAGCCCCCTCTAGCACGCCCTGGTGTCTTGTGGGCCCCTCATGGCCCATCTTCGCGTGAAACCGACGCCCAAAAATCCTATATATTCAGAAACCCCCAGAAATAACCCTAGATCAGAAGTTCCGCCGCCGCAAGCCTTTGTAGCCATGAAAAACCAATCTAGACCCCGTTCCGGCACCCTACCGGAGGCCATCTTCATCATCCCTATGGTCTCCATGACGAGGAGGGAGTAGTCCACCCTCGGGGCTGAGGATTTGTACCAGTAGCTATGTGTTTAATCTATCTATCTCATGTTCTTGATTTGGCACGATCTTGATGTATCACGGGCTTTGATGATATAGTTGGATCATATCGTGTTTTCCCCTCTCTATCTTGTTGTGATGAATTGAGTTTTCCCTTTGAGATTTCGTTATTACCGGATTGAATACTTTTATGGATTTGAGAGCACTTGATCTATGTCTTGGCACTCAACTCACGGAGTCCCGAGGTGATATTGGGGTAATCTATGCATAGGGGTTGATGCACGTTTTCGTCCTACTTTCTCCGGTAGATATCTTGGGGCACTCTTTGAGGTTCTTTGTGTTGGATTGAGTATTATGAATCTAAAATTGTTTGATGTGTATCGTATAATTAACTCATGGATCCTTGTGGTGACATTGGAGTATCTAGGTGACATTAGAGATGGTTGATGCGTATCATATGGTGTTATTTTAGTACGAACTCTTGGATAGATCGATCGGAAAGGATAACTTTAAGGTGGTTTCGTACCCTACAAACAATTTCTTCTTATGTTCTCCCCTAGATAAGAACTTTGGAGTGATCTTCGTTGCACGTTGAGGGATGGCTATGTGATCCAATTATATTAGAATTGTTGAGAGATTGCACTAGCGAAAGTACGGACCCTAGGCCTTGTTTTCAAGCATTGCAATACCGTTTGTGCTCACTTTTGTTGCTACCTTGCTATTTTTTATTGTTACTATTACAAAAATCAATACCTACTATCATTACTACACTTGTATCACCATCTCTTCGCCTAACTAGTGCACCTATACAATTTACCATTGTCTTTGGTGTGTTGTGGCCACAAGAGACTTTTTATTATTTGGTTGCAGGGTTGTTTGAGAGAGACCATCTTCATCCTACGCCTCCCACGGATTGATAAACCTTAGGTCATCCACTTGAGGGAAATTTGCTACTGTCCTACAAAACTCTGCGCTTGGAGGCCCAACACGAGTCTACAAGAACAAGTTGTGTAGTAGACATCAACAGGGCATGAATAAATCGCTAGAAACAAATTTTTGCTTTCCGCCATCTCTACTTGACTGAAGCGCGCGCGGTGTAGGAGGTAGTAGCAGAAGGAAGAAGTTCACCACTAGGGTGGAGAGAAGGTCAGGTTTTGGTCTAAGGCGAAGGTGGGAAGGGGATGACCGGAGATGCATCATCCACGTGACCTTCTCAACATCAGACCTTCATGGTCGGCCCTGCGATAATGGCTTTTTCAGTTTTCTTCTTAAAATGGTGCTCTTTTCCCTTTTGAATTCAAACTTCAAACTTCTGTTAAAATGTTTACATAATCATCAACATCAATATCTCTAAATTACAGCAGTAACAACCACTTGAACTTCTGTCCAAAACTTTTCTGGACTACAACCTTGACAATCAACAGCAGTGGCACATTACGCAACTTCTTCTTCGACGAGGAGAAGTTTGAGGCTACGGTAGGGAGAGGAGGGTGGACTCACCAGAGCATGAGAGATGATTGGGAGTAACTAGCTCAACCGAAGCAACTTATGATGACCTGAACGTCTGAAGAAGAATACCTCGGCCGAATTAGGGGGTCCGACGACCTATCATCATGTTCGAGCTGGACTGGTGGCTCAGGCAAAGTTGTAGGATCGAAAGTATGTCTAGAGGGGGGTGATTAGACTACTTGACCAAATAAAAATTCTACCTTTTCCCAATTTTAAGTGTTGGCAGATTTTAGCAATGATAGCAAGTCAAGTACACCCTACACATGCATGTCTAAGAGTATAGCAGCGGAAAGTAACAACAAGCATGTATAGTAGAGGGCAGGAAGGAAGATCAAACGCAATTTGTAGATACGAAGATTTTTCCCGTGGTTCCGATAGGTGGTGCTATCGTACGTCCACGTTTATGGAGTCTTCAACCCACGGAGGGTAACGGTTGCGAGAGTCCACGGAGGGCTCCACCCATAAGGGTCCACGAAGTAGCAACCTTGACTATTCCACAACGGCTTCCGTCCACGAAGGACTAGCCTCACTATGGGTAGATCTTCACGAAGTAGGCGATCTCCTTGCCCGTACAAACTTCTTGGTTCAACTCCACAACACGAAGTAGGAGGCTCCCAAGTGACACCTAACCAATCTAGGAGGCACCACCCTCCAAAAGGTAATAGGCTCGGTAATGTCGATGAACTCCTTGCTCTTGTGCTTCAAGATGATAGACTCCTCAACACACAATCACTCTCTCACAGATTTCGCTATGTTGGAAGAGATTGAATTGGTGGAAAGCAACTTGGGGAGGCTAGAGATCAAGATTCATATGGTAGGAATGGAATAGCTTGATCTCAACACATGAGTAGGTGGCTCTCTCTCAGAAAATAGGATGGGGCAAGTATGGAATAGTTCTGAGTGCTTCTCTTTCGAGTGGGTGGTGGTGAAGGGGTATATATAGGCATCCCCAGAAATCCAACCGTTACACCTAAAGTGACCAACTCGGTGACACCGAAGTATAAAACTCGGTGGTACCGAAGTGACCAAAAGGCAGTAACTTTTGAATCTCGGTGAGACCGATATATAACTCTCGGTGGTACCGATCAGGTGGCCAACGGTCAGAATGCACAACTCGGTGACGCCGATTCTCAAATCTCGGTGGTACCGATTCTTGACCATGGCTAACCAGAGAGTTGGTCCAAAAACTCGGTGAGACCGATTTACAATTCTCGGTGGTACCGATTCTTGTGAATAGCTAACCAGGAAGTTCGTCCAAGTCTCGGTGAGACCGACTGGCAAAACTCGGTGGTACCAAAGACTGAAAATAGCTAAACAGAAAGTTGGCAACTGACCTCGGTAGCACCGATGCAGAATCAGTTGCACCGAATGGCTAGGGTTTGGCATGGGTCTGTCTGAGTTTGGGAATCGGTGGGAACGAGTGGGAATTGTTGGTTGCACCGATTTTGGATGTTTGGCTTGGACAGACTTTTGTGGAAGAGTGTGTGGGTGTTTTTGGTGACTATCACTTGTGCACGTGGAGCATCTTGTTCACCAACAGTACTTTACCCCCTTTTAATAGTAGTGGCTTTCCTATGGACTCAAAGTGATTTCTCACAAAGTAAAATGTAGAGTCCTCTTGCTTGAAGCTTTGCCAATCCATTTCCTTGCATCTTGGGGTATCTCCACAATCCTTTTTGCCATCCCTATCATTGAACTTTTCCTGAAATATGCTTAGTGGAAACATTAGTTCAATGACATATATGTTGTTATTAATTACCAAAACCACCAAGGGAGCAAATGTGCTTTCAATCTCCCGCTTTTTGGTAATTGATGACAACATATAAATCAAAGCTTCGACATATGATATAATCAATGAATATAATCGTCGCTTTGAGAAGTATGTGATAAGCAAGAGCTCCCCCTAAATTTGTGCATTATTTTGAATTTACGTTTGAATGCAAATGCACAATCGATTAGGTACATGGGGCACTCTTTCATGTCACATACAACTTGGTGGTGTGCGAGAATAATAAGAATGAATATCATAGCACAACACAATCAAGTAACGGTGAATGACCATCTCATAAGCATCATAATGATAGGAAATAGTAGCAATACACATCAAGTGTATGATCAAACACCAACAAAGTTTAACACAACCAAACCAAAAGATATCAAATGTTTTCGAAAAGCGATAAAAACCAACGCTCTCTCTCTCGAAGCCTAAAGATCTATATACATATTCTCCCCCTTTGGCAACAAGTTACCCAAAAGTTCAAAGGTATATAGCTAATCGTTCTTCTGGGGCTGATCCCCTCTGGTGGTCGATGAAGGAGTCGAGAGAACTGCATCAGCGAAGATGTCGGCAGACGTCATGGACGGAGTTGGTGTAGTCACTGGTGGAACTGGAGGAGCTGATGGAGCTAAAGAGGCTGTAGCAGGTTTTGATGAAGAAGGTTGCAACTCTGTAGCTGGCACTGTAGCTGATCTAGCCTGAGTAGTGAACTGAGTGCTAGGCCGGAGAGGTGCACGATCCTCATCATCATCATCAGTGGAATGAGGGCTAGGCACTGCATCAACTTCCTTCTTGAGCTCTGTCACAGTCACTGTGAATGCATCCACCTTGTTGTTGAGAGTGTGAAATTTGTTGTCAACAATCCTCGCAAGACTTGCCTGGTTCTTCAATACCTCGCTGATGTCCTTCTGCATGCTGAGCATAGTGCTAAGTAGGAGATCCATCTGCTCACTCCTTGACCTGGGCATCTGAGAACTAGACTCTCTGGCTGCCTCTGCATGTGCATGTGCAGTAGCTGAAGTGGGATGGTCTGGATCCATCACCACAACATTATCCTCTAGATCTGGCAACAATGGCAAATGAGGTCTATCAAGAACAAAGATGTGCTTCTCCAGCTTGGAGTTTATGAGCATCTGGATGTAGGGTGCATAGCAACATGAGCGCTTCTAATCAGCAGCAACCCTCTTCACAGTCTCCACTATCAGATCCATCACTCTGAATCTAGTATGTTGATCTAGATGGAGTAGCATGTTAATGGAATATCCTCTGATCATCTTGTCATCTCCAGACTTAGGCATCAATGTATGCCTCAATATGGTGTTGATAGTCCGTAGACCATCCTGGAGGAAGTAAATCAGCAGGGATCTCATTGTACATGTTCTTCATAGCATCATGGCTAGCCTTGGGCTCATTGTAGACATTGATGTCTCCATCTTCCACCTGTGGGACTCCTAAGATGGTAGCCCACTCCTCAACAGTTGATTCATATCTTGCTCCTTCAGTCATCCATACAATTCTACCATCTCCATAGAAATGAGCAGTGGAGTAGAATTGCATGATCATTTCATCATTCCATGCAGTGAATTCCTTGCCAACAAATTCATCCAGACCAATGCAGTGAAAGTTGTCTTGCACACTTGGGAAGTAATCTTCATTCTCCTTGATGTACTTCCAATCTACATACCTCATGTCACTGACAGCAGGGCTCTTATCAAGCAAGATTGTCTCATAGAAATCTTGTTGCTCCTTGGTATAAAATCTGTAGTCCACAGCTGTTTTCCTTCTTTGAGAATATGGATCAATGGCTCTCCATTCTCTCAAACCTGAGTCCTTCCTCTTCTTCATGTCCTCAGTAAGCAAGTGGCTAGCATTGTGCTCTGGAAGGTGTGGTCTTAGCTTCATCAAAGCAGTCATATCATCATCCTCAGCTTCCCTAAAGGTAGAAGTCTTGTTCTTGCTGGAAGCTGGTATCTCTCTGGAGAACCTCTTGGGTTTGTCAGCAGCAACTTTCTTGGGGGGCAGTCTTGGTGCTCTTGGATGTGGTAGTCTTAGGCATAGCATCTGCCATCAGCTTCTTCTTCTTCTTCTTAGGAGGAGCCTTGGCAACTGGCTCTTCCTCCTCTTCTTCCTCAGCAGCCTCTGGATCCTCATACATAGAGGTAGGCCTGCCCACAACATGTATGATCCTCTTTCTGCTCTTCTTCTTCTCCCCAGCCTTCTTAGGCATAGACTTCTTTGGGGGTGACTCAAGGTGAAGAGTCATTGTTGCCCTAGCACTCTCTGGTGCTCTAGCTGATCCTGAGCTAGCATACTCTTTCCTTATTGCCTTCTTCTTCCTTGATGAAGAGGCAGCAGCAGTGGTGTTCCTTGCAACATCATCCTTCTTGGACAGCTCCTCGAGTATGAAATCTTCATGCTCCTCATCTGAGTTGAGCTTCCTTCTTGCCCTGGTTGCAGCTTTGGGCAGATCAGGAGAACTAGGAACATCATCATAGCTCCCCTCAGGACTAGTGACTGAGCTCATGTCAACACTCTGCTCTCTGAGATCATTCCGACTGTCTTCAGCATCTGACATCTCTGACCCTGTGAATTAGAGTGTAGAAGAGTGGAAGGAGATGAGTCATCACAAAATGCAGACATTTTTCAAAGGTTTGAACAGAGAAATCCTTAGATATAGTTGTCAGCAAAAATGGATTTCGGTGTCACCGAGTCAAAAGTTTCGGTACCACTGAGACACACAGAACTCTTTACAGAAACTTGGCAGCAATTTCGGTCACACCGAAAATTACCACTCGGTTTCACCAAGACTGTCCTTAGCAGTACAAAACAAAATCGGTAAAACCGATTTTTCTGACTCGGTATCACCGTGATTCAATTTTGCGGACGACTTGACCTAAAAAAATTCGGTTCGCTAAGATATTGAGATTTCTAGGGGATTTGGAGGATTGCAATCAGTGGTTTATAGATAAAAGTAACTCCAATGCGCGAGAATCAGACGGGGACCGCAAGGAGGGTCGGATCCATACCCTAATTCGGTGAAGGACCCGCTAATGTGACGACGGCGGTGAAGATTCCGTCGGCGCCAGCGATTCCCAACGGCGGAGACGCACGAGGAGTCAAGGGCGACGACCAGGGGGTCCGGAGCGGCAGCTTAGGGTTGGAGGAAAACGAACTTTTGTTGTTGAATTTCAAAAGTCGAGTCTGCCAAGATATATACCCTTCGCTGTCGGTGACACCGGTTCGAAATTTTCGGTGCCACCGAGTTTCTCAACTGTCAGCTGACAGGGAAACTCGGTGTAACCGAGAATAAGGAATCGGTGTTACCGAGATGAAAATCCAGATCAACCCTAGGCATTCGGTGAGACCGAGATTTTGGTGTTGGTTCCACCGAGATGCACTTGGGAGGTTTTAATGGTCAGTCCTTTGTCGATGCGGAACTCCGAGTGCTCCTCACACAGAGGGATCGAGAAGTACTTGTTCAAATTTTGTGATGCAGCAAGAATAGAATATGAGACGAGAAAGCATAGATAGCTAGAGAGTTGTCCTAGGCATTCTTGTCCATCCAATTGGCAAAAGAAAAATCAAAAGCCAAATAGCAACAATTGGATGTCCTCGAATGGATAAATAAATGCAGACCAACATGCTCACACATTAAGATGTCAAATGAAATCATGGCAAACATGCACATAAATACTAGCATCTATCAAGCATTTTGGCGATGACGGAGTCATCTATATATGAGTATATTGACTTAGGAGCCAAGTAAGAATACTTGATCATAGTTCATACTCATCGTTTAAGCACAAGTGGGATTACCACTTTTACATAAAGCATTTAATGTTGTCACATACTATGAGATGCTTTAACTCAAGTCTTAGAGTAAAGCTCCCCTTTGATGTGACATCCCCCCATAGGAGGGATAAACTAACCTTGGGTTTTGTCGATGAAGACTTCATGTTGGTGAGGTAGTGGTGGATGCTCAAGGTTGATGAAGATCACCAAGAGTTGGGATCATCCTTGTTGTTTCCTTACTCTTCTCACCTACATGGGTTAGTCCCAACATACAAGATACAAATACAAGGATATCTATGGACATGGAGTGCAAAGCATACATGATGATGTCCATGGATTTGTTGATTACCTTGTCCCTTGCTTACCTTTGAGGGAATGTGTGACTCCTTGAACTATTGCATGATGTTGATGTTGATTGCAACTAGTTCTTGCCAATAATGAATAGGATTGAATTTCATTGGCGGAGTCATCCCTCAAGAACTTCTCTAGTTCTTCTTCTTGGGGACCCACATCAACTTGATGGGGATCCTTGGTGTTGAAGTGGCACTTGTAGAAGTTGAGCTTGAAGTAGCCTTGGGAACCCACTCCACCAAAGCTTGGGATTCATCTTCATATCAGTCAATGTCCTCTTGAAGCTTGTTCTTGCCCTTGAGCTTGTGGTCTTGTGGTGGAAGGTCATCTTGAGTGTTTGTTCCCTTGGGAAGAGTATGTTCATACTTCTCCCTTTGAGGAACAAACTTGGGCTTGGGGTATTGACCTTCTTCCCATTCAACTCCATTAGCGTTGAAGTAGCCAATGCCATGGTTCTTCCGGTATCCTCCGTGCTTGCGTACAATTTCCTAAAATTGCTTACATCCGGCAAGACTCTTGTAGATACCTTTCTCTATAATTCCTTTCAATAAATCGTTTTCTTGCTCAAGTGTAACTTGGCTAAGAGAATCATCATTAGTGGAATCAATAGAACTACTAGAAGCAACATCATTAGATTTAGCATTTTTAATGTTGCTACTAGATGAAGAACCTTTCTTGCCTTTGTTACTAGTTTGCTTAGACTTAACTTGTGGAATGAAAGTAGACAAGAGTAGTCGTTTGGCTAGATAAGATGAAGTCTTCTTTCGGAGATCGTCATTGATAGCTTTAAGAAACTCATGTTCTTGCTCCAAGTTGAGCTTCTCGAAGCGTAGCTTCTCATGAGTCCTTACAAGCTCTCTATGATCTTCGAGAGTAGATTCATGGGCTAACTTAAGAGTGTTTAATTCTTTAGTTAGTTTTTCTATTTTCATCTTATCATCATCACACGACTTATCTTGACTAGTATGAAAATTATCAAGTTCATTTTGACTAACATCACTAGTTTTATCAAAGAGCAAGTCATCATCACAAAGTAAATCATCTTCATCACTATTGAAATCGAGATACTCGGGGTGTGATACCTTGGGGCCTTTAGCCATGAATCAACTTCCACTCCCTTCGTTTGGTGAATCAAATAGATCATAGGAGTTTGTAGTCACTAGTGCAAGTCCGGCAACACCTTCATCTTGACTATAGTCGGAGTTGGAGTGATAGCTTCTCTCGGAGTTGTTGTCGGATTCGGAGCCAGAAACCCATTCACCAACATGAGCTTGATGTCTTCTTCTTGAGTAGCTCTTGGTGTACTTGTCCTTCTTGTCCGAGTCCCTACTTCTCCTTGAGGGTCTTCGTTCATAACGATCATCTCTACTCCTGCTCTCTCTTTGAGGTGATTCATTCCTTGAGCTTCGTCTTCTTGGAGATGAATTTGTCGGTCATTTCTTCGCTTCCTAAGCCGGCAATCTCATTGGTGATGAGAGCTAGCCTAGAGTACATCTCTGCGACTCCTTCACCATCCTTCATCTTGAACTTGTCAAGCTGACTTTGAAGAACATCCAACTTGGATTCTCTCACGGATTCGGTAGCTTCATGCATATCAACCAAAGTATCCCAAATCTCTTTTGCATTCTCAAGACGGCTGATTTTGTTGAATTCTTCAGGGCATAGGCAGTTGAAGAGAATGTCACATGCTTGAGCGTTGTATTGCAACATCTTCAGTTCATCCGCGGTCGCTTCACGATCCGGTTCCTTTCCATCACCAAAGAATTCACCTTGCAAGCCAACACGAACAACAGCCCAAACGGCGGGGTTATGACCAAGAATATGCATTTTCATTTTGTGCTTCCAACTAGCAAAATTTGTGCCATCAAAATAAGGACCTCTACGGTGATAATTTCCCTCACTAGACGCCATACTCTCCTAGGTTGTGAGACCAATGCAATGGAGACCAAAGCTCTAATACCACTTGTAGGATCAAAAGTATGTCTAGAGAGGCGGTGATTAGACTACTTGACCAAATAAAAATTCTACCTATTCCCAATTTTAAGTGTTGGCAGATTTTAGCAATGATAGCAAGTCAAGTACACCCTACACATGCATGTCTAAGAGTATAGAAGCGGAAAGTAACAACAAGCATGTATAGTAGAGGGTAGGAAGGAATATCAAACGCAATTTGTAGACACGAAGAATTTTCCCGTGGTTCCGATAGGTGGTGCTATCGTACGTCCTTGTTTATGGAGTCTTCAACCCACGGAGGGTAACGGTCGTGAGAGTCCACGGAGGGCTCCACCCATAAGGGTCCACGAAGTAGCAACCTTGACTATTCCATAACGGCTTCCGTCCACGAAGGACTAGCCTCACTATGGGTAGATCTTCACGAAGTAGGCGATCTCCTTGCCCGTACAAACTTCTTGGTTCAACTCCACAACACGAAGTAGGAGGCTCCCAAGCGACACCTAACCAATCTAGGAGGCACCACCCTCCAAAAGGTAATAGGCTCGGTAATGTCGATGAACTCCTTGCTCTTGTGCTTCAAGATGATAGACTCCTCAACACACAATCACTCTCTCACAGATTTGGCTATGGTGGAAGAGATTGAATTGGTGGAAAGCAACTTGGGGAGGCTAGAGATCAAGATTCATATGGTAGGAATGGAATAGCTTGATCTCAACACATGAGTAGGTGGCTCTCTCTCAGAAAATAGGATGGGGCAAGTATGGAATAGTTCTGAGTGCTTCTCTTTCGAGTGGGTGGTGGTGAAGGGGTATATATAGGCATCCCCAGAAATCCAACCGTTACACCTAAAGTGACCAACTCGGTGACACCGAAGTATAAAACTCGGTGGTACCGAAGTGACCAGAAGGCAGTAACTTTTGAATCTCGGTGAGACCGATATATAACTCTCGGTGGTACCGATCAGGTGACCAACGGTCAGAATGCACAGCTCGGTGACGCCGATTCTCAAATCTTGGTGGTACCGATTCTTGACCATGGCTAACCAGAGAGTTGGTCGAAAAACTCGGTGAGACTGATTTACAATTCTCGGTGGTACCGATTCTTGTGAATAGCTAACCAGGAAGTTGGTCCAAGTCTCCGTGAGACCGACTGGCAAAACTCAGTGGTACCGAAGACTGAAAATAGCTAAACAGAAAGTTGGCAACTGAACTCGGTGGCACCGATACAGAATCAGTTGCACCGAATGGCTAGGGTTTGGCATGGGTCTGTCTGAGTTTGGGAATCGGTGGGACCGAGTTGGAATTGTTGGTTGCACCGATTTTGGATGTTTGGCTTGGACAGACTTTTGTGGAAGAGTTTGTGGGTGTTTTTGGTGACTATCACTTGTGCGCGTGGAGCATCTTGTTCACCGACAGTACTTTACCCCCTTTTAATAGTATTGGCTTTCCTATGGACTCAAAGTGATTTCTCACAAAGTAAAATGTAGAGTCCTCTTGCTTGAAGCTTTGCCAATCCATTTCCTAGCATCTTGGGGTATCTCCACAATCCTTTTTGCCATCCCTATCATTGAACTTTTCCTGAAATATGCTTAGTGGAAACATTAGTTCAATGACATATATGTTGTTATTAATTACCAAAACCACCAAGGGAGCAAATGTGCTTTCAGAAGTGGGACTGCCTCTTGGTGTCGCGAATCACCACGAGAGGCGCTGGGACTGGTAGCTGCATAGTTGAACCTCCAGGGGCCGCGTAGTTGAACGGCCGGAGGTGGCCGCCACGAGCGTCGTTGGTGCTGCGGCGGTGGAGCCCCACCAGGAGGAGGCAGAAGCACGGGCAAGAGGGGACAACCAGGAGGAGGCCGAAGGCGGGACCCCCATCATAGGCTGTTGGTGCGGGGATGCAGGCACTTGGCGGCGGCGTGAAGTGGGGCTCCGACGAACTGTTGCCGCCGTCGTCGGCTTCTTGAGAGCATCCCCTGTAGGAGATATGCCCTAGAGGCAATAATAAATGTTATTGATTATCTCCCTGTTCATAATTAGGTTTATGTTCCATGCTATAACTGCTATGGTTCTCGAGTCTACAATAATCACGAGGCTTGGAGGAAGACTCATATGCACGTGTGGAATAATAAACGGTAAAATGTATTCCTAGTCTGGCCTCTAAGACTAGCTCAAGTGTTGCATGATGGTTCTGTTTTCCTGATCATGGGCATGTCTATGCCAGCAATTTTGAGGGCACAATGTTAGAAGAACATTTGTGTTGAATCGACCCGAATTGATGTTATGCTATGAGATACATTCGTCACAAGTTAAATGGTTAATAACACAAAGATGGTTAACATTTGCATGATTCCTCATACCATGAGAGTATCGAGTTTCTTCATGCTTGATTCATGAACATTGGGGTTTGTTAAACGTCATCCGTAACTGGATGGCTATTACGGTGGCTTACGGGTTCATGGGAAAGTATGTCAAGTAACTTAATAGCTCAAGATTGGGATTTGCTCCTCCGACGATGGAGAGATATCTCTGGGCCCTCTTGGTGTTACGGTATCCATCATCGTCTGGCCAGACACTTTGTGATTTGATCACGGGGATGCCGGAACACGGTAACGAGAAAAGAGAACAATACCGGTAACGAGGTAACTGGCATAGTGGACAAGTTGTTGATCCACGGGGATGCCAACATGTCTCACCTCGGGTATTTGTAACATATTGCAAAGCAACAGGAATAGCACACGGCAACTGGAGGTTCACTCAAATATTCATTCGTGTAGGTATAGGGGTCAATATGGGTGTCCACGGCTCCGATGTTGATCATTGATCGGAAGGGGTTCCGGGTCATGTCTATACTTCACCGAACCTATAGGGTCACACGCTTAAGGGTCATCTATCTGCTGAATACTAGACAGGGAGTCTGAGAGAAAATCACCGGAAAAGTTTCGGACAGCGAAAAAGTTCCGCAGAGAGAACACCGGAACAGTTTCGGTAAAACTGAAAAGTTGTTTCAGGGGATACCATTAAGTCAAATTGGTTTTGGCACATGCCTGATAATTCTTGGAGGGTGCCAGAATCATTCTGGAAACTTCTGGGAATTTTTCGGAAGAAAAACCGGAAATGTTCCGGAGCTGCCGGAACCACTTCAGATGCTTTTCGCAGATGAAAATCACTAATCCGGAATTGTTCCGGAACACATTGAAAATTATTTTAGTGGGTACTGGAAATGTTCTAAGCCCACATAAATATTTTCAGTTTGAACGGACGCTGAAAAATGTCGTCGTGAATAGTGAAAGTGCTTTTTGGATATTTATGGAAAACCACCTGTTGGGATATTTCCCAAAAGGCTTCTAGAAGGCCTTGGGGGCCAAGGAAGCCCCTCATGGGGGGCCCCCAAGGGTGTGGCCGGCCAAGATGGGTGGAGCTCCTTGGAGCTCCACATGGCACCCCATTTTGTCCATAACACCCTCATGTGAACCCTTTTGCATTGGGGTTTTTGGTAATTTGTGGAGGCACACTACCCCTTGGTTTTCCTATAAATAGGAGGTGAGGGGGCTGCCCAAACCTCATCGTTGCTCTCATACACAAGCCATGCATGATCTGGCCTTCTCTCCCTCCCCGCGAAATAGTTTACTAGAGCCGATTGGCTGTCTGGGTTCCGGCAGGAACTAGTTCTGGACGGCGAAGCCCTGCCGGATAGTTGACACCGTATGTGTGCAACTCTGTAGAGAGATCGTAGTTTCGGTCTTAGTTCGAGAGTGCCTCCCGAAGGGCTGTCCGTGTGACCGTCCGTGTTTCGAAGGTTCTCCCGAAGGGCTGTCCGTGTGACCGTCCGGTTTTTGAAGGTCCTCTCGAAGGGCTGTCCGCGTCACCGTCCGGGGGACTGTCCGACCGCCTCCCGAAGGGCTGTCCGAGGGGCAGATGAGGGTATACATCCTCGCGGTTGGGAGGTTGTAAATCCTAGCTGCGGGGATCTGCACCGCCAATTGTCATCGACTCTACTTCCGCTGCGCTACGAGTCGATAACGAAAAAGATCAAACCTTGTATGCAGTCTCCATAGTGATCCTGGGCTGGTGCGTAGGTCGGAAATTTTTTGTTTTCTGCTGCATTACCCTACAGTGGCATCATGAGCCATGCTATGTGTAGATGCAGGTTGCGATCTAGAATACATAGAGATGTATGGGTGTTGCACAATATAATTAGGTAGTAGATGAGTTCTATTACTGAAAATTGTTTGTGCGGGTAGCAGATGAAATCTGTTACCCGATGTTCTTGTTGCTTCCCTCGGATTTGCATATTTCTGATCTTGATAACAGCATGGTGGAGTTTCAATGTTCTGGCAATCCGCGATCCTGATTGATCAACGAAGTGCTAACAGTTCATTGAATTCCACTGTAGTTAAAAAGAAAGATGAAATTTCGCAGACGAAAGGGCGATGCAGATATGATCTGCACGGGGGTCATGCGTATGACGAAGTTCAGTATGGGGCTCGAGATTTTATTATCTTGTGTTTCATACACCCCGCAAAGTTAATCTAGCAATTTGAATTATCATACTTGATGATGGACGTTGGTAGCTTCGGTTTGTTTCGAAACCTTAGAAGCCACGAAAAACAAGTTCTTGCATAAACCGATTAGAGGCGTCTAACTTGGTTTTGCAGGATGGTTTGCATGTGATGTGGTATAGCTAGTCTCATATTAATTCGATTATGTATGAGATGACTATATGATGTAATTTGGTTAACATGACCTGCGTGTCATGATTCGGCATGATGGCTGGAGCCATATGATTGCACTTTAATGACCTGCGTGTCAACCTTATGTAATGCACTTATTTTATTAGCTATAGAGATAGAAATATTATTTGGTGCATCGACAAGGTGGTGGCAATCTTCAAGAAGGTGAACACCGATGTGAATGCCAAAGACGAAGAAATACTTGACTTCTCCGTCAGAAGGGGCTATACCATATCATGCTATTATGAATTGCCTGAGATGTTTATCCCTCTTGATGAACCCTTCTTGATTGTGCGGTAGTCGCTTTTTATTAGGGTGATCTCTCACTTAAAAATATCAAGTAGTTAGTGTTCTCCCAAGTGTAGCACCGTCTACAACACGTATTTTTTCGGGGTGCGCCATGTACACATGAGCACGAACGATTAGAGAGGTGCAAGGCGGGTGAAGGTCAGACCTCACTGCGTGATCACTTGGTTGTCTTGACGTTTAGGCAGGACAGTCCTGAGCTCGGAACACGTGCATCGAAAGATGGACAAGAGTCACATAGAGATGTGATTGGCAAGTTGGCCTATCGATTGAAATTCACGTCATCAGTGATGAACCCGTCAATGGCGTCGAATTGAAATACGGATCTTGAATCACTCACAATCAATTATGAGAGATATTGATTTGAGTGGGAGCGCACTTTAGAATTAATTCTTTTAATTCTTAGTGCAATTGATTTTGAACTTTGTCTAAGTGTGGTTTGCATAATAGTTGTAGAAGAATGGCTCGCGTTTCTACCTTCCCTATTAAAATTGAATAGCTGTTAAATATCTGGTTAAAACTTTACGGTTGGTAACGTAATATGAGGATTGTCCTCAAGAGTGCCGAGAAGGACTTTTTCCTATCACATACTTTCGGTATTCTCCCGCTAATGCTATGGATGATATGACTCTCGTCCTTCGATCCAAAAGCTAAAATTCCGTTACGGTCAAGTGAAATATGTTTGCTTCCATGAGACCCGAACTTCGTAAGTTTGGATAGTTATGTGACATTCATGGAATCTGAAAATCAATTTCAGAGACAGACAAAGGCTAAAAGATATGAGATATCCAAAGTAATGTTTGTTTGCAAAACATTAGTAAAGTGTTTACTATGCATTGGACTGATAAGAGAGGGATCCAAAAGAACGCATGTCATATGATGAAAGGTGAATAAAACAACAACTTAAAGAGAAAGGAAGTGTCCGAAGGGTGTTGGTGAAACTTTCACTCCTAGGAAGTCCGGGGCTAACGCCACTCTTAAGTTGGGTGCTTCTTCTCAGAGTAGGAGAAATACTGAAAGTTAAACTGTTAGAAGTATGAAGGCAGAAAGAAAGAAGACTGGAATATCCAGCTCATGTATGAATGTCATACAAGTTTTTGATGTATAGAAGGCTGGTCAAAGATATAGTTCTTTGGAATTATGGTTAAACATGTTGATCACTAATTCTTGGGTATTGTGAGTTGATCACAAAGATACCCACTTGATTGCATTCTGTTGCAACTCGATGTAAGAACTACTATGGCCTGAAAGACTAGCCAGGAATGAGGTTAAGATACACACAGGGAACATAGTAAATGTTACTATACCTTCCATTGGTGTATTACCTATGTATTTACTTTCATAATTCATTTTAGAGTTTCACACTCTAGCCCTTTGCATAAGGTATCTTGCAAGAAGGTTGTTCATAAGAGAACTTTTGATGTTCGGTGTTATGAATAAAATAAGGGCCATACTTTCATTATGAATGAGACGTGTGTTATGAATATTGATAATGATACATTACCTCTGGGTTTACTTTCATAATTCATTTTAGAGTTTCATACACTCTAGCCCATTGCACAATGTTTGTTGCAAAAGAGTTGTTCATAAAACAACAATTGTTGTTCAGTATTATGAATAACATGAAGGGCCATGCTTCCATCCTAGATGGGATGTATGTTATGAATATTGATGTAAATATGATACATCCATAACACTGACGCTAAATGTCACAAGACTAAAAGAATACCACACAAGTGTGGCACTGCATTTGGTCACATTGGAGAAACCCGCATGGAAAATTCCATTATGATGGATTTTGAAGTCGTTTGATTTTGAATCATCTGACACTTGCATCTTTCCTCTGAAAAGCGAAGTGACTGAAATACCATTCACAGGCCATAAGGAACGAGCAAAGAACATATTGGTGATCATACATTATGATGTGTGTAGTTCAATAAATGTTGTTGCAAGTAGTGGATTTACCTATCTTCAGAAATGACTCAAGTAGATATATGGATATTTACTTGTTGAGACATAAGTCTGGATCTGTTGAATTCATTCATAAGGTTTTCAAAAATGAAGTAGAAGTTATTGTAACAAGAAAATTATGTTTCTGCAAATTGATTGTGGAAAGGAATATTTGAGTTACAAGTTTAGCGAATGTCTGATGAGTTGTGAAAGGGGTTTCATAACTTGCACCTCCCGAAACACCACTGCAAGTGAAAAGTCCGTGAAGATGTAATCGAACCATTTATGACATGGTAAGATCAAAGATGACATAAATAAATTTGCCATTATCCCTTTTAAAGTGATGCTTTAGAGACTGCGGCTTTTACACTGAAAAGAGCTCCATCGGGTCTGTTGAAATGACTTTATGGTATGGTACGCCCAACCATGTTATATCTTTTCTTAACATTTGGAATATGGGGCTTGTGTAAAAGGTTACAAACCTATTCCAAATCAGACAAGTGTTGCTTTGTAGGTTATCCCAAGTCATTGGGTATTCCCCCACCACTATACCGAGGCAAAGGATTTTGTCACAAAACGGTATGCTTTTAAAGAGAATAGTTCTTACAAAAGGTGAGTGGGAGGACAGTGCAACTCGACGAGATAACCAGTATCTTCGTCATCAGGTCAAAGGAAAGGAACCTTGGAAGTGATTCCGGAGTTTCCTACTGCGACTGATACGGAAGTCCCTACAATAAAATGTATGGACTTCGGTCGAACTTGCAGCTGAACCACGTAGGCAAGGCTCGTGCAAACCTCTCAGGTGCGCAAATGAGATATTGTTGTTGGACAACAGTATACCTACGATACACAAGGAAGCGGTGATGGGCCCTGACTCCGGAATTGGCTAAATGCCAATACAATCCGAGATAGTTTCCATATAACTGTTTCAAGATTAAAATCTTGATACACCTTTCGGAAGGCTTAGAGTCTAACGAATATTTATGGAACTAAAAACTGATATGGATAAAAATGTTTTATCCATAAAGCTCGACTTGTTGAAATAACAAGTTCAAGGAGTTGACTACGATGAGGTTGTTTCACCGTAGCGATGCTTAAAGTTGGTTCGGGTTGAACTAGCAATTAATACATATTTCAATCATGAGATATGAAACATGGATGACGAAAGGATTTCCATCTGATGGAAATGTAACCAAGGACTTGCATGTGTTACAGTCCAAGGTATTTTGTCAGTCCAGAGGATGCTAGTAAGTATGCAAACTTCAGAGTTCCAGCAATGGACAGAAGAGAGCAAAATGGAGTTGGAATCTTCGTGTTTTGATGAAATGGTCGAAAAGGGTTTTTGACTTCATCAATGGGTAACGAAGATGCTTGTGATTCAAGAAAATAAGTGGGAGCATAATAATATTCCTAAAAACCTTGTGTGCTTGACACATTGTTAATTGGAAATAAATTTCTTGACATGAATTAGGACTTCATTTGAAAATAGATTTTTTGATGAAGTGCTTGGGCTAAATAGCCTTGATATTAGGCATGATGATCTACGGAGATAGATTTACCTAATGGGGCTGAGCAAAGATACATATTGACAAAATGCTAAAACCTTTTAGCATTGAAAAACGTCAAGGAGTGATTCTTGCCGAAGTCACATGGAAAGAGTTTTTGCAATACTCGGTGTCCCAATACACTGATGAGAAAAATACATGATGGTGATTCCACACACTCTTGTGTTTGGATTAATCATGTATTCCATGGTATGTAAAAACAACCAGATATGTCCAATACTCCAAAGTTGTTGCGGGTATAGATACCAAAGTGATCAAAGTATTGATCATGGGACAACAGTGAAAGATGTCATTGAGTACTAGATCAGTACTGATGACATGTTTTCTCGCAAGCAGAGATTATGAAGTGCTCATTGTAAGTAATTACATCGATACAGTCTTCATCAATGCTCCATGCGATTTTCGATTTAAGTTAAGGGTTTTGTGTAATACACAACATGGTGGCACGGTAGTTGGAAATTGTTCCAAACAAGATACTATGGCGAATTCTATAACAAAGGCTAAGTATGTTGACGCTTTAGAAGCGACAAAGAAGTTGTTGAATCATATAGTTCATTCATGAACTTAGTATGGTTCCAAGATGGCTTTGGTCTATGGGACACTATTGCAGATAGTTGCTCCATAGCTCAGTCTGAGGAATCAGGTTTCGACCAATGATTCACACATATGCAAAGCCAAATCCACACAAAATATGAATTTTGTGAAAGCGTGAAAACGCAAGGATATGCAAAGTTACACACGGAGCTGAAGTCGTCAGATCCGTTGGACAGCAGGCTATACCACACGCGAAGCATATTTTACACCAGTGTGCCACAGGTGTAAAGTGCATTAGCATTAACTAGATTATTGACTCTAGTGCAAGTGGGAGTCTGTAGGAGATATGCCCTAGAGGCAATAATAAATGTTATTGATTATCTCCCTGTTCATAATTAGGTTTATGTTCCATGCTATAACTGCTATGGTTCTCGAGTCTACAATAACCACGAGGCTCGGAGGAAGACTCATATGCACGTGTGGAATAATAAACGGTAAAATGTATTCCTAGTCTGGCCTCTAAGACTAGCTCAAGTGTTGCATGATGGTTCTGTTTTCCTGATCATGGGCATGTCTATGCCAGCAATTTTGAGGGCACAATGTTAGAAGAACATTTGTGTTGAATCGACCCAAATTGATGTTATGCTATGAGATACATTCGTCACAAGTTAAATGGTTAATAACACAGAGATGGTTAACGTTTGCATGATTCCTCAGACCATGAGAGTATCGAGTTTCTTCATGCTTGATTCATGAATTTGGGGTTTGTTAAACATCATCCGTAACTAGATGGCTATTACGGCGGCTTACGGGTTCATGGGAAAGTATGTCAAGTAACTTAATAGCTCAAGATTGGGATTTGCTCCTCCGACGATGGAGAGATATCTCTGGGCCCTCTTGGTGTTACGGTATCCATCATCGTTTGGCCAGACACTTTGTGATTTGATCACGGGGATGCCGGAACACGGTAACGAGAAAAGAGAACAATACCGGTAACGAGGTAACTGGCATAGCGAACAAGTTGTTGATCCACGGGGATGCCAACATGTCTCACCTCGGGTATTTGTAACATATCGCGAAGCAACAGGAATAGCACACGGCAACTGGAGGTACACTCGAATATTCATTCGTGTAGGTATAGGGGTCAATATGGGTGTCCACGGCTCCGATGTTGATCATTGATCGGAAGGGGTTCCAGGTCATGTCTATACTTCACCGAACCTATAGGGTCACACGCTTAAGGGTCATCTATCTTCTGAATACTAGACAGGGAGTCTAAGAGAAAATCACCGGAAAAGTTTCGGACAGCGGAAAAGTTCCGCAGAGAGAACACCGAAACAGTTTCGGTAAAACTAAAAAGTTGTTTCAGGGGATACCATTAAGTCAAATTGGTTTTGGCGCATGCCTGATAATTCTTGGAGGGTGCTAGAATCATTTTGGAAACTTCTGGGAATTTTCCGGAAGAAAAACCGAAAATGTTCGGGAGCTGCCGGAACCACTTCAGATGCTTTTCGCAGATGAAAATCACTAATCCAGAATTGTTCCGGAACGCATTGAAAATTATTTTAGTGGGTACTGGAAATGTTCTAAGCCCACATAAATATTTTCAGTTCGAACGGACGCTGAAAAATGTCATCGTGAATAGTGAAAGTGTTTTTTGGATATTTATGGAAAACCACCTTTTGGGATATTTCCCAAAAGGCTTCTAGAAGGCCTTGGGGGCCAAGGAAGCCCCCTCATGGGGGGCCCCCAAGGGTGTGGCCGGCCAAGATGGGTGGAGCTCCTTGGAGCTCCACATAGCACCCCATTTTGTCCATAACACCCTCATGTGAACCCTTTTGCATGGGGGTTTTTGGTAATTTGTGGAGGCACACTACCCCATGGTTTTCCTATAAATAGGAGGTGAGGGGGCTGCCCAAACCTCATCCTTGCTCTCATACACAAGCCATGCATGATCTGGCCTTCTCTCTCCCTCCCCGCGAAATAGTTTCGTAGAGCCGATTGGCTGTCTGGGTTCCGGCAGGAACTAGTTCTGGACGGCGAAGCCCTGCCGGATAGTTGACACCGTATGTGTGCAACTCTGTAGAGAGATCGTAGTTTCAGTCTTAGTTCGAGAGTGTCTCCCGAAGGGCTGTCCGTGTGACCATCCGAGTTTCGAAGGTTCTCCCGAAGGGCTGTCCGTGTGACCGTCCGGTTTTCGAAGGTCCTCCCGAAGGGCTGTCCGCATCACCGTCCGGGGGACTGTCCGACCGCCTCCCGGAGGGCTGTCCGAGGGGCAGATGACGGTATACATCCTCGCGGTTGGGAGGTTGTAAATCCTAGCTGCGGGGATCTGCACCGCCGATCGTCATCGACTCTACTTCCGCTGCGCTACGAGTCAGTAACGAAAAAGATCAAACCTTGTATGCAGTCTCCATAGTGGTCTTGGGCTGGTGCGTAGGTCGGAAAATTTTTGTTTTCTGCTGCGTTACCCTACATCCCCTGTCGGCGGCAACATGGATCTAGGGGCGGGCGCGTCGTGCTGGGATGTCGGGTCTGGGCGGCGCGCGGGATTGCGGGGATCCGGTGGCACGCGGGCGTCCGGTGGTGCCAGTAGGTGCGTTGGGACAGGGGGAGTGGTGGTGGCGGCGGCGGGTGACGCTCGGGTCAGGTGGCCGGCGATGGGAGGTGGTCGGGTGGATCGAGAAGAGGTGATGTGGGAGGAGGGGTGGGCCGGTCGGAGGGGTTCGTTGGACCGGGCAGGTTTCTTTTTTTTGTGTTTTGGGATCTCAGGAACGTCCCGTCGCGCCCTTATAGGGCCATTGTTATCATAATAACTATTCTAATCTTGGGATTAGAATAGTGCCACCCTATATATATAGGGATATATAGGGTGGGTCTATTCTAACACCACCCCTTAAGAGTCTTATTCTGACATCATTTTCTTATTCTGACAACACCCACGCCTCGCATCCCCACCTTATTCTACGAACTGCAACAAAAAAAATACCCACCAGCCCACTAGTGCCCCCACCCGCCCCACCCACCCACCTCCGCGGACACCTCCCATCTCGCATGACTTCCTCCCGACCGGGGCCACCCCGCCTCCTCCTCCTCCCGGCCGGCGCTGCCTCGCCGCCTCCTCCCGGCCGGCGTCGCCCCGCCTCCTCCTCCCGGCCGGAGCCGCCCCGCCGCCTCCTCCACCCGGCCGGCCGGCATCACCCCGCCTCCTCCTCCTCTCCGTCGGAGCCACCCCGCCTCCTAGCGCCCCCCGCCTCCTCCTCACGGTCGGGGCCGCCCCGCGTCCTCCTCCTCATGGTCGGGGCCGCCCCGCGTCCTCCTTCCCCCGCCGATGCCTAGCCAACACGGCCCGTCGCCGGATCCAGGCTGCGCCGGCCCCCAACGACGCCCCACCACCGGATCTGGGATGCCAATGCTGCCCCTTCGCCATCCCCCTTCTCCGTCTCCTCGCCGGTGGCAGCGCCCACCGCAGCTTCGCCGCCCCTCTTCGCACACCAGCGCAGGCAGTGGGGCTTCGTCCACGGCGAGCCTCGGGTATTGTTTGTAGTTGGGCGGGGTCCACGGGCTTCATCCCCCAGCCCTACGCATGACTACGACGAACTCCCCAGGATGAAGGTGCCGGGGAGCGTGACGTGCAGCTCGTTTTGCCTCATCGTGCAGCTCGTCGTGGCTCAGGTTGCAACTCGGCGTGCCGTGGCATGCAGTCCGTTTGCACCATCGGTTTCGGCCATGCCAAGCTGCGGTATAGATGCACACGGCATGCATTTTTCTTGTGTGTGCGAGGTTCTTCCAGCTAGCCCATGCAGTTCGTTGGTGTAGTACGGTTAGTTGACCAAATTTAATGTCTGTGCCGCTTGCCGGCAGTAGCAACATTTGTGTACTTATTTTTTTCAGTTCTCCCTTGGATAGTTGTTTTGATTTAGGAATTTTAATGTGTTCACTTGTCTTGGACATGACAGTGCTCTATGTACTTGTGCACAATAAAAAAAGCAAACAAAAAACAGTGAAGAAGAACAAAAACTCATGAAATTCAGTTTTGGTAGCCTCGCGGTTCACTTTCGGTAGTGTCACGGTTAACTTATACTGTTGTAAATATGCCCTAGAGGCAAAAATAAAGTGATTATTATCATATTTCCTTGTTCATGATAATTTTTTATTATCCATGCTAAAATTGTATTGATTGGAAACTCAAATACATGTGTGGGTACATAGACAACACCGTGTCCCTAGTGAGCCTCTAATACATTAGCTTGTTGATCAAAGATGGTCGAGGTTTCCTAACCATAGACATAAGTTGTCATTTGATAACGGGATCACATCATTAGGAGAATGATGTCATGAACAAGACCCAAACTATGAACGTAGCATATGATCGTGCCAAGTTTATTGGTATTGTTTTCTGCATGTCAAGTATTTGTTCCTATGACCATGAGATCATGCAACTCACTGATACCGGAGGAGTGCCTTGTGTGTTATCAAACGTCACAACGTAACTGGGTGACTATAAAGATGCTCTACAGGTATCTCCGAGGGTGTCTGTTGAGTTGGCATGGATCAAGACTAGGATTTATTACTCCATGTGACGGAGAGGTATCTCAGGGCCCACTCAGTAATACAACATCATAATGAGCTTGCAAGCAAAGTGACTAAAGAGTTAGCCACAAGATCTTGTATTACGGAACGAGTAAAGAGACTTGCCGGTAACGATATTGAACTAGGTATGGAGATATCGACGATCGAATCTCGGGCAAGTAACATACCGATGAACAAAGGGAGCTGCATACGGGATTGACTGAATCCTTGACATCGAGGTTCGACCGATAAAGATCTTTGTAGAATATGTAGGAACCAATATGGGCATCCAGGTCCCGCTGTTGGTTATTGACCGTATCTCGGTCATGTCTGCATAGTTCTCGAACCCGTAGGGTCTGCACACTTAACGTTCGGTGACGTTTTGGTATTGTTGAGATGAATATGTTGGTGACTGAAAGTTGTTCGGAGACCCGGATGAGATCCCGGACATCACGAGGAGTTCCGGAGGTAAAGATTGATATATGGGAAGTACCGTGTTGGTCACCGGAAAGAGTTCGGGCGTCACCAGCAGTGTACTGGGAGTGCCGAAGGGTTCCGAGGGTCCACCTGAAGGGGCCCACATGCCCCGGAGGGCTCCATGGGCTATGAGAGGGGGAGCACCAGCCCCTGGTGGGCTGGCCGCCCCTCCCACATAGGCCCATGTGGCTGGAAGGTGGGGGCCAAGCCCAAAGGGGGCCGCCGGCCCTTGCCTTGGGTGGCAAGGCAACCCCCTTGGCCGCCGCACCAAACCCTAGGGGAAACCCTAGGGCGGCCGGCCCCCTCCTCTCCCCCTATATATATGTGAGGGGAGGGAGGGCTGCAGCACCCCAAGCCACGGCGCAGCCTCTCCCTCCCTCATAGATCGTTTTCTCCTCTAGATCAATTCCGGTAATGCTTGGCGAAGCCCTGCCGGAATAGTTCCACCACCACCACGCCATCGTGTTGCCGGAGATCTCATCTACCTCTCCGTCCTCGCTTGCTGGATCAAGCAGGCGTAGAACATCATCGAGCTATACGTGTGCTAAACGCGAAGGTGTTGTCCATTCGGCACTTGATTGGGAGTTCGTGGGACGGATCGTGATTGGATCGCGAAGACGTTCGACTACATCAACTGCGTTTCTTAACACTTCCACTTAGCAATCTACAAGGGTATGTAGATGCAATCTCTCCTCTCGTAGATGGTCATCTCCTAGATTGATCTTGGTGAAGCGTAGGAAAAAATTTGTTTCCCATGCAACGTTCCCCAACAGTGGCATCATGAGCTAGGTCTATGCGTAGATGGCATCACGAGTAGAACACAAAGGAGTTTGTGGGCATTGATATTCAGATTGGTTCCTTCCTTGGTCTTTTCTTGATTCAGCGGTATTGTGGGATGAAGCGGCCCGAACCAACTTTACATGTCCACGTACATGAGACTGGTTCAATCGACTGACATGTAACTTTGTTGCATAAGATGGCTGGCGGGTGTCTGTCTCTCCCACCTTAGTTGAATCGGATTCGACAAACGCGGTCCTTGTAGAAGGTTAAATAGCAACTTGTATATCACCCTTGTGGTTTTGCGTAGGTAAGAATCGTTCTTGCTAGATACGCATAGCATCCATGTAAAACATGCAACAACAAATTAGAGGACGTCTAACTTATTTTTGCAGGGTATGTTGTGATATGATATGGCCAAAGACATGATGATATATATTTGATGTATGAGATGATCATGTTTTGTAATATTTTATATCAACTTGCATGTTGATACGGCAACCGGCAGGAGCCATAGGGTTGTCTTTATTATGTGGCATGCGTGTCACTCATTAAGTGCTATGTAATGCTTTACTTTATCGCTAAGCGGTAGCAATAGTAGTAGAAGCATGGTTGGCGCGACAACCTCGATGGCAACACGATGATGGAGATCATGGTGTCATGCCGGTGACGATGGAGATCATGTCGGTGCTTTGGAGATGGAGATCAAAAGCACAAGTTCATGGCCATATCATGTCACTTATTGTCGGTGCACTAGGACTGGGGTACCCAGTGCCCCTGACTTACGCACACATCTTCAGGAAGACCTGGCAAGCCATCCCCCGGTAGGCACGAGCCGATCGTCCACCGCTCCACCGCATCGCAATGCCAGTCATTTGTCGATGCGGTGTCGAGCCCTCGGGTGGCTAAGTGGCTCTCACTAAGTACGTGGCGACGCGCTGAGAGACAGATTACGCCCGTTTGACACCCGTCCAGAGGCGTGTCAAGATACTAAGCAATAGTTAGCCAAAGCGGTGGTAGAAGCCTGTCGGGGATGCATCCCCGCACGCCACCTAGGCTAGCATTTATGGCATTTTGTCCTGAGTGCTAGAGTTAGGTATGATAGCACTGTTAGCTATCAAATCACTAGATAATGTCTGTTTTGCCACTGTGGTCGCCCCTTGAGCTATAAAAGGAGGCCCAAGGCAACCTAGCTAAAGATTCGGACCTTTGGACACTTGTACTCACGTAGCAGCTCTCCCTAAGGCAACCTTGCCGGGTTTGAGCTCTGCGCGTGCTTCGTGTTCCCCCGATCAATCCACCAAAGCAGAAATAGGGTTTTACGCTTCACAGTGGTCCGAACTTGGGTAAAACACCAGCGTCTCATCGTCGTGATGTCTCACCACCTCTGCTCTTTGTGCAACGTGACCTCACCCCCGCCGAACCACAAAGGGGCCCGTGTCCCCATAGGTGATCGTGTGCATCGTGACCCGACACTTATGATTTGCATGTGATGTTAATCCTTTTATGCATCTTATTTTGCTTAGGACGACGGTAGCATTATAAGGTGATCCCTCACTAAAATTTCAAAATAAAATTGTGTTCTCCCCGAGTGTGCACCGTTGCGAAAGTTCGTCGTTTCGAAGCACCACGTGATGATCGGGTGTGATAGACTCTACGTTCGCATACAACGGGTGCAAGCCAGTGTTGCACATGCGGAACTGATATGTCTCCAACGTATCTACTTTTCCTCACTCTTTTGCCCTTGTTTTGGACTCTAATTTGCATGATTTGAATGGAACTAATCCGGACTGACGCTGTTTTCAGCAGAACTACCATGGTGTTGTTTTTGTGCAGAAATAAAAGTTCTTGGAATGGAATGAAACTTTTTGGAGATTTATTTCAGAATAAATAAGAATTATTGGAGCCAAAATACACCGCAGAGGGGGGCCAGGGTGAGCATCACCCACCAGGGCGTGCCAGGCCCCCTAGGCGTGCCCTGGTGGGTTGTGCCCACCTCGTGGCCCCACTTGCCCTAACTCCGCCACTATAAATTCCTAAATTCGGAGAAAAAAATCAGGGAGAAAGAATTATCGCATTTCACGAGACGGAGCCGCCGCCACCTCCTGTTCTTCATCGGGAGGCCAGATCTGGAGCCCGTTTGGGGCTCCGGCGAGGGGAATCTTCGGTCTTCGTCATCACGAACCTTTCTCCATCGCCAATTCCATGATGCTCCCCACCGGGAGTGAGTAATTCCTTCGTAGGCTTGCTGGTCGATGAGGAGTTGGATGAGATTCATCATGTAATCGAGTTAGTTTTGTTAGGGCTTGATCACTAGTATCCATTATGTTCTGAGATTGATGTTGCTATGACTTTGCTATGCCTAATGCTTGTCACTAGGGCCCGAGTGCCATGATTTCAGATCTGAACCGTTTATGTTATCATCTCTATATCTATGTTCTTGATCCGATCTTGCCTAGTCATATGCACCTATTACGTGTTATGATCCGTCAACCCCATAGTGACAATATTTGGGATACTTCGCGGTGATGACCGTAGTTTGAGGAGTTCATGTATTCACCATGTGTTAATGCTTTGTTCCGGTTCTCTATTAAAAGGAGGCCTTAATATCCCTTAGTTTCCTTATGGACCCCGCTGCCACGAGAGGGTAGGACAAAAGCTGTCATGCAAGTTCTTTTCCATAAGCACGTATGACTATTTACGGAATACATGCCTACATTACATTGATGAACTGAGCTAGTTCTGTATCGCCCTAGGTTATGACTGTTACATGACGAATATCATCCAACGAGTTACCGATCCAGTGGCTACGACCTTTTCACTTATTGTTCTTGCTAAGTTACTATTGATGTTGCTGCTGTTCCAACTGCTACAAAACTACTGCTACTACTGTTACCGCTACTGTTACTGTCACTACTGCTATCAAACTATCATATTACTGTGCTACTGATTACCCTGCTGCAGATATTTAATCTCCAGGTGTGGTTGAATTGACAACTCAACTGCTAATACTCTCAAGTATTCTTTGGCTCCCCTTGTGTCGAATCTATAAATTTGGGTTGAATACTCTACCCTCGAAAACTGTTGCGATCCCCTATACTTGTGGGTTATCAGGAACACTCGGGTTAGACTTGACGAGCCTAGCATGTACAGACATGGCCTCGGAACACAAGAGACCGAAAGGTCGAACATGAGTCATATAGTAGATATGATCAACATGGAGATGTTCACCACTGAAACCACCTCATCTCACGTGATGATCGGACTTGGGTTGGTGAATTGGGATCATGTAGCACTCGAATGACCAGAGGGATGTCAATTTGAGTGGGAGTTTTAAGTAATATGATTAAATAAACTCATTATCTTGAACAATAGTCTAAGTAATCTTTGCAAAATTTATGTTGTAGATCAATTGCTCGCGCAGTAGCTCCCCTGAATTTCAATGCGTTCCTAGAGAAAGCCAAGCTGAAAGATGATGGAAGTAACTTTGTAGACTGGGCCCGTAATCTGAGGATTATCCTCACGGCTTCCCAAAAGGCTTATGTCCTTGATGCACCACTCGGTGTGCCACCTGCTCCAGTATCGTCTGCAGACGTTGCGAACGCCTGGCAGGCGCATTCTGATGACTACTGAAAAGTTCAATGTGCTATGTTGTATGGCTTAGAACCGGGACTTCAAAGACGTTTTGAACGTCATGGAGCATATGAGATGTTCCAGGAGTTGAAGTTTATTTTTGAGAAAAATGCCCGGATCGAGAGGTATGAGACCTCCGATAAGTTCTATGCTTGCAAGATGGAGGAGAACGGTTCTGTCAGTGAGCACATACTCAGAATGTCTGGGTATTCCAACCGTCTGGCTGAGTTGGGAATTACTCTCCCGCCAGAGGCGATCACTGACAGAGTTCTTCAATCACTGTCACCTAGCTAGAAAAGCTTTGTGTTGAACTATAACATGCAAGGGATGAACAAATCAGTCGCCGAACTGTTTGCGATGCTGAAAGTCACTGAGTCAGAAATCCAGAAGGAGCATCAAGTGTTGACGGTCAATAAAACCACTAGTTTCAAGAAGAATGGCAAGGGCAAGAAAGGTAACTCCAAGAAGAGTGGCAAAGCAGTTGCCCCTCCCATGAAGAAACCCAAGGCTGGACCTAAGCCAGAAACTGAGTTCTTGCATTGCAACGGAACTGGCCACTGGAAGCGGAATGCCCCAAGTATCTGGCCGACAAGAAGTCGGCCAACACCAAACAAGGTATATATGATATACATGTTATTGATGTGTACCTTACCAACTCTCGTTGTAGTGCCTGGGTATTTGATACTGGTTCGGTTGCTCACATTTGCAACTCAAAGAAGGAACTACGGAATAGACGGAGGCTCGCAAAGGACGAAGTGACGATGCGCGTGGGAAATGGTTCCAAGGTTGATGTGATCGCCGTCGGCACGCTCGCTCTTCGATTACCATCGGGATTAGTGATGAACCTGAATAATTGTTATTTAGTGCCTGCGTTGAGCATGAACATTATATCTGGATCTTGTTTAGTGCGAGACGGTTACTCATTTAAATCAAAGAATAATGGTTGTTCTATTTATATGGGTAATATCTTTTATGGTCATGCACCCAATGTGAGGGGTTTATTCTTATTAAATCTCGATAGTGATGATACACATGTTCATAACATTGATGCCAAAAGACGTAGAGTTGATAATGATAGTACCACTTTCTTGTGGCACTGCCGCTTGGGTCATATTGGTGTAAAACGCATGAAGAAACTCCATGTTGATGGACTTTTGGAGTCACTTGATTTTGAATCACTTGACACATGTGAACCATGCCTCATGGGCAAGATGACTAAGACCCCGTTCTCTGGAACAATGGAACGGGCAAGTGAATTGTTGGAAATCATACATACTGATGTGTGCGGTCCGATGAGCATTGAGGCGCGCGGTGGATATCGTTACTTTCTCACCTTCACCGATGACTTAAGTAGATATGGGTATATTTACTTTAATGAAACACAAGTCTAAAACGTTTGAAAAGTTCAAGCAATTTCAGAGTGAAGTCGAGAATCATCGTAACAAGAAGATTAAATTCCTACGATCTGATCGAGGAGGAGAATATTTGAGTTATGAGTTTGGCAATCACTTAAGACAATGTGGAATTGTTTCACAGTTGACTCCACCTGGAACACCACAGCGTAATGGTGTGTCCGAACATCGTAATCGGACCTTATTGGATATGGTGCGTTCTATGATGTCTCTTGCCGATTTGCCACCATCATTTTGGGGTTATGCATTAGAGACAACTGCATTCACTTTAAATAGGGCACCATCTAAATCCGTTGAGACGATGCCATATGAACTGTGGTTTGGCAAGAAACCAAAGTTGTCGTTTCTTAAAGTTTGGGGATGCGATGCTTATGTCAAAAGGCTTCAGCCAGAAAAGCTCGAACCCAAAGCGAACAAATGCATCTTCATAGGATACCCAAAAGAGACGGTTGGGTACACCTTCTATCTCAGATCCGAAGGCAAAGTGTGTGTCGCTAAGAACGGGTCATTTCTCGAGAAAGAGTTTCTCTCGAGAGAATTCAGTGGTAGGAAGATAGAACTTCATGAGGTTGTTGAATCTTTGCTTCAACGAGAGAGTAGCGCGGCGCAGAAAGATGTTTCTGTAGAGCCTACGTCAGTTGAAGAGGAAGCTAATGATGGTGATCATGAAGCTTCGAATCAAGTTACTATCGAACCTCGTAGGTCGACAAGGACACGTACTGCTCCTGAATGCTACGGTAACCCTGTCTTAGAGGTCATGTTGTTGGACAACGATGAACCTACGAGCTATGGAGAAGCGATGGTGGGCCCGGATTCCGACAAATGGTTAGAGGCCATGATATCCGAGATAGGATCCATGTATGAAAACAAAGTGTGGACTTTGGAAATATTACCTGAAGGGTGAAAGGCCATTCGGAATAAATGGATCTTTAAGAAGAAGACGAACGTGGGCGGTAATGTCACCGTCTATAAAGCTCGACTTGTGGCAAAGGGTTTTTCACAAGTTCAAGGAGTTGACTACGATGAGACTTTCTCACCCATAGCGATGCTTAAGTCCGTCAGAATCATGTTAGCAATAGCTGTATTTTTCGATTATGAAATTTGGCAGATGGATGTCAAAACAGCGTTCCTTAACGGTTTCCTTAAGGAAGAGTTGTATATGATGCAACCAGAAGGTTTTGTCAATCCACAGAATGTTGACAAAGTTTGCAAACTCCAGCGATCCATTTATGGGCTGGTGCAAGTGTCTCGGAGTTGGAATCTTCGCTTTGATGAGGTGATCAAAGCGTTTGGGTTTATACAAGTTTACGGAGAAGCTTGTATTTACAAGAAAGTGAGTGGGAGCTCTATAGCGTTTCTAATATTATATGTGGATGACATATTGCTGATTGGAAACAATATAGACTTTTTGGAAAGCGTGAAGGAATATTTGAACAAGAGTTTTTCAATGAAGGACCTAGGAGAAGCTGCTTTCATATTAGGCATCAAGATCTATAGAGATAGATCAAGACGCTTAATAGGACTTTCACAGAGCACATACCTTGATAAAGTTTTGAAGAAGTTCAAAATGGATCAGTCCAAGAAGGGTTTCTTGCCTGTATTACAAGGTGTGAAGTTGAGTAAGACTCAATGCCAGTGACTGCAGAGGATAGAGAAAAGATGAGTGTCATCCCCTATGCTTCTGCCATAGGCTCTATCATGTGTGCAATGATGTGCACAAGACCAGATGTCAGCCTTGCCATAAGTATGGCCGGAAGGTTTCAAAGTGATCCAGGAGTGGAACACTGGACGACGGTCAAGAATATCCTTAAGTACCTGAAAAGGACTAAGGAAATGTTTCTCGTTTATGGAGGTGATCAAGAGCTCTTCGTAAAGGGTTACGTCAATGCAAGCTTTAACACTGATCCGGATGACTCTAAGTCTCAAACCGGATACATATTTATTCTCAATGGGTGTCATGCCCAAGATGCGATCCTATCCTTATTTTGGCACGAGGGCCTCGACAGGGATAGAAGCGCATCTCGTCGTTTCGCAAGAATGGATATCATTACAAGTACATGTAAAGAAGAGATGAGTATATGGAATTGGCTTACACTCGCCACAAGCTACATCAATATCACATCAATTCAACAACATATCCAACCATCATGCAGAAGAGCAGGGTCCGACTACGGACGAAAACAAACGATAAAATGACATCCATCCTTGCTATCCCAGGCTGCCGCCTGGAACCCATCCTAGATCGATGAAGAAGAAGAAGAACTCCAATTCAAACAAAGCATCGCGCTCACGTCATATCATCGCATTACCTGTACCTGCAACTGTTGTTGTAGTATTCTGTGAGCCACGGGGACTCAGCAATCTCATTTCCAAGGGTATCAAGACTATTAAAGCTTAATGGGTGAGGTATGGTTAAGTGGTGAGGCTGCAGCAAGCACTAAGCATTTATTTGAGTGGCTAACTTACGAGTACAAGAATAAAGGGGGGTGATTGTCGAATAAACGGACGTGATCTAGTAATGATCTCTAAGAGATCCTGAACACCTACTTACGTCAAACATAACCCCACCATGTTCTCTCTCGAATAAGGACTCACGAGAAGAGACAGTCACGGTTACGCACACAGTTGGTGTATTTTATTTGAGTTTACTTCAAGTTTGCTATGACCGGGTGTTAAACAAAGTTTCCAAGTTGCCACGTAACCGCGGGCACGGCTTTTCGAAAGATTTAACCCTGCAGGGGTGCTCCAACTCATCCATCACAAAGTAACCACACGCAGCGAGAATAACCTCGACCACGAATCTCGTGATCTTCCTAGGCAATTCCACTGGAAAACCGCAACCTCGAGATAGCCCGAAGTATTTTCAGAATTCCTCGCACAAGACGTTCGAGAAAGGTACAACAAATCCAGCAAGGCCGCCCGACGTGCCGACAATCCCGATAGGAGCCGCGTATCTCGTTCTCAGGGCAAATCGGATGGGACTAGCTACGGGGAAAACCAATCCCCGAGTTTCCTCGAGGCGGCCCCGCAGGCAGCCCAGGTTGGACCAACACTCATGAGGAGCACTGGCCCGGGTTGTTGATTAAAGATCCTCGGGTTAATTACTCCCTATGCAGGTTTATTAGTTATTAGGCAAATGTAGTACCAATGTTGGGCCTTGCCAGACAAGTTTTATCCTAAAACGAAAATCAAGGGGGTCCCCATAACAACCCCGAGCATGTTAGGAGCGCTCAATTATGGAACATAACACCGGTACACAAGTAACTAGGGCGGCAAGAGTGGAACAAAACACCGAGCAAAAGGCCAAGCCTTCCACCCTTTACCAAGTATATATGTGCATTAAATTAAATAGCAATAATATTGTGATATAACAAAATATCCATGTTGCACATGGAAAGAGCTTGCACCTGCAACTAGCAACGCTATAAGAAGGGCTGAGCAAGCGGTAACATAGCCAAACAATGGTTTGCTGGGTTGTGGAGGGGTTAGAGGCTTAGCATGGCAATTTGGGAGGCTTGACATACAAGTGGTAGGTAGTGATACAGCGATAGAAACGAGACATCTAGCATGGCAATGATAGTAATGGTATCCAGGGAAATGATCATCTTGCCTGAGATCCCGCTTGGAAGAAGAACGAATCCATGAAGTAGACGGACCACGTAGTCGAACGAATCCTCACACTCCGAACGCTTTCGGAACTCTAACGAGAAGAAGCAATCCAGAAACAACAATCAACACATGATACATCACAACATATGCATGACATGATGCACAACAAGGATGATGCATGTTATGCATGACAAAACAAGCACAACAATCAATTCCTACACATTAAGTGAAGCTCAATATGCAACGAGTTGCATATTGACGAAACTCCACATTTGAATATTTAGTTCACTCTCATTTAGGTACATGACAATATTAAATGTTGTTAAACATGACAAGAGGTGAAGCATAAGTAAACTACACATCTAGGCAAGTTTAAATGAGGCCGGAAACAACATCTAGCATTTCTGAAATGACCCCATATGTTAATTTCGAAATTGGTCCAGATCTGAACTAATCATGTTTATATTTACTAAACAGGGAAATAAAGTATACCATGCAATTCTACACGTCATTCTAGTCGATTTACATATATAGAACGTTTGAAACGGAGCTACGGTCTAAAAGATATGACATTCGCAAGATGCATATGACATGAATGCAAAATGCATGCAAACACCCACCACAAACATGTTAAATCATAGATGCAGCAAGATATTATGAAACTACATGAGATTCTAGTCAAGTTACATATGCTACATGTTCAAAACGGAGCTACGGTTCAACAAATACAACCAACACAAGTTTTAGTCGAAATCTGCCCAAAACAGTAAGATAGCATATTGCGCGCATGAAAACAACAAGTTACAATATTCTAAAATGCTCAAACTAAGCATGGGGCAGTAGCATATAACACACACTTCATTTCATCTTCACATATCATACTCAAAATAGTTATGGAACACATGGTAGGAAGCTCACAACATGGCAACAAAATATGGCAGATTAGGACTTAGTGGAAATAACAGTTTTTAGCATAGCAGATTTCACGGAGGCATATTGGCAGCAGTAAAACTATATGCTACAGGTCATATATTGGCATGAAACTTAACAGAATGGTAGTAGGCATGATGCACTACAAATCATTACTTTATGGCAACATCAAATTATGCTCAGATTCATGGCAACCATCAACACAACATGGCATATTGAAGAAAACAGATTCTCAGACTTAGTGAAAATTAGGCTAGTCATGAGCAGCAGTTTTTAACAGATTGACATATTGGACAGCAGTAATAATTATGAAGCTAAACCTATGCAAACTATTGACACACCATGATAGGGAACAACAAGCTTAACAATACATCCTATTGTGGCAACACCAAAAGAGCTATAGATCAATAGCAAACCACACGGCAAGATAGCAACAAAATAACACAGATTCAAACTTAGAAATATTTTGGACCCTCAAAACAACAGATTTTTATAGCATGTTGGCAACAAGAAAACAACACCTAAACATGCATTTCTATGACAACCAAAAAATACCAGGGCCTAGCACACATGTCCAAGGGCATATCTCATGTTCAAAATTATTTCATATGATGCGCGGATTAAATCCCACAAAATAGACAAACGGGCATCATGGCAAAAATGACATGCACTCAAACTTGCTCCAATGACAAAACTAAATGCACAGTTAAATTCTATGGATTTTTCTACCCCGAAAACATATATAATATGCATAGGTTCATGTGGGAAAATATGTCACAATTAATTATGCAAGTTAATGGAATAAACCCTTTTAGCAACTATAAATGCAAGTTAAATGCAAATATTACAATGGACAAGATTGTCATGCATGGAAATGCGATGCCGATAATATGAACATTTTTTTTAACATATTGTTGGATTAATCCCGATGCACGTTAAATAAATATGTCAATGCAATATAATGTCATTTATGCAAAATGATGCAAAACAGCAAGCTTAGGTATTTTAAACATGGATGAAAATGACATATTCATAATCTACGCATTTTTCTGAGTTTATTACATATATAAAATATTACGATCCGGTGCACGGTTGATTAAATATGAGCATGCATGAAATGACATTTTTCTGTAACAACAAACGTCAATGGGCCAAATCTGGCATAGGGCCCGAAACAGATCAACTAGGCGCAATATACACAGAAGCGCACAGGCGCTGGATAAGCGGGGCGGGCGCTCACCCTAGCTGGGCCGGCGGTTGGGCGCCGCTGGGCCCCGCGCGTGCGCGGCCCACGCACGGGCGCAGCGAGCGAGCGGGCGAACCGAGCCTCCTGCTCGATCCCGACGGCGCGATGGAGGCGGGCGGCGGCGGCGGCCTCTGGCAGGCACGGGACGAGGCGGCGATGGCGGGATGCGACGGGGCCGGCCAGATCCGGCCACGGGAGGTCACAGGGGCCCGGACTTCGGCCGGATCGGGGCGGAGGCGAGCCGGAGGAGGAGCCCCGAGCGGCTGCGGCGACGGCTCTTCGGGCAGCACTCCGGCGAGCTCAAGGCCGGCGACCGAGGCGAGGCTCCGGCGAACGGGCGGGGAGGCAAGGTCGAGGCACCGGAGCTTGGCGACGGGGTGACCTCGACCACGGGGCGCGCGGCGCGGGCGGCCATGGAAGGAGCCGCGAGGCGGCGGCGGTTGCGGGCTTGCGGCGGCGGAGAACCGGGCCCGGGCGGGCTCCGGATGGGCTTGGCGGGCCCTGCGCGCTGGAGGAGAGAGGAGGCGCGCTGGCTGAGTGGTGGGAGGCTGGCGGCGGCGCCGATCCCTAGGCGGCTAGGGTTTGGCTAAAAATGGCAGGGAGGGCATCTATATATAGCAGGGATGGCTAGGAGATGGGTTTCTCCTCCGTTTTCGGACCGTTCGATCTCGATCGGACGTCTGGAAACGGAGAGGGGGCTAGCAGGGCCATGTGGGCTGTGTAGAGGTGGTGTGGGCTGAGGAGAGAGGGAGGTGTGCGGCCCGGCAACATATTTTAAAAACAAAACATCCGACGATTTTAACCGGCGATAGAGCTGCTCTAGGTTTAACGGTTCGGGTATCAAACGAGCTCTGATCGCGACGAAATTTGGCAGGCGGTCCACCTACAACATATTACGACCGCTTGCCAAGTTTCGACCCGATCTGAGAAAGTTTCATCCACACTTTTAAAACAACATTTTTAACGATTCCGCGGGCGCGTGCATGTGTGGTTGGACTCGAAACGGACGACGGGAAGAACCGGAACTGCTAATGGATGCAAGTTTTCGAAAACGAGTGACGATGCTATGCACATGATGCGAATGATGCGATGATGAATACGACAACCAGACGAATCACACGATGGCAATGGAATAAAAGGGGAATCTTCTGGAGCATCGGTCTCGGGCTGTTACAATGGGGGAGCGGTAAGCTGGTGCAGTTCCAAGCAAAGCGTGGTAACTGATTCTACATGCGAAGTGGAGTACATAGCTGCCTCGGAGGCAGCAAAGGAAGGTGTCTGGATGAAGCAGTTCATGACAGATCTTGGAGTTGTGCCCAGTGCACTGGACCCAATGACTCTGTTCTATGACAACACTGGTGCCATTGCTCTAGCCAAGGAACCAAGGTTTCACAAGAGGACCAGACACATAAAGCGACGCTTCAAGTCCATCCGCGATTACATCAAAGAGGAGGACATAAATATTTACAAAGTACACATGGATCTGAATGTCGCAGACCCGTTGACTAAGCCTCTTCCACGAGCAAAACATGATAAACACCAGAAATGTATGGGTGTTAGATTCATTACAATGTAAATCACATAGCGATGTGAACTAGATTATTGACTCTAGTGCAAGTGGGAGACTATTGGAAATATGCCCTAGAGGCAATAATAAAGTGATCATTATCATATTTCTTTGTTCATGATAATTGTTTATTATCCATGCTAAAATTGAATTGATTGGAAACTCAAATACATGTGTGGGTACATAGACAACACTATGTCCCTAGTGAGCCTCTAATACACTAGCTAGTTGATCAAAGATGGTCGAGGTTTCCTGACCATAGACATGAGTTGTCATTTGATAACGGGATCACATCATTAGGAGAATGATGTGATGGACAAGACCCAAACTATGAACGTAGCATATGATCGCGTCAAGTTTATTGCTATTGTTTTCTGCATGTCAAGTATCTGTTCCTATGACCATGAGATCATGCAACTCACTGATACCGGAGGAGTACCTTGTGTGTTATCAAACGTTGCAACGTAAATGGATGACTATAAAGATGCTCTACAAGTATCTCCGAGGGTGTCTGTTGAGTTGGCATGGATCAAGACTGGGATTTGTTACTCCGTGTGACGGAGAGGTATCTCAGGGCCCACTCAGTAATACAACATCATAATGAGCTTGCAAGCAAAGTGACTAAAGAGTTAGCCACAAGATCTTGTATTATGGAACGAGTAAAGAGACTTCCCGGTAACGAAATTGAACTAGGTATGGAGATACCGACAATCGAATCTCGGGCAAGTAACATAGCGATGAACAAAGGGAACTGCATACGGGATTGACTGAATCCTTGACATCGAGGTTCGACCGATAAAGGTCTTCGTAGAATATGTAGGAACCAATATGGGCATCCAGGTCCCGCTGTTGGTTATTGACCGTAGAAGTGTCTCGGTCATGTCTGCATAGTTCTCGAACCCGTAGGGTCTGCACACTTAACGTTCGGTGACGTTTTGGTATTGTTGAGATGAATATGTTGGTGACCGAAAGTTGTTCGGAGTCCCGTATGAGATCCCGGACGTCACGAGGAGTTCCGGAATGGTCCGGAGGTAAAGATTGATATATGGGAAGTACCGTGTTGGTCACCGGAAAGAGTTCGGGCGTCACCGGCAGTATACCGGGAGTGCCGAAGGGTTCCGAGGGTCCACCGGAAGGGGCCCACATGCCCCGGAGGGCTCCATGGGCTGTGAGAGGGGGCGCACCAGCCCCTGGTGTGCTGGCCTCCCCTCCCACATAGGCCCATGCGGCTAGAGGGTGGGGGCCAAGCCCAAAGGGGGCCGCCGGCCCTTGCCTTGCGTGACAAGACAACCCCCTTGGCCGCCGCACCAAACCCTAGGGGAAACCCTTGGGCGGCCGGCCCCCTCCTCTCCCCCTATATATATGTGAGGGGAGGGAGGGCTGCAGCACCCCAAGCCACGGCGCAGCCTCTCCCTCCCTCATAGATTGTTTTCTCCTCTAGATCAATTCCGGTAATGCTTGGCGAAGCCCTGCCGGAATAGTTCCACCACCACCACCACCACCACGCCGTCGTGTTGCCGGAGATATCATCTACCTCTCTGTCCTCACTTGCTGGATCAAGCAGCGGAGAACGTCATCGAGCTATACGTGTGCTGAACGCGGAGGTGCCGTCCGTTCGGCACTTGATCGGGAGTTCGCGGGACGGATCATGATTGGATCGTGAAGACGTTCGACTACACCAACCGCGTTTCTTAACGCTTCCGCTTAGCGATCTACAAGGGTATGTAGATGAAATCTATCCTCTCGTAGATGGTCATCTCCTAGATTGATCTTGGTGAAGCGTAGGAAAAATTTTGTTTCGCATGAAACGTTCCCCAACATATACCCAGTGTGAAGTGCAGAAAAATATTACGAAAACGACAAAAAAGGTGATGCGGTTCTCTTCTCGATAGTGTCGTGGTTCACTTACGTCTGATGTGAAGTGCGGTCCAATTTTTCGTCTAAGAAAATTTACGTCTAACAAAAAAAACTATGAAGTTCACTGGCCCGTACGATGCAGTGCGGCTTTTGGTCTGAAGCAGTGCGCTCTTCTCTTTGATGCGGTTCACGCGTCGATTTTGGGGTCGCGAAAAACAGTGTCCGCGTTTCGGTAAAATCAAAATTGCTCTTAAACCGTAAGGAATTAGAGAGAGTGTTCTACATGAAAAAAGTTGCGCCTCGTCGATATATTTCCAACGCCGTATCATTCGCATCGTTCCGACGAGCGGTTTCGAAAAATTCACGAAAATACGCTCGCTGCCACTCGTAGGCAGTCGCACCGTTTTCAAAATTCATTTAAAAACGTGAGGAATCTCAACAAATGATCGACATATGAAAGTTGCGACTATTACACAGATTTCCAATGCCGTATCACACTCCTCGTTCCGACAAACGGTTAAAAAACTGGAGCGAAAACCGTACCGAAAAAATCAAAAAATTTGAAAAACAGAATTCCGCATTTGAGTAAATTTGAAATTACTTCCAAACCGTAAAGAATTAGAGAGTGTAATCTAAATGAAAAAGTTGTGCCTCGACGATATCTTTCCACGCCGTATCGTTTGCTTCATTCCGATGAGCGATTTAGAAAATATCGCAAAAATACCTTCGCTGCCACTTGTGAGGCGTCCACCGTTTTTAAAACTGCTCTTAAACCGCGAGGAAACCGAAAAAGTGTTAAACATGACGAAGTTGCGCATTTTACGTAGCTATCCAACAATATATTATACGTCTCGTTCCGACAAACGGTTTAGAAACTGGAGCGGAAACAATGCCGAAAAACGCATGCAGTTTTTTCTGCTAACATTGTAGTGCTCATTTGATAGTGATGCAGTGCACACACGTTGACCATGAAGTTCGGAAGTGATGTCAGAATAGTTATTCTGCACCCATTGTCAGAATAGACGGTTTGTATGTATATATGTATATATATATATATAATCAAGACTTATGTCAGCAATGTCAGAATAGACGGTCTGGGTATATATATATATATGTGTGTGTGTGTGTGTATATGTATATATGTGTGTGTGTGTGTGTATGTATATGTGTGTGTGTGTATGTGTATAGGAGTTATTATGTTTCGCGTAACAGAATATTATTCTGTTACTATTGTTGAACCGGCGAATTCGAGTGGGTAGACTGATGCTTTCATTACGATGAACTGATCGTCTTGTTTAGTTCAAAAACAAAAATAACAAACATTGCAAGAAAAAAACGTCGGAACGGGGCTGTAATATATCGTTGGAAAGCTCTTGACATCTAAATTATAGTCATATAGAAATATTTTGCAAAATCATCATGGTTTAAGAGCAGTTTTAAAAAAATCGTTTGTTTTAAACCGAAAACGCGAATCGTATTTTGGAGTTAATTTTCAAACGGGTTGTCAGAATTGAGCAACTGAGATGGCGTTGGAAAGCTGGTGAAAATCCGCATCTTCCATATGTAGATTGTTTTTTCAAATTCTACAGAATTCTGGGCGAAATTCTGGGCGAAACGTATTTTCGTGATTTTTTGCAAACGGTTTGTCGGATTGACGTAAATGATATGGAGTTGGATAGCTATGGAAAATGTGCAACTTTTGCGTATTGAAAGTTTTTTCTAATTCTTTACGGTTTAAATTCGAATTCGAATTCGGTGAAATTTGGTTTCGAACGTGTTTTTTTTTAAGTTTGTCGTAATGAGGCAAATAATATACCGTTGGAAAGCTATCAAAAATGCGAAACTTAATCATGTTGAATGTTTTCTCAAATTCGCAACCGTTTAAGAGTAATTTTAAATACAGTGAGACCCATCTTGCTGTTTCCGTCCGAAAAACAAAGTACTCGTACTGATCTATGTGTGTGTTTGTACTGAGTGTATTTCACTGACTGTACTTTACTCTGTTTTTTGGTACTGTTTTCGTTAGAACTTCTCAACCATTTGTCAGAATTGAGCAAATTATATTATTATGTTAGTATTCCCGAACTGACGACTTGGAGCAGTTGTACTGACGCTTTCCATCTCGTCGAACTGATCGTCTTATTTACTTCAAACAATTTTCATGAAGACCCTGTACTGGTCGTCATGAAGAAGTAGGATTGTCTTATCTTCTTCAGCTGCACATTCTTGGCATCGCAAGAGAAGCTCATGGGCAGGCAACCTCAACAACCGCTGCACCCTTTGTCTTCCTCGTCGCGCCACGGGCAGGAAGGAGGTGGGGGCACGACGACTGTGGTGGTTCGCCGAACAGGGTGAAGGAGGGGCGATGCACGTCGGCGAGTAGGAGTTGTAGGCATGGTGGCCAAGGTGCGGCGGCGCGCAGGGCGGCGGGATGGGGCTTCGCGCGGGGCCAGTGAGCTGGGGCATCGCGCGGGGCCGGCGGGATGGGGCTTCGTGCGGGGCCAGTGAGCTGGGGCATCGCGCGGGGCCGGCGGGATGGGGCGTCGCGCGGGGCCGGCGAGCTGGGGCGACGCGTCGGCTGCCTCCGGCGGTAGGATACGGGTGGGGATGGGGCGGGTCGTAGCAGAGTCCAGCCTCATACCTGTTGGACGCGTCGCTCCCTCATAGGGGCGATAGTAACAAAATAATATTATGTTATTAGTGCTCCATGACGGCACTCATCCCGACCCGTATATTCCTCTGTCGGCACTCATGACGCGCCTTTGTCAGTGCTCGGGCCGTGCCTCCACCGCAGATCACCATGCCCCCTGCGTTCTCATCAGTGATCGGTTGCTCGGTTCAGCCCCTGCAACAGCCATATGTTGTTGCTTGTGTCACAAAGTATGTCCCCGGCTCCCTGGTGAGGCATTGCACTCTACGAATCCCACGTAATTGACTCTGTGCAGTAGGGTTCCTTTGTCAACGCTCGTGATGTGCCTCATTCACTGCTCGGGTCGTGCTTACACCGCGGATCACCATGCCCCATCCTCATCGGTGATCGATTGCTCGGTTGAGCCCCTGCAGCAGCCGTATGTCGTTGCTTACGTCACAAAGTATGTCCCCGACTCCCTGACGAGGCACTCCACTCTATGAATTCCACGTAGTTGACCCTGTGCACTACGGTTCCTCTGTCGACACTTGTGACATGCCTCTGTCATTGCTCGGGTCGTGCCTCGACCACGGATCACCGTGCCCCCTTGCAACATTGGTAATAAACGTATGGAATTTCTGCTATTCCGTTCCAGGAAAACATCCTCATCGGTGATCGGATGTTCCAGGAAAACATCCTCATCGGTGATCGGATGCTCGTTTGAGCCCCTGCAGCAACCATATGTTGCTCGGATGCTCGTTTGAGCCCCTGCAGCAACCATATGTCGCTGGTTGCGTCACAAAGTATGCCCCGACTCCCTGACGAGGAAGTGTACTCTGAATCCCACGTAGTTGATTGACCCTGTGTTAAGGGAAAAGGCGGGTCTTGCGGCCATTGCATGTTGGGCTTCTTTAGCAGATAGCAGCAGAACGGCGGTGGCTGGGTGCAACAGCGTTACACGAGAATATTTATGCCCCATTGCAGGCAATTACCTAGTTCATCTAGAAATGCAAATCACAGGCAGTTACCTAGTTAATCTAGAAATGCAAATCACGGTTCCGGTGCAAAACCCCGAACACAGGCACCAGTTGGACGATCAATCCCGTTCTAAGTGTAAAACAAGTTCTAAGTGTTGAGGGAAGCTAAAACTCTGAACGAAATGCAACAAACAAGTTCTAAGTGTACTGCAACCCGCAAATCTGACCCTTTTCATTACACAGACCAAAATTGTGTTTCCCTGCAAGAATGATGCATGAACCGACTGAAGGAGGTGCAAGGATCATAGGACCAAGCAGTAACAAGAACAGATACCCTGAGACATTACTTCGATATACAAATGTTTTTGTAATGGTACACCAGGGAATAAAATCATACGACAAAATTCAGTTTACTTGATCAACAAAAATAGACTAGATAGTCCACCATAGGTACTATGCCAAAAATGCCACAGGCATCTCATGCCAGCTCAGTCGGTATCAAGTGAACAAATGTGCTGCACTACACTCGCCGATCGCCACAGAGCCCTGGAAGCCAGATCAATTTGCACTGTAGGCTGGTCCACATGCCAAATTGACTGCAAGTCCTGAACCTCTGATAAACTTTGAACCGAGTGGCCTATTTCTTTACAGCCCAAATTGACTGCAAGTTCTGAACCTCTGATCAACTTTGAACAGAGTAGCCTATTTCTTTCTCTTTACCTTGACAATTCTTCTGCCAGACTTGTCATTGTCGCGGACAGTGCCCATTGAGAAGACGCCTGAAGAAGCTTGACTCTGCTGGCCAAACTGGAAAATGCCAGGTGAGGTGGTTGAAGTGGAAGTGAATTGAGTAGCTGTCGTGCTGAAAGCTGGAGTTGACAGTGAATTGCTCTGAAAGCCAAATGGTGGGGCCGTAGCAAAAGGAGTCTGGTTATTCCCCACAGTCGTCTGCCCCCCATTCATCTGATCAGTTCCTGTACTGAAGCCAACAGTTGGGGTCATGCTACCAAATAGTGGTGTCGAGGGTGGTGGATCTGGTATTGTAGGTGTAGCCGAAGTGAATGAAAATACAGCGCTAGAGGGGCTAAAGGGCATAGCAGAACCACTATTCGGGATGCCAAACGATGATGGAGCAGTTGTGATTGGATTGCTGCCAAATATTGGTGACACCGAGAATGCTTTACTAGATCCCAAAGCAGAAGAAGCCATAAATGGCAAAGGAGGTGGAGTAGTTGTAGTCACAGAGGTCGAGCCAGAAGCAGCTGTGGAAGAAACTACAGAGCTCGAACTGAAAGTGCTAGGCCTCGGAGGTGCTGAACCAAATGGTAAACTCCCCATGTTTGATTTGTACGGAGACATCAAGTCCGACTTACTTGCTGAACTCTGTGTGCACAATGAATTGCTATTTCCTGGTTGGGCGAACTGGTTTCCAGCCAACAACGTTGATTCAGGTGAGGTTACTTTGGACTTATCCAGAGAAGCGGCCAAATTCACACTGTCAAACTGCGGAGAGAAATTAAATGGGACAGGGCTGCTTCCTGCCTTGGATTTGTCCTGGGCACCTAACAAAGTTGCACCACCAAAGTTTGAAGAGAAATTGAAAGGTGCATTGGCACTTCTAGGTGTTGGTGCTCTAGCAGATTGGGAAGTTGTGCTGGCAAATGTTTTTGATGATGTCGATGAACTACTTGGACCAGTATTAGAGAAAGTGAAACTACCTCCAGTTGAATTGCTGTGCATGCTGAATGGCAATGTTATGATAGGCTCTGCTTTAAATTGAATACCACCAGATTTTTGTGCTGAAGTGAATGAGGTCTCGAGATCAGGTTGAGACGAGAATGGCGGCAATAAAGAAGTTGATGAGACAGTATTTGTAGACAAAAATGAGTTATTCGATCCATCAGAAGCCAGAACAGCAGAGGCAGTTGATTTTGATGTATGTGCTAGCCCATTACTTAAGGTTGTAGGCTTGGAATTGCTAACAGTAAATACAGGGTTACTAGTGAATGATGCAACATGTCCAGCACCCTTGGAAGAAATTGGTGGAATTTCCCCATTTAATTTCTTGTTGTGCTTGTCTGAAATTGAGCTTTCTTCTGAAACTCGTTTCAAAATCCTGGAAAGACAAATAAATTAATGTCCAGGCTTCAACAATTTTCAAATAAAATAAATGGAGAGGTGAATAAACATGGCAAGCTTCAGAATTATAGACTAACAGTTTGAACATCAACTGAGCAGATACCATTCTAACTGGAGAAGTGGAACCAAAAATGGCACGCTCAAGACTAACAAGCTAGTGCTCTAACATAAATGGAGGAAACAAAATTAGCATTTCGTCATTGCAGTATCTACTTGATAATTGATGGTTGTTCCAAAAAATATATATTAAGCAAGAAAATACAATAACACTTCAGAGTAAGAAAATGCTTTCTAGATCCGATCAGAATCTGACCATGGAGCGCTTTCCGCAGAAGTAACAGGCACACTGGGCAGTGCAGAAGATTTGTGCTTTCCAACATGTAGTGCAGGTGGAGATGCCATAGTAGGCGTTGGAGGGGCCTGCGAGTGGGCACCCGGTGCAGCCGTGACAGGGAATGAGAAACCATTTGATGAAGACAGCATTTTGGTTCGTTTTATTTCACTAGATAACACCAGAATGGAAGGAGAATAGCTTTGCAAAGAGACTGCTGGGGGATTCTCCTTATTTGTTGTGCCAGAACTGTTAGCAGTATGTTCCTGGATTGGTGAGTAGCTTTTCTCAATTTCAATACTTCCACTGCAGTGGTCCACCTCCAGAGAATCCTATAAGAAAAACATTAATCGCTACATAACATATCTCAAAAAGGTAGCTGCAGAGTATAGAAGATAGTATCATATTTTTAGTCATATGGTCCTACCTTGGGTGAAGTTATTAATTCAGAGGATGATTTACTTCCTAGGAAGGCAGAACCGTTTGACATAGCATCAACAGCCTTGACATCTATTGCGGCTGGGGCGAATTTAGCAGCAACATTTCTGTTCTTGAGTAAAGAATACTCCTGGATGAATGACGAAGATGATTCCAAAAGGCTGCCCTGAGATGATATTTCCTTTCTCCGAAAAATAGAATCCTCAACATCCAGGGCATTTCCATGTTTCTGCTCCATTTCTGGTGTGCTTTCCTTCTCTGAAGGTGAAGGCACTAGTGTATCAAGTTGTTTCAATATCTTTGCGGCCATCTCAGTTGATTGAGCTGGTGCTTGAACAAGACTGTTTTCACAGATACCTAGAGTGCCATCGTCAACTTCAGCCAGACACAGACGCTTTTGAGTTTGTGTGGAGTGTTCGAAATCTTCATCCAGTTTGCTTGCATGACTACCAGGATACTCACGATAACCAGGCCATGTTTCCGAGAGTGATGATACTCTGTTGTATCTTTGGTGCATTTTGCGTATGGGGCCAACAGATACAGTCTCATTGTTGAGAGCAATTTTCTTCCTCTTCAGGAGCTGATGAGTTATAAATAATTAGTAACAGCACAACGCAGTGTCCAAAATAAGCCAGTAATATTGGTAGAACTTCAAAGGGCACATATATTAGATAACTTAAGTGCATAAGATTGGGGAAATAGCACAGTAGACATGTAGTTCAAAACTGCCAACATATGTTCATGAATTGAATTGCAATTGCTATATCTGGCCCATGAACCTCGTGCAAATCTCTTAACTGAACCATTTTGTACAGGATGCTAGGGCTCTTAATATTTATCGCCTATCCCACACTCATGGATTTTTATCCTTTTCACGAAACCAAATTGCTGGATGCAAATGCAATGGAAGTTACTGTATTCGACACTTACATATTGTTCGGGGACACAACTTTATACTAATAAACCAATACTAAATTAGTGCAAGGAGTTAAAGGTGTTATTGGACACTGAACCACGGGTTAACATCATTTTGACATTTTATGTAGAATCATGCTTGTGTCGAAATACCTGGTGTCAACTACTGACTGCAAAGATAGCTTTTAAAATCCTCAATAATATCAAGAAAAAATGTTCACCGAATTTTAAATAAGAGACTTCTACGTCAGTATGTTGAGCTTATTTTACACAGGAAGATAGACAGGGTGCAGTCAACAAAATCTGAAAGCATGGTTTATGGATGTATCCTCCTGCAGCTAGAAGGGGCAGAGTTAACTGGTGATAAAAATAAGCATGTACGCTTAAATTGCTGAATCCAGATTCTAAGATTTCATCTCATGGCTAATCCCTATGAAAAATTTAGAATGTACTAGTAGGATATCAACTCAATACAGTAGCACAAAACCTGACAACCAACACAAAGTAAATATACAAAACAAGTTGTGCTTCACCAATGAGTACCTGCCTGCCAAATGTATGAACGCTGTTTGCAGTCTGATAAGATGAAAATACAGTACCACATATGTCCCTAGAAGAAACAGGAGCCTGAACAGATTGAATGAACACAAGTTAGAAAGACTAGCCCTGCTAGAGATGGATAATGTTCAAAGAAGGAGAAAAAAGTGTTAGGTGCAAGTTAGGCGGTTTGCCACTGCCTAACGCATAACTCACTTAGGTGTCGCCCAGGCGTGCCTGGGAATTCTGTACGGACGCTGCACGGAATGGTTATAGTGTGAAGAAAATTAGTGTATGGACTGTAGTGTGGAACAGGCTGATCTAGCCTATTAAAGCACTGGCCCATCTATCATGTTCTCTACTAAAAGCGCGTATATACACAGCAATTTAGGGGAACTCCCTCAGGCCACCTCCCTCACTGCAGTGATGGCAACCAGCCACGGCGAAAGCTCGATTCCTTGCCGGAATAGGTCAATGTGTCGTCAGAGTGGTTGAATCCTCGCCAGGGAGGATACATACTTGCTGGGAAGGTCAAATCTGGCCGGAGAGATTGATATCTCACCGGAGAAGGCTTATTCCTCACCGGGGGGCCTTGACGGCTGATTTTTTGTACTGCCAAGTGCCAAAGCAATGCACGCCTAAGCAAGCACCTAGGGGCGCCTTTTTTTCCTTGCTCGAGACAAGGATAGAAAAATATATTACGTGCATTGGAACCAGACAGGACGTCATTCTATGATACAACAGAGAGAGTAATGCATGTGGTTTCAATACTGCTCTTCGAGGGGTTGATCAAGGTACAATACATAATTAACTTGCACTTCCGATATTCCAAGTAGTCTATGGTTGCTTATTTTGATTTTTGAAAGGTAAGAGTGACAAAATCTTGGGTGTGACCTTAATCATACCATAAGCATATAGATTAATGATATACTGAACAAATCAAATGAGGAAATAAAACCTTAAAATAAGGAGATGATGACATTTTGTGTATTGCTGATTTATTTGGAGTCCTATAGTTGCTTCCAAGGCGATCAAAGGGTGTGGAAGCAGAGAATCTTGAACTTCCGAGAGGTGGGGCCTTTGGAGATTTAGCTATTTGTATGGTGCCAGATTCTATTGATTTGACAGAAAGGGAGGAGGGTTCATGCAATCTAAGGCGTAACGGTGGCCCCTCTGAACATCTTGAACCCATATATGCCTTTGCAAGTTCTGCAGGTGAAGCAACTTGATCCTGTAGGAATGCATAAGGTTAAATTAATCATGCGATCAGAAGGAGCATATCAACAGTACAAGTAACAAATGTGTCAAGATATAAAAATCTATCAAGTCAATAATATGATAGAAGCATCTGTTGGTAAAGTCCAAATAATGATATATTTAATACTTAACTTACAAATAGCAAATTATAGTGGTAGTTCAAAACTTCAAACCAAATTATAATCGGGTGTGGCTAGGTCTCAGTCGACTAAGATTTAATCAAGTCTCAGTAAAGTGACATAGTATATAAGAACAAAATGAAAAAATTGAAAAGAAAACATTTGTAGGATCACGATGCAAGATCAAAGGCATATAGCATCAACTGAGACATAACGAAGTCTAAGTCGATTTAGACTTAGCAAGACTGATATTATATATAGTATATGGTTAATTGCAAGGAAATCTAATTTTTAATCAGTGGGTCAGAAACACTTTGAACATTTAAGAGAAGAATAACAGCATGAATTGCATACTCACAGCGACACTGTATGATCTAATGGAGAAATCAACAGGTAAGTCTTTAGACCCCTTCTCCTTCTTAGGAGACAAAGTTTGCTTTATATTATTAACTTCTGACTGCATTGTATTGGATCCAACAGTTCTGGATCGCAACAACCCAGTCAAATATTCAAACTCACTCCTACAAAACATACAGACAGTTATACGGAGAGATCTGTCAATGCTACATTTCAGAGATAAGCAAAACAATGTGAAACACAGTACTTAAGCCAGCTTATATATTTGTAATTTGCATAATGCATGCGACAAAGCAGAACATGAACTCAAGTTTAACATTAACAGATATGGGAATCAACAAAATAAATGTGAGATTTGAATTATATAAACAGGAAAACACATAAAGAAGAAAAGAAACAAGGAATCAGAACAATAAGAAGGGAGTTAGTTCCCCAGTGTTCATGTCATAAACAAAACTGGATGTTAATTCGAAACCTGCAACAACAAATAGAACTAACTACCCTATGTCGCAATTCTATGCTGATCTCCCTTTGTACAAAATACAATAACTTCACAGTTAGGCCCAACCACTCCAGCCTCGAGGAACAATATTAAGTAACTGCCTCGTGAGTCGTGAACTATAAGTGCACCATGCAGAAAAGGTCGTTGCAAGTACCCAAGAGAATGCAAGGAAATTCACAGAAGGATCAATACAGACGAGGATTTGAGGAAAATGTAAAAACAGGTCAGAAACATTGGCAACTATGGTGATCGGACCATACAGATAAGGAGCCAAAATGATGCACGCGTATCAAACATTACAATTGTCCTTCCTACAAAGCAAATAAAGGGAACCTTCCACATCTCGATCCCAGGTATTGGCATTCAAAGATGCTTGTTCGCTACCATTATGGGCGGATTTGGGCCCCCGGCAGCCCAGGCCATTGCCTGGGGCGTGGGAAAAAAACCTAGGCCTATATACATAAAAAAATAAAATTGGCCTGGGGCGCAGCCCAGTCCAGGCCCAGGCAGCCCAGGCCAAACTGGCCCAGCGCCCCGCAGCACTCCCGCACTCCCGCAGCCGCAGCCGCATCCCGCAGCCGCACTCGCCCCGCACGCCGCACCCGCAGCGGTCGAACCCTAGCCCTAGCCGCGCCTCGCCGCCCGCCGTCGCCGCCTCGCCTCGCCGGTCGCCGCCCTCCGTCGCCGCCTCTCCTCGCCGGTCGCCGCCCTCCGTCGCTGCCTCGCCGGTCGCCTCCCCCCCCCCCTCCAGCGCCCGGCCGGCCGGCCTCATCCAGCGCCCGGCAGCAGTGGCCCAGGCGGCGGCGACCCCGGCTCCCTCCTGCTCCAGCGCCCGCCCGGCCGCCCCCCCAGCTCCCTCCTGCCGCCACCCCCGGCTGGCCGGCTCGCTCCTGCTGGCTGCTGCCCTGCCCTGTTCCAGGTTTCCGCCACTGCCTGCTGCCCTGTTTTTTTTTTAATTTAGTTACAGATGATGTTCCGGCTCTCTAATTCTTAACTGTACCTAGATGATGTTGTTGGTTGCATGATGAATGGAACCCCCTAATTTTCTGTAAAAAAAACTGGCTACATCAGCCCTCTCTGTTTAGAGAATCACTAGTCAGAGATTGATCTGTTGTCATACATTTTTTAGATGTAGAAATTGATTTTGACATTGACAATTTTTGTTTCTTTAAATATTTACAGGAAAGCAAGATGAGTAAAAGAAACAAGACATTGAATTCTTTCTTTCAGATTCGAACCACCGAAACCGCGGAAACATGTCCTTCAGCTCAAACAACTGATAATCCCCCTAATGTTAGAGCTGAACTCAAACCCGGTGATGTTGAATCGGACCCCGGTAAGAGAATACCCATTGAGGATTTGGATGTAGACATTAGAGATCTTGCTAGAAGGGAATACATTAGTATGGGTCCTTGCCAACCAACTAATCATGCATATGAACAGATCAATGGTAGAAGCTTTCATAACTATTGGTTCGATAATCATCGCGGCTGGTTGGAATATAGCATTGAAAAGAAATCAGCCTTCTGCTTTTATTGTTTCCTGTTTAAGCAACCAAGAGCTGAAAACTATGGTATTGAAGCATTCACGAAACATGGATTCAAAACTTGGAAGGATGGGCCTAAAGTTTTTAATCAACATGTTGGCAAGCATGATAGTGCTCATCATAAATCTAGGCAACATTATGAGGATTTCAAAAATCAAAGACAAAATCTGCCACATGTGTTTGATAGGGGTTCTCAGAAGAAAGAAGAAGAATACAAAGCTCGTATCTTGATTATATTGAGTATTGTCAAATTTTTGATACTACAAGCTCTTGCTTTTCGTGGTCATGATGAGTCTAATAGCTCATCGAATAAGGGTAACTTTAGAGAGTTGTTGGACTTGTTCATAAAGAAAGACCCAAAGGTGGCAAAATTATTTGGAGATGCAGGAGATAACCATAAGTTGACTTCACATAAGATACAAAAGGATTTATGCAAGGCTTGTGCAAAAGCGACCACCGGTGTCATTATTGAGGAGATTGGAGATAGTAAATTTGCACTACTTGTTGATGAGTCCAGAGATGCATCAATGAAGGAGCAAATGGCTATGTGTTTGAGGTCAGTAGCTTTGCAAATGACTATGTGTGTTCTTAAAGTTTTTATATATTAATCATTCTCCTTTGTCTGTTGTAGGTATCTCAGCAAACGAGGGGAGGTGATTGAGAGATTCATGGCAATTGAGCATGTTCCTGACACGAGAGCAACTTCACTGAAGGCAGCTTTGGATGGTATGTTTGGCACACTTGGCTTATCTATGTCTAATTTGAGAGGACAGGGTTATGACGGGGCTTCAAACATGAGAGGGGAATTTCGTGGGTTGCAGAGATTGATCTTGGAGGAAAATCCTTATGCTCATTATATACACTGTTTTGCCCATCAATTACAACTAGTGGTTGTTGCTGTTGCCAAGTGTTGTTCATCAGTAAGAGATTTTTTTGAGTACACAAGCATGGTTGTTAACATTGTTAATGCTTCTTGTAAAAGACATGATCAGTTAGCCCAAGAGCAACATGATGAAATAGTGCGTCAAATAGAGGCTGGGGAACTTCATGAGGGCAGAGGGAAAAACCAATTAACAAACCTTGCAAGACCTGGTGATACACGATGGGGATCACATCATAAAACATTGTGTCGTCTTGTTGAGATGTGGAAACCGGTTCTAAAGGTGTTAGAAAATTTACACAATGATGCAGATAATGTTTCCCAAAGAACCACAGCCGCGGGGTTGATAAAACACATGGAGTCTTTTGAATTTGTTCTCATATTGCATCTTATGATTAGATTATTGGGCAAGACTAACATTCTGTCACAATGCTTGCAAATGAAAAATCAGAATATTGTGCGTGTTGTTGGATTGATTAAAACCACGTTGGAGGATATTCAAAAGATAAGGCAAGATGGTTGGGATGAGCTCTTTAAAGAGGTAACATGCTTTTGTGTCAAATACAACATTGTAGTACCAAATATGGAAGATACAAGAACTGCTAATGGTCGTTCAAGGACTTGGGGTGGGGATTTGGTAACTTACATCCATCACTTCAAATTTGGAATATTCAATGTGTTGCATGATCAACTTATTGTGGAGTTAAACAACTGCTTTGCTGAAAGGTCTACTCAATTGCTGAGATGCATTGCTTGTCTTGATCCCAAGAATTCATTTGCCAATTATAGTGAAGACAAGTTAGTAGATCTTGCTAATATGTATGCTGCTGACTTCTCTACATATGAAGTTACTTTTGTCCTAAGAAACCAACTAGACTCATTCATTCGGGAAGCAAGAGTTGATCCACATTTGATGAATTGCAATGATCTTGGTCATCTTGCCATTAATATGGTGAAAACTGATATGCACACAACTCATCCCTTGGTTTACCGTCTTGTTGAGTTAGCATTGATTTTACCTGTTGCAACCGCAACAGTGGAAAGAGCATTCTCAGCAATGAGCATTATCAAGACTGGATTGAGGAACAAAATGGGTGATGATTGGATGAATCATAGAATGGTATGTTACATTGAGCGAGATGTATTTGTTACTATTGAAGAATCAAAGATAATCGAGCGATTTCAAGGTTATCGCACACGTAAAGGCCTTTTGCCTCGTCCTATCGGTAAGTTTTCACATTTTACATCTATTATTAACTAGTTTTACCTGCTATATTATGCACTGATTTACATTTCATAATTGATGATTGAAGGATTGGCTTCTTCTGCTATTGAAGATGTAGTCATGGGAGGCTCAGATCAACCAATCCTTTGATTTGGTATTAATCATTTGTATCATCTATCTATGCTACATATTGTCTTTTGATTTGTCTTGCTTTATTAGTTGACCCATTATGAAACAAATGCTATCATTGAATATTAATGTTTGATTTCTTATTAGTTATGCAACATAGCTTGACTTTTATATGCCTTGAAACTAGAGTTTTCTCTCGATAGTTTTTAGCCATTAGTTTCTCGCCTGGGGCGTCAGCAAATCCTGGGTCCGCCACTGGCTACCAACATGACAAATATAAGCATTTATCGCTGAGAATTCCAGTAAATCCCAACAAAATATCAAAGGAACCAGATAAGGATAATCCACAGTTCTTGATAGCATGTTAACAGAAACATTTTTCATCATGTACTATTAGTGCATTTCATCAGGACAAGGTGATGTTAGTTTCCTACATATCATATCCTTAGCTTGCAGAACATAGAACATTTGAAAAGTTCAGAACGAATTGGGTGAAGACCACACTAACACTGCTCAAATGCTATATTAAAATATCCAATACTTGCCTTGTAAAGGTCTTCTGCTTCAACAATTCTTCAAGATCCATACTACCATTGCAACAAGAACTTCTTAGACTGTCATCTCCATCAATGGCAGAATTTTCAGGATTATCAGTAGGCAGATTCTGCATGGACAGCAATAATGCTTGGAAACTCAGTTGTACAGGAAATTATAAAGTCCAAATAGGCTAGAGAAGTAAATAATTAGCAGAGGAACAGTGTAAAATGTAATCTTAGAACAATAAGAAAATAGAGAAATTTGTCCTAAGGGCTAAGGTTATAGGCAGGCTATTAGCTGGTCAAACAAGTAATAATTAATAAAGTGGAGAATATCTGGTGATAGATACCACACCTTAGGTGCTACCATGCTACCAACGAACAGTAGCGCCTCTAAAAAGTTTTGAAAATTTCTGAAAAAATTAGTGAATGTTCACAAAATATATGTTACTTTTTGTTTCTCTGCAGTTAGATCAAATATGGATTTGAAGTTTTGTGGGATTGTAGACATATATGTTGTCAATATTCTAAACAAAATCAGAATTTTTCAGAACTTTTTGCAGGTATTACCTTGTGGTGGTAGCATAGACATAGTACCACCTAAGGCGTGGTATCACTGCTTTTTGTTTTTTGAGAATATACTTGTGAAATACTGCTGAAAGATAGGCAGTTTATGAAGAGCTTATACTCAGTGTGTAGGCAGGATAAATGGAAAATTTAGTATACTAGCCACTTAAAAGAGCTTAAATTCAGCGCCTAATCAGGATAAATGGTTAAACAGTGCACTAGTACCCAACAAAATAAAGAACATTAGAACAACAGCGTGTACAACATGGAGTTGCAGAATCAGCTTACATTAGCAGTCCCTCCACCGTTTTCTTCTTCTAGAATGTCGTTCTCTACATTCCAAAATCAGCTTGTGTGAGTTTGGTGGAAACCACTACAATGAAATGAGAATCATTTCCCATTTCACGTTAATAAATCGTTAATCGGGATAGATTGAAGTAGCATATTATTTACTGATTGCTGGTAATAAATCGTTAATCTATACTACTATTAAACAAGCCAACATTTTCTTTCTTATGGACACCCCACAAAACCCCACAAAACTTACACAGCAAAGCTAACACCATCAGATCAATCCACTTAATTAAATCTAACCGTCTAGATTATGCTAATCCTGAGTTAAAATGTGCGCACAACAATTACCAGGAGCGGACGACGCTCTGCCAGCAGAGGAAATACTCCCCCGTCACGTGTCCGCGACTCCTCAGCGCAAAACATGGGCGAAACTACAGCGATCGCGGCGCAATAGCTGGCCGGGAGGCTCACCGCGACGCTAATCCCGCGATCTGGCGCTAATCAGGCGATCGCAAGCCGAAACAGAGGCCCATCCTTCCCCCGATAGAGCATCTATACCTAGCTCGCTCTCCCCGTTCCCCTCTTTCCCTCCCACCGAAAAAGGTTGCGGCGGCTCGGCAGTTCTTCCCAGCTGCGCTCGACTGTTCGGCGGCTGCTTCGTTGGAAGACATAGGTAGTGATGGGAGAGCGGCAAGGCGGCGAGCAGCGATCCGGTCGGCAAGCCGGAGGCAGTGACGGGCAAGCGGCCATGCGGTGAGCAGCGGCCCAGTCGGCAAGCCGGTTGCACTGACGGGCGAGGCGGCAGTACGCCTGCAGATACAGGCAAGCCCTCTGTACACCGTTTGCTTGAGACTTAATTGCTGAACTGGTGATCCTTCTTTATGTTGACCTTAATGGACATGCTGTTGCTGAATTGACGATCCTTCTTTTGTTGAACTGGTGCAGACCTTGAGATAAGTGGTGAACTGGTGATCCTTGAGACCTTGAAATTATATCGAACATTATGTGGTGAATTGGTGTTTGTTGCAGACCTCTATTATACTAGCTAAGCCTGAGTTTCTACTGGAAATTCCCTATTTTCTGCTGAAAATCCTCTGTTTATGGGACAAATACGCACATGTACTAATTGCCGCTCACCGTGCAGAGAAACTACGAGATAGGCTGTAGATTTGTACCAGGTAATCCTTCCCATGCTCCTCATTCTTGTCAATCAAACGAACATTTTAATGCAACTTTTGCAAAAGATAACCACCGGAGATCTCCTGTTGAAATGGTGAAAGGAAGAACGGGACGCATGGACTCATGATCAATAGACGCTGCTTGGAGACGAAGTGGAAGGGAATCATGTTACTGGCTGCAAATGATATTATCATTTTACGATTTACTAACACAAAATCTGATCTGATTAAAATCGTTCCTTGACAATTTGAACAAAACGTTCCAATTGAACTTCCGGTGTAATATATTTTATTTACTATATGTATGGCTCAGCTAATTAGCTTTTACTTTGCCTGAATGCATCAGGGGGTTATTTTTGGTTGACAGTGTGTTTATTTGGTCAGTTTACTTATGCTCATTCATGGCTTGAATGTACTGTAGTTTATACTCCTCCCCGGTGATGTGCTACACCATTCGCCATTGTGTCGCGGTGTGCAGGGCTAATGAGCCAGGCAGTGCGCATCAGCATCTCCTGACTGTTAGATTGATCTCTTCCCCAATGGGCCCAACGGCCCATTGGACCCTTGACTCACGCCCTGATCGGGGGCGTCCAGCCCAAGCAAGGCTGGTGGGCCCCTGTCGCGCAGTGCCATATAGAGGAGGTGGGGACCACGGCACGAGGTACGAGGTTCGCCGCCGCCACTGTTCCCCACTCCTAACCCTAGTCCGATCGAGAGGGAGGCACTGAAGCGATGGGAAGCGCCACCAGCCACCCACCGACGCCGCAACTACCTCGCTGTCGACCTCTACGCCGAGCTCCTCGCCGTTCACCATGGCGGCTCCGGGAGTTCGTCGTCACAAGGAGTAGGTATCTCCTCTTACTGACTACCGATCCGATCTAGCCTAGCGATCCAAAGGGTATAACAATGGTATCAGGGCCGCTAGGGTTCTAGATTTTTTCGGTGGCAACAGTGAACGGGAGATTAATCCTGCAAAAGTAATCCCCTCCACTGGATCCCGAATGACACAGAAAGAGAACATCACCGGCAGAGGGCCTTGGGCTCGCCGGAAAAAGTAGCGCCGCCACGGCCGCGCCGTTCCTCTCGATCCGGACGGGCATCGGCATGCCGAGCTGTCCGGAAGAAGAACCAACCCCACACGGGGCAAAGGGCACCGCAGCCAAGCCCATTCGACGGCGGCGCGCTTACCGCAAGGGAAAACGCGCTACCGGCGAAGGGGATGTCCACGGCGCCGCCGTAGTGTGCTCTGCCGTCGTAGAAAACGAATCTCTCTCTCTGTTGCACAGAAGGTGGAGAAAGTGGAAAGGAAAGGGGAGGGGCTCGCGGCGCGGTGACAGATCGACGTCGTCGCCGGCGGCTGGCGCAGCCCTAACCCTTCGCCACTCGGGCGCCGTCGTGCGCAGTGGGGAAGAGGAGGGCTCTGCTGCGCCGCTCCCTCTCTTTGCCACAGGAGAAAGAAGAGGGAGGAAAGGAAGGGAAAGAGAGGCGCGTCGCGGTGACGCGACGCCGTCGCCGGCGGCCGGGGCCAACCCCCCTCTCTGCTGTCTGCGGCGAGGAGGCGAAGGGCGAGAGGATGAGCGGCGCGCGAGGGAGGAAATGAGCTAGGTTTTTTCGGTCGGCAGGGGCTCTCCCGTGGTTTTCTTCGTCCGAGAACGACGGAGGCTCGTCCGATACGATGGACGGTTGGGATGCAAAACCTAGCTCGTTGATGGGCCTTTGGGCCGAAAGTGGGCGTTGAGCTGAGGCCGGCTCGCGCGGCGCGGGCGCAGGCGGCTGGGCCGCGACCAGGAGCCACGCTCGGCTGGGCCGAGCTGGGCTGAGCTGCCCGTTTTTCCGCGTTTTGTTTATTTGTCCAGTTTTTTGGGCAAATTTCATATAGTTTTGAGTTCTATTCAAATTGATCCAACGAAATTTTTGTCTAGAAAATAGAAAAGTAAAATAAAAAGTTTCTGAAAAGAATAAAAAGTCCATGAATTTTCTATTCATGTTTTTCCGCTGCAAAATAAAAATAAAAGTGCTCTTTTTAAAGTGAATAGAAAAAGATTAAATTGTTGCTTCTCTAATGCAATTTTGAACCAACCGGTTGAAATTGCTTAGAGAGTAAAAGAGTACAGAATTGTTTCTGAATAGAATATTGTAAAGTTTCCGCTGCAAAGTAAAAAAAATTATCCTCAAATTAAATTGGAACCAACGGGAAAATTTAATTGGAAGAACTGTTCTTAGCAATGATTTTCCCCTGTGGGTGAAATCAGATTCAGATAGTTTCCGCTATGACAAAAGAAAGATATTTGTTTTAAAGTATGGTATTGTTATTTTCTGACCAACGTTGATGATAACAGTACTATAATTCTATGAGTCTTATGTTCAAAGCTTAAATCTCTGATAAATTTTGTATCAAAGTGATCAATTTTCAGAGAACAGATAAAGATCAAGAAATGCTCTTGAGCTAGAGAAATGTATATTTCTTGTTTCCGCTGCAATAAAGTTGATGATGATGATTATTTCTTAGCAAAGTTGTTTGATAGACATACTATCATCACATTGTTTATGAGTTATATGCATTATTTCCATTTCTGCCCAACGGTGATATGGAATTAATGTGGAAGGATGATGTTTTATTCTAATTCTGCCCAACGGTGATTTAGAATATAAAAGAAAGTTTTAAAAGTTTAATGTGCATATTAATTAACCAGACAAACATGGGGTTAATTTTATGCTCATTATTGTTGATCATTGGCTAATTTTTCTCAGACTAAAAGTTTTCCATGCTTTCATTCGTGAAAGCGAATGGCTGGGTACTTGTGACCCGAAAGATGACCAAGAAAGGTCATAACGTGAGAGAGTATGTTCTCTCTAAAGAATGGTTTCAAAAGAAAAGAGATAGATCATTGAGAGTCTTGGTTGACGAATGTTTTTCATGTACTCTCTATGAAGAAGATTTTTTAGTCAACATGATTTGAGATGAAACAAGCAACATGCGTGTTTAATTTGACCAACGTCGGATCAAGCATGTGTGTCAAAGAGCATTCGGATTTATTTCTGAATTTGATGATTGAATATGCAGTCAAAAGAGCCAATTCTGGCATTTTATGTCCCTTACAGGGAATTACCCGCATGGCGAGAAAAGTCTGGGAAAATACCTGCGTAACGGGGTAAAGTTGACATAGTATTATGTCAAAAATCCTGTATGGCGGGAGAAATTTTGGCAAAGGACTTATCCTGTATGACAGGAGAAAGATATGATGACTCATGTGCTTTTAATGTGTCCCACTCTGGGAGAAAAGTATGGAGTAGCTATTATGCTTTCCTAGTATCGACCGTACACCTTATGTGTAACGGTCATTAAGCACTCAATAAATCCAAAGAGAATAAAAGTTACAGACGAACCTAAAGATAAGAATGATATGCAAGTGTGACTTGCAAAAGTACTAATGATAAAGAACTCTGTTGAGTTTCTGAAATGGAATGAGGAAAAGTACTCCCATACCAGTTAACAGATAACTTCATTTCGTATGAAGCAATCAGATAAATGAAGTAGATAATCGAAGTTTCCTCAATTCACAAGAGTTATGAATGGTTTTTCGAAATTGTGGCAGAAAAGTTCTTGCCACATTTCGAGGGGGAGAAAGAAATATGAGATAAATTAAGAATGATAAAACTCCCCTATACTTTAGATAATGTGATGCACATTATGCATCTAAAGTGATCCATTAATGAAGAATGTGATCGTCTGGGGGAGTACGACGGTCATAATAATACCCCTAAAGAAAAGAAATAGCTGTATTCCTGGATCTTTTACAGTTTTGAAAGCAGACTAAGGAATACTAAGACGGTGCTTAAAAGTGCCATAAAGAAGAAAGTTTTAACAGAATAAACCCAAATAATAAAGTTTAAAGATACCCCATTTTTAGTGAAGATGGAGTAATCTGGGGGAGCATGGTATGAAAATACCTAAGACTCGAATAGATTGTATCTGGGGGAGCATGTTGTATGACTTATACAACACCTGTTGTTAGCTCTATAAGGGAGGAATGAGTAAATATGGATCTTGTGACAAAGGTCCCTGTAAAACCTATTGCCTCTTGGAAATGAAAGATTATACAATTAATTTGCCTCTTGGCAATGACAGAGCAACAACAGCCCCATATGAAAGAAGTGCCAATACCTAAGACACAGATGGTCTCAAGGAATGAGAAAATCAGATACTTCTGATTACTATAAAGTCTATGTTAGTGAAATTCAAATGGAGGTTGATCCCACCTCATTTAAAGCGCTCAATCGAGCTTTGAGAAGTGTCTGTTTGTCTAAATGATAAGAGACTATGTGAGATGAAATAAAATTGGTGAATCCCGACGATGTTTGGGACTCATAAGTAATTTCCAATGGAGCATAAACAGTAGGCTGTAAAAGGTCTACAAGGTCAATGTGACTCCAAAGGAAATATGTAAAGGTGTAAAGCGCGACTTAAATCGAAAGATTTTGTGCAAAGAGAATGAATAAATTACAATGAGTGTTAGTGGCACATCATGATCGACATCATGATCTGAGTTACATCAGATGAAAGTAAAGAACACAAGGGATACTGCTTCAAGAAGTCTTTTATGGACTAGAGCAAGTCTCTAGACAGTGGCATTTAAAGTTAGATGAATCAGATGTTATTTTGGGTTAAAGAAAATGAGAGGACAATTGTATTCATGCAAAGTTATAGAATGGGAAATTCATTTCCTAATTCCTGTGCATGTGGATGACGTCCTACTTGCTAGTGGTGATGTCAATCTACTGCAGGAGGAGAAAAGAAGTTCTTGTCCTCAAAGTTCAAAAGAATGTTCTCGGTAGAGTGTCTCTCGTTATAAGTATTGAGATTCACCAAGGAAAGAATAAAAGGGGGTATTAGGAATGTCGCATGGACATGCTGAGAAAGGTCTCTAAAGTATGCATGCGAGAAAACCTACGCCTGTTCTTATAGTCAAGGGTAATGGAACTGGAAACTATGGTGTTCCAAAAGTTGATGAGAAAAGATTGAAAACGGATATGGTGCCATATGCTTCAGCTGTTAGAAGCTCAATATATTACCCTGACACAGTTCACGTATCCGGGTTGTTTTGGCAATGTCCAGTCCATATATAGATCACTGGAATGGAGTCAGAGATATCGGCCTCATGCTGAAAGAAATAAGTGCTCTAAAAAGATTGTGAGTACAAAGACAAGACTTGTGAAATGTATGGCGAAATCCACAATTGTCGCTAACTTTCACACTTGGAGTTTTTTGTGTGGAAAAGCTCCAAAGAATGAAACAATTATCATCAATGTGATGCCAAGATATGTTATAGCTTGATATGAGGCTGAGGGACAGGCAAAATGGTTAAGGAGACCTGTACCCGGAGTTGATAATGGTTGACAACAGCGATAACCATTTTAAGTTTTTCGCTCCTATGACAACGAGTCAAGTGTTGATGCCAAACACACTGACACAGAGTTATGCGTTGTAAAGGAGAAAGTCCGGAATTATGTAGAAATGCTTGAAGCATAAAAGCAACAGACAAGTGTTTGCAGATCTGCTTATTAAAGGCTTACCGCCCAGTGTGTTCGGAGAATACACAGTCGACATGGGTTTTATGGTATAGTCTAAGATTTCCGGACAATAAAGGGCCCAAGGTTAAAGAATTTGTTTCAAAACAGAGAGGTACGTTGTGGCTGTCTGATTCTATCGGTAATTGAGCTGTGACGATGAAACATGTCCTATGTATTAATCTGTTATGAAACGAGTAAAGTAAAAGTATAAAGTTAAAAGTATATGATGAGATCAAGGGGGAGAATGTTAGATTGATCTCTTCCCCAATGGGCCCAACGGCCCATTGGACCCTTGACTCACGCCCTGATCGGGGGCGTCCAGCCCAAGCAAGGCTGGTGGGCCCCTGTCGCGCAGTGCCATATAGAGGAGGTGGGGACCACGGCACGAGGTACGAGGTTCGCCGCCGCCACTGTTCCCCACTCCTAACCCTAGTCCGATCGAGAGGGAGGCACTGAAGCGATGGGAAGCGCCACCAGCCACCCACCGACGCCGCAACTACCTCGCTGTCGACCTCTACGCCGAGCTCCTCGCCGTTCACCATGGCGGCTCCGGGAGTTCGTCGTCACAAGGAGTAGGTATCTCCTCTTACTGACTACCGATCCGATCTAGCCTAGCGATCCAAAGGGTATAACACTGACCACTCTCTGCGCATTATTTGCGGTAATTCATATGATGATAAGAGCAAATCTCATATGCTGCAAAGTTTCTTTCAGTTATCTTAGAACCGTAGGTAATGTGTGTTTGCCATTCAGATCTGAAATGTTAAGATGAATGTGCTCAGTTGAGATAATGAGTTTACCCATGCAGGGATACCATCATAGAGCTACCATGAGGGAGTAGTATATTTTCTGGAGAGACGCTCCATTGGCAATCACCACTTCTCTATGTTTTACTGAGATACATGCTCTTATTCCTAGGTCAGCTGAATGGAAGAAAGGATGACTATGCAAGGTGGAATTGGTTTCTTTGTTTGGTCATCACGTATCAATAGTGCTAGGAACTTGTGCAGGTGGATGTTAGTATAAGCTCCTGAGCTAGCGCCGCCACTCCTCCCCTCCCCACATCTCTCGCGTCTCGCCCCTGCCGGAGGGGACTGCCGGGCTTGCCGCGTGGCCATCGAGGAAGGTGACGGCGAGGCCTCTCTCCGCTCCATGGCTCGCGTGGGGGAGTTTGGACTTGAGGCGGTGGCCTTAAAGGCGAGCGCGCCGCCGTTCCTGCAGCAGATGGCCGGCGTTGGTGATGGGGGCTGCTTCCTTGCCCGCATGGGCGGCGAGGCAGCAACGGATGTGGCTCGTGGCACGGGGGCTTTTCTCGCTGCCTCCCGTCACAAGATCTGAAGACGGCGGCCTCCTGTGCGAGTGGTTCGGCCAGCCCCACCTCTTCCTGTGTCCGGCAACCTCTGGTCCTTGGATCCGGTGGTTGATGCGGGCCTCGGGTTTGTGGGCATGACCGAGGAAACCCTTGACCGGCGAGGACGACCACGACGACACCATCCACCTCCTTGGAGGGGTCATCGAGGTCTTCCCCTCCCTTTCCCCCATGGTGTCCCTGGTGAAACCAGAATCGATTTGGGCGGCGGCGGTGCCCCGGCGTCGTCACCTTCTTGAAGGCGCCGCCTTTGAACATTGGGGTGCGCTCGACTCTCACACAGCTGTTTGGCCCCTGAAGGTGGACAGTATTCTTCAGTGGTGTGGCTGCAGTGTGGCAGGTGCTCCGGCTCAGCTCCATGGTGGCGTTGCACATATTCTCCCGGTGTCTTCTTTGGCGAGTCCTTCCGGTGGCTTGGGTTTGAGATGTGGCCTGTTTTGTGGTATGAGTCTGGATGCAACTGGCTGCTTGGCGACGTGTGGCGCTTGTGGTGGTTGCGGTGATGGTGCATGTGAGTAAAAAAGAAATTATATTTGCCTCACCACAAGGTTTGGCCGGGACAGCTATTGCCGATGTTGCAGCCTCACTTGCATGGGATGAAGGACCAGTGTTAGAGATTATATAAGTCATTATAGCTACTAGCATCATCGAGCAAGAGAAGGGAAGGGGGGAATTGAAATGTAGGCATGCGTACATGGGAGGAAAAAAACGAGATAGTATTATTGGCCTAGACTTGCGTTGCACGTGCATGTGTACTAGTCTGGTAAAAACAGTAACAATGGTTCAGGCCATCGACTTCACCTATCGGCTGCCATGTGCATTGGCAAGCTATGATGATAAGCTGGAGAAACTTAGATGATTTGATCTTTACAGGATAATACAAAACACTTCGCTCTAGTCGCAGAAGTCAAACTACCAACACAGCTACCGGAGAATGCACGCAAACAAATCAGCAAGGCACCAACCTAAAGGCGGCGGCGGCGGCGAGTAAGGAGCGTCGACCAACTCCGGTTCCGAAAGCGTAGGCGCAGCGAGCTGCGGAGGCGGCTTGCGAAACACAGAGGAGAGGAGACGCGATGCGCCACCGGAGATGAGACGGGCAAGCCAGCCACTCCCTTCGCCGCCGCGTGACGCTGGATGAGTAGGGCCAGAAGGGGCAGAAGGGCGCGCATAGGGTGAAGCAGCTGCGGCGCGGGAGGGAGGGCGCCTACGGATCTTGCCTCCCGTGGCGGAGCCGCCGTCGTAACCTCCCCGAGATGCCATGTTACGGCGATGATGTGGGGCTAGGGTTTTGGGAAAGAGAAAGTGAAATCGAAGAGAGGAAGGGGTAAAATGGTGATTACCAAGGGCTCCAAGGGTTTAAGGCCGCCAAGAAAAACTTGGTAAGAGCAACTCTAGCGGGTCAAACGGGCAGCAATAGTAATGGTTATGATGATTTTGATCGGTACGACCGCTATGATAGATTTATCCTCTTGCATGTGATGTTAATTGTGAAGATTGTGGAGCGTTATTTTGGAGCACGCTCATCATCAACGCCTGCGCGGGATTTTTCAAAAAAAAAAAAAACGCCTGCGCGGGAGGAAAATTCCACCCATCTTTTTTTTGTACGATCACCGGGGGAGAGAGGATCCCCACCTGAATATATTGCTCAAAAAGCTGCCAAAGCCAAGAGTCACCTCTTGAGCTTTGGTTGATCCTGTTTATAAGGGAAACCGGATCGAAAACCTAAACAAGTTGACCCCGTTTATGAGGGAAACTGGGCCGAAAAACCGTACAGGTAACAAGGTTACAGAAGATGAGAAAAAATTGCCATGCCGGAGAAGGCATGACCTAGCTAGCAGGCAGAAAGAAAGCTTCTCTTTTTGCCCTCCCACGTCTCATCTCACCCTCCCACGTCCATCTTCTCTTTTTGCCAATGGTGTTGACGGACAAACGTCCATGGTATCAGAAAGCTTGTTCATTAATGGCGGTCGTCGCACGTCAATTGTACGTTGTCTGCCATGTTTTTCTGTCATCCGATGTTATAAAATGGTCGTTCCCACGTTCGAATAGCTCATATGCACGCCACCCACGTCCTTCACTTTCCTCATCGTTGCCATGTTGCTTCCCCCGCAATTGGATTGGGTGCGTTTCAGCTGAGGAGGCGCGAGTTGTGGACGAGGAGGAAGCGGAGGAGAATGCCATCCTGTCGGATTTCGGGCTCCGCAAAACCCCAAGAAGTTCGAACACAGGGGCGTGTGTGAAGATCCCCCGCAGCCTCGCCCTACCTAGCTCGCTACTCGATGGTTAGGATGATGAACTCGCACGATGACGAGGAAGAAGATGCACACGGTGATTTACCCAGGTTCGGGTCGCTGCGAAGCGTAATACCCTACTCCTGCTTTGGTGGATTGCCTCACGAGGAGGTATAGTGGATGAACTAGTACAGTGGTGAGGAGCCTCGCGAGGGCGCTCGAGAGGTGTTCTTGGCTCTCTGCCTTGTTTGTTGTCTCTCTTTTCTTTCGTTCCCCCCTCTACGGTGCAACCTAGCCTCTATATATAGCAGCGGCCCGGGTCCTCTTCCCTTATCGCAATGGCGGGAAGGGATCCCACAACGGCCAAATTCGAAGGGGGACAGGAGTACATCCCCGCCCTGTCCAAAGGTGGTCTTCGCCTGCAAAGTGGCTGTCGATGATGCAGAGGTGGGCTCGGCGATGACATCCGCCATGCGGGTCTCGTGGTCGTGGTCTTGTTGCACCGGAATGGAAACCTTTGGGTGGCGCTTTGGGAACCCGCGTACGTCCTTGCTCCCTTTGCACCAAAGGGGAAACTGCACCGCCTGGCACGCTGGCGCCCGCCTGTCCTTCCTTGCGTCATCCTTGACTCCTGAGGCCGGGTTCTGCATAGAGATCTCCGCCGCTCCGGAGGGGGCCTGAGGAGGCCCGCTCCCTGTTGGGCTTGGTGCTGCTTCCCTCGCGAGCTCGGGTCCTCGCGAGGGCTTTGTCTTGAGTCGGGCTGCGCCAAGCCATGCTTGGCTTGTGAGGTGGGCCATGCCCTGGGCCGCAGGCAGGCAGGTCTGGGTACCCCCGTTCCCAGAACACCGACACATCCTCACATCCGACGAGAAAGAAGAGCGCAGTCGTCATGACGTGCTAAAGACCATGTAAGAAGATTTCTTCAATGAGTGGTCGGATTGGGATCCCAAAACGCACTTTCTTGTTTGGGATATCGAGCACGGTTACATGCATATCTCGTATATGCAGGAGAGGCCTCGCCCACACAACTCACATCGGCCGCCACGTGCTCCACATCGCCTCACCTTTAAGGATGCATGGGGTGAGTGCTATGTCGCCTACACCTTGGGCGTCCGCCCAACAAAATCTCCAAGGATGAGTGTTATGTCGCATACGCCTTAGGTCAGCGCTATGTCACCTACGCCTTAGGTGAGCGCTAGGTCACCTACGCCTTGGACGTTTGCCCCGACAAAATCTCCAAGGAGACTGTCGGCGGGGTAGGCGTTGGGAGTGGAGAGGGACCGCACTATCTAGCTTCATTACGAGGAGGCACACGCGAATTTGGCAGTAGAAAGGGACCGCGTCAGTTGGCGTAGGCGCCTACAGATCTTGCCTCCCGTGGCAGAGCCGCCGCCGTAACCTCCCCGAGACGCCATGTTACGGCGCTGATGTGGGGCTAGGGTTTTGGGAAAGAGAAAGTGAAAGAGGAAGGGGTAAAATGGTGATTACCAAGGGCTCCAAGGGTTTAAGGCCGCCAAGAAAAACTTGGTAAGAGCAACTCTAGCGGGTCAAACGGGCAGCAATAGTAATGGTTATGATGATTTTGATGGTAAGACCGCCATGATAGATTTATCCTCTTGCATGTGATGTCAATTGTGAAGATTGTGGAGCGTTACTTTGGAGCACGCTCATCATCAACGCCTGCGCGGGAGGAAAATTTCACCCATCTCATCTCACCCTCCCACGTCCATCTTCTCTTTTTGCCAATGGTGTTGACGGACAAACGTTCATGGTATCAGAAAGCTTGTCCATTAATGACGGTCGTCGCACGTCAATTGTATGTTGTCTGCCATGTTTTCTTGTCATCCGATGTTATAAAATGGTCGTTCCCACGTTCGAATAGCTCATATGCACGCCACCCATGTCCTTCACTTCCCCCACCGTCGTCATGTTGCTTCCCCCGCAATTGGACTGGGTGCCTTTCAACTAAGGAGGCGCGAGTTGTGGACGAGGAGGAAGCGGAGGAGAATGCCATCCTCACATCCGAGGAGAAAGAAGAGCGCAGTTGTCATGACGTGTTGAAGACCATGTAGGAAGATTTCTTCAATGAGTGGTCGGATTGGGATCACAAAATGAACTTTCTTGTTTGGGATATCAAGCACGGCTACGTGCATATCTCGTATATGCAGGAGAGGCCTCGCCCACACAACTCACATCGGCCGCCACGTGCTCCACATCGCCTCACCGTTAAGGATGCATGTTGGTGAGTGCTATGTCGCCTACACCTTGGGCGTCCGCCCCACAAAATCTCCAAGGATGAGTGTTATGTCGCATACGCCTTAGGTCAGCGCTATGTCACCTACGCCTTAGGTGAGCTCTATGTCACCTACGCCTTGGACGTTTGCCCCGACAAAATCTCCAAGGAGACTGTCGGCGGGGTAGGCGTTGGGAGTGGAGAGGGACCGCACTATCTAGCTTCATTACAAGGAGGCACACGCAAATTTGGCAGTAGAAAGGGACTGCGTCAGTTGGCGTAAATTCGACATGGAGAAGATGACATTCACTGAAAAGAATCATGTCACATTGGGCCATACCCTCCCCCTCCCCGACGACCACCGCAGGGATGGCACAAAGACGAGGTCCTCAAACCGTCGCACCACCACACCTAGAGGTGAGTGGTCTCGTCACATATGCATTTGCCCCATGCATAACATTCATCATTGATGTGGCAGTGCTCAAATCATGCTACGGTCACTAAAGAGCAACATTTTTTGAACCTATGATGCGAAAATGTCGCTAATCGACCTTTCTCCCTATGCAAGAAGCCAAGAACTTTGTAATGCGATGTTAGCTCAAATCCATGTTTTAATCCCTCTAAATGTGTGTATGGCTATTGAGTTGATGCCAAAAAAATAGAAAAGAAAAGTAAAAATATGGAGGCCGCATTATGGCTACTATGTGTCTATTCATAACCTATGCGACTTCCAAATGCATATGAGCTCCATAAATGTTATGCAAGCTGCCAGTTGGTCCCAATTCTCTTCACATGTAGAAGGTCCACATCATCGTGCATGCCACATCATCCAGAATATCCACGTTGTGATGCATGCCAAATAGTTCATCCCCACTACTACAAATTCTTTTAGCATGCAGCCGGTTCACATCAGCGCAAAAGACACATCAACAGCTCGGTTTCAGTCATATGTTCTTTTTAGTTTCTAAACAGTAACAGCTGAATGTCATCGACCTCCGTCCATAGCGCATGTTGAACCACTATGCCATTATTTTTTCAATTAACAGACTGAAGCCCAGGCTTCTCTGCCACTATATCTTATATTTGCAGATCATGCGGGCCTGCCACTCATCCTCTATTCCTAAATAGATGCCTCCCACTAAGAAATTTTCCTGCCCTCAAGTGATGCCACGTCATTGGCTGACGTCATGTTATCTTTTTTTCCTCCCTGGTGCCACTTCTCGACCGCACGATCATTTTTGCTTCCCCGGCACGACCAGCTTTTTTTACGCAAAGCACGATCGCATGTGCCACACCGCTCGGTCGCCTCTTCTTTTTCCAGTCCGAAAGGCTGTCCCATCACACGTTCACCAAATCCGGCCCACGAGCTCGCCTATTTTTTCTTTCACCCCGAAAAGTTGGCCCATCAAATCAGACGCAACTTCCTTCTCCACACGAGCGTATTCCCTGTCGGCGGCGGCGCTGCTTCAACCCTTTCCATGGCGGTCGACCGCGCCTTTTTCTCCTTCCCCATGGTAGGCACGCTGCCTCATGCCCTTCTCCACAGCCAGTCCTCCCCCTCTTCACCTTCTCCATCGTCAATTAAATCCCACTACTCCCCTCAAACATAAACGGATCTACTTAATTCTCCTTGCACGGGTAACTGATCCAGTTCCTCTCACCATAAATCAATGGAGCCCTGCAAGTTGGCGGGGACACATCTGCACCCTCAACGTCGTGTGCCATGTCCGCACGTGCTTCCCCCTTCCTCATCCCGCCTACAGGTCAGCCAATAAGTTACCAAGTTGTTATTGAAAATTGTTTGCAAAGCTATTCTGAATTGCAATTATATGTATGCCCTCTTTTTTTCTGCAGTTTGCTTTTGCAATCATTTTCCAGAGGTTGATAAGATAGTAGGCCAGGTCACATCTGCGGTCTCGACGCCACCTGATCCTGTCTTTGTACGAGGTTCTCCCTGATTCCTTCATTCCCAATCTCCATGCACCATGTTGTTTCTTTGATGTTAGATTATTACCATGCAATTGACCTGTTGATCCTTTTGCCATTTTCCAAACTAAAATCAGAGAAAGTGGATAAATGATTGGTTACCAAATATACATAGCTGCAGGAAAATCAATTTTTTTGGTTGCTGACTGCACAATCTGAACTATATATATCTAACGGTATATTAGACTCTTCCTCTTGAGTGTCTCTTGGATAAATGATTGGTTACCAAATATACATAGTTGCAGGAAAATCAATTTTTTTGGTTGCTGGCTGCGCAATCTGAACTATATATATCTGACAGTATATTAGGCTCTTCCACTTGAGTGTCTCTTGAGACTTGAGAGTTGCTGTAACGCTGCCATATAAGAGCTGCTCTAACGTTGCCATATAAGAGCTGCTGAGCGTTGCTATATAAATAGATCTCTTGCTGTAACGTTGCCATATAAGAGCTGCTGTAGCGTTGCTATATGAATAGATCCCTTGCCCACTTGATTGTCTAATATAGATGTGTAGGTGAGAGTTCAAACTGAATCATAATATCAGGTTTAGAGGTGCATGGTCAATGATCTCAAACGTGTAGCAGTGTATATGCAGTTCTGGTCATTGACTGACTTGGTACTACGGCCATTCAGAAAACCGTATTATTTGCTAGATCACTGTATATGTCACTTTGTTATAACATTTTGAAGGTTAATTAGTACGCATAACACAAAAAGGTACCATTATTCATGGGAAGACTACTGTTACCTATTACCATCAGCAATATATCACAATTTTCCATGACGCTCTGATTTTACATCTTTATGCAGCAGTACAAACAACAAGAATGCGGGAAACAATTCAGGACAGGCAGAGTAATGCTGCCAGAGGAAAGATATGGAGGTATTATGCAACACATTGCAGATTGAACCAATTCTTCGCGATGAACTAATTCACCATTGTAGCTACTTAATACCTTCCTAACAATGCTACAAATTGTAAACCATGCAGGGCAACGTCCAGCTATGCTACAATGAAGATACAAGCTTCAATGCCTTCCATACCAGTTAGTTATAGTATAGCATTATCAATAATCGTTACCTTGATCGCTACCTATTGTAACTAAGAAACATTCTCATAATTCTAGATGTTTTTCAGCGGTATATTATGATGTGGGACTACATGTACCTGCGACAACTGTTGACGTCATCTGTACGTTTTCTTTTTACAAAGTTCCACTTAGATTCATGGAGTACGAGCTCTCCAGAATCTAAATTTAGTTGTGCAGTTTTGTCATTCAGTTTGGATACTCAATTTTCTCAGAAAATTCATGACAAAAGATCCCGCAGCAACGCGCGGGGCATTATCTAGTCGTAATTAGTTCTACCACTATATTCGTGTGACGTCAACCAGTCTTCATAATAAACAAAGAAGAGGAAAGAACACCTTTATTCATATGAATTTGTAACTGAAGGCACCAATAACTCTCTCTCTTCTTCCTAAACTTTGTTTCGTTTCAGTCATTGTTGCTTATCACTCGGTCATTTTGGTTGTTCAATCCTCACATACTTCACGTTTGCTATTGCAGGAAACATATGCGAGGAACCAACATCAAGTGCCAGAAGCATATCTCTTCTTCACGTATGTGTATTTGACCATTATAAAATTCCTATGTGGATTTCATGATTCAACAACCTACACAATGAAACTGTTAGGGTCAGCAATACAATATTGTCATTTGCCCTTTCAGTTTCTCAGTAATATTTGTAAAAATAAAATCATATTCTGCTCTGCTATTTTGATGAATTTATTAACATATGTACTGACCAAAACTACTATTCTGATTAAAATCCACGCACTTTATCTTAAATATATAATGCATTTTAGAGGCGTCCGGCATTGAAAGCATAGTAACATATAATGCATGAACTTATGCTCTTGATATAAAAAATATGAATAATTCTTTTAAAAGTGAATAAGGGTTAATCAAACAGTAGAGATACATGTTTATTGGGTATTGCATCGACGGCTTATACTTATATAATTCATGTATCACATGAAAAAAACTTTTAGTAGATGTGACAATCCAAGCAGTTGCACATGTTGGTAACTGGAATGTTGACTTATTTTTGCTTACACTCTGTTACTTACTAATTTACTATGTCAATTTACATTGCTAATAATTCCTTTCAAAAGACACTACTAAGAATTTCCGCAGCAATCCCCGACAAAAAAAAAAAAATCCGCAGCTACGCTCGGGGTGTCATCTAGTTGTAAAAGTGGAGAGGGAAACAACGATGGCCTCCTTCTACTCGGACAGGACATGTGTAAGGTGTTGGAAATATGCCCTAGAGGCAATAATATTGTATTATTATATTTCCATATTCATAATTAAGAGTTGATATAGATATTCTATGCTATAACTGTTGTGATCCTGGAATACACTATTCAGTGGAAAACTTATGTGCACGTGTGGAATGATAAATGGTAAAATTAAGATTCCTAGGTGTCGGGGAAGCGACGATCTATAGATCCGGCAAGGACCCTTCGTAATCAGGTGAGTAGATTTCCGACACAAAGAGCATCACAGATCTTTGCGTACGCGAGGAAGGTTTAGACAGGTTCAGGCCGCCGGAGCGTAAAACCCTACGTCCTGTGTTCTCGTGGATTATGGGTATTCACAGTACAAAGCGTAACAACCCCGACAAGAGGTGCCTCGGGAGTGCAGCTACGCGTGTAGAGTGAACAGGGTTTCGACCTTTCTAAAGGTAGCCATGGGCCTCCTTTATAGACAAAGGGGTTACCACAGTGGTAAAATAGTCTTTACACCTGGCAAACAGTGGATACTGCTTCTTGCGAGAGTGTCAGCAGAGGTGGTAGTGGGAAATACCTAACTCTGACGGACTAGGACAGGCGCATTGAATGCGTCATGAGGTGTCAAGCTGGCGACGTCTCCCGGCAAGGATTGCATCTCCTTTGGTGCCGTCCGCCCAGCTACCTTCTATTCTTTTGCCACGCCATAGGATGGGTGTCGTTAAAGCTGCTGTAAATCCCTCCGCGCTGCCACGTGGCCCGGCCGGTTCCACCTATCTGCCTGCTCGCTCGCCACCTGGTCGATGTAGACAACCAGCCTGGTGACGTGGAGCTGAGCCTTGGCGGGGGGTTCTTGGCGGGTGCGCGCGTCCTTGAGCCCCCGGCAAGGCGTCTTGTCGGGTTTTCTTGGCCCTTGCTTGTTGTTGTTGGAGGAATGCTCGTGCCTGGCAAGGTCTTGCCGGTTTGGAGGCTGCGGCGTCTGGTGCACACGGGTGTTAAGGACCCCGTTTCTTAGTACACCGACAGTAGCCCCCGGGCCTGGGCCACACATGCGTCCGCGGCGTTTGTTGGGCTAGGCCCAAAAACAGTGCGCAGACGCACGCGGTCGCAATCTTCTGCATTTATGATGACTTCTGTTTACCTTTCCCATGATGCACTGTAACTGCGGGTCGGGGGAGTGGTGGAGCGGGGCAGTTGCCCCGAGGAGGCGCGCCCGAGAGCCGCACCGTGCTGGACGAGGAGTGACACTTCCCTCGCACCACGTGTTCTCACGTGGGGTCATGCATGAGGAAGGGAAACGGTTGCCCAATGGCGCGTCTGGCAGCGACAGTCGACTCCCAAGCTTCCCAGCGACGCTTGAGCGTCTCTGCCTCGTCCGTCATGTCTCGCACGACACGTGTCACGCGCGTGGTCTGGTATCGGCTCAGAGGGGCGGTTGACGTGGCTTGAGACTGCGTCGGTATTTCCCCAAAGAGGAAGGGATGAAACAGCACAGCTATGGTAAGTATTTCCCTCAGTTATGAAACCAAGGTTAGCGAACCAGTAGGAGAACCACGCAACACTATGTAAAAGGTACCTGCATACAAAGAACAAATACTTGCAACCCGACGCGTAAGAGAGGTTGTCAATCTCTCTACGGTAAAAAGATAGATTAGATTGTAGTAGATTGGATAGATAGATCGCACAAGAACACAAAATAAAAGAGGCAAATAAAAAGTGCAGCAAGGTATTTTTGGGTTTTTGGAACAATAGATCTGAAAACAAAAGCGACAAAAGATAGATCGGAAAGCAATATGTTGAAAGAGTAGACCCGGGGGCCGTAGGTTTCACTAGTGGCTTCTCTCATGAGTATAGCACACGGTGGGTGAACAAATTACTGTTGGGCAATTGATAGACGATCAAATAATCGTGACGATATCCAAGGCGATGATCATTATATAGGCATCACGTCCAAGATTAGTAGACCGAAACGATTCTGCATCTACTACTATTACTCCACACATCGACCGCTATCCAACATGCATCTAGTGTATTAAGTTCATGGAAAAATGGAGCAATGCAATAAGAACGCTGACATGATGTAGACAAGATCTATTCATGTAGGAATAGACCCCATCTTGTTATCCTTAATAGCAATGATACATGCGTGCCTCGCTACCCCTTCTGTCACTGGGAGAGGACACCGCAAGATCGAACCCATCACAAAGCACCTCTTCCCATGGCAAGAAAAATCTATCTAGTTGGCCTAACTAAACCAAAGAGTCAAAGAAGAAATACGAGGCTATAAGTAATCATGCATATAAGAGATCAAAAAAGACTCAAATAATATTCATGGATAGAAACTGATCATGAACTCAAAATTCATCGGATCCCAACAAACACACCGCAAAAAGTCATTACATCAAATATATCTCCAAGAGACCATTGTATTGAGAATCAAAAGAGAGAGAGAAAGCCATCTAGCTACTGCCTACGGACCCATAGGTCTATGGTGGACTACGCACGCATCATCGGAGAGGCACCAATGAGGATGATGAACCCCTCCGTGATGGTTTTAGATTGGATCTCGCGGTTCTGGAACTCGCGGCGGCTGGAAGTATTTTTCGTCAACTCCTCTAGGGTTTCTGGAATATTTGGGAATTTATAGAGCTCAGAGGCGGTGGAGAGGGGTCCCAAGGCCACCACAACCCACCAGGGCGCGCCGGGGGCCTCTGGTGCGCCCTGGTGTCTTCTGGGCCCCCTGGGCCTCCTCCCGGGTGCTTCTTTGGCTCACTGGCTTTCTTCTGGTCCAAAAAAAATCTCCAAAAAGTTTCATCGCGATTGGACTCCGTTTGGTACTGATATTCTGCGAAGTAAAAAACAAGCAAAAAACAGCAACTGGCACTTGGCACTATGTCAATAGGTTAGTCCCAAAAAAATGATATAAAGTTGCTATAAAATGATTGTAAAACATCCAAGAATGATAATATAACAGCATGGAACAATAAAAAATTATAGATACGTTGGAGACGTATCAGCATCCCCAAGCTTAATTCCTACTTGTCCTCGAGTAGGTAAATGATAAAAAACAGAATTTTTGTTGTGGAATGCTGCCTAACATGTTCATCACATATTCTTTTCTTTTGTAGCATGGGCATTTGGACTTTTAGATGGTTCAAAGCTATAGTCTAGTTTTGACATAAAGAGGTTTATACTCAAGCGTGCCAACAAGCAACCATGTCTTTCAAAATATCAACACTAAAGAAAGTTACCCCTAGCCCATCATGCTCAATCATTGATCCATTCATGAAACACACTCAAATATTAGCCACACCCAATGCACAAGTATGATCATAGTGCCCCCTAGTTGGTGCTTTATAAGAGAAGATGGAGACTCAAATTAAAAATAAAAATTGCATAAAGTAAATAGATAGGCCCTTCGCAGAGGGAAGTAGGGATTTGTAGAGGTGCTAGAGCTCAAAGCTTAAATTTAGAGAGAAAAATATTTTGGGTGGCATGCCTTTCCTGTCAACGAAAACGACCGAGTAGTTCTCAATACGTTCCATGCTAGATACATAATAGGCGGCTCCCTAAACAAAAAATAAAGTTTATTCCTTTTTCCACCATTCTTTCACAATCCATGGCTAGCCGTATCCACGGTTGCCTTCCATACCAACACTTTCCAAGTAATTTATTATTTGACAACATAAAGTAAATTTCTTTTCATTTCGGGACTGGGCATCCCTATTACCGCCGTACTCTCGTGCAATGACAAGTGAATAAACACTCATCTGGAGAATAACACATCTAGCATGGGAAAATATTGGACACCCCCTACCGTTTCATGAGCAGTACGAGCACACAAAAAGGAAATTCATTTTAAAAATTAGAGATGGCACATACAAATTTGCTTAGAACGGCATGGAAATACCGCATATAGGTAGGTATGGTGGACTCATAAGGCAAAACTGGGTTTAAGGATTTTGGATGCACAAGTAGTATTTCTACTTAGTACAAGTGGAGGCTAGCAAATAGATTGAGAGGCAACCAACCAAGAAACGAAAATTCACATAAACAGGCATTAAGCATAACAAACACTGAATAATGCACCATAAGTAGGATGTAATTTCAGTGCATAACTATTGACTTTCGTGGTTGCATAGGAAATCACAAACCTTAACACCAATATTCTTACTAAAGCATAATTACTCACCAACATGACTCACATATTACTATCATCATGTCTCAAAACTATTACAAGGAATCAAGTTTAATTTGTCCAATGATCTTCATGAAAGTTTTTATTATATCCCTCTTGAATATCTATCACTTTGGGACTAGTTTCATATATTGCCATTGCTTTTGACAAGCTCAAATAAATTTAAGTGAAGAACATGAGCATAAAAATTTCATCTCTCAAAATAGTATAAGTGAAGCATGAGAGAATTTCTTCAAAGTTTAATAGCTCTCAAATTAATCTAAGTGAAGCACGAGAGTATTTCTTCAAGAATTTAAAGCACACCGTGCTCAAAAAGATATAAGTAAAGCACTAGAGCAATTCCATAGCTCGAAAATTTTAAGTGAAGCATATAGAGCAATTCTAACAAATCATAGCATAATTTTTGTCTCTCTCAAATAGGTGTGTCCAGCAAGGATACTTGTGACAAACTAAAAAGCAAATCAAGCAAAGCCTCAAATAATACATGACGCTCCAAGCAAAACTCATGATATGTGACGAATAAAAATATAGCTCCAAGTAAAATACCGATGGTCGTTAGAAGAAAGAGGGGATGCCACTCGGGGCATCCCCAAGCTTAGTTGCTTGTTTCTCCTTGGATATTATCTTGGGGGTGCTGTAGCATCCCCAAGCTTAGGCTCTTTTCACTCCTTATTCCTTCATCCATCGTGATCTCACCCAAAACTTGAAAACTTCAATCACACAAAACTCAACAAAACCTTCGTGAGATCCGTTAGTATAATAAAGCAAATCACCACTCTAAGTACTATTGAAAACCCATTCATATTTTATTATTTAATTATACCTACTATATTCTAACTTTACCATGGCTTATACCCTTCAATACAAACCATAGATTCATCAAAACAAGCACACAATGCAACGAAAACAGAATCTGTCAAAAACAGAACAGTCTGTCGTAATATGTACTCTAACCATACTTCTGTAACTATAAAAATTCTGAAAAATTAGGACAACGTAAAGAATTTGTATATAAAAAATGTGTTAAAATTTCAGCTCATTATCACGCTCCAGTAAAAAATGAAAATTTCTGCACTGAAGTCAATCTTTCTGTTTCAGATTCAGCATTGTTTCTACTCATCTTATGAATCATCCTAAATGCTTTACTTGGCACAAACACTAATTAAAACATAAAAAACACAATCATAACAGTAGCATAATTGTGTCAACACTCAAGAACATAAAGAAAAAGGTGAAAATAAATTTATTCATTGGATTGCCTCCCAACAAGCGCTATCGTTTTACGCCCCTAGTTAGGCATAATGCATAGATTCAAGTATTGTCATCTTTAGTTTTTGCTACTTTTGCGAGGGCTTTCTCAAACCCGGAAGGCTCTTTACGCTTCCCCAAATTTTCAGGAGAAGAGACCATCTTGAGATCTAAAATATCCAAACGCTTATTGCAAAGAGTAATCAAAGTATTCATGCGATTGAGGTTTCCACTAATATGTTTAAGAGGTTCATTATATTTTTGCAACTCAACCAAATGTTTATGCAAATCACTCATTTTGTCTATAATTTGATCACCTTCTTGTGTAAAAGAAAACCCCCTTTTTGGTGGAGGAACCTCCAATATCCCTTCCAAAATCTCGTAAGCGGTATTGGCATCAAGCTCAATAAAGTTCCCTTTAGCGGCAGAATCCAAGAGTTGTCTATGATGCAAAGTTAATCCTATGTAAAAATTTCGAAGCAAAATCTTTGCATCTCCCTTTAGATTGCAAATGCGATAGGATTCCATTAACCTATACCAGGCATCTTTCAGATTTTCCCCTTGTTTTTGTTTGAAGTATAGAACTTCAAAATCTGCTGACAAAGGGGGAGTAGTGACGCTAGTCATAGCGACAAGGTTGGCAAACAAGAGTTCTGACGAGAAAAAGGCAAATGAAAAAGAGGGCGAATAAAACGGCAAATTTGTGAATTGGGGGAGAGGAAAACGAGAGGCAAATGGCAAATAATGTAATTGCAAGGAGATGAGATTTGTGATTAGGAACCTCATAGATGTTGATGATGTCTCCCCGGCAACGACGCCAGAAATCCCTTTGACGTGGCTTGAGATTGCGTCGGTATTTCCCCAAAGAGGAAGGGATGATGGAGCACAGCTATGGTAAGTATTTCCCTCGGTTATGAAACCAAGGTTATCTAACCAGTAGGAGAACCACACAACACTATGTAAACGGTACCTGCACACAAAGAACAAATACTTGCAACTCGACGCGTAAGAGAGGTTGTCAATCTCTCCACGGTAAAAAGATAGATTAGATTGTAGTAGATTGGATAGATAGATTGCACAAGAACACAAAATAAAAGAGGCAAATAAAAAGTGCAGCAAGGTATTTTTGGGTTTTTGGAATAATAGATCTGAAAACAAAAGCGGCAAAAGATAGATCGGAAAGCAATATGTTGAAAGAGTAGACCCGGGGGTCGTAGGTTTCACTAGTGGCTTCTCTCATGAGTATAGCACACGGTGGGTGAACAAATTACCGTTGGGTAATTGATAGAAGATCAAATAATCATGACGATATCCAAGGCGATGATCATTATATAGGCATCACGTCCAAGATTAGTAGACCGAAACGATTCTGCATCTACTACTATTACTCCACACATTGACAGCTATCCAACATGCATCTAGTGTATTAAGTTCATGGAAAAATGGAGTAATGCAATAAGAAAGGTGACATGATGTAGACAAGATCTATTCATGTAGGAATATACCCCATCTTGTTATCCTTAATAGCAATGATACATGCGTGCCTCGCTTCCCCTTCTGTCACTAGGAGAGGACACTGCAAGATCGAACCCATCACAAAGCACCTCTTCCCATGGCAAGAAAAATCGATCTAGTTGGCCTAACTAAACCAAAGATTCGAAGAAGAAATACGAGGCTATAAGTAATCATGCATATAAGAGATCAAAGAAGACTCACATAATATTCATGGATAGAAATTGATCATGAACTCAAAATTCATCGGATCCCAACAAACACACTGCAAAAAGTCATTACATCAAATAGATCTCCAAGAGACCATTGTATTGAGAATCAAAAGAGAGAGAGAAAGCCACCTAGCTACTGCCTACGGGCCCGTAGGTCTATGGTGTTAGATTGGATCTCGCATCATCGGAGAGGCACCAATGAGGATGATGAACCCCTCCATGATGGTGTTAGATTGGATCTCGCGGTTCTGGAACTTGCGGCGGCTGGAAGTATTTTTCATCGACTCCTCTAGGGTTTCTGGAATATTTGGATATTTATAGAGCTCAAAGGCGGTGGAGAGGGGTCCCGAGGCCACCACAACCCACCAGGGCGCGCCGAGGGCCTCTGGCGCGCCCTGGTGTCTTCTGGGCCCCCTTGGGCCTCCTCTCGGGTGCTTCTTTGGCTCACTGGCTTTCTTCTGGTAAAAAAAACCTCCAAAAAGTTTCATCACGATTGGACTCCGTTTGGTACTGATATTCTGCGAAGTAAAAAACAAGCAAAAAACAGCAACTGACACTTGGCACTATGTCAATAGTTTAGTCCCAAAAATGATATAAAGTTGCTATAAAATGATTGTAAAACATCCGAGAATGATAATATAATAGCATGGAACAATAAAAAATTATAGATACGTTGGAGACGTATCATCGGCCGCAGGCGCCGGCCGGGGGCCAGCGCCCGTCCAACCCAGGTCGCGAAGAGTTGGTTCCTTCCTCTTCCCCTGCCCTATAAAGAGGGGCGGGGGGACTGAGGGGAGCACTACTGTAGGATCAAAAGTAGGTCTAGAGGGGGGGGGGTGATTAGACAACTTGACCAAATAAAAATCTAACCTTTTCCCAATTTTAGTTGTTTGCAGATTTTAGCAATTGTAGCAAGTCAAGTTCACCCTACACATGTATATCTATGAGTATTGCAGCGGAAAGTAAAGACACGCATATGTAAGAGGGTAGGTATAGGAAGATCTAATGCAATTTGAAGACACGAAGATTTTTCCCGTGGTTCCGATAGGTGGTGCTATCGTACATCCACGTTTATGGAGACTTCAACCCACGGAGGGTAACGGTCGCGAGAGTCCACGGAGGGCTCCACCCACGAAGGGTCCACGAAGTAGCAACCTCGTCTATTCCATGATGGCCTACGTCCACGGAGGACTAGCCTTACTCGGGGTAGATCTTCACGAAGTAGGCGATCTCCTTGCCCTTACAAACTCTCTTGGTTCAACTCCACAATCACGAAGAAGGAGGCTCCCAAGTGACACCTAACCAATCTAGGAGGCACCACCCTCCAAAAGGTAATAGATGTGGTAGTATGATGAATTCCTTGCTCATGTGCTTCAAAAGATAGTCTCCTCAACACTCAATCACTCTCTCACAGGTTTGGCATGGGTAGAAGAGATTGATTGGATGGAACGCAACTTGGGGAGGCTAGAAATCAAGACCCATATGGTTGGAGTTGATGATCTTGACCTCAACACAAGGGTAGGTGGTTCTCTCTCAAAAAATTGGACATGGCAAGTGGGTGTATGTTCTGAGTGCTTCTCTTTCGAGTGAGTGGTGGTGGAGGGGTATATATAGGCATGTCCAAAAATCCAACCGTTACAACATTATTGCCCAACTCAAAACTCGGTTGCACCGACTAGTGCAAAATGTGGCAACGTTGGCGTTTTTTGTGAGACCGATATATGAATCTTGGTGGTACCGATATGGGTGACCTAGGCAGTTACCAAAACTCGGTGAGACAGATTTCTCAAACTCGGTGGGACCGATGCTAAGAAATTGGTTAGCAGAGAGTTGGTCCAACACTCAGTGAGACCGATTCTCAAAACTCGGTGGGACCGATTCTTGAAAATGGCTAACAGAGAGTTGGTCACTGGTTTCGGTTGCACCGAATGGAATGTTGGTAGTACCGAGATGCTAGGGTTTGGTTTGGCTTCTGTCTAGGGTAAACTCGGTGGATCCGAATGGGAAGTTGGTGTCACTGAATTTTGACTTATGGCTTTGGACAAAAGATTTGTGTGGGAAAGTGGGCGAGAATTTTTGGTGGCTAATCTTTAAGCACTTGAGAAACCAGATCATCATATTTACCTCATCCCCTTTTAATAGTATTGGCTTTCCTATGGACTCAAAAGTGATTTCTCACAAAATGTAAAATGTAGAGTCCTCATCCTTGAAGCATGGCCAATCCTATTCCTTCCTCTCCTTGGTGAGGTTCTCCACACAATCCTTAGCCAATCCCATCATTGAACTTTTTCCTGAGATACACTTGGTGGAAACATTAGTCCAATGAAATATATGTTGTTAGTAATTACCAAAACCACCTAGGGAGAAGTTGTGTGTCGGCGTACGACACCTATGGGATCGCGTGGATCCCTTTTATGGTTCGGCAGGGGAAAAGGCTTGCACAAAGAGCAGATCCAACGATCAACGCGAGGGATTTTTACCCAGGTTCGGGCCGCTGAGAAGCGTAAAACCCTACTCCTGCTTTAGTTGTATTGGATGTGTTTGAACTCTAGCCCCAGGAGCGCTTGCGATGAACAGTACGTTCGGGCAGCAGCTACGCATGCAGAATGGGCCAGAAGGTCCTCCCCCCTGTAGCTACGCCTTGGACCTCCTTTTATACGTCAAAGGGGTCACCAACAGTGGCGAAGTACAAGAGGTGTAAAGTTGCTACAGTGTTATCATACCTAATACTGACGACTTAGGAAAAACGCATTAAATGCTCCGTTTAGGTGTCCCTAACTTTCTTGGGGACGGAAAAAGAGCCCGTCCCATCAGCACCGCTTAACCCCATCCGCCGTTAGCGCCCTGACACGCACCCAGGAGGACAAAACCTAAATGACAGGATGGTCGCTGCGCTGGAGCGGTGATAGGGTGACAGGGTGGCGAAGTCTTGCCGGGTGCGAATCTTGCCGGGGCTCCGCAAGCCATCCCGGCAAGATCTTGCTGGGATCCCGGCCTTTGGTCTTCTGTCTTCTGATTATTGACTTGAATGCTTTCTTGATATTCTTGCACTTGCATCCAGCTGTCCCCCGACAGGCCTTGCCGCTGGTGTGGCTACAACCGTCCGTGCATAAGTATGGGGTACTAAAAGACCCGAACTTTAGTACACCGACATTGTGCTTTCAATCTCCCCCTTTTTGGTAATTGATGACAACATATAGATTAAAGCTTCGATAAAAGATATAATCAATGAATAGCATCGTCGCTTTGAGAAGTATGTGATAAGCAAGAGCTCCCCCTAAATTTGTGCATTATTTTAAATTTGCATTTGAATGCAAATGCACAATCGATTAGGATCATGGGTCACTCTTCCATGTCACATACAACTTGGTGGTGCGAAAAAATTAATATGAATGAATTGCATAAGCACATCACACCAAACATTAAGTGAATGATCATCATATAGACATCTCAAAGATAGCAAAGTAGTAGCATCATACAAAAGTATATGATCAAACATCAACAAAGTTTTCAAACGAATGATAAACCAAATGTTTTAAAACTGCAGAGAGGAACCAAAATGCAACACACTCTCTCTCGGAGCCCTATGATCTATAACCTCTCCCCCTTTGTCATCAAGTTACCAAAAAGTTCAAAGCTATAGAACTAATCGTCGCTCTGGGCATGATCTCCTCCATGAGACGATGAAGCTGCTCCTGTGGCTATCGAAGGAGTCGAGAGAAGAGCATCCACAAATGCTTCGGCTGAAGTCCTCTGAGGTGGTGGAGTAGACACTGGAGGTGCAGGAGGAACTGATGGAGCTGTGGCAGGTGCTGATGAGGTAGGCCTCGTCTTTGGAGCTGGCACAGTAGGAGTCCTGGACTGGGTCTTGAACTAAGTGCTGGTCTTTAGAAGAAAGAGGGGATGCCGATGGTCGTGACGAATAAAAATATAGCTCCAAGTAAAATACCGATGGTCGTTAGAAGAAAGAGGGGATGCCTCTCGGGGGCATCCCCAAGCTTAGTTGCTTGTTACTCTTTGGATATATCTTGGGGGTGCGGTAGCATCCCCAAGCTTAGGCTTTTATCACTCCTTATTCCTTCATCCATCGTGATCTCACCCAAAACTTGAAAACTTCAATCACACAAAACTCAACAAAATCTTCGTGAGATCCGTTAGTATAATAAAGCAAATCACTACTTTAGGTACTGTTGCAAACCCATTCATATTTTATTATTGCATTATACCTACTGTATTTTAACTTTACCATGGCTCATACCCTTCAATATAACCCATAGATTCATCAAAAGAAGCACACAATGCAACGAAAATAGAATCTGTCTTAAACAGAACAGTCTGTAGTAATCTGTACTCTAACCATACTTCTGTAACTCTAAAAATTCTGAAAAATTAGGATGACGTAAGGATTTTGTATAGAAACACTGTGTTAAAATTTCAGCTCAAGATCACGTTTTAGTAAAAAATGAAAATTCATATACTGGACGTAAAGTTTCTGTTTCAGATTCAGCATCGCTTCTACTCATCTTATGAATCATCCTAAAGGCTCTACTTGGCACAAAAACTAAATAAACCATAAAAACACAATCATAACAGAGGCATAATTGTGTCAACACTCAAAAACAGAAAGGAAAAAGAAAAAATAATAATTATTCATTGGGTTGCCTCCCAACAAGCGCTATCGTTTTACGCCCCTAGCTAGGCATGATGATTTCAATGATGCTCACATAAAAAGTAGTAATTGAAATATGCAAAAGAGCATCATGAATCTCATGACAAACACATTTAAGTCTAACCCACTTCCTATGCATAGGTATTTTGTGAGCAAACAATTTATGGGAACAAGAATCAACTAGCATAGGAAGGCAAAACAAGCATAACTTCAAAACTTTGAACACATAGAGAGGAAAGTTGATATTATTGCAATTCCTACAAGCATATGTTCCTCCCTCATAATAAATTTCAGTAGCATCATGAAGGAATTCAACAATATAACTATCACATAAAGCATTCTTTTCATGATGCACAAGCATAGAATTTTCATCACTCTCCACATAAGCAAATTCATTTTCATCCATGGTAGTGGGAGAAAACTCAACAAAATAACTATCATGAGACACTTGATTGACATAACCACATTGCAAATTAAAACCATGATGATAAGTTTCATGGTTATCATTACTCATTATAGCATACGTCACCATCATCATGAATAGGAGGCATGCAATCATCATAATAAATTTGCTCATCAAAACTTGGGGGACTAAAAATATCATCTTCATCAAACATAGCATCCCCAAGCTTGTGGCTTTGCATATCATTAGCATGATTGACATAAATAGAATTTATAGTAACATCATCGCAATCATGCTTTTCAATCAAGGAGCCATCATGAATCACCTTATAAATTTCTTCTTTCAACACTTCATCAAAATTTTCAGATTCATTATTTTCAAGAAAAACTTCATAGAGATAATCAAGTGCACTCAACTCACTAGCAATTGGTTCATCATAATTTGGTCTTTTGAAAAGATTAGCAACTGGATGAGGATCCATTTCAATAGATTTTTAGCAAGCAAAGATGCAAGCAAATAGAAGGCACATGGCAACACAAGCAAAGATAGCAAACAAGAGATCTGACGAGAAGAAGGCAAACGAAAAAGGGGGTGAATAAAATGGCAAATTGGTGAAGTGGGGGAGAGGAAAACGAGAGGCAAATGGCAAATAATGTAATTGCAAGGAGATGAGATTTGTGATTAGGAACCTGGTAGATGATGATGGAGTCCCCTCGGTGCCTACGATAGGCACGTAGAAGAGACCGCTTCCTCCCCGGCAACGGCGCCAGAAATTCCTTTGACGTGGCTTGAGACTGCGTCGGTATTTCCCCAAAGAGGAAGGGATGATGCAACACAGCGACGGTAAGTATTTCCCTCAGTTATGAAACCAAGGTTATCGAACCAGTAGGAGGATCACCACTACCCAATAAGCAGCACCTGCACACAAACAACAAATACTTGCAACCCGACGCGAAAGAGAGGTTGTCAATCTCTCTACGGTAAAAAGATAGATTAGGTAGTGATAGATAGGAGAGATAGATCTCTCAAGAACACAAAATAAAAAGAGCAAATAAAATATGCAGCAATATGTTTTTGGGTTTTTGGTTTTGTAGATCTGAAAACAAAGATGCAAAAATATAGATCGGAAAGCAATATGTTGGAAAAGTAGACACGGGGGCCGTAGGGTTCACTAGTGGTTTCTCTCATGAGTATAGCGCACGGTGGGTGAACAAATTATTGTTGGGGAATTGATAGAAAATCGAATAGTCATGACGATATCCAAGGCGATGATCATTATATAGGCATCACGTCCAACATAAGTAGATCGACTCCTGCCTGCATCTACCACTATTACTCCACACATCGACCGCTATCCAGCATGCATCTAGTGTATTAAGTTCATGAAAAAACGGAGTAATGCAATAAGAACGATGACATGATGTAGACAAGATCTATTCATGTAGGAATAGACCCCATCTTGTTATCCTTAATAGCAACGATACATGCGTGTCTTGCTGCCCCTTCTGTCATTGGGAAAGAACACCGCAAGATCGAACCCATCACAAAGCACCTCCTCCCATGGCAAGAAAAATCGATCTGGTCGGCCTAACTAAACCAAAGATTCGAAGAATAAATATGAGGCTATAAGTAATCATGCATATAAGAGATCAAAGAAGACTCAAATAATATTCATGGATAGAAACTGATCATGAACTCAAAATTCATCCGATCCCAACAAACACACCGCAAAAGTTTACATCAAATAGATCTCCAAGAGACCATTGTATTGAGAATCATAAGAGAGAGAGAGGAAGTCATCTAGCTACTGCCTACGGACCCGTAGGTCTATGGTGGACTACTCACGCATCATCGGAGAGGCACCTATGAGGAAGATGAACCCCTCCGTGATGGTGTTTAGATTGGATCTCGAGGTTCTGGAACTTGCGGCGGCTAGAATTGTGTTTCGTCGACTCCCCTAGGGTTTTTGGAATATTTGGGAATTTATAGGCATCAGAGGCGGTGGAGAGGGGCCCCGAGGAGGGCACAACCCATCAGGGCGCGACGGGGCCCCCCTGGCGCGTCCTGGTGGGTTGTGGTCTCCTCGGCCCACTCCCCCGACACTTCTTTGGCCCACTGGGTGTCTTCTGGTCCAGAAAAAATCTCCAAAAAGTTTCGTCGCGATTGGACTCCGTTTAGTATTGATTTTCTGCGAAGTAAAAAACAAGCAAAAACAGCAACTGGCACTTTGGCACTATGTCAATAGGTTAGTCCCAAAAAATGATATAAAGTTGTTATATAATGATTGTAAAACATCCAAGAATGATAATATAACAGCATGGAACAAGCAAAAATTATAGATACGTTGGAGACGTATCAAACATCACAAAACACATAATTTTTTCTCAAATTTGAACTTAGAATCTTAAGTTTAATCTTCTGCAAAAAGGATTTCGGTTCCACCGAGTCCAAAATTTTGGAGCCACTGAGACAGACAACTTCCTTAACAGAGACTTGGCAGCCTTTTCGGTTTCACTGAAAAGAGCCACTTGGTCTCACCGAAGCTGTTCTCAGTAACCCTAAAACCAAAATCAGTAGAACCGATTTTTATGACTCGGTGACACCGAGATTCGATTTGCAGACGGTTAAACATAAAAATTCATCGTTCTCTAATCTAATGGAATCTATCGAGGATGGAACTTGTTCACATGGTGGGAAGAAGATGGAACTTTGTCTTTTGCACATGAATCTGACAGGGAGTGCAAAGAATTTGAGGCGTTACCCTAACTTGGCGACGACCTCCTACGGCGGCGACGGCGGGGGCGATTTCCGTCGACGGCGAGGACGTCTTGTGGTGCAGACGCACGGGAGCGAGGCAGAAGTCCGAAGACGCAGAGCGATAGCTAGGGTTCTACGGGGACCACGGGATTTGAAGAAGTGATTTCAATAACCGGTTTCGCTGAGTATATGTATCCCATAGCTGTCGGTGACACCGGTTCTAAAATATCGGTGCCACCGAGTTCCTCTACTGTCAGTTGATAGGGAAACTCGGTGAAGCCGAGATTATGGAATCGGTGCTACCAAGATTCACAAAATCAGATCAACCCTAGGCTTCGGTGGAACCGAGATTTTGAGGTTGGTTACACCGAGATTGCACTGGGGAGGTTTTCGAAGTCAGCTTTAACGAAACGGAACTCCGAGTGCTCCTCGCACAGAGGGTTCAAGAAGTGCTTGCTCAAATTTTGTGACAAAGCATGAATAGAATTTGGGACGAGAAAGCATAGATAGCTACAGGGTGGTACTTAGGCATTCTTGTATATCCAATTATCCAAAGTGTCAGGCCTTTGGGACTGGGGGTACCCAGGCCCGTCTGCCTGCGGCCCGGGACGCGGTGTTGGGTCTAAAGTGCAAGTAGGGCCCATTGGCACCCCTTGGAGGAACGGCCTCGCGGGGGGTCACACCTCGCGAGGAGGACGACCTCTACACCATCAAGAATCTCCCTAGGCTCCTGCGCGAGGCTACCTCCCGAGGCCCTCGCGAGGCAGACTGGTCGAGGCTGATCCAAGCGGGGTCCAGCGACTCTGCGCCATCACGTGGGTGACGTACGCCGCGTCCAGCGGCGCTCGGAGCCGTGCCAGCAAGCACGGATGAGGAGGATTTCCTGTTCGGTGCTAAGGGAGCAAGGCCAGCCCGCCGGTTCCCAAAGCAAGGTCCAAAGGTTTCCAGTTTAATGCAAGAGGACCGGAGTGGGTGCTTGTCAGGACGGAGGTCAGCACCGAGCCCACTGACGTGTCATGGACGGAGGCTTTAACAGGCGAAGACCACCTTTGTTAGGATATGTTGCAGTCCTGTCCCCTTTCAAACCGGCGATTGTGGCAACCCTTCCAGCCTTATTTTTGGGGAAGAGGACCGAGGCCGGTATAAAGGTAGCTAGGGCACCACCGGAGAGGAGAGAGCTCATTTTTCCCCCATCGACCACAAGGGCGCAAGAACCCACCTTTGTAACCGATTACTCTCCCCAAGCAATCCAGACAAGCAGGAGTAGGGTACTACACCGCGAGGTGGCCTGAACCTGGGTAACGGCCGTGTCTTTGTTCTTCCTTCTAGCTTGAGCTTGCCGGAGCATGACCATAGATTCACGAGGTAGAGTAGGGCCGGCGGACAAGGCGCATCCCAGTGTTCGAACCTCTCTTGGGTCCCCGGAGCCCCGATTCCGACATTTGGTGCTCCAGGTAGGGGTGCGTCGAGGTTGCCGGCTCCGTTCAAGCTCCCGTTCACGAGCTCGATGGCCGGAGCGCGCCGCACGGAATCTAGGCATCGGGCAGACGACCCATCTCAGGTCTTGTCGACGGGCCACGATGAGCGTTGTCGCGCTGTCTATGGTGACGCCCCCCACGGCCAGCCCCGTCGACCACGAACGGCGGGGCTCGTGTCCGCGCCCCCTGTGCTTCAAGCGAGCTTCGCCGCCACAACTCCACACCCCCGTGCTAGCTTGGAGGGCATGGACCCACAGGACGCGCTGCTCGCGGAGAGGGAGCTGTTTCGTCACTGCCCAACTGACCGGGGTCACAACGCCTGGCTGGGCGACGCCTCCAGGCCCGTCGCCGCCGCAGGGGGAACCAGAGTTCACCTGCCGCTGCCTCGTTGTGCGTCGCCTCACGACGAGGGTGCAGCGCGGAAGGTGGCGGCGCTGCTGCCGCTGCGCGGCACCCAGGCCGATCCAGGCCAGGGGGCGCACCAGGGCGGACACCCGCAGGTCTACCTTCTCCTCCTCCAGGTCCCAGGGCCAGAACCCGTGCGGGCCCGGGGCGGCGCTCTGGGCGGACCCGTGAGAGCGCGGCATCTGTTCTACGCCTTCCACAACGTGCGCACACATCACACTGAGGACTGTCGGGTGCTCAGCTCTCCCCGCCGTGAGCACGCCCGTCAGCGCCCGGGCTAGGGCATACGCGGCGCCAACCACGAAGCTGGACGGGAGGAAAACGGCCACAACGGCCATGGTGGTGGACCTCGTGGGCGTGACTGGTGTATTCAAACCAGCGGGCACTCCCGACGCGAGCGGCTCCATGGCGGCAAGGAAGGGCGAGGCTAGGCCTCGCGAGCTGCCTGACGCCCGCGGAGGGACCCCGCGACGCACTTCGTCAGGTAGCCCCGCTCCCCCCTTAGGGCCGGAGCCCCAGGTGATTTGTCCGTCCGCGTCAGGCTAAGCTCCTTTCCCTTTTCTCTTTTGTGAGCTCCTATCCCTTAGCACTGCCCCTGGGTCGGTAACCAATTTGTCATGTAATGGATTTGGTTAACTTTTGTTGAGTTTGTGTTGTTTACTTGGACCCTGGACACCGACGCCTCGCCGCGCTTGGAATCGCCGTGCCCCCGCCACTCCCCTCGGACATCCCCTGGTAGGGGGCTGGACACGGCGTCTGTGCAAGGGCTCGCCCCCACAACGCCGAGAAATCTAAGCGATTGAGCTCTGGCTCGCGGGCTACCCCCCCGCGCATGCCATCTCGAAGTCCTTAGTGTCTCGCCCCTTTCATGGGATCACCGCGGGCCACAGAGCGGGGGCACGGACTGGAGCGCGCCGATGCCAGGCGGGCGCCTGGCTCGCTCGTGCGCCACGTCGTCTCCGCAGCCGCGGGCGCACCGCACCCACATGCGGGACGCGGCGGCGAGTAGCGACACGAGGAGCCGGGCGCAAACCTCCCGGAGCATGAAGAGGGGCCCCCCTGCGCGTCATGCCTGGGGGGCCCGACAATGATGGGGTTTCTCCCTCCATCTTATCGCCGCTCGTGACCCTCTCACGTAAGAATGAGGTTGGGGCTGTACACGCCTTGGGCCCTCCTGGAGACCCACGCTGCGGCCTCTGGAGGGCTTCCTCCCATGCCCAAGTGGAAGCCCCATGCTCAGCGCTGGCGGAGACTGCCGAACCGCGACTATGTCCACGCCCAAGTGGAAGCCCCATGCTCCGCGCTGGCAGAGACTGTCGAACCGCGGCTATGCCCATGCCCAGTGGAGGCCCCATGCTCCTCGCTGGTGGGAAGATCAAGCTGCGGCCCCGCGCCCCGTGCGGGAGCGGGGGCCGCCGGACCACACTGCCCCTGGGGCTGATCATACTAGGCGCGACAACCGGTGGGCCCTGCCCGCGGCACACGCTTACAAGACTTGCTTTGAACCTCGCGCAAGCGGGGGCTGGGCGCAGCGCTTGTATACGGGCGGGGTCCGCGGAGAGTGGGCCCAAGACGGGGGCTCGCACCTGAAGGGCAGCGCTTCGCCGGCCTCCTGGCGAGGTGTCAGCCGGGGGGCCTCCCCGAAGCACGCCTGGCGAGAAGCGGCGTCGTGGCAGGGCGGGGGTCTAACATGAAGCCCCTGGGGGGGGGCTGCCGCCCCCTAGCTCTCACGAGAGCCGGAGGCGGGGCCCCAAGTGCCAGCGCCAAGGCCCCCGCGAGAGGGACCCTGAAGGTGTCGTGAGGCTTGGGGATCAGACCCCGACAACGCAGGACATTGGGGCACGCGGAGAAAGAAAAAGCCTCACGAAGGGACTAGATACCACATCAAGCACAACAAGCAGCGGCTATTTAGACAAGCAAAAGCATCGAAGGAATGTCTTTGCGCCCCCGCAGGGCTAAGTGATCCACGGCATAATAGGAAGGAAACTTAAAAATAAAAGGGCTTGGGCGGAGGAGGCACTGTCTCCATCGCGGCTGTCGGAGGGGCCTCCGCTCAGGCTGCCGCTCCCCTCGGAGGGCGCAGCCTGAGCAAACCGCTCGACCAGAGACACTACATGCCCGCGCACCTCATCCCTGAGGGGGCCCCGAAGCGCCTTGGGCACCGGCTCCACCACGTGGGAGAAGTCGAAGGCCAGGTCGATGCGGAGGAGGTTAGATAAGACGCACGTCAGGGCACAGTCCAGGAGGTCGTGGACGCTCGCCTCCGCGTCCTCGTCCACCTAGGAGATGCCCAGCTCCATCGCCTTCACCACCTTGAGGAAGAAGTCGAGTTAGCCTCCGTTGCCGTGCACGCGCAGCAACTCCGGGACATCCCTGACGAAGCGGCGGAGCGCACCGCCGGCGCGCCGGGCAAGCTCCAGGAATTGCCCGGCGCGCTGTGCCTCCATCGCCCGCGCCTGCGCTTCGTCGTCCCTGGCCCTCTGCATGGCGTCCGTGGCTTCGCCCACCTCGGTGTGTAGCGACGCCAGCTCCGCCTCGGCATCGCCCTTGCCCCTGAGGGCGGCCTGGAGGTCGGCCTCGGCGTCCTGCAGTCGGGCCCTGAGCTCGCCCATCTCCTTCAGGAGCGCATCGTGGCGGACCTGGAACCGTGCCTCCTGCCGCGCTAGCTTGCCGTTGTACTCCTCCAAGCCGGCCTCCCGCTCCCGAGCCGCCCTAGCGTCGGCGTCGGCCTCACTCCCCGCGAGCAGGGTGAGGACCTCATGGCGCTCCACCTCAAGGGCGGCCCTGTCGGCAAGGAGCTGGCCATCCAGGGTCTCGAGGCGCTTGCGCTCTGCTTCCTGGAGGAAGGCAGTCCGGTCTACCTCCCGCTTGCGAAGGGCCACGTCGGCCTCCCGATCAGCAATGGCTGCTTCCCCCTGCTCCGTAAGGCAGTCCGGTCTGCCTCTCGCTCCACCGCAAACGCGCCCCCCCGAGGGGGGCGCATGGCGGCAATAGGCAAGCGCCCCCAAGGCTCCGCCGAGGGCCCACCGGCTGGCATCATGCCGGGCGCGGCGGCCGAGGCCTCGTCAACGGACGGTGCATGGAGGGGTGCCTCGGGCGGTGCATCCCTCTGCCTCTTAGGCGCGGGGGGCCTTAAAAACCAGCGGTCAGGCTCCCCGGCCCGGGGGAACTCAAAGGGGAGATCAAAGGTATCAAGGCACTTACTCATCGCCGGCGGTCCAACATCGGCGCGGAGGGGTTGGCTTCGAGCGCTAACCCCTACCGCTCCTTGGGGAAGGGGCCGGCGCCGAAGATCCTGCCTGCGTCCCGACGTCAGAGATGCCCTTGCCCGCCGACATGACAAGGGCAAAGGGAGGAAGGCAATGCTTGGGTAACGGAGGAGAAAGGGGGGAAGTGCGCAGAAGGAAGGTGTGCGGGAGAAGCCAGACGATGAGGGTTTTCCGCCTGGTGTGCTTGATGGTTTATCCCGGCAGGGGCACGGTTCCCGAAGCGTCGTGGGACGTGGAGGTGAGACACGCCTCATCAAGCGCCACGCGTCTTCCCGGGAGGCTGGCAGTTAGGGCCCGCGCCGCTTCGCCCCCTCCAACAGGCGGAGCCGTTCACACCGCGGGCTCGGGGGCTATTGTCGGGCCTTTAGGACTGGGGTACCCTGGCCCGTCTGCCTGCGGCCCGGGATGCGGCGCTGGGTCTAAAGTGCAAGCAGGGTCCATCGGCACCCATTGGAGGAACGGCCTCGCGGGGGTCACACCTCGCGAGGAGGACGGCCGCTACAGCATCAAGAATCTCCCCAGGCTCCTACGCGAGGCTACCTCTTGAGGCCCTCGCGAGGTGGACTGGTCGAGGCTGATCCAAGTGGGGTCCAGCGACTCTGCGCCATCACGTGGGTGACGCACGCCGCGTCCAGCGGCGCTCGGAGCCTTGCCAGCAAGCACGGATGAGGAGGATTTCCTCTTCGGTGCTAAGGGAGCAAGGCCAGCCCGCCGGTTCCCAAAGCAAGGTCCAAAGGTTTCCAGTTTAATGCAAGAGGACCGGAGTGGTTGCTCGCCAGGATGAAGGTCAGCACCGAGCCCACCGATGCGTCATGGACGGAGGCTTTAGCACACGAAGACCACCTTTGTCAGGATAGGTTGTAGTCATGTCCCCTTTCAAACAGGCGATTGTGGCAACCCTTCCCGCCTTATTTTCGGGGAAGAGGACCGAGGCCGGTATAAAGGTAGCTAGGTCACCACCGGAGAGGAGAGAGCTCATTTTTCCCCCATCGACCACAAGGGCGCAAGAACCCACCTTTGTAACCGATTACTCTCCCCAAGCAATCCAGACAAGTAGGAGTAGGGTATTACACCGCAAGGTGGCCCGAACCTGGGTAACGGCTGTGTCTTTGTTCTTCCTTCCAACTTGAGCTCGCCGAAGCATGATCATAGATTCGCGAGGTAGAGTAGGGCCGGTGGACAAGGCGCACCCCAGTGTTCAAACCTCTCTTGGGTCCCCGGAGCCCCGATTCCGACACAAAGAAAAATGAAAGCCAAATATCAACAATTGGATATCCTCGAATGAGAAACGATATGCATACCAACATGCTCACACAATAAATTGTCAAATGAAATATGGCAAACATGCAAAACCACTATAGTATCTACCAAGCACTTTGGCGATGACGGAGTCATCTATATATGAGTATATTGACTTAGGAGCCAAGTAAGAATACTCATCGTTTAAGCACAAGTGGGGTTGCCACTTTTACATAAGGCATTTAATGTGTTCACATCTTTAAGAGATGCTTTAACTCAAGTCTTAGAGTAAAGCTCTCCCTTGATGTGACATCCCCCCTAAGAGGGATAAACTAACCTTGGGTTTGTCGTAGAAGAATTCATGTGGGTGAGGTAGTAGTGGATGCTCATTGTTGATGAAGATCATCTTGAGTTTGGAGCAATCCTCGTTGTTTTCTTACTCTTCTCACCTACATGGGTTAGTCCCACACAAGAGACAAATACAAGGATATCTATGGACATGGAGTGCAATGCATACATGATGATGTCTGATACGTCTCCAACGTATCGATAATATATGAAGTATTCATGCCATGGTTGCCTATGTTTACAATACTTTTATATGGTTTTGATGCACTTTATATGATTTATTTTAGAACTAACCCGGACTGACGCTGTTTTCAGCAGAATTACCGTGGTTTTGTTTTTGTGCAGAAAATGAAAGTTCTCGGAATCGCCCGAAACTTTTTTATGATTTTTTCTGGAGAAAATAAGAAATAATGGAGAGAAGAACCACCAGTGGGGAGCCACCCATGGGGCACAAGACATCAGGGCGCGACCCCCCATAGGTCGCACCCTGATAGCTTGTGGGTCCCACGTGGCTCCGTTGCGCGTGATTCCAACGCTGAAAAATCCTAGAAACCCCATAAATAAATAGAGACTCTCCGTTCCACTGCCGCAACTCTCTGTATCGATGAAAACCAATCTGGAGACGTTCCAGTACCCTACCGGAGAGGGCAAACCATCACCGGTGGCCATCTTCATCATCCCGGCGGAGGACATGACGAGGAGGGAGTAGTTCACCCTCGGGGCTGAGGGTATGTACTAGTAGCTATGTGTTCAATCTCTCTCTCTCTCTCTCGTGTTCTTGAGATGTCACGATCTTGATATATCATGGGCTTTGTTAATATAGTCGAATCATATGATGTTATTCCCTTGCTAGCTTACTGTGATGAATTGAATCTTTTCCTATGAGATCTCGTTATGTTGGATTGAATATTTTGGTTTGAGAACACTTGATGTACGTCTCGCGTGGGATACCCGTAGTGACATTGGGGTATTCTATTGATTCACTTGATATATGTTGAAGCATCAACTTGCGGATTCCGGTGACCTTGGGGATCTATGCATAGGGGTTGATTGCACGTTTTCATACCATGTTCTCCGATAGAAATCTTGGGGTGCTCCTTGAAGTTCTTTGTGTTGGATTGAATATGATAGACCTGAAATTGTTTGATGCATGTCGCATAATTTACCCACGGATACTTGAGGTGACATTGGAGTATCTAGGTGACATTTGGGTTGATTGATATGTATCATTGGTGTTGTTCTAGTACGAACTCTAGGGCTATTTGTGACACTTATAGGAATAGCCCAAAAGATTGATCGGAAAGAATAACTTTGAGGTGGTTCTACTACCTACACCAATTTCATCTTATTGTTCTCCTCTAGATAGGAACTTTGGAGTGATTCTTTGTTGCACGTTGAGGGATGATCATATGATTAAACTATGTTAGCATTGTTGGGAGATTGCACTAGTGAAAGTATGAACCCTAGGCCTTATTTCCAAGCATTTATACAACATTTTGCTCACTGTTTACTATTTGTTACCTTGCTGTTTTTATATTTTCAGATTACAAAAACCTATATCTACCATCCATATTGCACTTGTATCACCATCTCTTCACCGAACTAGTGCACCTATACAATTTACCATTGTATTTGGTGTGTTGGGGACACAAGAGATTTCTTGTATTTTATTGCAGGGTTGTTTGAGAGAGACCATCTTCATCCTACACCTCCCACAGATTGATAAACCTTAGGTCATCCACTTGAGGGAAAATTGCTACTGTCCTACAAAACTCTGCGCTTGGAGGCCCAACAAAGTCTACAAGAATAAAGTTGTGTAGTAGACATCAAGCCGTTTTCTGGCGCCGTTTGCCGGGGAGTGAGTGCTTGAAGGTATATCTTTAGATATTGCAATTAAATCTTTTAGTTTCTTGTTTTTCACTAGTTCGGTTTTATAAAAGAAAACTACAAAAACTGGAGTTTATGTTGCCTCAATTGCTTCGTGTTTTTAATGTCTTTCGTGAAAATGATGGTTCGGAAAATTGTGCTCAATTGGTAGAGGAAGAAAATACTTAATGAGAATTCCTTGAATGATGAGCATGATTGCAATATTGCTAGTATTAATTCTCTGAATATTCATGATGCTAATGATCTGCAAAGCCACAAGCTTGGGGATGCTATGTTTGATGAAGATGATATTTTTATTCCCCCAAGTTTTGATGAGCAAATTTATTATGATGATGGAATGCCTCCTATCTATGATGATTATTGTGATGACATGTATGCTATAAAGAATAATGATAACCATGAAACTTGTCATGATGATTTTATTTTTCAATTGGATTATGCCACTCAAATATCTCATGATAGTTATTTTGTTGAGTTTGCTCCTACTACTTTGAGTGAGAAGAATTTTGCTTGTGTGGGTAGTAATAAAAATTCTATGCTTGTGCATCATGAAAATAATGATTTATGTGATAGTTATATTGTGAAATTCCTTCATCATGCTACTAAAAATTATTATGTGGGAGGAGCATATGCTTGTAGGAATTGCAACAATATCAAGTTTCCTCTCTATGTGTTGAAAGTTTTGAAGTTATGCTTGTTTTTCCTTCCTATGCTAGTTGATTCTTGTTCCCATAAATTGTTTGCTCAAAAAATCCCTACACATAGGAAGTGGGTTAGACATAAATTTGCTTGCCATGTGATTCATGATGCTCTCTTGCATATTTCAATTACTATTCTTATGTGAGCATCATTGAAATCATCATGCCTAGCTAAAAGGCATTAAAGAAAAGCGCTTGTTGGGAGACAACCCAACACTTCTACTTTATGTTTTTGTGTGTTAACATGATCAAGCTACTGTAGTAATCATGTTTTGTGCCTTTTATTTTAATAATGTGCCAAGTAAAGCCTTTGGGATAGTATGGATACTTGTTGATTTGATTCTGTGCAAAAACAGAAACTTTTGCCTCCAGTAAATATTTTTATGATTTTACTGGAGCGTCGAAAAATTCTGAAATTTTACACTGTATTTATATTGAAATCCTTTAAGTTGTCCTAATTTTTCAGAATTTTTAGAGACAGGGAAGTATGGCTATACTATAGATCTTCACAGACTGTTCTGTTTTTGACAGATTCTGTTTTGCATGCATTGTTTGGTTGTTTTAGTGTTCCCATAGCTTATATTCAGTGATATAAATTATGTGAATGGTAGAATACAGTAAGTATTATGTGAGAACAATTATGAATCTTGTCTTGACAGTACCTAAGTGAATGATCTTTATTTGTTATACTAACCCATCTCACGAAGTTCCGTTAAGTTTTGTGCGATTGAAGTTTTCAAGTTTTGGGTGAGACACCGAAATGAGAAGAATAAGGAGTGACAAGAACCTAAGCTTGGGGATGCCCAAGGCACCCCCAAGGTAATATCCAAGGAAGACTCAAGCGTCTAAGCTTGGGGATGCCCTGGAAGGCATCCCCTCTTTTTTTTGAAACTGAAAATAGTAGGAGAGTCTCCTACTCCATATATGTTAAACTAAGACAAGTAGTAACAATTACATAAGTATACATGTGTCCCCAGCCATTTGAGAAATGGAAAGAAGAGAGAAAAAACAAAGAGGGGGGGAGGGGGGGGGGGGGGTTACAGGAGACTAGGTTTATACTACAGAGTTTATGAGATCACAGATGTGAGGGTGTAGGCTTTCAGGAGTTCTGTATTTTAGGTTATCAAGATCAGTCTCTAGTCATCTCTGCCAGGCTTGCAGTGTTGGCGTAATCCTCTAAAGTATTTATTATTCCTTTCCTTCCATATGTTCTAGGCAGCCAGTAGAAAAGCATCCATGAAGATCGGTTTGTTCCAGTGCTTTTTTGCGTATGTGAGCAGATCAAATCTGTGGTCCGCATTGTTCCAGTTGATCCCTAGCTTATCCCAGCAGCGCTGGCTGAAAGTGCACTTGAAGACCATGTGTTCCACCGTTTCTTCTATGTGTCGACCACAAAGTAAGCAGTCCAGATCATCACCTATTTTGTAATGTCTCCTTTTCAGGATGTTTCGCGTGTTAAGGCGATCGGACAGCAAGAGCCATCCAAACACTTTGACCCGGAGGGTGCTTTTTGCCTTCCACAGCCATTGGTAAGCTTTGTGCACTTGCACATACCGGAAATAAAAAGCATAGTATTGGCTAAGTTTAAATTCCGAGGCTCCCCACAGATATGTCCATTCATCCTCTTCTTGCCTTGGGATCTCCATCTCTCTGGTTATCTCCTGGAGTTCTCTGACTTCCTCACGAGCCTGAGGCGAGAGTGGCAGCCAGAATACATCATTCAAGTTCGTTGTTCCCAAAAAATCCATCACTGATATGTCTTCTTGTGTGGTGTAGGAGTAGGCGCATGGAAAAGCTGACGACGCTACTTCATCGTACCACTTGTCTTTCCAGAACAGTACTGAGTCCCCCCTTCCAACTTGGACTGTTGTGATCCCACGGAATATCGGGGCTAGTTTCATGACATCTCTCCACCAGAAGGATCCACAGGGTTCTGTAGCATGCGGGATATCATTTTGGTAATATGTCTCCCAAATCAGCCTAACCCAAGGGGTATCATGGTGATTGTAGAACTTGTGTAGGAACTTCAGAAGGAGTGCCTCATTCTGTACCTTTAGATCAATAACCCCCAGACCACCATGTTTCTTTGGTCTGCAGACTAAGTCCCAGGCGGCTAGCGAATTGCACATGTCCCCATTTTCGGTTTTCTTGTTCCACAAGCAAAGTCTTCTTATTTTGTCTAATTGGGATATAATTTTGGGATCAACCTTAAGAGTGCACATTGCAAAGATGGCCAAGGATGTGAAGATTGAATTGACTAGCGACAGTTTTGCTCCATAGGACATCATCGACATGGTGGAGGTGACTCTGCGTTCTGCCTTACAGACAAGTGGCATGAGGTCTTGCATCGACGGTTTGGTGGTCCCCAATGGCAGCCCAAGGTAGGTGAAAGGCATCGATCCCGTGCTGCAACGAAAAATATCAGCAATCGCCTGGCATATCTTTCGTCTTCAACACTATCGGTATATCTTACTTGGAGCTATATTTTTATTCGTCACATAATATGTGTTTTGCTTCGAGTGTCATTTTATTTTGTTAGTATTTCCTTGCTGTTATTTATAATCTTGTTTTTCAATAAAAAGTTTCAAGAATTGCCTTGAGGATGCTTGAATTGCATGTTTGATGTGTGCTGTGTAAAAATAGAAACTTTTGCTGTAGTGTTTGAATTTTCATATTTTACTGTACGTGGAAAATTTCTGAAATTTTTACACGGTATTGTCATATAAATTCTTTAGCATGTCCTAAATATTCATATTTTTTATAGATACAGAAGTGCACTTTCGAAATTAATTGCTTCAGACTGTCCTGTTTAGACAGATTGCTGTCATAGTTTTGTTATCTACTTCTCCGATGATTTTCATGACTTATATTGGTAGATATAAATTGTGGAAATGATAATATACAGTAGATAATATTTGGAAATTATTATGCAACTTGTCTTGGCTGTACATGAAGTGTTGATTTATTCTTATGTGTACTAACCTTATCTCACGAGTTCTTTCCAAGTTTTGTGTGGATGAAGTTTTGAGACCTAGATGAAACCGGGATATGAGAGGATTGAACGAGATAGAAAAGCTCAAGCTTGGGGATGCCCAAGTCTCCCCAAGTAAATATTTCAAGAAGTCTCAAGCATCTAAGCTTGGGGATGCTACACATCCCACCTCTCTTCGTCAACTATCGGTTAGCCTATGTTGAGCCTAAATTTTTCTTTCGTTCACATGATATGTGCTATTCTTGGAGTGCTATTTTTGTTTAGTTTGCTGATTGAATAAAATAATCAGATCTGAAAATCTTTATTGAGAGAGAGAGTCCTCACATAGCTACTTAATTGTCTTACTACTCATTGATCTTCACTTATATCTTTTGAGAGTAGTTCGAAATTTACTCTTGTGCTTGACTTATATCCTAAGAGTAAACGTTGAATGAATTGAATGTCATAAATGTGAAATTATACATGCTTCATATTCTTGTCCCACGGGGAGTAGTGACTTCACATACTAGGAGTATAAGCGGTAAAATTTATTGGAATAGCAAACATAGCATTGGTCATTTAATCAATTCATGAAAGAATATTGAAGGAAGAGAGGTTTCACATATAAATACACTATCTTCGACATATTTTATGATTGTGAACCCCCATTAATTATTTTCAAACTTGATCAAGTAGTTGACGTTGGACAAGGAAGACAACGTAATGGTTATGTTTGTTTATATTCACGTAGCAGTTATATTGTCTTGGATCCTCTAACATGTGATGCTTGTTTAGAACCTTTTGCTAGCCAAAACTTCGTACTAAGTAGAAATACTACTTGTGCATCCAAATCCTTGAGCCAAGTTTCTTCGATGAGAGTCCACCATACCTACCTATGGATTGAATAAGATCCTTCAAGTAAGTTATCATCGGTGCACAAAGCAATAAAAAATGCTCCTAAACATGTATGATCTTTTATTGTAAGGGAAAATAAGCTTTGTACGATCTTGTGATGATAAAGAAATAAAAGCGATGGACTGCACAATAAAGTTTGCTATCACAAGGGGCAATATAAAGTGACTTTCCTTTTCATTAAGAGACTGCACATCCAAAAATAAAAAGCGCATGACAACCTCTGCTTCCCTGCGAAGGGCCTATCTTTTACTTTTATGCAAGAGTCAATAATGTTCATCCCTATTCCAATCTATTAATTCCTTAGTTGGCAAGCATCATGTGGTGGGGAAAGATCCATACACATATATCCAGTTGAATATAGATGATCATGATTCATTATTTGTTGACATTATCCCCGAGATAAATAAGTTGGGAGGCGAAACATTAAGCCCCTATCTTCCTATGTGTTTGACTGAAACTATTTATTCTAAAAATATGCCTTGGGTGTCATCAATCATGGAATACTAAATGATAGTTGAGTATGTGGAATTTGCTAAACCAAAGCTCTTACATAGACCCTTCCTAAAAATAAGATGAATTGTAATTGTTTGATGACTGAAAGCTTAGTTTGCTAGTTTTCAAGAGAGTTTATGGTCTATACTTTAACATGTGAGTAACTTGCTACGTGATTATGAGAAGTTCTATGAGAAAAAGTTGCTGGTTATGATCCTAGAAAAAGTGATTGGAATTATCATTGATCAAACTTATATATTATGCCAGCATTCACACTTCATAAATTATTTCTTTTATCATTTACCTACACGAGGACGAGCATGCATTAAGCTTGGGGATGCTGATACGTATCCAACGTATCAATAATTTATGAAGTATTCATGCCATGATTGCCTATGTTTACAATAATTTTATATGGTTTCGATGCACTTTATATGATTTATTTAGAACTAACCCGGACTGATGCTGTTTTCAGCAGAATTACCGTGTTGTTGTTTTTGTGTAGAAAATGGAAGTTCTCGGAATCGCCCGAAACTTTTTTATGATTTTTTTGGAGAAAATAATAAATACTGGAGCGAAGAACCACCGGAGGGGAGCCACCCGTGGGGCACAAGCCATCAGGGCGTGACCCCCCTAGGTCACGCCCTCATAGCTTGTGGGGCCCATGTGGCTCCGTTGCGTGTGATTCCAATGCTAAAAAATCCTATAAATCCCAGAAATAAACAGAGACTCTCCGTTCTGCCGCCGCAACTCTCTGTATTGACGAAAAACCAATCTGGAGACGTTCCAATACCCTGTCGGAGAGGGGAAACCATCACCGGTGGCCAACTTCATCATCCCGGCGGAGGCCATGACGAGGAGGGAGTAGTTCACCCTCGGGGCTGAGGGTATGTACCAGTAGCTATGTGTTCAATCTCTCTCTCTCTTGTGTTCTTGAGATGTCACGATCTTGATGTATCACAGGCTTTGTTAATATAGTCGGATCATATGATGTTATTACCTTGCTACCTTGTTGTGATTAATTGAATCTTTACCCATGAGATCTCGTTATGTTGGATTGAATATTTTGGTTTGAGAACACTTGATTAATTGAATCTTTACCCATGACATTGGGGTATTCTATTGATTCACTTGATATATGTTGAGGCATCAACTTGCGGATTCCGGTGACCTTGGGGATCTATGCATAGGGGTTGATTGCACGTTTTCATACCACGTTCTCCGATAGAAATATTGGGGTGCTCCTTGAAGTTCTTTGTGTTGGATTGAATATGATAGACCTGAAATTGTTTGATGCATGTCGCATAATTTACCCACGGATACTTGAGGTGACATTGGAGTATCTAGGTGACATTAGGGTTGATTGATATGTAACATAGTACGAACTCTAGGGCTATTTGTGACACTTATAGGAATAGCCCAAAAGATTGATCAGAAAGAATAACTTTGAGGTGGTTCTACTACCTACACCAATTTCATCTTATTGTTCTCCGCTAGATAGGAACTTTGGAGTGATTCTTTGTTGCACGTTGAGGGATGATCATATGATTCAACTATGTTAGCATTGTTGGGAGATTGCACTAGTGAAAGTATGAACTCTAGGCCTTATTTCCAAGCATTTATACAACGTTTTGCTCGTTTATTAATCTCTATTACCTTGCTGTTTTTATATTTTCAGATTACAAAAACCTATATCTACCATCCATATTGCACTTGTATCACCATCTCTTCGCCGAACTAGTGCACCTATACAATTTGCCATTGTAGTGGGTGTGTTGGGGACACAAGAGATTTCTTGTATTATATTGCAGGGTTGTTTGAGAGAGACCATCTTCATCCCACACCTCCCACGGATTGATAAACCTTAGGTCATCCACTTGAGGGAAAATTGCTACTGTCCTACAAAACTCTGCGCTTGGAGGCCCAACAAAGTCTACAAGAATAAAGTTGCGTAGTAGACATCAATGTCCATGGATTCATTAATTACCTTGTCCCTTGCTTACCTTTGAGGGAATGTGTGACTCCTTGAACTATTGCATAAAGTTGGAGTTGATTGCAAATAGTCCTTGCAAATAATGAATGTGAGTGAATTTCATTGGTGGAGTCACCCCTCAAGAACTTCTCTAGTTCTTCTTCTTGGGGACCCACATGATGTTGATGGGAAACCTTGGGGTTGAAGTAGCACTAGTTGAAGTAGAACTTGGAGTAGCCTTGGGAATCCACTTGACCATGGCTTGGGACTCTTCTTCATATGAGTCAATCTCCTCTTGAAGCTTGTGCTTGCCCTTGAGTTTGTGGTCTTGTGGTGGAAGGTCATCTTGAGCTTTTGTTCCCTTGGGAAGAGTATGTTCATACTTCTACTTTTGGGGACCAAACTTCTGCTTGGGATATTGACCTTCTTTCCATTCAACTCCATTGGCGTTGAAGTAACCAATGCCTTGGTTCTTTCGGTATCCTCCATGCTTCCGTACAATGTCCTCGAATTGCTTACATCCGGCAAGACTTTTGTAGATACCTTTTTCTATAATCCCTTTCAATAGATCGTTTTCTTGCTCAAGTGTAACTTGGCTAAGAGATTCATTAGTGGAATCAATAGAACTACTCGAAGCAATATCATTAGATTTATCATTTTTATTGCTACTAGTTGAAGAACCTTTCTTGCCTTTGTTACTAGTTTGCTTAGTCTTAACTTGTGGAATAAATGTAGACAAGAGTAGTCGTTTGGTTAGATAAGAAGAAGTCTTCTTTCAAAGATCATCATTTATCGCTTTAAGAAACTCATGTTCTTGCTCCAAATTGAGCTTCTCATGAGTTCTTACAAGCTCTCTATGATCTTCTAGAGTAGATTCATGGGCTAACTTAAGAGTGTTTAATTCTTTAGTTAGTCGCTCTATTTCCTTCTTATCATCATCACATGACTTATCTTGACTAGCATGCTCATTATCTAGCTCATTTTGACTAATATCACTAGTTTTGTCAAATAGCAAGTCATCATCTCCAAGTAAGTCATCCTCATCACTGTTGAAGTCAATGTATTCGGGGTGTGATACCTTGGGGCCTTTAGCCATGAAGCAACTTCCACTCCCTTCATTTGGTGAATCAAATATGTCGTAGGAGTTGGAGGAAACGAGTGCAAGTCCGGCAACACCTTCATCTTGACTATAGTCGGAGTCGGAGTGATAGATTCTCTAGGAGTGATTGTCGGATTCGGAGCCGGAAACCCATTCACCAACATGAGCTTGATGTCTTCTTCTTGTGTAGCTCTTGGTGTACTTGTCCTTCTTCTCCGAGTCCCTACTTCTCCTTGAGGTTCTTCGTTCATAATGATCATCTCTACTCCTTCTATCTTTTCGAGGTGACTCATCTCTTGAGCTCTTTCTTCTAGGTGACTCTTCTCTTCTTTTGTGGGGGGCCATGCACTCATTGGAGTAGTGTCCGGGCCTTCCACAATTGTAACAATTCCGGTCACGACTAGATGAACGCTTTTCTTCGTATCTTGAATTGGAGCTTCTTTCTTTGCCTCTACTCTTGTAAAACTTGTTGAATTTCTTGACCATGAAACTTATCTCTTCATTGATTACAAGGTTGTCACTTGATGTAGCGGGAGTGTCACTTGTAGCTTTGTATGCACCGCTTGACTTGGTGTGAAGTTCTTCTTTGTCCTTGAGTGACATCTCATGAACAACAATCCTTCCAATGACTTCCGTAGGCTTGCGATCTTTGTAGTTTGGCATCATTTGTATTAATGTGCACACGGTGTCGTACTTTCCATCCAAGGCTCTAAGGATCTTCTTGATGATGAATTTGTCGGTCATTTCTTCGCTTCCTAAGCCGGCAATCTCATTGGTGATGAGAGCAAGCCTAGAGTACATTTCGGCGACTCCTTCACCATCCTTCATCTTGAACTTGTCAAGTTGACTTTTTAGCACATCCAACTTAGATTCCTTGACGATTGGATACCTTCGTGCATATCAACCAAAATATCCCAAATTTCCTTTCCATTCTCAAGATGGCTAATCTTGTTGAATTCTTCGGGGCATAGACAGTTGAATAGAATGTCACATGCTTGAGCATTGTATTGCAACATCTTCAATTCTTCTGCGGTCGCTTCACGATCCGGTTCCTTTCCATCACCAAAGAATTCACCTTGCAAGCCAAAACGAACAATAGCCCATACGGTGGGGTTATGACCAAGAATATGCATTTTCATCTTATGCTTCCAACTAACAAAGTTTGTACCATCAAAATATGGACCTCTACGGTGATAATTTCCCTCACTAGACGCCATACTCTCCTAGGTTGTGAGACCAATGCAATGGAGACCAAAGCTCTGATACCACTTGTTGTCTAGAGGAGGGGGGGTTGATTAGACTACTTGACCAAATAAAAATCTAACCTTTTTCCAATTTTAGTTGTTGGCAGATTTTAGCAATTGTAGCAAGTAAAGTTCACCCTACACATGCATATCTATGAGTATTGCAGCGGAAAGTAAAGACACGCATATGTAAGAGGGTAGGGATGGGAAGATCAAACACAATTTGAAGACACGAAGATTTTTTCCGTGGTTCCGATAGGTGGTGCTATCGTACGTCCACATTTATGGAGACTTCAACCCACGGAGGGTAACGGTCGCGAGAGTCCACGGAGGGCTCCACCCACAAAGGGTCCACGAAGTAGCAACCTTGTCTATTCCATGATGGCCTACGTCCATGGAGGACTAGCCTTACCCGGGGTAGATCTTCACGAAGTAGGCGATCTCCTTGCCCTTACAAACTCTCTTGGTTCAACTCCACAATCACGAAGAAGGAGGCTCCCAAGCGACACCTAACCAATCTAGGAGGCACCACCCTCCAAAAGGTAATAAATGTGGTAGTATGATGAATTCCTTGCTCTTGTGCTTCAAAAGATAGTCTCCTCAACACTCAATCACTCTCGCACAAGTTTGGCATGGGTAGAAGAGATTGATTGGATGAAAGCAACTTGGGGAGGCTAGAAATCAAGATCCATATGGTTGGAGTGGATGATCTTGACCTCAGCACAAGGGTAGGTGGTTCTCTCTCAGAAAATTGGATATGGCAAGTGGGTGTATGTTCTGAGTGCTTCTCTTTCGAGTGAGTGGTGGTGGAGGGGTATATATAGGCATCTCCAAAAATCCAACCGTTACAACATTATTACCCAACTCGGTGAATCCGAAGAGAAAACTCGGTTGCACCGATTAGTGCAAAACGTGGCAACTTTGGCGTTTTCGGTGAGACCGATATATGAATATCGTTGTACCGATATGGGTGACCTAGGCAGTTACCAAAACTCAGTGAGACCGATTTCTCAAACTCGGTGGGACCGATGCTAAGAAATTGGTTAACAGAGAGTTGGTCCAACACTCGGTTAGACCGATTCTCAAAACTCGGTGGGACCGATTCTTGAAAATGGCTAACAGAGAGTTGGTCACTAGTTTCGGTTGCACCGAATGGAATGTTGGTAGTAACGAGATGCTAGGGTTTGGTTTGGCTTCTGTCTAGGGTAAACCCGGTGGATCCGAATGGGAAGTTGGTGTCACTGAATTTTGACTTATGGATTTGGACAGAAGATTTGTGTGGGAAAGTGGGTGAGAATTTTTGGTGGTTAATCTCTAAGCACTTGAGCAACCAGATCATCATATTTACCTCATCCCCTTTTAATAGTATTGGCTTTCCTATGGACTCAAAAGTGATTTCTCACAAAATGTAAAATGTAGAGTCCTCATCCTTGAAGCATGGCCAGTCCTATTCCTTCCTCTCCTTGGTGAGGTCCTCCACTCAATCCTTAGCCAATCCCATCATTGAACTTTTTCCTGAGATACACTTGGTGGAAACATTAGTCCAATGAAATATATGTTGTTATTAATTACGAAAACCACCTAGGGAGAAGTTGTGCTTTCAACTACTCATCCGTGCCCTCCTGCTCTCAGTTCTTCCTCCAACGTCTCCTATTCCTCTCACCCTCCGCCACTTCCTCCGACGTGCTTCCTTTGGGATGGCGAGGGGCCGCGGTCATGCTCGCGGGTCGGGTGGCACTGCGAGGGTGCTCTACAAAGCCCAATGCGGATAGTGCTTCATGGAGCAACATCAAGATCTTACCAGCCAATGAGTCGAGCTCGCCAAATCCAAGGTTGAGTTCATCAATCAGGAGGCTGACGAGAAGAAGATCTGGAGGGGGACAGAAGAGATCTTCTCCACCACGGAGGCGGAGCTGACCTCTCGCAAGGTCCAGCTTGACACCTATGATGAAGAACTCGTGGCTCGGGAGAAGGATCTTGCCGACAAGCTCGCCGTTGAGCTGGGGAAGCAAGTTCAGGCCCTGGAGGTGAAGCACAAAGAGGCCACTGAGAAGCAAGTCGCCGAGCATGCCGGCAAGCTCCAGGAGGCTGCCCAGGCCGCCAAGGCCGCTCGCTCCACCCAAGCCGAGTTTGAAGGCAAGGTGCAAGAGCTGGAGTCAGACCTTGCCGCCTCCAACTTGGAGGTCCTGAGGCTGAAGGAAGAGGCCCAGAAAGGGGCAAAAACCCTGATGGACCTCCTGCTGGAGCTCCGCGGCAGGACAGACGAGCTGAAGGTCGCCGCGGACGCCAATGCGGACTTGCGGGTGAAGGTGGGCACCCACGATAATAGCCTCAGGGCCACCCAGAATAGAGAGCACGAACTGCGCGAGGAGCTTCGCAAGGAGAAGGATCTGTTTGCCTCCGCTGCGCGAGCATCCAACGAGCTCCAGACGAACGTCCAGCTGCGGTCGGAGCAGCTCGTTGATATCGCTGGCAAGCTTTCCGCCCAGCTCAGCGGTATGGGCCTGGAGGAGTGTGCCTTCTGTGACGATGCTCGTGACGCGGCGAGCGCGAGGCTGTCCATCTTCTTCGGGAGGCTCGTCGAGGAACTGGCGAAGTACGAGGCGGGGCAAGCCAACAAGTTCCTGCAGGGGTGCCGCGAGCTATGCCGCGGCACCCTCGACAAGGTCCTCGTGAAGCTCGCCTACCACAACCCCGGCCTCGACCTGAGCAAGGCGTTCGCCAAGCTGCCCAAGGACTTTGACACCAGCGAGCTCGACGCCCTCGTCGCTCCCTTCTCCGACAAGGCCAGCTCTGTGACCCTGAAGCGCTAATCTGCTTTCTCCCTTTCTTTCTTTTTCCTGCAATGCATGTACCAAGAACCGGTTGCCTTGTATTAGCGTCACAACTTTGTTGCTTGTCAACCGCAATGCACTTTAATCGCCCGACGGAAGGCTCCCCCTCCTCTTAACGTAGTTCATACTTAGTGTGCTTTTGTTTATCCCTACGCTTGACGGAAACGCCTATCGGTGTGCGCACCCGTACCACAAGGGCTAGAAGCAGCGGATCGTTAGTAGCCAATTTGTGGTGCCGCTGCCGTCAGGCCTCCTTGTTGTCGTTGCCGCGGCAGTTTGGGATGTCGAGCGGACTCGAAACATCCCAATGCACAAACAAGATCAACATGGGTCCTCCGCGTGCAGGTTTTCTCACACAAGTATCAACTCCGTTCAAGGTGGCGGCTCCTTGAACTTGTTTTAAAGGCTTGCGCAACTTAGCTTTTTTTTGTTGCGTTTCTTGCCGTCGAACGCTTCCGCAGGAGCTTGTCGGAATCGGGGCTCCGCAGACCCAAGAAGGTTCGAACACTGGGGTGCCCTCGCTCTCCTACCCTACTCTGCTTCGCAACCACACGGCGGCTCTCCGGCGGTTGAGATGGGGAAGATGAACAAGGACACACAGAGTTTACCCAGGTTCGGGCCACCTCGCGGTGTAAAACCCTACTCCTGCTTGGTGGATTGCTTAGGGTGGAAGATGAGTACAAGGCGCATTCTTGCCAACCGAAAAATCTCTCCTCCACGGTGGCTAGTTTCCCCCTTTTATATCGGCCCTGGTCCTCTTCCCCCAAAAATATCAGGCGGGAAGGGTTGCCACAACGGCCATTTTGAAAGGGGACAGGGCTGCAGCTTATCCTGACAAAAGGTGGTCTTTGCCTGCTAAACTTCCTCGCCGTGACGCGCTCGTGGGCTCGGAGGTGACATCCGTCCTGCCGAGCCCTCGGTCTTGGTCTTCTTGCACGGAGGAGGAAACCTTTGGGGGATGCTTTGGGAACCTGCGAGCTGGAGCTGCCCCTCTATCACCAAAAAGGAAACTCTCTCCTCCGTGCCAGCTGGTGCGGCTCTGGAGGCCGCTCAGTGCTAGCCACATCAACCACGTGAAGGAGCAGGACCGCTCGACCCCGCGAGGGGGCCCCGAGAGGCTTGTGATGTTGTGGCCGTTGTACGCCTCGCGAGGCATTGGCCCACGTGAGGGCTCTCCTCACGAGGATGATTGGTGGGCCATTTGGCTGCTTAGGGCCAGCGCTATGCCTGGGCCGCGGGCAGACGGGCCTGGGTACCCCCAGTCCCAGAGGCCCGAGAGTAGCCCCCGGGCCCGCGGTGTGCATGATCCCACCTGTTGGTGGGGGCGACGCGACGCGGGCCCTAACAGCTCGTGGGCTGGGCGCGACACGCGATTGCTTTGGGTCACGGGGCGCCCCACTTCCGACGAGGCCTTGGTGGTCGCTCAAGCTGACATAAAGCCCGTGCGTAGCCGGGGGCCATCATTGCCATTCCTTGTGTTGCCTCCATCTTCCAGCGCCTTCTTCCTCCGCGCGAAACCGCTCCAGATCTGACCCCATCACGAGGAGCTTCTCCTACCCTTCCTGCTACCCCACCGCTCAGATGGCGCCCGTCAGCAAGAAGGGGAAGGCCGTGGCCTCTGCCGCGAGCCCTGCTGCCGTCGGGCAGGCACTCTTGCCCTCCCTCATTTCTGATGAGGAGGATCTGGACCCAGTGCTCCCGCTGGTGGCCGATGGGCTAAACGGGGGGCAGGCGACCGGACTCTGGCCGGGCTCGATGGCACCGAGCGGCTTACCGAAGTCCGCCTACCCCTTCTTCCTCCACAGCATCTACACCGGGCTAGTCCCGCCATTCTCCAGGTTCTTCTATGCCATCCTCTCCCATTATCAGATCCACGCCTTGCACCTTCAGCCCAACTCCATCCTCCTCCTGGCCATCTTCGCCTTCTACTGCGAGGCATTTGTGGGCGTGAGGCCCTCGGTGGCGCTCTTTCGCCACTTTTTCAGCCTGCGGTTCACCGCCCCGGACCATCGTTCCACATGTGTCTCCTTCGTGGACGTCACGGGCGCGAGCATCCGCCTGAAGGCCGGGAAGAAGGTGGAGGGCTACCGGCAGCGCTGGGTATTCATGGACGCGTGCCGGGTTAACCCACTCCTGACGGCCCCCATGGACCATCCCGTGCAGTCCCCGGGGTGGGCGCACGAGAAGCTCACCGACCCGAGGGCGGAGCCTATCCTGGAGCGCATAGCCGCGCATGGGCACGCCTCTCTGACGGGGGCGATGGTCATCAAGGAATTCCTGGGGCAGCGCATCGCGGCGCTCCAGGCGCGCTCGCTCCCCTTGTGGAAGTTCACCGGCTCGAGGGACCCGATGAGGCTGCGCGTCTATGGCCTGACGCACGACGAGCTGGATGGGGCCCTGTGGGCCCTGCTCGGCTACACTCCTGAGGGCCCTCCGGAGGCGGCGCCGCCGCTGTACGCTTGCGGCGACATGGAGGTGCTGGTTGGGGAGATGTCCGTCTTTGATGAGTGGGGGCTCGTCGGGTCGTGCAGGATCCCCTCCATCACGGTGGCGTCCTCCGGTGAGGGTGATGGCGGCAAGGACTCAGAGGCAACTGAGGAAGAGGGGAGCGCCGGCCGGGCGCCGTCGGCCAGTCTCCACACATCCCTGCGCGGTCTCGGGGATGATGATGCTGCCTCAAGCGAGCAGCGCCAAGTTATTCCCCCCAGGCCGCAGGCCCGGGAGATGGAGCGGGGTCGGGCCCCGAGACCCCTCCAGCTATTCCCCCCAGGCCCGGGAGACGGAAACGGAGGTCGATGGCGAAGACGCTGCCCCCACTCCGGCGGCCGCCACGCCTCCTCGAGAGGCCTCCCAGGCCCCTACTGAAGGGGAGAATTTGGACGGTCCTACCAGGGACCGTGCCGAGCGCCCTTATGGCAATGTTGAGACGGTGTGTGAGGGCGGCACGGGCACGGCGTCAGCCATCACGAAGAAGAGGAAGTGGACTGCCCGGGACGAGTAAGTTCCTTAATCTGCCCCCATTCCGTGCTTCTTTGACTGGTTGTTCCAGCTAACTCTCTCCCCCACTCAGGTGCTCCGACGGCGATGAGGAGGAGAAGAAGAAGAAGGTGAACACCGGGGCAAAGGTTGTGCCCATCAAGAAGGCGACCTCGGCCCTTGGCCGAAGCCTTGGCGGGCGCAGGGGCGGTCAGCGCCAGCCCGACGTCGTGCTCGGCCGCGCGGGCGCGACCACGGGGCCAAGCGTCTCCCCGGCGCGGCGAGGGGGCGCGTGCCTTGGGGCCACGATGGTTCAGCCCCCGACACCATCTGCCAAGGCCGTGGGGATCCGGCCTCGGGCGCCATCCGTCGAAGCCGCGGCCGCTCAGCTCCCGATGCCTCCCGCCGAGGCCGTGGCCTCTCAGCCGGCGGAAGAGGGAGAGGCCCCTCAGCCTTCGCCGGCCGCTCCAGCCCTCGCGACCAGCCATGATGCGGGGCGCGACCCAGGCCATCCCTCGATGGTGATCGCTCTAGGGACCCCTAGCGCCAGTGCGGCGGTCTCCCCAAGCGAACCGCAGGGGCCAAGCACGGGGGAGAATTTGGAGCCCCCGACGCCTCAAGCGCGGGGCGCCGGGGCCCTCCTTGCTCCAGTTGCGTCGAGCGCCGGGGCGCCAACCCCCGGACCAACTCTTGCCTTGATGGATCAGAATGCCTTGCTCAGGCGCGGAGCTTTCACCGACGCCCAGGACTCACTCGTCCGGCTGGGGGCGGACTTCCGAGACGCCGAGGTGCGTCTCTCTTCCGAGCGCCTGAAGCTCGCCATGGGGTGGCGTCAACTTGATGCCTCCACTAGGGAGGATCACAGCAGATCCGAGGCCACCCTTGCGAAGGGTAAGAAGGAGGTCGTCGAAGCGAAGGTCGCTTGCAAGAGGGCTCTTGCCGAGAAGACAACGCTCGCCAAGCGCTTCAAGGAAGCAGAAGCCGGCTTGAAGGCACTTCAGTAGCGTGCCGTGCAAGTGCAACAACTCCAGCTGCGGGAAGAAGATGTCAAGGCCCGCGAGGCGGGGCTTGCGGACCACGGCGCTGAGCTCGCGAAGCTGATGGCCGAGCAGGCCACGGAGCGCGAGCGCCTGGAGATGCTGCAACGCGAGGTGGCTGAGGCCAAGAGGACCATGCCAAGCGGATCTCCGAAGCCAACGCCAAACTAGACGCCCGGGAGAAGGAGATCCAGGCTGCCGCCGACGCGAGGGCGGCCTCAGACCACGCCGTGCTCTCCTCCCTCGAACGCAAGGCCCGCGAGATCCTGTCCTCCATTTGCAGGTCGAGTTTCGATGTCCCTCTCGTTCCTCAAGGCTCCAACTACGCCGAGCTCTCCTCCAGGCTTGTGAAGGCACAATAGGACGCGGCCCAGGAGGTGGATGGCATCCTGGAAGAGGAAAGCCACGGTCTCCTCTCCGTGGCAGCGACTCGCGTCTTCAGCCATCTTCTCCTTTGCGACCCCGACTTCAAGTTCGACGAGGTGACGGGCCCCGTTCCCGAAGAGTCTCGCGCTGACATGGCAGTGGCTGTGGAGAGCCACGTGAAGGCATTGCTCGAGAAGTTCTTCTGCTTCGACAGCGGTGAAGAGCCTAGTTGGGAGCCTCCTTTTATCACCCTGCAATAAGTTGAGTCCTCCTCGAGGAGACATGAGATGATATTTTTAAGCTGTGGGGAATACTTCGGACTTTGTAATAACTGCTTGTGATCTGCGACTTCCCTTTCTTGGCTGGGTTTCTCTCTTGCTTGTCTTACGCTCAGCGTCGGCAGGGCCCAGCCCCGCGCATACCTCAGCCATCGCTGGGATGCTAGGTCGCGATGCCTAAGCTGAACCAGGAAGTGAGGGGCTACGAGCGCTAGTGAAGGTTCCCGAGACGCGATGCTAAAGAACCCCCCTTGACGTGCAAGCGGCCCGCTCGAGAGTCCTTACGCTCCGCGTCGGCAGGGCCCAGCCCCGCGCATACCTCAGCTGTCGCTGCAACGCCAGGTCACGATGCCTAAGCTGAACCAGGAGGTGAGGGGCTACGGGCGCTAGTGAAGGTTCCTAAGACGCGATGCTCAAGAACCCCCCTTGACGCGCAAGCAGCTCTCGTGAAGAAGACTCCTGCGCATGGTAAGCCGTGCCTAGAGCGCCATGCTCTTGCCAGCTTACACTTGGGTGTCGCGCGAGGAGACTAGACACCAAGGACCTCAGGAGGTGACGTGCATGGGAGAAAGCCCGCGAGACAGAGCTCGATCGATTGGGTTTATCAGCACTGCAGGGACGAACCCAAGCACATGCACTGTGTCCATCCCTCGCTCGTGCGAGGTACAAGGGGAAACTGGCAAGCATGGAGCTCCGTCAATCATCCACCAGCGCGGAGCATGGGGCTTCCACTGGGCATGGGGGGGAGTCCTCCCGGGGCCGAGCGGCGGCCCTTCGGGAGGCTCCGGTGCGTGTACAACCCCAAACTCATTATTACATGAGAGGGTCATGGGCGGCGATTTAAAAGAGGTGTCGGATACTCCAGGCACAAGGCTTCGGAGCTCCTTCCTCGATTCTTCAGGCGGGTTACGCCTCTCTTTTCACGCGGCTGTGTGCATATGGGTCCGGTGACGGGGGGGGGGGGGGGGGGGGGGGCGACGCGAGCCGGGTGGCCATCTCGAGGCCAACACCCGAAGAGGTTTGACACCAAGGACCCCAGGAGGTGACGTGTTCGGGGGCAGCCTGTCTGACAGAGCTCAGTCTCTCGGATTTAGCGACGCTGTAGGGACGGACCCGAGCACATACGTCGTGTCGGGTTCCTTCATGAGATAAACAAGGGAAACCACCCGATCCGTGGCGCCCGAGGTGACGAAGCACCCAACTGGCAATGGAACATAACAAGCCACGTCCCCACTCGCCTACTCTTTGCAATCCCCTGAGAGCAAGACACCAAGGACCTCGGGAGGTGATGTACATGGGAGCGAGCCCGCAAGACAGAGCTCAGTCACTTGGATTTACCAACGCTGCAGGGACGTACACGAGCAAAGACGCCGTGCCTAACACCAACCGGGGGATACTCGAAAGAAGGATCGTAGGAGCGCGGCGATCTCAAGCGGTGGCAAGGCACCGAATGCTAGGATTAAGCCGAAATCATAAACTTCGAAAGAAATAACAAGGTTCGCTACACTTCCAAAAAGCGAGAATGCTGCAGGGACGGACCCAAGCCAGCCTGAGGGTGTTGCAGCCCGGAGGGTGCCCTCAATTTGAACAGAACAACAAAAAAATCACCTGGCAGTTACGCTGCTGCGGAAGCGTCTGGTCGTCTTGCTGGACGTGCCGCGGAGGTCAGCCCCTCAGGGGCCGGCCGACCCCTAAGGTCCTGGAGGCTTTGGAGGCTCGCGGGGCCTCGAGGCCACACGAGGCATCGTCACGAACTGCGCCAACCTTTGGAAGGCGACGGCGGCGTTCGCCAAGCCAAAGGGCATGCGAACGCGATCGGTGACGACGTGCAGTCGGAAGAGGACTTGGGATCCGGCCCGGTTAAGGCCCACGACGTCAACGCACATGCGCGCCCTGTCGCACTCCGGGTGACGCTCCTCCTGCATCCTGCCGTCTTCTTGGTTGATGAATTCCTGCGAAGCCGGCGCCTGGCACTGCGCCCCTTCCCTCCGGGGGCGCGCCACGAGGCACGCCTCCAAGTGGTGCCCGAGCACCTCCCTCGTCATACCGGCCAATTCGGACGCTTCCCACACGGAAGCCCCCAAGCCTAACCTAAGGGAGGCGCCGTGCGCGCCTTCCTATGCAGGGAGTTGGTCGGTGCCGGCGACAGGCGCAGGACCCGCGTCGGTAGGGGCTGCATTCTTGGTCATGACGAGGCTTGGGACGGGCAACATCTGCTTCTTCCTCGGGGGCGCGGCCTCGCGAGGCTCAACTTCCCCCGCGTCTCCAGGATGCTCCACCGCGGCAAGCTGGTAGGCACTCTCGAGGGAGCAGACCGCGCTCTTTTCATCGCAGGTGACGGTGATTACTGATACGACTCCAACTTATCTACTTTTACTCACCCTTTTGCCCTTTTTTTGGACTCGAATTTGCATGATTTGAATGGAACTAACCCGGACTAACGCTGTTTTCAGCAGAACTACCATGGTGTTGTTTTTGTGCAGAAATAAAAGTTCTCGGAATGGAACGAAACTTTTTGGAGAATTATTTCAGAATATATGTGAATTATTGGAGCCAAAATCCACCGAAGAGGGGGGCTAGGGTGGCCAGCACCCACCAGGGCGCGCCAGGCCCCCTGGGAGCGTCCTGGTGGGTTGTGCCCACCTCGTGGTCCCACTTGCCCTAATTCCGCCACTATAAATTCCTATTTTCGGAGAAAAAAACCAGAGAGAAAGTTTCATTGCGTTTTACGATACAGAGCCGCCGCCACCTCCTGTTCTTCATCGGGAGGCCAGATCTGGAGTCCGTTTGGGGCTCCGGAGAGGGGAATCTTCGGTCTTCGTCATCACCAACCCTTCTCCATCGCCAATTCCATGATGCTCCCCACCGGGAGTGAGTAATTCCTTCGTAGGCTTGCTGGTCGGTGAGGAGATGGATGAGATTCATCATGTAATCGAGTTAGTTTTGTTAGGCCTTGATCCCTAGTATCCACTATGTTCTGAGATTGATGTTGCTATGACTTTGCTATGCCTAATGCTTGTCACTAGGGCCCGAGTGCCATGATTTCAGATCTGAACCGTTTATGTTATCATCTCTATATCTATGTTCTTGATCCGATCTTGCCTAGTCATATGCACCTATTACATGTTATGATCCGTCAACCCCATAGTGACAATATTTGGGATACTTCGTGGTGATGACTGTAGTTTGAGGAGTTCATGTATTCACCATGTGTTAATGCTTTGTTCCGGTTCTCTATTAAAAGGAGGCCTTAATATCCCTTAGTTTCCTTTTGGACCCCGCTGCCACGGGAGGGTAGGACAAAAGATGTCATGCAAGTTCTTTTCCATAAGCACGTATGACTATTTACGGAATACATGCCTACATTACATTGATGAACCGGAGCTAGTTTTGTATCACCCTAGGTTATGACTGTTACATGACGAATATCATCCAACGAGTTACCGATACAGTGCCTACGAGCTTTCCACTTATTGTTCTTGCTAAGTTACTATTGCTACTACTGTTACCGCTACTGTTACTGTCACTACTGCTATCAAACTATCATATTACCGTGCTACTTATCGCTCTGCTGCATATATTTAATCTCCAGGTGTGGTTGAATTTTCAACTCAACTGCTAATACTCTCAAGTATTCTTTGGCTCCCCTTGTGTCGAATCTATTAATTTGGGTTGAATACTCTACCCTCGAAAACTGTTGCGATCCCCTATACTTGTGGGTTATCTAGACCTTTTTCTGGCGCCGTTGCCGAGGAGCATAGCAATATTTGTTGAGTCACTTGGGATTTATATCAATCCATCATTATGAAGAATTTGAAGGATCCAAAGACTAAGATTTTTCCCTCTAAGACAAGGGGAGGTAAGGAACTGCCATCTAGCTCTGCACTTGATTCACCTTTTGTTATGAGTAAGCTTGCAACACCACCACATGCTTGTAATCCTGATATGTCGCAAGTTATTGATGATGCTACCTCTGCTATGAATTATGCTATTGATGATGCTAGTACCATGCTTGATGATAATGTGCCACTAGGAGAATTTCTTGATGAACAAATTGCTAGAGCTAAAGAGAATGAAACTACTGAAATTGTTGAGACTGCTGAAACTGATGAAGTTTATGAAACTGATGATGACTATGAAACACCTACTAGTCCTAGCTCTCCTAAGTTTGAAATGCCTAAGATACCTGAAGGTTATGTTATGGATGAGGAGATAACTAGAGAAATTCTTTCTTGCAAGGATAGAAACGATCTTAAGAAATTCCTACGCAAGTATAAGGAAAAGACTTTGAATGCTAGAATGAAATGTGATCCTAAGTTTGCTACTTCACCTATCTTTGTTACCGATAAGGATTATGAGTTCTCTGTCGACCCAGAGTTAATCACTTTGGTTGAGTCTGATCCTTTCCATGGCTATGAAACTGAAACTGTAGTGGCACACCTTACTAAGATGAATGATATAGCCACCCTCTTTGCTCATGATGAGAAGATTCGCTACTATTATATCCTTAAGTTATTTCCGTTCTCATTAAAGGGTGATGCTAAGACATGGTACAATACTCTTGCTCCTGGTTGTGTGCGTAGTCCCCAGGATACGATTTACTACTTCTCTGAAAAATATTTTCTTGCTCATAAGAGACAAGCTGCCTTACAGGAAATATTTAATTTTGTGCAAATTGAAGAAGAGAGTCTCCCACAAGCTTGGGGGAGGCTTCTCCAGTTGCTTAATGCTTTGCCTGATCATCCTCTCAAGAAAAATGAAATATTTGATATCTTTTAAAATGGACTAACCGATGCTTCTAGGGACTTCCTAGATAGTTGTGTTGGTTGTGTTTTCAGGGAACGAACTGTTGAACAAGCTGAGGAATTATTGAATAACATATTGAAGAATTATGATGATTGGACTCTCCCTGAACCATCGCCTAAACCCACTCCGAACAAGAGGGGTATCTTATTTCTCAGTCCTGAAGATATGCAAGAGGCAAAGAAATCTATGAAGGAAAAAGGTATTAAAGCTGAGGATGTTAAGAATTTGCCACCTATTGAAGAAATACATGGCCTTGACACACCACCACCTCCACAGGTGGTAAAGGTAAATTCTTTATTAAAGTTTAATGAAAGTGACATTCCTCACAATAAACATCCTAGTCAATGCTTATATGAGTTTGACAACTATATTATGAAGCAAGATCATTTCAATGCCCATGTTCTGAAACAATTGAAATATAATTCTGATACGATTGCTCACTTGAGTGACTTTCTATTTAGAATCAGTAATGATGTTAGAGGTGTAGGAAAGCATGCCTCTATGGTTCAAACTCAGTTAGAACAAGTTGCTAAGTCTCAAAAAGAATTGCTAGATGAAATGAATAATAATATGAATGATTTTGCTGCTAGAGTAGTAACAAGAGGAGGTAGAATGACCCAAGAACCACTTTATCCTGAGGGTCATCCCAAAAGAATTGAACAAGATTCTCAGAAAAGTAATCATGATGCACCTAGTCCTTCTAAGAAGAAAAAGAAAAAGAAAAATGATAGGACTTTGCATACCTCTAGTGTACCTGAGACACAAAAACCTCCTGATAATAATGATGTCTCTATTTCCGATGCTGAAACTCAATCTGGTAGTGAACATTCACCTAGTGATAATGAAAATGATAATGATGATGTTCACGATGATGCTCAACCTAGTAATGATAAAGAACCAGATAATGATGTTGAAATAGAGCCTGCTCCTGATGTTGATAACCCACAACCTAAAAATAAATGGTATGATAAAAGAGATTTTGTGGCTAGGAAACATGGTAAAGAAAGAGAGCCATGGGTCCAAAAACCCATGCCCTTTCCACCTAAGCCATCTAAGAAAAAGGATGATGAGGAATTTGAGCGCTTTGCTGAAATGATTAGGCCAGTCTTTTTGCGTACCCGCTTAACTGATATTCTGAAGATGGCCCCTTATGCAAAGTATATGAAAGACATCATCACTAATAAGAGAAAAATTACTGAAGCTAAAATCTCCACCATGCTCTCTAATTATTCTTTTAAGGATGGAGTACCTAAAAAACTTGGAGATCCTGGAATACCGACTATACCTTGCTCCATTAAAAGAAACTATGTCAAAATTGCCTTCTATGATTTGGGAGCCGGTGTTAGTGTTATGCCTTTCTCCTTATATAAAAGACTTGATTTGAATAAACTCACACCTACTGAGATATCATTGCAAATGCCTGACAAATCAACGGCCATAGCTATCGGTATTTGTGAGGATGTGCCCGTTGTTGTTGCAAATGTTACTATCTTAGCGGACTTTGTTATTCTTGAGATGCCCGAGGATGACAACATGTCGATTATCCTTGGTAGACCCTTTTTGAATACTACAGGGGCTGTTATTGATTGCAATAAAAGCAAAGTCACTTTTCATATCAATGGCAATGAGCATACGGTGCACTTTCCGAAGAAACAATTCCAAGTGAATGGTATAAATGTTATTGAAGAATCTCCGACCATTACTATTGGAAGTTTTCAATTACCTCTTCCTACTGCCAAAAAGAAATATGATGTACTTATTGTTGGGGATATGCACATCCCCATTGAGGTAACTTAGTGCTTTACGAAAGTTCTTCGGTTTCATGCTAATCGGAAGTGGTTGTTAATAAGACTTGATCAACCTTATAATGAATCATTTTTGAGAGGTATGACGTCGATGAATCTAGTAAGCACAACTCTCTGCTCCCACCTTTTATTTTCTATTTTAGTTAGTCAAATAAAATAAATGCCATGTTTATCCTGTTTTCTATTTTCTCCGTGCAATAAAAAAAATATAACCCAAAAATAAAAATTCTCAGAATGCCCTGAAAATTTAACACTATTTTTTTCCAAATATTTATGAATTTTTGGTGCAAATAACACCAGAGGGGGGGGTGCACCTGGTGCCCACAAGACACCAGGGCCCGCCAACACCCCTAGGCGCGCCCTGGTGGGTTGTGGCCCCCACGTGGGCCCCCTCACATATCTCTTTAGCCCACATCATCACCTACCTCCAGAAAAAAATCACCACAATCACCATTTCGTGTTATTGCTCTCAAACCCGCGGATTTCGATCTCTTTGCTCGAAGCTCTGTTTCTGAAACTGTTTGGAGGGATTGCTACTTGGTATGTGACTCCTCCATTGCTCCAATTAGTTTTTGTTTTAGTGGGTTATTTTTAGAGTAATTAGCTACTCTTGGTGCTGCTGTAGATGAGCTTGCATGTTGAATTCTTAGAGTTCTAAGTAGTTTGAATGCTCATTATGGCCTCTATGCATGCTTAGGAGTAGTTGCTAACAATTTTACAAAGTTTTGTTGACAAATTTTTTTTTAGAATTTTTATAGGAATAAAATGCAAATCTTTAGAAAGTTCTCCTCCAAGAAAAATGCCAAGGGAGTCATTGGGGAATCATCGGACAACGACCTTCACACCCCAAGAAAGGTGGAGGTGCGGCCGTGTGAATGGCCGCATGATGCCTTCATGGAGGAGGCCGGGTTCCATCAAGAGTTCGCTCAGTTTGTCGCAAACACCGGGTTAACCGAGTTCCTTGCAACTAAGTGTGACCAATATCACATCCTTACAAATTCCTTTGTGCAAAGCTTTCATTATCTAGGGAGAAGCAACCCTCCCGAAGTGCAGTTTAATCTTTATGCTGAAACTTACACAATGTCGCTAACTGACTTCTGTAACATATGCTTGATTCCTTCTGATGGGGACTTGAGAGAACCTAGGCCATCTGAGTTTGAGGATTTTCTCCTCACGTTAACCGTGGGTGAGGATAGAGGCGTGTCGAGCGCCACTGCTACCAGCTTGCAGTTTCCCTCAGTACATTATTTCGCTTTGGTCATCGCTAAGTGTTTAACCGCTAGGGAGAAGGTCGGCGCACTCAGTGCCCCTGACCTTGCTATTTTACGTCGTGCACTTTATGATGATCACACCTTTAGTATGGGAGCTATTATTGCTCGACGCTTACATCTTAACAAAACTAAGGGAAAGATACATGGTGGTATTTATGCTACTCGCTTAGCGAGACACTTCCATTTCGCCCACATGATTATCTCTTATCCCGAGTTTACCTTGATCATAAGTCACTGCAGGCTCACCAATTCCTTGATGTAACTGACTCTCCACGTGATATTCATTATAACCTAGTATTTAGCAAGGAAACACGTGATGTTATTCCATTGCCTGCACCTGCTTTGTTTGATCCTATTGACAGGAACGGATACAGGATCATGCCAGATGACATTATAGGTTACCAGAACAACCTAGCAGCTGCTGAGGAGGAGCCCCAGGGGTGGGATGCTCAGGTGCCGCCTCCGCCTCACTACGACTTGGGACCGGACGGCTACTACGGATGGTGATTACTGAGCTAGGCCAAAAGCCTAAGCTTGGGGGAGTACATATTTCCACCGACATTACATTCTTGTTCACACCTTTTCATTGTAATATCCATGCTAGATTTGTTTTCTCACTTTCTTCTTGTGTGTTTGAAAAACTTTGAGAAAATCAAAAAAATATTTCCTACTTCTTTTTAGTTTTTCTTTCTAGCTTAGTTTAATTGTAGCATCAAAAGAAAACCCAAAAAGCTTTCTCGCTTCTTCTTTTACTTGTTGGGAGCTTTCCCGTGTAAATAGTTTTTCCGTTTTGTTTTTCCTATTTAATTTGCTCTCTGTAAGAAAAACCAAAAACTCCAAAAATATTTCAGTGTGTTTCTCTGAAATTCTTTTCTTTTTTACTTGCGTCGTACCTAGGAGAAGACCACGATGAAATTTTTGAGTGGCTCTCATCTGCATTATTGTTTATCTAACAAAGAGCCCATATTACCTTGTCTTCTCCTCTTGAATAAAATGTTCAGATTCCAGCTTAGTCCATGGTACTCTTGCACTATTATTATTTTCTTATCATTCGGTCGTGCAAGTGAAAGGCAATAATGACGACAATTGATGAATTGACTGTGGCAGGGAAAAGCGGGTATGAACTCAACTTGTTTTTGTTTTTGTAAATATGTTTAACCTATTATCCCTTGATTCAGCTCATTATGATCAAACATGTTTGCAATGACCATTAGAGATTATAGTTGTTCATGCCATGCTTAAGTAGCTAGGAGTGGATAATGATTTATCTTGGGTGTCAACATGCATTAAAATTGCTGTGATGCGGTATGATGATATGGTATCCTCCTCTGAATGTTTCAAGTGGCTTGACTTGGCACATGTTCACGCATGTAGTTGAATCAAAACCAACATAGCCTTCATGATATTTATGTTCATGGTGTCCATATCCTACTCATGCTAGTATTCAATGTTGATTATATGTAATGCATGTTCATGACCGTTTTTGCTCTCTAGCTGGCCGCTTCTCAACCTACTTGCTAGCCTTCGCCTGTACTAAGCGGGAATACTGCTTGTGCATCAAAACCTTTAAACCAAGTTATGCCAGATGAGTCCACTATACCTACCTATATGCGGTATTACCCTGCCGTTCCAAGTAAATTTGCATGTGCCAACTCTAAAAATTCAAATGAACATCTGTTTTGTGTGCCTGGACCGCTCATGGAGCGACAGGGGGCGGTCAGTATCTTCCATGCTAAGCGGGTTATTCCCATGATGAGTGTTTATTCACTTGTCCTTACACGAGAGGGGTGGTAATTGGGATTCCCAGTCCCGAAATAAAAAATAAAAAATAATTAAACAAAACTCCCCCAGGAATGTTGTTGGTTTGGACGGTACCCGTGGATGCGGCTCGCCGTGGAGTGTGATTGTTGGTGGAGGGGGAGTAAACCTTTACTTTTATCGCTTGGGAACCGCCGCTAATTTGTTTAGCATGGAAGATATTGATAACTCTTGGTCGTGACGTTGACAGGAAGGGTGCACCTCCCAAAATTATACCTATCTCTGTTTTAAACTTTGAGCTCTGGCACCGCTGCAAATCCATGCTTCCCTCTGCGAAGGGACAATCTATTTACTTTTATGCTGAGTCATCACCTTCTCAAATAAGCGCCAGACCTGAGAGCACTATTGTCATCCTGATGCAATGTGCATAGTTGATGTTGGGTGCAGCATGACTGGATCTTTTCTACCATGAATTACAATGTTTAGTCGCTGCTTGAACTTGTGAGGTGCTCTGCATTTATGTTTTGTGGTCTCAGAAAGGGCTAGCGAGATACCACTATTGTCATATTGTATCATGATTGTTTTGACAAAGTGTTGGCGCTTGAGATATCTTATTATTGCTCGCTAGTTGCTTATGTTATTGTTATGAGTTAATATAGTTTGTAAGAGTTATTGTTGACATGGTTAGTCATAATCTTTGCTGAAAACCTTAGTGCTACTTAAGCATATATATATGTAAACAAGAACAAAAGAGTTCATAAAAGTTTTTCTTTATCACTTTCAGTATGTCAATTGAATTGCTTGAGGACAAGCAAAGGTTTAAGCTTGGGGGAGTTGATACGTCTCCAACGTATCTACTTTCCTCACCCTTTTGCCCTTGTTTTGGATTCTAATTTGCATGATTTGAATGGAACTAACCCGGACTAACGCTGTTTTCAGCAGAACTACCATGGTGTTGTTTTTGTGCAGAAATAAAAGTTCTCGGAATGGAACGAAACTTTTTGGAGAATTATTTCAGAATATATGTGAATTAATGGAGCCAAAATCCACCGAAGAGGGGGACCAGGGTGGCCAGCACCCACCAGGGCGCGCCAGGCCCCCTGGGTGCGCCCTTGTGGGTTGTGCCCACCTCCACATTCCCTAATTTTGCCACTATAAATTCCTATTTTCAGAGAAAAAAATCAGAGAGAAAGTTTCATCACATTTTACTATACGGAGCCGCCGCCACCTCCTGTTCTTTATCGGGAGGCCAGATCTGGAGCCTGTTTGGGGGCTCCGGAGAGGGGAATCTTCGGTCTTCGTCATCACCAACCCTTCTCCATCGCCAATTCCATGATGCTCCCCACCGGGAGTGAGTAATTCCTTCGTAGGCTTGCTGGTCGGTGAGGAGTTGGATGAGATTCATCATGTAATCGAGTTAGTTTTGTTAGGCCTTGATCCCTAGTATCCACTATGTTCGGAGATTGATGTTGCTATGACTTTGCTATGCCTAATGCTTGTCACTAGGGCCCGAGTGCCATGATTTCAGATCTGAACCGTTTATGTTATCATCTCTATATCTATGTTCTTGATCTGATCTTGCCTAGTCATATGCACCTATTACATGTTATGATCCGTCAACCCCATAGTGACAATATTTGGGATACTTCGCGGTGATGACTGTAGTTTGAGGAGTTTATGTATTCACCATGTGTTAATGCTTTGTTCCAGTTCTCTATTAAAAGGAGGCCTTCATATCCCTTAGTTTCCTTATGGACCCCGCTGCCACGGGAGGGTAGTACAAAAGATGTCATGCAAGTTCTTTTCCATAAGCACGTATGACTATTTACGGAATACATGCCTACATTACATTGATGAACTGGAGCTAGTTCTGTATCGCCCTAGGTTATGACTGTTACATGACGAATATCATCCAACGAGTTACCGATCCAGTGCCTACGAGCTTTCCACTTATTGTTCTTGCTAAGTTACTATTGCTACTACTGTTACCGCTACTGTTACTGTCACTACTGCTATCAAACTATCATATTACTATGCTAGTGATCGCTCTGCTGCAGATATTTAATCTCCAGGCGTGGTTGAATTGACAACTCAAGTGCTAATACTCTCAAGTATTCTTTGGCTCCCCTTGTGTCGAATCTATAAATTTGGGTTGAATACTCTACCCTCGAAAACTATTGCAATCCCCTATACTTGTGGGTTATCAATTACGCCGCTGCATCCTGGCATCTTGAGGACGTTGTAGCCGTGGTGCGTTGCTACCATAAACTTGGCCAGCGCCGGGTTTCCCAGGATGGCGTTGTACGGGAGGCCGATGTGCGCCACGTCGAAGTCGATGATCTCAGTGTGGTAGTTGTCGCGCGTGCCAAATGTGACGGGGAGGCGGATCTGCCCCAGCGGGGTGGTGGAGCCGCTGGTCACTCCAGAGAATGGCCTGGTTGGCATCAGCTGGTCGTAGGGCACTTGGAGCGTGTCGAAGGTCTCCACCGAGAGCACATTGAGGCCCATGCCTCCGTCGATGAGGGTCTTGGTGATGGCAACATTGCTGATCGTGGGGGTGCACATCATGGGGAGTGCACCCGCGGCGGCCGAGGACTTAAGGCTGTCCCCGGTGTCGAAAGAGATGGCATACTGGGACCACTTGAGGGGCTTCACGGCCTCCAGCCTCGGGAGGGAGGCATTCACCTCGCGGGAAAACTGCTTGAACCATCGGTTCGACAGAGGGGTATGGACCCCGCCAAGGATGCAAGCCACCGTGCGAGGCTCCTGGTAGCCCCCAGCGTCCTCATTGCGCTGGCCGTCATCGTTCCTCCTTGGCGGCGGTGACAGCGGGGGAAGCGGGGCGTTGTCCCGAGGGTGCACCTCACGGGGCTGATCGTGCCGGCCGTTGTCACGAGGCTGCTCTTGCCAGCCCTTGCGGGGGCTGCCGCCAGGACCATCCCACCGGCCGCAGCACCGGCCGCCTCCGTGGCCAGTGCCACTATCCCTCCGCTCCGGGCGCCGGCCAACGCGCTCGTCTCGGAGGATCCTGAGCTCTTGGCAGTCTTCAGTGTTGTGGGTGTGCAGGTTGTGGTAGATGCAGAACGGGCGTCGGTCTTTCTCGGGCGTGGCATGGTTTCGGCCGCACTTCTGTTCGGGCTCCACCGCGAGCATGGTGGGGCCCTTGCGCTTAACTTCCTTGGTCTTGGTCTTGCCGTCATCTTGCGCGGCATCCAGGTCGTCATGGGCGAACATGCGGCCCTCCTCTGCCTTGGCGCACTTGTCGGCGATGTTGAACATCTCTAGGGCCGAGCTGAGGTTGTCGTTGATGGCGAGCTTCTCGCACATCTTGAGGTCCTTGACGCCATTGGTGAACGCCATGATGACGACATCATCCATGGCACGTGGGATCTTGTTGTGCACTTGGCTGAACTGCTAGATGTACTTGCACAAGGTTTCTCCAGGGCGCTGCTTCACGCGCCGCATGTCGTTGATGGAGAGGGGACGGTCATGCGTGCCCTTGAAGCTGGCGATGAATAGCTCGCTCCATGAAGAGACTAAACCCTCGGTCAGGTTCAGGAGCCAGGATCGCGCGCCATCCTTGAGAGCCATCGGGAGCCAATTCGCCATGACCTTGTCGTTGCCGCCCGCTGCCTCCACGCTCAGTGCATACAGCTGGAGGAACTCTGTGGGGTCGAGGGTGCCATCATAGCGCTGGGGCCGTTCGGGCTTGAACTTGGCGAGCCAAACCACCACGCGGAGCTCACGGTTGAAGGCCCGACAGCCCACAGTGCTCAGCGGACCACCGCGCGCGAGGGCGGCCCGGTTCTGGCGCCCGGCCGTGGCCACATCCCGCGCGACCCAGTCCTGGCGCTGGCGCTGCCGGTCAAGGACTACGTGCGCGTCAGGCGCCGCTCGGTTGACGATCTGGCAGCTGGCCTCGTCCTGGTCCCGCAGGGGTGCTTCATGGCGCTTGTCGCGGGGGCGCACATCGTGCCGGGGTTCGGCCCGCTCGTCGTGCAAGGGAGGAGGCGGAGGCGCTCCATGAGCCACCTCGCCCGCGCAGGACGGCGGGGGGAGAAACGACCGGGAGGGTACTGGTGCCCCCAGCGGCGGTGACGAGTTCCGTGATGCGGCCCAGCCAGGCCCGTCTGCAGGGCGGTAGCGGAGCAGCTTGCGTGCCATGAGCAGCGCCGCCTGCGTGTTCACCCGCTCGAGGCGGGTGTGGGAGGAGGAAGCCGTGGCAGTGCGGCCCTCCCGCTGCACAGAGCGGTGCGCAGAGGAGTCCTGCTGCTCGCGAGCAGCGGGGTCGGTGGCCGCCACGCCCTCGGCGCCGGCTGAATGGCAACGACCACCGCGGCCAACCGGGGCAGTCTGAACGACCCGGGCCGTCCTGCGCTCAGCGTGCACACGGTGAGCGTCGGCCATGGGGTTGATGAAGCCGGAGTTGACTGAGCTGGAGAACGTCGGCGCACCCCTACCTGGCGCGCCAAATGTTTGAATCGGGGCCCCACAGACGTAAGAAGGTTCGAACACTGGGGTGCACTCGCTCTCCTACCCTACTCTGTTTCGCAACCACACGACAGCTCTCCGGTGGCTTGAGCTGGGGAAGATGAACAAGGACACACAGAGTTTACCGAAGTTCGGGCGACCTCGCGGTGTAAAACCCTACTCCTGCTTGGTGGATTGCTTGGGGTGGAAGATGAGTACAATGTGCGTTCTTGCCAACCGAAAAGTCTCTCCTCCACGGTGGCTGGTTTCCCCCTCTTATATCGGCCCTGGTCCTCTTCCCCCAAAAATATCGGGCAGGAAGGGTTGCCACAACGGCCATTTTGAAAGGGGACAGGGCTGCAGCTTATCCTGACAAAAGGTGGTCTTCGCCTGCTAAAGTTCCTCGCCGTGACGTGCTCGTGGGCTCGGGGGTGACATCCGTCCTGCCGAGCCCTCGGTCTTGGTCTTCTTGCACGGAAGAGGAAACCTTTGGGGGATGCTTTGGGAACCCGCGAGCTGGCGCTGCCCCTCTATCACCAAAAAGGAAACTCTCTCCTCCGTGCCGGCTCGTGCGGCCCTGGGGGCCGCTCGGTGCTAGCCACGTCAACCACGTGAAGGAGCAGGACCGCTTGACCCCGCGAGGGGGCCCCGGGAGGCTTGTGATGTTGTGGCCGTCGTACGCCTCGCGAGGCATTGGCCCTCGCGAGGGCTCTCGCCATGAGCATGATTGGTGGGCCATTCGGCTGCTTAGGGCCAGCACCATGCCCGGGCCGCGGGCAGACGGGCCTGGGTGCCCCCAGTCCCAGAGGCCCGAAAACGCCATTGTGGAACGCTTCCGTAGATGCCCGCCACTGTTACTCCCCTTGGGAGGACTTGCGCGCGGGACCCCTTTTCCTTTTTATGAAAAGGAAAGAAGAGAAAATTGAGCAGGCGAGGGGCCTAGGTGGTTCAACGGACCCCTCACGCAACGTGCCTTGAAAGATACACGCAATAGATATGCACTTAGACAGAGGTTGCGGAGTTCTTAGCTTTTACTGCTTATGCACAGGGCCATCGCCTGGCTTTGTATGAAGGATTACATGCCCTTCTGGCACGACTTGCACAAAAAAAGAAATAAAGGGATGGGGGGGGGGGGCGCCGCACCCTCCAAGCGGAACTTTTGCGGAAGCGCCCAGTATATACGCGAGTCGCGCATGTTGAGTGTCGCTTCCGTGGTTCGTCCTGTTTAGTGGCTCGTTCCACCCGACAAGGGTTTGGCAGCCCCGCCCTTCTTGCTCCTAGCGGCGGAGGTCTCTGGTAGGTGCTCGACGGGTGTGCTGCACTCTGCTGTGCGCTTCCCGGAGTTCCTACAAGACTCGCCAGAGCTCTTGTCCTTGTTCTTCCCCCCGGGAGCTTTGCCGACAGGAGCGAGTGCCTCGTCGGCACACGCTACCACTGCCTCCCGGAAGAGCTTGTCTACGCAGAGGACTGCATTCTTGTTGTCGGCCTTGACGGTGATGACGCTCATCGGCCCTGGCATTTTCAATGTGTTGTAGGCGTGGTGAGACGCCGCCATGAACTTCGCCAGCGCCGGTTGGCCCAGGATTCCGTTGTACGGCAGCGACATCTTCGCGACGTCGAAGACAATCTTCTTCGTCCTGAAGTTGAGCTCACTGCCGAACGTGACCGGCAAAGTGATCTTCCCCTTTGGCTAAGACCTTCCCGGGTTGATCCCTTGGAAAGATCCCGCGGCTTAAGATCCGAGTCAGGGATCTGCAGGCGCTTGATCACATTCGGTGAGATCAGGTTCAGCCCGGCCCCACTATCGACCAGCATCTTAGTGACCTTGAGGTTGCGGATTGTCGGTGATACCAACAACGGCACACACCCGACATCACTGATGCGGTCAGGGTGATCCTCAACGTCAAAGATGATGGGAGTGTTGGACTACTTGAGGGGTTTTCTTGCCTCTGCCGCTGGTTCCGCCGCGTTGACCTCACGGGCCCATTGCTTGAGCTGCCGGTGAGACGAGTGCAAGGACGCGCCCCCGTCAACGCACATGGCGTCCACAACCTTCTGGAACTCCGGGTCTCCCGATTCTTCTTCTTCAGTGTCGCCATCATCATCTGACTTGTTATCTCGACCTCTAGCAGGCTTCTCCTTGTGCTGCTTGGCCTTGCCGCGGCGCCCACCACGGCCGCCGCTACCCTTCTTGCCAGAGCTACTCGCACCGTCTTGACCCTTCTCCTTGTCGCACCTTTCGTACTCCTGCCTCTGCTTCTTGGCAAGCTGTTTGACATGGCGGCAACTATTGATGTCATGGCTCTTTGTGCGGTGGATCTTGCAGTATGGCCCACTTGTTGTCTTCCCCGTTGCGGCCTAATCGTCTTCGGAGCACGCGACAGCGTTCTTGCCGGACCCCTCGGACTTGGCCTTATTGGCGGAGTCGGGGTTGACGCCCCTTCGATGGCCATCACCGCCTTTCCCTTGCGCTTTTTGTTGCGCTTACGGCCCTTGTTCTTGGTGGCCGACGCGTCATCGTCGTCGGAGTCGACCTCCGTGCCAGCGTCTTCTCTGGGGAGTCTCCTCCCTTCTTCAACGCGTGCACACTTGTCAGCCAGGGCGTAAAGCTCGATGACGTCTCGCACCTTGTTGATGCTCATCTCTTCCCGCATCCGGCGATTGCGTATGTTCGTGTGGAACGCGGCAATCACAACGACGGGGTGGATATCTGGAATGTTGTGCTGCACACGGCTGAACCTCTAGATGTACTTGCGGAGGGTCTCACCGTCTCTTTGGGGGAGCACGTGCAAGTCGCTGGGCTGCCCTGGGAGCTGGTGGCCCCCATGGTACGCGCCAACGAACTGATTGCACAGATCCGCCCAAGAAGTGATGGATCCTTCCGGCAAGTTCATCAGCCAACTCCTCAAGTTGGGCTTGAGTGCCAGCGGGAAGTAGTTGGCGAGTATTTTCTTGTTCCGTCCCCCGGCAGCCTGCACGGCGATGGTGTAGATGCCGAGGAACTCGAGGGGCTTATCTTGTCGTCGTACTTGTCGGGCAGCTCGGGCTTGAAGGCCCTGCTGGAAGGCTAGCGGACCTGCCACAGCTCGCGGGTGAACGGCGGGCATCCCACCTCGTAAGGTAGGCTACCAGGAGCCCCCGGCGTGGGTTCGTCGATGGCGGGGTCCGTGTGGCCATCGGGTTGACGGCGAGTCTCGCGTCGCCTCTCGATGGTTGTGCGAGCGTCTTCCTCACGCCTGTCCTTCAGGATATGGCGCTGGTCTTGGTCCCGCCACGGGTCTGGCGAGGCGTACGACACCTCGTCTTGAACATCCGTCCGGCAGGAAGTCCGTTGTGGAGGCGTCTGGACTGTATGCGTCCCGCCGGCGAGGGAGTCCGGGATTAAGGGGTCCTCGGGCCATAGGCTTATCTTCTGTCGACCAGCCCGGTGGGCCGCCTTGTGGCATCTACGGGAAGGCCGGACTATAGAATGACCCCGTGCTTAGGGGGGAAGGTTCCGAAGACTTGGTGTGACCTCCAAGACTAGAGAGAGAGAATGGGCGTATCTATGCCCGGATGAAAACCTACCATGTGTAACCCTAGGTACCCCTGGTGTCTATATAAACCAGGGGGCTTAGTTCGTAGAGGGACAAGTCAACTCATATAGGGTTTAGCTCATTTGATCTCGAGGTAGATCAGCTCTATAACCATCATATTCATCAATACAATCAAGCATGACATAGGGGTTTGCCTCCTCACGAGGGCCCGAACCTGGGCAAACAGTGTCTCCTTCGTCCCCTGTTACCCATCGATCCCAGATTCATAGTTCGGGACCCCCTACCCAAGATCCGCCGGTTTAGACACCGACATTGGTGCTTTCATTGAGAGTCCCGCTACGAATCGCCAAAGGATCGATGGCTCGCCTAATCACCAGCGAACAGGTCTGTAAAGAGGACATCTTCGTCCCCAGACAGATCTTCGCATTCGGCAGCATTGTGCTACATGCTGACTCGACCGGCCATCTAGGCCAGATCGAGAATTTTGCTCACGATCAGGAGATCAGGTCCGGGGGCCTAGAGTTCACCGCCGACTCCCGTGGCAATCTGTTCCTTGCCGGGCCCTCGGTTTCGTCCGACGGGCCCAAAAGTCCCGAAGCCTTAACTTCGGGCCCTCTATCCGGCTCAGTCCTCAGGCCTATCCCCGCCGGAGGACCAGCCTTGAGATTGGATCCGCCAATAGCACCTGAGTACCAGGGTCGGCCCCTTGCCAAACACGCCCATCGTGAAGACGCCCTAGAGCTTAGCTCCAAGCCCCCCCAGGAAACTGATCCGGTCGACCTCTCGTGGTTGAACGAGGCTCTAGATCGGATCCAGACAATGACAATCGAGGACGATCCTACCTCGACCCACGATCCGGTCGATCTAGAGGCCAGTTACGAGGAATTTTACGGCCCACCCGCCGCCCATTTAGTAGCCACTTTCGAGGACTTAACCGACATGTTGGACCACACCTCCGAGGAGGCAGAAGACATGGATGAAGAGATCGGCGCCCGCGCCCCTATGACTAGTGGGTGGTGGACAGCCACCTCGACATATGATGTCTATATGGTGGACACCCCTAATGATAGGGACAACCACACCCCCAAGAAGAACGGCGACAAATCCGGCGAAGCATCAAAAGACTGGAAACAACGCAAGCGATCCAAGACAAACAAGGGAAGGGAAGCCATCACAGGCACAGGGGAAATTGACACCCCGGAGGACAACGGCGACCTTGAAACCCCCGAGGAGCCGCTAGAGGACCCGGAGAGGCTTGAGGATCAACAGGACGCCGAGGACCTCAATGGTTCTGAGGATGACAACTACCTCTCCCCCGTCGAGGAGGAGGAAAGCCTTGAAGCCGAAGACTTCACCGTCCCCGAAAACCCTAAGGACCAAGAATGGTTCAGGCGGCAACTCATAGCCACCTCTCGGAGCCTAAAAGCAAAGCAGCAGCAACTCAAAGCTGAACAAGACACCATCAACAATAGATGGACGAAAGTCCTGGCAGCCGAAGAAGGGTTCGGCATCGAGCGGGAAGATCAAAACAAGAGTTATCCGTGCCAGCGCCTGCTGCCGCAATTCAACGACGAGGCCTTTGAGCCCGAATCCCCCAGGCGCGCTCTGTATGACCAGCCGGACCGCCCCCCTAGAGGACGGGACAGGGCGGCTGGAGACGCTGAATACTGGCCCACGTCACCTCGCAGGAGAGGAAAGGGGCTAGCACAGCCCGAGGATCGATATGATCTACGGCAGGACCTGGACTACAGAGCAGGTCACACTAGATCCATTTACGGGTCTAGGGGATACTCTCCCGCAAGACGGGATGGCTACCAATCGTGGCTCGACCGCAACCACAGAAACCGGGAACAATACCGGGCCCAGAAAATAGCCGACTTCCGGCATGACGTAGCCCGGATCAGAGGTGCTGCACACCCACTGTGTTTCACAGACGAAGTCATGCAGCACTAGTTCCCCGAAGGGTTTAAACCCGTAAACATAGAAAAATATGACGGAACGATGGACCCGGCCATGGGGAGCGAGGACATCCTCCTTCACATCCATATGGCCAGAGGAGACGATCTCCATGCTATCAAATACCTACCACTCAAACTGAAGGGACCAGCTCGGCACTGGTTAAACAGTCTCCCCGAAAACTCCATTGGGAGTTGGGAGGAGCTCGAGGATGCCTTCCGATCTAACTTCCAAGGCACTTATGTCCGGCCCCCGGACTGCTCTGATTTAAGCAACGTCGTCCAAAAAGCTGGCGAATCAGCCAGGCAATTCTGGAATCGGTTCCTCACTAAGAAGAACTAGATCGTTGACTGCCCGGACGCTGAGGCAATAGCCTCGTTCGGACACAACATCTGGGACGAATGGCTAACCCGCCAGCTTGGCCAGGATAAGCCGAGAACAATGTTTTCCCTCACCTCACTTATGACCCGCTTTTGCGCGGGCGAAGACAATTGGCTAGCTCGTCAAAGCCACAATCCCGAAGACCCCGACACCTCTGAAATACGGGATGGTAACGGAAAGCCAAGGCGCAATAAAAACAAACACCGCCATAGCAACGACGACTCAGAAGACATGGCCGTAAACGCCGGTTTCCGCAATTACAAATCCGGACAACGGAAGAAGCCCTCTAAAGGGAACAGGGATGGACCTACCGCTTTGGACAAAATGATGGATAGGCCCTGCCAGATCCACGACACAGAAGACAAGCCGGCCACCCACACCAACAGAAACTGTTGGATATTCAAACAAGCTGGCAAGCTCGCAGCTGAGGAGCAGAGCAAGGGTCCGCGCAGCAAGGACGATGAAGAGCCTCGCGGCCCGAGCAATGGCAGGCAGAAGCAATTTCCTCCTGATGTGAAAACTGTGAACATGATATATGTCACACATATACCAAAAAAGGAGAGGAAACGCGCCCTTCGGGAGGTCTACGCCATAGAGCCCATAGGCCCGAAGTTTAACCCATGGTCGGCTTGCCCGATCACTTTCGAACATGGAGGCTCGGATGCCCTTGTACTAGACCCCATCATCGATGGGTACCACCTCACTAGAGTCCTTATGGACGGTGGAAGTAGCCTTAACCTGATTTACTCAGACATGGTGAAAAAGATGGGTATCGACCCTTCAAGAACTCAACCCGGCAACACTACCTTCAAGGGAGTCATCCCTGGGGTTGAAGCACGTTGCACGGGTACCGTGAAGCTGGAAGTAGTGTTCGGATCGCCCGACAACTTTCGTAGCGAAGACTTGATCTTCGATATTGTACCTTTCCACAGCGGCTATCATGCACTGCTCTGCCGTATAGCGTCCGCTCGCTTTAATGCCATTCCCCACTACGCATTCCTGAAGCTCAAGATGCCTGGACCCAAGGGGGTCATCACCGTCAATGGCAATACGGAACGCTTGTCGGCGTTCTGGGAACGAGGGTACCCAGACCTGCCTGCCTGCGGCCCAGGGCATGGCCCACCTCATCAGCCTAGCACAACCATGCACAGCCCCACTCGAGACAAGGCCCTCGCGAGGACCCTAGGCTCGTGAGGAGGAGCAGCATCAAGACCGGCAAGGGATGGGCCTCCCCAGGCCCCCTCCGGAGCGGCGGAAATCTCTATGCAAGGCCGGGCCTCAGGAGTCAAAGATGACGCAAGGAAGGACAGGCGGGCGCCAGTGCGCCAGGCGGAGCAGTTTCCCCTTTGGTGAAAAGGGAGCAAGGACGTACGCGGGTTCCCAAAGCACCCCCCAAAGGTTTCCATTTCGGTGCAACAAGACCACGACCGGGAGCCCCGCAGGACGGATGTCATCGCCGAGCCCACCTCTGCGCCGTCGACAGCTACTTTGCAGGCGAAGACCGCCTTTGGACAGGGCGGGGATGTACTCCTGTCCCCCTTCAAATTTGGCCGTTGTGGGATCCCTTCCTGCCATTGCGATAAGGGAAGAGGACCCGGGGCACCGCTATATATAGAGGTTAGGCTGCACCGTAGAGGAGGATCCGGAATCGGTCGATTCACTCATCCACCACAAAGCCAACTGAGGGCCAAGAACACCTCGGGAGCGCCCTCACGAGGCTCCGCAACACTGTATCAGTTCATCCACCATACCTCCACGAGAGGCAATCCACCAAAGCAGGAGTAGGGTATTACGCTTCGCAGCGGCCCGAACCTGGGTAAACTACCGTGTTCATCTTCTTCCTCGTCATCGTGCGAGTTCATCGTCTAGGTCATCGTGTAGCGAGCTAGGTTGGGCGAAGCAGCAGGGGATCTTCGCAAATGCCCCTGTGTTTGAATCTTAAGGGTTTTGCGGAGCCCGAAATCCGACATTTGGCGCGCCAGGTAGGGGGCGTGTCGGGATCTTCTCCAAGCTTCGTTCTTCCCACGCTTCACTGCTTCGATGGCCGGCGCTCAACAAGCTTCCCCCGGCCGCGGCAGGTCAGCTTCCGTTGACCCCGTCGCTGCCGCCGGAGGCCCACGCCCCGGCAGCATTGTACTGGGCGGTCAGTATCAAGCCACCAGCATCGCCTCCACCGTCACCGCCTCTCGCACCGCCGAAGCACACGGCAGGCGGGCGACGCCCTCAGCACCGGCGACGCGCCGCACCTACGTGGGGGACCTCGACGGGCACGATGCGCTACTGCTGGCAAGCGAGATGCTACGCCAACGCCCAACGCATGGGGGCTTCGACGCATGGGCCGACCACATTGCGTAGCTGGCCACCGTCGCGCAAAGGGCCGTGGCTCCTCACTCTTCTTCAAGGCCGCAGGCACCAGGCGCCGGGGGCTCGTCTGCCGCGCCCGTTCCCCAGCCCGCCGGTGGTGTGACCCTTACGGCACCGGACGGGCCCGAGCGGGGCCTGCCACACGCTGTGCTCCTTCTCCTCCGAATCCCGGTGACCGGTTTCGGGGCGCAGCCCGGCCACGACGACCAAGCGCACGGAGGAAACAACGGGGCGCCCCGCGCGCACACCGACACGCGCCTCCATGACCCGGTGGACCTTCAACAGCCTGGGTTGACCAGGCGGGAGCGCGCCATCCGGCGCAGTGAGCAAGCGGCGCAGGCGTCCGGACAAACAAGCAACAACGGCGAAGGCGCATCAGGTCGCCGAGGAAGCAATCCACAAGAGGAGACGCGCGGCCCACCCAACGGCGGTGGCAGAGGTAAGCAACTCCGCTCTGAGGCCCGTCGCAGGAGGGTCTGCGAGCGACGCGCACGGGGCGGCCTCCTGCCGCCACCAGGAGGGGCCGTCCCCGGCATCCCGCCGGACGGCTCAGGAGGAGGACCGATCCCTTATGTGGAGCCCTATGTACCATGCTACGTCGTACCGCCTGACGGTGGGGTGGGTCAGGCGCCTGCCACAGGTGCCAGCACCTCACAAGAGTAGGGAGCACCCTGGGCGTCCTCCCCAAGCCGGGCCTGGGGGCTCCCGCCGACGGAGCACCGGGCCTGGGCGACACGATCGGGAGAAAGAGGGAGGGCGCCCCCGGGCCCGCAGGGCGCGGCGCAAGCCGGCGCCCTCGCGGGCAAGCGTCTCCGAACCAAGCCCCGAGGCCTCAGGAGTGATGGCCTGGGGGGAGCATCAAGACTCAAACAGCGCAGGCCACCCGTGGCAACTGCAGCGCCGGCGTTGCCACGGGAGGTTGGGCCTCACGAGGCCCTTAGGACGTTGTCCGGCCGGCGCACGGACGCTTCACGAGGCGGCTTCATCGACAAAACACCCTTATGGCTGCGCCAGATGCATCGTGCTCATGTTTGGGCCTCGGGAGCGCAATCCTGCGGTCGCGCGGGGAACGATGCATTCGGGTTAGGGTCATAAGGGCGCGCAACCGAGCAGAAATGCACGGGATGGTTCTTGACGGAGTTGGGAGCCACCAGGCCGAGCGTCTGGGGGCTTGCCCAGCTATCTATGCCCGTGACACTCTCACGTAATAATGAGTGGGCTGTATACCCCCGGAGCCCCCCGAGGACGCGGAGGGGTTCCTTCCCACGCAATGTGGAAGCCACAGCTCCGCGCTGGCGGACAAGACAACACTGCCCTCCAATGGCTATGCCCATGCAACGTGGATGCCCTATGCTCAGTGCTGGGGGAAGACGAAGACAAAAACTAGCCTAGGGGCCGGACGCGGCAGTTGCTTGCTTCTTTTTGGTATTCGAGTTGCCACTTTTTTGAATGAAGTTTGAAGATTTCGGAGTTCTAAGTTTAAAAGAAAATGGGGCGGGAACTTTTATTTCATTGATCTTTCGTTTTACCGGCCTTGAATTCTTTCTTTCTGGATTGGTGATGCACAAGGGGCCGAGCGCTTCGGCTTTCCCCGAGGCACCTCGGGGCTGGATAGCGAGGGCCTGTCGCCTCAGGAGCTTGCATCTTTTGGCAGTCGACCCCCGCTCGGGGGCTCCGACCGCAGCACGGTACCACATCATGGAGGCTCGGGTGGCCCCAGGGCCTCCTGAGGCAATATCCGGCAGGACGGAATGGGGATCGCTCGAGTGTCAAAGGGGGCTCCTGAGCATCGCACCTCAGGAGCCTTACCGGTCATATAGCCACTCGCCCCCCTTGATGTCGTCCTTGGTGATCCGGTCGGCATCAAGGGTGTCGGGGCCTCGCCTCGCAATTGCGTCCTTGGTGATCCGGTCGTACATTGCGGTGGTAGGGAAATGTGCGGGACTGGGACCTGCCGACGTAGAGTCGCTTGAGCGTCAAAGGGGGCTCCTGAGTAACATGCCTCAGGAGCCTTACCGGTCATATAGCCACTCGCTCCCCTTGATGTCGTCCTTGGTGATCCGGTCGGCATCAAGGGTGTCGGGGCCTCGCCTCGTAATTGCGTCCTTGGTGATCCGGTCGTACATTACGGTGGTAGGGAAATGTGTGGGACTGGGACCTGCAGACACAGAGTACCGAAAGGGGCCCCAAACCGTCCCACAAAGAAGGAGGAAGCGCCCCAGGAGGAATCGCGGACTATCGGGGTAACCCAACCGCACCTCGCGACGCACGAGATCGCCACCGCCTTACAAGCTAAGTACACTGCCGAACCAAGCAAGAGCCTCCTGGCCTAATAACGACCTGAGGACGGGATAAGGATTAGGCGCACTAATGTAAGGATGCAGGTACTACGGGCCACCACGCGCGGCTACAGAGACCCCTGAGGACCGGGGCGACAGGGAAAACGGCACGAAGGGAGAGACTCCACGACGATGAGCCGCAAGGCCTAGAACCCGGGGGGGTGGCGGTCACGAGTCGTCCCCCGGGAGAGAGAGCCTCGCGAGGGCCCTACAGTTTGCCGTCGCCAGGCCGCATCGGTGGCGGCGCGGGGCCCCGCGCGGGGAAGCTAAGTCACGACACGGCAAGCGAGCGATCGGCGATTCAAGGAAGAAAAACAAGAAGGCGAAGGTAACATACAAAAGATTAACACCCTCCGGGGCAGAGTTCTTCTTAAAACATTACAGGAACCGGGAAAGGGAAACAGGGGATGCCTAGGAGGAGAAGCCACCGTCGCCGCCTGCGCCACCGGCCGGCTCGGTGTCGGAGTCATCCTCCCCGCTGGAGGCGGGCACCTGGATGAACCGCTCCACCAGGGCCTCCACGTGCGGGTGCACCTCGTCCCAAAGGGGGCGCTAGAGCTCGTCGGGCACCCGCTCGCTGACGCGCCGGAGGTCGAGCTACGGGGTGAGGCGGCGCAGGTTGGAGAAGACGAGCGTCAAGGCAAGGTCCAGGAGGTCACGCGCGTCGGACTCGTTGTCCGTGTTCGCGTGGGAGACACCGGTCTCCAGCGCCTCCACCACCTTCTGGAAGAACTCGAGGTAGCCGCTGTCGCCGCGCACGCTTGGCAGCGCGGGGGCGTCCCCGACAAACCGGCTCACCGCGCCGGCCGCACGGCTGGCGATGCCGAGGTACTGCTTGGCGCGCTGGGACTCCATCATCCTGGCATGTGCCACCTCGTCCTGGGCGGCCTGCACGGCGTCGGCCGCCTCCTTCACCTGGGCCTGGAGGGACGCCAGCTCCGCCCTGGCCTCCGCTTCGCCCCTGAGGGCGACCTGGAAGGCTGGCCTCGGCGGTCGCCAGCTGGGCCCGCAGAGCGTCTACCTCCTCCTGGAGTTCGCCAAGCTTGCGCTTCTTGGCCACATGCGCCCTGGAAGGACGAGGGGATCAATTCCAGAGCGTGAAACAAGACAACTAAGGAGGAGAGAGGCGGCGGAGTACTCACTCATCAACCATGGCCCAACGCCGGCGAACTTGCGCCGACCCCGAGGGCCCGCCGCCAGTGCCTCCGGAGGAGGGCGAGGGAGCCAGCGGTGCCGCGCGTTTCCCCGCGCCCCCCGCGCTTCCTCCAGACGCCATGGAAGGGGGGAAGCTGAGAAGAGAGAGGGCTTTCTCTGCGGGGCAGTGGAAGCAGGAAGAAACCTCGAGGCTGTAATGCCCCCCACCCAGGGGCGGGGCGGATTTATAGGCGTAACTGCAGCCGCGAGGCGTCGTGGGAGAGCAGGCGTCGTGCGCCTCTCGGGCGCCGTGAAGCGGTTCGATCGGCGCAGTACCGTCCGCGTCGCCTCTCCTGCCGATTGAAGGGTCACATCCGCGTGGCCCGAGGAGTAGAGGCCCGAAGCAGCAGCAACATTCAAGGAAGGGCAATGATGGCCAGCGCTGCGCACGGGCGTCGTGTCAATTTGACTGGGAGCGTCTCCTGACGCCCTCGGTGAGCGGGGGCGTTGCCGCCCAGGCGTTCGACGCGTGTAAAGCCTGGCCCACAGGCATTTGGGGCCCGCGGCGCTTCGAGCCGTCCTCAAGGCTTCGCCCAAAAGCCAGCTCGAGTGCGCCTTGGGCCCGGGGGCTACTGTCGGCGTTCTGGGAACGGGGGTACCCAGACCTGCCTGTCTGCGGCCCAAGGCATGGCCCACTTCATCAGCCAAGCACAACCATGCACAACCCCACTCGAGACAAGGCCCTCGCGAGGACCCTAGGCTCGCGAGGAGGAGCAGCGTCAAGACCGGAAAGGGATGGGCCTCCCCAGGTCCCCTCCGGAGCGGCGGAGATCTCTATGCAAGGCCGGGCCTCAGGAGTCAAAGATGACGCAAGGAAGGACAGGCGGGCGCCAGCGCGCCAGGCGGAGCAGTTTCCCCTTTGGTGCAAAGGGAGCAAGGACATACGTGGGTTCCCAAAGCACCCCCCAAAGGTTTCCATTTCGGTGCAACAAGACCACGACCGCGAGCCCCGCAGGACGGATGTCATCGTCGAGCCCACCTCTGCGCCGTCGATAGCTACTTTGCAGGCGAAGACCGCCTTTGGACAGGGCGGGGATGTACTCCTGTCCCCCTTCAAATTTGGCCGTTGTGGGATCCCTTCCCGCCATTGCGATAAGGGAAGAGGACCCGGGGCACCACTATATATAGAGGTTAGGCTGCACCGTAGAGGAGGATCCGGAATCGGTCGATTCACTCATCCAGCACAAAGCCAACTGAGGGCCAAGAACACCTCGGGAGCGCCCTCACGAGGCTCCGCAACACTGTATCAGTTCATCCACCATACCTCCACGAGAGGCAATCCACCAAAGCAGGAGTAGGGTATTATGCTTCGCAGCGGCCCGAACCTGGGTAAACTACCGTGTTCATCTTCTTCCTCGTCATCGTGCGAGTTCATCGTCTAGGCCATCGTGTAGCGAGCTAGGTTGGGCGAAGCAGTAGGGGATCTTCGCACACGCTCCTGTGTTCGAATCTTAAGGGTTTTGCGGAGCCCGAAATCTGACAACGCTCACTCCGGACTGAGGAACACACTGCGGCCTTAGCAGCCGAATTCCAGTCCGGCATCGAGGCACCAAGGCCCCAACCAGACCGCAAGCTGCGACAGGCGAACAAGCGGGCCCGAGCGCGACCCGATCTCCCAGAGCAATCCCCTGCTCACCACAAATAGGGATACCCCCCCACAGCACGGCCCCGCTACCCGTCAGGTACGTACCTAGAAGGCACAATTTCGCGCTTAATATACCATGGGCAGCTGGGGGGGGGGACACACTATCAAAACCGAGTGGTCGGCTCGACCGAACTACTCTCAACAGAGCAGGCGGCATCCAGGACCTCGCAGGCGTCAAGCTCACGCATGTCACGGCGATTCTACATGTACCTCTCTCAAAGGTCCATTCGCCGATAGAAACTGCCTTTAAAGAAGCACACAACCCCCCAAGGGCAAAGGAGCAGAGGCGCATCGGGACACATCAAGGACATCAAGCCACCTATCAAGGACCCCGAGTAAACCTTCCCTTTGTAGAAATTTGTTTTTAAACAAAATACCTGTAACAGTTGTGTCTGCAGCATGATTTGTAAAAATTCATCATATATAAAGATCATCTTCTATGGTCTATTTATGGCGTTTTATAAAGTGTTTTCCCACACCCCGCCTCCGGAAACAAAAGTGTTCGGTACATGTTAGATGCAATTGGCTAATAGACCGGGGGCTTGACTACAAAACTCGCCCCATGCATCGTCTCGGCATTATCCTTTATATGCCCCGCGTCTCGGATCTTGCGTTATATGAATTGGTTCGGAGTTATGTCTTAGGTCAAAGGTTGGTTGCCCGGCTCCTGTGCTTACCCTCTTACGTTCGGCCCGTTCGGCTAAAAGGGTAAAAGGAGAACCACTTCGATTGTATTTCCAGCTCGCCTAGTCAAGTACCTCAGTGGAGAAAGCCGAAAATCGACTGTCATAATAAGCGAGAACCGGTCTGCAATCCGAGCACAAGTGTCAAACTAAAAATCGATGGAGGTTATTCCGTGTTATACGAGGGGTTTGTATCTGCACAAACCATGTGGTAATGGTTTTTCACCTCGGCATACCCGAATATCACAAAACACTGGGGCTAGTAACCAGTCCCCACAGTCAAGCTCCTTCGGCTAAGTGAAAGCACTAAAGCCACAAAGTCTAATTGCTTTGTTCCCCCTTCTCGCACCACCGCCTCTGGGTTCTGATAATTCGGCTAAGGATAAAACTGCGGAGGACGGAACACCTCTTGTAATAATTACATAGGGGCTAAAGCCGACGACTGGCAACTTTCAGTTTCAAAATGGCCACACAGGAGTCAAAATAATCCAAATATCAAAAGCATGATAAACCGTGCATATGCATTATAAAACGAAGTGTTCATCGAACATACAATAATGTCTTCATTCGAACATTACATACTTGGGGCATTGGGTCTCTATCGACCGACCAACCTCCACCGCAGCGGCGAAGTACAGCTCGGGGCGCCTATGCTCCTTCCCAGGCGGCGGAGGCGCAGTAACCATCTCGAGCGGCTTCATCCCCGGCCAGTGCATAATAGTCCTCGCAAAGGCCATCCGCTTCAGGACCTCAATGCGGGAGGAGGCGTCTCAAAGCTTCTGACCAGGCCGAAATAACTACTCGGTAGTGGCTCTGTAGGACACAACCGAATGCAGAGGTCCTTTAAGGCCAGCTCCGCCATTCTATGTAGCTCCATCAGCTGCTTCATTTGATAACTAAGAAGGGGACGGGGCTCGGGGGTCTAAAATTGTGCCCAGAACAGGCTCTGTTCGGCATCCCCCTCCCGAGTTGCAAAATGCTTGGCCGCGTCCTCCGCACTCCTCGGGAGATCCGTAAAGGGGACTAAGGAACGCCATAGCCGTGTAAGATGAGAAAACCTGTTACCACCAAAGGCACATTGCAGTAAGTACGGCTTACCATCCGCGATCATCCCGACTTGGCGAAGTTCTTCTTCAAAAGACCGCCTATCTACATGCTCCGATTTAAGCTCGGAGGACAATGTGGACAGCTCTGCCTCTTGGTCCTTGGTCTTCTGCTCAAGAGCCTCACACTTAGTGCTTGTATCATGTAGCTCTTGCTGCACCTCGGCCACTCGAGCCTCGTGCTTATCGCTGGCAACCTTCAAGGAAGTCAATTCGGAAGCCGCTTGTTCGGCTGCCATCCTATGATCGGCGGCCTCTCGCTTGGCCCTCTCGAGCTCGGCCTTGAGGTTCTCGACCTGAGAAGTTATGGCTGCAAATACAATGGGAAGCCAAATTTCGGGAAATGAAAACCCGAAAACCTTCACTACTGGAATCAGCTTCTTTGCCGTCTGCCATAACAGACGGCAAAGGCCTGCCTGGCGGACGGCAAAGCCATTGCCGTCCGCCAGACGGCGAACAGTCCGGCCGAACGGGTGCCGGTAAAGGCCACTTTGCCGTCTGCTGGCAGACGGCAAAGAAGCCGAGCTCTTTGCCGTCTGCTAGCAGACGGCAAAGCCCCTGGACGGCAGACAAAAGGTGCCAGCCCCGTTAGGGGGCTAACGGCGCTCTTTGCCGTCTGCCAGCAGACGGCAAAGAGCTGCAGCTGACGTCAGCTGACGTCAGGCGTCAGCTGGGCCAGCGCAGGCTCTTTGCCGTCTGCCAGGAGACGGCAAAGAAGAAAGCTCTTTGCCGTCTGCTCACAGACAGCAAACAGGACAAATAGGCCAGCCCAGATTGCACAGGCTGTTGCCACGTGGCCTCTTTGCCGTCTGCTAGCAGACGGCAAACCTCTTTGCCGTCTGCTAGCAGACGGCAAAGTGGCTATATAGCCCCTGTTTTTACTGTTTTCTCTTATATCAATTCATTTGCACATAAATTCACACACATATATATATATTCAGAATCACATAATAAGGCAAACATTATGTCTAGTCCATCAAATAAAATGTCTCATCCACCACATAATAAACAACACATATGCAAATAATATGCAAGCCATATGGATATGATCATCCAACACATACCAAATCAAAACATATGCAAGTCTCATCCATACATATGCAAGTTTCATTCATCTATACATACATAAGCCAGTGTCAATTGTTGATCCTACAAAATCAAAACAAAATGGAAGGACAAGGACTCCATGAACGCAAGCTTCCGTGAAGTGAATCAAATCTGCAAAATGGGAAAGAAGGACGTTAGAAGAAGAAGAAGACTAGAAGAAGAAGAAGAAAAAGAAGAAGAAGAAGACTAGAAGAAGAAGAAGAAAAAGAAGAAGAAGAAGACTAGAAGAAGAAGAATAAGAATTTTTCTTCTCTTTCTTTTTCTTCTTCTTATTGCTTACTTGTGTCATTTTAGAGCTAACCTAGTTAAATAGGCCATTTTTGACCTAAATATGCTAAGTATGTCATAAATGAACTAAATAAGCTAAGTATAGGTCATTTCAGAGCTAACCTAAGTAATTATGCCATTTTTGAGCTAATTAAGCATATTAAGTCATTTTGGAGCTAAATAGGTCATTTCTTAAGCATATTATGTCATTTTTGAGCTAGCTAAGCATATTGAGTCATTTTGGAGGAATAAATGCTAAGTATAGGTAACTTTAGAGCTATCCTAGGTTAAATAGGTCATTTTTGAGCTAATTAAGGTTATTATGTCATTTTTGAGCTAGCTAACCATATAAATTCATTTTTGGAGGAATAAATGCTAAGTATATGTCATTTTAGAGCTTTCCTAGGTTAAATAGGTCATTTTGGAGCTAAATAGGTGATTTCTTAAGCTAACCTAAGTATAGGTCATTTGAGAGCTATCCGTGGTAACATAGGTCATTTTGGAGCTAATTAAGGTTATTATGTCATTTTGGAGGAAATAATGCTAAGTACAGGTCATTTTAGAGCTAAATATGCCATTTCTTAAGCTAAGCTAAGTATAGGTCATTTGAGAGCTATCCATGGTAAAATTGGTCATTTTGGAGCTAAGTAAGGTTATAATGTCATTTTCGAGGAAACTAAGCTAAGTATACGGCATTTTGGATATAAATAGGTCATTTCTTAAGCTAAGTACGCATTTGTTATGCTAAACACTTGCGAAAACTTACCGTCATCACGGAGGTGTAGTTGTAGGTGTAGTTGTAAGACCGGTCGCGCCAGTGGCTGACGGAGGAGGATCGGTCGATGCTTGTCGGGAGTTATGCTGCACCAAAGATCATTTCCAATGTATCGTTAGCATGATGCAACTCAAATGTGAAGACTAGTAACTAATGACCATTCAAATGAAACTCACCGTGCCCGCCGGAGCAATGACTGGCATCGGCGGAGGGGTCGTGCCGCTCTTCTCGCACAGGGTCTGCACATTTGGTTTTGACGAGTCAGTCATATTAGATACTACTGTAAGGAACATTACGTGCATGATTTGGCTAATATGCAGAAGAAACTTACCGCGAACATCTCGTATAGGGCCCAGTTAGCCATCATGTTCCGGTTCCTCTCCTCCTCCAACGCATTAGCCGTCCTGTCCTCTAGCTCCCTCTCCCTCTCCGCCGCCTGCCGGTCCCTCTCCTCTAGAATCGCCTGGGTCTTCGCTCTCTCTTCCTCAATAGCAGCCTGGGTCTTCGCTCTCTCTGCCTCAATAGCAGCCTGCAACACCACTCGTTAGCATTGTAATAATCGACGGCCGCACACACAATGTAATGAAGGAAAGGTATCTGAGTCCGTATAACTAACCTTGAATTCGAGCTCCACTGGCCATGCACGAGGCAATATCTCAGGATCGGAGCCGGTCTGGCGCTTCTTGATCTGCGGGTGAGTGCTACTACAACGTATCAGTCCATCCCCAATGGCTAACGAGCCATGGGGCCTCCCGCCACCAGATATCATCACCAGCTCTGGATCAAGAGGTTGCTGGCTCGGGTTAAAGTCCGGCCCTTTCCTCGCCTTCCCCTCGTCTCTGTACCTCACAAGCTTGTGGTGGGAGGCGCGGTTGGTGAATTTCTTTGGATCATCGAGGTCAGACTCAGAGAATGCCTTGGCCTTCTTGTACGAGGCAGTATTGGACATGGCATAGAGGTCGAACAGCTGTGGCACTGGACCCTTGTTCTCTCGCGCCTAAATGAGAGGAACAGAGTATTAGTTGAGGGCTCAAGCTAGCATGAAGAATAAATTTGCATGAATCATGAAGCAAACCACATACCCAGTTTTCCCGGTACTGATGTAGGTTAACGCTGCCTAGATGGTGTGGGACACCTTTCATTTTGCCACGCTTGTCCTTTGCAGTGTCGTGGGTGGAGCGCCATTGGGGAGAGCACCACTCATCCACCAACGCCTCCCAACAGTCCATCCTATCCGCACATCATCTCGGGGGCACCTAAGTTAAGCAAGCGAAATTTGAGCGCTACGCCTACGAATCAAATCAAGGAAACTAAGTACAAGGCCTTAAGAATAGGTAATTGCCTTCATGTACTTCTCCTTACTCAGAAACTTCTCGCGGCACTTCTCTCTTTTCCTCCTAATACCAGCCGAGGCGAAGTAGTCTCGAATAGCCTGCGTCCGAGCCTCGTGCCGAAAGTTTTGAAGTAGGCGCCTGCACTCGTTGTCGATAACCAGAGCCGCGGCCTCCTCCTGTCCCTCAGCACACCTGTAGAAGGTCTGCAATAAAACAAGAAAACATGAATTAGTACAATCACTAGGGTTGCCAATCAAAGAAGGAAACACAACGTAGACGGCAAAGGAGAAATTACCCAAAACGTCTGGATCACAATGTCGGCCACCTTGTGGCACTCGACATCGCCGATCCTATGCCCCGGCGGGGCCGGGGCAGCCAAGTAGTGCTCCCAGGTCATTCCTAACTCGGGAACCCGGCCCTCACCGGGCAACGTGACCCACCCCGGGAAGCTCTGGCGACAAATCACACCAAGGACACTGTTGGGCCTGCGGACATGAGGCTCGTGTGTCCAAGACCTGCAGTATGACAAGGCCAACGCATTAGATATTCGAAGAAACGTGAAGGCAAAAGGTTAAAAAAGAGTAAATGCACTTACTTGGCCCCGTTAGGCGCAATCAACCACCTCTGGTCGGGAGCTTTGTACCACCACGCTGGTAGACTTTGCGCCCCTCAACCCACTCACCCTCGCTATAGCTATCAGAACTATAGCCACCCTCAGCACGGCCACTCGACTCCGTCGAGTTCCGCTGCGACTCAGCGTGATCCCTGCTGAGCTCCAGAGTCTCGTGGGACGGAGTCTCGTGGGACGAAGGCTTGTCGGCCCGACGCTCGTCGGCCCGAGGCTCGTCGGCCGTAGACGCGTCTGCCATAGGCTCGTCGGCCCGAGGCTCGTGGACCGGAGTCCGAGACGGGTCCACCTCAGGCGGCTCTATCTCAGACGGAGCACTCCTGTGGTTGGGTGAATCAGCTGGGGGTGGCGGCGAGGAAGGCGTAGTAGCAGCCTTCCTACCTCTCCCGTCACCACGTCCACCTCTACCAGCCTTCTTCCCCCCCCGACCTCTCCCGGCCGAAGAAGAAGCGACCGCCGGTGGTGTCTGCATACTGAGATCCAGCGCTCTCCGGAGGCTATGGGGTGGAATGGAACTACCACTCCCACCACGCGCCGAGGTAGGAGCCTCGGAGCGCTCTCGACCCGCGCCCACCATCTGTCAACACCTGCAATGACAAAGAGTAAACGAAATTAGTACAACATAAAAAGAATGAATACCTCACATGAATAATATGTATATAATTTAAGTGTATCATCATCATGAACATAATAAAAAATTGAATACCTAAAAAATTGAATATATACCTAATTTAAGTTTCGGGGTGTCGTGTCGGGGTCGGGGTGTCGGGGTGTCGTGTCGGGGTCGGGGTGTCGTGTCGGGGTCGGGGTGTCGGTGTGTCGGGGGTGTCGTGTCTGGGTGTCGTGGTGTCGGGGTGTCAGGGGTGTCGGGGTGTCGGTGTCGGGGTGCCGTGTCGGTGTCGGGGTGTCGGGTCGGGGTCGGGGCGTCGGGGTCGGGGCGTCGGGGTCGGGGTGTCGGGTCGGGGTCGGGGTCGGGGTTTTTCCTCTTTTTTTCTTTTCTTCTTCTTCCTCTTCTTCCTTTTCTTCATTTTCTTCCTTTTTTTCCTTCTTCTTCTTCTTCTTCTTCTTCCTCCTTTCCTTTTTCCTCTTCTTCTTCTCTTCCTCTCCTCTTTTTTCTTCTTCTCCTCCTCCTAACCTAATTAACCTAATTGATGTCGAAACCAGTAGCATCTAACTAATTAACCTACTCAAAAAACCTAATTAACAAAATCTAACTAATTAACCTAATTGATGCATCTACTATCTACTAACAGTAGCATCTATATATATATCTATAATCATGATATTAAAAAAAAGGAAAAAAACAGAAAAACAGAAGTGGAATCAGCTTCTTTGCCGTCTGCCATACCAGCAGTTTTTAACAAAATTTTAATCTTATCAACTCTCAAAAAACAGAAGTGGAATCAGCTTCTTTTCCTCCTTTCCTTTTTCCTCTTCTTCTTCTCCTCCTCTCCTCTTTTTTCTTCTTCTTCTTCCTCTTCTTCTTTTTTCTTCTCCTCCTCCTCCTCTTCTTCTTCTTCCTTTCCTTTTTTCCTCTTCTTCTTCTCCTCCTCTCCTCTTTTTTTCTTCTTCTTCTTCTTCTTCTTTTTTCCCTCTAAGTTTTTTCTACCTAATATATACTAACTAATATGAACTAATAACTAACTAATATAAACTAACTAATATGAACTAATAAAAACAGAAAAAACATAAAAAGGGGGGGAGGGTGGAGCTCACCGGAGGGGGGGTCGAGGCGGCGGCGCGGGGCGGCGGAGGGGGAGGGGCGGAGCTGGGTCGTCAGGGGTGCCTGCTCGCCGGCGACCCGACGCGGCGGAGCGGCGGGGCAGGGGGCGGCGGGGGCGACGGGGCCGAGGTGGTGGAGGAGGGCCGCGGGGAGGGGGCGGGCGGCGCCGCGGCCTGGCTCCGGCGGTGGTGGAGAAGGGCTGCGGGGAGGGGGCGGTGGTGGAGGAGGGCTGCGGGGGGGGGGGGGGGGGCAGCGGGAGGGCGGGGCGGCGGCGCTGAGAGAGAGAGGGAGAGAGAGATGTGAGGGAGAGAGAGAGGCGCGGGGCGCGGGGCCGAAAGTTAAGTTCATTTCTTTGCCGTCTGCTGGCAGACGGCAAAGAATTCTTTGCCGTCTGCCAGCAGACGGCAAAGACGGCGACCGTTAGCCCGCCCCCGCCGTGACATTGTGGGCCCCACCCTCACCTCTTTGCCGTCTGCCAGCAGACGGCAAAGAAGTGGCAGATGGCAAAGAGCTTGACCTAGCCAGTGCTGTGCCCCGTGGGGCCCACTTTGGTCTTTGCCGTCTGCTGGCAGACGGCAAAGAGTTCTTTGCCGTCTGCCAGCAGACGGCAAAGAAGTGCAGATGGCAAAGACCCTCTTTGCCATCAGCCAGATCTTTGCCGTCTGCTTTGCCAAAGCAGACGGCAAACAACCTGTTTGCCATCTGCCAGCAGACGGCAAAGAGCTGGCAGATGGCAAAGAAGCTGATTCTAGTAGTGCTTAATCAATGAGGATGATAAAGGGTCTGTGACATGGCTTGAGACTGCGTCGGTATTTCCCCAAAGAGGAAGGGATGATGCAGCACAGCGACGGTAAGTATTTCCCTCAGTTATAAAACCAAGGTTATTGAACCAGTAGGAGGATCACCACCACCCAATAAGCAGCACCAGCACACAAACAACAAATACTTGCAACCCGACGCGAAAAAGAGGTTGTCAATCTCTCTACGGTAATAAGATAGATTAGGTAGTGATAGATAGGAGAGATAGATCTCTCAAGAACACAAATAAAAAGAGTAAATATGCAGCAATATATTTTTGGTTTTTTGGTTTTGTAGATCTGAAAACAAAGAGTGCAAAAACGTAGATCGGAAAGCAATATGACAGAAAAGTAGACCCGGGGGCCGTAAGGTTCACTAGTGGCTTCTCTCATAAGTATAGCGCATGGTGGGTGAACAAATTACTATTGGGCAATTGATAGAAAATCGAATAGTCATGACGATATCCAAGGCGATGATCATTATATAGGCATCACGTCCAAGATAGATAGACCGACTCATGCCTGCATCTACCTCTATTACTCCACACATCGACCGCTATCCAGCATGCATCTAGTGTATTAAGTTCATGGAAAAACGGAGTAATGCAATAAGAACGATGACATGATGTAGACAAGATCTATTCATATAGGAATAGACCCCATCTTGTTATCCTTAAATAGCAACGATACATACGTGTCTTGCTGCCCCTTCTGTCACTGGGAAAGAACACCGCAAGATCGAACCCATCACAAAGCACCTCTTCCCATGGCAAGAAAAATGGATCTAGTCGGCCTAACTAAACCAAAGATTCGGAGAAGAAATACGAGGCTATAAGTAATCATGCATATAAGAGATCAAAGAAGACTCAAATAATATTCATGGATAGAAACTGATCATGAACTCAAAATTCATCGGATCCCAACAAACACACCGCAAAAGTTTACATCAAATAGATCTCCAAGAGACCATTGTATTGAGAATCATAAGAGAGAGAGAGAGGAAGCCATCTAGCTACTGCCTACGGACCCGTAGGTCTATGGTGGACTACTCATGCATCATCGGAGAGGCACCTATGAGGAAGATGAACCCCTCCGTGATGGTGTTTAGATTGGATCTCGAGGTTCTGGAACTTGCGGCGACTGGAATTGTGTTTCGTCGACTCCCCTAGGGTTTTTGGAATATTTAGGAATTTATAGGCATCAGAGGCGGCGCGGAAGGGGGCCGAGGAGGGCACAACCCATCAGGGCGCGTCGGGGCCCCCCTGGCATGCCCTGGTGGGTTGTGGTTTCCACGGCCCACCTCTCCGGCAGTTCTTTGGCCCACTGGGTGTCTTCTGGTCCAGAAAAAATCTCCAAAAAGTTTCGTCGCGATTGGACTCCGTTTGGTATTGATTTTCGGCGAAATAAAAAACAAGCAAAAACAGCAACTGGCACTTTGGCACTATGTCAATAGGTTAGTCCCAAAAAATGATATAAAGTTGTTATAAAATAATTGTAAAACATCCAAGAATGATAATATAACAGCATGGAACAAGCAAAAATTATAGATACGTTGGAGACGTATCAGCATCCCCAAGCTTAATTCCTACTCGTCCTCGAGTAGGTAAATGATAAAAACAGAATTTTTGATGTGGAATGCTGCCTAACATGTTCATCACATTCTTTTATTTTATATAGCATGGACATTTGGACTTGTAAATGATTCAAAGCAATAGTCTAGTTTTAACATAATGACTTCTATACTCAAGCATGTCAACAAGCAACCATGTCTTTCAAAATATCAACACTAAAGAAAGTTATCCCTAGTCCATCATGCTCAATCATTGATCCATTCATGAAACACACTCAAATATTAGCTATGCCCAATGCTCAAGTACGATCATAGTGCCCCCTAGTTGGTGCTTATAAGAGAAGATGGAGACTCAAAGCAAAAATAAAAATTGCATAAAGTAAATAGATAGGCCCTTCGCAGAGGGAAGTAGGGATTTGTAGAGGTGCGAGAGCTCAAGGTTTAAATTGAGAGCGAAAAAATATTTTGGGTGGCATGCTTTTCCTGTCAACGAAAACGACAAAGTAGTTCACAATACTTTCCATGCTAGATATATCATAGGCGGTTCCCAAACAGAAAATAAAGTTTATTCCTTTTTCCACCAAACTTTCACTTTCCATGGCGGGCCGTATCCACGGTTGCCTTCCATACCAACACTTTCCAAGGAATTTATTGTAACACCCCGTTACGCCTGGCGGGATCTAGACTGGCCCCACAGACCAACACTAGTCTTTCCTGCGCACTTTGTCCTCACTCGTGCGCACCCGGGACCAACTTCCCAGTCGGTCACCCATCCTAGAATTGCTCCAAGCCAAGCACGTTTAACTTTGGAGTTCTTTTTGAACAGGCTCCTTGAAAAGAAGGAATTCCTTGTTGATATGAGTAGTCTATCATTCCTATTAAGCCAGGCTCTCACATACACCCCCACTCAAAGGAACGGACGTCCTCGTCGGCCCATCAGGAATGTTCCCTCTTGGCACACGTATGCGCGTCTAGTCCGGCACATGTGCCATGCCGTGTGCCACAACGGGCCACACGCGCCATGCGCCACATGCCCACGCACCTGACCCGCGCATGCCCGTGTAACCGCAAGGGTCGGCTCTGATACCAATTGTAAGACCCCGTTATGCCTGGCGGGATCTAGACTGGCCCCACAGACCAACACTAGTCTTTCCTGCGCACTTTGTCCTCACTCGTGCGCACCCGGGACCAACTTCCCGGTCGGTCACCCATCCTAGAATTGCTCCAAGCCAAGCACGCTTAACTTTGGAGTTCTTTTCGAACAGGCTCCCGGAAAAGAAGGAATTCCTTGTTGATACGAGTAGTCTATCATTCCTATTAAGCCAGGCTCTCACATTTATTATTTGACAACATAAAGTAAATATTTTTTGTTTTTAATTTCGGGAATGGGCATCCCTATTACCGCCGCACTCTCATGCAATGACAAGTGAATAAACACTCATCTTGAGAATAACACATCTAGCATGGAAAAATATTGGACACTCCCCACCGTTTCATGAGCGGTACGGGCACACAAAAGAGAAAATTTATTTTTAACATTTAGAGATGGCACATACAAATTTGGTTTTAATGGCATGTAAATACCGCATATAGGTAGGTATGGTGGACTCATAAGGCAAAACTTGGTTTAAGGATTTTGGATGCACAAGTAGTATTTCTACTTATTACAACTGGAGGCTAGCAAATAGATTGGGAAGCAACCAAACCAAGAAACGAAAATTCACATAAGTGAGCATTGAATATAACTAACACCGAATAATGCACCACAAGTAGGATGTAACTTCATTTCATAACTTTTGACTTTCGTGTATGCATAGGGAATCACAAACCTTAACACCAATATTCCTACTAAGCATAATTACTCACTAACATGACTCACATATTACTATCATCATGTCTCAAAACTATTAAAAAGAATCAAGTTTAATTTGTCCAATGATCTTCATGAAAGTTTTTATTATATCCTCCTTGGATATCTATCACTTTGGGACTAGTTTCATATATTGCCATTGCTTTTTGGCAAGCTCAAACAAATTTAAGTGAAGCACATGAGCATAAAGATTTCATCTCTCAAAAAGGTATAAGTGAAGCATGAGAGGATTTCTTCAAAATTTACTAACTCTCAAATTAATCTAAGTGAAGCATGAGAGTATTTCTACAAAAATTTCCAAGCACACCGTGCTCAAAAAGATATAAGTGAAGCACTAGAGCAATTCTATAGCTCAAAAAGTCTAAGTGAAGCACATAGAGCAATTCTAACAAATCATAGGATGATTTTGGCTTTATCAAATAGGTGTGTCCATCAAGGATACAAAGGAAAAACTAACAAACAAAGCAAGCAAAGATACAAGACGCTCCAAGCAAAACTCATGATATGTGACGAATAAAAATATAGCTCCAAGTAAAATACCGATGGTCGTTAGAAGAAAGAGGGGATGCCACTCGGGGCATCCCCAAGCATAGTTGCTTGTTTCTCTTTGGATATATCTTGGGGGTGCGGTAGAATCCCCAAGCTTAGGATTTTATCACTCCTTATTCCTTCATCCATCGTGATCTCACCCAAAACTTGAAAACTTCAATCACACAAAACTCAACAAAATCTTCGTGAGATCCGTTAGTATAATAAAGCAAATCACTACTTTAGGTACTGTTGCAAACCCATTCATATTTTATTATTGCATTATACCTACTGTATTTTAACTTTACCATGGCTCATACCCTTCAATATAACCCATAGATACATCAAAACAAGCACACAATGCAACGAAAACAGAATCTGTCTTAAACAGAATAGTCTGTAGTAATCTGTACTAGACCCATACTTCTGTAACTCTAAAATTTCTGAAAAATTAGGACAACGTAAGGAATTTGTATAGAAACACTGTGTTAAAATTTCAGCTCAAGATCACATTCCAGAAAAAAAGGATAATTCATATACTGGACGCAAAGTTTCTGTTCGGTCGGGAGATCGCGGGCCGGGCTGCAAAAGACGTTTGTTCGGTCAGTAATAGAAACTTTATATAAGTATGACGTGAAGTATTCGGATTTGATACCTTTGGGCCGGGGCTTGACCCTGGGGGGTCCTCCGAGGGATCCTCTCGACCAGCATCGCCGTCAACAGGGACGATCTGGGGGCTTCGGGCAGCGGGGCAGGGCCATTGATCCGCATGGCCTTGGCCAGCCAGCCCTATGGAGATAAAGAGGGAGAAGTTAAAATCCTTGCTAAGAGATTGATCCCGAAGATAAAAATAGAAACTTTACCTTGAGTGGAGGATTTCGGCGTCTAGGCCGGTGTCTTCCTCCTTGGCCGGCCATTCCTCACGAGGCTTGAACAATGCCTTCCATAGCTTCTCCTGAGTAGTGCAGTAAAGCTTGCGCACGATGGGAGGGTCGTAGGACTTATAGGCCCACATTGGCGTAGCCCGGAGCTGGCAAGGGAGGAGACGGCGGCGGAGCATGACCTGGATCACGTTGGTCAGTCTGACGTTCGCTTCTAGCATCTGCGCGATGCGATCCTGCAGTGTTTTCACTTTCGTGGCCGGGCCCCAGTCCAGGCCCTTCTTGATCCACGAGGTCAGCCTCGCGGGGGGTCCAGATCTGAATTCGGGAGGGGCCGCCCAGTCTGTGGCACGTCGTTCAGTGATGTAGAACCAATCCTTCTGCCAGGCTTTGATGCTGTCGATGAAGGTGCTCCCGGGCCATTGAACCCGCGGGATCATGCTGATCACCGTCCCTCCGCAATCCGCGTGTTGGCTGCTTACAGTCTTCGGCTTGACGTTGAAGACCTTCAGCCATAAGCCGAAATGCGACGGGATCCGCAAAAAGGCCTCACAGACGACAATGAAAGCCGATATGTTCATGATGGAGTTTGGGGGAAGATCGTGGATGTCCAACCCGTAAAAGAACATCAAACCCCTTACAAAGGGGTGCAGCGGGAAGCTCAGTCCCCGAATAAAGTGGGGAATGAACACCACCTGCTCCCCGGGCTTTGGCGTGGGTACTACTTGACCCTCTTCGGGGGCGCGGTGGGCAACGTCGACTGGGAGGTAGCCGGTGCGCTTCAGCTCCTGGATGTCGTCCTCGGTGACACACGAAACCTCCCACTTTCCTTGCGAGCCTGAGCCAGTCATGGCCGTGCTTAGGGAAGGGGGAGCGGGTGTCTTGGAGGGGGCTGGAAGAAGACTAGATCTGTGCGCTTGGAGCCAGGGAGGCTTGAGAGAGTGAATCTGGGGAGCGTGGAGAGGCTTTGGGGATGTTTTTCTCCCTTTTGTGGAAGGCCATAATACCAAGCGTCCTCTTACTGCGCCGCGAGCTGCGCCGTTTCCCGAAGCAACCGCTCCATTATGCGCGCGTGGGATAACCCAAATCATTGATCATATCCCGTAAAAAATGGAGCACGATCTTCACGTCGATTAGACGTGCCAATAAAAGGGCGGCCTCGAACCGCGAATGTAGTTTTTGTAACTGGCTAAGTGGCCGCGACCTGTCTTAGCCTTTCGTCAGGAAAGTTGTCAGGAAGGGCACTATACATACTCAGGCATTTGGCCTTCAAGGCTAAGCAAGGTATGTTCGGAAAGCAGGGTGTCATTGGTGGCCGAGCTAAGGATGACCGAGTATTGAGGGAAGAAACAAACTTACCCCAGAAGCCGTACACTCTGAACGTGCAGCAGCTAAATGTCATGAAGACCGGCGTTGGAGATTAGTTCGGGGGCTACTGAGGGAGTCCGGGATTAAGGGGTCCTCGGGCCATGGGCTTATCTTCTGTGGACCAGCCCGGTGGGCCGCCTTGTGGCATCTGCGGGAAGGCCGGACTATTGAATGACCCCGTGCTTAGGGGGAAGGTTCCGAAGACTTGGCGTGACCTCCAAGACTAGAGAGAGAGAATGGGCATATCTATGCCCGGATGAAAACCTACCATGTGTAACCCTAGGTACCCCTGGTGTAACTGCCCGAGACCGACGCTCCAGAAGATTCGCCTTTTATTCCATTGTCATCGTGTGATTCGTTTGGTTGTCACATTCATCATCGCATCATTCGCATCATCTGCATGGCATCGTCACGTGTTTTTGAAAACTTGCATCCGTTAGTAGTCGCCGGTTCTCTCCGTTCGTGTCGTCGACCGTTTCAAGACCAACCACACATGCACGCGCCCGTGGCATCGTAAAACAATGTTTTAAAAGTGCATGTAAAACTTTCTCGGATTGGGTCGAAAGTTGGCGTACGGTCTTGTTATATTATAGGTAGACCGCCTGCCAAATTTCGTCGCAATCGGAGGTCGTTCGATACCTGAACGGTCGACCGTAGCGGCACCGTCATCAGTTTATTTATCGGACGTTTTCGGTGTTTTAAAAACGTGTGTCACGGGCCACCATCTTCCCTCTCTTCCTGGCCCAACCCATCCACACAGCCACAACCAGCACACTAGCCCACCTAACCAGCCCGTCCGATCGGAGCCATCGGATCGCGATCGTAAGGTCGAAAAACGGTCTAAAACCACCCTAACCTAGCTCCCCTGCCTATAAGTGGACATCTCATAGTCCAAATCTGGAAACCTAGCCTACCTGCCTCGAAATCCTTGCCCCTCCTACCCTAGCCACCACTTGGCGTCGTCTTTACCGCGCCTTCCACCTCCAGCGCCGCCAGCCCGCTCAGGCCAGCGCGGGGCCCGCCCGTGCCGATCTGGGCCCGGGGCGCCCGCAACCGCCGTCCGGCTCCCCGAGCTCCCCCCTGGCTCCTCCCATGGCCGCCCGCAGCGCGCCCTCGCCCCTGCCGCGACCTCGCCGACCGCCTCTGATGGTCCTCCTCGCTGGAGGACACCGCCGGCGACTCGCCGCCGCGCCAGGCCAGGCCCCGTCGTCCCGTGCCCTTCTCCTCCTTCTTCATCTCTCCTCTCCTTCCCATGCTCAGCTCTCTCTTCTCTCCCCGCAGATCCGCCACCATCGTAGCGCCGCCTGCAGCCGGTCGCTGCCGCTCCGGCCCGGAACCGGTGGGAGACGGCGAGATCCGCCGCTCGGACCCGCACCCGCTCCTCCCCGCGCACGTCGCATTGCCCTTGCCGCTGCTCGGGAGCAGCGACGAGCTCGAGCGCGTGCCCGTTGACCGGGGGGTGGGCCAGCGCCCTCCGCAGCCCAGATCCGACAGCCCCGTGGCCCGCCAGCAAGCCCAGGTCGGCCGGCCCAAGAGGCCCGCTGGTGAGAACCCTAATCCCCGCTCGTTTGCCGTCTAAAGTATTCTGCGAACGTCCATTTTTGGTTGTTGGGTGAACGTTCGTCAGTTAGCCTTTCCGACGAACACGTAAAACGGCTAAGTCTTTTATCTGTCTGTTTTAACAGCACATAAGCATTTTCGTGCTCTACATGTTAGCATCGTTTGCATGCATTATAGGAATCATCTATGTGGTCAAATATGAGTTGCAAAAGTGCATCGTGTCGTTATGTGCAAATCTGTTATTTTGTTTGATTTTGTGTGGATGATTGCAATTAAACCGTAGGTCTTTTGCATGAGGTGTCTTCATGAATATTGCTCTATGTGTAGGATCACTAGAAGTGTGTGTGTCTAGAGGGGGGGGGGTGAATAGACTACTTGCAAAAATTAAAACCTAACCTTTTCCCAAGTTAATTGGTTGGCAGATTTTAGCAATACTAACAAGTCTAATGCCCCCTACACATGCTAGTCAACAAGTATGGCAGCGGAAAGTAAGACAAGCACATTTAAGAAAGAATAGAGATAGGAAGATCAAACGCAATTTGGAGACGCAAGGATTTTTCCCGTGGTTCCAATAGGTGGCGCTATCGTACATCCACATTTATGGAGTCCTCAACCCACGAAGGGTAACGGTCGCGAGAGTCCACGGAGGGCTCCACCCATAAGGGTCCACAAAGTAGCAACCTTGACTATTCCATAACGGCTTCCGTCCACGAAGGACTAGCCTCACTATGGGTAGATCTTCACGAAGTAGGCGATCTCCTTGCCCGTACAAACTTCTTGGTTCAACTCCACAACACGAAGTAGGAGGTTCCCAAGCGACACCTAACCAATCTAGGAGGCACCACCCTCCAAAAGGTAATAGGCTCGGTAATGTCGATGAACTCCTTGCTCTTGTGCTTCAAGATGATAGACTCCTCAACACACAATCACTCTCTCACAGATTTGGCTTTGGTGGAAGAGATTGATTTGGTGGAAAGCAACTTGGGGAGGCTAGAGATCAAGATTCATATGGATGGAATGGAATGGCTTGATCTCAACACATGAGTAGGTGGCTCTCTCTCAGAAAATTGGATGGGGCAAGTATGGAATAGTTCTGAGTGCTTCTCTTGCGAGTGGGTGGTGGTGAAGGGGTATATATAGGCATCCCCAAAAATGCAACCGTTACACCTAAAGTGACCAACTCGGTGACACCGAAGTATAAAACTTGGTGGTACCGAGTTGCTCCAAAGGTAGCAACTTTTGAATCTCGGTGAGACCGATACAAAGATCTCGGCAGTACCGATTAGGTGACCAACGGTCAGTTTCCAAAACTCGGTGACGCCGATCCAAACTCTTGGAAATTCTGATTTTAAGAATCGAGGAAACAGAAAGTTGGCAAGCTGAACTCGGTGGCACCGAAGCAGAATCGGTTGCACCGAAGAGCTAGGGTTTGGCATGGGCCTGTCTGAGGTGGGAATCGGTGGGACCGAGTGGAGAAAGTTGGTTACACCGATTTTCATGATAGGATTGGACAGACTTTTGTGGAAGAGTTTGTGGGTGTTTTTCGTGACTATCACTTGTGCACATGGAGCATCTTGTTCACCAACAGTACCTTGCCCCCTTTTAATAGTATTGGCTTTCCTATGGTCTCAAGGTGATTTCTCACAAAGTAAAATGTAGAGTCCTCTTGCTTGAAGCTTTGCAAATCCATTTCCTTGCATCTAGGGGTATCTCCTCACAATCCTTTTTGCCAACCCATCTCTCTCTATGGACTTTCACCTGAAATAGACTAGGTAGAAATATTAGTCCAAGAGACAATGTATGTTGTCATGAATTATCAAAACCACCAAGGGAGCATATTGTGCTTTCACTATGTGATGTATACTTTGATGCCATGCCTCTGGTTGATGGGTAGGACTTCATTATCATGTTCATTTGTTGCTCTCAAGTAGCCATCGCGTTAAAACTGTAATCTGTCAACGAAGAGTTCCGTTTGTGAGCATCATGTTAAGCAATCCATGACCCGTATGATATCATCTTGATCAAAGATGTGATGCATATACTTACCTTGAGTTCTTGAGCATTCTTGTAGTAGAAATACACTTGAGAAAACAATGTTAGGAAACACAAGAGTATTCTACCAATCAAAAAGCAATAGAGCTCAATAGTACCAAGATGTGGAGAACATGTAGAAGGTAGTATTCCTTAAGATTGATATGTCTCCAAGATCATTTAGAACTTTCTCCCCTAGATATGAAATAGTAGGTCATCCTCCCCCCTGAATCTTAGCATGTAGATATTGGGATTGGATAGGGTGAGACAAGTCTAACATGAGAATAACAAATAAGAGTATCAAATTAGAAAGAGATTAGGCATGCTCTCTCTCCTTTGGGAAACAGCGAAACTTCTCCACCTACTTTGGTATTCTCCCCTTGTCTATGTAAGCATAAGCTTTGATATTCTCCCCCTTGATTGTCTCTCCCCCTTTGCATTGAAGCATGTATCTCCCCCTTTAGCTTTTTGAAGCTTTGGTATTCCCCTTTAGCTTTTTTGAAGATTTGGTATTTCTCCCCCTTTGGCATTAATTTCCAAAAAGGTCCATACTCAGGGTCAGACACAGGGATCATGGAGTAAGAAGGGATCCTAGAGAAGAAGGGTCAGAGAATATAGGGATCATGGAAAGTTTAGAATCATAGAGAGCATTAAAAACTGATGGAACATACAGAATAATTTCTCCCTCTTTCACTGAGAGCTTGTAAGACTTCTCCTCCTTTGAGTTAGGGATCCTAGAATAAAGTTTCTCTCTCCCTTTTTTTAATAATAAGGGATCATCGAAGAAATAGAGAATTGCTAAGTTTAACAAAGGATAGAAAAGATAGCAAATTCGGTGGCTCCGAGGCAAATAAGTCGGTGGAACCGAGACGTGTATTTGCAGCCTATCTGCTTGATCGGTAGAACCGAGTCATTTGAATCGGAGGCTCTGAGGATACAACAGAAACTTGGCAATGTTTTAGAAACTTGCAAATGAGTTTGGAAAACTTGTATTAAAATGTCAAAAAGATCTGCAAAGGAAATACAAAAGACTTTACAAAGAAATATCAACTAGAGAAGATTTGAGTGGTTCCAAGAAATCTTGCAAATATAGAATGAACCAAACAAGATACTTTATCTAGATGATGGGCGGTGACTAGGTCACCTATATTAGAGTATATTGACTTAGGAGCCAAGCAAGAATACTTGATCATAGGTCATACTCATCGTTAAGCTCAAAATGGGGTTACCATTTTTTCGATTAAGCATTTTAATGTTTTCATATCACTTAAGTTGCTTTATCTCATGACTTGGAGTAAAGCTTTTTCAAGGATATGAGTACATACCTTTGAGTGATGTTGATGACGTGATTTGTAGGTGAACTTGTTGAGGATGGTCGAGGTTGATGAGGTTCATCTTGAGTTGGGAGCAATCCTTGTTTGTTTTGGTTCTCTTTTCATCTACATAGGTTAGTCATGCAAGGAAGAACAATATATATCCATTTGACTTGATATCAATTCAGAATTAGCAAATGTAATCACATCAAATATATGTGAAGGATATGGTTGAGTTGTCTTCTTCCTTTCATCGTCAAAAGGGGTTGTGGATACTTGGTCATGACAAGATTGCTTAAGATATGAGTTGATGGCAATCTTGTGGAATGTTGTTCTTCCAAGTACCTACAAAAGGTTAGATGCAATACAAGGGAGCATAGAATTCCAAGTTATATGAAATTCATGGTAATGATGGCATGGAATGGTCAAGTAAGCTCATCCCTTTGCATGCATCCGAGTGAGCTTAGCTCAAGTTTGAAGCATCAATGATGTTCAACTCACTCCTCAAGTAACAAAACACTTTCTCATCAAGTGGCTTAGTAAAGATATCGGCCAATTGCTTGTTGGTAAGAACATGCTTGAGATTAATATCTCCTTTGGCAACATGATCACGAATGAAATGATGTCGACTTGAATATGCTTAGTTCGAGAATGTTGCACGGGATTATGACCAATATTAATAGCACTTTCATTGTCACAAATTAATGGAACATTTTTCACATGGATTCCATAATCCTTAAGCGTTTGTGTCATCCATAGCAATTGTGCACAACACAATCCGACAGCAATATACTCAGCTTTGGCGGTAGATAGAGATACCGAGTTTTGTTTCTTGGAGGACCAAGACACAAGAGATCTACCAAGAAATTGACATGTACCCGAGGTGGATTTTCTATCAACCTTGTCACCAGCATAGTCCGAATTGGAATAGCCAACAAGGTTAAAGGAAGATCCGTTGGGATACCAAATGCCAAAGTTTGGTGTTTGTATCAAATATATCACAATACGTTTCATGGCCAAAAGATGATACTCTTTAGGTGCAACTTGATATCTTGCACACATGCAAACACTAAGCATAATATCGGGACGGGAGGCACATAGATATAGCAATGAACCAATCATAGATCGATAAACTTTTTGATCAACCGGTTCGTCCTCCTTGGTAAGATCAACATGTCCACTAGTAGGCATAGGAGTTTTCATACCATGTTGAACTTCTTGATCAAGTCCTTGGTATACTTGGTTTGAGAGATGAAAGTTCCTTCTCTCGTTTGCTTGATTTGCAAACCAAGAAAGAATTTCAGCTCACACATCATGGAAATCTCATACTTCTCGGACACCAACCTTGCAAATCTTTCACTAAATTGTGGGTTAGTAGATCCAAAGATAATGTCATCCACATAAATTTGACACACAAACAATTCACCATTAAACCTCTTAGTGAATAAGGTTGCGTCAATTTTACCAATTTCAAAACCCGTTTCAATGAGAAACTTCGTTAAGCATTTATACCAAGCACGTGGAGCTTGCTTAAGACCATAAAGAGCTTTACGAAGCTTGTAGACATGATTAGGTTTATTAGGATTCACAAACCAGGGGGTTGTTTGACATAGACCTCTTCTTCAATCTCACCATTTAAAAAGGCACTTTTAATGTCCATTTGATAAAGCGTGATATCATGGTGATTAGCATAAGCAAGAAGAATGCGAATAGCTTCAAGTCTAGCGACGGGGGCATAGGTCTCACCGCAGTCCATACCTTCGACTTCGTATATCCTTGGGCTACGAGACGCGCCTTGTTGCGTACAACTTGACCGTCTTCATCTTGCTTGTTCCGAAACACCCATTTGGTTCCGATGATGTTGTGCTCGTCCTTGGGCTTCTCCACGAGTGTCCACACTTCGTTCCTCTCGAAGTTGTGAAGCTCTTCATGCATGGCGTTCACCCAATCCGGGTCTTCAAGAGCTTGTTCTACCTTCAAGGGTTCAATGCAAGATGAAAGAATAATGCTCAAAAATCAGCTAAGCGAGTTTTAGAGCGAGTGATTCTCCCGGTTTGTATGTCACCGAAGATTTGGTTTAGAGGATGGTTCTTGGTCACTCTTGCTCGAACTCGGGGTAGCTTCGGCTTGTTGGATGGTGGAGCTTCTTCATCATCATCATCTCCTTCATCTTCGTTGTTGTTGAAGGTGTCGTTTCCTTGAGGTGGTGGTGAAGGAGGTTGTGGTGGATCTTCATGATGTACTTCGTCCTCTTCATCTTGTCGTGTACCCCTTGTGGATGCCTACATGTCGTGTTGAGGATCACCTTGACGTGAAGTAGGGGATTCCACTTGAGTTGACGAAGTACTTTCCTTCACCTCCATGGGACGAATCTTGCCGATGGACAAGTCTTGGATAGCTTCCGAAGGATCCTTATCTCCTACATCATTTGGCAATTGTTCGACTTGCGACCATTAGATTCATCAAACTTCACATCTACCGTCTCTTCAACTTTTCGAGTGAAGTTGCTGTAGACACGGTAAGTGTGAGAGTTCGATCCGTAACTGAGTAGGAAACCTTCATGAGATTTAGGAGCAAATTTAGTACGACGATGCTTATCAAGAATGTAGCACTTGGAGCCGAATACCCGAAAGTATCCAACTTGGGGTTTGTTACCGGTGAGTAGCTCGTATGCCGCTTTACCGAGAAGCTCGTGCAAGTAGAGTCAGTTTGTGGCATGCTATGCTGTTTCCACGGCTTCTGCCCAAAAGTGTCTTGGCGTGTTGTATTCGTCAAGCATCGTTCTTGCCATCTCAATAAGAGTTTGATTCTTCCTCTCAACAACTCCATTTTGTTGAGGCGTGTACGCAGCCGAGAACTCATGTGAGACACCTTCTTCATCAAGAAAGGTATCTACATGGGTGTTCTTGAACTCCGATCCGTTATCGCTCCGAACCTTCTTGATCTTCACTTCAAACTGATTTTGCGCATTGCGAGCGAAGTTCTTGAAGATATTTTGTACCTGCGACTTATCATCAAGAAATAATACCCACGTAAATCTGGAAAAATCATCAACTATAACTAGACCATCGGAATTTCCACCGAGGCTCTTGTAAGCATTGGGACCAAAAAGATCCATGTGAAGTAACTCGAGTGGTCTCCTAGTAGTCATGATATTCTTTACGGGATGACTTCCACCTACTTGCTTTCCAGCTTGACAAGCACTACAAAGTCTATCTTTGTCAAAGATAACATCTTTAATACCAAGTATATGATCACCTTTGATAAGCTTCTCTAGATTACACATGCCAACATGTCCTAATCTTCTATTGCAAAGCCAACCTTTAGATGATTTTGCAATAAGACAAGTACGAGGTTTGGATCTCTTAGTGAAATCGACAATATATAGATCACCTCTACGGAAACAGGTAAAGACCATGTTATGATTATCTTGACGAAACACTTGGCAATCTACTTTCGTGAATAGCACATTAAAACCGACGTCGGCAAGTCTAGATACGGAAAGAAGATTGTAGCCAAGGGATTCAACAAGCATGACGTTTTGAATAGAGATATCATGGGATATGGCCACCTTACCAAGACCAAGTACCTTACCCTTGGAGTTGTCTCCAAAAGTTACATACCTTCGCGGTCCATGGTTTGGTGTGATCTCTTCAAACATCTCTCTATCTCTGGTCATATGATCGGTGCATCCACTATCGAGAATCCACTCTTTTCCTCCGGACATGTAATCCTTGAAGTTTGCCATAAGACTTAGATTCTTCATGATCTTCTCATGCTCGATGTCGAACAACTCATCTTCATCATAGTAGCCATGTTCCACATTGTCATCATCAAGTGGGAAATCCTCGTCATGAGAAGCGAGAAATTCGTTAGGGTTGTGATCATGACAATGTTCAACATTATGAATGCGAATGGCTTCTACAATGATGTTGTTGATAGTTATGACATCTCCTTTAGCACGCATGAGGTCTCTAAGCTCAAATAGATAGTCATCAAACTTGGGATCACTAGGCATCATTTTGTGAAAGACAATAGTCTTATGAAGAATTTCATCAAGATTACTCAATGAATAACCTGGATATCATTTCTCCAAGTCATTCCACAAAGTATAAGCACATTCAAAATTCTTCATTTGATTAAGCACAATCCTAGGCAATCCTCTAATGATAAGATTAATAGTTCTAAGATTGCATAGGATATCAATTTCCTCTTCGTGTGTGGGATGTAAAGGATCAATGGGAGGTACATAGGGGTTCTTAACATACTTGCTCAAATGAAATTCATTGAATAGCTCAAGCATCTTATATTTCCATTGACTATAGTACTCCCCATCAAGAATAGGCACTCTACAACTCAAACTCTCCACACTAGACACATCCATCTTCCTCCACGGTGATGAAACCGATGCAACGAAGACCAATGCTCTGATACCACTTGTAGGATCACTAGAAGTGTGTGTGTCTAGAGGGGGGGGGGTGAATAGACTACTTGCAAAAATTAAAACCTAACCTTTTCCCAAGTTAATTGGTTGGCAGATTTTAGCAATACTAACAAGTCGAATGCACCCTACATATGCCAGTCAACAAGTATGGCAGCGGAAAGTAAGACAAGCACATGTAAGAAAGAATAGAGATAGGAAGATCAAACGCAATTTGGAGACGCAAGGATTTTTCCCGTGGTTCCGATAGGTGGCGCTATCGTACATCCACGTTTATGGAGTCTTCAACCCACGAAGGGTAACGGTCGCGAGAGTCCACGGAGGGCTCCACCCATAAGAGTCCACGAAGTAGCAACCTTGACTGTTCCATAACGGCTTCCGTCCACGAAGGACTAGCCTCACTATGGGTAGATCTTCACGAAGTAGGCGATCTCCTTGCCCGTACAAACTTCTTGGTTCAACTCCACAAGACAAAGTAGGAGGCTCCCAAGCGACACCTAACCAATCTAGGAGGCACCACCCTCCAAAAGGTAATAGGCTCGGTAATGTCGATGAACTCCTTGCTCTTGTTCTTCAAGATGATAGACTCCTCAACCAACAATCACTCTCTCACAGATTTGGCTTTGGTGGAAGAGATTGATTTGGTGGAAAGCAACTTGGGGAGGCTAGAGATCAAGATTCATATGGATGGAATGGAATGGCTTGATCTCAACACATGAGTAGGTGGCTCTCTCTCAGAAAATTGGATGGGGCAAGTATGGAATAGTTCTGAGTGCTTCTCTTGCGAGTGAGTGGTGGTGAAGGGGTATATATAGGCATCCCCAAAAATCCAACCGTTACACCTAAAGTGACCAACTCGGTGACACCGAAGTATAAAACTCGGTGGTACCGAGTTGCTCCAAAGGTAGCAACTTTTGAATCTCGGTGAGACCGATACAAAGATCTCGGCAGTACCGATTAGGTGACCAACGGTCAGTTTCCAAAACTCGGTGACGCCGATCCAAAATCTCAGAAATTCTGATTTTAAGAATCGAGGAAAGAGAAAGTTGGCAAGCTGAAATCGGTGGCGCCGAAGCAGAATCGGTTGCACCGAAGAGCTAGGGTTTGGCATGTGTCTGTCTAAGGTAGGAATCGGTGGGACCGAGTGGAAAAAGTTGGTTACACCGATTTTCATGATAGGCTTGGACAGACTTTTGTGGAAGAGTTTGTGCGTGTTTTTCGTGACTAGCACTTGTGCACGTGGAGCATCTTGTTCACCAACAGTACCTTGCCCCCTTTTAATAGTATTGGCTTTCCTACGGACTCAAGGTGATTTCTCACAAAGAAAAATGTAGAGTCCTCTTGCTCGAAGCTTTGCCAATCCATTTCATTGCATCTAGGGGTATCTCCTCACAATCCTTTTTGCAAACCCATCTCTCTCTATGGACTTTCACCTGAAATAGACTAGGTAGAAATATTAGTCCAAGAGACAATGTATGTTGTCATGAATTATCAAAACCACCAAGGGAGCATATTGTGCTTTCACTATGTGATGTATACTTTGATGCCATGCCTCTGGTTGTTGGGTAGGACTTCATTATCATGTTCATTTGTTGCTCTCAAGTAGCCATCGCATTAAAACTGTAATCTGTTAATGAAGAGTTCCGTTTGTGAGCATCATGTTAAGCAATCCATGACCCGTATGAACATGTGCCAATGGTATGTTTTGTAGCGTGTCATTTCTAGTTGCTGGCAGTGTCCTTGCCATGCACATATAGGGTGGTTATGCTACTGTTATTGCCATGTCAACATGCCTAATCAAACTGCAGTTTTGGGAGATAGCTAAATTTCACTAAGTCTGAAACTTTTATTTTGTTGCCATGTTGCCATTTGATTTGCTATTGATCTAGGAGTCTTTTGTGGTTGCCACCATGGAGTCTTTTGTTAACCATGTTATGCTCTGCCATGATGTGCCAATTATTCTCATGTAAAGGATTTGCATCATAATTAATTCTGTTGGCCAATATGTCAATCTGTTAAAAACTGCTGCTCATGTCTAGTCTAATTTTCACTAAGTCTGAGAATCTGGTTATTTCAGAATGCCATGTTGTGTTGATGGTTGCCATGAATCTGTGCATTATTTGATGTTTCCATAATGGAACGAATTGTAGTGCATCATGTCCTCTACCATGCTGTTAAGTTTCATGCCAATATATGACCTGTAGCACATAGTTTTACTGCTGCCAATATGCCTTCGTGATCAAACTGCTCTGTTAAAAACTGTGATTTTCACCAAGTCCTAATCTGCTATGTTTTATTGCCATCTTGTGAGCTTATTTCCTAGTGATCCATGCTTCTACTCAATTTGCTGTGATGATATGAATTGTTGTGAATCATGTGGGCTACAGCCCCATGTCTTGTTTGGGCATAGTAGAATCTTGTAGCTTGTTGTTTTCATATGTGCAAAATGCCATGTTGCTGTTTTGGACAGATTTGAACAAAACTTGTGGTGGTTGTTGTGGTTGAACCGTTGCTCCGTTTTGAACATGTCCAACACAAAAGTTGCTTAAAATCTCATGTAGTTTCATAATATTTTGTTGCATCCATGATTTGACATGTTTATGGTTGATGTTTGCATGCATTTTGCATTCACGTCATGTTCATCTTGTGTGTGGCATATCTTTTAGGCCGTAGCTCCGTTTTAAATGATCTATATATGTAAATCGACTAGAATGACGCGTAGAATCACATGGTACTCTTTATTTTGATGTTTAATAAAAATAAAACATAGTTAGTTCAGATCTGGACCAATTTCCAAATTTGCATATGAGGTCGCTTCGGAAATACTATAAGTTGTTTCCGGCCTCATTTGAACTTGCCTAGATGTGTAGTTTACTTATGCTTCACCTCTTGCCATGTTAAACAACAGTTAAACTTGCCATGTAAATTAACGAGAGTGAACTAAATGATTCGAACGTGGAGTTTCGTCAATATGCAACTCGTTGCATATTGAGCTTCACTTAATGTGTAGAATTGTTGTGCTTTGCCATGTCATGCATAACATGCATCATCCTTGTTGTGCATCATATCATGAATATGTTGTGGTGTTTATCGTGTGTTGATTGTTTCTTTTCGGATTGCTTCTTCTCGATAGAATTCCGAAAGCATTCGGAGTGTGAGGATTCGTTCGACTACGTTGGATCGTCTTCTTCCTGGATGCAATCTTCTTCCAAGCGGGATCTCAGGCAAGATGACCATTTCCCTGGATACCATTACTATCATTGCCATGCTAGATGTCTCGTTTCTATCGCTTGTCTCACTACCTACCAATTGTTTGTCAAGCCTCCCAAAATGCCATGATAAGCCTCTAACCCCTCCACATCCCAGCAAACCATTGTTTGGCTATGTTACCGCTTGCTCAGCCCTTCTTATAGCATTGCAAGTTGCAGGTGCAACTGTTTCCATGTGCCAACATGGATGCTTTTGAGATATCACAATATTATTTCTATTTAATTTAATGCACATATATACTTGGTAAAAGGTGGAAGGCTTGGCCTTTTGATCGGTGTTTTGTTCCACTTTTGCCGCCCTAGTTACTTGTGTACCAGTGTTATGTTACATATTGAGCGCTCCTAACATGCTCGGGGTTGTTATGGGGACCCCCTTGACTTTCGTTTTGGGATAAAACTCGTCTCGCAAGGCCCAACATTGGTACTACATTTGCCTAATAACTAATAAAATGCATAGGGACCCGCCGGCACCCGCGGATAATTAATCAACAACCGGGGCTAGTGCTCCTCATGAGTGTTGGTCCAAACCGAGCGATGTCCGGCGCCCCCTGGTCACCCGGGGTTTCAGCCAACCCGACGTCTAGCTCATCCGGTCGTACCCTGAGAACGAGATACGCGGCTCCTATCGGGTTTTGTCGGTACGCCGGGCGGCCTTGCTGGATTTGTTTACCTTTCTCGAACGTCTTGTGCGAGGGATTTTGAGGACACTTCGGGCTATCTCGAGGTTGAGATTTTCCAACGGAATTTCCAAGGAGATCACGGGTTTCATGGTCAAGGTTATTCCCGTGGCGTGTGGTTAGTTTGTGATGGATGAGTTGGAGTACCCCTGCAGGGTTAAATCCTTCATGAGAGCCGTGCCCGCGGTTATGTGGCAACTTGGAAATTTGTTTAACATCCAGTCATAGAAAACTTAAAGTAAACTCAAATAAAATACACCAACCGTGTGCGTAACCGTGACCGTCTCTTCTCGTGAGGCCTGCTCCGAAAGAGAACACGGTGGGGTTATGTTTGACCGTAAGTAGGTGTTCAGGATCACTTAGTGATCATTATTAGTTCATGTCCGTTTATGCGACGATCATCCCCCTTATTCTTGTACTCGTAAGTTAGCCACTCAAATAAATGCTTAGTGCTCGCTGCAGCCCCACCACTTAACCGTATCTCACCCATTAAGCTTTGCTAGTCTTGATACCCTTGGAAATGAGATTGCCGAGTCCCCGTGGCTCACAGATTACTACAACAACAGTTGCAGGTACAGGTAATGCGATGATTTGACGTGAGCGCGATGCTTGTTATGATTTGGAGTTCTTCTTCTTCTTCTTCTTCATTGATCTAGGATGGGTTCCAGGCCGACAACCTGGGATAACAAGGATGGATGTCATTTTATCGTTTGATTTCGTCCGTAGTCGGACCCTGCTCTTCTGTATGATGATTGTATATGTTGTTGTATTGATGTGATGTTGATTTAGCTTGTGGCGAGTGTAAGCCAATTCCATATGCTCATCTCTTCTTTACATGTACTTGTAATGATATCCATTCTTGAGAAACAACGAGATGCGCTTCTATCCCTGTCGAGGCCCTCGAGCCAAATTGAGGATAGGATCACATCTTGGGCTGACAAGTTGGTATCAGAGCAGTACCGACCTAGGAGCTCCCTTGATTGATCGAACTTGGCCGAGTCGAGTCTAGTGAAAAATTAATTTGAGTCTAGTTATATATCGGAGAGTAGGATTCTTTTACTCCTCTTTTATGCTCTGGTGAGGAATCCTGACGTAGTAATTTTAATTCTACCCCTCTTCTCACTCAATTTTTTTTAGGATCATGCGGGTATTTTGGAACCTCTATGATGTCGATGTGACCGGAATTCTGTTCTTGGTGCCTCCCGATCATATGGATTGGACCCGAGGAGTTGAGCTCCAGGGGATTCATGACACATCGTTATCGTTTAGTTTCCTTAGTACCTCAGGACGCGGATGTTTGAAATTGCTTCAATACTATTCGTGGTGTGAAGAGTGTGGCGGCACCCAGTACTGGGGAGCAGATCACATGTACTGCCATGTTTAGTATCATTGTGATTACGAGGGTCTGAGGTAGATGAATTTCCGAGGCCTTTGGTTGTGTGTTGACGGATGTGATACATTGGAGAGTAGTATTACTGCTAGGAGTTGAGAGATGGATTTTACTCCGTGTATCCGTGAACCCGATTGCATAACCAAAGTTTTCGGAAGTTCTTAGGTGGGAATTCAAGTAGTTACCTAGGATCATCCTTCCAACAAATGCATATGGGTTATGTATTCGTTTCCGGCTTAATCCTCAAGCCCCATCTTTTGTTCTGTTGGAGTATGGTAATTCGAGTTGGTTCGATGTCAAGTGGTGATTTCATATCTTTCCTAACTGGTGTGTTTCTCATCAAGATAATTCATCCCTCTTCAATAATTGCAAGATCAATCCTCATATTCTTTCCGGAATTCGTCTCATCCGTCCCAAATTTTCTTTTTTTCCCACCCTCCCGCCCTTTTTCTTCAATGATTAAATTCTCATCCAAGTGCCTTTTCCATTCATGAGATGCTTCTGCCATCTTTTCTTCCAGATTGTATCCGGTGATTCATTGTGAAAATTCTCAGGAGTTCAAGTTCATCATTCTTTCTTTCTTTCCGGTGGATTCAATTCAAGCTTTCGGTGCTCATCATATCCTTTTCATTCTCTATATGCTTTCCCATGTTGGAAGTTCTTATCATATTGTTTATTCACCCCTCTCTCCATCCTATCCGGAGTGCTGAAGATATCTCAGAGACGCTTGTTTTTATTCATATCCTCTTGAATTATTTCGAGGGTCTCACCTCATCAAGTTTTAAATTTGTACCGGTGCAATATCTCCTTCTAAACAATCATTTCTACGGTGTTTTCTTTGAGTGGGCCCATAACCCACAAGTTTTTCCCAGGATCTTACCTGGCTCTTCTAATCTTTCCGGAGATGTCCTAGTTCTTTTCAAATATGACATAAGAATGAGTATCATCAGTCATATTCCTTCTCCAAGATCGCTTCGAATCATTGTTCATCGTTGGCTCAACCTTTCCTATTCTTTATTCTAGAGTATCTCAGTAATTAATGATGTTGTTTCTCGTCATCATTCTCAGCATTGAAGACCGAAGGAGAGTTTCTCTTAAATCTTGGTCCGTTCTCAGAGATCCATGATTTCATCTTTGTGCCATCCTCTCAATTTTTTTTCAATCATGAGAAGTCCTTCCTTATCTATCCAGAGCATTTCAGAGTTGTTTTCATTCTCTTTCCTCTGAAGGCCATCATTTCAAAAGATTTCTTCGTTCCCAGCTTTCAGCTTTCGTTCTCCAATTCTTCTCAATTGTTGTCTCTTCGTTTGTATCTCCATTATCCCGGTGCCTTGGATCGTGATCTCTTTGTTCTCTTGTATCTCCATTCATTCATGGTATCCTCATTCGTTTGTGAATTTGTACCGGTGTTTCGTGAAGTCTTCTTCAAGCTTATGAATCTCTCTTCAGTCTTTTAAAGAAGAATAAGTAGTATGTGAAATCCGTTGCTTTTCATCAATTCAACTTGATGAAGGATAGGCATAATGTAATTCTTATTCTGTTTCATCAAAGTGATTTCAATCCTTCTTCCAGAGTGGTTCATGATATCAAATTCTCGATTCTAAGTTGTTCATCCTTTCTTTTACGGAGTTCCTAGTTTTCTCAAGTATCTCTTCGCGAAGCTCCATCAAAATCTTGCAAGGTCGTAATCTTATTATTTCAACCTTCATTTCTTTTCATCATTCTTTTGTATACGGAGATTCTTCATGGTGGTTCGTTAAGGATGTAATTCTTTCTCGAAGTATTCTTCAAGATTCTTGTGGTAGTACCTCAAGTATTCTTGTTTTTCAAAGTGCGATTCATTCTCCCTTATATTTTGAGATGGTTGTATATCTTTCTTGATTCATGAGGTGCTTATCAATGATCCAAGTTCTCAATTTATCCTATTAAGGAAAGAAGTTATGCTTATCTTGTTGATCCCAAGCAATCAATTGTTTCCGTTTGTGGCCGGTTGTCACCTCATAATTTTGAGATGTTTACCATAACCCACAACAAGTTTTCTCTTTTCATTGTTGATGTTCCAATAACTCCATTCAATCTCTCCTTTGTAAGGATGCTTTTCAAGTTCAATTGTGATAGAAGTTATCACTTTCTTCTCTGTTCTTTTTCTTCCATCGATCTAGCAACTATTCTTTGTTCCGAAGGCTTTGTGATGTTGCTCTCTTTGAACCATAATATCGTTCTGTCAAGATCTTATTAGTTTCCTTTCTTATCCTTTTAACCGGTGTGTTGGGTTCTCTTGTCGATTCTTTCCATTTTATCAAGTTTTTCTTCTCTTTTCTACCGAAGTGCTGCCCAAATTTCTTTTGAATTCTTGATTCTTTCACGTTTCATTCTTCATCTTTTTGCAACCTTCAAGGTTCGCTGGTTTCACTCGTTTGTCAAAGAAGCAATTAAGTTCTACCTCTTCCTTTCCTCTCCCTCTTCCCCTTTTCATTCTAAGATCTCGGGTCGAGATCTCTTGTAAGTAGAGGAGAGTTGTAACAGCTCGAGACCGACGCTCCAGAAGATTCCCCTTTTATTCCGTTGTCATCGTGTGATTCGTTTGGTTGTCGCATTCATCATCGCATCATTCACATCATCTGCATGGCATCGTCACATGTTTTTGAAAACTTGCATCCGTTAGTAGTCGCCGGTTCTCTCCGTTTGTGTCGTCGACCGTTTCGATACCAACCACACATGCACGCGCCCGTGGCATCGTAAAATATTGTTTTAAAAGTGCATGTAAAAATTTCTCGGATTGGGTCGAAAGTTGGCGTGCGGTCTTGTTATATTATAGGTAGACCGCCTGCCAAATTTCGTCGTAATTGGAGGTCGTTTGATACCCGAACGGTCGACCGTAGAGGAACCGTCATCGGTTTATTTATCGGACGTTTTCGGTGTTTTAAAAACGCGTGTCACGGGCCACCATCTTCCCTCTCTTCTTGGCCCAACCCATCCACACAGCCACAACCAGCCCACTAGCCCACCTAACAAGCCCCTCCGATCGGAGCCATCAGATTGCGATCGTAAGGTCGAAAAACGGTCTAAAACCCCCCTAACCTAGCTCCCCTGCATATAAATGGACATCTCATAGTCCAAATCTGGAAACCTAGCCTACCTTCCTTGAAATCCATGCCCCTCCTACCCTAGCCGCCACTTGGCGTCATCTTCGCCGCGCCTTCCACCTCCAGCGCCGCCGGCCCGCTCAGGCCCGCACGGGGCCCGCCCGAGCCCATCTGGGCCCGGGGCGCCCGCAACCACCGTCCGGCTCCCCGAGCTCGTGTAGGACCGAAAGTAAGTATAGAGGGGGGGGATTAGACTACTTGACCAAATAAAAGTTCTACCTTTTCCCAAATTTTAGAGTTGGCAGATTTTAGCATTTCATGGCAAGTCAAGTAAACCCTACACATGCAAGTTTAAGAGTATAGCAGTGGAAAGTAACAACAAGCATGAGTAGAAAGGATAGGGTAGGAGGATCAAACGCAATTGTAGACACGATGATTTTTCCCGTGGTTCCGATAGGTGGTGCTATCGTACATCCACGTTTATGGAGTCTTCAACCCACAGAGGGTAACGGTCGCGAGAGTCCACGGAGGGCTCCACCCATAAGGGTCCACGAAGTAGCAACCTTGACTATTCCATAACGGCTTCCGTCCACGAAGGACTAGCCTCACTATGGGTAGATCTTCACGAAGTAGGCGATCTCCTTGCCCTTACAAACTTCTTGGTTCAACTCCACAACACGAAGCAGGAGGCTCCCAAGCAACACCTAACCAATCTAGGAGGCACCACCCTCCAAAAGGTAATAGGCTCGGTAATGATGATGAACTCCTTGCTCTTGTGCTTCAAGATGATAGACTCCTCAACACACAATCACTCTCTCATAGATTTGGCTTGGTGGAAGAGATGGGATTGGTGGAAAGCAACTTGGGGAGGCTAGAAATCATGATCCATATGGTTGGAGTGGATGATCTTGACCTCAACACAAGGGTAGGTGGTTCTCTCTCAGAAAACTGGATGGGGCAAGTATGGAATAGTTCTAAGTGCTTCTCTTTCGAGTGGGTGGTGGTGAAGGGGTATATATAGGCATCCCCAAAAATCCAACCGTTACACACAAAATGACCAACTCGGTGACACCGATGTGTTAATCTCGGTGGTACCGAAGTGACCAAAAGGTGGAAACTTTTGAATCTCGGTGAGACCGATATAGGAAACTCTGTTGCACCGATAAGGTGACCAACGGTCAGATTGCCCATTCTCGGTGACGCCGATCGAACAATCTCGGTGGTACCGATATTGTGAATTTGCGTAACAGAAAGTTGGCAACCTAAACTCGGTGGCACCGAAGCAGAATCGGTTGCACCGAAGTGGCTAGGGTTTGGCTTAGGTCTGTCTGAGTTTGGGAATCGGTGGCACCGAGTGGAAATGTTGGTTGCACCGATTTTGGATATTTGACTTTGGACAGACTTTTGTGGAAGAGCTTGTGGGTGTTTTTGGTGACTATCACTTGTGCACGTATGAGCATTTTGTTCACCAACAAAACCTTACCCCCTTTTAATAGTATTGGCTTTCCTATGGACTCAAAGTGATTTCTCACAAAGTAAAATGTAGAGTCCTCTTGCTTGAAGCTTTGCCAATCCATTTCCTTGCATCTTGGGGTAATTCCACAATCTCCACAATCCTTTTAGACATCCCTATCATTGAACTTTTCCTGAAATATACTTAGTGGAAACATTAGTTCAATGACTTATATGTTGTTATTAATTACCAAAACCACCAAGGGAGCAAATGTGCTTTCAATCTCCCCCTTTTTGGTAATTGATGACAACATATAGATCAAAGCTTCGACATATGATATAATCAAAGAATATAATCGTCGCTTTGAGAAGTATGTGAGAAGCAAGAGCTCCCCCTAAATTTGTGCATTATTTTTAAATTTGCGTTTGAATGCAAATGCACAATCGATTAGGTACATGGGGCACTTCTTCCATGTCACATACAACTTGGTGGTGTGCGAGAATAATAAGAGTGAATATCATAGCACAACACAACCAAACAAAGAGATTGATCATCTCATAAGCATTAAGATGATAGGAAATAGTAGAACAACACACATTAAGTGTATTATCAAAACACACATAAGTTCATCACAAGTAACCAAAAGACAAATGTTTTTGAGAAAAGCAATAAAAACCAAACGCTCTCGCACTCGAAGCCTAAAGATCTATATACACTTCTCCCCCTTTGGCAACAAGTTACGAAAAAGTTCAAAGGCATATATCTTAGCGTTCTTGGGTTGATCTCCTCCGGTTGTTGATGAAGGAGTCGAGAGAACAGCGTCGGCGAAGATCTCTGCAGATGTCGTGGATGGACTTGGAGTGGCAACTGGAGGAACTAGAGCTGATGGAGCATGAGCTGAGGTGACAGTAGCAGGGGCTGATGAAGAGGGCCTCAAGTCTGGAGCTGGCACGGTGGCTGATCTGGCCTGTGTAGTGAAGTGTGTGCCTGGCCTGAGAGGTGAGTCATCCTCATCATCATCATCATCATCATCATCTGAAGAATGAGGAAGAGGCACTAAGTCAACTTCCTTCTTGAGCTCATTTACTGTCTTAGTCAGCCCATCCACCTTATCATTAAGGGTCTTGATCCTGTTCTCAAAGATCCTGACAAGACTGTTTTGATTGTTCAAGATGTCCTTAATGTCCTTCTGTATGCCCTGAACTGATGAGATCAAAAGATCCATTTGCTCATTCCTGGATCTAGGGACTTGAGCACTAGTGGCTCTAGCTGCCTCTGCCTCTGCCTGAGCTGCAGCAGATGTGGGATGTTCTGGATCCATCACCACAATGTTGTCCTCGAGATCTGGCTGTAGGGGCAAGTGGGGCCTATCAAGAGCAAAGATGTGCTTCTCCAACTTAGAGTTGATGAGCATCTGGATATAGGGTGCATAGCAGCAAGAGCGCTTCTGATCAGCAGCAACCCTCTTAACTGTCTCAACAATCAAGTCCATGACTCTAATCCTGGTGTGTCTGTCAAGATGGATTAGCATGTTGATGGAGTAGCCTCGGATCATCTTGTCATCTCCTGACTTGGGCATCAAAGTATGCCTCAGAATAGTGTTCATGGTACGAAGGCCAGCCTGGAGAAAATAGATGGATCCTAACTTGTGAGACTTCACATGAGCAGCAGGGATCTCATTGTACATGTTGGCCATAGCATTGTTGTTCTCCTTGGATTCTGAGTATACATCCAAGTCACCATCCTGTACCTCTGGGACTCCCAAGATTGCAGCCCATTCATCAACAGTGGACTCATATCTTGCACCTTCAGTCATCCATACAATCCTACCATCTCCATAAAAATGTGCAGTGGAGTAGAATTGCATGATCATCTCATCATTCCATGCTGTAAATTCTCTGCCAACAAACTCATCCAAACCAATGCAGTGAAAATTGTCTTGGACACTTGGAAAGTAGTCTTCATTCTCCTTAATGAATTTCCAGTCCACATATCTCATGTCACTCACAGCTGGACTCTTGTCAAATAGCACAGTTTCATAGAAATCCTGTTGCTCTTTGGTGTAGAATCTGTAGTCCACAGCTGTTTTTCTCCTTTGGGCATATGGATCAGCAGCTCTCCATGCCCTCAAACCAGAATCCTTCCTCTTCTTCATATCATCAGCAAGTGGATAGCTGGCATTATGTACAGGAAGGAGTGGTCTAAGCTTCATCAAAGCAGACATAGCATCTTCATCCTCAACTTTGGAGGTAGTTCCCTTGTTCTTTTCAGAAGCAGGAATTTGCCTAGACAACCTCTTTCGCTTTTCAGCAGTAGCCTTCTTGGGGACAGACTTGGTGCTCTTGGATGTGCCAGTCTTTGGCATAGCATCAGACATAAGCTTCTTTTGTTTCTTCTTGGGAGGGGCCTTCTCAACATGTTCTTCCTCCTCCTCAGCAGCAGCACCAGCAGCCTCCTCTGGATCTTCATACATGGAAGTCTGCCTACCAGTGACATAGATAATCCTCTTCCTAGCTCCCTTCTTCTCACCTGCCTTCTTAGGCAAAGACTTCTTTGGGGGCTCAACAGTCATCTTAGCCCTAGCACTCTCAGGTGCTCTCATAGCTTCTGAGCTAGCATAGACCTTGCTGACAGTCCTCCTTGAAGAGGTGGCTTCATTAGCAGCTTTCTGGGCAGCTTTGTCTTGCTTCTTTGCAAGAATCTCCTCTGGCACAAAATCTGAATCCTCCTCATCTGAATTCAGCTTCTTCCTGGCCCTTGTAGCAGCCTTGGGCAACCCATGAGAACTGGGAGTGCCTGGATCTGAAGAGGAACTGGACTCAGGACTAGTGCCTGAACTCATGACAATGTTCTCCTCTTGGAAGTTGTTCTCACTATCCTCAGCACTTGACATACTGACCCTGTGAATAGAGTATAGAGGAGCAGAAGAAGATGAGTCATCACAAAATATTCAGCTGGTTTTTGAAAGTTTGAACAAAAGATTCTCAAGGTTTACATTCTGTCACATGAAAATCGGTACAGCCGAAGCAAAGATTTCGGTGCTACCGAGACTGACTTTCTCCTTAACAGAAACTTGGCACTCTTTTCGGTGAGACCGAAAAGAAGTACTCGGTTTCACCGAGATAGTTCTCAGCAGCACAGACAGGCAAATCGGTGACACCGATTTGTTCGCTTCGGTTCCACCGAGTTCCATCGGGCGGACGGTAAACCCTAGAAAACTGATCATTCCCTAATCTATGGAATTTTCTCGTGGATAGGAAGATGTGCAAACAGTGGCTTATAGATAGAATAACTTCAATGCGCAAGATTCGTACGGGGAGCGCAAAGAAAGATCGAATCCGTACCCTAGCTTGGTGACGGATCCGCTATGGCGGCGACGGCGGCGAAGATGCCCGTCGACGGCGAGGATCCCAGCGGCGGAGGAGCGCGGGGAGACAAGGGCGATGACCAGGGGGTCCTTTTGTGGTAGCTTAGGGTTTGGGGCGCGACGATTGAAGATTGAATTTTCGAACCGCCGGGACCACAACTTATATACCCCTCACTGTCGGTGACGCTGATTCTAAATTTTCGGTGTCACCGAGTTCCTCAACTGTCAGCTGACAAGGAAACTCGGTGTAACCGAGAATATGGAATCGGTAGTACCGAGATTGAAAACCAGATCAACCCTAGGCATTCGGTGAGACCGAAAATTTTGGTTTGGTTCCACCGAGATGCACTTGGGAGGTTTTAATGGTCAGTCCTTGTCGATACGGAACTCCGAGTGCTCCACACACAGAGGGATCGAAAAGTACTTGTTCAAGTTTTGTGATGCAGCATGAAAGGAATATGAGGTGAGAAAGCATAGATAGCTAAAGAGTGGTCCTAGGCATTCTTGTCCATCCAGTTGGCAAATGATAAATCAAAAACCAAATAGCAACAATTGGATGTCCTCGAATGAGAAAATAAATGCAGACCAACATGCTCACACAATAAGATGTCAAATGAAATCATGACAAACATGCACATACATACTAGCATCTAACAAGCACTTGGGTGATGATGAAGTCATATATATATATGAGTATATTGACTTAGGAGCCAAGTAAGAATACTTGATCATAGGTCATACTCATCGTTTAAGCACAAATGGGGTTACCATTTTTACATAAAGCATTTAATGTTGTCACATGCTAAGAGATGCTTTAACTCAAGTCTTAGAGTAAAGCTCCCCCTTGATGTGACATCCCCCCATAAGAGGGATAAACTAACCTTGGGTTTTGTCGATGAAGACTTCATGTTGGTGAGGTAGTGGTGGATGCTCAAGGTTGATGAAGATCACCAAGAGTTGGGAGCATCCTTGTTGTTTCTTTACTCTTCTCACCTACATGGGTTAGTCCCAACACACAAGAGACAAATACAAGGATATCTATGGACATGGAGTGCAAAGCATGTGTGATGATGTTCATTGATTTGTTGATTACCTTGTCCCTTGCTTACCTTTGAGGGAATGTGTGACTCCTTGAACTATTGCATAGAGTTGATGTTGATTGCAAATAATTCTTGCCAATAATGAATGTGAATGAATTTCATTGGCGGAGTCACCCCTCAAGAAATCTCTAGCTCTTCTTCTTGGGGACCCACATCAAGTTGATGGGGATCCTTGGTGTTGAAGTGGCACTTGTAGAAGTTGAGCTTGAAGTAGCCTTGGGAACCCACTCCACCAAAGCTAGGGATTCATCTTCATATGAGTCAATGTCCTCTTGAAGCTTGTTCTTTCCCTTGAGCTTGTGGTCTTGTGGTGGAAGGTCATCTTGAGTGTTTGTCCATTTGGGAAGAGTATTTTCATACTTCTCCTTTTGAGGAACAAACTTGGGCTTGGGGTATTGACCTTCTTCCCATTTAACTCCGTTTGCGTTGAAGTAGCCAACACCATTGTTCTTTCGGTATCCTCCGTGCTTGCGTACAATTTCCTCAAATTGCTTACACCCGGCAAGACTCTTGTAGATACCCTTTTCTATAATTCCTTTCAATAAAGCATTTTCTTGCTCAAGTGTAACTTGGCTAAGAGAATCATCATTAGTGGAATCAATAGAACTACTAGAAGCAACATCATTTGGTTTAGCATTTTTATTGTTGCTACTAGATGAAGAACCTTTCTTGCCTTTGTTACTAGTTTGCTTAGTTTTAACTTGAGGCATGAATGTAGACAAGAGTAGTCGTTTGGCTAGATAAGATGAAGTCTTCTTTCAGAGATCGTCATTGATAGCTTTAAGAAACTCATGCTCTTGCTCCAAGTTGAGCTTCTCGAAGCGTAGCTTCTCATGAGTTCGTAGAAGCTCTCTATGATCTTCAAGAGTAGATTCATGAGCTAACTTAAGAGTTTTTAGTTCTTTAGTTAGTTGTTCTATTTTCATCTTATCATCATCAATTGACTTATCTTGACTAGCATGAGAATTATCAAGTTTATTTTGACTAACATCACTAGTTTTGTCAAAGTGCATGTCAGCATCACAAAGCAAGTCATCTTCATCACTATCGAAATCATGATACTCGGGGTGTGATACCTTGGGACCTTTAGCCATGAAGCAACTTCCACTCCCTTCGTTTGGTGAATCAAATAGATCATAGGAGTTGGTAGTCACTAGAGCAATTCCGGCAACACCATCATCTTGACTATAGTCGGAATCGGAGTGATAGCTTCTCTCGGAGTTGTTGTCGGAGTCGGAGCCGGAAACCCATTCACCAACATGAGCTTGATGTTTTCTTCTTGTGTAGCTCTTGGTGTACTTGTCCTTCTTCTCCGAATCTCTACTTATCCTTGAGTGTCTTCATTCATAATGATCATCTCTACTCCTTCTCTCTCTTTGAGGTGATCCATTCCTTGAGCTTCATCTTCGAGGTGACTCTTCTCTTCGTTTGTAGGGAGCCGTGCACTCATTGGAGTAGTGTCCGGGCTTCCCACAATTGTAGCAATTGCGGTCACGACTTGACGAACGCTTCTCATCATATCTTGAGTTGGAGCTTCGTTCTTTGCCTCTATTCTTGTAAAACTTGTTGAATTTCTTGACCATGAGGCTTATCTCTTCATTGGTGACAAGGTTGTCGCTTGAAGTTGCGGGAGCATCACTTGTGGCTTTGTAAGCACCGCTAGACTTGGGGTGAAGCTCTTCTTTGTCTTTGAGTGTCATCTCATGAGCAACAATCCTTCCAATGACTTCCGTAGGCTTGAGATCTTTGTAGTTGGGCATCATTTGGATCAATGTGCACACGGTGTCGTATCTCTCATCCAAAGCTCTAAGTATGTTCTTGACGATGAATTTGTCGGTCATTTCTTCGCTTCCTAAGCCGGCAATCTCATTGGTGATGAGAGCTAGCCTAGAGTACATCTCTGCGACTCCTTCACCATCCTTCATCTTGAACTTGTCAAGCTGACTTTGAAGAACATCTAACTTGTATTCTCTCACGGACTCGGTTCCTTCGTGCATATCAACCAAAGTATCCCAAATCTCTTTTGCATTCTCAAGATGGCTGATTTTGTTGAACTCTTCGGGGCATAGGCAGTTGAAGAGAATGTCGCATGCTTGAGCGTTGTATTGCAACATCTTCAACTCATCCACGGTCGCTTCACGATCCGGTTCCTTTCCATCACCAAAGAATTCACCTTGCAAGCCAACACGAACAACAGCCCAAACGGTGGGGTTATGACCAAGAATATGCATTTTCATTTTGTGCTTCCAACTAGCAAAATTAGTGCCATCGAAGTACGGACCTCTACGGTGATAATTTCCCTCACTAGACGCCATACTCTCCTAGGTTGTGAGACCAATGCAATGGAGACCAAAGCTCTGATACCACTTGTAGGACCGAAAGTATGTCTAGAGGGGGGGGGATTATACTACTTGACCAAATAAAAGTTCTACCTTTTCCCAAATTTTAGAGTTGGCAGATTTTAGCATTTCATGGCTAGTCAAGTACACCCTACACATGCAAGTTTAAGAGTATAGCAGCGGAAAGTAACAACAAGCATGAGTAGAAAGGAAAGGGTAGGAGGATCAAACGCAATTGTAGACACGATGATTTTTCCCGTGATTCCGATAGGTGGTGCTATCGTACATCCATGTTTATGGAGTCTTCAACCCACGGAGGGTAACGGTCGCGAGAGTCCACGGAGGGCTCCACCCATAAGGGTCCACGAAGTAGCAACCTTGACTATTCCATAACGGCTTCCGTCCATGAAGGACTAGCCTCACTATGGGTAGATCTTCACGAAGTAGGCGATCTGCTTGCCCTTACAAACTTCTTGGTTCAACTCCACAACACGAAGTAGGAGGCTCCCAAGCAACACCTAACCAATCTAGGAGGCACCATGCTCCAAAAGGTAATAGGCTCGGTAATGATGATGAACTCCTTGCTCTTGTGCTTCAATATGATAGACTCCTCAACACACAATCACTCTCTCATAGATTTGGCTTGGTGAAAGAGATGGGATTGGTGGAAAGCAACTTCGGGAGGCTAGAAATCAAGATCCATATGGTTGGAGTGGATGATCTTGACCTCAACACAAGGGTAGGTGGTTCTCTCTCAGAAAACTGGATGGGGCAAGTATGGAATAGTTCTGAGTGCTTCTCTTTCGAGTGGGTGGTGGTGAAGGGGTATATATAGGCATCCCTAAAAATCCAACCGTTACACACAAAATGACCAACTCGGTGACACCGATGTGTTAATCTCGGTGGTACCGAAGTGACCAAAAGGTGGCAACTTTTGAATCTCGGTGAGACCGATATAGGAAACTCGGTTGCACCGATAAGGTGACCAATGGTCAGATTGCCCATTCTCGGTGACGCCGATCCAACAATCTCGGTGGTACCGATATTGTGAATTTGCGTAACAGAAAGTTGGCAACCTAAACTCGGTGGCACCGAAGCAGAATCGGTTGCCCCGAAGTGGCTAGGGTTTGGCTTAGGTCGGTCTGAGTTTGGGAATCGGTGGCACCGAGTGGAAATGTTGGTTGCACCGATTTTGGATATTTGACTTTGGACAGACTTTTGTGGAAGAGCTTGTGGGTGTTTTTGGTGACTATCACTTGTGCACGTATGAGCATTTTGTTCACCAACAAAACCTTACCCCCTTTTAATAGTATTGGCTTTCCTATGGACTCAAAGTGATTTCTCACAAAGTAAAATGTAGAGACCTCTTGCTTGAAGCTTTGCCAATCCATTTCCTTGCATCTTGGGGTAATTCCACAATCTCCACAATCCTTTTTGCCATCCCTATCATTGAACTTTTCCTGAAATATACTTAGTGGAAACATTAGTTCAATGACTTATATGTTGTTATTAATTACCAAAACCACCAAGGGAGCAAATGTGCTTTCAGCTCGCCCCCGGCTCCTCCCATGGCCGCCCGCAGCGCGCCCTCGCCCCTGCCGCGACCTCGCCGACCGCCTCTGATGGTCCTCCTTGCCGGAGGACGCCGCCGGCGACCCGCTGCCGCGCCAGGCCAGGCCCCATCGTCCCGCGCCCTTCTCCTCCTTCTTCATCTCTCCTCTCCTTCCCGTGTTCAGCTCTCTCTTCTCTCCCCGCAGATCTGCCGCCGTCGTAGCGCCGCCTGCCGCCGGTCGCCGCCGCTCCAGCCCGGATCCGGTGGGAGACGGCGAGATCCGCCGCCCGGATCCGCACCCGCTCCTCCCCACGCACGTCGCGTCGCCATGGCCGCCGCTCGGGAGCAGCGACGAGCTCCAGCGCGTGCCCGTTGACCGGCAGGTGGGCCAGCGCCCTCCGCGGCCTAGATTCGACAGCCCCGTGGCCCGCCAGCAAGCCCAGGTTGGCCGACCCAAGAGGCCCGCTGGTGAGAACCCTAATCCCCGCTCGTTCGCCGTCTAAAGTATTCTGCGAACGTCCATTTTTGGCTGTTGGGTGAACGTTCGTCAGTTAGCCTTTCCGACGAACACGTAAAATGGCTAAGTCTTTTATCTGTCTGTTTTAACAGCACATAAGAATTTTCAACCATGCATATCTTTTAACCCGTTGAACCGGTGAAAGTGTGTTATATATGAAAAATGATCTACTTTTCGTGCTCTACATGTTAGCATCATTTGCATGCATTATAGGAATCATCTATGTGGTCAAATCTGAGTTGCAAAAGTGCATCGTGTCATTATGTTCAAATCTGTTATTTTGTTTGATTTTGTGTGGATGATTGCAATTAAACCGTAGGTCTTTTGCAAGAGGTGTCTTCATGAATATTGCCCTATGTGATGTATACTTTGATGCCATGCCTCTGGTTGTTGGGTAGGACTTCATTATCATGTTCATTTGTTGCTCTCAAGTAGCCATCGCGTTAAAACTGTAATCTGTTAACGAAGAGTTCCGTTTGTGAGCATCATGTTAAGCAATCCATGACCCGTATGAACATGTGCCAATGGTATGTTTTGTAGCGTGTCATTTCTAGTTTATGTTAGTATCCTTGCCATGCACATATAGGGTGGTTATGCTACTGTTATTGCCATGTCAACATGCCAAATCAAACGGCAGTTTTGGGAGATAGCTAAATTTCACAAAGTCTGAAACTGTTATTTTGTTGCCATGTTGCCATGTGATTTGCTATTGATCTAGGAGTCTTTTGTGGTTGCCACCATGGAGTCTTTTGTTAAGCATGTTATGCTCTGCCATGGTGTGCCATTTATTCTCATGTGTAGGATTTGCATCATAATTAATTATGTTGGCCAATATGTCAATCTGTTAAAAAGCGCTGCTCATGTCTAGTCTAATTTTCACCAAGTCTGAGAATCTGGTTATTTCAGAATGCCATGTTGTGTTGATGGTTGCCATGAATCCGTGCATTATTTGATGTTGCCATAATGGAACGAATTGTAGTGCATCATGTCCTATGCCATGCTGTTAAGTTTCATGCCAATATATGACCTATAGCATATAGTTTCACTGCTGCCAATATGCCTTCGTGATAAAACTGCTCTGTTAAAAACTGTGATTTTCACTAAGTCCTAATCTGCTATGTTTTATTGCCATCTTGTGAGCTTATTTCCTAGTGATCCATGCTTCTACTCAATTTTCTGTGATGATATGAATTGTTGTGCATCATGTGGGCTACAGCCCCATGTCTTGTTTGTGCATAGTAAAATCTTGTAGCTTGTTGTTTTCATATGTGCAAAATGCCATGTTGCTGTTCTAGACTGATTTGAACAAAAACTTGTGGTGGTTGTTGTGGTTGAACCGTTGCTCCGTTTGGAACATGTCCTACAAGAAACTTGCTTAAAATCTCATGTAGTTTCATAATATCTTATTGCATACATGATTTGACATGTTTATAGTTGATGTTTGCATGCATTTTGCATTCACGTCATGTTCATCTTGTGTGTGGCATATCTTTTAGGCCGTAGCTCCGTTTTAAATGATCTATATACGTAAATCAACTAGAATGACACGTAGAATCACATGGTCCTCATTATTTTGCTATTTAATAAAAATAAAGCATGGTTAGTTCAGATCTGGACCAATTTCCAAATTTGCATATGAGGTCGCTTCAAAAATACTATAAGTTGTTTCCGGCCTCATTTAAACTTGCCTAGACGTGTAGTTTACTTATGCTTCACATCTTGCCATGTTAAACAATATTTAAACTTGCCATGTAAATAAACGGGAGTGAACTAAATGATTCGAACGTGGAGTTTCGTTAATATGCAACTCGTTGCATATTGAGCTTCACTTATTGTGTAGAAGTTGATTGTTGTGCTTTGCCATGTCATGCATAACATGCATCATCGTTGTTGTGCATCATATCATGAATATGTTGTGGTGTTTATCGCGTGTTGATTGTTTGTTTTCGGATTGCTTCTTCTCAATAGAGTTCCGAAAGCGTTCGGAGTGTGAGGATTCGTTCGACTACGTTGGATCATCTTCTTCATGGATGCAATCTTCTTCCAAGCGGGATCTCAGGCAAGATAACCATTTCCCTGGATACCATTACTATCATTGCCATGTTAGATGTCTCATTTCTATCGCTTGTCTCGCTACCTACCACTTGTTTGTCAAGCCTCCCAAAATGCCATGATAAGCCTCTAACCCCTCCACATCCCAGCAAACCATTGTTTGGCTATGTTACCGCTTGCTTAGCCCTTCTTATAGCATTGCTAGTTTCAGGTGCAACTGTTTCCATGTGCCAACATGGATGCTTTTGAGATATCACAATATTATTGCTATTTAATTTAATGCACATATATACTTGGTAAAAGGTGGAAGGCTTGGCCTTTTGCTTTGTGTTTTGTTCCACTTTTGCTACCCTAGTTACTTGTGTACCGGTGTTATGTTCCATATTGAGCGCTCCTAACAAGCTCGGGGTTGTTATGGGGACCCCCTTGACTTTCGTTTTGGGATAAAACTCGTCTGGCAAGGCCCAACATTGGTACTACATTTTCCTAATAACTAATAAAATGCATAGGGACCCGCCGGCACCCGTCGACAATTAATCAACAACCCGGTCCAGTGCTCCTCATGAGTGTTGGTCCAAACCGAGCGATGTCCGGCGCCCCCTTGTTACCTGGGGTTTCAGCCAACCCGACGTCGAGCTCATCCGGTCATACCCTGAGAACAAGATACGCGGCTCCTATCGGGTTTTGTCGGTATGCCGAGCGGCCTTGCTAGATTTGTTTTACCTTTCTCGAATGTCTTGTGCGAGGGATTTTGAGGACACTTTGGGCTATCTCGAGGTTGAGATTTTCCAACGGAATTTCCAGGGTGATCACGGGTTTCGTGGTCAAGGTTATTCCCGCGGCGTGTGGTTAGTTTGTGATGGATGAGTTTGAGCACCCCTGCAGGGTTAAATCTTTCATGAGAGCCGTGCCCGCGGTTATGTGGCAACTTGGAAATTTGTTTAACATCCAGTCATAGAAAACTTAAAGTAAACTCAAATAAAATACACCAACCGTGTGCGTAACCGTGACCATCTCTTCTCGTGAGGCCTGCTCCGAAAGAGATCACGGTGGCGTTATGTTTGACCGTAAGTAGGTGTTCAGGATCACTTAGTGATCATTATTAGTTCACGTCCGTTTATGCGACGATGGTCCCCTTATTCTTGTACTCGTAAGTTAGCCACTCAAATAAATGCTTAGTGCTCGCTACAGCCCCACCACTTAACCGTATCTCACCCATTAAGCTTTGCTAGTCTTGATACCCATGGAAATGAGATTGCTGAGTCCCTATGGCTCACAGATTACTACAACAACAGTTGCAGGTACAGGTAATGCGATGATTTGATGTGAGCGCGATGCTTGTTATGATTTGGAGTTCTTCTTCTTCTTCTTCTTCATCGATCTAGGATGGGTTCCAGGCCGGCAGCCTGGGATAGTGATAACCCACAAGTATAGGGGATCGCAACAGTTTTCGAGGGTAGAGTATTCAACCCAAATTTATAGATTCGACACATGGGGAGCCAAAGAATACTTGAGAGTATTAGCAGTTGAGTTGTCAATTCAACCACACCTGGAGATTAAATATCTGCAGCAAAGTGACCAGTAGCACAGTAATATGCACTACAGGAATCAGGTTCTTTGCCGTCCACCATGGCAGACGGCAAAGGCACAACCACGGATGGCAAAGACCTTTGCCGTCCGCCAGCGGACGGCAAAATTTTGGGCCGAATAAACTCCAGCAAAGAGGTCCTTTGCCGTCTGGCTTGGCACAACGGACGGCAAAGATTCTTTGCCGTCAGCCTACAGATGGCAACGATCCTGGACGGCGTAGTACCGACGTTAGCACCGTTAGGTGGCTAACGGCCCCCCACCAAAGTCTTTGCCGTCAGCCGCCGGACGGCAAACACTTAGTCCTTTGACGTCTGCCCCGGACGGCCCCACACAGGCCTTTGCCGTCTTCCCCGGACGGCCCCGCCCAGCCCTTTGCCGTCCGCCCCCCGACGGCCCAGCCCAGCCCTTTGCCGTCCGCCCCCGGCTATGCCGACGGCCACCGTCGGCAAAGAAGCCAAATGGCCCTAGGCCTGGCGCTCCCAGGTTTAACAGGTGGCTGCCACGTGTCCTCTTTGCCGACGGTGGCCGTCGGCAAAGCGGTCTTTGTCGTCCGGGGCAGACGGCAAAGAGGCTGTATTGCGTCTTTTTTGCTTGTTTTTGTTATATTCAACAATTTTCATAGGCAAATATATGATATGTATATATATATTTCACAGAAACAATATCCCTGCCATATGGATATGATCAACCAACAATTATACCAAATTAAAAGTATCAAATGTCACATTGTTCACCATATTACATTAGTTTCATCCATATACATACATAGTCTCATACATTGGTAGAAAGTTTCACGTAAGTTCATCGATACAAAATGAAAATAGAAAGTAAACACTAGCACTACATCAAAGCAAGCTGCCGTGAACTCAATCCAATCTGCAAAATTGGAAATAAGAAAGTTAGAATAAGAATACTAGAAGAAGTAGAAGAAGATCTAGAAGTAGAAGAAGATCTAGAAGAAGAAGATGATGAAGAAGCATTTTTCTTCTCTCTCTTTCTCCTCTTGATTTTCTTCTTCTTATTGCTTATTTGTGTCATTTTAGAGCTAACCTAGGTAATTATCACATTTTTGACCTAACTAAGCTTATTGTGTCATTTTGCAAGAAAATAAGCTAAGTCTCTGGCATCTATGAGGTTACCAAGTCTATTATGCCATTTTTGAGTTAACTAAGCTTATTATGTCATTGTGGAGGAAACAATGCTAAGTATAGGTCATTTTAGAGCTAACTTAGGTACAATATGTCATTTTGGAGGTAAGTAAGCTTACTATGTCTTTTTAGAGGAAACAAAGCTAACTTAGGTAAAATATGACATTTGTCTAAGTGCTAAGTTTGTCTTTGTGCTAAGTTTGTCTAAGTGCTAAGTTTGTCTTTGTTTGAGAAAATGAGCCAAGTAAGTGGCATATTATGGCTTACCGTCCTCGTCATCACGGAGGTGAAGCATCGGGGTTGCTCGGGCCGGTGTCACCTGGAGCACTACTTGGCCCTGGAGAAGGATCGTGCGATGCGGATCGGGAGTTATGCTGCACCAAAGATCATTTGCGTTAGCATGATGACGCTGAAATGTTAAGACTACTAACTAATGAACATTGAAATGAAACTCACCGTTCCAGCCGTGGTAATGACTCACATCGGCGGAGGGGTCTGGCCGGTCTTCTCGCACAAAGACTGCACATTTGGTTTTGACAAGTCAATCATATTGGTTATTAATGAAACGATCATGTAGTGCATGATTTGGCTAATATGAAGAAGAAACTTACCACGAGGATCTCGTACATGGACCGGTGAGACGCATCGTTCCGTGCCCTCTCCTCCTCCAACAACCTAGCCATCCTCTCCTCCAAATCCCTCTTCTCCTTCGCTGCCTGCCGGGCCTGGTCCGCCAGAAGCGTCTGGGTTGCCTCTCTCTCTTTCTGCAGAGCAGCCTGCAACACAACTCCTTGTTAGCATTGCAATCATCTTTGTTCGCACACACAATGTAATGGAGGAAAGCTATCTGAGTCCGTATGACTAACCTCGATGGCGAGCTGGACTAGCCGTGGACGAGGCGTTATCTCCGGACAGGAGGTCGTTTGGCGCGCCTTGATCTGCCGGAGAGTGCGCGAAGACCGTATAAGTCCATCTCCAATGGCTATATGGCCATGGGGCCTCCCGCCGCCAGCTATCATAACCAGCTCTGGATCAATAGGATGCTAGCTTGGGTTGAAGTCCTCCCCATTCACCACCTTCCCCACATCTCTGTACCTCACGAGCTTGTTGTGGGAGGAGATGTTGGTGAAGTTGTCGCGATTATCGAGGTCAGACTCAAAGAATGCCTTGGCCTTCTTGTACGAGGTAGTATGGGCCATGGCATAGAGGTCGTACACCTGTGGCACCTCCGTCTTATTGTAATGCGCCTACAAGAGAGGAACAAAGTATTAATAAAGGGGTCAAGCTAGCATCAAGAATTAATTCCAGGAATCATGAAGCAAACCACATACCCAGTTCCGCCCGAACTGAAATAAGTTGGCGCTGCCTTGATGGTGTGGCACACCTTCCATTTGGGCACACCGTTCCTTGGCATCGTCGTGGACGGCTCGCCATTCGTCAGAGCACCACTCATTCACCAACGCCTCCCAACAATCCATCTTATCCGCACACCATCTCGGGGGCACCTAAGTTAGTAAAGAGAAATTTGAGAGCTACGCCTATGAATCAAAGCAAGGAAACTAAGTACAAGGCCTTAAGAATAGGTAATTACCTTCATGTACTGCTCCTTGTGCAGAAACTTTCCACGGCACGACGACTTGTCCTTCTTAATATGCCGCGAGGCGTAGTAGTCTCGAAAAGCCTGTACCCAAGCCTCGTGCCGTAAGTTCTGTAGTAGGCGCCTGCACTCGTCATCGATAACCTTTGCCGCGGCCTCCTCGTATCCCTCCTCACACCTGTAGAAGGTCTGCAATCAAACGAGACAACACTGATTAGTACAATAACTAGCTATTATTGATTTTTAATTGTGTAAAGGAGAAATTACCCAGAACTTTCTGATCACCATGTCGGCCCTCGTGTGGCACAACACATCGTCGATCATCTCCTCCGGCGGGGCCGGGGCAGCCAAGTAGTGCTCCCAGTTCAATCCTAACTCTGGAAGCTTACCCTCGCCGGGCAACGTGACAAACCCCGGGAAGTTATGCCGTAAAATCACACCAAGGATGGAGTTGGGCCTGCAGACATCCTTGGCGTGAATCCAACCCCTACAGTATGACAGAGCCAATGCATTAGATATGTGAAGAAACGTGAAGGCAAAAGGTTTAAAAAGAGTAAATGCACTTACTTCTCCTTTTCAGGCCTAATCGGCCACCTCTGCTCGCGGGTCGCCGGCACGGGCGGCAGCCGTGTACACCCACGCTGGTAGACGGTGGCCCCCTCAACCACCTCGTCCCCGCTATCAGAAAACGGATCCCCGCCACCATCAGCATGGCCACTCGGCTCCGGCTGATGCAGACCCGGCCAGGTATCCCATCCGGTCGAAGTGTGTGGAGTCTCGTAGGATGAAGCGTCTGGCACAGGAGTCTCGCGGGACGAAGCGTCTGGCACAGGAGTCTCGCGGTTCGAAGCGTCTGAGACAGGAGTCCTTGTAGCCTCCACCTCAGACGGGTCCACCGTAGCAGTCCTGTGCTTGGGTGAATCAGCTGGGGGTGGCGGCGAGGAAGGCGTAGCAGCCTTCCTACCTCTCCCGCGGCCACCACGTGTACCTTTAGGAGCTCTCTTCTTCCCCCGACCTCCTCTCCCGGTCGGCAACTTCGCCAACGAAGAAGCGCCCTCGGGTGTCCCAATACTGTCGTACAACATTCTCCGGAGAGTTTGGGGTGGAATGGAAGTACCCCTCCCACCACGCGCCGACGAAGGAGCCTCGGATCGCTCTCGACCCGCGCCCACCATCTTTCAACACCTGCCATGACAAAGAGTAAACGAAATTAGTACAACATAAAAAAATTGAATACCGACATGAATAATAATATGTATATATATAATTTGAGTGTATCATCATCATGTATATAATAAAAATTGAATAATACCTGACATGAACTAATAATAATATTCATCGTCTATATATGCTCCGGGATCAATAAATGCATCATCATCATCACTATCATCAATAAATGCATCATCATCATCACTATCAGGAACAACATGTGGAAGCCCTCCTTTATGTAGTCGGTCAAGCATTGAGAGGTCATCCGCAGCAGTAACCTCTTCTTCTTCCGTCTCTTCTTGTTCCAGCTCAGGGGTGAAGTCGGATTCACTGTCGCTGTCTACTTCAATGTTCTGGGGTGAAGTAGAGCGGTTCTTGAAACGTTTTTTGGAAAGACGTGTTTCTTGGAAGAATTCTCCTTCATATGTGTCTGGGTTAATGTGAGGTTCATAATCATCTTCATTGAGGGGAGGTGGTCTAAAACATGGCGGCACATCATAAACCACGCAACATCACCGGCATTACCCGCTCAACCCATATGTGCCAATCATGACTCTTGAGACCAAATATTTTCAATTTGTCAAGATCGCTCCCCTCTTTAGATTCGCTGCATACCCATCGGGGAACATCAACTGCATTTTCACCCACAAGATCATTTCCCTCATAGCTGGCCTTCCAAGATTGAACCATGCCTTTGGCTTCCTCCAGTTCTTCTTTCCTTTCGGTTGTCTCATGTTTTGTAACGGTCTATCACATAGAGCCTCCTGATCGACTCTAGCCTTAGGATTATCCTTTGACTTCCCCTCTATGCCGAACAATGTACCAAAAAGGGCCTCGGCGATATTCTTTTCAGTGTGCATCACGTCGATGTTGTGTGGGCAAAGGAGGTCTTTAAAGTAAGGCAGATCCCACAAGCATATCTTGTGAGTCCAAGCATGTTCCGAATTATACCCTTTGAAATATCCTGGACGCTCTGGATCAGGCTCGAGAGCGTTTAACTGATCCAGGGTCTATTGGCCTGTCAATGCAGGTGGTGCAGAGTTTTTGACAACTCTACCTTTGATGAAATTCTTCTTGTCTTTTCTGAACTTATGGCGAGGATCCAGGAACTGTCTATGCAAGTCGAAGCAAGAATACTTGCGACCCGCCTACAGCCAACGGAACTGAAGAGCCGCCTTGCATGTGGGGCACGGGAACCTTCCATGCACACACCAGCCAACGAATAGCGCATACGCCGGCAAGTCATGCGTCGAGTACATGTACCACACATGCATTTTGAAGTTTTGTTTTGTAGCGGCGTCATATGTCTTGATCCCATTATCCCAAGCTTCTTGCAATTCATCCTTAAGCGGCTGCATGTACACATTCATATTCTTCCCCGGATAGTTGGGCCCTGGAATTATCAACGTCAAGAAAATGTTCTTTCTTTTCATAATCTCTCCGGGGGGAGATTGAGTGGAATGACAAATACAGGCCAACAACTGTATTGGGTTGCCGTCATACCAAACACATTGAACCCATCCGTGCTGATGGCGACTCGAGGATGCCTTGGATCTGCTGCTTTATCCTTATGTAATGCATCGAAGTGCTTCCACGCAAAAGCGTCTGAAGTGTGTCCCAACATCGGATTCCCATCTGCATCTAGTTTGGTTCTTTTGCCCAATTTGTGCCACGTCATCTGTCTGGCCGTCTCTTCGACCATGAAAAGACGTTGAAGTCTTGGTATGATTGGCATATACCGAAGAAAATTAACTGGGATTTTGGTCTGACTCTTCTCACCCATACCGTTGTCTACCACAACATACCTGGAAGACTTGCAAATGGGACAATAGTTCAAGCCCGCATACTCAAGCCTAAATAAGGCACATCCATTCTCACAGGCATCTATCTTCTCATAGGGCATCTTAAGCGCGCGTAGGATTTTGTCCGACTGGTACAGGTTTGCAGGCAATACATGGCCTTTGGGTAGAAAGCGTCCAAATATTGTCATCATCGCGTCGTAGCATTCTCTGCCCAGGTTGAACTGAGCCTTCAGAGCCATTACTTGCGCGATGTCATCCAGCTGACAAAGCTCAGTGTGCTCGTGGAGAGGACGTTTTGAAGACTCCAACATTTCATAGAAGGCCTGTGCAGATTCGTCCATCTCATCACCCGAATCCCTAGCATCATCAAAGTCTTGCACCATGTCTTCAATCCCGGTACCATGCTCGTCGGTGCGACGACGAACCACCTCAGCTCTGGCATGTTGGGCAGACTCACCATGAAATCTCCACACCGTATAATCAGGCGTAAAACCCCACTTCTGCAAGTGTTTACCCATTTCATCCCGTGTCCACTTTTTATGGTTGTCGCACCGGACACAGGGGCACCAGGTTATTTCCTGGCCATTTGCAAATGCGGCTCTCAGAAACCCCTTGGTTTTTGTTAACCATTCAATGGTCATGTCTTTCTGACTAGGGTGACCGGTGTACATCCACGCACGATCACTCATCTTGCCTACCTACTAAACACACAAGAAATATATATATAATTCATCATCTATATTCATCAGTTAATCAAGTTTGTCAGTTTTATTACGTCCATGCAACCTACACGCTAATAGGTAAAGATATGTCCTAATCCCACCCGAGTATGTGTAGATTGGGTTCGTTTTCCCATGCTCTGCTCCGGATCCGACGTAGAATTTTGGCAGCACCTCCCTGCTGTTCTCCTGATACACGTCTCGGCAATAAGCAGAGAGGATGTGTACCTGGAGAACAACAGGGAGGCACTGACGAAATTCCGCATCGGATCCGGAGCAGAGCATAAGGGAAAACGAACCCAATCTACACATACTCTGGCTGTCCATGGATAACGTTGGACATTTCGAAAGGATGGCGGTTATAAATATGCAAAGACATGCATATTGATAGATGCCTCCCTTTCGAACGGGAGACGCATACTGGTCACGCATACTGATGATTGAAGACACCTATAGCTAGCAAGTTGCATCGGCACGCAGACCGGAACAGAGCAGATTAAGGGGGGGAGGAGATGTCATTTGTGCTCACCCACGAACGCAGGGGAGCTCGTCAAACACACAGGGAGGTCGTCGAACAGCAGACCCTCGCAGCGACGAAACAACTGCACATTGAAATCCACCCGATCAACACAAATATGCTGTTTTTCATAACAGCTAGAATCGGAATATATATATGACCTACCTCATAATTTACATCGGGGGTCGGGGGTCAGTGGCATCGGGAGTCGGGGGTCAGTGGCGTCGAGGGTCAGGGGTCAGTGCCATCGGGGGTCGGGGGTCAGTGGCTTCTTCTTCCTCTTCTTCTTTTTTTCCTTTTCTTTTTCTTCTTCTTCTTCTTCTTCTTCTTCTTCTCCTCCTCCTCCTCCTCCTCCTCCTTTCTTCTTCTTCTTCTTCTTTTCTTCTTCTTCTTCTTCTTCTTCTTCTTCTTCTTCTTTTCTTCTTCTTCTTCTTCTTCTTCTTCTTCTTCTTCTTTTCTTCTTCTTCTTTTTCCTTTTTCATTTTTTCCTTCTTCTTTTCTTCTTTTTTTTCCTTCTAACCTAACTAACTAACCTAAACTAACCTAAACTAACCTAAGCTAACCTAACTAACTAACCTAAACTAACCTAACTAACTAACTAACCTAAACTAACCTAACTAACTAACTAACCTAAATTAACTAACTAACTAATTAACATAAATAAAAAACAGAAAAAAAACAAAAAAAATTACCTTTGAAGGTGCTGGTGGAGGAGGGGGCCGATGGAGTGGACTGGGAGGGAGGAGGTGGGGCGCCGCGGGGAGGGGGCGCTCGCCGCAGGGGCGGCGGGACGGCGGGACGATGGCCGGTGGGTGGGGGCCATGGGGAGGGGGGCTCGCTGTGGGGCGGCGGGATGGCCGGTGGGTGGGGGCGGCGGCCGGTGGGCGCCGGGGAGCGGCGGGAGGGAGGGAGAGGGAGGGAGAGAGAGAGAGGGGGCCGCGGGGAGGGGGGCTCGCCGCGGGGCGGCGGGGCGGCCGGTGGGTGGGGCCGGCTGCCGGTGGGCGTCGGGTCGGGGCGGGAGCGGCCGGAGGGAGAGAGAGGGTGGCGGCGCGGTGGTGGGGGGGGGGGGGGCGGAGACGCGGGAGAGTGAGGGGGGTGGAGGTGGATCCGGCCATTATGGGGGGGGCTCTTTGCCGTCTGCTAACAGACGGCAAAGAGGGCAGGGGGGACGGGGGTGGGGCCCCGCCGCGACTGTTAGGGGGACGTCCTCTTTGCCGTCCGCTAGCAGACGGCAAAGAGTGGGAAGGCAGACGGCAAATCTTACCCGATGGCAACGATGTACCTAGGGTGCGGTGGGGCCCGCCCGTGACCTTTGCCGTCTGCCTGCCCAATCTTTGCCGTCCGCTAGCCGACGGCAAAGGGTGGGCTGATGGCAAAGACTTTCTTTGCCGTCTGCCCACCCGTTGCCGTCCATTTTCTGCAAGCTGATAGCAAAGGCTTTCTTTGCCATCCGCCAGCAGACGACAAAGACATGGCGGATGGCAAATGATCTGATTCCAGTAGTGATGATAGTTTGATAGCAGTAGTGACGGTAACAGTAGCGGTAACAGTAGTAGCAAAAGTTTTGTAGTAGTTGGAACAGCAGCAGCAACAATAGTAACTTAGCAAGAACAATAAGTGGAAAGCTTGTAGGCACTGGATCGGTAACTCGTTGGATGATATTCATCATATAACAGTCATAACCTAGGGCGATACAGAACTAGCTCCAGTTCATCAATGTAATGTAGGCATGTATTCCGTAAATAGTCATACGTGCTTATGGAAAAGAACTTGCATGACATCTTTTGTCCTACCCTCCCGTCGCAGCGGGGTCCATAAGGAAACTAAGGGATATTAAGGCCTCCTTTTAATAGAGAACCAGAACAAACCATTAACACATGGTAAATACATGAACTCCTCAAACTACGGTCATCACCGCGAAGTATCCCAAATATTGTCACTATGGGGTTGACGGATCATACCACGTAATAGGTGCATATGACTAGGCAAGATCAGATCAAGAACATAGATATAGAGATGATAACATAAACGGTTCAGATCTGAAATCATGGCACTCGGGCCCTAGTGACAAGCATTAGGCATAGCAAAGTCATAGCAACATTGTGACGCCCGGATAATTAAGCTACAGTGATCATTGTAATTAAGCACAGTAATGACCATGATTAACAGTGCCTAATCATTGTTAGTAACATATCGCTTTTCAAATTCAAATTCAATGGGAAATTCAAAGTGGAAAATAAAAGTTGTTCAAAAATGAAAACTAAAATGTTCACTTAAGAGCTAATATTCCATAACTAATTCTGTTAAGGAAAACAACATCACTCCTTTGCGTAAATGGACAGTAGCATTTAAACAGTGCTATTCCAGCAATTTAATTTGCAATATCATTTATGAAAAATGCAAATTAATTCCTATGCCTCCCAAAATAATTGTGGCTGTACCTAAAAGTGCACTGGAATTAATGGGACAAGTCCCATATTTTCCTAATTCATTTGGATGCCCACTTAAATCCATTCTCTCTCTGTTTAATAAATAAAAAGGGAAAAACAGAAAGAAAAAGAAAAGGGAAGGGCCTACCTGGACTTACCTCACGGCCCAGCCAGCCCACCGAGGCCTCCTCCAAATGCTCCTGCCCTGGTGTCGTCTTCACCGCAACCGGTGCGCGCGCGACGCCGTCCTACGCTGCCACGGCGATGGGTGGTGCAGCGGGAGGATAAGGAGAGCTCAACCGCTCCCCTGGTCACTCCTCCCCCTCCCATGCGTCCTCCTTGCTCGCTCCCCCTTCTGTCCAGAAGAGGCCGACGCTGCCGTCGCCGCTTCCTCGTCGTTCTCGCGATCTCCGGCGACCTCGCGCCCGAAGACGGTGTCTGGAAGCCGCGCCGACCACCGCTTCATCACCCACGCCGCGCACCAGGAGCCGGGGAGATCTCCTGCGTTGCTGTCGCCTCGTTCCCCTCTCCGGCCGCCGCATCGACCTCGTCGTCGATTTGCTCGGCTGCGACCTCCTCCGGCCTCCCCGAGCCTCCCTCGAGAACCTCTGTGAGCTCGCGCTTCCCCCTCGTTCCTTTTGCTTCGATCCCCGTGCCCCCTAGACTCTCCCCTGCCGTAGCAGTAGCTCGCCGCCGCCGCTCGCCTCGCCGCCGCGGCCACTGCCCGCAAAGCTCGCGCCCGTGCACGCAGTCGAGCTCGTGGAGCTCCCAAGCACCAAACATGCACGCCAGCTCCTCCCCTCTCGCCCTCTGAGCTCGGTCCCGAGCATCCCGTGCTCCGGCCACCTCTGCCCGTCGACGCCCTGCTCAGCTCCGACCACCCCAGCAGCTCCCTTCGTCGCCAGTCGACGCGACTCGACGGCCGCGTTCGAATGCCGCAGGCCGCACCTCAAACCGCCCTCTGTGGCGCGTTTCCGGCGAGTCCCGAGCAGCGCCACCGCGTATTCGGCTCGCCACCGGTGCGCCACCGCACGGGCACCGCTTGGGTCACCGCCAGGTGGGCCCCGGGCCACTAATCTCCCCACTGGGCCACTGACATGTGGGGCCATGGCACTATAGCAATTAGGTTAGGCGCTAATTAACCGATAAAATAATCACTGTTAACTCAGTCACTAACATAATGGGCCCACTGGGCTAATTGACTTAGTTAAATTAAACTAACCAAATAGTTAGCCTAACAGTCACTGTCAACTGGGCCCCAATGGACCCAGTTGACCAGTCAATGCTGATTGGGATGGCCTCAGACAATGACATGTGGGCCCTTGGCCCTGTTGACTAAGTCAACTTTGACTGGTTGACTGATGACGTCACTATGACATCATGCTGACGCAGTATTTTCTTTTCTGTTAATTTAATAATTCCAGAAAATGCTAAAAACTTTGAAAATTCGTAGAAAATAAACCGTAGCTCAGATGAAAAAGTTTTATACATGAAACTTGATCAGAAAAATCCCAAGAATCCAAATATGCCCTCCATTCATCTGTCACATGCTCCTTGCATGATGAACATGGAACTTTCCCCTCCGGATCATCTGTCCGTAAATTCCAAAGACCCGGGAAATATCGTCAGATATTCTCCCGCTTCGTCTGCAACGCGTAGTACTGCGTTAGTGCATGCCTAGCCCTGCATATTGCCATGTCATGCATCGTGTTGCATCTGTTTGCTTGTATTTATTGTTTCTTCCCCCTCTTCTCTCCGGTAGACCCCGAGACCGACGCTGCTGCCGGGTACGACTACGCCCCTGACGATCAGACCTTTGCCGCAGAGCAGCAAGGCAAGCAAAACCCCCTTGAGCATTCCGATATCGCCTATTCTTCTCCCTCTTATGCTTGCATTAGATTTTGCTACTGTATTAGTTAGCTCCTATTCTGATGCATAGCCTGTTTTTGATGAACTGCTACTACACCTGTTATCATATCAACTGCCTAGAATAGGTTGATCATTGAACCCCTGAGACCCCCTTCGTCCCAGTTGCCCTTGCTTCCATCGACGACACCGAGGACTTGAAGACAGAAGACTCAGTCGTCATGACTGACAAGCAAGGCCCCTCACATCACCGCACTCCCCCTTAGTTGTACGACTCTGCAGTGCTACTATCGAGTACCGAGGGTGACACCTCATGAAGTACTCATGATGCTAGTTCTGTGGTGTAGCTAGTCGGTCGTGGTTATCGAGGGTGATTCCTCCTTCACCATTCCCGACGATGACTCTGTCGTGCAACCCCTCAAGTGTGGTACTCTCGAGGGTGATTCCTCTAAGTCCACCTTGACGGTTTCATCGAGCGGGACCCCATGAGGGTGATTCCTCAGGTTCCGTCTCGATGTTTTATACACACAGTTACTATGACCGAGTTACTGAAACATGTTGAAGACGGGTCGGCCCCAAGGGTACCCGCGAGAGTGATACGTGGTGGGTTGCACCGGTAAGGCACCCGAGTGTTATTGGCGGGGCGACGGACTGCATTTCATGGTTCGCGCTTGCCCCGCACTAATAAATTGCTAATGGGTTGAGTATTTAATCTGAGTTGGTCGACACGACCTTTAACGCACTAAACCTTCACGTGGGAAAGTTATGGGCACTCAGCGTCGTTGTATCAGCCGAAGCTCTTCGGACGTCAGCAATGGAGCGGCGCGCGCCGGATTGGACTGGAACGCATCGCGCTTGTTACTAAGGGGTGCTAGGTATGTTTCCGACCGCCTTCGCATCGTGCAGGTGTGCAAAGGGTGATTGGGCCCATGACCCCTGCGCGCATAGGATTTAGACCGGTGGGCTGGCCTCTTTGTTGAGCCTAGGTGGGGCGACGACGTGCTGCTATCCCGAGGCCGGGCATGACCCAGGAAAGTGTGTCCGGCCGGAGGTGATCAGGCGTGTTGGAGATGCGGTGCACCCCTGCAGGGATGAATAATCTATTCGAATAGCCGTGTCCACGGTAACAGGACGACTTGGAATTGTACCTTGACCTTATACAACTATAACTGTAATTTAATTTGAAATGAATTGTGCCTCCGGGATTGCTTCCTCGCAGGGAGTCGAGGAGGGATCTCTGGGCGTGTTTACTTAATTAAAATTGCTACAACAATATGACTATATATGAGATGCAGGTCTACTCTCTTCTAATGCTGCAAGATGCTGAAGATGCTAGTCTTCGATAGGACTAGGCCTTCTCCCTATTCTTGCTTTCTGTAGTCAGCCCAGATATAATCCCTTCATTGAGAATGATGCATATTTAGAATAGTTTTGATGTCAGTCTTGCGAGTACTTTGGATGAGTACTCACTGCTGCTTTGCATTCTCTTTTCCCCCTCGATTCGATTGCTGCGTTCAGACGTTGGAGCCTAGGAGATGGAGTATGCTGGAAACGACTGCTACACCACCGCTGGAGTCTACTACTACGTGGAGAACGCCGTTGCTCAGGAGTAGTTAGGAGGTTCCCAGGCAGGAGGCCTCGCCTCTTCTGATCCGCTGTTTATGTTTGTGCTAGCCTTCTTAAGGCAAAACTTGTCTAACTTATGTCTGTACTCAGATATTATTTGCTTCCGCTGACTCGTGTTTATGTCGAGCTTTGTATTCGAGCCATCGAGGCCCCTGGCTTGTAATATGAAGCTGTATGACTTTATATTTGTGTCTTTTGTTGTGTTGTGATATCAATCAGTGAGTCCCTAATCTTGGTCGTACGCATTGTGTGCATGATTAGCGTACGGACGAGACTGGGGGCGTCACAAGTTGGTATCAGAGCCAACTGCCTGTAGGTAGCCCCCTTTCCAACTCCTTGGCCGAAGTTGAGTCTAGTCATTGGAAAACTTTTACTAACACTGATGTTGTGGCTTACGGGCCCACATCTCAATCGGGTGGTATTAGGATCTTTTATTACTCGTCTATACTCTGGGTTCTGATCTCTCTTCTCTTTCGGGTTAAAGATTTTACTAAACTCTGACTCTAGGTTCTCGTAACTACTTCTCCCGGAGAGCCCTCATACCAGAAGATCACCTGCTTCGTCAGAAGATTCTGAAGATACCCTTTTGATGTTTTCCGGGACTTTGTGCTCATCGGCTTTGCAATTCCCTACCACCGATAAGTCCCTATGGATGACTAATTGCACTTGTCATTCATACAATCTTCTCTCGTTGCTCTTGTTATTACAAGATGCCCCGAAATACTCTCCATTGCCCCGATAACCCTTTGAGTTTATTGCCTTGTAATTCTTTCCACATGAAAAACCTTACGGTTAATTCCTCACATTTATCGAGGATCCGTTCATCCCAGTTGTTCATGTGTTTCACAAAATTCGTCGAAATACTTTTCGATATTCCGAAAATCCTCTGCAGCTTGTTGCTCCTGAAATTCTTGCCTGCTCGCATTATGGTTAATTCCATATGTCTAGTAGTCCTCGTTGACATCCCTTGTCTTTGCCATTTTGAGCCTATTGATTCAATGTGTGCGTATGCACGCATTCATCAGGTGATCCGTTTTAATTATCTTTCCGGCTCAGACGTCCTTCCGGACATGAGTTGGTTCTCGGCAATTCAAACCTTTATTGATTGCCGACTAAGTCTTTTCAACTTATCCATCCTTGATCAGAGCGTCTGCTTCTGATCCTTAGTTTGGAAATCGTAATTCCTTTGTATTTTAAGCATCAGACTATTCAGTTGTCTCTTGAATCCAATACCTCTGCATTCTTTCTTCCTCTGATTGAGTACCGATACTCACATCAACTTCTTTGTGGATCGCCCGATCCATTGTTGGATTATTATCCGACAGTGTCGTTCAAATTCAATCACCTTGTGAGTTCTTCCCCTGATACATAATGCCGTTGGTAAATTGTATCCTCTGTTTTGCCAACCATGCTCTACCTTCGAGCTTGTGTATTTACTCTTGAAGCTTGTGGTATATGTTCCTAAGATACCCCATTGGGTTGAACCTATGCCCTCCCTAATCCGTGAGAAACCGAAAGTTTTCATGGGTCATACTCTTATGGAGTTTTGCCAGATAAATTTTCAACGCTACAACATCGTCCAAAGCAAGAAATGAATGAAATGTTATACATTGATGAAGTCGGAGTCGACATTGAACTTGTGTTCATGCCCATGGAAATGATGTAGACCTTCTCGGAAGCTTCATGCAAAATAATTATTCATCCGTATGATTCTTTCAGTATCCTTAATTTGATCGATTGCAGTTATGGTTCCGACCATGCTATCCTTGTTAATTTATCCGAAAGGAATTCATTCCGATGCCTCGTCAATTTTTGACAAGGTTAAAGTATCTGCTATCGCAGGTCAATGATCCAGTTCTACTTCTATCATATTATACCTTTGAGTTTTACCCTCTGGTACCTCGAGGATATCACGCCTTTGCAATAAATCTTATCAACTTTGATAAGGTAATAAGTTTCCTTGTCTTAATCACTCCACGGGTTCTGGGATTGTTGTCAACCGAGAACCCCGATTGGAAAATTTATTCCACACTGCAATTCCATACCCCTTGTAATTGTTACTGGGAATATCAAAGTCAATCTTGTCATTCCTAGACTATCGACTACATCCTTGTCTTGCTGTCTTTGACTGTGCTACCTCATCCTTCTCTGGTACGCAAATCCTTCAGAGTGTGAGCATTGCTTACGTCGAGCTTTCAACATCATGTTGTTTGTCTTGAAAAGCAACTCCGGTATTGAGCTTGCATCTTATGTGTTGATCCTATAACCTTCCACGTTGTCATTCCCCTACTCGACGCCACCGCTGTTCGGTTGCATTCTCTTGAAAACTCCCGACAAAAGGTGTCGTGATCATCGTCCACAATTTGACTTCTTCTGAGACGTCAACTGAGTTCTTGATGAGAAATACCTTCCTTGCCCTCGATGATTTTGTTATCATCGACAACCTCCTTGACTTCCTTTCATCGCAAATTTGTCCATGGTATGGATGCAACTTGCTATCCAGCTTGTGTTATGTTCTACCCTAAAGTATCACTGTCATTTGTGTCGAGAATGTTGTGAGGATTGCTCCACCTCTTAGAAATTCTTAGCATAGTGATACTTCTCACCATCAAACGATGCTGCTTTGATTCTAACTTCTAGCAACCCTATTGCTTTGAAGTTAACGATCGTCAGTTCGTTCTTAGGCTGTTGGTTATTGAATCGTCACTCTAACATTGATCTTGCTGCCTAAGGTCATATTTCGGACGCACTTTTCAACCAATGGTTAATGATGTATGTTTTCCTCGATCATACAACATTATATCATTTGAGCTGACAGCTATCATCTCCTTGTTCACATAATTGTGGAAGTCCATCCATTTGGAATTCTCGATAAATTGTCGCTGAGTCCATCAGCCACCTTCTCATCCTCTCCTTGGTTTAATGATGAACTATGTATTCATGGGTTACCTCGATAAATTCGTCGTGGTTTATCTAGTTGATATCCTGGTTTACTCCATGAATAAAGAAGAGCATGCTAAACATCTTCGTCTTATACTGGAGACGACATACAGATACATCCCGTAGGTTCCTGCTGGAGTTGATACGGCAGCCGACGCTGAGATCTTGACCCCTTTCGCGCGTAGCAGTGTCCCGTCTTGCAGAGACCTCCATCCATGGCCACATGCCATATGTCCTGGTCGATCGGTGGTCAGTCTTAGATCTATCGTCCATGGTGACCTCTCAGCTGTTCTGATCCAAAGTGGAGAGGCACCACTGTTGAACACAGCCTGGTCAGTGTGTCCATGCATGCGTCGGTATGGTAAGTGTCGCCCGTGTCCCTTCGTGCCATGCATGCAAAAATGGCGCGCATAGTGGAACTCTTTACCTAGCTCGTGGGTCGGTGGATGGGTGGTCTTTACCGTCTCGTCCTCATGCAGATAAGGATCAAATATCTCCACACCCCACCTCCCAGCAAGAAAAAGTAACCGCGTCCACATCCACACCTCCGTGGATCTCGCATCCCCGTTGTTGTAGTACCAAGCATCTGAAGTACCTGTTAACTCCGTCAGATCTGAATCTCAGTCAGATATGATGGTCGGGACTATTTCCAAGGATTATAACTTTGGTCCTTATTACTCGGTAAGGTGATGTTGTAGCTAGCACACCTGGCCGGATGACCTATTGTTATAATGCTTGTTCGGCTAGGATTGCCATCCTTCCATGGGGGAATTGTAAGACTTATCTTATAATGTGTTCCTACTGAATCCTTTGTGTATCCAAACTCGAAACATCATATCATTGCTATCCCGAAGCATGGATGTGGTATATCGATCATGAAAGGGAATAATGTAAGCTCAATGCTAATTGTTTCTTGATCAATCATTCAAACCCCATTGTATGGGCATGTCATGGATTTTTCCTCGCCCTTTTTACCTAAATGGTTATCTACTTGCTATTCTGTCATGTATATCATGCTCTGCTTTTCCTCGGGAAAGATATACTCCTAAAACTTGAGTATAACCACATTTTCCTTTCCATTGGTCTGTTTAACCTTTCTTGAGATTTATTTGATCTGAGCAGTAATAATTCTCTGCTTAGGTAAGCACCTCGGTGATCAATTCTGTCAGAAAGGCCTTGTTACTATTGTTGATAACATTCCGTTAACCGCCGGTGGACGAGAACTTTGCCTACTGGTCCGCCTCGTTTCGACGAGCAGGAAAATGGTTCTCTTCGTTCCCCGCCCTTGGTACCGATGCTGTTGCTGACATAAATGATAGGTTATCCTCTGACATATCTTGCTACCATAACCGTGCAAGATGTCACCGCTCTTCTTACTCATAATCCACATGATGGTCCCATGAACCACAGTTCCACAGGATCGAAACCTGACTCTCCTGTAAATCCTTGATTCTAAAGTATCCCTTGCACTTGGCTTCGTATGCAATTCCCGAGCCACCGTCCGGGGGATGATCTATTCTAATATCAGACGCAATAATTATTTTGTTGCTCTGAACCCCTTTTCACCTTCTGTTTGGACATCGAATGATTGCCTATCCATTTGAAACTTTTACACCGTCGCATTTTGCTCTTAGTGATTCCTCGAGTCTTAACTTGAGAAATAAATCTTGTGTTCCTTCCTAAGTTCACCGTCAGATGGCCAACCCTGTGTAGCTACGTCCTTCTAGAGTTTTCCCTCCTATCACATTCTTAAGACGATGAAGTTCCCGAAGAAAGGATGACGATTTCGTCAAGAGGACCTGAATCAGTGAATTGAAGACATTGACAAAAGGGATCAACTTCTTCGAGAAGAACAACGAAGACGAGAAGATCCGTTAGAACTTCGTAACCAGAACTTTTTCCCTTACCCTACCTCTTAATTCTCGGGACGAGAATTCTTGTTAGACGAGGAGACTTGTGACGCCCGGATAATTAAGCTACAGTGATCATTGTAATTAAGCACAGTAATGACCATGATCAACAGTGCCTAATCATTGTTAGTAACATATCTCTTTTCAAATTCAAATTCAATTAGAAATTCAAAATGGAAAATAAAAGTTGTTCAAAAATGAAAATTAAAATGTTCACTTAATAGCTAATATTCCATAACTAATTCTGTTAAGGAAAACAACATCACTCCTTTGCATAAATGGACAATAGCTAATATTCCATAACTCAGGAGTAGTTAGGAGGTTCCCAGGCAGGAGGCCTCACCTCTTCCGATCCGCTGTTTATGTTTGTGCTAGCCTTCTTAAGGCAAAACTTGTCTAACTTATGTCTGTACTCACATATTATTTGCTTCCGCTGACTCGTGTTTATGTCGAGCTTTGTATTCGAGCCCTCGAGGCCCCTGGCTTGTAATATGAAGCTGTATGACTTTATATTTGTGTCTTTTGTTGTGTTGTGATATCAATCAGTGAGTCCCTAATCTTGGTCGTACGCATTGTGTGCATGATTAGCGTACGGACGAGAATGGGGGCGTCACAAACATCAATCTCAGAACATAGTGGATACTACGGATCAAGCCCTAACAAAACTAACTTGATTACATGATGAATCTCATCCAACTCCTCACTGACCAGCAAGCCTATGAAGGAATTACTCACTCCCGGTGGGGAGCATCATGGAATTGGCGATGGAGAAAGGTTGGTGATGACGAAGACCGAAGATTCCCCTCTCCGGAGCCCCAAACGGGCTCCAGATCTGGCCTCCCGATGAAGAACAGGATGTGGCGGCGGCTCCATATCGTAAAACGCGATGAAACTTTCTCTCTGATTTTTTCTCTGAAAATAGGAATTTATAGTGGCGGAATTATGGTCAGTGGGGCCACGAAGCACCCTGCCCCCCCTCTTCGGTGGATTTTGGCTCCAATAATTCACATATATTCTGAAATAATTCTCCAAAAAGTTCCGTTCCATTCCGAGAACTTTTATTTCTGCACAAAAATAACACCATGGTAGTTCTGCTGAAAACAACGTCGGTCCGGGTTAGTTCCATTCAAATCATGCAAATTAGAGTCCAAAACAAGGGCAAAAGGGTGAGGAAAAGTAGATACGTTGGAGACGTATCAACTCCGCCAAGCATAAACCTTTGCTTGTCCTCAAGCAATTCAGTTGACAAACTGAAAGTGACAAAGAAAAACTTTTGTGAACTCTTTTGTTCTTGTTTACATATATATGCTTAAGTAGCACCCAGGTTTACAGCAAAGATTATGACTAACTATGTCAACAATAACTCTTAGAAATTATATTAACTCATATCAATAACATAAGCAACTAGCGAGCAATAATAAGGTATCTCAAGCGGCAACACTTCGTCAAAACAATCATTATACAATATGACAATAGTGGTATCTCGCTAGCCCTTTCTGAGACCGCAAAACATAAATGCAGAGCACCTCCAGAGTTCAAGCAGCGACTAAACATTGTAATTCATGGTAGAAAAGATCCAGTCATGCTGCACCCAACATCAACTATACACAATGCATGAGGATGACAATAGTGCTCTCAGGTCTCGTGCTTATTTGAGAAGGTGATGACTCAACATAAAAGTAAATAGATAGTCCCTTCGCAGAGGGAAGCATGGATTTGCAGCGGTACCAGAGCTCAAAGTTTAAAACAGAGATATATATAATTTTGGGAGGTACACCCTTCCTGTCAACGTCACGACCAAGAGTTATCAATATCTTCCATGCTAAACAAATTAGCGGCGGTTCCCAAGCGGTAAAAGTAAAGGTTTACTCCCCCTCCACCAACAATCACACTCCACGGCTAGCCACATCCACGGGTACCGTCCAAACCAACAACATTCCTGGGGGAGTTTTGTTTAATTATTTTTGATTTCGGGACTGGGAATCCCTATTACCGCCCCTCTCGTGTAAGGACAAGTGAATAAACACTCATCATGAGAATAACCCGCTTAGCATGGAAGATACTGACCACCCCCTGTCGCTCCATGAGCGGTCCAGGAACACAAAACAGATGTTCATTTGAATTTTTAGGGGTGGCACATGCAAATTTACTTGGAACGGCAGGGTAATACCGCATATTGGTAGATATAGTGGACTCATCTGGCATAACTTGGTTTATGGGTTTTGATGCACAAGCAATATCCCCGCTTAGTACATGCGAAGGCTAGCAATTAGATTGAGAAGCGGCCAGCTAGAGAGCGAAAACGGTCATGAACATGCATTACATATAATCAACATTGAATACTAGCATGAGTAGGATATGGACACCATGAACATAAATATCATGAAGGCTATGTTGGTTTTGATTCAACTACATGCGTGAACATGTGCCAAGTCAAGCCACTTGAAACATTCAGAGGAGGATACCATATCATCATACCGCATCACAACCATTTTAATGCATGTTGACATCCACTCCTAGCTACTTAAGCATGGCATGAACAACTATAATCATAATGAGTTGAATCAAGGGATACTAGGTTAAACATATTTACAAAAACAAAAACAAGTTGAGTTCATACCCGCCTTTCTCTGCCACAGTCAATTCATCAAATGTCGTCATTATTGCCTTTCACTTGCACGACCGAATGATAAGAAGATAATAATAGTGCAAGAGTGCCATGGACTAAGCTGGAATCTGCAAACATTTTATTCAAGAGGAGAAGACAAAGTAATATGGGCTCTTTGTTGGATAAACAATAATGCAGATGAGAGCCACTCAACAATTTCATCGTGGTCTTTTCCTAGGTACGACTCTAGTAAAAAGAAAAGAATTTCAGAGAAACACACTGAAATATTTTTGGAGTTTTTGTTTTTTCTTGAAGAAAGCAAATTAAAGAGGAAAAACAAAAACGAGAAAAAATATTTACACGGGAAAGCTCCCAACAAGTAAAAGAAGAAGCGAGAAATCTTTTTGGGTTTTCTTTTGATGCTACAACTAAACTAAGCTAGAAAGAAAAACTAAAAAGAAGTAGGAAATATTTTTGGATTTTCTCAAAGTTTTTCAAACACACAAGAAGAAAGCGAGAAAACAAATCTAGCATGGTTATTACAATGAAAAAGTGTGAACACCGTCAACTGGAATGAAATGTGTGAACATGAATGTAATGTCGGTGGAAATATGTACTCCCCCAAGCTTAGGCTTTTGGCCTAGCTTGGTAAGCACCATCCGTATGAATAATAGTCTGGGCGATGGCTCACTGAGGCCCTCGGAGCAGACTCCGCGGCCCTCTTAGCGGCTTCAACCTCCGCGTTGTACGCAAGGGCTTCGCTCTCAAGGACATAATATCTTCCCCTAGTGTGAAAATCAAAGAGAGCAGGAGCAGGCAAAGCAACAGGCACAATGTTTTTTTAATTAAATCTCAAGTTATAGGTGTAGTTGGTGGCCATACCCGTAAGGAACTTATGACGCTTCATGGCATCAAAGTCAAAATACTGAGTGGGTAGGATGGGGTCATTAGGCCATGGTGAAACATTTAATCTCTCAGCTACACGGGAGGCATAGTTTCCTCCATAAAAATTACCACTAGCAGCATTAAGCTGCAACCTCCGTGCAACAATTGCACCAAGATTATAATCCTTATTCCCAGTTATGGCAGTGTGTAAGAGACTCAAATCATGAGAACACAGTGTGCTACAATCTTGTTTGCCTACGATACATTTGCCGTTAAAGAGCGCAAAATATTGTAATGAAGGAAAATGGATGCTGTTAATTCTCCCTTGTGTTACCCCCTATCTTCACCAAAGCAAAGATTAACTAAAAATGATTCGTACTCAGCTTTTGTTGGTTCATCGAGGGAACCCCAATATGGAAGTTTGCATGCTTCGCTAAACATTTCTAAAGGCATGGTAAAGGAATGATCGTACAGGTTGAATGAAACTCTAGACTCACGAGAAAAATATTTAAACTTCTTTGTGAAGGTTTTCATAAGTTTGAGGTGTTGGGGGCACCTATCTACAATGAAGGGAGCAAGCTCTATATTGTGAATAAATTGGTCAAATTCCTCCTTAATACCTGCACCTTCCATGAACTCGTCGCAAGGCCACAATCATGATTTAGTGGTGGCATCTCGCATCGAGCTTTTGCTTGGTTCAACATAAGACCATCGAACTGAGCTTCCACTTGATGAGGCTTCCGAGGATCTCCTCCTCGAAGAACTCCAAAAGAATTGTATTTTTATTCCTATAAAAATTCTGAAAAAATTTAGTCCACAAAATTTTTGTCAACAAAACTTTGTAGGATTGTTAGCAACTACTCCTAAGCATGCATTGAGGCCATATTGAGCATTCAAACTACTTAGAACTCTAAGAATTCAACATGCAAGCTCATCTACAGCAGCACCAAGAGTAGCTAATTACTCTACAAATAACCCACTAAAACAAAAACTAATTGGAGCAATGGAGGAGTCACATACCAAGCAGCAATCCCTCCAAACAGTTTCAGAAACGGAGCTTCGAGCAAAGAGATCAAAATCCACGGGTTTGAGAGCAAGAACACGAGAATGGTGGCTGTGGTGATTTTTTTCTGGAGGTAGGGGATGATGTGGGCTAAAGAGATAAGTGAGGGGGCCCACGTGGGGGCCACAACCCACCAGGGCGCGCCAGGGGGTGCTGGCGCGCCCTGGTGTCTTGTGGGCATCAGGTGCACCCCCTCTGCTATTATTTGCACCAACAATTCATAAATATTAGGAAAAAAATCGTGTTAATTTTTTAGGGCATTTTGAGAATTTTTATTTTTGGGTCATTTTTTATTGCACGGAGAAAACAGAAAACAAGATAATCATGACATTTTATTTTATTTGACTAGCTAAAACAGAAAATAAAAGGTGGGAGCAAATAGTTATGTTTACTAGATTCATCGACTTCATACCTCTCAAAAATGATTCATTAATAAGGTTGATCAAGTCTTATTAACAACCACTTCCGATTAGCATGAAACCAAAGAACTTTTGTAAAACACTAAGTTACCTCAATGGGGATGTGCATATCTGATACGTCCATTTTGCATCATGATTTCCTACTGTTATTTACTTTGTTTTGTTGAATAATAATGCTTTGGGGAGTGATTCTAATGCCTTTTGTCTCATAATATGCAAGGTTTACACAAAGAGGGAGAATACCGACAGCTGGAATTCTGGACCCAAGAAAAGCACGTCAGAGATACCTATTCTGCACAACTCCAATGAAGCTAAAAGTTTACGAAGATTATTTTTGCATTTAATAAAAAATACTGAAGCTGAAAACTACCGGAGGGGGCCTCCCAGGTGGGCACAACCCACCAGGGCGCGCCAGGCCCCCCTGGGCGCGCCCTGATGGGTTGTGGCCACCTCGGCCCACCTCCGGTGCCCATCTTCTGGTATAAGGTCACTCTTGACCTAGAAAAAATCAGAGGAAGACTTTCGGGACGAAGCGCCGCTGCCTCGAGGCGGAACTTGGGCAGGAGCACTTTTGCCCTCCGGCGGAGCGATTCCGCCGGGGGAACTTCCCTCCTTGAGGGGGAAATTGAAGCTATCGTCATCACCAACACCCCTCTCATCTTTGGGAGGCCAATCTTCATCAACATCTTCAACAGCACCATCTCCTCTCAAACCCTAGTTCATCTCTTGTGTTCAATCTTTATACCGGAACCTCAGATTGGTACCTGTGGGTAACTAGTAGTGTTGATTACCTTGCGTAGTTGATTACTATATGGTTTATTTGGTGGAAGATTATATGTTCAGATCCATTATGCTATTCAATATTCCTCCAATCTTGATCATGATTATTATTTGTGAGTAGTTACCTTTGTTCTTGAGGTCACGGGAGAAGTCATGTTGCGAGTAATCATGTGAATTTGATATGTGTTCGATGATACACATGTTGTGATTCCCTTAGTGTTGTCATGTGAACGTCGACTACATGACACTTCACCATTCATGGGCCTAAGGGAATGCATTGTGGAGTAGTTATTAGATGATGGGTTGCTAGAGTGACAAAAGCTTAAACCCTAGTTTATGCGCTACTTCGTAAGGGGCTGATTTGGATCCACATGTTTAATGCTATGGTTAGACTTTGTCTTAATACTTCTCTCGTAGTTGCGGATGCTTGCGAGGGGGTTAATCATAAGTAGGTTGTTAGTTCAAGTAAGAACAGCACCTTAGCACCGGTCCACCCACATATCAAATTATCAAAGTAGCGGACACGAGTCAAACCAACATGATAAAAGTGACTAGACGAAATTCCCGTGTACCCTCAAGAACACTTTGCCTATTACTAGTGATTGTTCTGGCCTGTCCTTTGCCTCAAAAGATTGGGCTACCTTGCTTCACCTTGTTTACCGTTACCGTTACTAGCTCGTTACCAATTATCTTGATTAAGCTATCTGTTACCTACAATTTCAGTGCTTGCAGAAATTACCTTGCTGAAAACCGCTTGTCATTTCCTTCTGCTCCTCGTTGGGTTCGACACTCTTACTTATCTAAAGGACTACGAATTACCCCCTATTCTTGTGGGTCATCAAGACTCTTTTTTGGCGCTGTTGCCGGGGAGTGAAGCACTCTTGGTAAGTGGAAATCGGTAAGTAAAAACTTATACTACATGCTGAAATTTATTGCTACTTGCTACTATGGAGAACAATCCTTTGAGGGGTTTGTTCGGGGTATATTCACCTCGACCGGAACAACAATTAGTTGCCCCTCAACCTATAGGACCTACTAAAAATGTTACTTATGAAATTCCTTTGGGTATGTTAGAACAACTGCTTGCTAAACCTTATGCAGGAGATGGAACTGAACATCCTGATATGCATCTTTTATATGTGAACGAAATTTGTGGATTATTTAAGCTTGTAGGTTTACCCTGAGATGAAGTTAAGAAGAAGGTTTTCCCTTTATCTTTGGAGCGAAAAGCATTGACATGGTATAGGCTATGTGATGATCTTGGATCGTGGAACTGGAATCGTTTGCAATTGGAATTTCTACAAAAGTTTTATCCCATGCATCTAGTTCATCGTGGTCGGAATTATATATATAATTTTAGGCCTCGTGAAGTAGAAAGGATCGCTCTAGCTTGGGGGAGGTTTAAGTCAATGTTATATTCATGCCCCAATCATGACATTCCGAGGGAAGTTATCATTCAGAATTTTTATGCTCGAGTTCCTCATAATGATCAATCCATGCTCGATACTTCTTGTGCTGATTCTTATATGATGAATTCTATTTAATTCAAGTGGGATCTCTTAGAAAGAATTAAACACAACTCTGAAGATTGGGAACTCGACGAAGGTAATGAGTCAGGTACAAAGCTTGAATTTGATTGTGATAAATCTTTTATGAATACCGATACTCTGAAGATTGAAGTTTAGCACTAAATATGGACTTGACTCTGAGATAGTAGCCTCTTTCTATGAAGTATTTGCTACTCACGTTGATCTCCCTAAGGAGAAGTGGTTTAAATATCATCCCCCTATTAAGGAAGAAATTAAAGAACTGGTCATAGATAAAGAAGAAACCATCTTTTACAATGTTGATCCAGTTGTGCCTACCACTTATATTGAAAAACCACATTTCCCTGTTAGGATAAAGGAACATGCTAAGGTATCAACTGTGGTTCATAAGAGTAATATAAGAGCACCTAAACCCCCTGAGAAAATTAAAGTAGAACCTAGTGTTGCTATGGTTAAAGATCTCTTGGTATAAAATATTGATGGGCATGTTATCTACTTTTGTGATGAAGCTGCTAGGATTGCTAAACCTGATGAAAAAGATAAACATAGACCCATAGAAGGCACGCTTGTTGTCTCAGTCAAAATTGGAGATCATTGCTATCATGGTTTATGTGATTTGGGTGCTAGTGTGAGTGCTATCACTTTTACCTTATACCAAGAAATTATGGATGAAATAGCACCTGCTGAAATGGAAGACATTGATGTCACTATTAAACTTGCTAATAGAGACACTATCACACCACTTGGGATTGTTAGAGATGTTGAAGTCTTGTGTGGGAAAGTAAAATACCCTACTGATTTTCTAGTCCTTGGTTCCCCACAAGATGACTTTTGTCCCATTATCTTTGGTAGACCTTTCTTGAGCACCATCAATGCTAAGATAGATTGTGAAAAACAAACTGTTGGTGTCAGTTTTGGTAATGTGTCTCATGAGTTTAATTTTTCCAAGTTTAGTAGACAACCCCGTGATAAAGCGTTATCCAGTAAGGATGAAATAATTTGTCTTGCTTGTATTGCTATGCCTCCTACTGATCCCTTAGGAAAATATTTGCTCGACCATGAAAATGATATGCATTTGCGTGAAAGAAATGAAATAGATCAAATTTTCTTCGAACAACAACCTCTCTTGAAACACAATTTGCCTATTGAAACTCTTGGAGGTCCTCCTCCACCTAAAGGTGATCTTGTGTTTGAATTGAAATAATTGCCTGACACTTTGAAGTATGCTTATCTTGATGAGAAAAAGATATATCCTGTTATTATTAGTGCTAACCTTTCAGAACATGAAGGAGAAAGATTATTAAAAGTTCTAAGGAAGCACCGGGCTGCTATTGGATATACTCTTGATGATCTTAAGGGCATTAGTCCCACTCTATGTCAGCACAAGATCAATATGGAACCTGATGGTAAACCCATTGTTGATCACCAACGACGATTGAATCCTAAGATGAAAGAAGTGGTAAGAACCGAAATATTAAAGCTTCTGGAAGCAGGTATAATCTATCCCATAGCTGATAGTAGATGGGTAAGTCCCGTTCATTGTGTCCCTAAGAAAGGAGGTATTACCGTTGTTCCCAATGATAAGAATCAACTCATTCCACAAAGAATTGTCACTGGCTATAGAATGGTAATTGATTTTAGAAAATTAAATAAAGCTACTAGGAAAGATCATTACCCTCTACCGTTCATTGATCAAATGCCAGAGAGACTATCTAAGCACACACACTTTTGTTTCTTAGATGGATATTCTGGGTTCTCTCAAATACCTGTGTCACAATCTAATCAAGAGAAAACTACCTTTACTTGCCCTTTTGGAACCTATGCTTATAGACGTATGCCTTTTGGTTTATGCAATGCACCTGCTACCTTTCAAAGATGTATGACTGCTATATTCTCTGATTTTTGTGAAATGATTGTGGAGGTTTTCATGGATGATTTTTCCATTTACGGAACTTCTTTCGATGATTGCTTAAGCAACCTTGATCGAGTTCTGCAGAGATGTGAACAAACTAATCTCGTCTTGAATTGGGAGAAGTGCCACTTTATGGTTAATGAAGGCATTGTCTTGGGGCATAAAATATCTGAACGAGGTATTGAGGTGGATAAAGCTAAAGTTGATCCAATTGAGAAAATGCCATGTCCTAAATATATTAAAGGTATTCAAAGTTTCCTTGGTCATGCTGGTTTTTATAGGAGGTTCATTAAAGACTTCTCTAAAATTTCTAGGCCTCTTACTAATCTTTTGCAAAAGGATATTCCTTTTGTTTTTGATGATGATTGTGTGGAAGCCTTTGAAACACTCAAGAAAGCCTTAACCTCTGCACCTATCGTTCAACCACCTGATTGGAACTTGCCTTTTGAAATTATGTGTGATGCTAGTGATTATGCTGTTGGTGCTGTCCTAGGACAAAGAGTTGATAAGAAATTGAATGTTATCCATTATGCTAGTAAAACTGGAGACAGTGCCCAACGAAACTATGCTACTACTGAAAAAGAATTTTTAGCAGTTGTGTTTGCTTTCGATAAATATAGATCCTATATTGTTGACTCCAATGTTATTGTTCACACCGATCATGCTGCTATAAAATACCTTATGGAAAAGAAAGATGCTAAACCTAAACTCATTAGGTGGGTTCTTTTGCTTCAAGAATTTGACTTACACATCGTTGATAGGAAAGGAGCTGAGAACCCCGTAGCTGATAACTTGTCTAGGTTAGAAAATATTCTTGATGACCCACTACCTATTGATGATAGTTTCCCTGACGAACAGCTAGCTGCAATAAGTGTCTCACAAAACACACCTTCGTATGCTAATTATGCTAATTACATTGTCGCTAAATATATACCACCTAGCTTCACGTATCAACAAAAGAGAAAAAATTTCTATGACTTGAGACATTACTTTTGGGATGACCCACACCTTTATAAAGAAGGAGTAGATGGTATTATTAGACGTTGTGTACCTGAGCATGAATAGGAACAAATCCTACGGAAATGTCATTCCGAAGATTATGGAGGACATCATGCGGGAGATAGAACTGCTCATAAGGTATTGCAATCTGGTTTTTATTGGCCTACTCTCTTCAAGGATGCCCTTAAGTTTGTCTTGTCTTGTGATGAATGTCAAAGAATTGGTAATATCGGTAAGCGTCGGAAAATGCCTATGAATTATTCACTTGTTGTCGAACCATTTGACGTTTGGGGTTTTGATTATATGGGGCCTTTTCCTTCCTCTAACGCATACACTCATATTTTAGTTGCGGTTGATTATGTCACTAAGTGGGTAGAAGCTATTCCAACTAGTAGTGCTGATCACCACACCTCCGCTAAAATGCTTAAAGGGGTTATCTTCCCGAGGTTTGGAGTCCCTAGATATTTAATGACCGATGGTGGTTCACACTTCATTCATGGTGCTTTCCGTAAGATGCTTGCTAAATATGATGTTAACCATAGAATTGCATCACCCCATCATCCTCAATCTAGTGGTCAAGTTGAACTTAGCAATAGAGAAATAAAACTAATATTACAAAAAACCGTCAATAAGTCTCATAAGAATTGGTCTAAGAAATTAGATGATGCACTTTGGGCCTATAGAACAGCTTATAAAAATCCTATGAATATGTCTCCATATAAAATGGTGTATGGGAAAGCTTGTCATTTGCCTCTAGAACTAGAACACAAAGCATTTTGGGCAATTAAAGAACTCAACTATGATTTCAAACTTGCCGGTGAGAAGAGGCTATTTGATATTAGCTCACTAGATGAATGGAGAACCCAAGCGTATGAAAATGCCAAGCTATTCAAAGAGAAAGTATAAAGATGGCATGACAAAAGAATCCAAAAGCGGGAATTCAAAATAGGAGATTATGTTCTTTTGTTCAACTCTCGTTTAAGATTTTTTGCAGGAAAGCTTCTCTCAAAATGGGAAGGACCATATATTATCAAAGAGGTTTATCGTTCTGGAGCTATCAAGATTAGTAACGCCGAAGGTACTAACCCAAAGGTGGTCAATGGACAAAGAATTAAGAATTATATCTCAGGTACGCCGATTAACGTTGAAAGCAATGTTATCCAAACCATGACACCGGAGGAACACATAAAAGAAACCTTCCGGAACACTCTAGAATCCTTAAAAATAGGAGGTACGTGATACGGTAAGTAAACGGACTCTGAAAAATCCGCAAAAATATTTTTTGTCAGTTTTGGAATATTTTAGAATTTTGGAAATAAAAAAATAATCCGGAAGGTGATCGAGGCGAGCACAATACACCAGGGCGCACCAGGCACCCCTGGGCGCGCCCTGGTGGGTTGTGCCCACCTCGGATGCCTTCCCGACTCCGTTTTCCTTCCATATGCTTGTTTCCCAAGAATAAAAATTCTCTATATATACCCCTGACTGTTTTGACAACCGCATCGTAGAAAAATCCTCTGTTCTTGTTTCTTGCTGTTTTTCTATCAGACCTGTCAAGTCAGGCATCATGTCTTCTCCCTCTTCTAACAACGTGGAAGAAGATATCCTTCAACCTTACTACAGTCATCTCACCCCTAATGAAATCGAAGCCTTTAGAGCTTTCGAAGCGGTTCGTGTTCAGAATAAATTTCTCATCCGTGAAAATATTTTGCTAGAAGAGCACATCAATAACCTTAGGAGGATCATCTGCAAGTTGGAGTATCTTTTGAAGCTGAAGTGTGACATCATAACACCTCCACCTTCTTCATCACCACCACCAAAGGAGACTTGAGCACATGGGTATGGGCTCCTCCCTTGGCTTGAGCCAAGCTTGGGGGAGGTGCCCCGGTATTGTATCGCCACCACTTTTATCCACCTTTATCTATTTTAGTTCTATCTTTAGTTTCCCGTTGCTTTAGTTGAATAAAATTTTAGTATGATCTATTTTCGTGTGTTAGTTTTGTGGCCTATCTATCTATGTAATCGAGTGATAGTTATATAATAAAGTTTAGTTTGAGTTTTTGCCCCTCTACTTTCTTGTTGCAATCAAATAAAGAAAAGAAAAAAATTAAAAGAATTATATGCTAATTTTATGGTGAGTAATGACATCACATAAGGAAAAGTATAAGTAGTAAAATTTATTGGAGATTGACAAACATAGCACTGGTCAATGATGCAATTCATGAAAGAATTAATAAAGGAAGAGAAGATTCACATACAAATACACCATCTTGGACATCTTTTATGATTGTGAGCCCCCATCAAATATTATATGTTAAAATTGTTGACGTTGGGCGAGGAAGACAACGTAATGATTTATGTTTGTTCATATCCACATGGAAGTTATATTGTCATAGATCCTTTAACATATGGTGCTTGCCCAATATCTTTGCTAGCTAAAAATTCCGCACTAAGTAGAGATACTACTTGTGCATCCAAAAACCCAACCCAAACTCTTTCTTTGAGTGTCCACCATACCTACGTATGGATCGAGAAAGATCCTTCAACTAAGTTGTCATCGATGCAACAAGGCAATAAAAATTGCTTCTAAAAATGTTTTGATCAATTAGTGTAAGAGAAAATTGAGCGTTATACAAACTTATGATGGCAAAGTAATAAAAGCGACGGACTGCATAATAAAGGTTGCTATCATAAGGGGCAATATAGTGTGACGTTCTCTTACATTAAGGGATTGGGCATACAAACCAATAAGCGCATGGCAACCTCTGCTTCCCTCTGCGAAGGGCCTATCTTTTACTTTTATGCAAGAGTCAAAGTATTCTTCCATTTTCCTTTTTACTTTTGTTTTGGAAGCATCATGTGGTGAGGAAAAATCTAGGCACATATATCTAGTTGGATATGGGTGAGCATGAGTTATTATTGTTGATGTCACCCTTGAGGTGAGTGAGTTGGGAGGCGAAACTATAAGCCCCTATCTTCCTACGTGTTCGGTTGAAACTTTTTGTTCATGGGTATGCCGTGAGCGTTAGCAATCATAGAAGACTAAAAGATGGTTGAGTATGTGGACTTGCCAAAAGGCTCCGACATGAGACCCTTCCTGAAAATATGATGAATTGTAGTTGCAAAGTTGACTGAGAACATAGTTTGTTGGTTCCCAATAAGGTTTATGCTTCCTACTTCTATGTTGTGATGAATTGTTACTTGTTCATGAGAAGCTTTATGATAAAAATGTATTGAAATAAGTTCTTATGTTAGAGTTTGTTGCTGTTATGTTAATAAGCATGATGCTTCTATGTCCGTATTTTGTTTTTATCGACACCTCTCTCTCAAACCATGTGGACATCCTTTTCAATATCGGCTTCCACTTGAGGACAAGCGAGGTCTAAGCTTGGGGGAGTTGATACGTCCATTTAGCATCATGATTTCCTACTATTATTTACTTTGTTTTGTTGAATAATAATGCTTTGGGGAGTGATTCTAATGCCTTTTCTCTCATAATATGCAAGGTTTACACAAAGAGGGAGAATACCGGCAGCTGGAATTCTGGACCCAAGAAAAGCACGTCAGAGATACCTATTCTGCACAACTCCAATGAAGATGAAATTTTACGGAAATTATTTTTGCATTTAATAAAAAATACTGGAGCTGAAAACTACCGGAGGGGCTCTTCTAGGTGGGCACAACCAACCAGGGCGCGCGAGGCCCCCTTAGGCGCGCCCTGATGGGTTGTGGCCACCTCGGCCCACCTCCGGTGCCCATCTTCTGGTATAAGGTCACTCTTGACCTAGAAAAAAAATTATAGGAGGACTTTCGGGACTAAGCGCCGCCGCCTCGAGGCGGAACTTGGGCAGGAGCACTTTTGCCCTCCGACGAAGCGATTCCGCCGGGGGAACTTCCCTCCCGGAGGGGGAAATCAAAGCTATCGTCATCACCAACACCCCTCTCATCTTTGGGAGGCCAATATTCATCAACATCTTCAACATCACCATCTCCTCTCAAACCCTAGTTCATCTCTTGTGTTCAATCTTTGTACCGGAACCTCAGATTGGTACCTGTGGGTGACTAGTAGTGTTAATTACCTTGCGTAGTTGATTAATATATGATTTATTTGGTGGAAGATTATATGTTCAGATCCATTATGCTATTCATTATTTCTCCAATCTTGAGCATGATTATTATTTATGAGTAGTTACCTTTGTTCTTGAGGTCACGGGAGAAGTCATGTTGCGAGCAATCATGTGAATTTGATATGTGTTCGATGATATGTATGTTGTGATTCCCTTAGTGGTGTCATGTGAACGTCGACTACATGACACTTCACCATTCATGGGCCTAAGGGAATGCATTGTGGAGTTGTTATTAGATGATGGGTTGCTAGAGTGACAGAAGCTTAAACCCTAGTTTATGCGCTACTTCGTAAGGGGCTGATTTGGATCCACATGTTTAATGCAATGGTTAGACCTTGTCTTAATACTTTTCTCGTAATTGCGGATTCTTGCGAGAGGGTTAATCATAAGTAGGTTGTTAGTTCAAGTAAGAACAACACCTTAGCACCGGTCCACCCACATATCAAATTATCAAAGTAGCGAACACGAATCAAACCAACATGATAAAAGTGACTAGAAGAATTTCCCGTGTACCCTCAAGAACACGTTGCCTATTACTAGTGATTGTTATGGCCTGTCCTTTGCCTCAAAAGGATTGGGCTACCTTGCTGCACCTTGTTTACCGTTACCGTTACTAGCTCGTTACCAATTATCTTGCTATCAAACTATCTGTTACCTACAATTTCAGTGCTTGCAGAAATTACCTTGGTGAAAACCGCTTGTCATTTCCTTCTGCTCCTCGTTGGGTTCGACACTCTTACTTATTGAAAGGACTACGATTGATCCCCTATATTTGTGGGTCATCAATATCCCCAACAACAAGTATATCATATTTCTTTTTGGCAGTAGGGAGAGGTAATTGAAAACTTCCAATAGTGATGGTCGGAGATTCTTCAATAACAGTTATACCATTAACTTGGAATTGTTTCTTCAAAAAGTGCACCGTATGCTCATTACCATTGATATGAAAAGTGACTTTGCTTTTGTTGCAATCAATAACAGCCCCTGCAGTATTCAAAAAGGGTCTACCAAGGATAATCGACATGTTGTCGTCCTCGGGCATCTCAAGAATAACGAAGTCCGTTAAGATAGTATCATTTGCAACAACAACGGGCACATCCTCACAAATACCGACATGTATGGCCATTGATTTGTCAGCCATTTGCAATGATATCTCAGTAGGTGTGAGTTTATTCAAATCAAGTCTTTTATATAAGGACAAAGGCATAACACTAACACCGGCTCCCAAATCACACAAAGCAGTTTTGACATAGTTTCTCTTAATGGAGCAAGGTATAGTAGGTATTCCAGGATCTCCGAGATTTTTAGGTACTCCATCCTTAAAATAATAATTAGCAAGCATGGTGGAGATTTCAGCTTCAGGTATCTTTCTTTTATTTGTGATGATGTCTTTCATATACTTTGCATAAGGGGCCATCTTTAGGATATCGGTTAAGCGGGTACGCAAAAAGACTGGCCTAATCATTTCAGCAAAGCGCTCAAATTCTTCATCATCCTTTTTCTTAGATGGCTTAGGTGGAAAGGGCATGGGTTTTGAACCCATGGCTCTCTTTCTTTACCATGTTTCCTAGTCACAAAGTCTCTTTTATCATACCGTTTATTTTTAGGTTGTGGGTTATCAAGATCAGGAGCAGGCTCTATTTCAACATCATTATTTGGTTCTTTATCATTACTAGGTTGAGCATCATCGTGAACATCATCATTATCATTTTCATTATCACTAGGTGACAGTTCACTACCAGATTGAGTTTCAGCATCAGAAATAGAGACATCATTATTATCATGAGGTTTTTGTGTCTCAGGTTCACTAGAGGAATGCAAAGTCCTATCATTTTTCTTTTTCTTTTTCTTCTTAGAAGGACTAGGTGCATCAGGATTAATTCTCTGAGAATCTTGTTCAATTCTTTTAGGATGACCCTCAGGATAAAGTGGTTCTTGGGTCATTCTACCTCCTCTAGTTACTACTCTAGCAGCAAAATCATGCATATTATTATTCATTTCATCAAGCAATTCTTTTTGAGACTTAGCAACTTGTTCTAACTGAGTTTGAACCATAGAGGCATGCTTTCCTACACCTCTAACATCATTACTGATTGTAAATAGCAAGTCACTCAAGCGAGCAATCATATCAGAATTATATTTCAATTGTTTCAGAACATGAGCATTGAAATGATCTTGCTTCATAATATTGTTGTCAAACTCATATAAGCATTGACTAGGATGTTTATTGTGAGGGATATCACCTTCATCAAACTTTAATAGAGAATTTACCTTCACCACTTGTGGAGGTGGTGGTGTGTCAAGGCCATGTATTTCTTCAATAGGTGGCAAATTCTTAACATCCTCAGCTTTAATACCTTTTTCCTTCATAGATTTCTTTGCCTCTTGCATATTGCTACTTCTTGAGCTTGCGTTGGTTTTTCCCTTGAAGTGGAAAGGGTGATGCAGCAAAGTAGAGATAAGTATTTCCCTCAGTTTTGAGAACCAAGGTATCAATCCAGTAGGAGGTACAAGCAAGGCCCCAATCTATGCACCTGCACAAACAATCAAACACTTGCACCCAACGCTATAAAGGGGTTGTCAATCCCTTCACGGTCACTTGCAAGGATGAGATCTGATAGATATAGATATAAAAGATTACTAAAAGTAAAACTAAATAAAATTAAATAAAATTGCAGCAAGGTATTTTCGTTATTTTTAGTTTATAGATCTGAAAATATATAATGGAAAATAGACCCGGGGGCCATAGGTTTCACTAGAGGGTTCTCTCTTGAAGGAAAACAATACGGTGGGTGAACAAATTACTATCGAGCAATTGATAGAAAAGCTCAAAGTTATGACGATATCCAAGGTAATGATTATGCATATAGGCATCACATCCGTGTCAAGTAGACCGAAACGATTCTGCATCTACTACTATTACTCCACACATCGACCGACTCCTGCCTGCATCTAGAGTATTAAGTTCATAAAGAACAGAGTAACGCCTTAAGTAAGATGACATGATGTAGAGGGATAAACTCAAGCAATATGATGAAAACCCCACCTTTTTATCCTTGATGGCAACAATACAAATACGTGCCTCGCTACCCCTACTTTGTCACTGGGTGAGGACACCGCAAGATTGAACCCAAAACTAGCACCTCTCCCATTGCAAGAACTACTGATCTAGTTGGCCAAACCAACCAATAACTCGAAGAGAAATACAAAGATCTGAAATCATGCATATAAGAATTCAGAGAAGATTCAAATAATATTCATAGATAATCTGATCATAAATCCACAATTCATCGGATCTCGACAAACACACTTCAAAAGAAGATTACATCGGATAGATCTCCAAGAACATCGAGGAGAACATGGTATTGAGGATCGGAGAGAGATAAAAAGCCATCTAGCTACTAGCTATGGACCCGTAGGTCTGAGGTAGACTACTCACGCTTCATCGGAGGAGCAATGGAGTTGATGTAGAAGCCCTCCGTGGTCGAATCCCCCTCCGGCAGATTACCGGAAAAGGCCCCAAGATGGGATCTCACGGGAACAGAAGGTTGCGGTGGTGGAAAAGTATTTTTTGTGGCTCCCTCTGATGGTTTGGGAATATATGGGAATATATTGGTGAAGAGTTAGGGTTAGAAGGCCTCCAGGGGACCCACAAGCAAGGGGGGCGCGCCCCCCCTAGGGCGTGCCCTGGCGGCTTGTCGTCTGCTGCCAAGTCTTCTGACCTCTTCTCCAAGTCTTCAAGATGTCTTCTGGACCAAGAAAAATCATCGTGAAAGTTTTATTCCGTTTGGACTCCGTTTGATATTCCTTTTCTGTAAAACTCAAAAACATGGAAAAAACAGAAAATGACACTGGGCTCTAGGTTAATAGTTTAGTCCCAAAAATAATATAAAATAGCATATTAATGCATATAAAACATCCAAAACAGATAATATAATAGCATGGAACAATAAAAAATTATAGATACGTTGGAGACGTATCAAGCATCCCCAAGCTTAATTCCTGCTCGTCCTTGAGTAGGTAAATGATAAAAACAGAATTTTTGATGTGGAATGCTACCTAACATATTTATCCATGTAATTTTCTTTATTGTGGCATGAATATTCAGATCCATAAGATTCAAAACAAAAGTTTAATGTTGACATAAAAACAATTATACCTCAAGCATACTAATAAAGCAATTGTGTCTTCTCAAAATAACATGGCCAAAGAAAGTTATCCCTACAAAATCATATAGTCTGGCTATGCTCCATCTTCATCACACAAAGTATTAAATCATGCACAACCCCGGTTTTAGCCAAGCAATTGTTTCATACTTTAGTATTTTCAAACTTTTTCAACTCTCACGCAATACATGAGCGTGAGCCATGGACATAGCACAATAGGTGGAATAGAATATGGTGGTTGTGGAGAAGACAAAAGAAGGAGATAGTCTCACACCAACTAGGCGTATCAACGGGCTATGGAGATGCCCATCAATAGATATCAGTGTGAGTGAGAAGGGATTGCCATGCTACGGATGCACTAGAGCTATAAGTGTATGAAAGCTCAAAAAAGAAACTAAGTGGGTGTGCATCCAACTCGCTTGCTCACGAAGACCTAGGGCAATTTGAGGAAGCCCATCATTGGAATATACAAGCCAAGTTCTATAATGAAAAATTCCCACTAGTATATGAAAGTGTCAATATAGGAGACTCTCTATCATGAAGATCATGGTGCTACTTTGAAGCACAAGTGTGGAAAAAGGATAGTAGCATTGCCCCTTCTCTCTTTTCTCTCATTTTTTTTCATTTTCTCTTTTTTTGGTGGGTTTCTTTGGCCTCTTTTTTTTATTTGGGCTTCTCTGGCCTCTTTTAATTTTTATAAAGTCCGGAGACTCATCCCGACTTGTGGGGGAATCATAGTTTTCATCATCCTTTCCTCACATGGGACAATGCTCTATAATGATGATCATCACACTTTTATTTACTTACAACTCAAAATTTACAACTCGATACTAGAACAAGATATGACTCTATATGAATGCCTCCGGCGGTGTACCGGGATATGCAATGATCTAGCGTAGCAATGACATCATCATGCTAGCTATCTTACGATCATGCTAAGCAATATGACAATGATGGTGCGTGTCATAATAAACGGAACGGTGGAAGTTGCATGGCAATATATCTCGGAATGGCTATGGAAATGCCATAATATGTAGGTATGGTGGCTGTTTTGAGGAAGGTGGGTTTAATGCACCGGCGAAAGTTGCGCGGTACTAGAGAGGCTAGCAAAGGTGGAAGGGTGAGAGTGCGTATAATCCATGGACTCAACATTAGTCATAAAGAACTCACATACTTATTGCAAAAGTCTATTAGTCATCAAAACAAAGTACTACACGCATGCTCCTAGGGGAAGGGTTGGTAGGAGTTAACCATCGCGCGATCCCGACCTCCACACAAAGGAAGGCAATCAATAAATAAATCATGCTCCGACTTCGTCACATAACGGTTCACCATGCGTGCATGCTACGGGAATCACAAACTTTAACACAAGTATTTCTACCAATCCACAATTACTCACTAGCATGTCTCTAATATTACAATCTTTATATCTCAAAACAATCATAAGGAATCAAACTTCTCATAGTATTCAATGCACTTTTATATGAAAGTTTTTATTATATCTCTCTTGGATGCCCATCATATTAGGACTAAATTCATAACCTAAACAAATTACCATGCTGTTTAGAGACTCTCAAAATAATATAAGTGAAGCAAGAGAGTTCAATAATTTCTATAAAATAAAGCCACCGCCGTGCTCTAAAAAGATATAAGTGAAGCACTACAGCATATTGCCAAGCTCAAAAGATATAAGTGAAGCACATAGAGTATTCTAATAAATTCACGATTCATGCGTGTCCCTCTCAAAAAGTGTGTACAGAAAGGATGATTGTGGCAAACTAAAAATCAAAGACTCATATCATACAAGACGCTCCAAGCAAAACACATATCATGTGGTGAATAAAAATACAGCCTCAAGTAAATTTACCGATGGATTGAAGACGAAAGAGGGGATGCCTTCCGGGGCATCCCCAAGCTTAGGCTCTTCATTTTCCTTGAATATTACCTTGGCGTGCCTTGGGAATCCCCAATCTTAGGCTTTTTCCACTCCTTATTCCATAGTCCATCAAATCTTTACCCAAAACTTGAAAACTTCACAACACAAAACTCAACAGAAAACTCATGAGATCCGTTAGTATAAGGAAATAAAATCACCACTTTAGGTAATGTTGTGAACTCATTATTTATTTATATTGGTGTAATATCTACTGTATTCCAACTTCTCCATGGTTCATACCCCCCGATACTACCCATAGATTCATCAAAATAAGCAAACAACACATAGAAAACAGAATCTGTCTAAAACAGAACAGTCTGTAGCAATCTGTAAACTTCGAATACTTCTGTAACTCTAAAAATTCTGAAAAATTAGGAAAATCTGGAAAATTTGTATATCAATCTTGTGTAAAAAATTCAGATCCAATTGACGCTTGTGTGAATTTATAAAATTCCTAGACTGGGCGTCAAAGTTTCTGTTTTTCAGCAAGATCAAATCAACTATCACCGTAGACCATCCCAAAGGTCTTACTTGGCACAAACACTAATTAAAACACTAAAACACAATTACTACAGAGGTAATAATGTGTAATTTATTCAAGAACAGAAACAAAACAAAAAACATAAAAATAAAATTGGGTTGCCTCCCAACAAGCGCTATTGACTAACGCCCGTAGCTAGGCATAACGATTTCAATGATGTTCACATAAAAAGTAGTAATTGAGATATGCAAAAGAGCATCATGAATAGCATTAAAAACACATTTAAGTCTAACCCACTTCCTATGCTTAGGGATTTTGTGAGCAAAAATTTTATGGGAACAAGAATCAACTAGCATAGGAAGGCAAAACAAACATAAGTTCAAAACTTTGAACACATAGAGAGGAAACTTGATATTATTGCAATTCCTACAGGCATATGTTCCTCCCTCATAATAAATTTCAGTAGCATCATGAAGGAATTCAACAATATAACTATCAGATAAATCATTCTTTTCATGATACACAAGCGTAGAATTTTCATTACTCTCCACATAAGCAAATTCCTTATCATCCATGGTAGTGGGAGCAAACTCACCAAAATAACTATCATGAGACACTTGATTGACATTACCACATTGCAAATTAAAACCATTATGATAAGTTTCATGGTTATCATTACTCATTATAGCATACGTGTGATCACCATCATCATAAATAGTAGGCATGCGATCATCATAATAAATTTGCTCATCAAAACCTGGGGGACTAAAAATATCAAACATAGCATCCCCGAGCTTGTGTCTTTGCATTTCATTAGCATCATGGATATTTAGAGAATTCATACTAGCAACATTGCAATCATGCTTTTCAATCAAGGAGCTATCATGAATCACCTTATAAATTTCTTCTTTCAACACTTCATCAAAAATTTCAGATTCATGATTTTCAAACAAAACTTCATGGAGATAATCAAGTGCACTCAACTCACTAGCCATTGGTTCATCATAATTTGTATTTTGAAAAGATTAGCAAGTGGATGAGGATCCATATTAATAGATTTTTAGCAAGCGAAGATGCTTGCAAATAGAAGATACATGGCAACACAAGCAAAGATAACAAACAAGCAAACAAAAGGAGACCCGGCGAGAAAAAGGAGAACGAGAAAGAAGGCAAATAAAACGATGCAAATCCTTTTGCTTTTTTCTGAAAATCATTTTAGAAGTGGGGGAGAGGAAAACGAGAGGCAAATGGCAAATAATGTAAATGCAAGAGATGAGTTTATGATGGGTACTTGGTAGGCTTGATGTAGACCTCCCCGGCAACGGCGCCAGAAATTGGCAAGTTGACGGGAGAGTTCTTGTCTTGACTTGCTATGTATCCTCCCCGGCAACGGCGCCAGAAATTGGCAAGTTGACGGGAGAGTTCTTATCTTGACTTGCTATGTATCCTCCCCGGCAACGGCCCCACAAATTCTTCCTGCTACTTCTTGAGCTTGCGTTGGTTTTTCCCTTGAAGAGGAAAGGGTGATGCAGCAAAGTAGAGATAAGTATTTCCCTCAGTTTTGAGAACCAAGGTATCAATCCAGTAGGAGGTACAAGCAAGGCCCCAATCTATGCACCTGCACAAACAATCAAACACTTGCACCCAACGCTATAAAGGGGTTGTCAATCCCTTCACGGTCACTTGCAAGGATGATATCTGATAGAGATAGATATAAAAGATTACTAAAAGTAAAATTAAATAAAAGTAAAAAAAATGCAGCAAGGTATTTTTGGTATTTTTGGTTTATAGATCTGAAAATATATAATGGAAAATAGACCCGGGGGCCATAGGTTTCACTAGAGGCTTCTCTCTTGAAGGAAAACAATACGGTGGGTGAACAAATTACTGTCGAGCAATTGATAGAAAAGCGCAAAGTTATGACGATATCCAAGGCAATTATTATGCATATAGGCATCACGTCCGTGTCAAGTAGACCGAAACGATTCTGCATCTACTACTATTACTCCACACATCGACCGACTCCTGCCTGCATCTAGAGTATTAAGTTCATAAAGAACAGAGTAACGCCTTAAGCAAGATGACATGATGTAGAGGGATAAACTCAAGCAATATGATGAAAACCCCACCTTTTTATCCTTGATGGAAACAATACAAATACATGCCTCGCTACCCCACTTTGTCACTGGGTGAGGACACCGCAAGATTGAACCCAAAACTAAGCACCTCTCCCATTGCAAGAACTACCGATCTAGTTGGCCAAACCAAACCAATAACTCGAAGAGAAATACAAAGATATGAAATCATGCATATAAGAATTCAGAGAAGATTCAAATAATATTCATAGATAATCTGATCATAAATCCACAATTCATAGGATCTCGACAAACACACCGCAAAAGAAGATTACATCGGATAGATCTCCAAGAACATCGAGGAGAACCTGGTATTGAGGATCGGAGAGAGAGAAAAAGCCATCTAGATACTAGCTATGGACCCGTAGGTCTGAGGTAGACTACTCACGCTTCATCGGAGGAGCAATGGAGTTGATGTAGAAGCCCTCCGTGATCGAATCCCCCTCCGGCAGATTACCGGGAAAGGCCCCAAGATGGGATCTCACGGGAACAGAAGGTTGCGGCGGCGGAAAAGTATTTTTTGTGGCTCCCTCTGATGGCTTGTCGTCTGCTGCCAGGTCTTCTGACCTCTTCTCCAAGTCTTCTAGATGTCTTCTGGTCCAAGAAAAATCATCGCGAAAGTTTTATTTCGTTTGGACTCCGTTTGATATTCCTTTTCTGTAAAACTCAAAAATAGGGAAAAACATAAACTGGCACTAGGCTGTAGGTTAATAGGTTAGTCCCAAAAATAATATAAAATAGCATATTAATGCATATAAAACATCCAAAACAGATAATATAATAGCATGGAACAATCAAAAATTATAGATACGTTGGAGACGTATCACATATCTTCAGGACTGAGAAATAAGATACCCCTCTTATTTGTAGTGGGTTTAGGCGGTGGTTCAGGAAGAGTCCAATCATCATAATTCTTCAATATGTTATTCAATAATTCCTCAGCTTGTTCAATAGTTCGTTCCCTGAAAACACAACCAGCACAACTATCTAGGAAGTCCCTAGAAGCATCGGTTAGTCCATTATAAAAGATATCAAGTATTTCATTTTTCTTAAGAGGATGATCAGGCAAAGCATTAAGCAATTGGAGAAGCCTCCCCCAAGCTTGTGGGAGACTCTCTTCTTTAATTTGCACAAAGTTAAATATTTCCTGTAAGGCAGCTTGTTTCTTATGAGCAGGAAAATATTTTTCAGAGAAGTAGTAAATCATATCCTAGGGACTACGCACACAACCAGGAGCAAGAGTATTGTACCATGTCTTAGCATCACCCTTTAATGAGAACGGAAATAATTTAAGGATATAATAGTAGCGAATCTTCTCATCATGAGCAAAGAGGGTGGCTATATCATCCGGCTTAGTAAGGTGTGCAACTATAGTTTCAGTTTCAACCAAAGTAATTAACTCTGGTTCGATAGAGAACTCATAATCCTTATCGGTAACAAAGATATGTGAAGTAGCAAACTTAGGATCACATTTCATTCTAGCATTCAAAGTCTTTTCCTTATACTTGCGCAACAATTTCTTAAGATCGTTTCTATCCTTGCAAGAAAGAATTTCTCTAGTTATCTCTTCGTCCATAACATAACCTTCAGGTATCTTAAGCATTTCAAACTTAGGAGACCTAGGACTAGTAGGTGTTTCATATTCATCATCAGTTTCATAAGCTTCATCAGTTTCAGCAATCTCATCAATTTCAGTGGTTTCATTCTCTTTAGCTCTAGCAATTTGTTCATCAAGAAATTCTCCTAGTGGCACATTATCATCAAGCATGGTACTAGCATCATCAATAGCATAATTCATAGCAGAGGTAGCATCATTAATAACTTGCGACATATCAGGATTACTAGCATGTGGTGGTGTTGCAAGCTTACTCATAACAGAAGGTGAATCAAGTGCAGAGCTAGATGGCAGTTCCTTACCTCCCCTCGTCTTAGAGGGAAAAATCTTAGTCTTCGGATCCTTCAGATTCTTCATAGTGATAAGTTGATATAAATCCCAAGTGACTCAACAAATATTGCTATGCTCCCCGGCACCGGCGCCAGAAAAAAGGTCTTGATAACCCACAAGTATAGGGGATCGCAACAGTTTTCGAGGGTAGAGTATTCAACCCAAATTTATAGATTCGACACAAGGGGAGCCAAAGAATACTTGAGAGTATTAGCAATTGAGTTGTCAATTCAACCACACCTGGAGATTAAATATCTGTAGCTAAGTGATCAGTAGCACAGTAATATGATAGTTTGATAGCAGTAGTGACGGTAACAGTAGTAGCAAAAGTTTTGTAGTAGTTGGAACTGCAGCAGCAGCAATAGTAACTTAGCGAGAACAATAAGTGGAAAGCTCGTAGGCACTGGATCGGTAACTTGTTGGATGCTATTCATCATATAACAGTCATAACCTAGGGCGATACAGAACTAGCTCCAGTTCATTAATGTAATGTAGGCATGTATTCCGTAAATAGTCATACGTGCTTATGGAAAAGAACTTGCATGACATCTTTTGTCCTACCCTCCCGTGACAGCGGGGTCCATAAGGAAACTAAGAGATATTAAGGCCTCCTTTTAATAGAGAACTGGAACAAAGCATTAACACATGGTGAATACATGAACTCCTCAAACTACGGTCATCACCGCGAAGTATCCCAAATATTGTCACTATGGGGTTGACGGATCATAACACGTAATAGGTGCATACGACTAGGCAAGATCGGATCAAGAATACAGATATAGAGATGATAACATAAACGATTCAGATCTGAAATCATGGCACTCGGGCCCTAGTGACAAGCATTAGGCATAGCAGAGTCATAGCAACATCAATCTCAGAACATAGTGGATACTAGGGATCAAGCCCTAACAAAACTAACTCGATTACATGATGAATCTCATCCAACTCCTCACCGACCAGCAAGCCTACGAAGGAATTACTCACTCCCGATGGGGAGCATCATGGAATTGGCGATGGAGAAAGGTTGGTGATGACGAAGACCGAAGATTCCCCTCTCCGGAGCCCCAAACGGGCTCCTGATCTGGCCTCCCGATGAAGAACAGGAGGTGGCGGTGGCTCCATATCGTAAAACGCGATGACACTTTCTCTCTGATTTTTTTCTCCAAAAATAGGAATTTATAGTGGCAGAATTAGGGTCAGTGGGGCCACGAGGTGGGCACAACCCACCAGGGCGCGCCCAGGGGGCCTGGCGTGCCCTGGTGGGTGCTGGCCACCCTGGCCCCCCTCTTCGGTGGATTTTGGCTCCAATAATTCACATATATTCTGAAATAATTCTCCAAAAAGTTTTGTTCCATTCCGAGAACTTTTATTTCTGCACAAAACAACACCATGGTAGTTCTGCTGAAAACAACGTCAGTCCGGGTTAGTTCCATTCAAATCATGCAAATTAGCGTCCAAAACAAGGGCAAAAGGGTGAGGAAAAGTAGATACGTTGGAGACGTATCAGATAGCACGGATGGATGTCATTTTATCGTTTGATTTCGTCCGTAGTCGGAACCTGCTCTTCTGTATGATGATTGTATATGTTGTTGTATTGATGTGATCTTGATTTAGCTTGTGGTGAGTGTAAGCCAATTCCATATGCTCATCTGTTCTTTACATGTACTTGTAATGATATCCATTCTTGCGAAACGACGAGATGCGCTTCTATCCCTGTCGAGGCCCTCGAGCCAAAATGAGGATAGGATCGCATCTTGGGCGTGACACCTGGTGTCTATATAAACCAGGGGCTTAGTTCGTAGAGGGACAAGTCAACTCATCTAGGGTTTAGCTCATTTGATCTCGACGTAGATCAGCTCTGTAACCATCATATTCATCAATACAATCAAGTAGGACGTAGGGTTTTACCTCCTCACGAGGGCCCGAACCTGGGGAAACACTGTCTCCTTCGTCCCCTATTACCCATCGATCCCAGATTCATAGTTTGGGACCCCCTACCCGAGATCCACCGGTTTCAACACCGACAGCCGGCGTCGCGCCCGTTGGTTAGGCCTCCCGGGGCCACTTGGCGTGTGTGCGATGGTCCTACCCCTCCGGCTTGTCACGGTCCGCGAAGCTCAGCAGGATTTGTATGGCTGCTCTCCAGTACTCCATCTTCTCCGGCGCAGGCGGGAAGCTCAGCAACAGTTGTGCCTGCGCTAGAGCCTGTTCCGCAGTCCTGGGCATGGAGCGGTGCGAGGCACGGGTGACGCTCTTACTCCTGACAGTGTTAGGAGGAGCGTTTTCCGCGCCGTCATGCGCTGCTCATGAGCTCCTGGAGGCTGCTGTTGAGCTTGGTCCTATGCGTCGTGGGAGGGACGCTCAGGGGTCTTGTCCGCACGCTGCCCGGGCTCGCCGCCTCGGGGGTGCTGGTCGTGGTCGCCTTACAAAGGGCGTGGTAGAGGCGTAGTCGCCTTCGCCATTGCCGCCGTGGTTGCTGTTGTTTTAGCCCCAGCCCCGACACCGCTGGTGCATTCCGCTCCCCTACGACGGCGGGGTCCGGGTCGACACTCGCGGAGCCCTGCTTGTTGTTGTGGCTGCGCTCAGGAGCGGGGTGAGCGCGATGGTCTCCTTCGTCAGCGCTGCTGATGGCCGCCTGAGATGGCAGCTTGGATGTGGTTGCAGCAGGAGTCGTTGTTCCCTTGGCTTTCTTGGGAGCCATGGGCGATGATGAAGCTGCTGGTGAAGGTGCGCAAAGACCGGTGAAGGTTCATGCCGGAAACGCCCCCTACCTGTCGCACCAAAGATGTTGGGGATGCGACGATCTATGGATCCGACAAGGACCCTTCGTAATCAGGTGAGTAGGTTTCCGACACAAAGAGCATCACAGATCTCTGCGTACGCGAGGAAGGTTTACACAAGTTCGGGCCGCCGGAGCGTAAAACCCTATGTCCCGTGTTCTCGTGGATTATGGGTATTCACAGTACAAGGCACAACAACCCCGAAAAGAGGTGCCTCGGGAGTGCAGCTACGCGTGTAGAGTGAACAGGGTTTCAACCTTTCTAAAGGTAGCCATGGGCCTCCTTTTATAGACAAAGGGGTTACCATAGTGGAAAATAGTCTTTACACCTGGCGAACAGTGGATACTGCTTCTTGCTAGAGTGTCAGCAGAGGTGGTAGTGGGAAATACCTAACTCTGACGGACTAGGACAGGCGCATTGAATGCGCTGTGAGGTGTCAAGATGGCGACGTCTCCCAGCAAGGATTGCATCTCCTTCTGTGCCGTCCACCCAGCTACCTTCTATTCTTTTGCCACGCCATAGGACGGGTGTAGTTAAAGCTGCTGTAAATCCCTTCGCGCTGCCACGTGCCCCGGCCGGTTCCACCTATCTTCCTGCTCGCTCGCCACCTGGTCGATGTAGACAACCATCCTGTCGACGTGGAGCTGAGCCTTGGCGGGTGCGCTCATCCTTGAGCCCTCGGCAAGGTGTCTTGCCGGGTTTGCTTGGCCCTTGCTTGTTGTTGTTGGAGGAATGCTCGTGCGTGGCAAGGTCTTGCCGGTCTGGAGGCTGCAGCGTCTGGTGCACACGGGTGTTAAGGACCCCGTTTCTTAGTACACCGACACTAGGCTTGCCTCTAAGAATGGCTGAAGTGTTGTTGGTGATCATGTTTTCCGGATCTTAGGATATCGTTAAGTGTAAAGATAGTCCTACAACAACATTGAGAGTATGACGTTAGAAGAACGATGATATGTCTCCAACGTATCTATAATTTTTGATTGTTCCATGCTATTATATTATCATACTAGGATAGTTTTTGAGTAATAATTTACCAATTTATATTATTTTTTAGCACTTACCTATTGACCCAATGCCCAGTGCCAGTTGTTGTTTTCTGCCTGTTTTTTTTTACTTTTCAAGTTTACAGTACAAAACGAAGTCCAATTGCCCTGAATTTTTTATGATTTTTTCTGGACCAAAAGAAGACCAGGAAGCTTTGGGAGAAGACCAAAGGCCACATGAGGGAGGCACAAGCCAACAGGACGCGCCCAGGGGGGTAGGCGTGCCCTGATGGCTTGTCCCTCCCTGGTGGACCTCCTACCCACGTTCTCTGGCCTATAAATTCACATATATTCCAAAAATCCTACAGGGCATCTCGAAACACTTCTTCATCATGATGACTATGCTACTGCTTTGTTTCACATGCACTTGAGTACTTATTCCGCTGCGAGTAGTTCGTCACTTAGCAAATTCCTCAACTAGTAATTCCTCAGTGAAGAATTTATAAAAATCGCCTATTCACCCCCCTCTAGTCGATATAACGCACTTTCAACTATGTTACCCAACAATGGTATCAGAGTCAGGTTCTATGAGTAGATGTAGGTTTCGATCTAGATCACATGTGGGTGTGAGGGTTTTATGTTCTTGTTATGCTTCCCTTGAGTGTTTCTTCAGTTTAGGTTATTGACAACATGATGTAGCTTTGTACAAAGTTCTAGCAATCGATCGACTCTGACTATCGACAATCTGCTAATAATTCTTTGGGCTTCATCATAGTCAAGAATAGTGAACTGCCGCAAACACAAGTGGGCGATGAAGATGAACGATCTTCTAGGGGGTCATGCGTATTTGACAAAGTTTAGTGTGGGGCTAGAGATTTTTAATTGAATGAAAGTACAACTTCTCCCTAGGTGGTTCTGATCGATAAGGTGCAATATGTTGATTGGAAATATATTGAAAACAATGTTGACTACTTCCCCCATGTTCACGAGAGTTTTCGTTTGATGGGAATTGATGCTTTTGTTGGTAAGAAGATGACTGCTTGGACTGACGAGCTCATCATGCAGTTCTACTCCACCGACACTTCTACCCCGATGAAAGGATTGTGTGGATGTCAGAGGGAGTTAGGTACCAACCCACGGTTGATGAGTGGGCAACGCTCATTGGTGCCCCTGAGGTCAAGGATGGTGATGTGGATGTCTATGCAGACACCAAGAAGGGCCACAACTCTATGGCCAACATGAACATACCCACTCCCAAGGAACACATGACGTCTCATATGCTTGGCTCAGTCTATTTCTTGCTAGCAGGACTTCCCACCTCCAACACCATCATGAGGTACACTTTGATGCCTAAGTCAGGAGATGAGAAGATGATCATAGGATATTCCATCAACATGTTGCACCTTGTCGACCAGAACACCAGATTTAGAGTGATGGATCTTATTGTTGAGACCATCAAGAGGACTGCTATTGGCCAGAAGATATCATGTGGATATGCACCTTTCATTAAGATGCTCATCAACTCCAAGGTTGGTAGCAAGGTATATCTGCTAGATCGCGCGCACCTGTTGATACGTCTCCAACGTATCGATAATTTATGAAGTATTCATGCCATATTTACCTATATTTACAATACTTTTATATGGTTTTGATGCACTTTATATGATTTAATTAGAACTAACCCGGACTGACGTTGTTTTCAGTAGAATTATCGTGGTGTTGTTTTTTGTGCAGAAAATAAAAGTTCTCGGAATCGCCCAAAACTTTTTGACGATTTTTTCTGGAGGAAATAAGAAATACTGGAGTGAAGAATCATCTGAGGGGGCCACCTATTGGTGCCAAGCCAACAGGGCGTGCCCACCCCCTGGGCACGCCCTGATGGCTTGGGACCACCTCGTGGCTCCGGTTGACGTGATTCCAACGCTGAAAAATCCTATATATTGGGAAACCCCCAGAAGTTAACCTAGAAGTTCTGCTCCACCGCCGCAAGCCACTGCACCGAAGAAAACTCATCCGGAGCCCTATTCCGGCACCCTGCCGGAGGGGGCAATCAACATCAGAGACCATCTTCATCATCCCAATGGTGTCCATGACGAGGAGGGAGTAGTTCACCCTCTGGGCCAAGGGTATGTACCAGTAGCTATGTGATCTCTCTCTCTCTCTCTCCCCCCCTCTCTCTCTCGTGTTCTTGAGATGTCACGATCTTGATGTATCATGGGCTTTGTTAATATAGTTGGATCATATGATGTTATTCCCTTGCTACCTTGTTGTAATGAATTGAATCTTTCCCTTGAGATTTTGTTATGTCGGATTGAATATTGGATTTCAGATCACTTGATGTATGTCTTGCATGTGGATACCCATGGTAACAATGGGGTGTTCTATTGATTCACTTGATATACGTTTTGGTACTCAACTTGCGGATTTCCGTGGTGACAATGGGGTAATCTATGCACATGGGTTGATACACATTCTTGTCCTACTTTCTCCGATAGAAATCTTGGGGTACTCTTTGAAGTTCTTTTGCATGGATTGAATATGATGAATCTGAAATTGTTTGATGCATGTCGTATAATTGAATCATGGATACTTGTGGTGGCATTGGAGTATCTAGGTGACATTAGAGTTGATTGATGCGTATCATATGGTGTTATTTTAGTACGAACTCTAGGGTTGTTTGTGACACTAATACGTCCATTTTGCATCATGATTTTCTATTGATATTTATGCTATTCTTGTTCATAATTCCACTTTATGATACAATTCTTATGCCTTTTCTCTCTGAATTTACAAGGCACATCACAAGGAGGGAAATTACTGGGAACTGGAATTCTGGAATATATTGGACCCCAAATGACCTAAAACTTTTTGTGAATTATTTCTGGAACATATGAAGAATTATGGAGCAAAGAACTACCGAAGGGGGCTGCCTGTGGGTCACAAGCCAAGAGGGCACTCCCACCCCTTGGGCGTGCCCTGTTAGCTTGTGGGGCCCACGTGGCTCCCCCGACCCTAATTCCAGTCCTATAAATACACATATGATGTGAAAGAATAAGAGAGGAACTTTCGAGACGAAGCGCCGCCGTCTCGGGGCGGAAACCTGGGCAAAAGGCCCTTTTGCACTCCGGCAGGCTAATTCTGCCGGGGAAACTTCTCTCCGGGAGGGGGAGATCGAAGCCATTATCATCACCAACGTTTCCTCCTTCGTGGGAGGACCAATCTTCATCAACATCTTCACCAGCACCATCTCATCTCAAACCCTAGTTCATCTGTTGTATTCAATCTTTGTCTCAAAACCTCAGATTGGTACCTGTGGGTTACTAGTAGTGTTGATTACATCTTGTAGTTGATGCTTGTTGGTTTAGTTGATGGAAGATATCATGTTCAGATCCTTAATCATCATTATTACACCTCTTATCTTGAACATGTTGATGATGTGTGAGTAGTTACTGTTGTTCCTGAGGATATGGGAGAAGTCTTGTTATAAGTAATCATGTGAAGTTGGTATTCGTTCGATATTTTGATGATATGTATGTTGTTGCTTCCTTTAGTGGTGTTATGTGAACGTCAACTACGTGACACTTCACCATCTAATGTGCCTAGGGAAGGCATTGTGGAGTGATAAGTAGATGATGGGTTGCTAGAGTGACAGAAGCTTAAACCCTAGTTTATGCGTTATTTCATAAGGGGCTGATTTGGATCCATACGTTTCATGCAATGGTTAGATTTATCTTAATTCTTATTTCGTAGTTGCGGATGCTTGCGAGAGGGGATAATCATAAGGAGTTTGCTTGTTCAAGTAAGAACAACACCTTAGCACCGGTCCACCCACATATCAAATTATCAAAGTAACGACCGCGAATCAACTCAACATGATGAACATGACTAGACAGATATTCCCATGTGTCCTCAGGAGCACTTGCTTTACATAAGAGTACTTTCAGGCCTGTCCTTTGCTATAAAAAGGATTGGGCTACCTTGCTGAACCTTTGCTACTATTGTTACTTTTCACTTGTTACGTATTATCTTACTGCAAAACTATCTATCACTATTACTCCTAGCACTTGCAGAGAATACCTTGCTGAGAACTGCTTATCATTTCCTTCTGCTCCTCATTGGGTTCGACACTCTTACTTATCGAAAGGACTACTATTGATCCCCTATACTTGTGGGTCATCAAGACTCTTTTCTGGTGCCGTTGCCGGGGAGTGAAGCGTCTTTGGTAAGTGGAATTTGGTAAGGAAACATATTCGGTACGTGCTGAAATTTATTGTTGCTTAGTACTATGGACAATCATCCTTTGAGTGATTTGTTCGGGGCATCTTCGCCCCGAACTGAAGTTGAAAAAGTTGCTCCTCAATTTACTGAACCTACTGAAAATATATTTTATGAGATTCCTTCGGGTATGTTAGAGAAACTGTTAGCTAATCCTTATGCAGGAGACGGTACAACTCATCCTGATTTACACTTGATATATGTAGATGAGATTTGTGGATCATTTAAGCTTGCAGGTTTATCCGAAGACAAAGTTAAGAAGAAGGTATTCACTTTATCTTTGGAGGGAAAGACATTGATTTGGTACAAGCTATTAGATGATATTGGATCATGGGACTGGAATCGCTTGAAGATGGAATTTCATTAGAAGTTTTATCCTATGCATCTAGTTCATCGTGATCGGAATTACATATATAATTTTTGGCCTCGTGAAGGAGAAATCATCGCTCAAGCTTGGGGGAGGCTTAAATCTTTGATGCACACTTGCCCTAACCATGAGCTCTCAAGAGAAATGATTATACAAAATTTTTATGCTCGCCTTTCTCATGATGTTCGATCAATGTTGGATTCTTCTTCCACCGGTTCTTACATGAAGAGAACTATTGAATTTAAATGGGATCTTTTGGAAAGAATTAAACGCAACTCTGAAGATGGGGAACTCGACAAAGGTAAAGATTTAGGTATAAAGCTTGAGTTTGATTGTGTTAAATCTTTTATGGAAACTGATACTTTTCATAAGTTTAGCAATAAATATGGGCTTGACTCTGAAATAGTAGCTTCTTTCTGTGAATCATTTGCTACTCATGTTGATCTCCCTAAGGGGAAGTGGTTTAAATTTCATCCACCTATTGAAGATTTATTAGAGGAACCCACTAAGGTTAAGAAGGAAATAATTGTTAGCCATGTTGATACTTTTGTTCCTACTTCTTACATTGAGAAACCACCATTTCGTGTTAGAATTAAGGAACATGCTAAAGCTACAAACGTGGTTAAGGATCTCCTAGTTGATAATATTGATGGACATGTTATTTACTTCTGTGATGAAGCTGCTAGAATTTCAAAACCTGTTAGAAACGAGCATGATGAGTTAGATAAGCATAAACCAGTTGTTGGCATGCCCGTTATTTCTGTTAAGATTGGAGATCATTGTTATCATGGTTTTTGTGACATTGGTGCTAGTGTTAGTGTTATACCTTTTACCTTATATTAGAAATTATCAATGACATAGCACCCTCTAAAATAGAAGATATTGATGTCACTATTAAACTTGCAAACAGAGACACCATATCACCACCTGGGATTGTTAGAGATGTTGAAGTCTTGTGTGGAAAATTTATATACACACCGATTTCTTAGTACTTGGTTCCAAACAAGATAGCTTTTGTACCATTATATTTGGTAGACCTTTCTTAAATACCGTTAATGCTGAAATTAATTGTGTTACTGAGAAGGTTAAGGTAAGCTTTGGTGATGTATCTCATGAATTTAATTTCTCTAAGTTTGGTAGACAACCACATGAGAAAGAGTTACCTAATAAGGATGAAATTATTGGTCTTGCTTCCATTGTTGTGTCTCCTACTGATCCTTTAGAACAATATTTGCTAGACCATGAGAATGCTATGCATATGAATGAAATAAATTAAATAGACGATATATTCTTTAGACAAATACCTATAGTGAAACACAACTTGCCTGTTGAGATCTTAGGGGATCCTCCTCCACCCAAGCGAGATCCCGGGTTTGAGTTAAAGAAATTACCTGATACTTTGAAATATGCTTATCTTGATGAAAAGAAGATATATCCTGTTATTATTAGTGCTAACCTTCCAGAGCATGAAGAAAAGAGGTTACTCAAAACTTTGAAAAAGCATCGAGCTGCTATTGGATATACTCTTGATGATCTTAAGGCCATTAGCCCCACTCTATGTCAGCACAAGATTAATATGGAGCCAGACGCTAAACCTGTTGTTGATCATCAACGCTGCTTGAATCCTAAAATGAAAGAGGTGGTAAGAACTGAAATATTAAAGCTTCTGGAGGTAGGTATAATGTATCATATTGCTGATAGTAGATGGGTAAGTCCTGTTCAGTGTTTTCCTAATAAAGGAGGTATGACTGTTGTCCCAAATGATAAAAATGAACTTATACCACAAATGATAGTAACTGGTTATAGGATGGTAATTGATTTCAGGAAATTAAACAAAGCTACTAGAAAAGATCATTACCCCTTGCCTTTTATTGATCAAATGTTAGAAAGGTTATCTAAGCACACACATTTTTGCTTTCTTGATGGATACTCTGGATTTTCTCAAATACCTGTGTCAAAAGAGGACCATAGAAAACTACTTTTACTTGTCCGTTTGGAACTTATGATTATAGACGTATGCCTTTTGGTTTATGCAATCGACCTGCTACCTTTCAAAGATGTATGACTGCTATATTCTCTGACTTTTGTGAAAAGATTGTTGAGGTTTTCATGGATAATTTTTCTGTTTATGGGACTTCTTTTGATGATTGCTTGAGCAACCTTGATCGAGTTTTGCAGAGATGTGAATAAACTAATCTTGTCTTCAATTGGGAGAAGTGCCACTTTATGGTGAATGAAGGCATAGTACTTGAGCATAAAATTTTTGAACGAGGTAGTGAGGTAGATAAAGCTAAAGTTGATGCAATAGATAAAATGCCAAGTCCTAAAGATGTTAAAGGTATAAGAAGTTTCCTTGGTCATGCTGGTTTCTATAGGTGTTTTATTAAAGATTTCTCAAAGATTTCTAGGCCATTAACTAATCTCCTTCAAAAAGATATTACATTTATTTTTGATGATGATTGTGTAGAAACCTTTGAAATACTTAAGAAAGCCTTAATCTCTGTACCTATTATTCAACCATTTGATTGGAATCTACTATTTAAAATTATGTGTGATGCTAGTGATTATGCTGTTGGTACTGTTCTAGGGTAAAGAGTAGACAACAAATTGAATGTTATTCATTATGCTAGTAAGACCCTAGACAATGCTCAAAGAAATTATGCTACTACCGAGAAGGAATTTTTAGCAGTTGTGTTTGCAAGTGATAAGTTTAGACCTTATATTGTTGATTCCAAATTTACTATTCACAATAATCATGCTGCTATTAAATACCTCATGGAAAAGAAAGATGCTAAACCTAGACTGATTAGGTGGGTACTTTTACTTCAAGAGTTTGATTTGCATATTGTTGATAGAAAGGGAGCTCAAAATCCTGTAGCAGATAATTTGTCTAGAATGGAAAATGTTCTTGATGACCCACTGCCTATTGATGATAATTTTCCCGATGAGAAAGTGGCTGTTATAAATGCTTCCCATTGTACTCCTTGGTATGCAGATTATGCTAATTACATTGTTGCTAAATATATACCACCTTGTTTCACCTATCAACAAAAGAAAAAGTTCTTTTATGATTTAAGATATTACTTTTGGGATGACCCACATCTTTATAAAGGTGGAGTAGATGGTGTTATTAGACGTTGTGTACTTGAGCATGAATAGGAATAAATCCTACGAAAGTGCCACTCCGAGGCCTACGGAGGGCACCACGCTGGTGACAGAACTGCACACAAGGTACTACAATCCAGTTTTTATTGGCCTACTCTTTTTAAAGATGCTCGTAAGTTTGTCCTCTCTTGTGATGAATGTCAAAGAATTGGTAACATTAGTAGACGTCAGGAAATGCCTATGAATTATTCACTTGCTATTGAACCATTTGATGTTTGGGTTTTTGATTATATGGGACCTTTTCCTTCCTCTAATGGGTATGCTCATATTTTAGTTGTTGTTGATTACGTTACTAAGTGGGTAGAAGCTATTCCAACTAGTAGTGTTGATCACAACACTTCTATTAAAATGCTTAAAGTGATTGTTTTCCCGAGGTTTGGAGTCCCTAGATACATAATGAGTAATGACAGATGGTGGTTCACATTTTATTCATGGTGCTTTCCGTAAACTTCTAGCTAAATATTATGTTAACCATAGAATTGCATCACCTTATCATCCTTAGTCTAGTGGTCAAGTTGAATTGAGTAACCGAGAAATAAAATTAATCTTGCAAAAGACCGTTAATAGATCTAGAAAGAGTTGGTCTAAGAAACATGATGATGCTTTATGGGCTTATAGAACTTCTTATAAAAACCTAGTGGGAATGTCCCCATATAAAATGGTTTATGGAAAGGCTTGTCATTTACCTCTTGAGTTACAACATAAAGCTTATTGGGCAATCAAAGAACTTAACTATCATTTTAAGCTTGCCAGTGAAAAGAGGTTATTTGAAATTAGCCCATTAGATGAATGGAGGACACAAGCCTATGAAAATGCCAAGTTATTTAAAGAAAAGGTTAAAAGATGGCATGATTAGAGAATTCAAAAACGAGAATTCAATGTAGGGGATCTAGTTATTTTGTACAATTCTCGTTTTAGATTTTTTACAGGTAAGCTTCTCTCTAGATGGGAATAACCTTATATCATCGAAGAGGTTTATCGCTCCGGTGCTATCAAGATCAATAATACTGAAGGCACATACCCGAGAGTGGTTAATGGGCAAAGAATTAAACATTACATCTCAGGTACGCCCATTAATGTTGAAACTAATATTATTCAAGTAATGACATTGTCGGGGCACGGATGCTCACGATCACCTATGGGACCAGAGGTCCCTTGTGGTTCGGCAAGGGGGGTCACGTTGCACGAAGAGCGGAGAGCATGAGACGGCGCAACAATAAGGACACAGGCATTTTACCCAGGTTCGGGCCGCTGCTAAGCGTAAAACCCTACTCCTGCTTTTTGGTGGATTAATTGGAGGAACACGAAGAACGCAGAGCGCCTAACCCCAGCAAGGACTGCTGTCGGGGAAAGAGCGGCTATGCGAGTACAAGTGTTCGGGGGTTCGAATTGCCAACCTTGAGCTAGGTTGCCTTGGGCCTCCTTTTATAGTGCAAGGGGTTACCACAATGGCAAAACAGGCATTATCTATCGATTAGATAGCTAAGCAGAGCTATCATACCTAAATCTAGCATTTAGGACAAAATGCCATGACTACCTGCCTAGCTGGCGCTTGGGAGTGCATCCCCGGCAAGCTCTTGCCACCACTTGGCCGGTCGTTGCTTAAGATCTTGACACGCTGTAGGGCTGGTGTCAACCGAGCGTAACTTGCCTTCCAATGTGTCGCCACGTGTTTAACGAGAACTGATTAGCCGCCCGAGGGCTCGACACCGCATCGATAAGTGACAGGCGTAGCGATGCGGTGGAGCGGTGGCTGGGTAGCTCACGCCTGCCGGGAAATGGCTTGCCGGGTCTTCTGTGAGGTATGTACGTCTTGGTCCCCGGGAAGCGTCGGGGACATGCTTGGCGCGTCGCAGCCCAGGCTTGGGTTGCCACGTTGATCTTGCTGGAGTCTTGGTCTTGATTGATGGCGGGTTGGCTTGACCTTCTGCAAGTTGTGACTGCCGGGCGCCGATGGCCGTTTGTCCGGGCATATGTCAGGGGAAAATGAACACCCCTGTTTGTTTACCCCGACATAAGCCCCCGGGCCTGAGCCATACGTGTCACTTGGCACGTTGGGTTAGGTCCCTAACAGTGCACGGACACGCGGTGGAGGGTTTCTGCTCTTCCATTCACGTCCACTTCGCGCAATTATCGCGGGAAGTGGGGTCATGGACGGGAGCCGTTGGAGAATAAAAGGAACTGCCAGTAATAAAACGACAGTTTTCCGAAAAGATAGCGAAGAGACAGCCCTCGCACGAGTCCCCTGATAAAAAGGACAACGCATAGGGGCGCTGCTCATTCGCATCCTTTTCTCCGTCCTTCATCTTCCCCCTCAAGCCAAGAAACTGCTTCCACCGCCACTCTCGTCCCACCGAGCGCCGTCGGACCACCTGCCGCCCTTGAAGGCTTCCAAAATGGGGCAGAAAAAGGCTGGCAACAAGGGGAAGCAGGCGGCCACATCCACGGACCTGGTGGCTGAGGAACGGAGGAGGAAAGCGAAAGAGCTCGAGAGGCGGTGACATGGAGATGTGGTTATCTCTACGTCGAGCTTGGATGGCAACACTCTGATCGAGAGGTACGCCTATATGTGGGGGCGGTTGACAAAGGGGCATGGATCGCCTCAAGTTTTGCCGGACAGCCCCAAGGAGAAGAAGCCCTCAGATTCGTACCACTTCTTCTGCGCATACTTTTACTGCGGTCTTGCACCTCCCTTTTCTGATTTCTTCTGTGCCATGATGGCAACATATGGATTCCACCTTTTGGATTTCACGCCCAATGCGATGTCTTGCATGGCGATATTCGCCCATCTATGCGAGAACTTCGTCGGAGTTGCCCCCAATGTGGACTTGTTGAAGCACTTCTTCCTTCCTCAGATTGAGGACAAATCCCACCGCTCCGGAAACATAAGATGCATCCCTCGGGATAAGAAGGAGTACCTTTCCAGGAATCTGCGCGGGAAATGGGAAGAATGGAGGGGCTATTGGTGCTGGATCAAGGACGACAAGGCCCCCGAGTATTGTCGGGCGCGGACTGAATGTGTTACGTGTGGCAGTGACTGGGGGAAGCCTGGCCCAACTGACAGCAAACTCCGCTTGGCGCTGAACAGGATAATCCGTCTCAAGGCTGCCGGGCTGACCATTGAACAGGTGGGGGCAGACTTCCTCTGCCGCCGCATCGCTCCTTTGCAAAAGAGGGACCGGTTTGCTTGGGAGTTCAATGGCCCCGCCGATTGGATGCGCTTGTACCCCATTCCCGCCAAAAACCCGACGGCCTACTGCCATGGCTGGCTATGCGACCAGTTGTTTGGTCATTTCAGGACACACCGTCTGCTGGAGAAAGTCATCCCGCTGCACTGCAATTCTGCCAGGAATCAGATTCTCCAATGGATGCTGGAATGCGACGCTTTCGGTGTGAAATCTGACTGGGAGCTGCCTGCCCTGGAGAGCGAGATGGAGTGGATCTCCGCTTTGGAGGAGAGAGCTATCAAACCGGAGGACAACTTGACCGCGCCGACCAGGGAGGCGGAGAGGGCCTTTATCTCCGGACGAATCGCGGAGGACAAGGCCGTCAGGACCACCAGGGGAGCAGCCTCCGGAGGAGAAGAGGAGCCTGGGGATGACGGCTCTTCTGATGAGGAGGGCGAAAATCTTGCTCCGGAGGATTCTGCCGGGCTGGAGCTTGCCGGGGCTAGCGGTTCCCAAGCCGCGGCAACAGGGGCCCAGGTGGAGGGCGAGGCGGAAGGGGCGAAGGACCCGGAGGTGGTAGAGGAGGGGCTCGAAGAGGGACCCCAAGCTCCGGAGCCGGGTCGCTGCCCCTGTCTACGCACCAATCGAGAGTTAACGGCCTCCGCGTCTTCGCGAAGTTCCTCGAAGGTGAAGAGGACGACTGCCAAGGGCGGCGGGCGTGAAGTAGCACGTCGCCAATCCTCACGTCTTGCTCAGACCAAGGCATCCCCCACCAAGCGGCGGAAGGTGCATGGGGTGGATCCCAGCCCCCCGTCGAGTCCAACTCCTCCGTCAGGCTCGCCCTTGCCGGCAGTCCTGGCCTCTCTGCCAAGCCCTGCCCCTCCAACTTTGAAAAGGAGCCAAGCAACTCCACCGCCTGCGTTGTACGAGCTGGGCTCAATGCTCCTTGCCTCGGAGTAAGTTTTGTTGATCCCAGCTTCCATCAGAAGGCTTTCAATTTTTAATCTTCCTGACTTGATCATGTATGGTTGACCTTGACAGGGACGAAGATGATGAGACTCTTGCACACAGGGTCAAGAGGGCCAAATCTGCCGCGGGCTCGGACCTTGCAGCAGGCGGAGGCTCTACAGGGGACGCGGAAGGGAATCCCGTGTCTAGCCCCAGCCCAGTCCTCTTCGCGAAACCCAAGCGATGGTCTCGTCTGTTGGCGGGGATAAGGAAGGGCGCCTTCCTTCTCCCGTCAGGGGAACATGAGAGGAAGATCGGAGGGAGGCCCATCCAGTGGAACTCCTTCTCCAAGATTCCCCGTCAACCGTCGCCCGTGAGGGGGATTCGCCGGCAAGGGCCTCCGCCGAGGAATCTGTTCGTGCAAGGGCCATCGCCGAAGGGGTGGCGACGGATGGCATGCCGGCGACTGATGTTGCCGGGGAAGGAGAGGTCCTTCCGCAGCATTCTCCATCGGGTATCCCTCCTGCCTGTGCTCTGGTTTCCCCAGCATCTTTTTCCTTATGTGCTTTGTTGACTCTTGATTTTCATACTTCTGTTTTGTTGTTCTACTCAGCAGTCCCACTTTTTGAAGAGTTCGAACTGCTGGAGGAGGTCGCCGTCATTGGGAAGGATGCTGCCGCGGAAGCGATGAAGATCGCTGTCGCAGAAGAACATGGCTCGGCTGCCGGGGATATTCAGGGGTCCCAGAAGGGGATGGAACAAAATCCCGACAGCATGCCCGTCCTGAGCTCAGGGGTTGAAGAGAAAACTCCCCTTCAAGCCATGATGCCTTCTTCGTCCAGCTATCCCCTGGTGTCGGCTCTGCAATCCCCGCAAAGTCATCTGGCGTTGATAACTGCTCCGTTAAGCCACACAGCTCTCGGTTCGCCCTTCTCAGCGGGTGTGGATCTCGACGAAGAGATCAACAAGATCCTGGCGCCACTATCCCAGAGGATCAAAGGGGTTCACATCACTGCTGACGCCGCCAAGGACTTGGATTTTCTGTAGTCCATAGCAGCAGGGCTTAAGGATGTTCAGAATAGGTATAGCCTCCAGTGGCAGGCGGTCAAGAAGCAGTGAGATTCGGCCGAGCTTGTGGACCAATAGTTGAGGAACAAAGGAAGCGAACTGCGCGACTAGTAAAATCGGCAGGTCCTTTCCCTCAAGAGGCAGCACGAGATGTTGTCCATGGCTAACGAGGATGTTACCGCCCAGAAGGTCCGTCTGGCGGAGCGCAAAGCGCTTCTGGACGCCAGGGAGGATGGCATCTCTATCCGGGAAGAGAACCTCGAGGCCACCCTCTGTGCCAAGGATGATGAGCTGGAGGACCGCGTCCGACAGCGTACCAAGGAGCTGGAAGATGGCCACAAGATTGCTTTTGATGCACTTTCCTCGGAATCTGTTGCTCGGCTGAAGGAGGTGACTGATGACTTGGATGTTGCTTCTGCCGCCAAAGTCGAATTTGAAGCCCAACTGACCAAACTGACAAAGGATCTTGCCGGGAGCACCAAGGAGATCGAGGCCCTCAAGGAGGAAGTGTGTAAGGCAGCTGTGACTCTGGAAGAGGTGCAATTACAGCTTTCCTCCAAGGGACAGGATCTTGATGCCGCCAACGGTACCATCTCCGAGATGAAATCCAGGCTTGCTTCCTTGGAGAGCAATCTTGAATCTGCCGAGGCCCGTGAGAAGCTGTTGCTGACGGATGTGACCCGCGCTCAGACCCTTCAAAAGGATGCCAAAGAGAACCTGGAGAACGTGGTTGAGCAGCGTGACCTCTGGATCAAGAGGATGGTCGATATCGCCGAGCGCCTTACTGCCCAGATTGCCAAGATGGACATGAAGAGCTGGGCCTATTTCGCCGGCAAGCATGAAGCCCCCAGCGTCAAGTTGACAATCTTCTTCGATGGCCTGATTGAGGGGTTGAAGACGTATGAAGAGGACAGGGCCGCCTCCTTCGCTGATGAATCCCAGAAGCTAGCACGCAATGCCCTCTTCTTGGTCTTGAGCAACCTCGCCTTCTTCCATCCGGAGCTCGATCTTTCCGATGGTTTCAAGAAGCTGCCGTCGGGCACCGACACTTCAGCTGCCACGGAGAAGGCCGGGCCTCTCGCCGATAGGATCCTCAAAGTCCCAAGGACCCAGGGAAGCCACCGGAGTTAGCTTTATATCTTCCTTGTCGCCACGTTGCCCTGTACTCAAGACACAGTAGGTATCTCGTATTAGGGCATGAACTCTCTTTATTTTATCGTTTGCCGAACTGATGTTTCTATGTAATCGTATACTATGCCCTTTGTTTCCCTTCTGGCATTCGTATGATATTCACCATTACGCGTTTCTAGTTACCCGCCAACGACGTGCTGCCGCGAATTGCTTTGAGGAACAGGTCCTTAGCTTTCTGCTGGCAAGAGCACGCTGCCGGCGGGATTACCTCGGGCAGTGTTGACGCTGCCGCGTGTTTCGTTGAGCAAGTTCGAAACAAAACACGGGCGCGAACGAACACAGTAAGGTTCTGTCACACGCAAGGTTCAACATACGAAACCTTTTGGTTCGACGAAGGGGCATATAAACGCATGTCTTAATGGAAATTGACTATTAAGTCAACTTAGCCTTTTGTCTTAGTTTTTCATGTCACCCAGGTGCCTTCTTTCTCTCGTGCCCCCTATGGTATGCGCGCAAGCATGTGCTCACCGCAGCCCTGGAAGAGAAGGAACGTAGAGAACAACAAAATGGGGATACTTGAAGATCCGATAGTCTTGCATATGGCCTGCGGCAAGAGCCTGCCGGGTAGATGTAATATTCATGATTGATTCAGGAATGGAAAAAAGAAAAAGAGGCGGGTACGGTCATCTCTTCTCTTCCCCCTTCTTTTGTTTTTGCACCCAACGGTCCCGTGGCATCCCGCGATGGGTGTACGGGACCTTGTCGTGCTTCGCCTGCCGGGAGCATCTACCAGCGGATATACTCTAGCACTTGGTTCAGGACTCGTCCCTTGGCGGGACGAATGCAAGACCGAACCTCATGCGAGCTTATCGACACTGACGACGTCATCGCCTGCCCGGAGCTAACCACAGGCGGGGAATGAGGAGGAAGAAAAGATATGGCCTGGTACATCTTTCTCCCCTTGACCTGCTGGATTACGCCATATCTCTCTGGGGCCAAGCGGACCCATTCCTTTCCGGCGTTCTCCGCTCTGGTCTCGGCCACGGAGAATGCGACGGCAGCGCCGCCTGCGCCGGTTGTGTTGCTTACGTCGCCTTCCCCACTTGCGGCCGCTGCATCGCCCGCTGCGTTCATGACTGCGCGCGCGGGAGTCCTTGAAGTGGAAAGATGCGCGGCCGTGCTAGATTTCTTCTTCGGAGCCATTGTTGAAGAAGATGATGATGAAGATTGATTCGCCGTTCACGAACTCGGGTTCGCGCAAATGATGCATGCCCCCTACCTGGCGCGCTAGAGATGTCGGGGCACGGATGCTCACGATCACCTATGGGACCAGAGGTCACTTGTGGTTCGGCAAGGGGGGTCACGTTGCACGAAGAGCGGAGAGCATGAGACGGCGCAACGATCAGGACACAGGCATTTTACCCAGGTTCGGGCCGCTGCTAAGCGTAAAACCCTACTCCTACTTTTTGGTGGATTAATTGGAGGAACATGAAGAACGCAGAGCGCCTAACCCCGGCAAGGACTGCTGTCGGGGAAAGAGCGGCTATGCGAGTACAAGTGTTCGGGGGTTAGAATTGCCAACCTTGAGCTAGGTTGCCTTGGGCCTCCTTTTATAGTGCAAGGGGTTACCACAATGGCAAAATAGACATTATCTATCGATTAGATAGCTAAGTAGAGCTATCATACCTAACTCTGGCATTTAGGACAAAATGCCATGATTACCTGCCTAGGTGGCGCTTGGGGGTGCATCCCCGGCAAGCTCTTGCCACCGCTTGGCCGGTCATTGCTTAAGATCTTGACACGCTGCAGGGTGGGTGTCAACCGAGCATAACTTGCCTTCCAATGTGTCGCCACGTGCTTAACGAGAACTGATTAGCCGCTTGAGGGCTTGACACCGCATCGATATGTGACAGGCGTAGCGATGCGGTGGAGCGGTGGCTGGGTAGCTCACGCCTGCCTGCAAATGGCTTGCCGGGTCTTCTGGGAGGTGTGTACGTCTTGGTCCCCGGCAAGCGTCGGGGACGTGCTTGGCTCGTCTCAGCCCAGGCTTGGGTTGCCGCGTTGATCTTGCTAGAGTCTTGGTCTTGATTGTTGGCGGGTTGGCTTGACCTTCTGCAAGTTGTGACTGCCGGGCGCCGGTGGCCGTCTGTCCGGGCATAAGTCAGGGGAAAATGAACACCCCTCTTTGTTTACCCCGACAGACACCGGAAGAACACATAAGAGAGACCTTCCAGAACACTCCAGACACCTGAAAAGGGGTAGGTATGTGATTCGGTAAGTAAACTAACTCCAAACATTCCATAAATATAAGTTCTCTTGGTTTTGGTATTTTAGAAAAATTACAAAAATTAAAATGAGTGAGGGGGACCCACGAGGGAGCAACGAGCCAATAGGGCGCTCCCACCCCCTCGGCACGCCCTATTAGCTCGTGGGCCCCTTGTGTGACTCTCGGACTCCGTTTTCTTAATGGTCACATATTTTGACCTACACAAAATCATTATATATACTCCAGTATGTTTTGACCTCCACATCGCAAGTTTCTCCTCTGTTCTTGTTTCGGGCTGTTTTTCTGTCAGGATCTCTAATTCAGCGAAGCACCCATGGCTCCCCCGACTCTCCACAAGAAGCATCGCATTGTCCGACCTTCGCCAGGCAGATGCCCTTATAGCGAGGTCCATTATGAATTGACTAGTGGAGAAGAGGATGCACCGGAGGCTCCAGAAGATGCTATGAAGAAGAATAAGGAAGAAGCCGAGGGAACGGGAAGAAAGAACGCCAACCACCTCTCAGAGGATTCAATCCTGGGAGATGCGCCATCACCTCTTTATGATGATATTTCCTTACCTGAAATTGATGCCTTGAATGTTATGGAATCCATCTGTGCTCAGAACACAGCTCTCACTCAGGAAGTTATTCTACTGGAAGAACAGAAGCGGGCCCTTCGGCGAATAATCGATAATCTTGAGCATCTCTTGAAGGACAAGCCTACCACATCATCACCACCATCACCCAAGAGGTACACTTGAGTACATGGGTATGGGCACCACCCTTAGCTTGTTCCAAGCTTGGGGGAGGTGCCCCGGTATCGTATCACCATCACTTTTACCATTATCATCCATCTTAGTCCGATCCTTAGTTATTTTGTGATTTAGAGGAATAAATTTAGTTTTGCTTTGCTTAGAGTGTTTGCTTTGTGATCTATCTATCTTTGTAAACGAGTGTGAGAGTTATATAATAAAGATTAGTTGAGTTTGTGTGCTTTACTCTCATGCATCAATCATCATAGCATTGAAATAAAAGAAATAGAAAAATCATATGCTAATCCCATGGGGAGAAATGACTTCACATAGAAAAACTATAAGTGATAAAAGTTGTTGGGAGTTAACAAACATAGTGTTAGTCATTGATACAATCCATGCAAATTATGATAGAGGAGAGGAGATTCACATGCAAGTACACTATCTTGGACATCTTTTATGATTATGAGCCCCCATCAAATATTATATGATGATCGAACTGTTGATGTTGGACAAGGAAGACAACTTAATGAGTTATGTTTGTCTACATACACATAGAAGTTATATTGTCTTGGATCCTCTAGCATGTGGTGCTTGCTTTAGATCTTTTGCTAGCCATAACTCTTAAACCCAATCTCTTGCCATGAGAGTCCAGCATATCTACGTATGGATTGAATAAGATCCTTCAAGTAAGTTTTCATCGGTGCATCGAGCAATAAAAATTGCTCCTAAATATGTATGATCTTTTATTGTAAGGGACAATAAGCTTTGTAAAATCTTGTGATGGCAAAGAAATAAAAGCGACAGACTGCATAATAAAGGTTGCTATCATAAGGGGCAATATAAAGGGACGTTCCTTTGCATTAAGAGCTTGCACATCCAAAAATCAAAAAAGCTCATGACAACCTCCGCTTCTCTCTGCGAATGGCCTATCTTTTACTTTCATGTATTTACTTTTATGCAAGAGTCAATAATGTTTATCCCTATTCCAACCTATTAATTCTCTAGTTGGCAAGCATCATGTGTTGGGGAAAGATCCAGATATATAATATCCAGTTGGATGTAGGTGATCTTGAGTCATTATTGTTGACATTATCCTTGAGGTAAATAAGTTGGGTGGCGAAAACAATAAAGACCCTAACTTCCTATGTGTCTGATGGAAACACTAGCTCCAAAAATATGCAATGAGTGTCAGCAATCATAGAAGACTAAATGATAGTTGAGCATGTGAACTTGCTAAACTGAAAGCTCTTACATAGACTCTTCTCTGAAGTATGATGAATTGATTGTCTCAATGACTAAGAACATAGCTTGTTGATTGTCCATAAAGTTTATGCTTCATACTTCAAAATTGTGGATAGATTGTTACTTGTTTATAAGAAGCTATATGATGAAATACTTGATGCTATGTTAATATTCATGATGCTCTCATGTCCGTATTATGTTTTTATCGACATATCTCTCTCAAATTGTGCGGTCATTATTATCGAGTTCGGCTTTTTCTTGAGGACAAGCAATGTCTAAGCTTGGGGGAGTTGATACGTCCATTTTGCATCATGATTTCCTATTGATATTTATGCTATTTTTGTTCATAATTCCACTTTATGATACAATTCTTATGCCTTTTCTCTCTGAATTTACAAGGTACATCACAAGGAGGGAAATTGCCGGGAACTGGAATTCTAGACCTGAAAACCAAGAAAAAGGGTGAAAATTCACTGGACCCCAAATGACTTGATCTTTTTGTGAATTATTTTTGGAATATATGAAGAATTATTGAGCAAAGAACTATCGGAGGGGGGTTGCATGTGGGCCATGAGCCAACATGGCGCGCCCACCCCCCTGGGCGTGCCCTATTAGCTCGTGCGGCCCATGTGGCTCCCCGACCCAAATTCCAGTCCTATAAATTCACATCTGATGAGAAAAAAAATAAGAGAGGAACTTTTGAGATGAAGCGCCGCCGTTTGGAGGCGGAAACCTGGGCAGAGGCCCTTTTGCACTCCGACAGGCTGATTCTGCTGGGGAAACTTCTCTCCGGGAGGGGGAGATCGAAGCCATCATCATCACCAATGCTTTCTCCTTCATGGGAGGACCAATCTTCATCAACATCTTCACCAGCACCATCTAACCTCAAACCCTAGTTCATCTCTTGTATTCAATCTTTGTCTCAACACGTCAGATTGGTACGTGTGGGTTACTAGTAGTGTTGATTACATCTTGTAGTCGATGCATGTTGGTTTAGTTGGTGGAAGATATTATGTTTAGATCCTTAATCATCATTATTACACCTCTGATCTTGAACATGGTGATGATGTGTGAGTAGTTACTATTGTTCCTGAGGACATGTGAGAAGTCTTGTTATAAGTAATCATTTGAAGTTGGTATTCGTTCGATATTTTGATGATATGTATGTTGTTGCTTCCTTTAGTGGTGTCATATGAACGTTGACTACATGACACTTCACTGTCTAATGGGCCTCAGGGAAGGCATTGTGAAGTAATAAGTAGATGATGGGTTGCTAGAGGGACAGAAGCTTAAACCCTAGTTTATGTGTTATTTCATAAGCGGATGATTTGGATCCTTACGTTTCATGCTATGGTTAGATTTATCTTAATTCTTCTTTCGTAGTTGCGGATGCTTGCGAGAGGGGGTAATCATACGTAGGTTGCTTGTTCAAGTAAGAACAACACCTTAGCACCGGTCCACCCACATACTAAATTATTAAAGTAACAAATGCGAATCAACTCAACATGATGAACATGACTAGACAGATATTCCCATGTGTCTTCAGGAGCGCTTGCTTTACATAATAGTACTTTCAGGCCTATCCTTTTCTATAAAAAGGATTGGTATACCTTGCTGCAACTTTGCTACTATTGTCACTTGTTACGAATTATCTTGCTGCAAAACTATCTATCACTGTTACTCACAATAGTTGCAGAGAATACCTTGCTGAAAAGTGCTTATCATTTCCTTCTGCTCCTTGTTGGGTTCGACACTCTTACGTTTTGAAAGGACTACGATTGATCCCCTATTCTTGTGGGCCATCAGACACTTATAGGAATAGCTCAATAGATTTATCGGAAAGGATAACTTTTAGGTGTTTCTACTACCTACAACAATTTCATCTTATGTTCTCCGTTAGGTATGAACTTTGGAGTGATTCTTTGTCGCACGTTGAGGGATGATCATATGATTCTATTATGTTAGCATTGTTGAGAGATTGCACTAGTGAAAATATGAACCCCATGCCTTATTTACAAGCATTTATAAAACGTTTTGCTCGTTGTCTGCCACTTGTTACCTTGCTGTTTTTTATATTTTCAGATTAAAAAACCCTATATCTACTATCCATACTACACTTGTATCACCATCTCTTCGCCGAACTAGTGCACCTATACAATTTACCATTGTATTCGGAGTGTTGGGGATACAAGAGATTTCTTGTATTTGATTGCAGGGTTGTTTGAGAGAGACCATCTTTGTCCTACACCTCCCACGGATTGATAAACATTAGGTCATCCACTTGAGGGAAATTTGCTGCTGCCCAACAAAACTTTGCACTTGGAGGCCCAACAACGTCTACAACAATAAAGCTGCATAGTAGACATCAAGTTCTTTTCTGGCGCCGTTGCCAAGGAGGTGAGTGCTTGAAGGTATATCTTTAGATCTTGTAATTGAATCTTTTAGTTTCTTGTTTATCACTAGTTTTGTTTATAAAAGAAAACTATAAAAAATGGAATTTAGGTTACCTCAATTGCTTAATCTTTATAATGTCTTTCGTGAAAATGATGGTTCGAAAAATTGTGCCAAAGTGTTAGAAGTAGTATTTAATAAAATGTTTGGCATTAAATCCTTGAATGATGGGCATGATTTCAATGTTGTTAGTGTGTCTTCTATGAATACTCGTGATACTAATGATAATTTCACTAGTCATGAAAAAATTGTTTCTTATAAGCATGTCAATTTTTGTGGAGTGAATAAAGTTTGTGAACACATGCCTTATAGGGATGATAGATTTTGTAAGAAGCATAAACATGACAAAACCAAGTGGTGGCTTAAAGGGATAAATGAATTTGCTATGAAATTATGCCCTCTTCATCCTATTACTTGTGAACTTTGCAATATGGTTGGTCATCTTAATTTCCAATGTACTTTTTCAAGATCGAATCGTGACCAAATATTGTAATAACTTGATCACCCTTGAACTTTATAATGAACTTTGTTTATTTTTGGGGTGTGAAGAATTGATAGAAAATAATAGTTGGTTTGAAGCATTCTTATTCACAGACTATTTTGAAACTAGTCTAGAGGAACTCTATATGTTTTGCGTAGTACTTTGCAATGAGAATACTTATATTGCCAACTATAGAGAGAGGGGAAAACCAATAGAAGATACAAGGAATACTAATGAAAGGGTAAAGGTCTCCCAATACCCTCCTATTGTTTCTCGTAATGAATCAGGTTGCAAGGAGGAGCTTCCCATCGAACCAATCTCTTCAATAAGAAGCTCGAAAAAATTACTTAAAACCATGCAAAATATGGTAAAGGAGAAGAAGAAGAGAAGAAAAGGTAATGGTAAAAAGGTATCCCTCTCAAATAATGTTGCTCCTATCATTGTTGAGAATGAATCCAAAAGTTGTGTGGACGATGATACACTTGATGATTATTTTGTTATGCCCACTACTTTATTGTGATGATTATGATTGGGAAGATAATGATAGTCCTTATAATATTGAAAATATTTTTGGCACTAACTTGGAAAATTATGATGATAATAATTGTTATACTATTGGTGCCATTCATTCTATTGATGATTATGCTAATGATTTGCAAAACCACAAGCATGGGGATGCAATGTTCCATGAGAATGACATGTTTGAGAATCCATTTTTCTGCATTTAATATTTCTCCCATGTTTGGGGGTGTTATGCTTAATGAAGATGATCTTTTTAGTCCCCCCACTTTGAATGATCAAATTGATTATGATGAGAACAGAGTTGCTACTTATGATGATTATTGTGATGCTACTTATGTTATAAAAAGTAGTGATGATTATTATTATAAAACATGTCATAATTATGAATACCCTTTTTTCTGAACATTACACTTTTAATGTGGAAACAATTTATAGTATTCGAGTCTCTTACGATACTCCCACTATTCTGTATGAAAAGGAATTTTCTTATGGGGACAGTAATAAATTTTCTATGCTTGTGCATTATGAAAAAAGCTTTATGTGATAGTTATATTGTTGAATTCCTTCATGATTCTACGGAAAATTATTATGAGGGAGGAACTTATGCTTGTAGGTATTGCAATAATATCAAGTTTCCTCTCTATGTGTTCAAAATTTTGAAGTTATGCTTGTTTTGCCTTCCTATGCAAGTTGATTCCCGCTAAACTAAATTGTTTGCTTGCAAAATCCCTATGCATAGGAAGTGGGTTAGACTTAAATGTGCTTGCCATGTGATTCATGATGCTCCCTTGCATGTTTCAATTATTACTTTTTATGTGAGCATCATTGAAATCATCATGCCTAGCTAAAATGCTTTAAAGAAAAACGCTTGTTGGGAGAAAACCCAACACTTTACTTTCGGTTTTTGTGTGTTCACATGGCTACTGTAGTAATCATGTTTTGTGCCTTTTATTTCAATAATGTGCCAAGTAAAGCATTTGAGATAGTGTGGATACTTGTTAGTTTGATTCTGTGCAAAAGCAGAAACTTTTACGTCCAGTGCATAATTTCTCTGATTTTACTTAGAGTCAAAAAATTCTGAAATTTTTACATAGTTTTTCTATGCAAATTTTCTGTGCTATCCGATTTTTTCAGAATTTTTAGAGACAGGGAAGTATTGTTTAAGTTCAGATCTTCATAGATTGTTTTGTTTTTGACAGATTCTGTTTTGCATGCATAGTTTGCTTGTTTTAGTGTTTCCATATCTTATATTTAGTGGTATAAATTATGGGAATGATAGAATACAGTAGTTATTATGTGAGAACATTATGAATCCTTTCTTGACAATACCTAAGTGAATGATCTATCTTTATTACACTAACCCATATCACGAAGTTTCGTTAAGTTTTGTGTGATTGAAGTTTTCATGTTTTGGGTAAGACACCGATGTCAGGAGAATAAGTGTCGGAGAAACGACACCTATGGGATCGCGAGGATCCCTTTGCGATTCGGCAAGGGGAAAGGTTTGTCCAGAGAGCAGAACTGATGATCAACACGCGGGAATTTACCCAGGTTCGGGCCGCAAAGATGCGTAAAACCCTACTCCTGCTTGGTTGTATTAGGTGTGTTCTAGCTCAGTTCTAGGAGCGCTACAGTACACAGCAGCTACACATACCGAATGAGCTCCAGAAGATCCGATCCCCCTGTAGCTACGCCTTGGGCCTCCTTTTATACCTTCTAAGGGGTCACCAACAGTGGCGCACAGTGCATACATGAGGTGTAAAGGTAGCTACAACGTTATCATACCTAACACTGACGGTTTAGGACAAGAACATTAAATGCTCCGTTGAGGTGTCCCTAGCTTTCTTGGGGCTGGAAAAAGGGGCCGTCCCATCCCACCACTTAAGCCTATCCACCGCTAGCACCTGACACGTTACCAGGAGGACAACAACTAAAAGACAAGCTGATGATCGCACTGGAGCGGTGACAGGGCAGCGAGGGCTTGCCAGGGGCGAGCCTTGTCGGGGCCGCGAGCCATCCCGACAAGGTCTTGCCGGGGCTCCAGCCACCAGTCTTCAATCTGCTGATTATTGCCTTGTCTTGGATGCCTTCTTGACTTTATGAACTTGCATTTGGTTGACTCCCGGCAGGCCTTGCCACAGGTGTGGCTACAATTGCCCGTGCACAATTACGGGGTACTAAAGGACCCAATCCTTAGTGCACCGATAGGAGCCCCCGGGCCTGGGCCATACACAGGTGCAATGCGTTGTTGGGCCAGGCCCAAATAGTGCACGGGCACGCGTGGCAGGAGTTATCCACCGTAATCATTCCTTTTCCTGCGCCGCCCATGACGCCCATTGAATGCGGGTCGTGGGGGACGTGCGCAGCACGGTCCGTTGAAGCAGCGCGCTTGCGAAGCGTTTCAATATTATTTTAGTAAAGAGGCGGCCTTGCGTCCTCCCATAAAAAGGAATCCGTAGAGGCGCTGCTCATTTACCTCTCGTTCCCTCCAATCTGGAAACCGCCGCCATCGTCCTCTTCCTCGAGCCCAAAGCAGAGCTTTCCCCCTCATCCGCCGCCTCCACGCCTTCTCCGCCTTCAGCCTCCGCCCCCCATAGCCGCCATGCTGCCCAAGGCAAGCAGGGGCAAGGAGGTGGATGCCGCCGTCTCGGAGAGCAAGATGGCGAAGATGCGGAAGGAGCACGTCGTCTTCCCGCCGGCGCTTCATGCAGCCGCATTGAGGGAGCGATATCAGTTCATGTGGGCGACGGAAACGATAGCGCACCCGGCCACCGCCGTGAGCCCAAGTTCCTCCAGTGGCAGCCCGAACAAATACCATATCTTTGCCGATTATTTCTACTGTGGACTCTGCCCCCCTTTCTCTGATTTCTTCAACGACATCATGCTCACCTACGGCTTCCAACTTTTGGATTTCACGCCGAATGCCGTAACTTGCATGTCGTTTTCACTCGTCTTTGCGAAAACTTCGCCGGAGTAGTTCCCAGCACCGCCCTTTTCCGCCATTACTTCATTCCCCGCATCGAGAAAGGCGAGGCCCTTTCTGGTTCCGTCACTTGGATCCCATGGCCAGGAACCAAGGAGGTCTACCCAGATGGAGCTTTCCGCAAGAAATGGGATGAATGGCGGGCCAGATGGTGCTGGGTTCGGGAGACAGAGGAACCAAAAGTCCAACCTTTCTGCCTGCCGCGGGAAACGAAGATAGTGCGCAACAACGACTGGAGCGCCCTTGATCCCGAAGACAAGAAGCTCACCGTCGCTATCACCAGAATCCATCGCCTCAGAACCGCCGGGCTCTCAGTGGAGATGATAGGCGCCGACTTCCTTCGCCGGCGCATAGCCCCTCTGCAGAACAAGGGGAGGCCAGCTTGGCAGTTCAAGAACGCGGCAGACATTATGAGGCTGCGCCCTGGACTGAACGGCAATCTGACCCTTATGCAGCACACAGCTCTCTGCCAGAAATTGTTCAGGGGCGACGCGGTATGCAAGCTGCCGGCAAGCATAGCCCCTTTGTGCAACAACTCTTCACTAGGCCCAATCATTGCTATGATGCCGGCGTTTGACGCCCACAGCCTTGACAATTCTTGGATTGAGCCACCTGAAGAGCAAGTGCAGCAATTCTTCGATAACTTGACGGAGAGGGCTATCCGCGAGGAAGAAGGCCTCGTCCGTGACACCACTGAGCAGGAAGTGGCATACATTGCCAGCAGGGTGGAGGATGCCAATCTTGCCGCGGAGGCCGGCAGCATTGGCTTCGTGGAAGGGAGAACCAGCGGAGAAACGCTGCCGGAGGAGGATCTTGCCGGGCAAGACGAGACCGCAGAAGAGCAGGGCGGCACATCAGCCGAAGGCCCTTCTGCGGGGGACTCCGGCGAGGAGGAGCTGCACGAGGAGGCCCCGACTCTTGAGCCAAGGAAGAGACGCGTCCTTCGGAGCGCCGCTTCCGGGGCCGCAGTCCACCAAGCTTCTTCGAGCAGTGCAGACCCCGGCAAGGGGGCGGCCGGCAAGGCCACGCAGCGGGAAGGAGCTCCCCGGCAACCTGCGCCTGCCGCAGCCAAGCGACCCAGGAGCACTCCTCCACCTCCTCCCGTGGCGGAAGTCGACTTCGACCTCTCTGCCTTTAGCTCGGGAGAAGAGGAAGAAGAGTAAGGATCTTGCCGCATCCTTTACTTTCTAAGTTTTTGGTTTTACTTAACTCATTTGTCTTGCTTTGGCCTGTCTCTGCAGGGATACAGAAACTCTGGCGCAGAGGGTGGCGAAGAGGGCCAAGACCTCGACGGGCGAGGAACCGCCGGCAAGCAACTCTGGTGCGCCGGAGACGATCACCATCAGCTCAGAGCCTAGCCCGCGACGCAGCCCTCGACTCATCCCCCGGCGCAGCCCCCAGCCTTAGTCTATTACTCACTTTCCGCTGGCAAGTGCCGGGGTGTGCATCTTTACTGCTGACATCACTAGGCATGCAGGAGGAGGGCAGCGACAAGGAGAACCATCAGAGGCCACCCCTGACATGCCGCCTCCGTCAACCTCGCCGCCCAGGGATGGATCGCCGGCAAGGACTTCCTCTAGCGTGCTCTATCACGATGAGGAGGAGCCGGCAAGCATGGGCACCGGCAGCTCTACGCCGGCAACCAATGTTGGCACAGGTACTTGTTACTCTGTTTTCCTTCTTTTTTGTCTCCTTGAACTTCCACCTCCATCTCATCTTGATTTGTTTTCTTTCTTGGACCCCAGACATTCCCTCGGCAGAGCAAATGGACGTTGACACCGTCATCGAGCAGACCGCCAGGGATGTTGCCGCCGAGGCCGGCAGGCTTGCCGCCGAGGAGGCCGTCAAGAATGCTGCCGCCGAAGCCGCCAAGAACGCTGCCGCCGAGGCCGCCAAGGATGCCAGCGCCAAGCCGCCAGGGTTGCAGAGGAAGAGGCCGCCAAGGAATCTGCCGAGAGGGCCGGTGAGGAGGCTAGTGACCATACTGACAGCATCCCTGCCGCAGGAGCGCCAGGCGCTACGCCGGACACAAAGCCCCCAGCTGCCGGGGAGGCGGCTGTTGAGGAACAGCCACCAACATCCGAAGCTCCGTCGTCAAGCAAGTACCTCAAGATTGGCGACAACTTGTTCGTCAGCATCCCAGGCACGGCAAGCACTAGGGCGCCAACTGAAGGGGAAGTCTTTGATGAAGACGCCATCGCTGCTGCCGGACTCGAGATCGTTGGCGAACCAAGTGCCAGCGGCAGCAAAACTGAAGAGGAGAAACTTCTCTAGGCCATGAGCGACAACTACCAGAAGCTCCAAGCACTCCATCGCGCTCGAAAGGAGAAGCTAGACTCCAGGGCAGCAGTTGCCGACAAGGTGGAGGCAGATTTCCAGAAACACGTTGAGGAGACGTAAGCCTGGTTTGCCGAAGCCTTCCAGGAGTTGAGGTCAGGCCAAGAGCAGCTGAGCCAAAGATGGAATGATCTCCTCTTGAGGCAGTCCGATGTTGAAAAAGCACAGGAGGAGGCCAAACAGCAAGCTGCTGCAGACGAAGCACGCCTGAACGAACTTCGCGTTGAAGTTAAGGCTCATGACGAAGAACTTGAAGCTCGAGAGAAGGCGCTCGCCGACAAGCTCCGCGCCAAGGATGAGGAGATCGAAAGGCTTGTCGCACAGCGGACACAAGATCTGGCGCTGAAGCACAAAGAGACACTCGAGGCCCTCACCACAGATCACGCCGGCAGGCTAAAGGAGGCCGTCGACGCTGCCGGAGCTGCGGAGGCCGCCAAGAACCTGCTGGAGGAGAGGGTGAAGAAGCTGGAGGCAGATCTCGAGGACCACGGTAAGAAGATATCGATAGTCGAGACCGAGAGAGACAAGGCTCTCCACAGCCTGATGGAGACGCAAGTTGCCGTATCCGACAAGACCAAGGAGCTCTCCACAGCTAATGAATCCATCGCCGATCTGAAGATGAATCTGTCCACGCTGGAAGAAACTCTGAGAACCGCCAAGGCTCGAGAGAAGACCCTGATCAAAAGTCTCCGGGATGAGGAGGAGCTGGTCAAGAGCGCTGCCACCACCCACAACAACTATGTGCAGGGAGTGCAGATCTGGACTGAGAAGCTTGCCGATGTCGCGGAGAAGCTTGCCTCTTGACGACAGGGTGTCCCCGAGCGCCAAGCTAACCATGTTCTTTGACCGTGTGCTTGCTGCCCTGGAGCGGCTCCATTCTAACCGAACAGCTCATCTGGCCAGCGAGTCCCGCAAGCTCTGCCAAGCTGTCCTTCGCAAGGTGCTCACCAAGGTGGTATACAGGAATCCCGGCATCAACCTCGCCAACGTCTTTGACCGCCTGCAGAAGGATGCAGATCTCAAGGCGGCATAAGAGCTTGTCGCGCCCATCGTCGACAGGGTAAGCCAAGTGAAGAGAATCGAAGGCGATCACCGGGATTAGCTGCTTTTATTCCTTGCCGCCGCCATTTCATGTCAAAGACAACATTGCCTTATGTTAGAATCGCGACAGCTATCACTATAATATAACTTGCTATGCTCTGGATGAACGCTATGTTATTCCCCTTGCTTAATTTCCTTCTGTATGTATTCGCCCTACGCTTGTTTGGAAACTTGCCGGCGCGCACACCCTTGCCGCGAGCGCTAGGTGCGGGACTTTAGCAGCCTGCTGGCGGGGCCGCTTCCGGCAAGAGACCTTGGTGCTTTCAGTGCAGCCACCTAAACGGTTGAGCAGACTCGAAACAGAGTAAGGGCGCAACCAATCACAACTAGGTTCCTTCGCGTGCAGGTTTTCCATACAAAAATTGAAATCGTTCAAGGAGAATAACAAAACAGAAAAATTTGTTCAAGGTTTCTGCAACTTAGCGACTTAGCTTTTCACCTTTCATTGCCGCATTCCTTCTGGCAAGATGTTTCCATGAACGTCGCCTGTCGGTATCCATACCACCATCCCCCCCCGGCAAAGCTGCGCGCGAGGTAACCTTCTGTCCTTTGAGAAAAGAAAGAAGAGAAAATAGAGGTCTGGAACCTTGGCGGTCCGTTAGCACTTGCCGGCAGTGAGTGTAATACAATATCTTAGATAAACATGCATATAAATAAACATGCAAATCGACAAGAATTGCGAAACACTTAGGCTTTATTCAACTATGCACAGGGTCTGCGCCTGGCTTTGTACAAAGGATTACATGCTACAGCGGCAAGACTTGTACAAAAGGGGTTGCCAGGGAGCCCGGCAACCGTGCCTCATGGGTAGAACTTACGAAGATGCTCGATATTCCAGGAGTTGCTCACCGGAATACCGTCTTCGGTCTCCAGGCGGACTGCGCCAGGCCTGGTGACTCGTACTACCTGATAAGGGCCTTCCCACTTCGGCGTCAACTTGTTGGAATTCTTGGCCGACTGAACGCGCCGAAGAACAAGGTCGCCTTCCTCAAGACTCCGGGCATGAACCTTGCGGCTATGATAGCGGCGCAAAGCTTGCTGGTAGCGTGCAGCTCGCACAGCAGCCTGGAGACAATCCTCCTCAAGGAGCACAACGTCATCTTGCCGCAGCTGCTCTTGCTCGAGCTCATCATAAGCGAGCACTCGAGGTGACCCGTATGTGAGTTCCGTGAGGAGAACTGCTTTCGCCCCATATACTAGGGAGAAGGGTGTCTGGCCGGTAGCTCGATTTGGTGTCGTCCTGATTGACCAAAGAACCATCGGCAACTCATCAACCCAGCGCCTTCCGCACTTGCGTAGCCTGTCGAATGTCCTTGTTCTGAGACCTCGCAACACTTCAGCATTAGCCCTTTCTGCCTGGCCGTTGCTCCTTGGGTGGGCAACAGAGGCAAAGAAAATCTTGCCGCCAAGGTCTTGGACATACTGCATGAAGGTGCGGCTCGTAAACTATGTGCCGTTGTCGGTGATGATCCTGTTCGGTACACCAAAACGGCAAACAATTCGTTTGAAGAACTTGACGGCTCACTGTGCTGTCACCTTCCTCACTGCTTCCACTTCTGGCCACTTTGTAAACTTGTCGATTGCTACGTACAAGTACTCAAAGTCCCCGGTAGCACGGGGAAAAGGGCCCAAGATGTCGAGCCCCCAGACCGAAAACGGCCAGGAGAGAGGTATTGTTTGAAGAGTCTGAGCTGGTTGATGCAATTTCTTCGAATGGAACTGGCATGCTTCACACTTGGTTACTAGCGCAGTTGCATCCTGGAGAGCGGTGGCCCAAAAGAAACCTTGCCGGAATGCTTTACCGGCAAGAGCTCTTGATCCTATGTGGGAGCCACATATGCCTCCATGTATTTCTGCCAACAGCTCTAGTCCATCCTCCCGAGAAATGCATTTCAATTTCACACCGTTCAGCCTCTTTCTGTACAGGACATTGTCCACAAACTGGTACATTTTAGATCGGCGGGCTACTTTTTCTGCTTCTTCTTGCTCTTCGGGGAGTTCTCCTATCTGAAGGAAATGGACGATGTGCTGCGCCCATACTGGAGCCTGGGGCTCGACAGTAAGGACTAAAGGAATATCTTCTGCCGCGGGAGCCATTGTCTCGACGGCAAAGGCTCGAGGCCCTTCCGGAGCTTGTCGCTCCCCGGCAAGCTTGGCGGGAGCATTTGTCTCGGCGGCAAGAACTTGAGCCCCTGCCGGAGCCTGTTGCTCACCGGCAAGCTTGACGTTGTTCCCGGCAACTACCTTGCCGGCGGCTTCTGGGAGCTCTGCCGGGAAGTACTTGCCGGAACTCAACTTTCTTCTTTTCTCTTGTCTCATCGATGGTGTCACGGATGGTTGAGTCAGTCGGAGCACAAAAGTTCCTGGTTCCACAGGTAACTTGAGAGCGCGCGGCACATTTTGACAAGCCATCAGCAATGTTGTTTTCTGCACGAGGAACGTGCTCCATTTGCAGACCGTCAAAACGCTCTTCCAACTTTCTCACTTCATCTACATAAGCTTCCATCAATGGGCTCTGATAATCTTTGTTGACTTGCTTGACGACAAGCTGAGAATCACCCCTGACGATAAGTTTCTGGATTCCAAGGTCTGCCGCGATCCTGAGACCGGCAAGCAAACCTTCATATTCAGCAGTATTGTTCGTTGACCTCTCCTGGGGGAAATGCATCTGAATCACGTACTTGAGGTGCTCTCCGGTGGGTGCGACAAGCAGCACGCCAGCACCGGCGCCTTGTAGCGAGAAAGCTCCGTCAAAGTACATGATCCAATCCTGATTTGTTTCCTTGCCGGGGAGGGTTGACTCTGGAACTTCCTCATCTGGCGTTGGGGTCCATTCTACAATGAACTCCGCCAAGGCTCTGCTCTGGATGGTCGAAGTGCTTTCAAACCTGAGACCAAAGCTCGACAGCTTCAAAGCCCATTCTACAATCCTGCCGGTAGCATCTGGGTTCCGCAAAATTCGTTGCAACGGAAAGCGAGTGACAACGGTGATCTCATGTGCTTGAAAGTAATGGCGCAGCTTCCTCGAGGCCATAAGAAGGCCAAAGAGCAGCTTCTGCACACCAGAATATCTTGATCTAGCCCCCTGCAAAAGGGAGCTGACAAAATAGACTGGGCGCTGCACCATCTTCTTCTTTTGTATTGCTTGACTTGACTGCGCAGACTCAACCTTGTCGACACCAGACTCTGCCGGGGAAGGCCCTAGCTCGTCACTTGGCGGTCTTGCCGTTGGCGCTGCTTCTTCATCAACTTCTCTCTCCGCCACCAACGCAGCACTCACCACTTGATTTGTTGGCGCTAGATACAGCAGCAACGGCTCTTGTGGCTTTGGTGCGACCAGCACTGGCGGAGAGGAGAGGTACCTCTTCAAATCCTGCAGCGCTGCCTCCGCTTCCGGAGTCCATTTCATTGGACCTGCCTTCTTCAAAATTTTGAAAAATGGCAGGGCGCGCTCAGCAGATTTGGAGATAAACCTACTCAAAGCAGCAACACACTCGGCAAGACGACGCACATCCTTGACCCGTCTTGGCGCTTCGATTTGCTCAATTGGTTTGATCTTGTCGGGATTTGCTTCAATTCCGCGCTGAGACACAAAGAACCTGAGAAGCTTGCCGGATGGAACACCAAACACACATTTCTCAGGGTTGAGCTTCAAGTTGATCTTGCGCAGATTTGCAAATGTCTCTTCTAAGTCTGATATGAGCGTTGCCTTGTCCTTGGTTTTGACCACTATGTCATCCATATATGCTTCCATATTTCTATGTAACTGGGGCTCAAAACCAATCTGGACTGCTCTTGCAAATGTAGAACCAGCACTTTTCAACCCGAAAGGCATACGCAAAAAGCAGTACGTACCACATGGGGTGATAAATGCGGTCTTCTCTTCGTCTTCCTTGGACATGAAAATCTGATGATAGCCTGAATAGGCGTCAAGGAATGACAGTAAGTCGCAGCTGGCGGTGGAGTCCACAATCTGGTCGATGCGCAGCAAAGGAAAATGATCTTTTGGACAGGCTTTATTGATATCTGTATAGTCAATACATAGCCTCCATTTTCCATTCGCCTTGCGCACTACAACTGGATTGGCCAACCATGTTGGATGAAGTAATCCTCTAACCAAACCTGCTGCTTCTAACTTTTTAATTTCTTCGGCAATAAACTGTTGCCGCTCCAAAGCTTGCTTCCTAACCTTTTGCTTTACGGGCCGCGCGTGTGGACAGACGGCAAGGTGGTGCTCAAGCACCTCCCTGGGAACACCGGGGATATCAGATGGTTGCCATGCAAACACATCGACATTCGCCCGCAGGAAGGCAACGAGCGCGCTTTCCTATTTGCTGTCGAGGGTGGAACTTATGGTGAAAGTTCCCCCCGTGCCATCTTCCTTGGCGGGCACCTTCTTGGTCTCTGGCGGAGCAGCCTTGCACTTCTTGCTCTTGCCGGTGGAGCTCTCAGGCACATCCTCAACAGGAGCGCAACACTCCGAAGAGGTGCGCTTGCCGGAGTGTGTGCGAGAGGCCTTGCCGGTCTTCTTCCCCCCGGGAGCTTCAGCGGCAAGAGCAAGTGCCTTGGCGGCAGATGTTGCAACTGCCTCCCGATAGAGTTGATCGGTGCAGATGAGCGTGTCCTTCTTGTCGGAACCGACAATGATAACGCTCATCGGCCCAGGCATCTTCAGCACATTGTAGGCGTAGTGTGATGTCGCCATAAACTTGGCCAGCGCTGGGCGGCCAAGGATCCCATTATATGGCAATGGAATCTTGGCGACGTCAAACACAATCTTCTCCGTCCTGAAGTTTAAGTCACTGCCAAATGTTACCGGCAACGTGATCTTTCCCTTGGGTTGGCTCCTTCCTGGATTGACCCCTTGAAACGAGCCCGTCTCCTCGAGATCTCCACCAGGAATTTGCAACCTCTTGATTACCTCGGGTGAGATCAAGTTCAGACTGGCCCCACCGTCAACTAACATCTTCGTCACCTTGAGGTTGCGAATCGTTGGGGAGACCAACAATGGCAAACACCCAACCGCAGTTACACGATCAGGGTGATCCTCAACGTCGAAGATGATAGGCTTGTTGGACCACTTCAAAGGCTTCCGGGCGCCGACAGATGGCTCAGTCGCATTAACCTCACGCGCCAACTGTTTAAGTTGGCAGTGGGAAGAATGCAATGAGGCACCTCCGTCAACGCACATGGCGTCCGTAGCTTCCTGGAACTCTTGTTCACTGGACTCGTCGTCCTCCTCCATGTCATCATCACCCCCCTCTTGCTTGTCGCGGCCTCGAGCGGGCCGGTCCTTCTGTTGCTTGGCCTTGCCGCGGCGACCTCCTCGGCCACCACGCTTCTTGCCGGACCCCTCAGCACCATCTTGAGCCTTCTCCTTGTCTCGCCTCTCGTACTCGTCTTTTTGCTTCTCGACAAGCTGCTCAACTTGCCGGCAGTCTTGGAGATCGTGGCCCTTGGTGCGATGGATCTTGCAGTACTGCTTGCCGGAACCGTCTGGCTTGTCAGCAGCCGCCAAGGCCGGGGTCGTCAACCTTGGCCTTCTTGGCGGTGCCGGGGTTGCCGGACCCCTCGACAGCAAGCACGGCCTTGCCCTTGCGCTTCCTGTTGCCCCGCCGACCCTTCTTTGTCGGGGCGGCAGCATCTTCATCATCGAAATCGGCCCCTGCGCTAGTGTCCTCGCCGGGGAGCCTCCTCCCTTCTTCAGCACGCGCACACTTATCTGCCAGAGCATAGAGCTCGGCAACATCCCTGATCTTATTCATCGCCAACTCTTCCCGCATCCTGCGGTTGCGCACGTTCTGATGGAATGCGCTGATGACAGCGGCAGGATGAACGTCTGGAATGTTGTGATGTATGCGGCTGAACCTTTGGATGTACTTGCGCAGGGTCTCGCCTTCCTTCTGGGGGATGAGATGTAGATCACTCTCTTGGCCAGGAGCTTGATGGCCTCCGGTGAAGGCGCCAACAAACTCGTGGCACAGATCTGCCCAGGAAGAAATGGATCCTTCCGGCAAATGCATCAACCATGACCTGACGTTGGGCTTAAGCACCAACGGGAAGTAGTTGGCGAGTATCTTGTCGTCACGACCCTCGGCAGCCTGCACCGCAATGGTGTAGACGCTCAGGAACTCTGATGGGTGAGTCTTGCCGTCATATTTCTCCGGAACCTCCAGCTTGAACGTGCGGGAGTTGGGCCACTGGACTCGCCGCAGCTCACGGGTAAACGCTGGACAACCCACCTCGTAAGATAGATCGACAGGATACCCCGGCGCTGACTTGTCTACAGTGGGCCCCGCGTGCTTGTCAGATTGATGGCGCGCTTCCCGACGCCGCTCGATGGTGGTTCGTGCGTCTTCCTTGCCTCGCTCCCGAAGAACTTGACGTTGATTGCGGCGAGTTCGCGGGTCGGACGACGCCGTGGAATTGTCATCACGGGTGTTGACCCGCCCAGTCAGCGTCCACTGCTGCCGCTGTGGAGGAGAGTACACCGTAGTCGTACCGCCCACAGTCTTCTCACCGCCGACGCGTGCCGGCTCAATGGACTGCCGCCGCGAGGGTTCCGCCTGCTCCGGCTTATCTTCGTTGGCGAGGCCGATGAGGCTCTGAATGGCAGCTCTCCATTCGTCGAGCTTGTCCGCAACAGGAGGGAAGTTCAGAAGCAGTTGCGCACATGCCAGCGCTTCTGCTCGCATAGGCGGCGGCGACAGGTGCGAGGAACGTGATGTGCTCTGACTCCCAACTATGTTGGAAGGAGCTACATCACGGTCCCGCGACCGTACACCACCCCCGCCAGCATGCGGACGTGCATGCTGGTCTCGCACATCCCGAGGTTGATGCTCAGGAGACTTTCCATGGGGACACCGGGACCCACCAACATCACGGCGACTTTCATCGCGCGCGCCCTGAGAAGGTCGCGGCACATGCGCCGGTGTAGGTGTCTTGGAAGGCGCCCTTCCATCTCTGGAGTTCGCTGCACCGCCTGCTGGCAGCACAGCTCCATCCCTGGATCCAGCGGCGCGAACGACGCCGCTCGCCTGGCTACGATCACCAAAGCGTTGTGGAAGCTTTGGATCTCTACTTCCTCCTCCACCCGTGTCGACACCATCGCCCGTGCGTGTAAGCGCAGGCACGACAGACGTGGATGGACCAACCGCCGTGAACCCCTTCCTCTTAGGGGCCATGGCGACGAAGATGATGAAGAACTGGCGCGCTAATCACCAGATCAGGTCCGCACAACCTCTTTCCCCCTACCTGGCGCGCCAAAGATGTCGGAGAAACAACACCTATGGAATCGCGAGGATCCCTTTGCGATTCGGCAAGGGGAAATATTTGTCCAGAGAGCAGAACTGATGATCAACACGCGGGAATTTACCCAGGTTCGGGCCGCAAAGATGCGTAAAACCCTACTCCTGCTTGGTTGTATTAGGTGTGTTCTAGCTCAGTTCTAGGAGCGCTACAGTACTCAGCAGCTACACATACCGAATGAGCTCCAGAAGATCCGATCCCCCTGTAGCTACGCCTTGGGCCTCCTTTTATACCTTCGAAGGGGTCACCAACAGTGGCGCACAGTGCATACATGAGGTGTAAAGGTAGCTACAGCGTTATCATACCTAACACTGACGGTTTAGGACAAGAACATTAAATGCTCCGTTGAGGTGTCCCTAGCTTTCTTGGGGCTGGAAAAAGGGGCCGTCCCATCCCACCGCTTAAGCCTATCCACCGCTAGCACCTGACACGTTACCAGGAGGACAACAGCTAAATGACAAGCTGATGATCGCACTGGAGCGGTGACAGGGCAGCGAGGGCTTGCCAGGGGCGAGCCTTGTCGGGGCCGCGAGCCATCCCGACAAGGTCTTGCCGGGGCTCCAGCCACCAGTCTTCAATCTTCTGATTATTGCCTTGTCTTGGATGCCTTCTTGACTTTATGAACTTGTATTTGGTTGACTCCCGGCAGGCCTTGCCGCAGGTGTGGCTACAACTGCCCGTGCACAAGTACGGGGTACTAAAGGACCCAATCCTTAGTACACCGACAATAAGGAGTGGTAAGACCCTAAAATTGGGTATTCCCAAGGCACCCCCAATGTAATATCCAAGGAAGACTCAGGCGTCTAAGCTTGGGGATGCCTCGGAAGGCATCCCCTCTTTCGTCTTCAACACTATCGGTAGATCTTACTTACAGCTATATTTTTATTCGTCACATAATATGAGTTTTGCTAGGAGCATCATTTCATTTTGTTAAACTTTGCTTCCTGTTATTTATAATCATGATTTACAATAAAATGTTCCAAGAATTGCCTTCTAGGATGCTTGAATTGCATGTTTGATGTGTGCTGTGTAAAAACAGAAACTTTTGTTGTAGTGCTTGAATTTTCATATTTTACAGGAACATGGAAAGTTTCTTAAATTTTTACATAGTATTTTCATATTTTTCTATTATGTACTAAATTTTAAGAATTTTTGGAGTTATAGAAGTACACTTTTCAAATTAATTATACAAACTGTTCTGTTTGGACAAATTCTTACCATAGTTTTGTTATCTACTTATCCCAGAGTTTTCATGGCTTATATTGGTAGATATAAATTGTGGAAATGATAGTATACAATACCTAATGTTTAAAAATTGTTATGCAACTTGTCTTGGCAGTACAAGAAGTGTGGATTTATTCTTATGTGTACTGACCTATCTCACGAGTTCTTTTCAAGTTTTGTGTGGATGAATTTTTTGAGATTTAGGTGAAACCGTGATACGAGAGGAATTAACGAGACACAAAATCTCAATCTTGGGGATGCCCAAGGCTCCCCAAGTCAATATTACAAGAAGTCTCAAGCATCTAAGCTTGGGGATGCTACGCATCCCACCTCTCTTCGTCAACAACAATCGGTTAGCCTATGTTAAGCCTAAGTTTTAATTCGTTCACATGATATGTGCTATTCTTGGAGTATATTTTTGTTTAGTTTGCTGTTTTAAGTAAAATAATCAGATCTGAAAACCTTTATTGAGAGAGAGTCATCACATAGCTACTTAATTGTTTGACAACCCATTGATCTTCACTTATATCTTTTTGAGAGTAGTTTGATGTTCACTCTTGTGCTTCACTTATATCCTAAGAGAAAATGTTGAATGAATTGAATGCCATAAATGTGAAATTATATATGCTTCATATGCTTGTCCCATGGGGAGTAGTGACTTCACATACAAGAAGTACAATCGGTAAAATTTATTGGAAGTTAACAAACATAGCATTGGTCACTTGAACAATTCATGAAAGAATATTGAAGGAAGAGAGATTTCACATATAAATACACTATCTTGGACATCTTCTATGATTGTGACCCCCATTAATTATTTTAAACTTGATCAAGTAGTTGATGTTGGACAAGGAAGACAATGTAATGGTTATGTTTGTTTATATTCACATAGAAGTTATATTGTCATGGATCCTCTAACATGTGGTGCTTGCTTTGGATCTTTTGCTAGCCAAAAATGCGTACTAAGTAGAGATACTACTTGTGCATCCAAAAACCCTTAAACCCGGTTCTTGACATGAGAGTCCACCATATCTACCTATGGATTGAATAAGATCTTTCAAGTAAGTTGTCATCGGTGCAAAAAGCAATAAAAAATGCTCCTAAATATGTATGATCTTTTATTGGAAGGGAAAATAAGCTTTGTACGAACTTGTGATGGTGAAGAAATAAAAGCGATGGATTGCATAATAAAGGTTGCTATCACAAGGTGCAATATAAAATGATGTTCCTTTCCATTAAGAGCTTGCACATCCAAAAATAAAAAGCGCATGACAACCTCTGCTTCCCTCTGCGAAGGGCCTATCTTTTACTTTTATGTATATACTTGTCTATATTTAATTTTATGCAAGAGTCAATAATGTTCATCCCTTTTCCAATCTATTAATTCTTTAGTTGGCAAGCATCATGTGGTGGGGAAAGATCCAGGAACATATATCCAGTTGAATATAGGTGATCATGATTCATTATTGTTGACATTATCCCCGAGATAAATAAGTTGGGAGGCGGAACATTAAGCCCCTATATTTCTATGTGTTTGACCGAAACAGTTTGTTCTAAAAAATGCTTTGATTGTCAGCAATCATGAAAGACTAAATGATAGTTGAGTATGTGGAATTTGCTAAATCAAAGCTCTTACATAGACCCTTCCTAACAATAAGATGAATTGTAATTGTTTGATGACTGAAAACATAGTTTGTTGGTTTTCAAGAAAGTTTATGGTCTATACTTTAACATGTGAATAGCTTGCTACTTGATCATGAGAAGTTTTATAAGAAAAGAGTTGATGATTATGATGCTAGAAAAAGTGATTGGAATTATCATCGATCAAACTTATATACTATGCTAGCATTCACACTTCATAAATTACTTCTTTTATCATTTACCTACTCAAGGACGAGTAGGAATTAAGCTTGGGGATGCTGATACATCTCCAATGCATCGATAATTTATGAAGTATTCATGCCATATTTACCTATGTTTACAATACTTTTATATGGTTTTTATACACTTTATATGATTTAATTAGAACTAACTCGGACTGACGCTGTTTTCAGCAGAATTACCGTGGTGTTGTTTTTTGTGCAAAAAATAAAAGTTCTCGGAATCGCCCGAAACTTTTTGACCATTTTTTCTGGAGGAAATAAGAAATACCGGAGCAAAGAACCACCAGAGGGGGGGATCTGTTGGTGCCCAGGGGGTGGGCGCGCCCTGATGGCTTGGGACCACCTCGTGGCTCAGGTTGACGTGATTCCAACACTGAAAAATCTTATATATTGGGAAACCCCCAGAACTTAACCTAGAATTTCCGTTCCACTGCCGCAAGCCTCCGTACCGAAGAAAACTCATCCGGAGCCCTGTTTCGGCACCCTGGCGGAGGGGGCAATCACCATCGGAGGCCATCTTCATCATCCTGGTGGTGTGCATAGTGAGGCGGGAGTAGTTCCCCCTAGGGGCCGAGGGTATGTACCAATAGCTATGTGATCTCTCTCTCCCTCTCCCTCTCTCTCTCTCTCTCTCTCTCTCTCTCTCTCCTGTTCTTGAGATGTCACGATCGGCTTTGTTAATATAGTTGGATCATATGATGTTATTCCCTTGCAACCTTGTTTTGATGAATTGAATCTTTCTCTTGAGATTTTGTTATGTCGGATTGAATATTGGATTTAAGATCACTTGATATATGTATTGCATGTGGATACCCGTGGTGACAATGGGGTGTTCTATTGATTCACTTGATTTACGTTTTGGTACTCAACTTGCGGATTCCCGTGGTGACAATGGGGTAATCTATGCACATGGGTTGATACACGTTCTTGTCCTACTTTCTCCGATAGAAATCTTGGGGTACTCTTTGAAGTTCTTTTGTGTGGATTGAATATGATGAATCTGAAATTGTTTGATGCATGTCGTATAATTGACTCACGGATACTTGTGGTGGCATTGGAGTATCTAGGTGACATTAGAGTTGATTGATGCGTATCATATGGTGTTATTTTAGTACGAACTCTAGGGTTGTTTGCGACACTTATAGGAATAGCTCAATAGATTGATCGGAAAGCATAACTTTGAGGTGGTTCTACTACCTACAACAATTTCATCTTATGTTCTCCGTTAGATATGAACTTTGGAGTGATTCTTTGCCGTACGTTGAGGGATGATCATATGACTCTATTATGTTAGCATTGCTGAGAGATTGCACTATTGAAAGTATCCTAGGCCTTATTCCAAGCATTTATACAACGTTTTGCTTGCTGTTTGCCACTTGTTACTTTGCTGTTTTTATATTTTTGGATTACAAAAATCTATATCTACTATCCATACTAGACTTGTATCACCATCTCATCGCCGAACTAGTGCACCTATACAATTTACCATTGTATTGGGTGTGTTGGGGACACAAGAGATTTCTTGTATTTGATTGCAGGGTTGTTTGAGAGAGACCATCTTTATCCTACACCTCCCACGGATTGCTAAACCTTAGGTCATCCACTTGAGGGAAATTTGTTGTTATCCTACAAAACTCTGCACTTGGAGGCCCAACAACGTCTACAAGAATAAAGTTGTGTAGTAGACATCACCTGCCGCCTCAGCCAGAGTTCGTGGATACTGTCCTGACGATGGACCCTTCCCATCCCACTTCATCTGTAGTTCAGGCGGATATAGAGGCTGAGGCCCAAGCAGAGGCAGCTGGAGCCGCTAGTGGTCCCATGCTCAAGACTAAGTCTAATCAGAAGGTATATCCCATTAGTGCCACTTAGAGGATAGAGAGGAGCCTAACAGACATCATCAAGAACCAAGCTAGGCTAGAGATGGTTGTTGAGACGTAGATCCATTATCTTGATATCAAGGTGACGGAGATTCATACTACCATAGAGCAGCTTCAGAGGGGTGTGGACGGAGTCAGTGATGTTGAGACTCTCCCCACTACTAGGCAGTTCATCGCTATGCCTAGATCCCCAGTCGTGCCAGTGCCATAGTCTAGAGCCACCATCTCTGCTCCTGCTGCTGCCACTACTACTGCTACACCGTCAGTGCCTCTAGTATCCACTCCACCAGCTCAGCAGACCCGAGTAGAAGCATTCGCCGACGCACTTATCTCGACTCCTTTGACAACCACCATAGAGGCAAGTTAGCGGACTTCATCGCCACGTGGAGAAGATCTAGCCTAGAGCGACGTTTAGCTCTATAGGGTTCAAACTTTTTGGTAACTTGTTGCCAAAGGGGATAATTTTCATAGATCATAGGGCTTCAAGAGAGAGAGAGAGAGAGAGAGAGAGAGAGAGAGTTTTGCTTTTCCTTTGCTTCTCTTGATCGTCCTTGATACATTTGGTTTAGTTTTGCTCGACTCGTGATTTGAACTATGTCGTGTTTGATCATACAATTTATGGTTGATGCTACTATTGTGTAACGCCCAAGATGCGGTCCTATTCTTATTTTGGCTCGAGGGCCTCGATAGGGATAGAAGCACATCTTGTCGTTTCGCAAGAATGGATATCGTTACAAGTACATGTAAAGAGAAGATGAGTATATGGAATTGGCTTACACTCGCCACAAGCTAAATCATGATCATCTCAAATACAACAATACATTCAATCACCATAGAGAAGAGCAGGGTCCGACTACGGATGAAATCAAACGATAAAAGCGACATCCATCCTTGCTATCCCAGGCTGCCGGCCTGGAACCCATCCTATGATCGATGAAGAAGAAGGACTCCAAATCAAACAAGCGTCACTCTCACGTCAAAGCATCACATTACTTGTACCTGCAACTCCTGTTGTAGTAATCCGTGAGCCACGGGGACTCAATGTAACATCCCAAAATTCTAAATTTTGGAATGTTATATTAAATAAATAATTAGGATTTGTTTGCTTGCACGTTGTGTGATTGTTATTTGCAATTGTGTGAAATTTGAAACTTTTAAAAATTTTAATGAGAGGGAATAAAAGGACTTTCCCAAAATGTTCCATTTTGAATCCCTATTCAATTTTGAGTTTGAATCTTTTCAAAACCCACTGTTAAACAAATAAAATGAGAGGAGGAAAATGACACTCCATATCAGAGACAATGTTTGATTTAAATTTTAAAACAAAAACTATTTGCAATTTATTTGAAATTCAAAATCATTTTCATTTTGGAGTTATTGCAACAAAATATTTTTTTAAAAAGTATTTTATTCAGCCTTCAAAACATGTTCATGTTGTAGGAAATTTTATTCTGAAAATTTTGATATATAATATGGCTATATTTTTTTTATTTTGTTTATTTGCTTTTCTGCGCTGTTTTCTTTTTAAAAACATGAAACACTATTCATCCAGAATAAAAAACTACAGCGCATGCGCATGCAGCCGGCCGAAGGCCTTGGCCCATGCGTAGCCTTTGTGTTTTCTTTTTCATTGATTTCGTATATGTTTAGTCCCACATTGCCTCTCTTTAAACCTTTAGACCTACCTCCCACCTATAAATATATACCCATAGGAGCATCCAAAAATCATTTAATTCGGGTTAAATTAATCTTTTGGTTTGACTAGGTTTATTAAATAAAAATATTTTATTCTCTCCGACGGGATTTCTGGAGGTCGTCTCCTTTTTGGAATTATCTCTTCTCCGCATTCTAAAGGTATTCTTTTCGTATTTTCTTTTATACTCCCGTAGTTTAGTATTTCTAGACTAGTATTTTTAGACTAGTATACGGTAAAGTAATTAGATTATCAATTAGTCTCTGTATTTATATATTATTCTAGAATTCTTTTAGAAATAGCTCTTTTTCTTTCGTAAAACAGTTTGTCCCTGATTTTTCAAATAGTCATAACTTTCTACGCGTTTATCCAAATTAGATGGAACCAACGCCTAGATTTTCGTTTTGACCTCACCTATCGAGCGAACATAGCAAATCAACTTTTCGAAATTTTGAAATTTGTTCAGATTCATATTCAAACTTCTTTTGATCATATCTTTTTATCCGTACCTCCGTTTCCGATGAATCCAATTGCGTAGGGTTCGTATCGAAGTAATCTTTCCATTGGTACCATTAGTGTTATCATTTCAACATATAATTTTGATCATACCAAGATTTCTCTATTAGTCCCCAAAAGTGTTCACACACCGTTCTAAGCTGATTCAATTTCATATTGAATTACGTGTATCTTGTGATCCGTTGTTTTGAATCTAGTAATTCCTTTTCCCACATGTTCATATTGACCTCCCATATCTAGTAACATCATTAGTCTCAACCTTTGAACCTTTCAAATTTGAGCGATTCAAATTTGAATTCGAACCTTCATTTGATCATATCTTGCAAATAGCACCTTTTCAATTGATTCCTTTTACACTTAAACATTTGTGTTATGTACTTTCTGGTCATAACCACCATGCTCCAATTCAAATACTTTTGACATTTCTGAATTCCAATTATATTCATGCTTTCGCTATAACTTGCGTTATAGTGTTCCGTTTCAATTGATTCTTTTTGCATATATATTCTTATGTCATATGCTATCTGTTAGACAAAATTCATGTTGTTCTCCCTACACTTTTGATCCTATTCCCTAGCATGTCAAATCTAAGCTTATACATCAATAGTTCATCGTCCATTAACTCTTTTGAGTTGATTCCTTCACCTTCACTTTTACAACACCATAAGAACCTATCCTTTTCTCAATAAGCCTTAGTATGTTGTTATTTTCACACTAAGACATGTTTTGTTCTTACGTTCTTTTGGTTCTTCTTTTGACATGGATGTTTATTGAATCTTATTTGCTGACGATAGATTGCTCGGAGTGTGACGAGTAGATTTATCAGGATTTTGAATACGACGACTTCATCAACTTTTACCAGGCAAGTTCACTTTGACCATGCTTTCATGCCTATGATTTTATTGCATTTAGTGTCACCATTTCACCATTATCTCCAGTAGTGTTATTGAATCTTGTAGTTGAGTAGAATGCATGAGGTAGGAAACCCACTACCCTGTTATCAAGCCCCGGGACGTTATTGATTTTGATGCTATGCTATAGTAGACGGGGTTGGTATGAGTGTTCGTGAGTGGTGCGATAAGGAGGACTCCACGTCAAAGATGACAACTTCATGATGGCATCTTCAAGACCTCAGGACTTCAAGACTCGAGACAAGACTTCAATACACACTACTGGGTGGAGAATGGTTGTGCGGCACCCTGGAGAACCCATTGGATGCGTTGTGAGCTGGAGTAGGCCAGTACTCATGCGGAAAGCTCCACCCAGACTCAAAGAGCGGATGGATACTTCATGCCCGAAAGCTTACCTATGCAGCCACAAGTAATTATGGGCTCTGTCTTGGTTGATCATCGTAGTGACTCTAACTGGACCAGTGCTACGAGATGTAGAACTACGTTAGGATGGATGGGCACTGTCAGTAGTTAGGGAAGCTCTTTGAAAGACCATGTTTCATTCGTCCTGTTCTCAAACACCTGGCAGTGCGAGGGCTTACAAGGAGGGAATGATTCTTGTGGGTAAAGTGCACAACACTTTGCAGTGTTAAAACCTAATCGATTAGCCGTGTCCGGTTACGGACTATTTGAGCCTCTGGACTTGGATCTATTTCTGAACTCTCAACACCGGACTGATAAATAATTGTGGGCAACTTATGATACTTGTGGGCTATGAGACATCGGTTGGCGGAACCATGTCATATTAGATAACTCCTTAGTAAAGATTCCTGATATTCCTTTGTTGTAGGGAAAAGAAAATGAAATTAGCTTTTATGCAAAAATTCAGACACAGAGCCACAAAGCCTTATTGCATATAGTATAGACTCATCATCTGTTTTCTCTTATTGTGATCTTGACGGTACATTCAATATACTGACCTACACGGCTACAACGTATCATGTTGCAGGAATATTTTTCTACGACGACTAAGAGTACGTTATAGGCTTACGGTCTACACTCAACTTGCCATTGACATTGATGGGACTCCACTCCTGATTGACTGTTGCCGCTAAGACTCACGAGGTATAAATCAGTTTTCATTATTTACATGTGATTGCACTTTGATATATACATTGATGTATTGTGTGTGCCAGCATACTGATCCAGGGATGGCGCAGAAAGCACAGAGACTTGACCGTTTTGGGTCGGGTCGCTACACTCAACAATCTCATTTCCAAGGGTAACAAGACTAGCAAAGCTTAATGGGTAAGGTATGGTTAAGTGGTGAGGCTGCAGCAAGCACTAAGCATGTATTTGAGCGGCTAACTTACGAGTACAAGAATAAGAAGTATGATCTATGCATAAACGGACGTGAACTAGAAATGATCAAGAAGGGATCCTAAACACCTATTAACGAGTCGAACATAATCCCACCGTGTTCTCTTCTCGGATCAGACTCACAAGAAGAGACGGTCATGGTTACGCACACGGTTGGTGTATTTTAATTGAGTTTACTTCAAGTTTGCTATAACAGGGTGTTAAAAAAATTTCCAAGTTGCCACATAACAGCGGGCACGGCTCTCAGAAAGATTTAACCCTGCAGGGGTGCTCCAACTCATCCATCAGAAACTAGCCACAAGCTGCGTGGAAAACCTCAACCTTGAGATAGCCTAACGTATCCTCGGAATCCCGATGCACAAGACATTCGAGAAAGGTAAAACAAATCTAGAAACGCCGCCCGACGTGTCGACAAACTCGATAGGAGCCGCGTATCTCGTTCTCAGGACACGACTGGATGGGAAAGCCTATGAGTAAAACTAGGCCATGAGTTTCCGCGCGAAGGCCCCGTAGTCTGCCTATTTGGGACCAACACCATCAGCACTGGCCCCCTGTATTATGTTGAATTATTCCGCGGGTTCATGATGCCCTATGCATTACTAACGTTGTTCAGTATTATTATGTTGAGCAAATATAGTACCAATGTTGGGCCTTGCCAGAAGAGTTTTATCCCAAAATGAATTATCAAGGGGGGTCCCCATAACAACCCCAAGCATGTTAGGAGCATTCAATATGGAACATAACACTGGTACACAAGTAACTAGGGCGGCAAAGGTGGAACAAAACGCCGAGAAAAATTCCAAGGCTTCCACCTTTTACCAAGTATATATGTTGTCGGGGGGATGACCCCGGGGTAGCCTCAAGCGACCCCTTACTCCAACTTTCTGACGCAACCGAAGAACGGGCCGCCTCCCCCTGCGGTCCGGCTACGCCCTGCCGGCTACGGCCCTCCGGCTACGCCCTGCCGGTTACAACGTGCCGGCCGGCTGAGGACGGTGCCGCCTGGCCCTCCAGCCGGCTGCGCATCGGATACCGTCGTCGGGGCGCGCGTGGCAACAGTGGCCCCCATCCCATCGGGGGTCAGCGCCTGTGTGGCCACAGTGGAGGCGTTAGAGCCTCTGGCCCTGGCCGACGGTGACCAGGCTTCCAACAGTGCCGGCACGCCCCAACCACTCCATTACCTGCCCCGGCGTGGCTACAGGGCGGCCGACCGTACCGCTGACCTCGGCCGGTTGCCGCAAGACGACGCCACAAGGGGCGGCCCGTGCCGTGACACGACCGGCGTCGGGACCCACCGCGCGGGCCCCGCCGGCTCCTGACGGGACCCTTCAGCCGGCGGGGCCTACCAGCGACAAGACCCCACAGCCGGCGGCCCCCACGGCCGGCTAGAGAGGCTGCCGGCTGGGGCCCCCCTGAGATCTCTTATTCATATTGTAACCCGGGGGGTTGGCCTATAAAACCCCCCGGGCCTCCCCCATGCAACGGGTCGGTCGAATCCATCCACACTCCACGCACACGTAGAGAGGCAGCAAGGGCAGCCTAGCCCCTTCTTCTTCCTCTAGCCATACAGCTCCTGGAGAACCATTGTAACCTTCACCATCATCTCAACTAGACCAAGCAGGACTAGGGGTGTTACCTCCCACGGAGGTCCCTGAACCTGGGTACATCGTGTGTCTGCCACCGCTTGTGCCTAACCCCGCTCCCGGAGCCCGTCGGCGTCCTTCGGCCCCTCTCGATAAGCCTACCCATGGCATCTGCCGTGACGAAACGGCGACAGTTGGCGCCCACCGTGGGGCCGTCCGGGGCGCCGGCCGGAGTCACGCTCCGGGCGGGGCCCTTCACCACCTCCCCCGGCCGCCTCGCGTCCGGGCGGAACCGCTTGCTCGTGGGGCTTGCTCCGGCAGGCCCTACGGGCGACGCGGCCGGCATCTCCGACGAGTGCCTCGGCCGCGACCTCGCGCTCGACGTCGCCGCGCTCGCCGGGCGGCTCAGCAAGCTAAGCCTCGCCGGCGAGCCGGCGGCCGACAAGTACCCTAGCTGGGTGCTCGACTGCACCGACCCTCCCTCGTCCGTGGGCGCGCTCGCCACGGGCGAGGCCACCGGCTCCCGCACTTGCGTGGGACTAATGGTCGCCTCCTCCACCACTTCGGGCCGTGTGCGGGCGGCCGAGGCCGACGCGGCCGCCGCCCGCGCCGGTACCTCCGACCCGCTCGCCGCTACCCTCCAGGGTCTGAGCACTCCCATGACTACGACGGTGGACCCGGCCGCCGCCAAAACCAAGCTGGAGGCGGCCCGCCGCCTGCTGTGCAACGACGCCATCGCCCTCGCTGCCGAGCGGCGCCGGATGGAAGCCGCGCAGCGGGAATACAACTCCGCGTACGGTCTCACCCCGGCTGGCCCCGAGCCCAGCCGGCGTGGGGCTGTGCGGGAACGCAGCCGCGTGGTCGCGGAAATCCTCGGCGGCCGCCTTCCCGTCTACGACACCCCTGCGGCCAAGCTGCGTGCCGCCAAGGTTGCCTACGAGTATTTGGCAACCTTGGAGGGTGAGGAGCGTGCCGCACGCGAGCAGCACATCAAGGACCTCGTCGACACCACCAACGCCCAACAGGTCATCCTCACCCCTGGTGGGGCTGTTTCCGAACTTCCCCGGCCCGAGGGTGATGGCGCTTGGGCCACCAACCGTCAGCCGGCTCAGCACTCCAGTACCCCTCATCCTTCCGGCCGGCGGAACGAGGGAAGCGACGCTCGGCGCACCCAGCTGCGCGGGAACGAGCAGCCGGCTGTAAACAGCCGGCGCAGCAACAATCCGGCTGGCAGCCACCGCCGGGACGAGGCTCCGGCTGTCGGTAGCCGGCGTAGCCGCGGGCACACTCCACCCCCGTGACAGGACCCGGCGCGGTCTATCCCGCCGGCCGTCCGTCCCGAGCTGGCGGCCCGGCTCGGACCACGCGTCCCCCACAGCGAGAACGACGCCCGTCTCCGCATCGACCGGCTGGCGCAGTCGGCTCTCCTCGAGGAGGAGGGCTCGATTGGCCCGGCGTGCTTCGGTCCCCGAATCCGCGGCGAGCCTTTTCCTCCCGGCTTCACTCTTCCCCGCGACACGCCGAAGTACACCGGGGACGCCAAGCCGGAGGACTGGCTGATCAACTACACCACCGCGGTCGGCATCGCCAGGGGGAACAAGCGCGTAGCCGTCCGCTACGCCCCCCTCATGCTGATCGGCTCGGCCCGCACCTGGCTGAACAGCCTGGCAGCCGGAAGCATCAACACTTGGACGGACTTCGAGGAGGCCTTCGTCCGCAACATCACCGGCACCTACGAGCGGCCTGGCCGGTCCCGCGAGCTGGCCATGTGCGTCCAGGGGCCGGAGGAACCTCTCCGCGACTATCTTACACGCTGGACCGAGCTCCGCAACTCCTGCGAGGGAGTACACGAGGTACAGGCCATCCAATACTTCATCAAAGGTTGCTGCGATGGCACCCCTCTCAAGCACAAGCTCTTGTGCTCCGAGCCAACGTCCCTGGCGGACCTAATGTCCAAAGCGGACAAATACGCCATGGCCGATTCCTCAATGAGGATGAAGGCTAAGGCACCAGCCAAACTGGCTCGGCCGCCCGCCGCGCCGCGGGCGGCCGCCGACAGCCGGCAGCAGAACAACAAACGCAAGGCCGACCAGCCGGATCGGGAGCCGGCAGGTTGCCTCAATCGAGGAAGAGCAGCCGGCTGCCCAGGCTTCCAGCCAGCGCCAGCGTAACGGCAAGGCTGCCTGGCAGCCTAAGCTCTCGTTCGAGCAAATGCTCGACCTCCCCTGCAAGAACCATTCCGATGCCAAACCGGCCACGCACACGCTCCGGCAGTGCAGCTTCTCACTGCGATTGGCCCGGGGGGACGGCCTCCTGGCTCCCCCCGTGCCGCCTGCCCGCGCGCCGGCTCCGGCTCCGCCACCGGCTCCCGCTCCGGTTCAGGCCCCGGCTCCGGCTCAAAACGACGGCCGGTTGCTCGACCGGTTCCCCGACCAAGACGGCTGCTACGTCGTCTTCACCAGTGAAGAGACGGACAAGCACGCCCAACGCCGGCTCCACCGTGAGGTGAATGCCACCATGCCCGCGACTCCCCAGTTCATGCACTGCTCCGAGAAGCCGGTCACCTGGAGCCGGGCCGACCACCCGGCCGTGATGACAAACCGTGGCAGTTATGCCCTCGTCCTCGATCCCACCATCGCCTCCGAGAGGCGCACGTGCCGCTTCTCGCGGGTGTTGATCGATGGGGGCAGTAGCATTAACATCCTCTACCTTGACACAATGCTCAAATTGGGGCTCAAGGTGGAGGACCTACAATCGAGCCGGACCGTCTTCCACGGCATCGTGCCGGGAAAGTCCTGCACCCCCGTCGGCAAGATCAAGCTCGACATCCTCTTCGGCGGCCACGACCACTTCCGCCGCGAACCGGTTTGGTTCGAGGTAGTGGACCTCGACAGTCCCTACCACGCACTGCTGGGCCGGCCGGCCCTCGTCAAGTTCATGGCGATCCCTCACTACGCTTACCTCAAGCTCAAAATGCCGGGTCCCAAGGGCATCATCACCATCGCCAGCAAATACCAGATGTCAATCGCATGCGCGCGAGACGGCAGCCGGCTGGCCGAGGCCCTGGAGATAGCGGAGGAGAAGCGGCAGCTTGACCGGCTGGTGGCCTTCGCCTCTGCCCAGCCGGCCGTGCCGGCTCCTCCGTCCCAGTCGGCCGGCGAAGGCTCGTTCCAGCCGTCCAAGGACACCAGGCAGGTGCCACTTGATCTGGCCAACCCCACCCAGTGCGTGACCATCGGCTCCCGCCTCGACAGCAAATAGGAAAGCGAGCTCGTCGACTTCCTCCGTGAGAATCGGGACATCTTTGCATGGTCCCCCAAGGACATGCCGGGTGTTCCGAGGAAGTTCGCCGAGCACAAGCTGCACGTACGACTGGACGTGAAGCCGGTCAAGCAACCCCTGCGCCGTTTCTCCGAGGAGAAGCGGCGTACTATAGTTGAAGAAATCGCCCGGCTGCTTGCAGCCGGCTTCATCATGGAAGTGTTCCACTCGGACTGGCTGGCCAACCCAGTCCTGGTGCTGAAGAAGAACAAGACCTGGCGCATGTGTATCGACTACACAAGCCTGAACAAGGCGTGCCCCAAAGACCCGTTCGCCCTGCCGCGGATCGATCAAGTCATCGACTCCACGGCCGGCTGCGACCTGCTGTCTTTCCTGTACGCCTACTCCGGCTACCCCCAGATAAAGCTGGACCCGGCCGACCGACTCAAGACCTCCTTCATCACCCCTTTCGGGGCCTACTACTACATCACCATGTCCTTCGGCCTGAAGAATGCGGGCGCTACCTTCCAGCGCTGCATGCGGAAGTGTCTCCTGCCTCAGATAGGCAGAAATGTCCACGTCTACGTTGACGACATCGTCGTCAAATCCAAGAAGCACTTCAGCCTCCTCGACGATCTGCGGGAAACATTCGCCAACCTGCGCGAATACAAAATCAAGCTCAACCCAGAGAAGTGTGTCTTCGGCGTCCCAGCCGGCCAACTCTTGGGTTTCTTCGTGTCCGCTCGCGGCATCGAAGCTAACCCCGAGAAGATCAGCGCGATCGAGCGCATGCCCAAGCCGGTCCGGCTCCGCGACGTCCAGAAGTTCACCGGCTGCCTCGCTTCCCTTAGCCGGTTCGTCAGCCGGCTGGGCGAGAAGGCCTTGCCCCTCTACGGCCTCCTGCGCAAGACGGCTCTGGTCGAGCCGGGCCGCGACCCCTCGAAGAGGCCGGCCCTGTTCGACTGGTCCGACGAGGCAGACGAGGCGTTCCGCGGCCTCAAGCGGGCTCTCACCAGCGCGCCCATCCTGGCCGCGCCGGCTGAGAAGGAGCCTTTGCTCGCCTACATCGCGGCGACCTCGCTCGTCGTCAGCATCGTCCTAGTGGTGGAGCGGCCGGAGGAGGGCAAAGCGTTGCCAACCCAGCGCCCCGTCTACTACCTCAGCGAGGTCCTCTCCGCCTCCAAGCAAAACTACCCCCACTAGCAGAAGATGTGCTACGGCATATACTTCGCCGCCCAGAAGATCAAGCAGTACTTCCAGGAGCACGTCATCACCGTCGTGAGCTCAGCGCCGTTGGGCGAAATCATGGCCGGACGGGACGTCACCGGCTGGATTGCCAAGTGGACCATCGCCCTGGCCGACTACGAGATACGGTACGAGCCGCGCACCGCCATCAAATCCCAGGCAATGGCCGACTTCCTCGTCGACTGGGCCGAAACCCAGTTCGTGCCGCCTCCGCCCGACTCCACGCACTGGCGCATGCACTTCAACGGCTAGAAGATGCGAGCTGGCCTGGGAGCCTGCATCGTCTTGTCGTCTCCCAGGGGAGATCAGCTCCGGTACGCCCTCCAGATCCACTTCGCCGCCTCCAACAACGTGGCCGAGTACGAGGCCCTCGTCCACGGCCTCCGTCTCGCCAAAGACATCGGCATCTAGCGCATCATATGCTTTGGCGACTCCGACCTCGTGGTACAACAAGTCTCTGGCGAATGGGACGCCAGGGACGCCAACATGGCCAGCGACCGCTTCCTCGTCCAACAGCTCACCGGCTCCTTCGAGGGCTGCGAGTTCCACCACGTCCCCCGCGCGGACAACGAGGCGGCCGACACGCTGGCCAAGATCGGCTCCACCAGGCAGGCCATCCCAGCCGGCGTCTCCCTCGAACGGCTGCTCAAGCCCTCGATCAAGCCTTCCTCCGACTCGGAGTCCATCTTCGTGCCGGCGGCGGCAGCCGGCCCATCGACTGATCCGGCTGTCCCGCCGGCTCCGCCACCTCCGGCCGCCCAGCCCGCGCCATCCGCTCCGGCCATCGAGCCGGCCACGTCTACGCCCGCCGGCTCCGGGCCCGTCGCCGTCATGATGACGGTCGACGCCCCTCCCGCCGGCTCACTCCCAGGGGCTGGCGAGCCGGTCCCGGGGACTGGTGAGCCGGTCCCGGGGGCTCCTGCCGCCTCCATTGCCCCGCTTGAGCCCGAGCCGGTTCCCGTCTCGGCTCCCTCATGGGCTCAGCCCATCCTGGCATTCCTCCTGCGCGGCGAGCTCCCCTCTGACGAGGCCACCACAAGGCAAATTCAGCGCCGGCCACCCGCCTACAGCATCATCAATCGCGAGCTGGTTCATCGCAGCACCACCGGCGTCTTCCAACGCTGCGTCGAGCCGGAGAAAGGGCAAGATATCCTCTTCGACATCCACCAGGGCGAGTGCGGGTACCACGCCGCCTCCAGAACCCTGGTGGCCAAGGCGTTTCGCCACGGTTTCTACTGGCCGACTGCTTTGGAGGCGGCCAAGGAGTTGGTTGACAAGTGCGAAGGCTGCCAACGCTTCAGCACGCAAAGCCACCTGCCGGCTACTGCCCTCCAGACCATCCCCCTCTCGTGGCCTTTTGCCGTCTGGGGGATGGATATGCTGGGACCTTTCAAGACCGCACGAGGCGGCATGACACACCTGCTGGTGGCCGTCGACAAATTCACCAAGTGGATCGAAGCCCGGCCGATCAAGAAGCTGGACGGCCCCACGGCCGTCCGGTTCGTCGAAGACATCACGGTCCGCTACGGCGTCCCCCATAGCATCATCACCGACAACGGCACAAACTTCGCCAAGGGCGCGCTAGCGCGTTTTTGCTCCAAGCAGGGCATCCGGCTCGACTTGGCATCTGTCGCCCACCCACAGTCAAACGGCCTAATCCTGTCCGGCATCAAGTCCCGGCTCGTGGCGCCACTAGTCAGGTCAGCCGGCTGCTGGATCGAAGAACTGCCAGCTGTCCTTTGGAGCCTCAGGACCACGCCCAACCGGTCGACCGGCTACACCCCTTTCTTCCTCGTGTACGGGTCCGAGGCGATCATCCCCACCGACATCGAGTTCGATTCGCCCCGGGTTACCCTGTACACGGAGGCGGACGCGAAGGAAGCAAGAGAAGACGGCGTCGACCTCCTCGAGGAGGCCCGCGAGCTGGCCCTGAGCCGGACGGCCATCTACCAGCAGAAGCTCCGACACTACCACAGCAAGCGGATCCGGCCACTCTCCTTCCGCAAAGGAGACCTGGTACTCCGGCGGATCCAGCGAACTGCCGGCCAGCACAAGCTGTCCTCCCCATGGGAGGGCCCATTCATCGTTAGCAGGGCGCTGCACAACAACGCGTACTACCTAATAGACGCCCAGAAGCCGCAGAAGCGCAAGAGAGACGCCTCCGGCGAGGAAACGGAGCGCCCGTGGAACGCGGCGCTCCTCCGTCCGTTTTACTGCTAAGAACCAGTGTATGTACATATCCTTCCCTTTTGGGCTTATGAATGCAACGGGTGCCCCAAGCTGGCTCTTGGGACACGCCTCTTTCGCTTTTCTCAAAGACTCTCGCTCGCTGGCTCCTGGGTCCGGCTCCCAGTCCCGGGGGCTAGCCGGCTAGTCCTACCCTCGCCCCTCGATGCCGGTTAAGTATTGTGAACTAAAGAGAGCCGTCTCAGCTCTTCCTGCCATGGACCGGCTCCCGGCTGTCGGGCAGACGGGACCTCGAGACGGCAAAGCTTAGAGCACGTGAAAAATCGAACGCAAGGGGGGGTTGCCGGCTAGGTCTAGCCGGAGCACTTTTTCGCCTCTGTCACTCACCTTACCCAAAAAACTCTCGCGGTTTCCAAACTCACGACCGGCTCCTTCGAGGCGGACGCCCCGTCCCAGCCACAGACCAGCTGCCAGCTGTCCGGCTGGCGGGGCCGAAGCCAAGAGGAAGAAGGTTTTGAGCAAACGGAACCAAAAGAGCAAAAAAGGATAAGGCTGAGCCGGCACGCATAAAATAGCATTTCGGCAGCCGAAAACTTTACAAAACTTAAGAAGGCCCACGGCCACGAGTTCATTACATATACTCCCCCAGTGGGTGGAATTGCAGTCTACTGCAGTCTAAACAAAATGCAGAAAAGAAAAATCCTAAGTGGTGGCAGCATCGGGCCGGCTCGCCTCCGGTGCCGACGCCTCCGAAGCCGGCGGTGCTGACGCCTCCGAGGCCGGCGCCTCCGGGGCAGCTGAGGTAGAAGCTCCCGCCTCCGCGTCCGGAGCCGGCTCGGACTCGGCGTAGTCGTCGGAGTCAGATTCTCCATCGTCCGTCTCGGCGGCGCTTCCCTCCGGGTCGTCCAGGGCGAGCGTGTACCGGTCCTCCGGAATCACCATGCCGTCCGCCCCGCGCTCCGGGACGTACTCGTCCCACGCGGCGAAGGACGCAAGGTCGCTCGCCCTCACCTCCAGCGCGTCGCTCACCGCCTCCAACTCCGCGTCGGTGCCGGCACGCTGGGCCGTGAGCAGATCCAGGTTCAGCTCGGGGTACCACGACTTGGCAATGCGAAGCGCCATGCTCGCGCCGGTGCGTGCCGCGGAAGCCCTCCAGGCATTCACCCGCGCGGTCCAAAACTCCAGCCACCTCGACAGCCGGCTCATGGAGACCGGCTCCACCGCGCCGGGCCAAAGAGTGCGAACCAGCGCCGAGCCGGCCGCCTGGAGCCGCTTCAGGGCGCGGACTACCTCCGACAGCCGTGCCGCGGAGGCGATCCCCACCTCGTCCAGGGTCCAGGGGGCAAGCTGTCCAACGGTTTCCCCCTGCGCCCGCTGGACCTCACGATGGGCCTCCACGGCCGCCTCCGCGGCCTCCTACGTACCGAGGAAAAGCCCTAAGAAGAGAAGAGAAGAAGACGAGGGATGAGCAAAGCGGCAGGCCAGAAAAACCCGGGGCAAGGCGCGAAAAGAGCAAGGCGATAGAAGCTCACCGCGCAGCATCCGATCCACCTCGTGCCCTTGCTCCTGCAGCTGCACCTCCCTGGCTGACCACTCCTGGCGCTGGCGCTCATGCTCATCCCGGGCCGCCTGCGCATCCTCGGCCGCCTTGGCTAGCGCTGCGTCCTTGGCCTCCAGCTCCTGGCGGAGGACTTTCTCCCTCCCCTCCGCCTCCCGACGAAGGGCCGCCTCTTGGTCCGCCAGCGCTTGGCGGTGGGCCGCCTCGCGCTCCTCCCGCTCCGCCTTCGGCTGGTCCGTCTCCCCACGGAGCCGGTCGCGCTCCGTCGTCAGGAGGACCCGCTCCTCGCCAAGCCGCACCACCTGGTGCCGGAGGCTGACCGTCTCGGCGTGGGTGGCTCCACGAGAAGAGGTTGCCGCTATCAGAAACCAAGCAAAGAAAGGATTCAGCCCGCCTCCGGGGCAGCCGGCCTGATTCCCGGGGGCTACACCCAGTGGGTGCGCTTGCGCGCCCCCACTGGAAGATCGCAAGAGCACATACCTTGCAGATCCGTGGACATGACGGCGAGCCGGTTTTCGGCTCCCCGGTACAACCCCAGCAGGGTGTTGTACGCGGCCACCCGGCGGTCGTGCGCCGCCTGCAAAACAACAAGAATACAAGGCAGCTTTAGGCTCGACCCAGTGGGTGCGCTAGCGCGCCCCCACTGGAAAAGACAGAAAACGCCGAGTCAAGAGAAGAAGGAAAGAAGAGAGCTTACCGCGACAGCTTGCTCCAGGTTCACTAGCCGGTCGTTGGCGGCCCGAGCGTCCTGCGACGTCTGGGCGCGGCAGGCGGCGAACGCGTCCTCAACGACGGCCACCGCCGCCACAAGAGCGCTCGGCGGTTCGCCAAGGGCCGGGCGCCCGGCTGCGTCCCAGGTCTGCTACGGTCGGCCCCCGTCCGCGGGTCCTCCTTTGTCGGAGACCACGACGGGACCGGCTCCTCCCGTCGCCATCGCGTTGGGGGCCGCCGCCGACGCGGCCGCGGCGGCCGTCTCCCCTGCCGTCACGGCCCTCGCCTCCGGCGCCCCGCCTCCGGCGGTTCCTGGCCGGCTCACCTCCGGAGCTGGCGCCTCCGGAACAGGCACCTCCGAAGCCGGCACGTCCGGCGCCGGCGCGTCCGGTGCCGGGATTTCCACTACCGGGGGCTCCTCCACCCTCGGCGGTACGTCGCCCGCCCCCGGCTGGGCGGCGTCGCGGTCCATCTCCGCCACGTTCTCCGCGGTCTTTGCGTCCGCCTCCGCCCATTGCTCGGGATCGTGGTGGTCCTTCGACCTCCTCACCCGGCCGCGGGGGAACGGCTCCCACGCTCCACCAGCGGCCTCCCCGCTGGTTCCTCCCCGCTTCTCCGCCGCCTCTTCCCAAGGGCGGAGCTCCTCGACGCGCCGCTCCTGCTGGGCCGCCTCAAGGTCGAGCCACGCCTGGCGCTCCCTGTCCTCGTCGGCTGTCGGCGGCGCTGTCCTCGCCGCCTCGCCACCTGGGGTCCTCCCCAGGGCGCGCGCCTCCCTGGTCACGACGAAATAAGGGACCGGGGAGAAAACGGAACAGACCAAGGGGGAGGAGGAGATGGACTCACCCGACGACGACGGGGACCGCCCTCCTCATGGGTCCCGCCTGGGAGACCCTCTGCTTCTTGCCCCCGCCTCTGCGGCTGCCGCCCGGCTGCGCGGTCGCCGCGCGCTTGGGCGCCGGCTTGGCCACAGCTAGCCGCTTCCCTTTGTCACCCGCGTCCGGGCCGCCCCGGCTGGAGCCGCGGCCGGCTCGTTGCTGGCGCCTCCGCGGCGCCGTGACCTCGTCCTCCGAAACTTCGGGCTCCTCAGGAGCCTCTGCAACACGCGACGCCTCCGCCTCAGCATCATCATCGGTCCAATCCCGTAGGTGCGTCTGGGGAGGAGACTCACCCGTCGATTCGGCCTCTTCGGGCCCCTCCGTCTCCGTCTCCGCCTCGCCGGCTTCAGACGCGCCGGCTCGCTCGGAGTCGGCCGGCTCCACGTCGTCTGCGTCCTCGACCTCCTCGGGGTCCGACTCCACCGTCGAGCGGGCAAGGCGGCGCGCCGTCAGGCCAAAGAGGGGAGGGGCACTGCCTCGGAAAAGATGGAAGGAGGGAGCCGGCTAGACACTTACCCGCGGTGCCGGGTGGCTCCGGCTGTACGGGGTTTTCCCCCATTGCCACTCGCCCTCCTTCAGCTTCGCCGTCGAAATGGCATTCACCATCCTCGCCACGTGGGCTGGCTTCAGCTCCTTGGTGGAGAGCCGGCAGGGGTCGTGGCGTCCTCCCATCTGGCAGATGAGGTGCGGCCGGCTCTGCAACGGCTGCACCCGGCGCGCCACCATTGCAGCCAGCAGATCGGTAGCCTTCAGCCCCTCCGTCCCGGTCATCACGAGCAGGCGCTCGCAGAGCCGGTCCGCTGTCCCGGGCGCCTGAAGCGGAGCCGCCCGCCAGTTCAGCATCGTAACCGGCGGGTGGTTGGCGAAGTCGGGGAGGTTGATGTAGTCCTCCTCCGGCTTCACATTCTTCACATAGAAGAACCCCCGCTGCCAGCCCTTCACCGACTCATGCAGCGGGAGCTTCGGGAAGCCGGTCCCCTTGCGGATGTGGATCAGGGCACCTCCTCAGGCGGTCATCACCTTCTGCTTCGTCGCCGGATTCACCACTGTCTGCCGCTTGAGGAAGAAGAGCCGGCTCCACCCCCAAGAACCCCTCGCAAAGGTTGACAAACGCCGCCAGCTGCAAGATGGCGTTGGGGGCGAGGTGGTGCGGTTGTAGGCCGAACCGCGTCAGGAAACGGCGGAAGAAGGCGCTCGCCGGCAGCCCGAACCCGCGGAGGAAATGATCGGCAAAGACGACCGCCTCGCCCTCCCGCGGGGTCGGGGAGTTCTCCGGCCCGGCGGGGCGCGCCTCCAAGTGCGCTTCCACCGGGAGCTTGCGGCGGTAGCGGAGGTGCTCGATGAATGTCTGCTCCACGATGCTGCCGTCCCATGTGCCCTTGCTCGCCATGGTCACCGGAGGGGCTCGCGGTCGCAGCGTGGGCGCGGGTGCTAGACTGCGGCGCGGGCCTTCCGCGGCGGCGGATGGCGGCGCGACGTGCCCGCATGCTCTACCCTCTTGCTCTCTCTCTTTCTCGTGGCGGGAGGAGGAGGGCGACGAAGACGATGCGACGGAGGCGGGGGGAGCGAATGTGCCGTTCTGCTCCCCTCCTCTCGCCATTTAAACCCCGTGCGGGCGATCATGGGGGCCAGATTCATTGCGCGCAACCCCCACGATTCCTGTCGTGTGCAGGGCGGACATTATGGCGCTCTGGAACGCCAACCGTCGGCCCGCGCCGTAAAGGATCCCTGCGCGCAGGCCGAGGCCGCGGTCGTGGAGGGTCCCGCCCCGCGGTCCGGTCTTTTCCGCCGCGTGGCCTGTCAGGCCATGGCCCGCTGCGTCTTCCACGTGGCGCGGCTTCTCTGACCAGTGAGGAGACCGAGGCGGCACGTGAAGCATCGGCCGGCTGCGGAGCCGGCCACCGCTTGCCCGCGTCGTCCGACTCTCATGGCACTCCGCGGCGCAAGGACGATCTTCAAGCCGGCGAGGACCGCCGCGGTTCGTCGGCGGGCCTCCCCTGCTTCGGGGACTACTGTCGGGGGGATGACCCCGGGGTAGCCTCAAGCGACCCCTTACTCCAACTTTCTGACGCAACCGAAGAACGGGCCGCCTCCCCCTGCGGTCTGGCTACGGCCCTCCGGCTACGCCCTGCCGGTTTCAACGTGCCGGCCGGCTGAGGACGGTGCCGCCTGGCCATCCAGCCGGCTGCGCATCGGATACCATCGTCGGGGCGCGCGTGGCAACAGTGGCCCCCATTCCATCGGGGGTTAGCGCCCGTGTGGCCACAGTGGAGGCGTCAGAGCCTCTGGCCCTGGCCGACGGTGACCAGGCTTCCAACAGTGCCGGCACGCCCCAACCACTCCATTACCTGCCCCGGCGTGGCTACAGGGCGGCCGGCCGTACCGCTGACCTCGGCCGGCTGCCGCAAGATGACGCCACAAGGGGCGGCCCGTGCCGTGACACGACCGGCGTCGGGACCCGCCGCGCGGGCCCCGCCGGCTCCTGACGGGACCCTTCAGCCGGCGGGGCCTACCAGCGACAAGACCCCACAGCCGGCAGCCCCCACGGCCGGCTAGAGAGGCTGCCAGCTGGGCCCCCCCTGAGATCTCTTATTCATATTGTAACCCGGGGGGTTGGCCTATAAAACCCCCCGGGCCTCCCCCATGCAACGGGTCGGTCGAATCCATCCACACTCCACGCACACGTAGAGAGGCAGCAAGGGCAGCCTAGCCCCTTCTTCTTCCTCTAGCCATACAGCTCCTGGAGCACCATTGTAACCTTCACCATCATCTCAACTAGACCAAGCAGGACTAGGGGTGTTACCTCCCACGGAGGGCCCTGAACCTGGGTACATCGTGTGTCTGCCACCGCTTGTGCCTCACCCCGCTCCCGGAGCCCATCGGCATCCTTCGGCCCCTCTCGATAAGCCTACCCATGGCATCTGCCATGACGAAACGATGACATATGTGCATTAAATTAAATAGCTATAATATTGTGATATCTCAAGATATCCATGTTGTCACATGGAAACAACCTGCACCTGCAACTAGCAACGCTATAAGAAGGGCTGAGCAAGCGGTAACATAGTCAAACAATGGTTTGCTGGGATGTGGAGGGGTTAGAGACTTTTCATGGCAATGTTGGGAGGCTTGACATACAAGTGGTAGGTAACGAGACATAACGATAGAAACGAGACAACTAGCATAGCAATGATAGTAGTGGTGTCCAGGGAAATGATCATCTTGCCTGAGATCCCACGTGGAAGAAGAACGAATCCGTGAAGTAGACGAACAGGACGTAGTCGAACGAATCCTCACAATCCGACACGCTTTCGGAACTCTAGCGAGGAGAAGCAAATCCGGAAACAAACAAATGACACGGTAAACACCACAACATATTCATGACATGATGCGCAGTCAAGTATGATGCGTGTCCGGTTTAACTATGCATGGCATGGCAAGCA